>CAMTDV010000008.1:88049735-89360710 GCA_947069175.1 Scalesia atractyloides
TTCTCTCATTTCAACTTTTTGTTGGTAAGGTTTGATATTTGTAGGATATACTGGGTACGGTTGCTGCTGCTGCTGTTGGCGCCCCACCTTCTCCCTAACAAACTTATGTTTTGGCATAGAAACGTCATGGTTATCTCCGTGGTTGTGGTGGTGGTGACGGTGGTGATGTTGTCGGTAACCGTGCGCAAGCTTCAACTGATTCGACGAAGCCTCGCGGTGGAACTTTTCCACATTTTCACGAGTTAAGGTTACGCCGTTTTCGTGTGACATCTTGGACCGAGGCATAATGATCGGATGTTGGGAATGTCGGTGAGGACGGCTGTGGACGGGGTGGACGGGGACTCGTGATTCGTCAAAGAAACGACGGTTGATGGCCTGGAATCGGGCATATTCGGACCGTGGCGTTAAATCAACTGTAACGGTCCGATCCTTGC
Organism: Scalesia atractyloides; assembly: GCA_947069175.1. Lineage (NCBI taxonomy): Eukaryota > Viridiplantae > Streptophyta > Magnoliopsida > Asterales > Asteraceae > Scalesia > Scalesia atractyloides. Next base: position 88,050,170 of record CAMTDV010000008.1, read on the forward strand.
CCGATTCCAGCACGTTTTCGGGGCCGTCAGACCCCTGTTTATTCGTGTTAGTCGGTACGAAACCGAGATTTGAATCTTGGACCTTGCAATGAGGTTGTGGATCTAAGGAGATACGAGCGGTGCAAACGGCGAACAACAATGTGAAGATGGTGACGGCAGCGAAGTTTGTATCCATTGTGTTGTGTGGTATGAAATTGGAAATTGGTGTATTGGGGCAGGTTTATAGAAGGAATGTTTGGTGATACGGGCAGCGGGCACATCGGATCACGGTCCACGTGATAGGATTTCGTGGTAAATAGATTTTGAGTGCCGTTAGGAGTCATTGGATGAAGAAAACCACAATAAAGAGTCACATTTTGTATATTGTTATTTGTTATCTAACATACGGTTGTTAATTACATTAAAAGACAAAAATACAATCTTCAACTTAATTTACAAAGATAAAGCCTATAGAAACATATATCTTTGAAGGTCCAACATGATTAAAAAAAATTACCTTTTAAAATAAAATTAACTCTCCATCACTCATATAGGCATAGTTAATATTTTCTATAGTTTAACTTAGTTAAAAGTAATTTAAAATTAAAGTAGGTTATTTTGTATCAAGGGTGTGAATTTCTAACGTAACATAGAATTCATAGGTTTTGGTTTAGTTTAGGCGGGTTCAGGTCAGTCTCAGGTTGAACATGCGAATCTGTTTATTTAAATGGGTCGGGTTTGTGTCAGCCCGGTAGATTGGTGGGTTAACCCTTTTATATTATGTCTTAATTCTCTTTAGAATAAAGTGCAATGTGCCTCCCTTAGGTTTGGTCCAGATTGTCGTCTACTTTCCTTTCTTTCAATTTTTGTCATCTGAAACCTGACATGGTTATTTCATTACCATCTATCCTTAGAACAATAAAGGTTGTTAATACATGTTGTAAAAAGACCCTTTTGCCCTTATTAGATGTTGTAAAAAGACTATATTGCCCCTCGCTCTATATTATATTTAGAATTCCCTCCATTTTCACATTAGGTGCAGGTTTGACTTTACAAAGTCAAAACATTGAAGTATCATCAACTCGTAAGCTCAGGGCTGAAACATTGAAACCCTTTTCATCGTTTCGACTTTATTTAAAACCCACCTATCTAGGTAAATTGCACTAAACCTGCATCTTGGGCATAGCATTCAAGCTTTGACTTTAGTGGCTCAACTACAACAAAGCTGCACCTAATGATCTGCACTTAATTGGTTAACAAACCTGCATCTAGTTCATCATTGTCACTAATCCACCTAATTGGCCATCAAACTGTACTTAGTTGGGCAATGTGACTTCACTTATGCAAATTCAAACCTACAATGTGACTGCACTTATGTAAATCCACTTAATTGGGTAACAACCTGCACTTATGCACAACATCAAAGTGACTAATCAACTTATATGAAACTGTGAACCAACCTGCACAGACTCACACTATACACATTCCTAGGATCACTAATACACAGACTCACACTTAATTGTATACATACACACAAACTCACTAATACATAGACTCACACTATGCACATTATTAGGATGGTGATCATCATACAATTGACCAATAAAGTCATACATATGATCATCATCATCATACATCACACTAAGCACACTATGCATATTATCATGCACATTACCAGGATCATATGTATGATTATGATGATGATCATCATACATCACACTATGCATATTATCAGGATCATATGTATGGTTATAAAGCATCATCATATAGTTTAAACATAAATCATCATAATCGTCATACAATATCATCATAAACTTACTCATTTATCATAAATCATCATCATACGAATAAATTTATATATATTAAAACATCATCATCCTTACCATAATTATACATAACAAAAGTTTAAGTTAAGCTAATATAAACACATCCTAACCATAATTATATGTATCATCATCATACTTACATATCACTAAATAATAGGATCATTAAACAAAATAACCAACACTAGCATTACACTAGTCTTTGTGAAGATGGGCGATGCTCTATTCTGGTGATGGTGGTAGTTGTGAATCCGGACAAGACATTGGGATGATGGCATTCTGAGGTGATGGGGACAGTGGACGTGGTTGTTGGTGCGATTAAGGGAACACCATTCCAAAGTTAATAGAAATGTTGTCCATGTACCGCATGACCACCCTGAACAGAACCAATGTGTGTCGGTTGTTGGTCTCCGCGACCATTACTCCAGCTAATTAAATAAACACAAACAAACAACCAAATTATCAATAAATGGTTTTTTTAATCAAAATGACGGTAGTAATTCCTAACTTATAGTGGACAAAATCAACAATGGTGCAATAAAATGTGCTTGATATACGTACCATAGACGTGTTTGTTGTGAAAATCGACAATGAATTCCATTATGTATGCTTGGATTGTGTAAGATCCTATTTTAAAATATTTAAATTTCTATTAAAAATTTCGCATTTAAACGAGTAAATGCGAATACACGTCACTACAAATTTTCGAGTTTATTAAAATTTTTATCAACACTAAACATTTTGACGTGTCGTTACAGATTAGTTCCGTAACATTGAAACCAAATGTGGAAGCTTGATCTTTGATCGTGTTCGTCGTCCAAAGGTATTCTCGTTTACCCTGAACTGGAAATTTGCAAAATGTTAGTATTATAGCAAATAATCGAAAGCATAACATAACTACTTGTCAAAATATCAAAACAAAATTTAGTTTCTGAGATAGCGTCGGTGACGGCTGAAAGCCTCGTAGGCGACGCCTGCTTAAAACCTGCGTCGGAGCTTTACTGGCGTAGGCAGTGCTTAATACGTCGAGACTATAGCATTGCGTCGGTGACGGTACCTTCTGCTGCAATTTTGCTGCAGATTTGTTAAATTGTCCGTTTCACCCGTTTCAAGTCCCGAACATTTAAAACACGACTCGAGACTTACGGTGACATGTCTGTAAAACACTTTTTCCTATTTTCAATCAACAATTGCCCACCGTAGGCTACATCTTGCCACCGTAGCTTAAGGTGGCCTGCTGCAAGATTTTCCATTTTTGTCGTTTTTGTTATGAATACTTTCGTAACTTGTTATATTTTTGTCCATTTCCTACGAAACTGGTTTCTAAATGTCCGTAAAATGTTTTCTTACATAATTAACCCGAATTCCAAATCCTGGATTCTTAATTCTTATGAATTACGCATCCATTCTCGGTTTATGCATATATTCATTTTGGTCCATTAAGAGATGTAAGCACTTAAGCTTAAAACTTCCTCTTACCTTACTCCTCATTTCCTCACTAAGATATCTATTTATTTTCCACCACAACTATACTTGTGATGGATTGGTTATAGAAAATGATATATTTTCAAATTCTTCCATTCGGTTTGACAAATTACAAAAGACCCATTATGAGGCATTAAGCCAAAACGGCTTATGACATTCAGTATTACACTACCGTAAGGGTGTATTTTCTTATAAAACTCATTTATAAATTACTCTCAAAGGTCGTTTGGTCAATTTATCATTCAAGGGCATTTTGGTCAATTTTTTAGTCCTTTTTACGACGAAGGACATTTAAAAGTATATTTTGACCAAAAAAGCATCTTGAACTCATATTCTATTAAATTTCACTATGTTCCTAAGAACGTAATGTCTAGAATTTAAATTACTAGATATACCTATCTTTAGGTAATCCAATATTCATCCAAGTCTCATTTAACTCTCATCGGATCTTAAGTGCTTGTTGAGAGTTTGACCCGTTACACTTACATGGCTCGGGTCATAGCATTGACCCGTTTTATACCTTGCTCTATTAGTTGTTATTTAATAACAATGCTAGTCATCCTCCATTCTTCCTATGAGCACAAAATGGCCAAATGGTGACAATCTCATCATTTGACCCGTTTAGCCTAAATGATCATTTATCATTATGAGATGGCATTATTTGCCATCTCACCCATTTAGCCCATTTCGTTTAACACTCTATGATTATGTTACTTGAAAATTGTTTCTTAATTCACTTAACCCATTATGACTCACGCCATATGATGTCTTTATAAAAACTCTTTATTTATCCGTCAACTCGTAACCGGATTTCCATTTTTACCCCTTATTACCCATTATGGTTTACACCATAAGGTAATGTTTCAAAAACTATTTATTTATTCACCATCACATGACTAATTTACCGTATTACCCGTTTTATCATAAATCATGGTTTCATACCATTTTCACTTGTTTCGACCCGAATCACTTCGCATCGGAACATCATATTTCAAATACTAGTCTACCTTTTTCTTGACCAATACTACAAGTATGTGTTCTACTTAAAAAATGTAAGCTTTATTAACCTTGCATCCGATTATGCTTTTTCCCGTGTACTTGATCTGTTTGACCCGCTTTCTCCCAAGCTTCCACCTAGCTTGTCAAGCGTTAAACTATCATTCATCATTCGCAAGATGGTAAGATTAGTCATCTTCTATTACAACTATCCCATCTTACGTATTTTATATCAAAATTAACATTTGATCTTATTATAGGTCGGTTTGACTATTAAAAGTCAACTGCTTATTAACATACGCATATGCACAATTAAGTTTAACAACTCATTTAAGCAATTTGTCAAATACCCGGTAGTCATTATTCTTAAGCTACCATTTTAATTACTTTTCTCAACCAAGTTCATGTTATTTCTTTCACTTAAACAAGTTCGAGCAATTGTTAATATCAAGTTAACTTAACTTGCTATTATCAATGCTAATTTATCCATTCATTGTACTAGAACTAAGGGTTTTTATCTTTATGTAACAACCCCTTTTCGTCATATTATTAGACATCCATCCGAATACCTAATATAATCAAGTTCTACATGCAATCTAGTAAACAACATGATCTTATACACTTATTAACATTAACTTAACATCTATTTCATCATTTCGTACAGAACCATTCCATAGCAAGTATGAATATGTACTCAAACTCATAAATTGTTTAAGTATCTTCCTACTATTATCATGCATGATGATTCTAAACATAGATATATCATCAACTGTCACACCCTGACCCGCAGTGGATATGGTAGTCAGGGCATGATTGGGTTTTTATCAAAGCTCATGACATTTACTATTATAAAAGTTTCATAATTATTATTTCAAATTTAAATAAAACAGTCCAATCAAACACATGATTCATACAAACACAATAATGTTCCAAACAAAGCTTGCAAATAACAGATTATTTTCTCTAAGGCCCATGTCCTATGTGATCCTTGCTTCAACCTGTTCACATGTATCATGTGTAAAAAAAATAAAGTTTTTGGGTCAACATAAGTTGGCGAGTGAATCCCATTTATTCATTAAGAAAAATGATTTGCTTATTATTTTAATAAAAGGTGCATTAACCAAATATGATAAACATCGTGTATGTACTCTAAACCACAAACCACATCTTCAACTAATAATGTACATATGAGCACGATAAGCGATGTGCTGCGAGATCAAGGCTCAATCAAACGGAGCCGATCTAATATATTAGGCAACGCAACGCTCCACCCATAAGTAACGGGGAACAAATGGGCCTAATGTGAAAGAATGACTGAAATGAGAAATATAAACACAAAATGGTAATGACCAACAATATCACATAACACGTTAGATCATATAATGGTATTAGCACGAGAGTTATAATAGAGAGATAATAAAAGCGACACATGATATACACCGAATACTTGGATAAAAAGGGGAGTTGTAAGATTCACTCACAGTGGGTGCGATTAAGATTTGATGAAGATTGCGCACGATTGAGATACCACGACGAGGCTAACCTAAATATTCACATAATAATTGAGATAAATATATTCTTTTGGTTAAGTTTAGTATTTTTAATTAGCTTGTTATTTGTTAGATGATTTAAATTGATTGTTATTAATTTTTAATACTATGATTTTTGTTTACTTATTCTCTTAATTTATAAATAAAGTAAGATAACATATTTTTGGGGAAAATAATTAAAGGTTTTATTAAATAAAAAATATGTTTTCCTTTGAATCGAACCGGTCGGACATTAGGCAGCGTGTGGGGATAGAACTCGTGACATCTCGTTTACGTGCATGAAGCTCGACCAACTGAGCTACGTGTCTAACCCGGAATATATCAGATTTTAATTAGCTTTATACACATACTACAGCCAACCATAATTTTATTCAATTAAAAAGGTTTGCTTTATTATAAGAACAGTGTGTGGAACCGGTCTCGAACCTGTGTCTGTAGCTTCGTGTGCACACAGCCCGACCAATTGGGCTGTGTGTCTAACCCGAAGGATATAAGATTTTAATTAATCTTATACACTTACAGTGATGATTCATAATTGGGCTTTATAAAAAGTTTGGTATAATTTAGCGAATCGGAAGCGTGTATAGACTCGAACCCGGGACCTGTGTTTCGTGTGCAGACAGTCCAACCGCTGGACTGTGTGTCTAACCCGGTATAAATATAAATTTAATTTGATTTATACATAACTTCCGGTTCATCTTCTCTATTTTGAATTCACAAAACATTAACCCGACTGATTGGATTAGATTAACGACCATATCTTTAACAACTACATATTTGATGACTTCAATTGAGGTTTATAAAAAATGAAAGAGTGGAGTGGAAAATGTACCAACTGAAATCGCTAAAATCTCCGGAGATTTGTAAAATTTTCTGGCGAAAGCGAGTGTTTCCGACAAAGGTTCTTGATAGCAGAAGTTTGCAGAGAGATTTGCGAGAGTGTGCGTGTTCTAAATGGGTTCAGGGAAACTCTATCTATAGTTGAATTCAGTCGCAGAACTTGAGTTTCAATTTCGGTTAGTTTTTGGTCAAAAACAGTTACGAGCGGAATGATTGCTGATCACTATTGAATGTGATTAATTCGATTTTGCAATTAGATATATGATTGAGAGTCCGTTTCGTGATTGCTTGAGAAGAAACGGAGAATTGATGATTTGCCGAACAAATCACTTCTGTTACAGAGTGGAATGATTTCAAGAAGAAGACTTGAATAAGAAGGTTTAAAAGATTATATTGATGGGTTTAATCAAATGTTGTGCGGGTGTTGCAGTGGTGTGTTGTGTGTTTGGTTTGGGTGGAGACCTGGGTTCGATACCCGTGGTCCACACCTTTTTATTATTTTTTTGGTTTTATCACTATTATATATATCTTTTATTTATTAATAATATTATTGTTATCTTTATTATTATTTATTATTTAATACTAATAATATAACGAATTCCTTAAATGCTTAACTTAAATGTGTAACGAAAAGATCATGATATAAACTTGATTACAAAAAAATGGTGCAGGTTTGAGAACCCGTTTTTTGACAGATGTTACATCAACTTCATCATATTATTAAAACCCACTTCAATATTTACTTGTAAATCACCTACAAGTAATCATACCTCAAATATTTCATAATTTCACTATATCAAACGAAATTATGCATAAATATACATTCAATTTCATCTTTGAATCATAATCCAACAACCTAATTGCAAGTATTCTACTTGTCTCAAATCATAACTTTCACTAATTTAAGTTTTTAGACATACCTTACAATCCCCTAATCAAGGTGATCGATAATTCATGTTCATGCAAGACTTTGAGGTCCAATCTCCCCTTCAATTTTGATGGTCTTGGATGAACAAGGGTTTCCCTTGTCTCCACCACTGATGATCGACATACATACACACACTACGTGTGTGTTATTTTTATTTTTTTTGTTTTAGTAAAACAAGTTTTCCTTTTTGGCAGCTTTGATCCCTCAAGTTTAGTTTTGATTATAAATGAGACTACAACTCATTGTCTTGTTACTTATATACATGTTATTAACTAGATTAATTTGTTCCTAGTTATTTTGTTTATGGTTTAACTTTTACCGCTCACGGTTCTTTACTCGTTCTTTAATATTAACGTGGTTTGAATACCAAACTCGTTTTTGGGGTGTTACAGGTTGATCGTCGGTGGTTGCTGGTCACCGGAGCTGATGAATCGCCAGTGAAGAAGAAGGGGAAAAGGGTTGGTGAAGACTGGGGTGTCAAAGGGTTATAGTGAAAAGATAATGGAGATTTGAAGTGTGGCTAGGAAGATTTGTAGGTGAAAAGACTATATTGCCCTTAAATCTAACAGTCAGAGTAACTGTTGACTAACACTCATGGGCAGATGGTAATGTAATAACCATGGTAGGGTTTTAGAGGAAAAAAACTGAAAGAGAGTGAGGCAGACGACAATCTGGACCAAACCTCAGGGAGGCAAATTGCACTTTACTCTTTTCTTTAAATGTGCTTTTTGTCATGCATTTAGTTGGTTGGGTGTTTTATGTCATAATTATAAGTTGAAACAAATTGACACAAAATTTTATAACTAAAATGTAACTATCTCATATACATTTGTACTTTTCTTGTAAAATTTTAAGTTTAAGATAGTAATATATACCAAAAACATCGGGTAAATGAGTCTTCTGGTCAAGCGGTGGTTATTTACGTCATGTTCACGTTTAGGTTCGTATAAAATTTTCAGGTTCGGATCAGGTTGGACTCGCTAAACGACGTGTTTAGCACTATTATTAGGTAATCGGTACTTGGGCAATTAATCTTAAAATGCGATAATATCCTAAAAAGGTGAGAAGAAATTAGGAGACGTCACCCTAAAGACGTTGATTTGTTAAAAAGTAAAAACCAAGGCCGGAATTCACAAAATTCTGACACAACACTGAACCGACCAAAATCTTTTATAAATATGATATGATGAAGTAAAGGTAACGAGAAACGATATGGTATGACAAGATCCCCACATGTCATAATGAATGATATTGTAAAAGCTTGTGGAATCAATGCATAAACACATATGGTTACCCAAACCATTTTACTAAACAATCCATATGTGTACACTAAACAAACGGTAAAAAACTGAGACTATCTTCACACCAAGATGATGAGAAGATATGCAGACTCGAATACAAACTAATTTCTTTAAAAAGAATACATGATATACAAGACACACTCTTCATGTTGGGAAAATAGGTTTGTAATGGATGATCCGAGAGGCATGTAATCACTTTCAAATTCAATTATTTTGGTGGTTCTCCTGAAAAATCCAGTCGAATACAACTTGGATTTGAGATAAGAACTTGTATATGAATTGACGACGAATTCGAATGAACCAGAGAGTCTGTAACCAAGGACGATTTCAAATTTAGGGATAAAATCACTGGGTAGTTCTCTTTTAAAATTAAAATTTGCCTCCTAAATGCCTTAATTTTGCATCTCGAAAATAAGAGGTGCTTAAAAAATAATTAAAAAATTTTGAGGCATTTTTAGTGAAGTAATAAGAGGTATTTTTTAGCTCGACCCCAGCCCTATGTTCCTTGGTCCCTGCTCCCAGGGGCCTGCCCCTGGACCCCTGCCAAGGGGCGTTGCCCCTTGGAACCCACATTGGTAAGGGGCTCCGCCCGAACACTTAGAACTATAACTCAAACAAACATGCAATTCACTTTTGCTTGCTTAGAGCAAATATTGCCATGGATTTTTTATCATAGAATATGGAGGTGTATCAAAATTCTTTTTCTGTTTGTAGAAGGAAAAGGAACATCCCGGGTATATCTAAGTCTCTTAGTCTATCCATGTGAGTTCACGTTACATATTATCTATTTTGCGTCTTCAAGATATGTGGATTATTGTTCCACTTAATGATTTTAATAAACAAATATGCAGTAATTTGTTTGCAAGAGGTAAAATTGATATACGAAACAAGAGAATTTGAATAGCAACAAAGCAAAAGGTTAGCTGTGTTTGTATATGTGAGTTTATATAATAAAGAAGAGAACAAATGAATGGTTCCATCAGGTTTGATACTTAATATTGTAATGATAAGTTGTTTTAACTAAAGACATATTCATGATTGTTAATATTTTATGATAACTTATGTTAACATATTTATGTTTGTTTATTTTGTTAAGATCGAACAACATCTTCCAAGTGGTTATGGCTATTTTTTAAGCAACAAAATTTAAGATATAAGTTGGTGTTAGAAAGGTTAACATGATATAAAGTGTCATTATATTCTTTTCCATACTTGGTTTACTAGGATGAAGCTTTCAGCGGTAATGTCATATTAAGCATTTACATGGTACAAATAAAAATTGAAACTAAAAGTTATTAATATTATACTTTATGCATTTCTTATAACTTATCAATCAACATTTCTACTTATTGAAGCAATGCAAACCAAAAAACATGCCATTCTGATTTGGTCCATAATACATGGATTATTTTATTTACTTTGTGAACTTTTTGCATTCTATAAGAATTACTTTTAAAATATTTATATATCTTCATTATAAACATATAGTATCCTTCTTGAATATCTCGAAAACATATTATTTTGTTAAATTCGGGAAAATTAGCCCTAGTCTTATATAATTTATCTAAATAGCAGATAAACTACCCTATGTGACATTTATTTTTATTTTTTAAAATATGTTTAAAAAATAAAAAATCCTACATCATCTAACCCTATTATCGTTCAAGTGTGTTCTAATTCTTAAAGCAATGTACATTATTTGATAGTTTAAAATAGAGTCAGTAGTACAATGTATAATCTTAAGATAAGTTTGAGTTCTTAATAACAATTGTCGGTCCACTATCGGGTAACAAAAGCAAATTTTTTTTTAGTTTTCACAATTTACAGTTTTTTTCTGTTACCTTTTTTTTCTTTCTTTGCAATTTTTTAAAAGAATATTTTGCACTTTTTTAATTTATGTTGGCATTTATAAGCCATGTTAAAATAAATAAATAAATAAATAAATATCATATAGGATATATAACCTTCTATTTAAGTAAAATATCTATAACTAACCAAAATAGAATAGAAAAAATATAAATAAACTAATTGAAATATTTTTAAAACTTAGTTACTATTTTATAAAGTTACCTTCAAAAATAACACGTAAAACATAGGAAATATAAAACTTAATATTATAATAATATTTTTGAAAGTAACGTATATAATATATTTATATAATTTATTATTATACTTAGGTCAAACAAGGAAAACAAATGTACATCAAACAAGAGTAATAAATATTTCAATATAATAATTTATTATTATTTATAATGTTATTTTATATTATTTAAATTATTATTATTATTAACGGTTTTAAAGGTTATTGGTCTAACTGATTCGATTAACAAGCTAGTTGAATGACTTGTTCAATGACCAATCCGCTATCAAAAACATTGTTCAAAAGTCTCCTAAGTCCCTTGGTTGTTCGATGCCCCCTTTTAATTCCCAAGCAGTCAGCTTCCTTCAGGCAATTGTTTACGGGCTTTAGCTATAGGTGAGGGTTTTCTCTCACCGCACTGGTGTGCCTTTAAGCGAGTGTTCACGGGTTTCGGCCCTAGGTGAAGGTTTTCTCTGGTTTGGATGTGAGTGTATCCCGATGTGATGAATTTTTCTGGTAGCCCGCTTAAAGGATTCGTTGGCTATTCAAACAAAAATCCCAAGCTGTCAGCACTCAGCACACCTCCTTTAGGGATTCATTGGCCGTTTAAAAAAAATTTCCAAGCTGTCAACACTCAGCTAGAGATGACATATCAGGTTTTTTTATACCCGGAATTGGTTCCTAACCATACCCGGTTCTTGAATGAGTGTAAATGGAAGAGGTTCTTGTAGCAACCGGTTCAAATTCCTACCCGGTTTTAGACCATTAATACTAGAACCGATACTAACTCGGGTTGTAACCGGTTCCTCGGAAGAACCGGTTCCTTCAGGTAATTCAATGAAAAAGCTGCAAAAACTGTAGGAATCGGTTCCAACGGCAATAATGCCGTTAGAAACCGATTAATGGCCATTATGATCGGTTTCTACTGTATATATTTATTGCCTCCTTTCATTTTCAAGCACCTACTCCAAAAATACATAACTTACACATTCAAATCTATATTTTCAAAGCTCTACAATTAAAATGGCGTGCAACAGTGAGGTCGTTATGGTTTTGGAAACAAAGAGCAACCCCGCAGTTTGGAAGCATTTTGATTTGTGCTTATTGACTGATAACCACGAGAAGGCATGGTGCAAAGAATTTGGCAAATTCATGAAGGCCATGGCCAACTTCACGTTAAAAAACACACCGATCGTCATTGTCCGGTTACAAAGGCGAAGAAAAATGAAGTCGGTGAAGCATTCGAAACCGGTTCTTCGAATGTATAGTGTGTTTTATGTAACCGGTTACTATGTAGGATTTTAGGAGTTGAGTTATGTTTAGTTGTTAACTAAATGTTTAGTGTTTTATGTAATGTATGATTTGTAGGATTTAACTTCCGTTTAAAATGTCATGTAAGCAACTGGTTCTAATAAACATTTATGTTTTATGTAATGGGCATGCCAATTATTTTTATACCTTGTAACTGTTCTAAAAAAAACTTAGATTAATAAAAACTTAATATAATAAAAAAAAGACAAAACACTAATACTTAGAATAAAAAATTACATATTAAAAAAAAGACAAACATATTGCATTGTAACCTGTTTTTTTTATACCTTGTAACTGGTTCTAAAATATTACATTTATTTCTTTGACAGTTTACTTGTGGTGGGTGCGGTCCTTTGACTTGCGGCTCGCTTTGGTGCGGGCACTTCTGTATAATTGTCTTCGGAATCATTAGTCTCTACTTCGTCTTCCTCCTCTTCATCAATAATATTGTTCTCTAATTCCACTTCGTCTTCTAGATTTGTCTTATCTTGAATACGGTCCACGGCATCCAAATGATCCTTTAGGCAAATTGCCATCTCTAATGATTCTGGTGTTAGTCTTATTCTTCGTATGGACAATACCCTGCCACTAAGAGAAAACGCACTTTCCGAAGCTACGGTGGAAGCTTGGACCGTTAGTATATCACGAGCTATGAATTGAGAATTCCGATTCTTGTGTGATGATCAAATGAATAATGTGTACTATTTATATTGTCAGGAATCAATTCCAACGGTAACAAATCGATTCATAGATCGATTCCAAAGGTAATAAAATCATAAATGCTTGGTTGCAACAGCTAGGAATCGGTTCCAACGGTAACATCATCAAGAATTTAATTCACCAGGTTGGAATTGGTCGCGGAGGAACCGGTTCCGGGGTAGGAACCGGGTACGGACCGTTTTTTTATAAAAGGTGGAACCGGGTAAGAACCTACGGACTTTTTGAACGTAACCAGTTCTTCAATAAAGCGGGTAGGAACTGAAACCGGTTCCAGGTTGAGTCTACCAGGTTGAGTTTGGAACCAACGTCTCTACACTCAGCACACCTCCTCTAGGCTTTCTCATGGGCTACTAAACAAATAGATCAAATAATAATCCTGCCCATTGATAGTTAATTTTAGCCCAATTACTTAGCTATTTACAAATCCAATATACTTTTAAGTTGAAGCCTATAAGTTGCTTAACCAATTATATCGTTATCGTGATCTAAAATCTAAATGCTTTCCCAAAAAAACACCCCTTAATTATTTCAGTTACTTTCCTGTATATCAATATCATCTTAAAATGTTATTGTTCGTTCGAATTTTTTTCTAACTCTTTTTTTGTGTTCTTCCATTCTCTGATCAACTAATCAAGTTTCGTAATAAGTAATTAAATCATTATAGCTTGCTTACTTTTTCAATCTATAAAATTTTTAAACTTTAATTAATATGTTTAGTACTAACATCAATGCATTTGTATTATAATTATTATAAACTAAGCTATACAGAAAATGCACCGATTACCATGTTGCTAGAATAGTCAGTTAGGTATAAAAAAATAATTGTAGTACACAACTTTTAAATAAAAAACATTCGGTGTAATTATAAATATATAAAAGACAAAATTTATAATTAAATTTAGATAAACTCCATTTGCACGGAGACTTTAGCTATTTACATTCTTAATTATTATATTATTGTAACTTTTAATATATGTAGTGTTTTATATAAAAAAAAAAAAACAATATAGCATTGCAAGTGCGCTTCTTTTATTTGCTTTTTGATGTAAATTCAATGAAAAACGAAGTGATATCAAACTTAAGTTTTAACAATCGGAATTATTGATACGCTTCTGTTTTCTATAAAATTTATTGAAATGAAAAGAAAGACATTTACATTAATTAATCTAACTTTAATTATTATATTTTTTATAACTTTTAATATACATAGTTCTATATATATATATATAGCACTGTAAATGTAAATGCGCTTACTTTTGTCTGAATTTTAATATAAACTTTAATGAAAAATAAAGTCATTTCAAACTTAAAGTTTTAACAGTGATAGCTTGTTTTTTCTATAAAATTCATATTGAAATCAAATAAAAAGAAAGACAATGCAACACCATATTTTTGTTTTTTTTAATAAAATATTATATTTTAAAAGTTATAAAAGAAAAACAATTCTTATATCTACATTTTCAAATTACTTAGTACTTTCTTTCATTGGTTCATTTTACATATTTTCATTTTTCTTTTTTAATTTTTTTAATTACATTCTAAAGTGAATAGTATGGTGTACATTGAACTTTTTTAGATTTTATTTTTATAGTTATCATTTAATATAATTGTTATATATTTTAGTTTTGGGGTTTTTTCGACGTATAGATATAAAAATCGTTGAGTATTTTTATATACCGATAAGATTTGAAAAACCAAAATAAAGAATGGTTGCAATAAAATTTGAAGGCCTAAATGCCTCAACTTGATACAAAATCGTTAGTAATTAGGAGCTGATTCAAGAATTAACACACTATTTGGATCACACAGATAAGAGCAAGACCAAAAATTAAAGGACATTATACAAATTGTCAATAGCAATAGGTAAAGATACAAAACATCGGTGAAGTTCCATGGGAAAGCAGGCTTGGGTAAAAGTCTCACCAATGCATTTTACAATGGATCACAAACGGATATTTAGCAATAGACCAAACACGAATTCTAGTTATTTCTTAAAAAGAACTTGTTGAAAGTGTTTTTAAGCGGTGATGATGGACTAGAAAATGATACAACTTAAAACAAATATAATTATAATTCATATGATTACGAAGCTAGATACCCGAAAGGAAGAAACGGAAGAAGTCAGGTTAAAGATCCAAAGAAGAGAGTAACGTATTGTGAGGAGCATCAAGATGACGATTACATCAATGTCAAATGCACCATGTAGCTACGAGATCATTGGTTTGTTTTGTTTTTGTTGAGGACAAGGTCGTCACTAAAATAATTAAACTATAGAAATATATTCAATAAAAATATATAATAATAATAATAATAATAATAATATATATTAAATTTAATTAACTGTAATAAAAAAAAAACACTCAATTATTAGATTCATTTGCATATTCTCTAGTTTGGACATATATAATGTCAACATGTCAACTTCGATTACTTCTAGAGCTTAAATATATTTATTTAATTCAAACCAATAAAAAGTTTGTAACCCTTTTACAAAAGGGGTGACCTCCACATCCTGATTTCTTTCAAATAAAGCACAATGTTAGCAAGAGCTTTATACACCAAGCCCAAAAGAAGCTTTAGGTATAACGAAGGAAGCTGCCGATCATCGCTCTCCTTATGTGAGTACGATGAGATCTTCGTCGGATGTATGGAGAACGAGTTGGTTGTGCCGTGTGATGGTGGTGCCATGGAGGAAGATGCCGGGTCTAAGTGGAGATTGAAAGATGTGATGTGGGCCTCGGTAGGGGTTGTGGGAGAGAGCACGCTGGGGGTAACCGAGAAAGTGGTATTTTTGGATGGTACATGTAAGATTTTGAAAAGGTTTCGAATGGTTTATGTAAGGAGGAAAGGGTTCAGGCGACGTGTAGTGCGATTGGCTGAGATAGGACAATGTTGTGATTATCTTGTTCCGGTGAGGGCGTATCTTTATTCCAAGAGGTTCAAGTTTGTTATTTCTGATTACTACCCAATGGGCAGTTTGTATGATCTACTTAAAGGTATGTTATTTCTTTTTAACCCCCCCAATCTTTTCATTTAGCTATGATATAATTGATTACCATACAAATTAAAAGTCATATTGTCTTGGGGTGGAGTGTTTTAGGGGCAAGAGAATATGGTCACACCCCCCTTACTTGGAAGAAAAGACTAAAGATAATCTTGCAAGTAGCGCGCGCCATTTGCTTCATCCATTCGCAATCACCAGCACGAGAAAAAATCATGATCATGAACGTCCATGGAAACCTTAAAACCTCCAATATCATGATTGATGTTGATTTCAACGCTTATCTCTCAAACTACGGCTTCACACAACTTGCGAAGGAAGTTTCTGATGACACACATCAAGGGAATACAACATCATCCCAACCCCCACGCGAACCATTGTCACAAAAGAATGACATATATCATTTTGGGTTAATCATGTTGGACATTTTAGGAGGAGCAAAGGCATTGGAGTCGATAGAATCATGTGGTTTTGAAAGAAAAGGAGACGTTAAAGATAAAGAAGGTGAGATTTTTGAGTTCACTTTTGAAGGGAAAGATAGATGGAAGGTTTTGAAGGTTTGGAACATGGCATTAGAATGTACAAACCGGTCACGTGAAGCCAGGCCTTCAATTGAGAACATACTCCTACACTTGAGCAATTAATAATAGCACTTAAGCCTATACTAAAAATAAATAGATACCTCTTGATACTTAGATTTTCATTAAAACATTCGCCAATTATAATTAGTGTGTGTATGCATGTAATATCATTCACTCATGAAATGATAATACATAGGTTTCTATGTTTTTTTACATCATTATATAGTAGAAGAATATGGGCAATTAGATATCTTGTGGGTATATAAGACTGAATTATAAAGGTTTAGATTTAGAGAGTGATATGATATGATATGTTATGAGATGCAATTTAAAAGCACAATGAATATAAGGTGCGTGAATGAAAGAATATATAGCTCGACCATTTTTCATGATGTTACTCCCATAAATGAATATAAGGTGCCTGAATGAGAGAAAATATAGCTCGACCATTTTTCATGATGTTACTCCCGTAAATAGTTTTATGGAGAATTATAGGCGAAGGTGACAAAAATGTTTTCTATATTTGATAATTGAGTATTGTTCAGTGGATAAAGTATTGAGGCGTGGGTATATTAATATAGCAGAAAATGCTTTTAAGAATAATAGAACTTACATAGTTCGATCCAAACGTGACATAGTTGACTAAACATAGTTGACTCTTGCTCAAAGTTCCTACCTTTGAAACAAGCCAAGAAAGAGTAGAGTACAAGTAATAGCATTCATATACCTTGCGTATGTTTGACAAAAGTAGGTGGTGGCTAGTGGTTGGTGGCTGAAAGCCGGTAGCTGTAGTAAACATATTTAGGTGTTTGGTAGAGTAGCTAGAGCTTTTAATAAAATGACCAAAATGGACATTAAAAAGTTGGTGCATTAAAAAGTTCATTATCTTTAAAGGTTAAAATAGTCTCCTTAAAAGCTTGTAGCTTCTTCTAAACGCTACTAGTAGGAGCGTTTAACCAAAAGCTGCAATCTCCTAACCTAAAAGCATCAAGCTCTTTCAACCAAATAATGTTTTTTATTGAGTAGGAGTTTTTTCTTAAAAGATTAAAGCTAGACGCTTTTAAAAGCTACTAAAAGCTCCATGCCAAACATACCCCTTGTCTAGTATTGTTAAAGTTTGTCTTAAATCATATCAATGCATTGACTTTTTATTCTTCATCAATAGGCTTCTAACACAAACCAAAACATACCTCTCAAAAGGAATTGTATGGTTAAAGTGTGATGCCTTTGAGGGAGAGCAAGCAATCAATGCGTTGGAAAACATTCTTAGTTTCTTCTTTTTCGACTTATCATGAACCATGACAAATTGTATTGGGTGCAATCAAAACATGGATTTTCTACTCTCCTTCGAAAGGCTTCTAACATGACTCAAAACAAACCCTTTATACTAAGGGACATTGTAGGCCAAAGTGAGAAGCCCTTGAGGGAGAGCAAACAATCAATGGCTTGGAAAAACTTCTTAAATTCTTCTTAACCGATTGATCATGAATCATGACAGTTTAGTTGGGCACAATCAAAACATGGATTTTCTATTCTCCTTCAAAAGGCTTCTAACATGACTCAAAACAAACCCTTTAGACTAAGGGACATTGTAGGCCAAAGTGAGAAGCCCTTGAGGGAGAGCAAACAATCGATGCCTTGGAAACACTTCTCAGTTTTTTCTTTGAACACAATCAAAACAATGACTTTTTATTCTCCATCAGAAGGTTTCTAACGTGACTTAAAACATGCTACTGAGACTAAAGACATCATATGGCCAATATCAGAAACCCTTGAGGGAGAACAAATAATCAATGCCTTGGAAAGACTTCTTTTTTTTTTTTTTTTTGTAGATCTCATTGGTGTTGAACTATGACAAGCCTTATTGGACAAGAAGCCCTTTTATAAGCCAAAAATAATGAAAAGATTTGACTGTTACAAAGAGGAATACAATGTGTTGAAGAAATGATTCATTTTGGTGGGGCAGACATATCTTTGGCCTTTGACATTTAGTGCCAATAAAGATCTTGCTAGCACTATGTAGATAAGATACGAGCTATAAAAGCATTCCAATCCACAATAATCAATGACAAACAAGCATGATTCGAATGATTTAATCACACAAGACAAAATTATTAAAGATATATCGTTTGTTAGTGAAAAAACGTGTTGGATTAATAGTCATATTAACATTTTGTACAAAAGTAATGAATTTGTTAATTAATTTAAAAAACAAAGATGAACATACTGTCTGTGGTAACTAATGACATCGAGATGCAATCAACATTACAAGGTAGATATGATTGTATTGAATATTAAGAATTTTATAGTTTCTTTCATACACAAAAACCTATTTTTGTTGCTTCACGAATCCACCGGGATAGAGATCAAGATCATTGCAGCGGTGAATCTAAACAATTTATTTAATGAAAATTTTCTTTTGGATTAACCTCAAATGCATTCAAAACAACGTATCATTGTATGACATTGTAAAAAGTTGATACAGAGTTTTAATAAGTAATTCGAAACACCCTTTAAACATATCATTTTATGTATGCTTAATGTTTGTCGATACGGATACTTTGTGATTATACATATATTTTTTGAACGATAAGTTTGGATCACTGACATAACACTAGCAAATTATCGTGTCTCCAACAAAACCATCCAATCATATATTGGTAACGTTTCATTAATCTTGGCAATAAAGTTAAATCTGAAACTTTGTTTGATATTTTTTGGTAATTAGGGTAATTCGCATAATAGGTGAGAATCAGTACAATACTAAATTAGTGCGAGAAACAAATATGAAATGTTTCATATTTTCAAAGTTTTATCTCTTATAACACAAACATACTTAAGATATGTACTGACGAAACCATCACACTAATTTTTCATATGTTATTTTTCCCTAATTATGTACCGTTTACCTAACGTATACATTACTATACGTGTGTAGATTGTTTACATAAACGAAAACTCGAATTATTTTGTTCATATATTTTTTTTTTCAAATTCAAGTAGAGATTCATATATATTTTTTTTATGAAATTCAAGGAGAGATATAGTTGGCAACATTACATTTCGTACAATAACATATACATGCTTGCTAAAGTTATTTAAAGTGTAATTATTAATAGATCAAGAAGGTTGGCCTTTGGGACAATTGACGAGATAACAAATCTTTCATTTATATATTCTGATACAAACTACAAAGAATAAGCATCTAAAATCCATATATACATATATTTGACATTCCTAGCTCGAATATTAACCTAAAAGGAGGGGGTTGACATCCATCACTTCTTCTTCTTCTTATCTCCTAATCAAAACGCATAACTCATAATTCGATTATGATAATCTAAAGTTTTTCTAATTTTATATAAGGTTCTTAAAAATCCAACCGCTTCATGTATGAATATGATTTTTTTAGAAAAACTATAGAAAAATATAACTAACCGAAACTAGAATTAGAATAAAAAATCATAATTTTTATAAATTCAGATAACTCTATATAGTAGCATAAAGCCAAAACACTACAAAAGTTGTATGCCGACAATTATATGTGATAAAACAAATAATATACCCTCCCTGTTTAAAAAGTTGATATATTTTTTTTAATTAACATCTAAACCGACGACACTTGTATCTACAATCGAATTAATAATGTGTGTGGAATCGTTTTTAGATGTTCTTTTGGAATCTTCATGGGACAAATCTAATGGTGTATAATGTGGTGTTTGTATTCGAGCAACGCGTAGGCATGTAAGTTGTGCTTTCCAACTAGCTCATAGATGACTCATAACATTCATCTAATCAAGTGTTTCTTTCAAAATATGTTAGTTATTAAAGCTTTAAATTTGCAATAATTAAACATGGTAAAATGAGCGAGGTGGTTTCGGTTTAGAATAGGCACGGGTCAAAACAGATTTGAGTGAAAATGAGTTTGTGTCAAAACCAGTTCAAACTAAAACGAGACTGGGTTGAAGTTCTTCGTTCTAGAAAAAAAAGTATTAAAATTGGTTCACCCTTTTATAATTAGTTTTATGATAGCTAGTTGTGATGAGTGTTATTAAGCATTTGTGGTGGCAATGGCGGTAAGTCACCGAAAATAATGACTACGATGGTGATGACATTGACATCGAAGGTTGCGATGTCAGTGTTGGTGCCCATGGTGGTTGCGCCAGTGGTGATAGTGTCAGTGAGGAATTGGTGTCGGTGACGACGACTGTGGAGGGGACCAACCATAAGGTTTGCATTAGTGACGATGATGGTGGTGGTAATGACGATAAATAGATGGTGGAAATAAATAATAGTCGTGGGTGTTGCTTGCCACTTAAACACTTAAATCCAATTTAAGTTAATATATGTTATAAGAGTAACCTATTTTAACATGTGTAATTTTAATCAACTATATTAACAAAATAGGTTCATAAATTGACTTGTAATCTGATGAGACCCAAAATAAACCCAATTGTAACTTTATTGATTAACCTATTTATACATTAATGGATCATGATGGTGGCTTATAAGGATAATAATGCACCACTTATTAATACTAATTAAGTTTGCTTTGTTAAAGTAAAAAATAACACAATATCATTAGGCCATGAGTATGACCTATTTTGGACTTATGTGGAATGCGATTATACAAGGAGTTTTCTTTGTCCAAAATCTTTCTTTTGACAAGATTTACTAAAAGAGGGTTTGTCTTCAACGGAAAACCAAATATAATACGTTTAAACTGTCTGGACACTATCTTTGCAAGACATAAAGCTGAAATAATATCTATAGATTTAACATCTATAGAAAGTTTGTCATTTAAAAAAATTATCATCTTAATTAAGATGGCTAGTGATCTTTTGGAGTTGATAATTGTTGATTAAACTACCATAAATTAAATATATAAAAGTTAACTACTGAGTTTGGTTGTCGTCTCCCCGTGCTACGCACATTGACTTTTGGACTAGTTTGACTCGTAAGAAACCTTAAAATTTACTATATTTAAAACACGCAAAAGGACAAAATACATACTATTCCTCACTTATATAATTAGCTAGCCCTTTCACATTTGATCTAGTGGTATTATCGGTGTATATAATTGTGTGATTGGGGCCTTGAGGATTCATCTCCATATTCCGTTGAAGAGAAAAATATAAGCAAGATGTATTTGAGTTTGTGATAAAAAAAATGTTGGTCCTAGGTCCTAACATGATATTGCTCCGAGTAAAATGTTCGGATTGTCACACCCCAACTGATGGCGGAAACATCGGAATGAGACGATAACGAGATTGCTCATTGCTCAAACGCTATTTGATTTCATAGCATCCTCTTCATCAACTTGTAACATGTTTTAAAATAACAATTCAATGCAAAAGCAAAGGCAAGTACACAAGTTTAAGCATAGCATACGTATACGAATAAAGTTTAAACAAATTCTCATGGCAACTATGATTCTACAAGAGCATATACGAGACATGCAATACTACTAGTCAAATCCTTAACGCAATCACGATGTTTTAACATGGCCTCAAGATTACACGATGGAGGGGGATGCGTTACTTCCTAAAGCGCTTATACATGTCAAACGAAGGCTTAAACAAGTTAATGACTAAAGTATCACATAAAGAATGTCCAAGATATTAGCATCACGTAAGCGTATCAAGTATTCATGTGTATAGGATTATTTGTGCATTTCATAAAGTTTAAGTGTTGTGGTTTTGGTATAAGTAAACATGTTACACCCAAAAATGTTGTAAACGAAAAGTGGGTCGAGTGTATTCACGGTTTTGCAAACGCTTCCACTTGTTACTTCATGAAGGGTTGGAGAGAGAGTTTGGGGGAACACCGAGTTATCCTACAAGAAGAAAACAGAGGATGGTAAGTATTCGAATGATAACGGAGGATTTCGGAACTTTAAATACGCTAAAGTATGTTATACGAGAAAATAATCATCTAGACTTAATACTCGTTTTTGACACTATAAGACCCATTCGGGTTGATGTGTTTTCATAGGTTAGGTTACCCATTAGAATCGTAACGAGAGATTAAGTACGTAGGTGATGTAACCTAATACCATGACGGACAATCATTTGATTACCATCAAGAGTTCAGTTAGTGAGTATATACATATATTATATAGCGTACGTAATAAGTAAATCATAAACATCATGGAAGTTCATAGAAGTCATGCATGGAGGTAGGAGGATAATCTTCCTTTTAAAACCTCTTTCGTATAGTTTACCAATGCACAAGTCGTCACAAGAACGACAAGGATGGTCATGAGTAACATAAAAGTAAAAGACAAAAAGTAAACAAAATCATCAAGTGAGGTGGTGGATCGAAAGTATGATAGCCAAGGCTTCCAAGTGATCACACTCTACCAACTCAAGTCTCGTTTCAAGAACAAGCTTGGAAGGATACAACACTTGTGGGTTGAAAACCCTATTAAAACAAAAGGTTCTTACACTTGGGACCTTGAACATGGTGATGTTCCAAGTTGGTTTTCCTTAGAAAACCTATGAGGACATTCCAAAAGGTGTTTCAAGTGTAAAAAAGGAAAAGATCAAATAAGGGATGTGAGTGTAACACCCTGTAAAATCGTGTCCAATACTATAGCGACACGTGTTATATTTTTATTTTAGTCTATTAAAGACTAACAAGGACTAAAAGTGTCAACATGCTCAAACTAAGTCTCTGAGTGATTCTGATGTCAACATGCATAAACCGAGCCTCTGAACAACCATTAGTGTCAACATGCTTAAAATATAGCCTCTGAGTGACCATTAGTGTCAACATGCTTGAAACATAGCCTCTGAGTGACCATTAGTGTCAACATGCTAAAACTTGGCCTCTAAGTGACCGTTGTCAACATGCCCAGCTTCTGAGTGACATCGGAGTCAACATGCTTATAACGAGCCTCTGAGTGATCTTTTACAAGTCCTAACTCTCATATGTTCCATTTGTTGGACGAGAGGAATTAAATCCGTGATTATATAAAAGTTGGACATTGGAGGGATTAAAAGTGTCAAAATGTTAATTTATACCTTTGAGTGACTTTTTAACGAACCGAGAGCTCGACAATGTCCGGGCATAATCCCGGGTACGCCAAATATTGGCTACGGAGGGTTAAAAGTGCTAAAAAGGTGTTTTAGGAGGTTTAAAGAGGTTTTATAAGTCTAGGGGCTAAAAGTATCAAACTTTGAAACTGGCTTAAGGGCGCTCGTGGGCGCGAGAGGCAGGGCCTGTGCCTCTCGCTGCCCGCCAGAGACCTGTATCTGCATAAAATTCCTTGGCCACCACACAAAGGTGCCAAAAACTATTTACTCGAAACCATGGCTTCCCAAATAGCTATGCCACGTTTTGCGACACTTGTAAGCTCCCTCTTACACCCCTTAGCACCTGGCATCACCTCCTTCAAGCTCTCCAACTATAAATAGGTGCAAAGGTTCAACCTCTGAACTTGCACCTTTCTCAAATTCAACTCTATCTCCCTCCTCTGGAAGTTCCTAACTGAAAGGAGCATCCAACTTAGTTCTATTGCATCCTAGGAACCTCTTGTAAGTGTTCCTTCCTTGTGCATTTTCGTTTATAGGCTTTTATAGCCAAAAGTCAAGTGTTTTACGGAAAACGCTTTGACTTTCGGTTAAAACCATTATGGTCCAGCCATTGTTCGTAACGAACATGGCTAAGTGATCGTAATAAGGTAGTGTTAATCCCTATAAAGGGCACCTCCTGAATATCACGTTTGCTAGACCAATTGACGGGTCAAAGTTATGATATTAAAAAGTCAAACAGACCATTTTTCGGAATAATCATAAATTAATCTTATATATGTTATGAAACCTTTTTTGACACTTAAACATATTGGTAATAATTATTAGAACATGTAAGAACATGTTCGGCTCGTCAATTTCGGTTCTAGGGTCGGTTCGCAACCGAAAGTCGCGAAGTTTGACTTCTGCTTTGACTTTCTATCCTGACCCGATTTAGATTAGCTAGGCACTGATCTAAATTTGCGTTATGATCATGATATAATGTAGCATAACCCTATGAGGTTATATTACATGAACATAATCAGAATCCAAGTTTATGCATAAGTTCCGCAATTATGCCATTTTTGACAAAAATGACCTTTTTACATAAAACAAGGTTTTAAATCATAATGAACTTGAAAATGAGTTTCCTACTGATGTAATATTATAAGTAGGATTATTTGGGATGTTAAATCAGATTATAAACTGAGTTCACAAGCAGGTCCTTGAATTATGTCGATAAATGACGATTTAGCCCGTGTGGCTCATAAAATGGTTTTAATCAAATCTTTCCAAGGTAAATATTTTACCTACTGATATGTTATATTAAATAACATATCTAAGACATTTTAATATGACTCTAACATTAGTTTTCATAAAACATCGCATAAAACGTCATTTTATGACATAAGCGTCGTTTCGGCGGCATAGTATGGTTTTAAACCATATTAATTGACCAAGACTTGTTACCTACTGATTTTAAAACTTATTTTAAACATATTTACAGTAGGTACATGTTAAAAACTCAGAATCCCAAATAATTTATAAACTATGTGTAAAATGACCAAAATGCCCATTCGGTGCATAGTTAGGTCATAAAAGATAAATTACACATATAATTGATATCCTACTAATATTATATAATAAATAAAATATTTTCCAGAATACTTATAGTTATAACATTAAATTATATTCAAGTTCCTTTTATACGGTATGAAATTACCAAAACGCCCTTATGAGGCATAGTTTCAACTTAAAACCATAACGGGCATAAAAGTTGATATCCTACTGATATTACAACTTATTTAAAGTATAATGGAATATAGAACTTGTGCATGACTTATCCGGTTACCCATTATCGCTTATAAGCATACGGTTGATTATACGTAACTAGTTTACGAAATTCAACCAAAACGAGTTTAACCTTATCATTTTAAACTCAAAATCCAGAATATTAATTGTTTACCCATATAATACAAGTCAAGGTACTTGTTGGGTTTAAACTACATTCTATCCGATCATCGTTTAATCTAGCGTACCGTTTTTGATCCATTACACTACTCGGTCTAAGTGTATGACTTAAATAAGACCGTTAGTATTTAATTGGTTAGCTTATGCCATAATCCAGACTAGAGCCTTCCGGTAAATGCTATCTACACTTAGCTCATTTTGAATACGGCTGGAATATAATCTTGCATTTTAAACAAGGCTAATTCAGGTAAATACTCTTGACTTATTTTCCCTATACGGGCTTGGGATACGGTAAATTATTACTGCTTGGTCAGAAATGGGATCAATCGAATGCTGGATTGTGGCTAGTAAATCCGCATATTCTGTTTTAATCAGTTTTGTTTGATAACTTAAACATCAGGGGTTAAATTACCGTGTCCTGGATATCCTCGGCTCATTACATTAGATAATGGCCACGACCTTAGCGCGGGGTGTAGGCATACACCTGACAGACGCTCAAATGCAAATTATCCAAGACGTTGGGGATAACTCCTCTTTGAGTTCCAAGTGGTGTGTATTTAATCATGTCTCGTCTCTGTACTGGGCCCTGTATGTATGGACAAACATGTGAATCTGTTAACAAGGTTACAAAGTAACTTTCCCAAGTTATAAAAGATCTGTGCCCTGTGCACTTAAATCAAATTTTAATTTTTTTTTCAAAATGAGTCAGTCGGGTGTATTTACCAGCGAAAGCTGGCATATTTTCAAAAGACTAAGCTTGCAGGTACAATACGAAATAGGCCGGAAGCTGCTTGGTAGTGAAATAAGAGGATCTTGCAAATCCTTAGATCTACCCTAAAGTCTGTTTTTATTCCTTCTTTGTACATTTGATGATCCGCCTGTGGATCTTCTATTACGTACCTGTATATTATTTTGTATTTCGAACATTCGGTTTGTAATAGTACTTTTACTCCAAGACTTCCGATGTGCCGTGTTTAATTGACTATGATGATTATCAATTGACGTCACGATACTCCCCACCAGGGTCCACCGGTGTATGGATTTGGGTTGGAAATCCGGGGTGTGACAGTTTGGTATCAGAGCCAACGTTTAAGAGAATTAAATACTAGCCTTTTGTGTTTAATCTCAAATTACACGAGCACATTCCTTAGACTTCCGAGTCTAGGCATTGACCTAGGATTACTCATTTCATTATTAAGTTATCAGTATTGTTTTTGAATTGATTTCTTAACAGGAAAATGCCGCCACATGTGCGAGGAAGAGGAAAAGGTCCAATGAGGGGAGGACCTTCAGGACATATCCATTCACATCCACATCACCCGAACCCCTATGAGGACTCGGGAGATTCATGGCCATTTGCCCAACATTCGCCTACCCACACTCAAAGTTCTTACCACTCGTACCATCCGCACCACTCTCACCACTCCCATCACTCTCATCATTCTTACCATTATGAGTTTAATCCAAATCAATATTTAAATACACCTCCAGCCGATCAAAATCAGTTGGACCAACCAAACCTATTGGACGAGGATTCCGACCCGGAGATGCCGCCGTCGGGATCGCATACGCATCCCATAGAAATTTCAAGCGATTCGAACTCTTACGCCGGATCGCCATATCAAGGTCCTAAAGAATGGGACCAATATTGGGACCAATTTTCCTTCGCCAACACTCCTTCCCATCACTCTCAACCATCTCCTATACAAGAAGACGTTCACATGGAACCGGTGGACCAACCTCAACCACCTGAACCACCAAGAAGGAAGCGCGGAGCACGTATGTCAGTACGTGCAGGTCAAAGGTCGGGATCGCTGCCACCTTTGCCCAACCCTTACCCCACCATTCAAGAGGACCCACAAATGGGTGGACCCTCAACGCATCACCTGTGGTGGAACCAACACCTACAGTTCAACCACCACCATCAGGTTATAGTAACCCAATCCCCACATACCCAGACACGTCTGGATATAATCCTTTTAACACGTCTACACCAGTAGACTATCAAGCATGGTCACATGACCCTTAAATGCAAGCGGTCATGCATAACGCACTTTATCCGTCTCCTTTCCCACCTGCTTATCCACCAAATGGATATCCAAGTTATGGGTACTAATATCCGGTTATGCCACAACCACAACCTCCACCGCCACTCGAGGCCATTAATGAAGCCTTAGAACGGATGAAAGAAATTCAACAAAAAGCGGAGAAAACGGAGAAGAAGACAAACAAGTTCTTCAAGAAACTCTCCAAGTTGGTCAAGGGAAAGAAGGACGAGTAAAGTCCCTTCTAAATAAACTTATACTAGTCCCTGCGAGGACATTGTTATTTCCTTAGTCCCTGCGTGGACACTTTTATTTCTTTAGTCCTTGCATAGACAATTTATTTTGTTGTTTCTAGTATTGTAATTTCTATTTGAAATTTAATGAAGTATTTTTGGAATTATATATATGTATTCATCCTCTTCAAACGAGCGTCTCGATTTTACTCGAAATTCATACTCTGCGATATAATTCCAAAAAGATCTTAATGGTTTTGATTAGCCAATGGCACAGACCACATAATTGGCCAACATTATAAATGATAGTTAAGGATAAAAGGGCCTTCTATCAGGATAGTTAAGGGAAGTTATCTATCTATCCAGAGGTAGTGGACTTAAGTTCAAGCCTCCAAGTCGTTAAGGTCAATGCGACCGGGACTATTAGTCAACCATTAAGGACTCTTATGTTAACATTCAGGAATGTTCATACTCGTGGTAGTATGACTTGAGGAACCACACTAGCTTGAAGGTAATAGACTATGTCCTAGCCTTTGACAAAATGCCCTTTTTACATAAAACAAGGTTTTAAATCATAATGAACTTGAAATGAGTTTCCTACTGATGTAATATTATAAGTAGGATTATTTGGGATGTTAAATCAGATTATAAACTGAGTTTACAAGCAGGTCCTTGAATTATGTCAATAAATGACGATTTAGCCCTTGTGGCTCATAAAATGGTTTTAATCAAATCTTTACAAGGTAAATATTTTACCTACTGATATGTTATATTAAATAACATATCTAAGACATTTTAATATGACTCTAACATCAGTTTTCATAAAACATCGCATAAAACATCATTTTACGACATAAGCGTCGTTTCGGCGGCATAGTATGGTTTTAAACCATATTAATTGACCAAGACTTGTTACCTACTGATTTTAAAACTTATTTTAAACATATTTACAGTAGGTACATGTTAAAAACTCAGAATCCCAAATAATTTATAAACTATGTGTAAAATGACCAAAATGCCCATTCGGTGCATAGGTTGGTCATAAAAGATAAATTACACATATAATTGATATCCTACTGATAGTATATAATAAATAAAGTATTTTTCCAGAATAGTTATAGTTATAACATTAAAT
Source organism: Scalesia atractyloides (assembly GCA_947069175.1). Taxonomy (NCBI): domain Eukaryota; kingdom Viridiplantae; phylum Streptophyta; class Magnoliopsida; order Asterales; family Asteraceae; genus Scalesia; species Scalesia atractyloides. The sequence goes on from CAMTDV010000008.1 coordinate 88,079,162, forward strand.
TATATTCAAGTTCCTTTTATACGGTATGAAATTACCAAAACGCCCTTATGAGGCATAATTTAAATTTAAAACCATAACGGGCATAAAAATCCTACTGATGTTACAACTTATTTAAAGTATAATGGCATATAGAACTTGTCCATGACTTATCCGGTTACCCATTATCGCTTATAAGCATACGGTTGATTATACGTAACTAGTTTACGAAATTCAACCAAAACGGGTTTAACCTTATCATTTTAAACTCAAAATCCAGAATGTTAATTGTTTACCCATATAATACAAGTCAAGGTACTTGTTGGGTTTAAACTATATTCTATCCTATCATCGTTTAATCTAGCGTACCGTTTTTGATCCATTACACTACTCGGTCTAAGTCTATGACTTAAATAAGACCGTTAGTATTTAATTGGTTAGCTTATGCCATAATCCAGACTAGAGCCTTCCGGTAAATGCTATCTACACTTAGCTCATTTTGAATACGGCTGGAATATAATCTTGCATTTTAAACAAGACTAATTCAGGTAAATACACTTGACTTATTTTCCCTATACGGGGTTGGGATACGGTAAATTATTACCGCTTGGTCAGAAATGGGATCAATCGAATGCCAGATTGTGGCTAGTAAATCCGCATATTCTGTTTTAATCAGTTTTGTTTGATGACTTAAACATCGGGGTTAAATTACCATGTCCTGGATATCCTCGGCTCATTACATTAGATAATGGCCACGACCTTAGCGCGGGGTGTAGGCATACACCTGACAGAAACTCAAATGCAAATTTCCCAAGACGTTGGGGATAACTATTACAAGCCTGTATATTATTTTGTATTTCGAACATTCGGTTTGTAATAGTAATTTTACTCCAAGACTTCCGTTGTGCCGTGTTTAATTGACTATGATGTTATCAACTGACGTCACACTACTCCCCACCCGGGCCCACCGATGTATAGATTTGGGTTGGAAATCCGGGGTGTGACAGGTTGGTATCAGAGCCAACATTTGAGAGAATTAAACACTCTCCTTCTTGTGTTTAATCTCAAACTTACACGAGCACATTCCTTAGACTTCCGAGCCTAGATATTGACCTAGGATTACTCATATCATTATTAAGATATTAGTATTGTTTTAAATTTGAATTTTTAACAGGAAAAATGCCGCCAAGAGTAAGAGGACAAAGTGGAAGAGGAAAAGGTCCAATGAGGGGAGGACCATCGGGGCGCATCCCTTCTCAACCTCACAACTCAGATTCCTACCAAGAATCAGGAGATTCGTCTCCTTGGCAACCAGCGAGACACTCTGTCTCTCATAGACACTCACCCCCACATTCCCAAAATTCTTACCACTCTCGTCACTCCTATAATTCACACCATTCTCATCATTCACATTCACACTCTTATCATGAAGAATTTAACCCTAGCCACTACTTTAACACGCCTCCAGCCGATCAAAATCAGTTGGACCAGCCAAACCTTATGGACGAGGACTCCGACCTGGAGATGCCGCCATCAGGATCGAATACGCATCCCATAGAAATTTCAAGCGATTCGAACTCTTATGCCGGATCGCCTTACCAAGGTCTAACAAGTGGGACCAATATTGGAACTAATTTACTTTAGCCAACACTCCTTCCCATCACTCTCAACCACCCATATACAAGAAGATGTCCACATGGAACCAGTGGACCAACCTCAACCACCACCTGAACCACCAAGGAGGAAGCGTGGAGCACGTATGTCGGTACGTGCAGGACATAGGTCAGGATCACTGCCACCTTAACCTAACTCCTACCCCACAATTCAGGAGGACCCACAAACGGGTGGACCCTTTAATGTTTCACCTGTACTGGAACCAACATCAACACCTACAGTTCAACCACCACTATCGGGTTATAGTAACCCAATTCCCACATATCCAGACACGTCTAGATATGATCCTTTTAACCCGTCTACACCGGTAGACTATCAAGCATGGTCGCAAGACCCCTATATGCAAGCAGTTATGCATAACGCACTCTACCCGTCTCCTTTCCCACCTGCTTATCCACCGACTGGATATCCAACTTATGGGTACCAGTATCCAGTTATTCCACAACCACAACCACAACCACAACCACAACCACAACCTACGCCACCACTTGAGGCCATTAACGAAGCCTTAGAAAAAATGAAAGAAATACAGCAGCAAGCGGAGAAAACAGAGAAGAAGACAAACAAGTTCTTCAAGAAACTCTCCAAACTGGTTAAGGGAAAGAAGGACGAGTGAAGTCTCTTCTAATTATATGTAGTCCCTGCGAGGACATTGTTATTTCTTTAGTTTCTGTGTGGACATTTTTATTTCTTTAAAGTCCTTGCATAGACAGTTTATTTCATTTTTTTAGTATTATAATTTCTATTTGAAATTCAATGAAGTATTTTGGAATTATATATATGTATTCATCCTCTTCAAACGAGCGTCTTGATTTTACTCGAAATTTATGCTCTGCGATATAATTCCAAAAAGATCTTAATGGTTTTGATTAGCCAAGTGGCACAGACCACATATTTGGCCAACTTATAAATGATAGTTAAGTACGAAGGGGTCTTCTATCATGATAGTTAAGGGAAGTTATCCTTCTATCCAGAGGTGGTGGACTTAAGTTCAAGCCTCCAAGTCGTTAAGGTTAATGCGACGGGGACTATTAATCAACCATTAAGGTATTCTTATGTTAACATTCAAGAATGTTCATACTCTTGGTAGTGTGACTTGAGGAATCACATTAGCCTTCTAGATAATGGACTATGTTCTAACCTTATATAGCCTACGTGATCAAATTTGATCCCGGCTAATATCATCAGTGCGATGATAATAAACATCCAATAGTGATATATTGCCCTTGGGACTATGATTAAATATCCATTAGTGATGTATTGCCCTTGGGGCTATGATTAAACATCCATTAGTGATGTACTGCCCTTGGGGCTATGATTAAACATCCATTAGTGATGTATTGCCTGTGGGGCTATGATTAAACATCCATTAGTGATGTATTGCCCTTGGGGCTATGATTAAACATCCAATAGTGATGTATTGCCCTTGGGGCTATGATTAAAACATCCATTAGTGATATATTGCCCTTGGGGCTATGATTAAACATCCATTAGTGATGTACTGCCCTTGGGGCTATGATTAAAACATCCATTAGTGATGTATTGCCCTTGGGGCTATGATTAAACATCCATTAGTGATGTACTGCCCTTGGGGCTATGATTAAACATCCATTAGTGATGTAGTGCCCTTGGGGCTATGATTAAACATCCATTAGTGATGTACTTCCCTTGGGGCTATGATTAAACATTCATTAGTGATGTATTGCCCTTGGGGCTATGATTAAACATCCATTAGTGATGTATTGCACTTGGGGCTATGTTTAAACATCCATTTAGTGATGATTTGCCTTTGAGCAATATTATATTATCAAAAATGACAACGACAGTTGTGGTTAATATAACCCCCTGTCCAACTTCTATGTCCATTAGTGACAGGCCTATGTGCCATATTTTATGTCCATTAGTGACAGGCCTATGTGCCCTATTTTATGTTCTTCGAGACGAGCCTATGAGCTAAATATAATTGTCAATTACGACAATGACAGTTGTGACATTACGATCCAATGTCTAGTAATATATGGACTATGTCCAAATTTTAATTTGCCTCTTTTGGTCCTATTAAGACCTAGGCTAAATATAGATATGTTAAGCCTAAGAGGTGTGATGTTATTCACACTAGTTTAGGCAATGGATTGTTATATCCAATATATAAAGCCAACATGGTGTTAATACCATGGCTAAGCAAGCATTTTATTGGTGTATAGACCAAAGCTCAAGGGATGACTAACTCAAATGAGGCACAAAGTAGCCACAGGAATGTTGACTCTAACAAAGCCGAAAACAGAGATATTGATAATGATAATTTCCAAGCTCGCATTGATGCGGCTGTTGAAAAGGCCATGGGAAAGGCCATAGAAAAGCTTAGAGAATCGAGTGCTACTCGCTCTAGACCATTATCGGTTACCCCATCCTCAGCTCATAAGGAGAGCTCCGTTCACTCTTCGAATGCGAAGAGTGAACCAAAGAAAATAGGTTTCACTGATAAGTCCCGATCTATTAGAGACGGATGTACCTATAAGTATTTCGTCTCCTGCAAACCCCAAGACTTTAATGGGGAGAAAGGAGCTTTGGAAGCCTTAAAATGGATGGATGAGATGGAGACAATCGTGGATATCAGCAGCTGTGCTGATAAGGATGTGGTCAAATATGTATCACAGTACTTTAAGAGCGAAGCCCTAATCTGGTTGAAGGCCATGATCCAGTCTACAGGTAAGTACACCTGTATAATTTGGGATGGTCTAAGTTTGTGGACCTTGTTAAGGAAACTTATTGCCCACCTCATGAGGTAGAGAAATTAGAGACAGACTTTTTGTCTCTTTCAATGAAAAATCGAGATTGTCAAAAGTACGTTTTTGACTTCAACTCCCTGTCTAGGTTAGTTTCCTATCTGATCACCCCTGAAACCAAACGCATTGCACATTTTATCAATGGGTTAGCACCTGAAATTAAGGGTATGGTAAAGGCTGCTCAGCCTAGTACCTATAAGTCCGCTGTTGACCTATCTCTCTCCCTTACCCTTGATCTAGTAAGGCAAAAGTCAGTTAAGTCTGAAACTGACGGAAAAAGAAAGAGAGAAGACGACAACTCCCAAAGATTTAATAATAAGAATAAAGGGAGGTTCGGGTTTAAAAGAAACCAACATAAGTCGGGTGTGACGCCAACGTGCAAGACTTGCAACCGCAGGCACTGGGGACAGTGTAATTATGGTCCACAAGCCAAACCCTGTGGTATTTGTAAGAGAAAATGACATAAGACCTTAGAATGCAAGGATCTTAAGAATGTCGTTTTCTATGTCTGCAATGAAAAAGGGCACATAAAGACTAACTGCCCTAAGATTCTTAAGAATAACAATGCAAAGCCTGGAGAGGCCAAGACGGGGAACGCACGTGCCTTTCAGATGACTGCAAGAGAGGCTGTTAATGACAACAATGTCATAACAGGTACATTCCTCATTAACAATATTTATGCTAGAGTTCTTTATTATTCGGTTGCAGATAGATCTTTTGTTGACCATAAGTTTAGTAAACTACTAAACTTACCCATAAGAACTCTAGATAAAACTTATGAGATAGAACTTGCTGATGGAAGTTTAGAAACAACATCTTCCATTCTTGATGGAGGTCTTATATCCATTAAGAATCATTCCATTCCTATCTCTCTTTTGCCAATGAAGTTGGCGGAGTTCGATGTAGTTTTAGGCATGGATTGGTTATCTCATAACCAAGTCGCATTGCCTGCGATAAGAAACTCATCGAAATTAAAACCCCATCTGGTGAAATGATCACCATCCCTGGAGACTCATACTACGGATTGCCAGACAAGGTGTCATTATTTAAGGCATCAAAGTGTTTGAGGAAAGTTGTGTCATTTACATGGCACAAGTTACCATTAATGAGCCTAAGCCAAATATTGAAGACCTACCAGTTATCTCAGAGTATTATGATGTTTTCCCTGAGGAATTACCAGGCCTATCTCCAGATAGGCAAGTGGAATTTAGATTGATATCATACCTGGATCAGCACCCGTAGCTAGGGCCCCATATCGCCTAGCTCCAACGGAAATGAAGGAGTTGATGACACAATTGGATGAACTCTTAGAGAAAGGCTTTATTCAGCCAAGACGGTTCGATGCGGATGTGCATTGACTACCGAGAGCTAAACAAGTTAACAATTAAGAACCGTTATCCATTGCCCAGGATCGATGATTTATTCGACCAACTTCAAGGGGCTACTTACTTTTCTAAGATCGATTTAAGATCTGGATATCATCAACTGAAGGTTAGAAGTGAAGATGTTCCTAAAAGCGCCTTCAGACCCGATATGGTCATTTTGAATTTCTAGTGATGCCTTTTGGGCTCACAAATGCACCTGCAGCATTCATGGATCTCATGAATAGAGTCTGCAAACCATATTTGGATAAGTTTGTTATTGTCTTCATGGACGACATACTTATCTATTCTCGTAATCAAGTTGATCATGAGAAACATCTTCGGTGCATCTTAGAACTGTTAAGGCAATAGAAGCTTTATGCCAAATTCTCGAAGTGTGAGTTTTGGCTTAGAGAAGTCCAGTTTCTTGGACATATGGTAAGTGAGCGTGGTATCCAAGTGGATCCTGCCAAAATTGAGGCCATAATGAATTGGGAAGTACCCAAAACCCCATCGGAGATTCGTAGTTTCCTAGGATTGGCTGTTTACTATAGGAGGTTCATTGAGAACTTTTCAAGAATAACCACTCCTTTAACTACCCTGACCTGTAAAAATGTTAAATTTTGTTTGGGGTCCAAAGCAACAAGAATCCTTTGAAATTCTTAAACACAAGTTGAGCAATTCTCCTGTGTTATCTCTACCTGAGGGTATTGAAGAATATGTAGTCTATTGTGATGCCTCGCACATTGGCATGGGCTGTGTGCTAATGTAAAAAAGACAAGGTCATTGCTTATGCATCACGACAGTTAAAAGTGCACGAAAGGAACTACACCACCCATGATTTGGAATTGGATGCGGTTGTATTTGCACTAAAGTTATGGAGACATTATTTATATGGCACAAAGCGTATTATATACACAGACCATAAAAGTCTCCAGCATCTGTTCAATCATAAGGAATTGAACATGCAACAACGCCGATCGATGGAAACCCTTAATGATTATGATTGCGAGATTCGCTACCATCCAGGCAAGGCAAATGTAGTTGCTGATGCCTTAAGTCTCAAGGAACGGGTTAAGCCTATAAGGATTAACGTCAAGAGCATTGAGCTCAAAAATAGCTTAAATGAGAAGCTATTAGATGCGCAAAAGCAGGCAATATTAGAGGCCAATGCTCCTAATGAAGTTTTAGGCGGAGCTATTGATCAATTAACGCCTGGAAAACATGGAATCCTTAGATTTAATGAAAGGATCTGGGTTCCAGTCTTTGGGGGACTTAGAGATCTAATCCTCCAAGAAGCGCATAGTTCGAGATACTCAGTTCACCCAGGAGGTAACAAGATGTACCAAGATCTAAAGAAGAATTATTGGTGGATGGGTTTGAAGAAATCCATAGCCACTTATGTAGCTAAGTGTCTGACGTGTTCGCAAGTTAAGGCCGAACATCAGAAGCCGTCAGGACTTCTACAACAATTGGAAATTCCCACTTGGAAATGGGAAATGGTAACTATGGATTTGATTACCAAGTTACCAAAGACCAAACGTGGTAATGACACGATTTTGGTCATAGTTGATAGGCTGACTAAGTCAGCACACTTCTTGCCAATTAAAGAAGCGTATACCTCCGACAAATTGGCTAAGTTGTATGTGGACAAGATTGTGTCCCTACACGGTGTGCCTGTATCTATTGTATCTGATAGAGATACTAGATACACATCTCACTTTTGGAAGAGTTTCCAACAATCGTTAGGCACAAGATTAAATTTTAGTACGGCTTACCATCCGCAGACTGATGGTCAAAGTGAGCGTACTATCCAGACATTGGAAGACATGCTTAGGGCATGTGTGATTGATTTAGGTGGAAGTTAGGATGACCACCTACCCCTAATAGAATTCTCTTACAATAATAGTTATCATACGAGCATCAAGGTTGCTCCTTTTGAGGCCTTGTATGGGAGAAAATGTAGAACGCCCGTGTGTTGGGCAGAAGTTGGGGAAGCCCAACTATCAGGACCAGAGATTGTCCTGGAGACCACGGAAAAGATTGTGCAAATCCGTGATCGTCTCAAAGCTGCCAGGGAAAGGCAGAAGAGCTATGCAGACAAGAGGCGTAAACCTCTTAAGTTCCAAGTAGGGGAAAAAGTCATGTTAAAAGTGTCACCCTGGAAAGGTGTGATGCGCTTTGGGAAGAAGGGCAAGTTAAGCCCAAGATACATCGGACCATTCAAGATAGTCGAATGTGTCGACACTGTAGCTTATAAGCTCAGATTGCCAGAGGAGCTTAGTGGAATTCATGATGTGTTCCACATCAGTAATCTTAAGAAATGTCTAGCTGATGAATCGCTAGCAATGTCACATAAAGATGTGCAAATAGATAAACACTTGAGGTTTGTTGAGAAACCAATTTCGATCGAGGATCGACAGGTTAAGAAGCTCCGAAAGAAAATAATACCTATAGTAAAGGTTAAGTGGGACGCCTTTAGGGTCCAGAGTACACATGGGAGGTTGAGTCCACTATGCGACAAGAGTACCCCATCTTTTTGAATAAAATCTCGAGGTCGAGATTTCTTTTAAGGGTGTGAGGATGTAACACCTCGTAAATCGTGTATGATAGTATAGTGACACGCGTTGTATTTTATTTTAAGTCTATTAAAGACTAACAAGGACTAAAAGCGTCAATATGCTCAAACTAAGTCTCTGAGTGATCTTCTAATGTCAACATGCACAAACCGAGCCTCTGAGTGACCATTAGTGTCAACATGCTTAAAACATAGCCTCTGAGTGACCATTAGTGTCAACATGCTAAAACTTGGCCTCTGAGTGACCGTTGTGTCAACATGCCCAACCTCTGAGTGACATCGAAGACAACATGCTTATAATGAGCCTCTGAGTGATCTTTTACGAAGTCCTAACTCTCATACGTGCCATTTGTTGGACGAGAGGGTTCAATTCTGTAAAAATGTGAAAGTTGGAAAATGATGGGATTAAAAGCGTCAACATGTTAATTTATACCTCTGAGTGACCTTAACCGAGAGCTCGACAATGTTCGGGCATAATCCCGGGTACGCCAAATATTGGCTACAGAGGGCTAAATATGCTAATAAGGTGTTTTAGGAGGTTTTAAGGGTATTTAATAAGTTGAGGGGCTAAAAGTGACAAACTTTAATTCTGCCCATGGGGCTCTCGCGGGGCGCGAGAGACAAGGCTTGTGCCCCTCGCGGGGTGCGAGAGGCCTGTGTCTGTAGAAAGTTTGCTTGGCCTTGCCAAAAACCATTTTGTTTGAAACTATGGACTTTCAATCAGCTATGCCACGTCTTAGGACACTTGTAAGCTCCTTCTTACAACCCTACACACCTGGCATCACCTCCTTTGAGTTCTCCAACTATAAATAAGTGTCCAAGTCCACCATTTGAACTTGCACATTTCTTATTCATAACTCTTCTCCCTCCTCTGGAAGTTCCCAACTAAAAGGAGCATCCAACTTAGTTCTCTTGCATTTTATGAATCTCTTGTAAGTGTTCCTTCCTTGTGCATTTTTGTTTATAGGCTTTTATAGCCAAAAGTCAAGCGTTTTACGGAAAACGCTTTGACTTTCGGTTAAAACCATTATGGTCCAGCCATTGTTCGTAATGAACATGGCTAAGTGATCGTAATAAGGTAGGTGTTAGTCCCTATAAAGGGCACCTCCTGAAGATCACGTTTGCTAGACCAATTGACGGGTCAAAGTTACGATATTAAAAAGTCAAACATACCATTTTTCGGAAAAATCATAAATTGATCTTGTATATGTTATGAAACCTGTTTTGACACTTAAACATGTTGGTAATAATTATCAGAACATGTAAGACCATGTTCGGCTCGTCACTTTCAGTTCTAGGGTCGGTTCGCAACCGAAAGTCGCAAAGTTTAACTTCTGCTTTGACTTTCGATTCTGACCCGATTTAGATTAGTTAGGCACTGATCTAAAGTTGTGTTATGATCATAATATAATGTAGCATAACCCTCTAAGGTTATATTAAATGATCATAATCAGAATCCAAGTTTATGCGCAAGTTCCGCAATTATGCCATTTCTGACAAAAAAATGCCCTTTTTATATAAAACAAGGTTTTAAATCATAATGAACTTGAAAATGAGTTTCCTACTGATGTAATATTATAAGTAGGATTATTTGGGATGTTAAATCAGATTATAAACTGAGTTTTCAAGCAGGTCCTTGAATTATGTCGATAAATGACGATTTAGCCCTTGTGGCTCATAAAATGGTTTTAATCAAATCTTTCCAAGATAAATATTTTATCTACTGATATGTTATATTAAATAACATATCTAAGACATTTTAATATGACTCTAACAACAGTTTTCATAAACATCGCATAAAACGTCATTTTACGACATAAGCGCCGTTTCGGCGGCATAGTATGGTTTTAAACCATATTAATTGACCAAGACTTGTTACCTACTGATTTTAAAACTTATTTTAAACATATTTATAGTAGGTACATGTTAAAAACTCAGAATCCCAAATAATTTATAAACTATGTGTAAAATGACCAAAATGCCCCTTCGGTGCATAGTTTGGTCATAAAAGATAAATTACACATTTAAATTGATATCCTACTGATATTATATAATAAATAAAATATTTTTCCAGAATACTTATATTTATAACATTAAATTATATTCAAGTTCCTTTTGTACGGTATGAAATTACCGAAACTCCCTTATGAGGCATAGTTTCAATTTAAAACCATAACGGGCAAAAAAGTTGATATCCTACTGATATTACAACTTATTTAAAGTATAATGGCATATAGAACTTGTCCATGACTTATCCGGTTACCCATTATCGGTTATAAGCATACGGTTGATTATACGTAACTAGTTTATGAAATTCAACCAAAACGGGTTTAACCTTATCATTTTAAACTCAAAATCCAGAATGTTAATTGTTTACCCATATAATACAAGTCAAGGTACTTGTTGGGTTTAAACTACATTCTATCATATCATCGTTTAATCTAGCGTACCATTTTTGATCCATTACACTACTCGGTCTAAGTCTATGACTTAAATAAGACCGTTAGTATTTAATTGGTAGCTTATGCCATAATCCAGACTAAAGCCTTCCGGCAAATGCTATCTACACTTAGCTCATTTTGAATACGGCTGGAATATAATCTTGTATTTTAAACAAGGCTAATTCAGGTAAATACTCTTGACTTATTTTCCCTATACGGGCTTGGGATACGATAAATTATTACCGCTTGGTCGGAAATGGAATCAATCGAATGCCGGATTGTGGCTAGTAAATCCGCATATTCTGTTTTAATCAGTTTTGTTTGATAACTTAAACATCGGGGTTAAATTACCATGTCCTAGATATCCTCGGCTCATTACATTAGATAATGGCCACGACCTTAGCGCGGGGTGTAGGCATACACCTGACAGACGCTCAAATGCAAATTACCCAAGACGTTGGAGATAACTCCTCTGTGAGTTCCAAGTGGTGTGTATTTAATCATGTCTCGTTTCTGTACTGGGCCCTGTATGTATGGACAAACATGTGAATCTGTTAACAAGATTACAAAGTAACTTTCCCAAGTTATAAAAGACTTGCGCCCTGTGCACTTAAATCTAATTTTTAAAATGTTTTCAAAATGAGTCAGTCGGGTGTATTTACCAGCGAAATCTGATGTATTTTCAAAAGACTAAGCAGGTACAATAGGAAATAGGCCGGAAGCTGCTCGGTAGTGAATAAGAGAATCTTGCAAAATCTTAGATCTGCCCTAAAGTCTGTTTTATATTCTTTCTTTGTACATTTTATGATCCGCCTGTGGATCTTCTATTACGAGCCTGTATATTATTTTGTATTTCGAACATTCGGTTTGTAATAGTAATTTTACTCCAAGACTTCCGTTGTGTCGTGTTTAATTGACTATGGTGTTATCAACTGACGTCACGATGCTCCCACCCGGGCCCACCGGTGTATGGATTTGGGTTGGAAATCCGAGGTGTGACACATCCGGTGAAATAATCACCATCCCTGGAGACTCGCACTACGGATTGCCAGACAAGGTGTCGTTATTTAAGGCATCCAATTGTTTTGAGGAAAGGTTGTGTCATTTACATGGAACAAGTAACTATTAATGAGCCTAAGCCAAATATTGAAGACCTCCCTGTTTTCTCAGAGTATTCTGATGTCTTCCCCGAGGAATTACCAGGCCTACCTCCGGACAGGCAAGTAGAATTTAGAATTGATATCCTGCCAGGATCAGCACCTGTTGCCAGAGCTCCATATAGGTTAGCACCAACAGAAATGAAGGAGTTGAGGACACAATTAGATGAACTCTTAGAGAAAGGCTTTATACAGCCTAGTTCCTCGCCTTGGGGAGCTCCTATACTCTTTGTTAAGAAGAAAGACGGTTTAATGCGAATGTGCATTGATTACCTTGAGCTGAACAAGATAACAGTCAAGAAACGTTATCCATTGCCCAGGATCGACGATTTATTCGACCAACTTCAAGGGGGAGTTATTTCTCCAAGATTGATTTAAGATCTGGATATCATCAGCTGAAGGTTAGAAGTGAAGATGTTCCTAAAACCGCCTTCAGGACCAGATATGGTCATTTTGAATTCTTGGTGATGCCTTTTGGGCTCACAAATGCACCTGAAGCATTCATGGATCTCATGAATAGAGTCTGCAAACCATATTTGGATAAGTTTGTCATTGTCTTCATAGATGACATACTTATCTAATCTTGTAATCAAGTTGATCATGAGAAACATCTTCGGTGCATCTTAGAACTGTTAAAGCAAGAGAAGCTTTATGCTAAATTCTCTAAGTGTGAATTCTGGCTTAGAAAAGTCCAGTTTCTCTGACATATTGTAAGTGAGCGTGGTATCCAAGTGGATCCCGCCAAAATTGAGGCCATAATGAATTGGGAAGTGCCCAAAACCCCATCAGAAATACGTAGCTTCTTAGGACTGGCTGGTTACTATAGAAGGTTCATTGAGAACTTTTCAAGGATAGCCACTCCTTAACTACCCTGACCCGTAAAAATGTTAAGTCTAATTGGGGTCCAAAACAACAAGAATCTTTGTTGTTTACTGTGATGCATCGCACACTGGCATGGGCTGTGTGCTAATGCTAAAAGCCAAGGTAATTGCTTATGCATCACGACAGTTAAAGGTGCACGAAAGGAACTACACCACCCATGATTTGGAATTGGGTGCTGGGTTGTATTTGAACTAAAGCTTTGGAGACATTACTTGTATGGCACAAAGTGTATTATATACACTGACCATAAGAGCCTCCAACATCTGTTCAATCAGAAAGAATTGAACATGCGACAACGCCATTGGATGGAAACACTTAATGACTATGATTGCAAAATTCGCTATCATCCCGGCAAGGCAAATGTTGTTGCTGACGCCTTAAGTCGCAAGGAAAGAATTAAGCCCATGGATTAATGCGAAGAGCATTTAGCTCAGAAATAGCTTGAATGGGAAGCTATTAGATGCGCAAAAACAAGCCCTTTAGAGGCCAATATTCCTAATGAGGGATTAGGCAGAGCTATTGATCAATTAACGCCTAGAAAACATGGAATCCTTAGATTTAATGAAAGGATCTGGGTTCCAGTCTTTAGGGGACTTAGAGATCTAATCTTCTAGGAAGCACACAATACGAGATACTCAGTTCACCCTGGTGGTGACAAGATGTACCAATATTTAAAGAAGAATTATTGGTGGATGGGTTTGAAGAAATCCATAGCCACTTATGTAGCTAAGTTTCTGACGTGTTCGCAAGTTAAGGCTGAACATAAAAAGTCGTCAGGACTTCTACAACAACAGCAATTTCCCACTTGGAAATGGGAAATGGTAACTATGGATTTGATTACCAAGTTACCAAAGACCAAACTTGGTAATAACACGATTTGGGTCATAGTAGATAGGCTGACTAAGTCAGCACACTTCTTGCCAATTAAAGAAGCGTATACCTCCGACAAATTGGCTAAGTTGTATGTGGACAAGATTGTGTCCCTACACGGTGTGCCTGTATCTATTGTATCTGATAGAGATACAAGATACACATCTCACTTTTGGAAGAGTTTCCAACAATCGTTAGACACAAGATTAAATTTTAGTACGGCTTACCATCCGCAGACTGATGGTCAAAGTGAGCGTACTATCCAGACATTGGAAGACATGCTTAGGGCATGTGTGATTGATTTAGGTGGAAGTTGGGATGATCACCTACCCCTAATAGAATTCTCCTACAATAATAGTTATCATACGAGCATCAAGGCTGCTCCTTTTGAGGCCTTGTATGGGAGAAAATGTAGAACGCCCATGTGTTGGGCAGAAGTTGGGGAAGCCCAACTATCAGGACCAGAAATTGTCCTGGAGACCACATAAAAGATCGTGCAAATTCGTGATCATCTCAAAGCTGCCAGGGAAAGGCAGAAGAACTATGCAGACAAGAGGCGTAAACCTCTTAAGTTCCAAGTAGGGGACAAAGTCATGTTAAAAGTGTCACCTTGGAAAGGTGTGATGCGCTTTGGGAAGAAGGGCAAGTTAAGCCCATGATATATCGGACCATTCGAGATAGTCGAATGTGTCGGCACTGTAGCTTATAAGCTTAGATTGCCAGAGGAGCTTAGTGGAATTCATGATGTGTTCCGCATCAGTAATCTTAATAAATGTCTAGCTGATGAATCGCTAGCAATGTTACATAAAGATGTGCAAATAGATAAAAACTTGAGGTTCGTTGAAAAACCAATTTCGATTGAGGATCGACAGGTCAAGAAGCTCCGAAGCAAATTGATACCTATAGTAAAGGTTAAATGGGACGCCTTTAGAGGTCTCGGGTATACATGGGAGATTGAGTCCACTATGCGACAAAAGTACCCCCATCTTTTTGAATAAAATCTCGAGGTCGAGATTTCTTTTAAGGGGGTGAGGATGTAACACCCTATAAAATCATGTCCAATACTATAGCGACACGTGTTATATTTTTATTTTTAGTCTATTAAAGGCTAACAAGGACTAAAAGTGTCAACATGCTCAAACTAAGTCTCTGAGTGATTTCTGATGTCAACATGCAAAACTAAGCCTTTGAGTGACCATTAGTGTCAACATGCTTAAAATATAGCCTCCGAGTGACCATTTGTGTCAACATACTTGAAACATAGCCTCTGAGTGACCATTAGTGTCAACATGCTAAAACTTGGCCTCTGAGTGACCGTTGTGTCAACATGCCCAGCCTCTGAGTGATATCAGAGTCAACATGCTTATAACGAGCCTCTGAATGATCTTTTACGAAGTCCTAACTCTCATATGTTCCATTTGTTGGACGAGAGGAATTAAATCCGTGATTATATAAAAGTTGGACATTTGAGGGATTAAAAGTGTCAACATGTTAATTTATACCTCTAAGTGACCTTTTAATGAACCGAGAGCTTGTCAATGCCTGGGCATAATCCCGTGTATGCCAAATATTGGCTACAGAGGGCTAAAAGTGCTAAAAAGGTGTTTTAGGAGGTTTAAAGAGGTTTTATACGTCTAGGGGCTAAAAGTGTCAAACTTTGAAACTGGATTAGGGGCGCTCGCGTGGTGCGAGAGGCAGGGCCTGTGCCTCTCGCGGCCCGCCAGAGACCTGTATTTGCAGAAAAATCCTTGGCAACCACACAAAGGTGCCAAAAACCATTTACTCGAAACCATGGCTTCTCAAACAGCTATGCCACGTTTTAGGACACTTGTAAGCTCCCTATTACACCCCTTAGCACCTGGCATCACCTTCTTCAAACTCTCCAACTATAAATGGGTGCAAATGTTCAACCTTTGAACTTGCACCTTTCTCATTTTCAACTCTATCTCCCTCCTCTGGAAGTTCCTAACTTAAAGGAGCATCCAACTTAGTTCTAATGCATCCTAGGAACCTCTTGTAAGTGTTCCTTCCTTGTGCATTTTCGTTTATACGCTTTTATAGCCAAAAGTCAAGCGTTTTATGGAAAACGTCTTGCTTTAGGTTAAGACCATTATGGTCTAGCCATTGTTCGTAACGAACATGGCTAAGTGATCGTAATAAGGTAGGTGTTAGTCCCTATAAAGGGAATCTCCTAAAGATCACGTTTGCTAGACCAATTGACGGGTCAAAGTTATGATACTAAAAGGTAAAAAATGCCATTTTTTGGAATAATCATAAATTAATCTTATATATGTTATGAAACCTGTTTTGACACTTAAAAAAGTTGGTAATAATTATTAGAACATGTAAGAACATGTTCGGCTCGTCAATTTTGGTTCTAGGGTCGGTTCGCATCCGAAAGTCGCGAAGTTTGACTTCTGCTATGACTTTCGATTTTGACCCGATTTAGATTAGTTACCTACTGATCTAAAGTTGAATTGTGATCATAATATAATGTAGCATAACCCTCTGAGGTTATATTATATGATCATAATCAGAATCTGAGTTTATGCACAAGTTCCGTAATTATGCCATTTTGACTAAAATGCCCTTTTTGCATAAAATAAGGTTTAATAGATAATGAACTTGAAAAAAAAGTTTCCTACTGATGTAATATTATAAGCAGGATTATTTGGGATGTTAAATCAGATTATAAACTGAGTTTATGAACAAGTCCTTGTAATATGTCGGTAAATGACGATAAAGCCCTTATGGCTTATAAAATAGTTTTAATCAAATCTTTTTAAGGTAAATCTTTTACCTACTGATATGTTATATTAAATAACATATCTAAGATATTTTAATCTGACCTTAACATCAGTTTTCATTAAACATCTCATAAATCGTCATTTTACGACATAAGCGTCGTTCCGGCGCATAGTATGGTTTTAAACCATAACTATCAACCAAGACTTGTTACCTACTAATTTTAAAACTTATTTTAAGTTTTTTTCAGTAGGTATATATACAAACTCAGAATCCCAAATAATTTATAAACTATGTGTAAAATGACCAAAATGCCCATTCGGTGCATAGTTTGGTCATAAAATATAAATTACACATATAATTCATATCCTACTGATATTATATCATAAATAAAATATTTTTCCAGATATTTATAATTTTAACATTTAACTATATTCAAGTCCCTTTTATACGGTATGAAATTACCAAAATGCCTTATGAGGCATAGTTTCATTTTAAAACCTAAACGGGCATATAAGTAGATACCTTACTGTTATTACAACTTAATTAAAATATAATGGCATATAGAACTTGTCCATGACTTATCCGGTTACCCATTATCACTTATAAGCATAAGGTTAATTATACGTAACTAGTTTACGGAATTTAACCAAAACGGGTTTAACCTTATCATTTTAAGCTCAAAATCCAGAATGTTAATTGTTTACCCATATTATACAAGTCAAAATACTTGTCGGGTTTAAACTACATTCTATCCAATCATCGTTTAATCAAGCGTTATACGTTTTGATCTGGTACACTACTCGGTCTAAGTCTATGACTTAAACAAGACCGTTAGTATTTAATTGGTTAGCTTATGCCATAATCCAGACTAGAGCCTTCCGGTAAATGCTATCTGCACTTAGTTCATTTTGAATACGGCTGGAAAATAATCTTGTATTTTAAACAAGGCTAATTCAGGCAAATACTCTTGACTTATTTTCCCTATACGGGCTTGGGATACGGTAAATTATTACCGCTTCGTCGGAAATGGGATCAATCGAATGCCGGATTGTGGCTAGTAAATCCGCATATTCCGTTTTAATCAGTTTTGTTTGATAACTTAAACATCAGGGATTAAATTACCGTGTCCTGGATATCCTTGGCTCATTACATTAGATAATGGCCACGACCTTAGCGCGGGGTGTAGGCATACACCTGACATACGCTCAAATGCAAATTACCCAAGATGTTAGGGATAACTCCTCTGTGAGTTCTAAGTGGTGTGTATTTAATCATGTCTCGGTCTCTGTACTAGGCCCTGTATGTATGGACAAACATGTGAATCTGTTAACAAGGTTACAAAATAACTTTCCCAAGTTATAAAAGATATGTGCCTTGTGCACTTAAATCAAATTTTAAATTGTTTTCTAAATGAGTCAGTCGGGTGTATTTACCAGCGAAAGCTGACGTATTTTCAAAAGACTAAGCTTGAAGGTACAATACGAAATAGGCCGGAAGCTGCTTGGTAGTGAAATAAGAGGATCTTGCAAATCCTTGGATCTGCCCTAAAGTCTATTTTATATTCCTTCTTTGTACATTTTATTATCCGCCTGTGGATCTTCTATTACGAACTTGTAATTTCGAACATCCGGTTTGTAATAGTAATTTTACTCCAAGACTTCCGTTGTGCCGTGTTTAATTGACTATGATGATTATCAACTGACGTCACGATACTCCCCACCCGGGCCCACCGGTGTATGGATTTGCGTTGGGGGTGTGACAGTGAGTTAGAACTCACTTTTGAAAGCCTTGATCTTTGGTGGAGAGATAGCTCTTAGAGATTTTTAGAGAGAAGAGAAAAGATGTTTGAGGTATGAAATGAGAGTGGGGGGAGGTAGGTATTTATAGTTGAGGTTAGAGGGGTTGTTGGTTGAGTGCATTTAATGCAGAAAACACAAATTGGACCAATCCATGGGCTAGAAACCACTTTCTCCGAATTATGCCATTTTTAGTCCTTGAACTTAGTTTATCTTTCATTTCAGGCTATAACTTGATATTTTTGCATGTTTTTAAGTGTGTAATGCATAAGTAAGTATATTTTAGGTATCAAGTATGAATGTATGTGTAATGCATATGTAAGTGTATTTTAGGTATCAAGTATGAATGTATGAGTATTTGCACATATAATAAGTATCGGTTTGTATGTAAACACGTATTTAACAATTGAATTCATGTAAGACAAGTATGTATCAAGTATGAATTTTATTACGATCAAAGTCTCGGATTACAAGATTGGAAAAGAAATACGAATACAAGTTTCTATAAATAAAAATACGATTATACTTTCTAATTAAGGAAAGTACAAAAAAGCGAGATGTTACACGGATGCTCCATGTGGTTTTGTAAAATAACACCTATAGTCCCCAACTTTTAAAAATTACATTCGTACTCCCTGTGGTTTAACAAGTTGTTACTCGGATACTCCCTAGAGAGGATGATCGATAGTTATCTCAGTTAAGTGAGTGTGAAATGACATAATTACCCTTACCCTTGCTAAAAGACAAAACAATTAAAAAATTATTAACTTATTCTTATTATTATATAATAGAAGGGCCATCCCTCTCCTACCCCTTTTTCTCACCTTCGGCCACCATTTGCCGGCAACCACCACCAGACCATCACCATCACAACATGAACCACCACCTGTTCACCAATATCACAATAATCCACAACAGAACAAAGTAAGAACCCCCTAAATTCACAATCACAATCACCACCACATCACCACACTCTAAACAAAAAAACCCAACCAAATTCACAGTCACCATCACCCAAACCACGAACATAACAACTCTAAAAACACAACATATGAAGGCGAACCCTATGTATATGCTGAACATAAGGTCTTCTTCTACTGTTGTACAAAAAAAAATCAACTCATATTCTACTTCCTTTTCGCCTTTAATTTGCAAGATCTTCAATCTCAATTACATTGATCGATCAACTATTGTTCGTTTGTCAAGTAGGTGGTGATAAGGGTGGAGGTGGGTGTGGTCTGCAAAGAAGAAGATGAAACATGTGGGAGTGGTCTGCGAATTGATCTGGTGCGACGACATGGGGCGAAGTCACGATGGTGCTTGGTGACTATTATGCAGATGAAGATGAGGGAGAGGAGGGTTAGAGAGAGATGATTTGGGGGGGGGGTTAGAAGAAAGAGGTGGAGTGGGTAGGGTATATATAATATTTAATAACTAATAACTTTCTTATATTTTAATGAAAGAAAGGGTAATAATGTAACGGTCATCCACTCTAGGGACTATCCGAGCAACAACTTGTTAGACCAAAGGGAGCACGAATGTAATTTCTAAAAGTTGGGGACTATAGGTGATATTTTACAAAACCACAAGGAGCATCCGGACATTTTACTATATTGCTCCACATGAAAGTTTAACCGTCATGTCATTGAGTGATGGTTCACTTGAACCGATGTAACATTCAAGTTTATAATTATATTTTATAATGGCTCATTTTATTCTCACAGTTATAGAATCTTATTCATACATTATTTCTACTCTATCTCTCGCTCTATATATCTATGTATATATAGAGAGATAGAGAGGAGGGGTGATATTGCTTCACATGAAAGTTTAATCGTCATGTCATTTGAGTGATGATTCACTTGAACCGATAATATTTTATAATGGCTCATTTTATAAGGCTCAATCTATTTGGACACGCTTGCTGCCTATTTGGACACCTTTGGTGCCCTAGACGGTCGTCTAGGCACTGATTTCTAGGAGTTAGCAGGTGAATGACAGGGCGTAGAAATTTATGGGGGTAGACAGGCCGTCTAGATCTAGACGACCCGTCTAGGAACATGGTTTTTTTAGTTGAAGAAGGGGTGTTTTGGTGCGGTAAATTGGTTGTTGTTGGAGGTTGATGTTTTTTTGGTGGTGTAATTTGAGATTTTTAATTTTAAAAAGTTTTATTTATTGTTTAAAAATAAGTTAACGTTTTCGATCGATTAAATATTTCATTGTTTTTACATTTTATTTTATTTTTAAAATTATACTAATTAAATTTAATATTTTTTTGAACATTTTAAGAAGAATTCAAATATGATATCGTGTAAATATTACTTAACATCTTGAAAATTATTATGTTTCCGTATTACATTTCAATGTCAATTTAACACAAACAATCATATAGTAATCGAGTAACTGAAAACAAAGTTAAATATGACATATATAACATAACTTCGTACATCCATAATATGTATCTGTACAGCTGAATACTAAACATAAATCATCTATACATACGAGTCGGAGTCGGGATCTTGCTGTTGTGGCTGCTGCTGATGATGTGGTGCCCGAGGTGGTGGGAGCGGTATGGGAGGTAACCCGTCTCTCTCGTCTATCCAGTACCTCTCGAACAACCCAGCCCATGAGATTCAAAAGCCTGTCAACGTCGGCTCGTAAATGCGTGTATGCTGCACCTCCAGGGCATGACATGAAATAACGTGTTGCGAAAACTGGGGCGCCCCGTGAGGTGGTGGTGGCGGTGGCGGTGCCGGTCCGTCTAAATCCACCGGAGGCTCCTGAACGACCGCTGCCTCATTACCGGCGGATAGACTAGATCGAAGTGATCCGGCAGCGCCTCCGGAATCCATGGCTCACCTGCGCAGGTTTTAAACCGCTCACCGAGCACGCTGAACCCTAAACCAGCTTCATCCCCCGCAAGGTCTGAAAACCCATCCGCGAGACGGTATGGCCGGCCGCAAGTGTGGGTCTGTCTCCGGCAGATGACCCAACATCGAGCAATCACGGTGATGTACGCCCCGCCGTACAAAAATCCGTGCTCCTACCGATGATGGGCGGAGACGAAGTACTGGGCTAGACTGTGCACACGACCTTCTGTACAGTAGGTAATAGTAGAAAAATAAGTCGGTGCTCGTACACCACTCACGGCTGTGTCTGCAAGCAATAATAGATGTAGCGAGCATCCGATGTAGATACCTGCACATATTGCTAGCGAAATACGGAAATTAATTTATAACAATAATAATCAAATAATTACTTTAATAAACGTACGTACCTGTACAACGGGTCATCAACGTGTGAAATCTTCCCCTTCGCCCTGACATGCTCCCAAGTGTCATGCCCTGGGACCACATCCCAAAACCCCAAAAGAGTGGTCTATCCACCACCATTAGCCCCTGCGTATAAAAAATCCGTAGCAATCTCCTCCTACAGGTATATACCGCTATGAACGACAAACTCAGCAAGCATCATCGAACGCCACACACCGGCAAGCCTAAAGGAAATCTCAGAGGGAGGGGGAGGAGCCTGTGGCTAGGGAGGTGGCTGGTCGACCCGTGGAGGGTGAAACATGAATGTCAGCCAAGTCAAACAGACGGTACCACGGTGAATCAACGGGAACGAAAAATGCAGTCTCGGTGTCTCACCAATCGCCTCGATCACATCCCAGTCGACCGCGGCGTGCGATCCGACCTGCATCTGGCGAAGCTGCCAGCAAAAACGGGCGGCCTAGGTGTCAGGCGGGATCTCGAGATACGGGTGGCCGTGTAGTGGATCCGCCGGCGCTAGCGGAGCCCGTCGCGGACCATGCGGATGTGGAGCCCTGTGTATCTGTTCTTCAATCTCGTCCATAATCAATCTGCAATAATAATAACAATGTAACACAATAATAACAATTAACCATATTAATAAAAATAATCTACTAATAACACATAATATTAAAACAAAAAATTATATATGTTAAATAAATTAAAGAAAAAACAAATAAATCAGGTCGTCTATGGGGGTCGTCTAGGCGTAGACGCCCCGTCTTTTCCAACAAAAAACCCAAATACATCAAGAACACAACCCCTAAACCCCAAAAATCATCAAATTCACACACAATCTACGGTCTAAATGTATAATACATTAAAGATTATTGAAGTATAGGTTCGAATACGTTCCAGAGATGCTTGATTTCGCCAAAAATACGGTCCAAATACGCTCAAATGATGTATGTACGTATCTGCGTGTGTGTTTTAGCTTTGAGAGCGTATGTGGTTGGCGTCTAGCCTGGCCAGTCATATACGATGCATAGACGGGGCGTCTAGACCTAGACGACCCGTCTAGGAAAAAAGTCGAAAGACCATTTTACCCCTGAATTGCCACCCAACTAGGCCTAATTCAAGGGTAAAATGGTAATTAACCATTCTGAGTTGAAAAGGTCTCAGGTGGTTAATTACCATTTTACCCCTGAATTAGGCCTAGATGGGTGGCAATTCAGGGGTGAAATGGTAATTAACCATAGACGTGGCGTACAGGTCTAGATGTCCCGGCTAGTCCAATGGTTAATTACCATTTTACCCCTGAATTGCCACCCGTCTAGGCCTAATTCAGGGGTAAAATGGTAATTAACCACCTGAGACCTTTTCAGCTCAGAATGGTTAATTACCATTTTACCCCTGAATTAGGCCTAGACGGGTGGCAATTAAGGGGTAAAATGGTAATTAACCCTTGATGTATTGAATAATACATCCATTTATCTTGTAGAGTTTGTATAATTTTAGCGCGTTTTCGTTTCGATTTGTCAAGAATTTATCTACTTTTAATCCAAACATGTTTTGCAGGTCCTGGTTCGTGAAAACGGTTGGAAGGATGGAAAAAACGAGCGAAAATGGTGAAAAAAACTGAGCCGGGACGTGAGTGGATCGGAAACGAGAAAACGAAACGCAAAACAGGAGTTACAACCCGGTCGCGGGGCGCGATCGGCACACATAGACTCTCTCGCGGCCGGCGAGAGAGTGATAGTTATCTCAGGATTTTACCTCGGTCGCGGGGCACGACCGGCCTACCCAAACTCTCTCGCGGGGCGCGAGAGAGGTGTTTATCCATAAAGTTTCGAAACCTGGTTGAATGTGGACTTGTTTTGTTATTTAAAGACTCATTATTGAGGTAAAACATATATTGGGCAACCTTGGACGAACTAGGGCAGAATTGGAGCAACTTTCTGGAGATTTGAAGCTATAAGGAGTGGATCTAAGCTGCAAGGATTGTGGTGGTGATCAAGGGAGTTCAAGGCAGGAGCTTGTCACGGTTTTATCATACCAATCCTCACTTTGATTTCCTTGTTTTGATCAATCATGCTACCTTGTAATCAACTTTGTTTTAGTTACTTTTCAAATATGTTTTTAGGCTAGATCTTATTCAGTTACCTAGGTTTTGGATGATGGATTTATGAAACTTTGATTTGTTTAATTTAATTTATGGTTTGAATATTTAATTGGTAAAGGTCACAACTTTAATGATCTAGTTTAGGGTATTTGCATGATCTTGTTTGTTTGATGATTGTTTGGTTGTTTTGCATAAACTTTGGTGGATGTCTTTCATAGAATAGGTTTATATTACTTTTCGTGTTCTTAGGAATTCGTGAAGTTGTCGGTAAAATTGGCCAATAAAACCGGGGAAACAATTAAATTAATCATAAAATCAAACTTGTCATTATACCTAACTTGTTAATTGAGAAATTGCAATTAGTTGACTGAATTAATGTGGTAAATTATTAGGTTAGGGTTTTGAGAAATTCCCGAGTCTAATTTCCTTGTCATAATTGAATCAGTTAATCTAAACTAGAAAATTGGAGTTGGTCTAGGTTAATTATTGAGAGGTAATTAATAATTAGACACTTTACTAATTTAAAAAGGTAACTGAAAAGAAATCTTTAAGACCGGTAAACGAATAAAAAGGACAAGTTATTGTAGGTGTCTTCCTGAGAAGGGTCGGGGGTCCTGTTTAATAAACCAAAACTTTGATATGCTAAGATCCTGGTAAAATATTCAACCAGGTTAATTATTGTTAAATTGAAGGAGTAGTAGTCTAAGAATCTAACCTAGGTAACTAGTTCATTATCTCTTGACTAAAATCTAAGAAGTCCCTAGAAGTTCATAGTTTGGTCATTCCAATTTAGTAGTTTTAGTTAAATTGATAATTTAGATTTATTAGTAAACCCCCCCCCCCCCCTTTTAAAATATGCATAGTGTGTAATTGAGTCTAAATTAGTAGTTTTAGCAATTAGAGAGTCCTGTGGGTTCGAAAATCCGGACTTGCTTAATACTACTCTCAATTGATCGGTCCACTTGCCGGTTAGTAGTTTAGTATAGTTTAAGAGTCTAGAATATAATTTGAGTCTAGAATTAGGGTAATTTGTCATGTTTTTAATTAACTACTTTTAGAACATCAACAATTCCCCTTTAAAATTCAAAAACTTGAAAGTTTGACAGTTGCCGCTCAAATGTGTACGCGACATCTAGGTCTAGACGGGACGTCTAGTTCGTCAATATTACCCTTTTGCCCT
This sequence comes from Scalesia atractyloides, assembly GCA_947069175.1. Taxonomy (NCBI): domain Eukaryota; kingdom Viridiplantae; phylum Streptophyta; class Magnoliopsida; order Asterales; family Asteraceae; genus Scalesia; species Scalesia atractyloides. Next base: position 88,103,981 of record CAMTDV010000008.1, read on the forward strand.
GAATTTGGCCTAGAGAGAGTGCAATCCAGGGGTAAAATGGTCTTGTGGCAAAAAAACAGACGGCCAGTCTAGGTCTAGACGACTCGTATATTTCATTTTTTTTGTCTTTTCCTTTTACATAGAAATCATATTAATTATACAAAAAAACTTATTAATTATTCAAAAAATCTTATTAATTATACAAAAAAATACAAAAATTCATATAAATTATACAAAAATCGTATTAGTTATACAAAAAAATCGTATTAAATATACAAAAATTGTATTAAGTATACAAAATTCAAATTAAGTCTACGAAAACTCATTCTTCCGATTCACTGTCGACGTAATTAATACTCGGGTTTGGATTTGGTTGGGGATTCATTATCGAGCTATACCATTCTAAACGGGGCGTGTACATGTGTAGCCATTGTTTTGCAGCGGCGCTTCTGTAGGTCAACCATAGCCCGTTTATTGTCGGCATTGGAAATTGGCCTTCCAGCTTAATATTATGAAGTGGTTATTGTTAACATGCGCAATCGTTATCGTTCGTGGTTCTCGATCCGTCGGAGGATTCATTATCGAGAAGAAGGTGGAACAACCATCGATGCTTAACAGGTGAACCACGATACCGTACCTTTGTGCGATAAGAAGCCCTGCGTGGGGGAAGTCCATCCAGTGAGTGGGGGGACAACGCTCCACTGAATCCCAGATTAGGCTCTGACGATGCATGTTAAAATATCCTTCCTCCTATACTTCAAATACTGGCACCCAGATCGATGCGTTCTGATCCATCTCCTGTAGAAGGTCTTTTCGAATGTGGCTCCATGAACGTTTTCCCATACCCAAGCCCATAGCCACAGACCGAAACCCACAATGACCGTCTGGCCTCACATCTTGCATACACGAGATGTACGGGTGAAACAATGTCGGAAGGAGAGACTTAAATCGTGTGATGGTTGACACATACTCGTCGTTCGCTATCAACGGAAAACCGTTATCGTCTCGAATCTCTCTTTGTTTAGAAGTCGTTGAATGGCTTCGCCCCGCTCTGGGTTTTTGAGACTTTATGAACGACTATTGAGTGGCCTGGGATGGAACGTACGAGCTGTGGCGGGGCATCGTATGTACTTTGTTGGGAACCCTGGGACGGAACATACGAGCTATGGCGGGGGGCATCGTCAAACAGAAGTTGTGCTTGCTTTATTGTTGGCCATCCATGAGTATTTTGTTGGGCAACCGGTGGTTTCTTGGTAGATTTGGTTGGAGTCAACACCGCCTTAATCTTTCCCAACAAGCTTTTTTTCTGAGCAGGGGGGTGTGACTCTAACTGTTGCCGAATAATATTCAGCTCTGCTACCACGTCAACATCATCCGATATCAATTTACATGGCTGAAAGTTAAGCTTCTGCCAGAAGATGTATACGTCTTCGAGTTGAATCGGACGCTCTGCACGATTAAAACAATGCACTATTAAAGTCACATGAATAATGAACATATATAACATACATCGCTTCACGTTTAGCAAGTATTACCTGCACGTTTCCAGCCTACAAGCACACGACAACCCACAGTTGTACCACATCTGACATCCACAAGATGAATGAAAGTGTTGCAATACGTCTAGTTTCCTAAGTAGCTCTCCACTTAACAAGTGAAGCGCTGTATGGGAAACTTTTCCACGTAGGTGGTCAAATAACGGGTTTTTGTGGTGGTTCATTATTTTTTCGATTCTTTCTCGAAAGCTCCTCCTTATTTCACTGTATTGTGTTTCAACTATATCCTTGACACAACCTACTATACGGTCCAGCGAGCTCCTATCTTAGACGTATCTCTTTAAATTCGTGTGTTGACTCTCAACTCTGTTTGTGGTACGCTGCCTGAAGTTGCGACTCTGATCAGTTCATGCAAAGACGATCATTTCCTTGTAGTCTTTCAGCCAGTTATCATACACGTACGTAAACACCCCTAAAAAGTATCATTAATTAATTAAATGTACATAGGTAGGTCAGATTTTATTACAAAAACTTACTTGCACGTTTGCACTCAACAAGTCGCTTTTGCAGGTTGCGCAAGTTGTACTCGTATATGGGTATTGATGGAGACTCACACAATGTCCCCCAGAATAAAAAAAAAGATTGTTAGTCCTCTTCTGTGAAGGCGCTCTTATAGTGCTTATAAATATTCTGTTGTATGTGAAACCTGCAAAGATACCGAGAGGCGTTTGGAAAAACTTTAGCACACACGTTAATTAGGGACATGTCTCTATTCGTTACAATCACACATGGCTCTGTACATTCATCCAACATTGACCTGATCCTCTCAAGCACCCATACAAAGTTATCACTACGTTCTTTGCAAATAACGGCATGCGCGATACAAAACGAATAGTTGGTGGGCATCATACCAACAATCTGGACAAATGGCATGTTGTATACGTTTGTCTTGTACGTGGAATCGATCAGCAAAACGTGAGGGAACGCACGCCACATTTCACTCGAGTAGGGATGAACAAAGAAGATCTCTGTAACGACCTCTGTTTCGGGTTCCTCCCGTGCCTCGTAAATAAATTTGTTTGTAATCAGGATGTTTTCTAGCGACTACATGGGAGTCAGTCCGTATCTTTGTCCGGCCCTAATCTTCTTAACTGCGTTTTTTACGTCTTTCTGAACATGGAAACTGTTAGGAAACTGCTTCCTTATCGTTTGGAAAAATCTGCGGGGCTCCATGTTTTGAGCTGTCAGCTGCTCAATCAATCTGTATTCATTAGGAGTAAACCTTCGCACAAACGCGTGGGCCGACAGGTCCTCACAGAGTTCGTGGTTATGTTCAATCTTTCCCCCATGTTTCATACGGATGGTCTCGCACAGCCACCAGGTAAAACGGGCAACCGTTTTTCTTGCTTCCAGCTTTTCTAACCGTTGTTGTAGTACGGTGCTCACCACCGCGGTCACATTCAAGCCATACCCTCTCGGTCCTTCCACCAATTTTCTTTGATCGTCGGGTCACAATAACGAAACCATCCGCCTTTGCCGTTTCTAGAGCCCAGTTTTTTAGCTCATCTAGAGAGTTGAAAACCTGTAACATCGATAGCGTTATGTTAGATTTTATATTTACTCAACTGCCCAACATAAATAAATAAGTTTTGATACCATATTTGTGAGGTACGGATTGCCTGCGCTCGGGGGTGCCTCACCACCATAACCTCCACCGTCAGTATTGACTTGTTGACCGTACAAAAACTGTGTTGCATTGTAACTTTCGTAACCGTCTCCTCCGTATCCATCCGGACAGTGTTGTTGCAGGTAAGAATATTCACACCCGTATCCATAATCCGAAAACCCTTTGGATAACATGGTTCATCAACATGGTACGAGTCGTCCACATGGGATGTTTCATCAACGGGAGGATACTCGTTCAAATCTAGAAACGATCTGTTTTTATTTCCTTGTACACTTGACACAACCTCCTCTTGCTCGTTGGAATCGAGAACGCCGGTCTCCCCCTAACAACGGTATCATCATCAGTAAATAATTAGAACAACAAGTAGTTTAACCTAATAACTGTTACCGGATTGGCTTCAGGCACCCATGACTCGCCAGAATACGGCCCAAAGAAATAGTTGTCGTCCATTAATGATGACATTTCACCACCTTTGTATGATATTAGATGGAGTAATATAAGCCAAAGAAGAAGACGCAGAGAAGTCTGATGAAGTGCAATCCAGCATTGATATCAAATGCTCTGCATGGCTCTATTTAACAAAGAAATATATGCCCCGTCTAGGCCTAGACGGGGCGTATCACTTTACTGCTTTACTCACATGCATGCAGACCACCAAAGTCAAAATCAACCTCCAAGACGCCCCGTCTAGGCCTAAACGACCCGTCTTGGGTAGGTCGTCTTTGGGGTCCGTCTAGACCTAGACGCCCCGTCTGATGTGACTAATTTGATATTGAAAGAGGGCAGGAATGTGGTCGGAGAATGGAACCCTAGACGGCCCGCCCCGTCTAAGTCTAGACTAGACGACGGGTCTAGAAGGTATGGAAATAGGCAGATGGGTGTTTGAATATGTAGACCCTTTTATAATAATAAGGATTTTGCAAGTCAAAAGTAGTGGCGTCGGTTTCATATGATTTTTTAACCCGCGTAATTTCATACAAACTGTGTAGTATTTTTTTATGGATTTGAATAGTCGTAACTTTTTGAAGGTGTACGGAAACTTATAAATACTTACCCTGCCATTAATTTTGATCATTTGATTTTCACAAAAATCATCAGCACGCTAGATCTTTTTCAAACACTCTTTTTTAGACAAGAAATCAGCAACACAATTTATTTCCAGTTTTTATTTTCCTGCTATAGAGTTGTTCTTGCCCCCTTTGTTCTTCGCTTTTTGACCAGAAAATCTTGAGTTCGACAGTTTCGTATTAATCTGATTCCCACTAAAGATGCTTTGTTTGATTGTATCAAGTTTATACACTGATTGAAACTTGATTTTGATTGTCAACTTCAATTTCAAAGATGTTGAAGGATTGATGTGGTTATGATTTTTCCTTTTTTATTTTCCTACTACTAAAATATCAAAGTCACATTGTAAGGCCTCCCAATTAGATTTGGTGTATTTATTTATTAATTGTCATTCTATACTCGAATGAAATTGAAAGACCAATATAAAGTAGAACCATGCAATATCTTATTTTATTTTTAATTTACAAATAAATGTCTCTGTGTGATGTTGTAGTCCGGGAAAAAAAATGAAAAAAAAATTGTTTTCAATAAAGCTAACGATTTTTGCATCTCCTATATTTGATACTAAAGACATTTATAACCAACATTACATTGCAACGCGCAGGTGAACTTGTGTGTAACAGTTGAATACAATAAAATTTTCTTTTTGTAATAGCTATATAACATATATTATGTATGAGACATAAATGATTGTTATATATGGTTTTCAGGGGTTTGCTCAACTCAAAAGGATTTTCATCCTATACATTCACTGTGTATGTTAAAATGATTTTTTTAATATTTATAGTTTGTTGCGTGAAAACTATGTTGATTTACCATTGTACAATACAAAAATAATGTTAGTTAACCGTATCCATCTCATTCATAAATTCTCTCTTACACATTGTCATCACTACCGATTTTTACATCTATTCTCTCTCCCTAAACCCAGGGTATCTATCTTTATCATCCCTAAACCATTTGTGACTTAATTAATTAACATAAATAATAACTAATATAAAGGTTTTACCAAAAAGTATTAAACTAATTAAAAATTAAAAAATATTTAAAAAAATCATTTAATTGTATGTATTATATATGTGCATATATATATAGCTAATGAACAGTGGTTAAGTGATTTACACGTGCATGTTTTTTACTCCAAACAAAAAAGCGAAAAATATTAACAATGACCCTATTGAGTTCGTAAAGGCAAAAATTTCTTTTTTTTTTAAACATACATAATCGAGCCCATTAGTGCATAAAGGTCCAGGAACAATTAAAGAGAATGTTGGAAATAGGCATCATTTAACGAGATGTTTTCTTTTAACGATCAACTAAATTACTGGATAAGTATTTTGGTACACCCTTAATCGAGCAAATGCATCTCATTCTCTATGACGGTCAGAGTTGGATGCATACCCGAGCCACTAAGCCACCAGTTCTAGGGAAAGCCCGTTCGTCCGAAGGCCCACTGCGGTAAAACCCGGTTCAACTCGGTTTCAAACTGACGACCTACAGAGAGGCCTAGTTCTAAACTTCATTGTCACCACCAATGTCCTTCAAAGTGATGCTAGTGAGAGTTGAACTTGAGACCTAAAGGAGAAAAACAAAGTGACCAACCACTAGACTAACTTGTGAGAACATTTAAAGCAATGTTTAACACTAGATATCTACAACCAAATTGGTTGAAAAATAGTTGTTTTTAAAATAGAGTTTTTACTTTGGTATGGTAAGCTATATCGATGTCGATAGCGTACTGGTGACATGACGAACCAAATCGATTCCGACCAGACAAGGTCGATACAAATATCGACATTGTCAAAAACGTTACCGATGTTCTTTTTTATGATTTTATATCAATATAAAACACATGTTGCTATCCTTTTGGGCATATTGCAACTTTATTTTTTTGTACTTTCTCTTTAGGTTGCTTACTGTATACCAGTTTTGTAACAAACCAAATTAATACATACTTAATTTCCACGACAACACGCGAAGAAATTCCACTAGTTAATAAATTAGAAAACAATAGCCTAGAAAAGCAAATAAAGGAATACAAGTGAGTGTCTACGTCTTCTAGATTGGATTATTAGGGTATCCGCAAATATCCATCACACTTATAACTTTGTTTGTTACTTATATTTGTTGGTTTACCATCACAATTGTGTATATATAGACATGTATTTTACATGCGTAAAATGTAAATAGATATAGATATCCTTTGTCCATAAAACAAGTGGTGTACATAAAACTCTTTTTAGGCAAAATTCATTTTGTTACTAGGGTTGTTTATAAGCCGAGTTAGGGCAAGCTCAGGCTTGGCTCGGATTCGAAACCAAGCTGAAAATCAAAGTTGGGCTCGGCTTGGTTTTAAACTGAGTTGGTTCGGCTCGGCTTGCTTTGGCTCATTTTAAAAATAAAAATTAGCACATAGCTCTAAAAATTAAGTAGTCTAAAATATTATTCAATACTTCAAAAGAATATATCAAAATAAGTTCGACCTAATACGTCGCAAGCCAAAATCAAGTTATACAACACAAAATAAGTTTTAAATTTCGACAAAATAATAATTAGTTCATTAGCATGGTAATCAACTTTCAAATAATCTATAGATTTCAAATTACAGACCTAAATACATGTAAATAATAATTAGTTTTTGTAATATATTATAATGTATATACAAATAAAATATATTTTAAGTAAAATGATCCAAATTAAGCCGAGCTAACAAGCGAGCCAAACCAAGCCAATCTGGCTTGGCTCACTTTCAAATCAAGCTATATCTGTAACATTCGTCGTTAAAACGGGTTTCAAAACCCGCTCCGTTTAAAGATTTAATATTTATGCGAAGTTCGTCGCATATTTATTTAGTTGTATCATGTAATTATAATCAAGGAATAATTAAGACGAAAATAATAAAAACAATAATAATAATAATAATAATAATAATTAATAGAGTAACTTAGATTCAATGTAATAAAAATTAAAACAAAAAAATGGAGGAAGCCGGGTCTCAAACCCGGGGTCTCCCGCTTGCACCCACAACAAACACACCACTGGACCACACACACTTTGTGTTCCAATTTAGATAACATATAACACTTATAAAGAAACCAGTAACTCTCCCTGCAATGCCAAGTCTGTAACCGCCGAAACTGATTCAAAATAATCATCAAATTCGGCGGTTGACTCCGAAATCAAATGAGTGTAACTGATGATTAACATCAGTTATTACCACAATTCAAAACTCAATTGATCCACAAACCGTTTCTTTTAAAAGTTTGAAATCATTGACCATAATTTTGGTCTTGAAACTGAAACCGAAATCTGTTGTTCACCCTATAAATATCCAACCTTTTCCTAGAGATCAATTCGCTCAGAATCATTCTCTCTTTCTCGAAATTTTCTTTCAAAGCACGTTGTCAGAAATCCTTGCTCGTCGCCAGAATCTGCCGCCGGAAAAAAACTGGAATCTTGTTTTCGGATGGTATAAACCTCTAAACCTTTTTATATCTTGTATATAGTATGTTTTAGATTTCAATCAGATAACCCAAGACTGTTAAAAATGATAACAGTCGGATCTTGTTTCTAGGTTTGATTTAAGGAAGAAGATGAAGTATCAAAGAGTTTATAAATATAATTAAAGAAGGGATTTTAATCGGGTTAGACACACAGTCCAGTGGTGAACTGTGTGCATTTGAAACGCGAAGATCCCGAGTTCGAGTCCCATACATAATGCCGAATTCTCTATATAAACCGAGCATTTTTATAACCTTAATATAAACAATACATATAATATATAAATATAATTGAAATTCTTTATTCACCGGGTAGACACCCAGCCCAGTTGGTAGGGCTGGGTGCAAACATAACACAGGACGCGGGTTCGATCTCACGGTTGTGCACCATTTCAATAGTTTCTAAAACCTTTTTAAATAAATGAATTTTAGAAAATTACTTAACTAGTATATAAGAATAATTAAATCAGAGAATATTTCGGGTTAGACACGTAGCTCAGTTGGTAGAGCTGCGTGCACGTATACGGGAGGTCGCGGGTTCGAAACTCACACGCTGCCTGAATTACCCGCTATCCGACCGGTCAGACCTGACAAGGTCAACCCATTTTTAATTTTTGTTTTCTTATTTTTTTATTTATTAAATTGAAAATTATTTAAAAATACTTAAAAATAAAGATTTTTAAGGTTAAAAATTTGCATTAAACTCACAAAAATAAATCTAAAAATCTCATTAAGAGCACTAATTAAAAATAATAATCTCAAATAAAATTTATTTATTTATCATTATTTAGGTTAGTTTTCCCTCGTCGGTTGAATCATAAATTCGTGCGCATTCATCGTCATCAAGGAACGCACCCACTGTGAGTGAATTCTTACAAATTCCCCTTTTTAGTCACGTTTTGGGGTGTATCATGTGTCGTACTATTCTTTTATTTTATTTAAACACTTGTGCATATATCATTTCCGTTATCAAATGTGTATTGATTGTTGTGTGAATTATATGTAGATTAAATTTATCATTTCAGTGCACGCATTTCATTAGGCCAATCAGTTCCTTATGGGATACGGGTTGAGCATCAGGAGCCTCATTAGATCGGCTCCGTTTGATTGAGCCTTGATCTCAAATACATCATCATTCATGTCATGTATTCATCCAAAGTGGTTTGTGATTGTTTACATATATATGTTTGCTCACATGTGATTAATGCACGAATTTTCTTTAATAAATAAAACAAGAAATTAGTTAAAATGTTTTATCAATGTTCACTCGCCAACTTTTGTTGACCCAAAATCTCCCCTGTTTTACACATGATACAGGTGATCCAGTCGAGACAGGAAACACTTAGGATGGCCTAGAAGAATAAACAAGTTAATGCTTTGGAATAAATATATAGTTTCGTTTTCCTTTGTAATTGTATGAATTTTGTTTTTGGATATTTAAGTTTGTAATTTGAATTTAATAAATATGAAACTTCTTAGTAAATATCATGAGCTTTGGTGATAACCCAATTATGCCCCGACTTTTATTCCGCTGCGGGTCGGGGTGTGGACAATATCGAGCAATCTTTTGCCGAGCTAAATCCGAGCGAGCTTTGAGCGAGCTTCGAACCACAAGCTTTCTGAACAGACCTACTTGTTACTGGAACCGCTATATGTACACATACATTATATATATATATATATATGTGTGTGTCTATACGCACACATCTAATATATTTCTTTTTCTTAAATTGGTGAGTAGTATAACATTTTGCTCTTCACACTCTTTAGTCTCATTCTTTAACGGGCCTTATTCTAAGCCCAATTCGAACACTCTCGGAAGCCCGACCCAGCGAATGATCATTTGGCGCGAAAATGAATTGACATCTGACAGTTGTGAGTTGACACATCACACACTTAGGTTTTGTCTGTAATCTCATCGGAAAAAATGGCTCCGAAACGACGGCGTACGGTGGATAATGAAAGCAAACAAGCAGTACAAAATCGGTCTTCGATGGTTACAAGAAGTCGGAGTGCAAAATCTGTGAAGATAAGTGATAATAAAATGAATAATAATAAGAATAATAATAAATCGCCGGTGGTGGTTTTCGCTCACGGCGCCGGGGCTCCTTGTTACTTTTAACTACATTCTTTATTTTCTGTTTTTTTTTTTTTTAATGGGCGTTTTTAAGTTTCTGATGCATTAATATATCGTTATAAATTCTTGGTTTGATTCTGGTTATCCTAGAGTATGAAAATTATATGTAAGTTACTGAAATTCCAAATTGGAAATATGCAAATGCACCCGATTTACAAGTTTTCACAAGTTTTTGGTGTGATGTCTAAACTCTGACTTGCATAATTTTGAGGGAAAATCAGTAAAATAAGCATGTGGGCTGGAAACATTGCCAAAATAAACATCGAGTTTTTTTTTTTTTTTTTTAAAAGCATTACAGGTAGAATGTGTACATGAAAAAACCAATCAAAATTGGGCTAAATTTAGGTACAACAATAATTTAGCCTAGTATTGTAGCCGTCATCTAAAAAAGCATAGGCTTAATTTTAGCTAATGGATATAAGTGGCTAGCGGCATGTTGGGGGTGAGATAATGCTTAGTGATTGGGTTCGATTCACTTCCTGATTTATTGGGTTTTCTCCTGAATTGGTGTATATGCATTTTTGCCTAGTGGAGATGGATATGATCGGTGGTTTCGCTCATGGTACGATGACACTCCAGTGGTACGTTAGTGATTCAAATTTGTCTTTAAAAAAGAGGCTATAGAGCAAGCTAAATTTCAGCCTAGGCCAAGATTATTTTTGTGAGTAAAGTACACGTATGGTCCCTGTGGTTTACCAAAACTTTGGATTTTTTTCCCTTAATTTCTAAAAGTACACAGATGGTCTTTGTGGTTTGCACTTTGTAACGCGTTTGGTCCCTAGCTTTTTTTCCGAAGTACATAGATGGTCTCTGTGGTTTGCACTTTGTAACGCATTTAGTACCTAACTTGGACATGCTAAAACCTTTAGATTTGTTAGCTGAGGACTAAATGCGTTATAAAATGCAAACCACATGGACCATCTCTATACTTTTAAAAAGCTAGGGACCAAATCCAAAATTTTGATAAACCACAGACCATTCTTGTTCTTTACTCTTATTTTTTAAAGGCCGAAAAAAGATACCACATGTAAAGCGAAGGCTAATTTTTAGTTGCCGATTTTGTTTATGTCGGTAAGAACTTAAAGTCTATGTTCGTTTTGTTAATTTTTCGGTCACGTGTTCATTTGATGATTTTTCATTTTTGTTTTCTAGTCGGGTCAAATCACACACAATAAAAGTAAAATGTTATCAGAATTCACAGGGTTATCATCTCAAACCCTACATGTAAGACGGGTAATACATATTACATATTTACAAGTATAAAAAAAGGAACCTTGAAATGGTTTTTTTTGTGTAGGAGGATTGGGCCAACCTAATGGGCCCAGTTGCAAGGTCCAGCACTCAAATGTTTTATTTATTATGCAGATGGAAGAATTTGTTGGCTGAGTCACTAAATGCAGTTGAAGTTGTAACTTTTGACGACCCATGTGAGTTTTTTTGAAGGACAAACCTAATTTAGGCTTTTTTTGGTATTCTTGATTTATTACAATGTTGTCTATTTAAGCTGTTTATAACTACTGATATGACTGCTTGCAGACATTTCACAAAGAAAACCTCCCCCCAAATCCGGAAAATTAATCGAGTTTCACTCGGATATCGTCAAAACGACTGCTGCAAAGTACCCACACCATCCTCTAATCTTGGCTGGAAAGTCCATGGGTTCAAGGTAAAGATTACTGAATTAGTTATTTTATCGATTCATAAATCATAACGAGGGATACAACTGTTTCTTTTACTGTTATATCAATATGCAGAGTAAGTTGTATGGTAGCTGCTGAGAATGGTATTTGGGCTTCTGCTGTTGTTTGTTTGGGGTACCCACTAAAGGTTTGTTGATCATGATATCGAACACGTTACTGTCTGAACGTTGTGACGCAGAGCGGAATCACAAAAGATAAAGAGAATACTTTTACTAAAAAGTTTCTGAAGATTTTGTAAAATCTTGGGACTTCAATGCAATTTACGCATAAATAAGTACGTGAATATAAATTCAAAGAATCACTCGTTTTTACAATAAAAATGGAAAAGATTGCCAAATATGGTGAAAAACTTTCAATGCCAATATTGGGCCTCCAGATGATGGAATTTGGGTCTGACGTAACATAAATATATATGAAAACGTAAATTTATCGAGTAAAATGCCAAAGGTTTGTTTTTTCGCATCTGCATCCAAAAAGTTTGTAATCTTTCCATTTTCATCCAACTCGTTAAGTCATGACATTTTTGTCTTTTTGGACATCTTTTGTGATGATTAAAGGGTTTGGGTGGGGAGAAAGTTAACAGAGGTGGATCTTTATTTCTTATATTGTTTTTATTTTAATAAAAGTGTCTAAAAAGACCGAAATGCCCCTCATTTAACAGAGAGAAAAACGGGTGGAGTTAACAAGTTGGATGAAAATGGCAAGATTTTAAATCTTTAGATCCAAATGCGGAAAAACAAACCTTTGGACGAAAGTCACAAAAGTAGCCAAACCTCAGGGATGAAAATGGCATTTTACTCAGTTTATCCTGATGCATGATTAGTTGCAGTATTGTTGTAGTTAAGTCATGTTTGGACATCACATATTTGATTCAGTACATCACTTTTCAGGGATCAAAAGGAGCTATTTGAGATGAACCCCTTTTGCAGCCTACAGTTCCTACCATGTTTGTACAGGTAAACAATTTCGGTCACTTCATATTATTCCTCTCGACGTTCAAACTTACGCATGAAGTTAAAAAAAACGCAAAAACAAACTTCGGCTAGCTGACCATTTTTCTTTTGGTTTATGAAGGGTACCAAAGACGGGCTGTGTTCACTGGAGTCGTTAGAAGTGGTTATGAAGAAAATGAAAGTTGTAAGTAGACTTCATGTCGTTGAAAACGGTGATCACTCAATGAAAATTGCAAAGAAGAATCTTGAGTTGGCGGGAATCAGTCAAGAAGAAGCAGAACAATGTGCCGTTCAAGCAATTGCAATGTTTGTTTCGCAAACCGTAGGTGCAAGGTGAAATGGTAATATTATATTAGTGTATAACGTTTGTTTTGTATTTTTAACATCTAAGTTTTATCTTAACTAGCATAATGAATAATATGTGTTATTCGTAACGGGTCAAAACATGTAATTTTGTTCGGGTCGGGATGGTTGACCAAAAGGGTACTTTGGGAATTTCAATTTATTTTTGCCCACTAGTTTCTTTATCTAAACCAAACTGTTGGTGCTTGAATTTCCTGTTGAAAGCAAATGAGTTTTGGCAGCTTGGATTGTGGAAAGATAACAAAGTTGACTACTTTTGGTCAAAATTGAATTATAGAAGGAAAATAATTAAAGTATATACATTTCAGCTATATTTGTTTGAACCTGTTGACTTGTTATTATGTGGGCCTATCTACAATGACAAATAATAAATATATTGATATTCAAGTGTGACCCTTTTTTGTGGTTTGCAATTTGGCCTCAGCTCAACCTCTAGAAGAATCTGGACTAGAGTTTTAAAATTGTTTATTTCGATTTTGATATCTCTACGGCTTTATTACATTGCAACCCTTAATCGACACGTCGGTCGACTTTTTTTTTAAAGTAGTATCAATTTCGTTTTTGATCAAATGGGTCCCAAGTAAAATGGGCTCGGCTTGAAATGCATCATTTTTATCATTTTAAGAATATATATATATATATATATATATATATATATATATATATATATATATATATATATATAGGATAAGGGACCACCCTTTATTGCGAGAACTAATGTGAACGCATGGCATTCTTTGTAAATATATCATACTTATCAATAACCACCATCATCTACGACCAGAATCACCAGCATCTACCATCAAAATCACCACCGTCTACGTTGATCACTGTTCACAGTGACCAGAATCACCGTCGTACTTCCTCACCACCGTTCCTCCTACCCGTGTTCCTCCTGTAACCCTAATTGTGTCGTTACTCCTATCGTTGTTCTTCATGTAACCCTAATCGTGCAACCATCCTTGATGATTTTGATCGTGTTGCCCTAATTACGAATGGAATACTCGATTACGATGAAGAATATATGATCTATGATTATGTTCTTACTGCAATAATATCGATTATAATAAGAATTTTGGTGCACTAACCTCAATTATACGAGGAATTTTGAAATGTCTGATGGTAAAATCGATATGATGAACGGTTTATGGTGTATCGCTATGACGAAGACGAACTGCCGATGTAATCGAACGAAGACGAACTACTGAGAACATTGCTGATGCAATTCAAGACGAACTACTGAGAACTGAGAACTGCTGATGCAATTCGAGTGTCAGACGTTATTTTTGTATAAATACACCATCCTGCACATGTGCAACACTTTTATCATTACCATATAAATACACCATCCTTCACATGTGCAACACTTTACCATTACACTATAACATCACCAATATAATCTACATCCTGCACATGTGTAGCACGTTACCATTACCCTATAATCATCAATAATAATTTGTTCACAGTATCAGTACATAATCATCTACATGTGCATTACGTTACCATTACCCTATAATCATCACCAACAATTTGTTTATCATTTATACAACATTCTTACACATAATATTTACCTTATTAAATATCACTTTTTTATCATTTCCTTATTCACTTTTTAACATTCTTTCTATATTCAGGAACATTCATACACAATGAAGTTGCTACCATTGCTGCTGGAATTCCGGACCCCCGAGCGATGAAACCGATTCTTATTCCGATGATGATAATGATACTGATGAAGATACGTATGATGATTTTTATGATGATTATGAGGACCCTACATACACAAATGTACATGAACAACCCCTTAGACGTTCATCCAGACGTCATAATGCACCCAACCATAAAAAAATTGATTAAGTTCGTCGTCAAAATTGAGCATTTTGTTTTTTATTCGTTTTACATTTAATCTGAATTGTTTACATTCAAGTTGCTCATCTACGTAGAAGTATTGTTTACATGTAATTTGAAACGTCTGCGTTCAATATGATTATGTTGAATTACTGTTTAGATTTAATTTAGTCTATTTACATTCAATTTGACCTACACGTTTACGTTGAACTACTCGATTAAACATGTTTCCATTTACTAAGCATCTTCCAACACTCCTCCTGTTTAAACGCCTCTTCGTCTATCATTTTCCGATTTTTTTTCATCCGTCAACCTATTAATAAAATATGTCCTTGTTGTCAATCCATGAGAAGTGTCGTTGTCAATCCATGAGCAATTTTAAATGTATTTTTCCTGCATACATTACATATAATACATCAATTATTTCATGTATGCACATGTGCAGTAAACATATTACACACAATACGTACAACGTTTTTATTCTAAAGTAAAATTGTCACATGTGCATATGCCGTAATACATTCATATTAACTTAATCTGACAAAATATACATATGTGCATAACTATGCACATGTGCAATAACATGACTGACCTTATCAACAGCTTTGCTTCAATAAAAAAATTAACCCTTACCAAATCAAATTTCGTATTATCACTACTCATATTTAACATTAATTAGTAACAAATCCAATCCGTCAAACTATGCACATGTACATCATCCTAAATGACATTGTTAACATATTCTAGCAAACTATGCACATGTACATCAACATGAATGAATATATTTGTATTAACTTAATATGAGAAAATATGCATATGTGCATAAATATGCACATGTGCATTAACCTGACTGACCTTAACAACAGGTTTGCTTCAATAAAAAAAATTAACCTTTACCGATCAAATTTCATATTACCATCAATCATATTTAACATTAATTAGTAACAAATCTATTCTATCAAACTACGCACATATAATCTTAAATGACATTGTTAACATATTCTGGCAAACTATTCACTATGCACATGTACATCAACATGAATGACCTTACTCACCTATTCTAGCAAATTATGCACATGTGCATGATTATGCGCATTTGCATCAATATGACTAACCTAATTAAACTAATATGGAAGATATGCATATGTGCATAACTATGCACGTGTGCATTAACATGACTGACCTCCAGGTTTGCTTTAATTAAAAAACCCTAATCCTTAACAAATCAAATTTCGTATTACCACCAATCATATTTAACATTAATTAGTAACAAAACTACATAAAAAACACATAAATACCACATTATAGATCGTGCTATCGCAAGAGTCGCCCCTAGTCCCTCAAAAATCATATACATCACACCATTTTACTAATGTAGATAGGAAACGACAATTTAAGCCTCATATTCACATATAAAAGATCTGAATCGACGATTAAGCATCCGTTATCATATAAATGTGCAAAACAACGTGTATAAACTTACAAATTCACGGAACAGTGTAGCAACACTGTGTATTCCGACAATAAGTAGGTTACGGCGAGTTCGTTGGACGTTTGTTCTTCATATTCTTCCTAATTGTGCCACAATCTTCAATGATATTGTTCTTATTGCCCTAATTTCGTGTATATAAGATGATTCTTTTCTTTTTGCCTAATTTCGAGAATACATGATGAATGGTAAGATTGAGATGACGAATTTTGTAGAATCTAGAGTGTCGGATGTGAACTAAGATGATGAATTTTGAAGTCTAGAAGTGTCGCACGTGAATTGAATATAAATATGATTTGAACTGATGTTTGAAATCCAGGAGGAAGAGGAGGAGCTTAATTAAAACTCTGTTATTTATTTACAGTGATGCCCCTTGTTCACATTGGTTCTCATGGTTCTCTCAATAAAGATGGTTCTCGCATGAACTCTACCCTATATATATATATATATATATAGATTGAGGATCCTGTAAAAAAGAGAAAATTTGTGAGAAGGATAAAAAATAACATGATGATGACACATGTCATTATTTAATTTATTAGGTTAAGGAAATTAAGTAATTTCACAAAAAACCTAACTGAAGATAAAATTCAAAAACCACATGCAATCATATGCAACTTCCCTCTGTCTTTTTTAAACGTCAATAACTTTTTATACATAACTTTTTTAAAAAAAATAACACCATAATAACGAGTGTTTTTTATCTTTAATATGAGTACCATATTGCTATACTTATATGCAAAAATAATTACGTTTCGATCGTATGTTTTAGTCCATGGTGTTGTCTCTATATTGTTTTAATTGTATAGTGATTCAAGGCATTGTGTTTCACAGTAAAATACCATGAACGTGTATAAAACACTATAACATTGCAAATACCATTTGCGTTCAATCTTTCAATCTCATTTTCTGTGGTGTTTTATTTTAAGATTTCAAAACAGATTATGGTGTCTTGTAGAATGAAAAAATTAGCTCGTTAAATTTAATGATATTTTTATTGCTAATGGAATGGTTCTTTGTATACCTGTATAGTGTCTTGTTTTCTATGGTGTTTTTTTATTTTAGTTTCATGGTGTTTCTGATTTATGAAAATTGTAGTTTGCTGAATTCAATGGTATTTGCAATGTTATGGTGTCTTATATACGTTCATGGTGTTCTACTGTAAAACATAACACCTTAAAGCACTATATAACTAAAACAAAATAGACAAAACACCATGGACATTGCAAATACCATTTACGTTCAATCTCATTTTCTATGGTGTTTTACTTTAGGATTTCAAAACAGATTATGGTGTCTTGTAAAAGGAAAAAAATTAGCTCGTTGAATTTAATGATATTTTTTATTGCTAATGGAATGGTTCTTTGTATACTTGTATGGTGTCTTGTTTTCTATGGTGTTTTATTTTAGTTTCATGGTGTTTCTGTATAAAAAATGGTAGGTTTGCTGAATTCAATGGTATTTGCAATATTATGGTGAATTATATATACGTTCATGGTGTTTTATTGTAAAACATAACACCTTAAATCACAGTATAACTAAAACAAAATAGAGAAAACATCATGGACTAAAACATCTGATCAAAACGTAATTTTTTTCTCTATATAAGTACAGCAATATGGTACTCATATTAAAGATAAAAAAACACTCGCTATTATGTTGTAAAATTTTTTAAAAAAAAATTACGTATAAAAAGTTATTGACGTTTAAAAAAGACGGGGGAAGTTGCATATGCATTGCATGTGGGTTTTTTAATTTAAAAATGTCAAATTTACTTTTATACCTTTGATCTAGAAAATGTTAAACACTCGTTATTACAATTTTGCCACTATAATCTCAACCATTAGATTATAGATCAAAAGGTGTAGATTCTTTTTACACTTCTCACAAAACATACCCTTTTCACAATATTGGTTCATTCTTTATATTTTCCCATAGAAGCTAGTAGAGATGACATTTTGGTTTATTAACTGCAAAGATCGGTTTATGGATTTGGCGGTTATTGGTCAAACCAGTTTCGGATTAAATTGGTTCCGTTCCTCCTTGGTTTTGTTGGTTTTTTAGACCAGTTTAAAACTCCCATTTCGGTTTGCAAACTGGTTCTTGTGTGCATTTTTTTAACCATTATAACAACAAAAAAGTTTAAAGAATAAAATACAAGTTTGTTATTAATTTTTTAGTTTTTAAACCTATGTTAGGATAACAATAACCAATTTTTGTTAGATTTAAAAGATGCAATAAACCAAATAATTGGACTGCTTTTTTATACCATTTTTTTCCGGGTCAGTTTTTAAACCGGTTTTTGCTGAACCGGTTTCAGTTTGGTTTTTAGTCTGGCGAGGTGAAACAGGTGTGGAGCTGCCGGTTTGGATATCGAACCTAACCCCGCCTCTCTCTTGATTTTTTGTTTAGTAGTGTTAGTTTAACGAAAATTCTCGAAATTTTTTTAATGTAAAATATTAGATTTTTAGGAGTTAGCCCTCCTGATTTGGATTTTAAGAGTCTGACCCTTCTGATTTTTCGTTCAAGCTCCACCACTAGTAGCGGTGTAGGTGGTGTATTGACAGTGACGGTTTATGGGACTGATTGAAGCTCTTGACAAACAATTTGGAATAGCTTATAGGTGATCGACACATATAAAGTCTTACCATAAAACTTGTCTATCTATTTACAAAATATGGATAATGTAGTGTGTGGCATATAACTTTCATGGTTTTTATTTTTCAAAAGACAAGTGTAACCATAAATTTTTCGTTTGGAAGTTAGCAGGAGTTTCTTTTGTGTCGATTCATTTCATAATTTTATATTTTTTTACAAATAAAACTTTGATAAAGTGCAGGGTTGATGAATCTTCTTGACCATCCTTTGGTTCCCTCGATAGAAAAAGGATATTTGAATTTTGAACCTCAATTTATTTAAAAAAATCATATATATATATATATATATATATATGGGAAGTTTCATTTGAGAAGAAATTTAATGTGAGAAGAAAAAGAAAAAATGACATAATGGTAAAACATTAAATAGTTTATAACTACTCTTATTAACTATCTTATCTCTCATTAATAAAGCAAAAACATTTTATCTTACACATTTCAAAATTTATCCTACATATGTTTTACATTTAACGGAATTTACCCTACACACGTGTAAATTTACACTACACATTTCAAATTTATCCTCCACATACTAAAATTTATCTTACACATGTCGAAAATTGTACACCATAAATTATTTTATCTTGAAAGAGTATATGAAGAAAATGAGTTACAAGTTTAATTAATTAGCTAATTAATGACAATTATAGATTTACCTATATGTTCTTTTTCATAATATTAAATACACAAATTAAATGAAGTAAATGGAGAATTTCTTTTGGTTTAAAAGTTATTCTTTTACTTTTAGAAAATTATATATATATATATATATATATATTACCTATAAACAAAACCTACTTATGTAAAAAGCTACCGATTGGATATGAGAAAGGTAAGAAAAAAAAACAAACTTTACCTATGTTCCTTAAGATAGAGATACTAATCTCACTAAGACTCTTGACTCTAAAAAACTATTGATATATATTCATATTTTTATAGGCTATGTTACCGAGGTTCAAATACTTGACCTCTCAGAAATTTAACTCTTAGTTAAATAAATTAAATGAGATCATACGTAATGGTGGTGTGAGCGTGAGAGGGCTCCGCCACATTAGCACCACGCCCATGAAACACCGCAATGTGGTTTCATGAACGGGGCATGAATGAGTATCTTATGAGCAAGTCAACCGAGGTTGTACAAAAACTTCATATATTTTTTATTTTCATTATGCACATCTAACCTCTCACTAAACTATTACACACTTTTAATACTAAGGTATTACACACTTTTAATGTTACACACTTTTAATGAGTATTAGAGTAGACCCATTACCTACTGGCTTCACTTTTTTTATATATTCATTAAAGCATTAC
This sequence comes from Scalesia atractyloides, assembly GCA_947069175.1. Lineage (NCBI taxonomy): Eukaryota > Viridiplantae > Streptophyta > Magnoliopsida > Asterales > Asteraceae > Scalesia > Scalesia atractyloides. The sequence goes on from CAMTDV010000008.1 coordinate 88,124,172, forward strand.
GGATGCATGAGGAATTGTATTATAAAATTTAAGAAGTCAACTGAGGAGAAATGGAACGTGTTACTTAGGTGGATTAACATAAGATTACACGACGCTGTTACTGTCTAATCAAACGCGGCTTTAAGTAAGACCAACCCATTTATTATTATTATTATTATTATTATTATTATTATTATTATCCCACTAGTCAATTTTTATTAATCCCAACCTATCAAATCAGTCCAAGATACTTTTTGAATATGATTTAAAATCCATAGTCTGGTTTAAAACTAGAACCATGTGCCACGTTTTTTCTTTGTATTAAAACGATTTTGTTTAGATGCATATATTTGAACTAATTTAAAGAACTATTCGAATTTTTATAATTTTAAATATGAATTATTAGTCAATAGTAATCCATACTAATAACACACGACCAACAACACTCATAACTTTCACTTATGTTGTCATTAACAATCCAACTTTAACAAAAGAGTAATTTCATATCCCGTTAATGAACCATCGATTGAAAGTTAGGGATAGCCAGAATTACTTTTCTGTTGAGTATGATTGCTCCTTAGCAATGAAAGTGAAAATTAGTAGTTTTATTGGTCATGTTATCGATATGGTTATGATCAGAAAATGATATACATAGTTTTAATTATTAGAATCCAATTTGTGTAATTTATAACAAATTAGTTACATATTTTATTCAAACTCCACCTTAAACCAAAAGGGGGGTTTGATCGGTTCTTTGTTTCATGGCTTTCTAAATTTTGGTATATGTTAGGCCGGTCAGGTCTATTTTTGACCCTTGATAGACTGAAAACAATGACAAAGCTACCAACTAGAGCTTCCAATTTTTTATTTTTTTTGGATAGTATAGATAACACTAAATCTTGCTAATCTTGTAAGAGAATATTTCTTTAAGTGTTTAGCTAGTTTTGTAAGTTTATTGTCTTTGGAGCAACTGGATCAAGAACACAAACAAACAATTGATTTTATGGAAACACATTCATGACTCTTTTCTTTTTTATAAATTAAGCCACATAAATTACAAAACTATTAAGGCCTATTTATATTAAACATTGCTTGATCATCAGGCCACCTATCCTAATTAAATAATGACTATTAACTAGATAAATATACCAACTAAACTTAACATATAAATATCACATTAAATAAACAATTAAATAATAAATTCAAACTAACTCTATCAATATTAAACCCAACAATATAGTGTGATTTTGATCTTGAACATGTTAGTGAGTGGAAAGTTGTGGCTAAACATTTGTTGTCTTAAACGTCTATAATTATATATTCCTATACTTCAATAACTTCTAGCGTACTAGTTGTAACACCCTGTAAAATCGTGTCCAATAGTTAGTGTTACGTGTTGTATTTTTAAATATAGTCTGTTAAAGACCAATAAGGACTAAAGGCGTCAACATGCTCAATCCGAGCCTCTGAGTGACGATCCGATGTCAACATGCATAAATAACAACATCTGAGTGACTAATATGTCAACATGCTTAAATCATTAGTCTCTGAGTGACTGATATGTCAACATGCTTGAAATTTGGCCTCTGAGTGACTGATATGTCAACATGCCCAGCCTCTGAGTGACATCGAAATCAACATACTTATAATAAGCCTCTGAGTGATCCTTTGTGAAGTCCTAACTCTCATACGTGCCATTTGTTGGACGAGAGGGTTCAATTTTGTATATATATGAAAGTTGGATGATGGAGGGATTAAAAGTGTCAACATGTTAATTCTTACCTCCGAGTGACCTTTTAACGAACCGAGAGCTAGACAATGTCCGGGCATAATGCCGGATATGCCAATTATTGGCTACGGGGGCTAAAAGTGCCAAAAAAATGTTTAAAAGGGTTTTTAGAAGCTTTTTAAAGTTTAGGGGCTAAAGTGTCAAAATTTGAAAGTGGCCAGCGGGCGGTCGCGGGCCGCGAGAGACCAGGCCTGGGTCTCTCGCGGGGCGTGAGAGAGCTTCTTCTGCAAAAAGTTTTGTTTGATCTCCAAGCAAAACTCCAAAACCATTAATTCGAAACCATGGCTTCTCTAAACTGTTATGCCACGTTTTGGGACACTTGTAAGCTTCTTCTTACACCCCTAAACACCTGGCTTCACCTCCTTTGAGTTCTCCAACTATAAATAGGTGTCAAAGTGCTTCATTCCAACTTGCACATTTCTAAATCATAACTCTTCTCCCTCCTCTGGAAGTTCCTAGCTAAAAGGAGCATCCAACTTAGTTCTCTTGCATTGTAGGAACCTCTTGTAAGTGTTCCTTGCTCTTGCATTTTCGTTTATAGGCTTTTATAGCCAAAAGTCAAGCGTTTTCGTAAAACGCTTTGACTTTCGGTTAAGACCATTATGGTCCAGCCATTGTTCAAAATGAACATGGCTAAGTGATCGTAATAAGGTAGGTGTTAGTCTCTATAAAGGGCACCTCCTGAAGATCACGTTTGCTAGACCAATTGACGGGTCAAAGTTATGATATTAAAAAGTCAAATAGGCCATTTTTCAGAAAAATCATAAATTGATCTTATATATGTTATGAAACCTGTTTTGACACTTAAACAAGTTGGTAATAATTATTAGAACATGTAAGAACATGTTCGGCTCGTCAATTTCAGTTCTAGGGTCGGTTCGCAACCGAAAGTCGTGAAGTTTGACTTCTGCTTTGACTTTCGATTCTGACCCGATTTAGATTAGTTACTTACTGATCTAAAGTTGCATTATGATCGTAATATAATGTAGCATAACCCTATGAGGTTATATTACATGATCATAATCAGAATCCAAGTTTATGCGCAAGTTCCATAATTATGCCATCTTTGACCAAAAATGCCCTTTTTACATAAAACAAGGTTTTAAATGGTAATGAACTTGAAAAGAGTTTCCTACTGATGTAATATTATAAGTATGATTATTTGGGATGTTAAACCAAGTTATAAACTGAGTTTTCAAACAAGTTCTTAAACTATGTCGATAAATGACAGTTTTAGCCCTAGTGGCTTATACAATGGTTTTAATCAAATCTTTTCAAGGTAAATCATTTACTGTCACACCCCGACCCACAGCGGAATAAGAGTCGGGGCATAATTGGGTTATCACCAAAGCTCATGATGTTTACTAAAATGTTTCATATTTATTAAATTCAAATTACAACTTAAATATCCAAATCAAAATTCATACAATTACAAGGAAATGAAACTATGTAAATAATCCAAAGCTTAAACTGGTTTATTCTTCTAGGCCTTCCTATGTGTTTCTTGTCTCAGCTGGATCACCTGTATCATGTGTAAAACGGGGGATATTTTGGGTCAACAAAAGTTGGCGAGTGAACCTTGATAAAACATTGTTATTAATTTCTTGTTTTATTTATGGAAAATTGTGCAATAATCACATGTGAGCAAACATATATAAGTAAACAAACACAAACCACTTTGAATGAGTATATGATATGAATGATGATGAAATGTGAGATCAAGGCTCAATCAAACGGAGCCGATCTTATGAGGCACCTGATGCTCAACCCGTCTCCCACGGGGAACTGATGGGCCTAATGAAATGCGTGCACTGAAAATGATAAATCCAAACTACATATAATCCACACAACAATTGATACACATTTGATACACATTTGATCACGGATATGATGTATGCACAAGTGTTTAAATATAATAAAGAATTAAACGACACATGATACACCCCAAAACATGATTAAAACGGGGAATTGATAGAGATTCACTCACATTGGGTGCGTTCTTTGATGACGTTGGATGCGCACGAATTTAGGATTCAATCGATGAGGGAAAAACTAGCCTAGATAATAACAAAATGATTCGATAAATAAATAAATTTTATTTGAGATTAATATTTTTAATTAGTGCTCTTAATGGGATTTTTAGATTTATTTTTGTGAGTTTAAGGAAATTTTCTAACTTTAAAATCTTATTTTTAAGTATTTTTAAATGATTTTTCTATAAAATAAATAACTAAAAAGAAATAAAAAAAATAAAAAATTTCTGACTTTTGACCATTGACCGTTGACGTTGACCGGTCGAACTTTGTTTAATTATGCGCTGAGTGAGGTTCGAACTCGGGACCTCTCGTACACGTGCACGCAGCTCTATCAACTGAGCTACGTGTCTAACCCGAAATATTCTCTGTTTTAATTATATATATACTAATTAACTTTAACCTTATTTATTTTTATTAAAAAAAGTTTCATAAATTGCCAACCCGGTTTAGGTATCCAGAGTCGAACTCGCGCTCTTCAGTTTACGTGCACACAGCCCAACCAGTTGGGCTGTGTGTCTAACCTGTTTATATACTGAATTATATTATATTTATATACATGTTGAAGGATGATCTGAATAGGTTTTAAAAATGATTGGTTTTATTTCTGAAAGTCGGTAACATGTGCGATTCGAACTCAGGACGTGCGTGTTATGTTGCACACAGTCCACCGTTGGACTGTGTGTCTAACCCGGTTAAATATCCGGTTTTAATTAAACTAATACACATTTCTCAACTTCGTCTTCTTCGCTTAACAATATAGAACAGTGAAATCCGACTGTTCTGTTTAATTGATCTTAACTTATACTTGATTGAAATGAAAAGAGAAATTAAATGACATGGTATACCAGAACGGCGAGTTTGCTTCAGGTTTTCCGGCAAGGTCTCGTCGGCTCCGATCCGCGGATTCCGGCTGAGGGAAACTGTTTGACAGTCTTGATTACTGTGTTGAGTAATTAGGTTACTAATCGAGAGATAGCAAGAAAAGTTTAGATGATTGTACCGTCTGAAGACAATCGCGGTTTTCCGTACAGCGATTCCGGCGAAATTGAAATTTCCGGCGACGTGCTCTGGAAGGATTAAATCTTCGAAAGAGAGTGCGATTCTGAGCGAAAAGGTTACCAGAGGTTTGGGTGGGTATTTATAAGGAAGAACAGGGTGTATTTGGTTCGAATTTGGGTCTTGATTCGTGGTCAAAGTTTTCCGGCGGTTATGACTGAAATTGAGGGTTAGACATCGGTTATAACTGATGTCGAAATTTGTTCACGCGTTTCAGTCAAAGGAAACGGTCATAATTCGTGATAATCTCGGCTTTTCTGGCGACTGCGAATTTGGGCGCGCTGATTACCGGTTTGACTTTCAGTTTTATTATAAATGTTATTTGTTTTAATGTTTATCACAAAAGCTGTGCGCGGTGGAGCGGTGTGTTGCGTGTTTGTCCTTGTAGGTGACCCGGGTTCGAAACCCGACGTCTCCATTATTTTTTTAATCCACGATTTTTTTTGTTATTTAATAATTTTGGTTTAAAATTCATATATATATATATTATTTATGTATTGTTTAAAATTTATCCGAGCAATAAATGCGCAACGAAATTTATAACTGAGTATTTGATTAATAAACGAAGCGGGTTTTGAAAACCCGTTTTTCGACAAATTTTACATTTACCTACTAATATGTTATATTAAATAACATGTTTTAAACATTTTAATCTGACCTTAATGTCAGTTTTCGTAAACATCGCTTAAAAACATCATTTTACGACATAAGTGCCGTTTCGGCGCATAGTATGGTTTTATACCATATTATTGACCAAGACTTGTTACCTACTGATTTTAAAACTTATTTTAAACATATTTACAGTAGGTACATGTTATAAATTCAGAATCCCAAATAAATTATAAACTAGTGTAAAATGACCAAAATGCCCATTCGGTGCATAGTTTGGTCATAAAAGATAATTTACACATATAATTGACATCCTACTGATATTATATCATAAATAAAGTATTTTTCCAGAATACTTATGACTATAACATTAAATGATATTCAAGTTCCTTTATTACGGTATAAAATTACCAAAATGCCCTTATGAGGCATAATTTCGTTTTTAAAACCTTAACGGGCATACAAGTTGATATCCTACTGATATCTTAACTTATTTAAAGTATAATGGCATATAGAACTTGTCCATGACTTATCTGGTTACCCGATATCGCTATTATGCGCACAGTTACATATATGTAACTATTTTACGGAATTTAACCGAAACTGGTTTAACCTTGTCATTTAAGTTTCAAAATTCAGAATGTATATAGTTTACCCATATTATACAAGTCAAGTACTTGTTGGGATTAAACTACATTCTATCCGATCATCGTTTAATCAAGCATTATACGTAATGATCATGTACACTATTTGGTTTATAAGACCGTTAGTATTTAATTGGCTAGTTTATGCCATAATCCAGACTAGAGCCTTCCTGGTAAATGCTATCTGCACTTGGTACTTTTGTATACGGCTGAATTATTTAAAAATAAAAGAAGAAGACTAGCTCAGGTAAATACTCTCGACTTATTTCCCTATACGGGCTTGGGATTATGGTAAATTATTACCGCTTGGTCCAAAATGAGGTCAATCGAATGCCCGCTTATGGCTAGTAAACCCGCATATTTCATTTTAATCAGTTTTGTTTGATAACTTAAACATCGGGGGTTAAATTACCATGTCCTGGATATCCTGGGCTCAATACATTAGTTATTGGCGACGACCTTAGCACAGGGTGTAGGCATACACCTTTTGATGCTCATATGCAATGTTCCCAAGATGTTGGGGATGACTCCTTCGTGAGTCCTGAGTGGTGTGTATTTAATCATGTCTCGGTTTCTGCACTGGGCCCTGTATGTATTGACAAACATGTGAATCTGATACAAGGTTGCAAGGTCAACTTTCCCAAGTTATAAAAAGATTTTTGTGCTGATACGCACTTAAAACATTTTCGAAATGTTTTCAAAATGAGTCAGTTGGGTGTATTTACCAGCGAAAGCTGACGTATTTTCAAAAGACTAATCTGCAGGTACAATACGAAAATAGGCCGGAAGTGCTCGGTAGTGATAGAGGATCTTGTAAATCCTAAATCTGCCCAAAGTCTGTTTTTTATTCTTCCATGTACAATTTATGATCCGCCTGTGGATCTTCTATTACAAGCTTGTATATTAATTTGTATTTTTGAACATTTGGTTTGTAATAGTAATTTTACTCCAAGACTTCCGTTGTGTCGTGTTTAATTGACTATGATGATTATTAACTGACGTCACGATACTCCCCACCCGGGCCCACCGGTGTATGGATTTCGGGGTTGGAAATCCGGGGTGTGACACTAGTCTATGTTTCATGTACAATTATTAATGGGAGATCTTAAAATTTGAGGTTGACTTGATACGCGAGCGTCTCTCAGAATTCACAATCAATGACTTTGCTACCTTGAATCTATGTAGTCAAAAGCGCAAAACGTGTGTACCTAGGGCCTCAAACATACACAAGGCGTGCATCTTCTAAAGGTATGATGGTTGTGAGTGTCTTCGGTGAGGTGAGAGCGGGCTCACACAGTGCGTGGCATTCCATAACTTTTTTTGGTCTTAACCATTTGGCCTCCAATTATCTAACACTACCTCCTATGGTGGAGGAGGAGAGAGTGTGTAGAAGAGGAGAGAGTGTAAGGAGCATTGAAGACTTGAAGAGGGGGATACATAGAGTAGTGTTATCGAAAGGGGGCAAAGAGCTAAGCAAACGTCATATGAATGGGTAGAAGGAAGTGAAGATTTAAAAAGGTTTTTCTCCATAAATCTTTTATTTGTAAAACGTGATGGTGTGTTGATGTTGAGAAAGTAGTACACATTACACGTCTAGTACAATACACTTATTTTTGCGTTGCGATATATGAGGCCTTACACCTTTGGCTACCTTGCCTCGAGCTATTTTTTAAGGATTCATGCTACTTTCTCTAATGATCATCTCTTACTCCAAATCTTCTACAATGCCGAATAAGATCTAACACAAGAAATTGTCAACAAAGCGAGAAGTTTTTGATAACATGAAGTTCCTCTGACAGTATCACGATATTGTTAGGGCATAAATATTAATGACTATTTTGCAAAGATTGCTTAAATCAACTTCTTCATGGTTTATCCACTTAAAAAGCTCGCCCAATATTGCATCACGTGCTCTTCACTCACAATCAAATCTCAAATCTTAATGTTGATTCTTGTTTATGCTTTTCTAAGTAAAACCACCGTTAACTTTTTTTTAAGCACAAATGTTCGTTTACTAAGCTTTGTAAAGTAGTTTTATTTTTAAAACTTAAACACTTTACAACCTTAAACACAAAAATAAAAAAAAATATGTAAATAGAGAAAGTCAAAAACAAAACAGAACATGGATTGGAACAAATATACTAGAGTCTGACCTGAGTTAGAGATTCAAACCCTTGTTAATTTGATCCACTATGAATGCGACACGTGTCCACTTATGTGTGTGTGAGAGAGAGTGTGTTGAAATGGTCAGCACAAAAAATATTCTGTAATGAATAAGAAAGTGCATGAATCTTTTCTGGAATTCTGAATGGGTCAGCAAATACTTTCTTGCACTTTTACTCCATTTACTTGCTCAATTTGTCAAATTCAATACTTCAGAGGTGTAATGTGAAACTTCTTCGAATGGTGTTTAAAAGTTGCAAGTAAGTACCTTACGTTTATAGATTTATCTCTTAACACATTTTAAAATTACTAAATCGTTTCAAATATTACAATATGACATCAAATTATGTAATGTAAAATTCTCTCTTTTCAAAAAGTTTACTTCGCAAGATAGTTTTATATTCACAAGAATAATATCAGAAGATTTAAAGAAATTTGCAAGATATAAACAACTTCTTAAGATCTTGCAATACAATGATTCTCTTGTTTCTTTCTATCTTTTTAAGATATGAAACTAGGCTAAGTGTGTTAAACTTACCAATCTCGCAAATCACAAGCTGACTTTCAAACCATTCCGGGATGTTTAGTAAGATTCGAATAGATTTTACTCAAACGAAGAAGAAGACGCGTGAGGCCGAGTTATATATACAACTATGTCTACTAGAATCTAACATAACCACCTTCAAAACACAACTTTCCTTAAAAATTCGAATGAAATGCACGAGCCGTGACTATCCAGATTCACTCCTCAACACCACGAGCAGGGGTGGATCCATGGAAATATATGAAAAAAAAATATCGAAACCTTGTATGGTTTAAAAAAGAATTAGTGAGAATCTACCAAAAAGGAACCCGCTGGAAAAAGTTCTAGATCCGTCACTGGACTCACAAGCCTAAACCAGACCCACAAGCTTTCCACTGTGCACCACCACCCTACTCCATCGGACGTCCTTGCCATGTCGGACGCTCGTCGGTGTATCGAAGGCCAAAGTGAGATTGCACATATTAGAACAAAAAGAAAAAGAAGTTGTGGGTGTTGGAATAACTAGAGGGGGTTGATAAGTAAATTACTTATGTTTGAATTGGTCAGCAACAAAAGGGAAGAGAATAAAAACTTTCACACGGTTTCTTCAGTCAAACTTCAACATCCTTTTAAATCCTTAAATCACCTCATTCCTCACCTTCTCAAACACACCTCACCTTCCCATCTCATGCACAACCACCGTTGACTTTTCAAACTCAAACCCACTTCACTTGTACTCCCTGCTTCTTCAATTGTACACACCAACAATATGGACACTAGTGCTTGTATTATCAATGAGATAACACAAGGGATGAATTTAGCCAAGCAGCTAAAGTCCATCTTAAGTTCAGAATGTTCACATGAAACAGAACAAGCTTTGGTACAAGGAATCATAACATCATATGACAGAGCTCTAGTGATGGTTAATTGGGGTCATTCGGGTGCTCAAACACCGCCACTAACACCTCCGCTAGCACCGCCAATGCTCAGCCAGCCTGAGTCATCGGTTTCCATCGATGAGAGCCCACGAAGTGGAGATTTTAGTCAAGCATTTGATAATCATCAAGACCAGAAGCCTGTATCCAAAAAGAGGTATCTATGAATTATGATCTATGTAATTTAAATTAGCGTGTGTATGTTGCGTATTATGTGTGATGCAACGTTCTAATCTTTTTTTTATCGGTGTTACAGGAAGGCGATAACGACATGGAAAAACCAAATTCGAATCTCGACTGATAACGGGTTGGAGGGAAACACTGATGACGGTTATAGTTGGAGGAAGTACGGGCAGAAAGACATTTTGGGTGCGAAATTTCCAAGGTAAAAACAAAAAGATTATTATTATTTTTTCTTTTTTAAATTCCGGACAAGTTTGAGACCCACACGGCCCCACTTCATTTTTCCAATTCTTTTAGAACCTGCATCCGCTTTAAAGTATAATATATATACTTTGAGATAATGAGTGTGGGGTCCAATTCTGTTTGGGCCCTACAAGCATTTCTTTCCTATATTGGAAACAGTCAGATGTTGTGACAAGAGTGTGGGGCCAACTTTTAAGCGGGTTGAATGTTGGAAAATAAAAATAGGTGACCTCGCGTCCTACAGTCGTTATGTGTAACAATGACACAACTATGTAAAATATTCGTGTATTGATGGTGATCTTTACTTATTCTTGCAGAAGCTACTACAGATGCACGTATCGTTACATCCATCAATGTATGGCAAGAAAACAAGTGCAGAGAACCGACGAGGACCCCATGGTGTTCGAAATCACATACAGAGGACAGCACACTTGCAACCCGACTACTACACCGTCAGTTGCACCGCCACAGTCACCCGAAAAACACGAGATCGAACAACACAATCACTACCAACTACCGCCACCACCAAAATCCGGAGAGATGCTCTCAAACCTCAGAGAGAATCTCAGAGTCTGCACCTCAGATTCCGAAGCAATGGTTCCACACTCGTTTTCCTTCCCTTCGGCATCATTTGGATCCGTCGAAAACTACCAACGATTTGACTTTTTAAACGAACCCGATGACAGTTTTCTGCAAGGATACTCACCTTCTTTTATCTCACCTGCCACGTCCGGGTCAAACTACTTTGCAGACCGCGATGACTCACATCTATCAGGAATAACCGCTGTTTCTGCGACAAATTCTCCATTGGCTTTCCCTGCGGATTCGCAGGATTTTAGCCCGAATTTCCCATTTAACTCCGGATATTTCATGTGATCCATAACAATAATAATAATGTAGTCATAGGTAACTGTAACTCCTCAGAAAAGTAGACATTAAATTTATAGCAATAAGTTTTGATAGTTGCCATTAGGGATGCTTACTAGCATCGATAATTCATGCTTGTACCAATAGAAGAGTCCAGAATCATGTTTGTACAATTAAAAGTGTAAGATCTAAGAGCCAAGTAACATCAAGAAATTATATATAATATCATTTTTTTCCATATTGAGATGCTGTTTTAATTGCTCTTAGGCTTTAAAAATGAACTTGGAAAAAGGAAATTAAACTAAAGCTAAAAAATATAAACATATTACTCATGCTTAGTTACAACTTTGTAACTTTGTACACTAGTCAAACTTGGTTACAACTTTAGATCTTTGACTAGAAAAAAAGTAACTTTTAAAAGGCTATAAATCGGATTCAAAACCTAATTGAAATGACGATATCTTGGTTGTTGTAGAACTTGTTAAACCCGATGGAATGAGAAATGGTTTACATAAGACGGCCCACATTACGAGCTCGGGGATATTGTTTTTGTAGTTGTGGCCACTGCACAAACAACTGATCAGCCATGTGTAGTTTGTAAAGAAGCAAGCCACTCAATGATAGTCTTTTGACTCTTGCAATACTCTCCACATAGAATATATATGACCATCTGATCCCCAAAACCTGAAGTTTACATACATTGTCATTACACTAGTCAAAAAACACATAACACAACATTTGACTTGTCATATAATTTCAAGAAATTAATTACGAACCTAGAAAATAAATGCAATTGCACATATAGGAATACAAGTCCCGGGACCGTTGCATAGAATCTTATATAGAAAATGAAATGTCATAAAAACTTTATAAAGACTATAAAAGGAAGAAAGATGTAACATCAGTTTGTAGTGAAGTAAACAAAGATAGTAAGTACCACATGAGGTCTGATTTTGACCGTGAGCCATAAAGCATGACCTAAAGCAAGTAATGTTGTTCCGACTGAGGTAATATAGGATTGACCCACTTCACGGCTTCTATAAATCTGCATAAATTGAGTTCCATCTGTGCCCTGCAAACCAATCAAACGTTCCACTAACGGATTGGATCACTTAATAGCTATGCAGTTAATGCGGTAAAAAATCGGATATCGGTCAAGGACCGAAATTTGAGATATGGGTTATCGTGGTGGGATATTGGTAATTTTAATATCATGCAGAATTTATATATATAGTAATTTAGCACTAACAATTCAGTATACTCTCCTATCATTAACAAATTGACCTTTTGCAACTTGCAAAACACTAACAATTGTGGTAAGTAGGAACTGTTCAAGACTTAAAACACTAACAGGGGCAATAAGAAGAAAGATGAATGGTAGAACTAAGAAGAAAGGTACTGATATCAGGAAAATCGGTGATATATCAGTCAATGTCACGGATGATATTGGTACCGATATTCTGACCAATATTTTACATGGGGACCAATAACCGATATATCGATGATATATCACCGATATTAACTGCATAGCTTAAGAGAACATAATGGAGTTTGGATAAATAGCTTAAGCATAAAAGTGCAGTTTGTTTCCTCTCGAGAAGTTTATTGCAGCATCAATAATGTGGCAAAGCGTAATAATGATCACTAAATTGTAATCAAATTGATGCATCATAGAGAAAATAATAACAGTCGATAGTATACACTATTTGTTATTGATGTACCTTGTCATCTAAGATGTCCTCAAAAACACGTGCCTTCTGAAGACTCATGTTATCCGTTGCTGCAGCAATATAATATCTTGGAGCATACCAATCTTTTTGCATAACAGACAACAAGTTTATCATCTCTGCTGTGTGTCCCCCTGAATCAAAACCAAAGACATCAAAAGAGAACTGAAAATTGATTTAAAAAAGAAATAAAAAATCCCTTCATTAAAACTAGATGACTCAGTTTGACTTTCAGGGTAAAAAAACTGACAAGAATTTGGTTATAAATCACAATGCCATCATCACTCAGATTGTAAATAATGTAATCATAAGAATTTTGAGCTTGAAGCTAGTGAAACTGTACTTTTTATGTAAGAGTGAAAAGAATGTATGTTTAAAAGCTCAAAGCACACCTGAACCCAAAACGACGAGGGTGCTCAAATGCTTCTGAGAAGTGTTACGGTTCGGTTTGCTACTTTGAGAAATAACATATACAACCCGGACCACGAGTAGCGTGGTAGTAATAACCAGAAAAAATGAGACAATTTCCACCATTTCCCACCAGCAGCTAGTTTTGATGTGTTTATGTGCAAGTATGTAACCTGCATCACATTAGTAAATAGTAAATAAATATATATGAACAAATCGATAGCCCTTTTGCACTTGAGATGCGTTTGGTTTGACATCAAAATACTTGTAGCTCAGTTAAAAAGAAACAATCCATTGGGAATAGCCCAATGGTGTTGGTGAGTTAGATAAGGTGTAGGATACATGGAGGTCATGGGTGCAATCCCCATGATATGCAAGTTGAACCATTCAAAAAGAAAACAAAGGGAGTTTCTTTATTTATCATGAAGGTGTATGAAATCTCCTTTATAATATAGATACAATGTTGATAATTCTGGAAGTGAGTTTCTTATGCAATTACAACCTCATTTAAGTCATATAAACAAACAATATCTGAAACCGTAAATGAAAAAAAATTCAATTTTCCATTTCCCTAAATAAAAAAAACTTATAAAGAAAAACCAAAGATCGAACGTATATATAATGCCAAAGGGGCGAAACATATCACAGCAAAAAGCACCAATAAAGCAGGGGCACGCCTCAGTGAGGCATTTCATCAAACACCTGATATGCATATCAAATAGTGACATGTAATCTTCTCCAAATCAATCAATTATACAAAATTCGAAAAACCCCTAATGGATTCCATAGTAAATCCATAACAACAGAATCATATCACTCAAATGCTTAATAAAATGCTTACCGATTTGCTATTAAGTAAATTTGATGTTCTAAATCATGAACTAGAATATATAATTGAAAAGATCCTCGATACGACGACCGTAAATATAGTTTAAACCACACAATCAGCAGCAATGACTAAAGCAAAACGTACTTCAATTTCCTTGTAGGCAAACGTGCAATCGCCAGATATCAGGGGCCAGGCTTCAATAAGGTCTCAATCTAAATTGGGAAAACTTTTAGGACATTTTCCCTTTTGACAATCGAGGGAGAAGAAAAACAATATTTCCTGAGTAATTGAAAAAACTTAATTTGGTTATGAATCCTAATTTGATAAAGTGTTTGGCTTTTAGGTGTTGCTTCTGTTAAGGTCTAAGGGTTTGAGTCACACGTTTGGTGTAACTTAAATAGTTAAAATAAAGATATTTAAATAAAGTTATAAAAGCATTCTAAAATTGAGCCACCTCTCATATCATATGGGTCATATAGTCTGTACGACAAGGCGAGACAAGGTCTTACGAGCAAGATAGGTTTGACAGATGTTACATGAATTATTTCTTTGTCAGTCAAAAAAGCATATGGGTTGTTGATTTGATCCTTATACAGCACATATGACCGTTTTTTATTGTGTGATACAGCGCGTATTACCATTTTTTCAATGTCATACAACCCGTATAGTAATGATATTTGTTTAGCTGTCCCCTTTTAATATGTGAGCGATTAAACAAACACGGTTAGGTTACTAATCAATCCCCTATTAACGTGATGTGACTGGATGGTATACACCCTTGTAGTGCAACGAATTTGACTTAAGTAACATTATTATATATGCTCGTATATCACAGCGAATGTGTTGGTGGTATACATTGAAAAATCCAAATAAGTCTCATAATTTCTACACAATTCAACTTAAGTAATATTATAATTTGATTTGAGATGAATAAATACATTGAAAAATTATGTAAATGCAAAACAGAAGATTAAATTTGGTTCTTAATATGCACCCCTTAACTTCAAGTGACTTGAGCTTCTGCCCTCCTGTTGGTAAAGAATTACAAGATGCGACTCTCAACGTCTCAATGCTATCTGGACGACAACAACAACAACGCTCCATATTGTCACAAAGATATACTTCCAACATCCTAAGAGATGTTAGAAGATTGATCCTGCAATCATCCTCCTCTTTCTATCCTAAACTCACCAAATTATCACACTTCCAAGTTCTTTAACTTCACTAGAACCTTACTCGCAACTGCTTCTGATTCCCACAAGTATCTTATTTCATCACACCCCCATATTCTTAATTCTTCAACTGCCCCAAGATAATCTTGAACACCCCTCCACACAACATCAATAAGCCCTGACAAACATTCTATTTTTAACTTAGTGACTGCTAGCCTTCTCAACACACCACTATCACATTGAACTATTTCTAGAACATGCAATGAAGTTAGGACAATCTCTTATAAGAAGCTTTTGAAGGCATGGGAACACAACGCCACCATTGGTTGACCAGTCTCCCACCCTTGCATATTTACAAAGCTTAAAATTTCAAGTGAAGGGAATGCAAGGACAGTCCCAAGTAACTCCATACCGACAACTTTTACCCTCTCCAAGCCTTTAATGAACAACTCCTTAAGCATTGGTAGCTGCCCAAATGATGGTAGAGATGTACACTTTTTACAACCACGTAATGACACATGTTTCAATCGAAGAAACGAGGGATCCCCTATCCAATCCCCCATATGATCTAATTTTGAGTTGTTTTAAATATTCCTTACAAGGCTTCAGCTCATTTAGGATCTCCTTTTCAAGGACTTCGTTTCGTGAACGATCTGACATGGAACTCCATACAACCTCTAACTCACTAAGCCTTCGCCTCCCATGCAAGGATTGCATTTTCCACTTTGTCCAACCCCACAATGGAAATGTTCCCAAATATTTTTTTCAAATCTGTAAGTTTAGTTATTTCAAATCCGTTTCACCTCCAAGAATTATCTTGGAGAGAGTATGTAGACTTTTCAGCTCACCAATCCCTAAGGGCATCTCATGCAAAAACCAAGTGTCCCTACATCAAGGTGTCGAAGGTTTTTAAGCTTTAAGAAGCTCCTGGGCAGCTTACCTAAACGACGACAACCAAATACAATCAATGTTTGTAAATCATAGAGATTGCACACATCTTCCGATAAATATGTGATTTTGGTTCGAGATAGATTAAGATACCTCAAGTGTCTTAGAGTACTAACGGACTCTCGTACCTCACTTATTTCAAGACACTCAAACATAGAACCCTTAACAATGATAACTCATCAAGTAAGTCAACTAGAATCTTATTTGATAAGTAGAAAACTTGCCAATGTTTTACCTCCCCAACAGACGTTGCCAATAATGTTCGCAAACTTTTAGCTCTCGTGAACTTTTCAAACTTTGGGTACGTAATATATTCCTCACGAACAAATGACATATGGTGGTACTTTTCCAATACTTTGTTTCTAATATCCTTCTTCATGTCGTTTTCTACCCTTAAATAGAATTCGCTAGCAACAAGTGTTGCCAAGTCATTCAATAGGTCATGCATCACAAACAATGATTTGTTATTAGGTGCATGTTGAAAAAATGACCTTGACACCAACTCGTCAAAGTATTCATGACCCAAGCGTTCTTCAGTTGAATCACTTGAAGTTGAACTGTTCAGAAACCCTTCTATCATCCATAATAGAACTAGTTCCTCCTTATCAAACACAAAGTCCTTAGGAAACAAAGAGCAGTATGTAAACATCTGCTTCAAATGTGCAGAAAGATCATGGTAGCTTAGTCTAAGGGCAGGGGCAATTCCACTCGTGTCTTGTACCCTCCATATTTCGCTATTTGAAACTTCCTTCCAATGCTCTTCTTCATCTTTTTTTTTGTCCTCAATAATCTCCCTAGTGTAATCAAAGCCAAGGCAAGCCATCACATTTTTTTCACAATACCTTCACCATGTGGTTTGAGTGACATATGTGAATCAAAGTTATTTACACCTAATGCATGTTGAGCAACTAAGGACAAAGCATCGTCATGTGACAAGCTCCGTAGCTGGTTTAGATGATCGTAACCCAACTTGTTGAGCAATTGCTCCTTTCGTGTTGTAACGATGATTTTATTAACGACATATATTCTCTAATTCAGGAATATATATGATCTGTAAATGTGTATATTATTATTATTATTATTGTTATTTTGTGTAGTTTCCTTATATATAGTTTCCTATTATAGCTGATAGTTTGTTAGGATCTTTGTGTATATATTATTTTGGTTTGATACGTAATGAGACATCGAATATTTCAGAATTACATGGTATCAGAGCATCTCTGCTCTGTACCCTAATTCCTGCTGCCGCCACACTTGTCTTTGGACCTGCAACCGCCGCATCTGATCTTTGGACCTGGTACAATCTGTAGATCGATCCTGCATCATAGTATTTTTCTCTTCTTTCTCCTTCAATGCAGCGACAAAGGAGAATCCTCAAAGCCGCAGGTCAACACCCTGCATCCTGTTTACACTGTGACTGATATTCAGAAAAAGGTACGAGTCTTAGACGGCACGAAGGTGACTTATTCCTCCTGGGTCAAACTTTTCAAGCTT
Organism: Scalesia atractyloides; assembly: GCA_947069175.1. Classification (NCBI taxonomy): domain Eukaryota; kingdom Viridiplantae; phylum Streptophyta; class Magnoliopsida; order Asterales; family Asteraceae; genus Scalesia; species Scalesia atractyloides. The sequence continues at coordinate 88,141,777 of CAMTDV010000008.1, forward strand.
CGTGCTCGTGGGTACAAGGTTCTTAATCACATAGATAGAACCCTCCCACCAGCAGAAGCTGATCCTCTGTTTGAAACCTGGAACGAGATTGATGCTATTGTGTTACAGTTGGATCTATGGAACACTATCTGATGACCTTCTTGTCTGTGTTCTTGTTACTGAATCAACTGCTCTTGCTGCTTGGAACCGGGTGAAGAACATTTTCTTGAACAATAAAGGTCCTCGAGCCGCTGCTTTGGAACATGCCTTCATTAATCTGCAACTCAAATCCATGCCCTCTCTTGAAGCTTATTGTCAGAAATTGAAAGAGTTGGCTGACCAGTTGTCGGATGTTGAAAGCCCCGTCACCGAACAACGACTGGTCCTTCAACTTGTTCGGGGTCTTCCACCTGAATTCGATGTTACAGCCTCGCAGATCAATCAGTCCTTGCCTTCCTGGGAAGATGCTTGCAACCTGCTTCAGTTGGATGCTCAACGTCAGGCAACTCGAGATACTCTCTTGGGCCAGCCTAGTGTTGCTGCTGTCATTAATGACCCTGCTGCTCCCCCCTCAACCAATCTCGGTCCAACTACTCAAACCGGGGCGGTCGCGGGGGAAATCAACGCCAGACAGGTGGGAACCAGAACCGTCAGAACAAGGGACCGCCTCAACAACAATCTGGTCAGGGCTCTAGGCCTCCTTCTGGTAACTCTCAGCAACAATGGGCTTCTAATTTCTCTGGGCCACAACAGCAGTGGGCCTCTAATTCTTCTGGGTCGCCCCAGAATATGTGGGGACCTTGGTGGGCTACACCGCCACCTTGCCCCTACTCCACTGCCTCTGGGTGGGCCAGCCCGTGGGCTAACTGGCAACAGCCGCAAAACAGGCCCGGTTCCAGCAGGTCTGGACCAGCCCGTCAACAACCTCAAGCCCACATAACTGGTTTTGACCCCTTGGAGCCTACTGAAATAGGGGAAGCCTTTCAGGCAATGAATTTTGACACTGGTAATCCACATGACATTATGGATACAGGCGCTACCAATCATCTCTCCAATGAATCAGGTATTTGTTCTAACTCTTCTACTGTTAATTCCATTAAGCACATATTTGTTGGTAATGGTATAAAATACCAGTCTTTGGATCCGGCACCACCAAATTTCCACATTCCAATCTTGACCTTAAAAACGTCCTTTACACACCTCACATAATCAAAAATCTGATTTCTGCTCGACAATTCACAACTGATAACTATGTCTCCGTTGAATTTGATCTCTTTGGTTTCTCTGTGAAGGATTTCAGGAATGGGAAGATTTTGAGCCGCCACAATAGTGATGGTCCCCTCTATCCTATCACTACTCCTGTCACTGCTCCAGCCTTTGCTTCCAGTATCATTGCTTCGTCTACTTCTGATTTTTGGCATGATCGACTTGGCCACCCGGGTGTTCCCGTTGTGGATTTTTTTATTTTGTCGTAATATTATTAATTGTAATAAGACTAGCCGATCTCGTATTTGCAATTCTTGTCAATTAGCCAAAAATAAACGTTTGCCCTTTTCATTATCAACTTCATCTACTATGTTGCCTTTTGATATTGTTCATTGTGACTTGTGGACGTCACCAATTTTAAGTTCGCCTGGTTACAAATATTATATGGTTGTGATAGATGATTTACTCACTACACTTGGATTTTCCCACTTAAATACAAATCTGAAACTGTTACCAAATTCAAAAGCTTTTATACATTTATTTACACCCAATTTAACCTCAAGATTAAATCCTTTCAATGTGATATGGATGGCGAATTTGATAACAATCAGTTTAGACAATTTGCTCAATATAATGGCATCCAGTTTCGCTTCTCTTGCCCTCATACCTCCCAACAAAATGGGAAAGCCGAACGCATGATTCGTAGGCTCAACGAAATCATGCTATCATACTCACGAGCACATGATTCGACCAGGGTTTCCCAATCCTCGTAACTTTCAGTCCATACATCATCTAATACCACCATAAATCTTTTCTCCCTTAGGTGATCTCTAAGTTCTTCTTGGAGCAGATTTAAATCTGCAAATTCCTTGTGTACCCCCGCCACGGACTGAAGGATAACTTTGCTTATACCAAAGCTATTAAAATCATCTGAAACACAAACCCAAGACATGAGTTGGAAATGATCCTTGACTTGCTTTTCATAATACAAAAGTCTGGCTAGAGTAGTTTTACCTGTCCCACCCATACCCACTATGGGAACAACGCTAAAGTTTTGATCACATGGTTCATCCGCCAATAAATTTTGGACCAATGCCTCTTTCTCCGCTTGTCGTCCAACAATATTAGACGTAGGGATCATAGAGGTTTGTAATCTTCAGTTATTATTTTTTGGCCTAATTTCCTCTGTCACACTCAAACCAGGAGTAGCTTTCTCCTCTAATAAATCTTGTAATTTGGTGGTAATATTATCTAATTTGTCATGCATCTTACTACTCCTTAAAAAGTTTGGGCAACAAACTGGGACTAGCTTTCTTAGCTTGTTGGTGATGGATTCTTGACTCGATGGTAAACTCACGATGCAGGCTTCAGTTGCCAAATCATCGAGTACGTCATCTATGTCAGAAGCCAAATGTTGGAGATCATTCAGCCATCGTTTCACAGCTTGATTGGTTATCTCTTTCTGAGAAGCATCGGTAAGCACGTCTTGGATCTGGGTTAACCATCTCTGCCATTTCTTGATCTCAACATGAATTCCCTTGTAGCGAGCAATGTTTTTCAAAACTGCGGAGGCCAGCTTCTCAATGAGCACAGTAAGGAAGGCAGAAAGCACGATTTCAGCCATTGGTTATGGTAAGATTGTAAAGGCGAAGATGAAATTTGTGATGTTTTGAAGGGTGGTTTATAGTTTCATTTCAACTATCTTTCTGCATTGTCGGACCTGTGATCACCAAAATTTTATTTTCAAACTTCCTATAATATTATAATCAACTTAGTACATTATCAAATTTAGAAAATACTTATAACTAATGGGCAAGCTCCACATAACAGAATAGCAACCACTACAAATCACTTATTGCTGATTTTTCGTCCATTTGACATTTTATTTGTCATTTTGAGTACATGTATTTGACATGTGGTATATGATGTAAGTTTAATACTTCTTTGTATATAAAAATTCAAATAAAAGACCAATTTTTAAAACTTGTAAATAAATTTTCTTAACATGTGGCATCTAACATTGCGGCTAGTATGCCATCAACAGATCAACTAGTACCACATCAGCACTAATTCACAAGCTTTTAGAAATTTAATTCTCTTGGTATATGCTTGCTTTTGAATATTTTATTGGACATTTGGAATTATTGTGGTAAGCTTTGAATACATATTTCGAGCATGATGACCATTTTTTCTTGATTTGTAGTCGAGATGCCTTTCGGAGCCTGCATCTACATTTCTGATGGCATCAGAGTGAAACAGTTCCAAGTCAAAATGAATCTAATATTTTAATTTTAAAATTTGTCGCGCCAAAGTTGATACTATTTCAGTAATGATCAAAACTTTCTAACAAAATAAATTTAGAAAGTTCACTTTGGAAGAAGCGATCTGTTACCAAGCCGTCTTATTGGGAATAACAAGAGCATCTATCAATACTCAGTTTCATATCCTGATAAAATCCGATACTGACTAATAACAATTCAACTGATATTGAAGAAGTAATAAAACTAAAATTGAAATTGATATGAAGAAGATGATCTGATTAGATCTTACAGACTCGATACTAACACCGAAGTGTTCCCAGGGCTACACCCTCTCTCTGTAAACAGAGTCTAACAAACTACGTATTTTCTTATCCCCTTCCCCTGACTCATACTTGTACTATATTATTTGCACTTCTGGACAGCCTTACCTATGTTCCATTCCCCTAAACAAAGTTCTAAAGGCCGACTCGCTCACGAATGCGTGGCAAGAAAACAAGTGCAGAGTATAGATTAGAGCCCCGCCGTGTTTGATATCACATTCAAAGGGCCTCACATTTGCAAACCCATAACATGAGATCAAACAAAACAACCAACAAAGATGTGTACCAACAGAAGCATCCAAAACCATGCTGTGTGTACCAACAGAAGCATCCAAAACCATGCTTTAACAAATAACAAATATCAATGTGCAAGATATTAAGAAGCAACATCTAGATATAACATATAAGATAAATTTTATAACGATGAACACATATGTTTGCAATGGGTATATCCATATTAGGTTATGAAAGAAACACCGCTTATGTTGCAGATTCTATGACTGCTTGTTCAAGCCAAATTCCATTAAGGTTTGACTGCCACAATCTCACCCTCCCATCACTCCCAGAAGTTGCTAGCGTCATTCCGCTCATATCCCACTCCATCTGCCACACCTACTCAACATATAAAAATAAAAGTAAATCAACACAAATCCTAAAACTAGAATATATATAATCAGACATCAAATTGTGATCAAATGCTAAAAGAAATAGGGGTGTGCACGGTTCGGTTTTAGCAACAATTCGGTTCGGTTTTTCGGTTTTTGTAACAAAATTACATAAGATTCAAAAAATCAAAAGTATAATCCAAAATTTAAAAATCTTTCTTAGATGTTTACATTAAAGTTATTATGTTCAACCTTTTTAATTAATATTGTTCACATAAACCTACCTTGTAATCTATTTTTATGTTTCTACAAAGATTTTTTAAGACGTTTTTTATTATAATACTATGGAAATCATTTAATTTTTATGTTAAATTTTGTTATTTCTTTAGGCAATGGATTAATCATTTAAAAAATAAATAAATATGTTAATGTTTTTATTATAAATACTTAACATTCAAGAATAAAACTAATAATTCCTAAATCAATATATAACAAACATTAATATAATGATCTTTTAGGTTATTATGTTCAGTTCGTTTTTTTCGGTTTTCATAAAATGCAAAACCGTAACCGAACTGTAAATTTTTCGGTTCGGTTAGGCTTTTTCGGTTTTTTGCTCATCCCTAAAAAGAAATATACCTGATTGTCATGGCAAGGAAACATGGCGACTTTTTCAACCGAAAGCCTTCCATTAGCGTCAGGGTTTGATGCCATTTGCCATATCGAAATCTCTTTGGATGTTGCAACAGCTATCAACTCATACGGCCTGAAGTCGTTACAGAATAAAAAACCAACACCTAATAAGCAAACATTAAACATATCTTTGTTTACAACATACATAGACAACTAAAGCATCCCAATTAGTTAAGTTAGTTCTAAAATTAGTCTATATCTGTGTGTGTATACACACACCAAAATATTGTCATTTTACCTTCCAATGTTTGGAGCCCATGCGAGAGCATTAACAAGATCACCCTTGTCACCAAGTTCTGCAACGGGAAGCCATCTTTGATGATCTTGGTCAAATTCCCATACCTGAGAGAAAAAAACAATTAGAGATATAAGTGATCATCTTTTAGTCAAACCATATGGTTTGACATGATTACAATAACCTCCTGTACACGGAAAATGTTGGGACTTAGAACTCAAGTCATTAAACATAAAAGCAAGATATGGAAGAGCAAGATAACCAAAAAAATAAAAGCTTGTATTTGCATAAAACGATGCAAAGTAGCATACCTTGGGAGAATTCAATTGTGGAGTATCTGAGTTAAAACCCAACACAAAACTTGCAGGACGGCTTTCACTTCTTTGCGGGTTCCAAGAAATTGATGCCAATGAACATGAAGCCATGCCAAATTTAGCTAATGAATCTGTAACATTCTGAAATTCAGCCTAGAAGCCACAGAAAAAAGATTAAAAAAAAAACATTTTCGTAAGAGCAAGAAACGTGAGAGAAATCTAGAAAGCAAAAAAATATAAGAAATAAGAGATAAACAAATCAACATAACAATGTAGCATTGTAGCATTGCAAAATTATGGTCACCTGAAGTTGCCAGTTCTTCAGTTCCATTGAATCTAAGATCTCATACACTTTAACAAGGCCGTTTGAATAAGCAATCGTCTACAAATGAAACATTAACATTTAACAAGGTAAACAATTCAGAAGATAAATTACCTACATATTAAATCAAGAATAATGATTACTAAGCAAGCAAATGCAATAGTACACCATGAGAGAAGATTATGGAAGTTCATATTGTATACAACACTAGGAACACAATCAATGCATTAAGACACAAGGCATGTATCCAACTTTTAGTAACAACCGTAAAATCTTAAATGCTCACCAACTTCATACTTGAGACAGAGTTTCCAAATTGACCATCTAGAACTTGATCCAAAGGTCCACCAAAGCTTGTGCATTGCTTCCACTGAACAGGCTCACTGTCTAATGCATATAATGTAAATAGTGCTTACTGCTTAGATATTAATTGAAAAGTATGCAGGACTACTGAGTAGATACGATTGCAACTCGCAACCCATCTCAGCTGTAGGTTGTTAAAAACTAAAATAAGGGTATTAACAATATATACAGTATATACACATATATGTATATATACATATACAAAGCCAATTAGTGAACCATTCTGGCAGAAATAATAGTTAAGAGCCATTAGATACAAAATGAGTCAAATGACAAAAAAATAGTCTATAAAAAGATCTGAACCATCAAAAATAATATCGTTCAGAGTTTTTTATATAAATTCGCCATAAAAACTTTGCATACCTTCGGATATTTCTTCCCAAATTGACAAACTCCCATCGGAACATATGCATGCGATTGCATCACCATACTCTGGAGGAACCCACACAACTTTTGTAACGCTTCCATTATTAACCTAAAATTCACCTTATTAGTAATCATCTCAACACAAACACTTGCCATAACATCACTCATGACGTGTGAACAAAAACAATTGACCATAAAACTCGGTGAAATTACAGGTGTTCATTGGTTTAGTTATCAGTTTTAACAGGTTATTCGGTTCGGTTAATTTCATCGTAATAGAAAGCCAAATTAACCGAATAAAACTTTTGACCCATTTTGGTTTCTGTTTATGTTGCCCAAGCACATTGGTTTTAAAATGCATGATGCACTCTGATGCGTTTTGAACCCAAAAGCCAATGCACGGTGCGCAATGTGTGATGCGCACGCATCACGTATGCGAATTGTTTTTTTATTTACAAATTTATTAAGATAAAATTTTGGCTTGTTAACTATCAAACACTAAAAATTTAGAGCTTGGAATAATAAATAAATACAAAAAGAAGCTCTATATAACCAAATATAAGCCTTAAAGTCTTATGTGTACAAGTAGTCTATGCAAAAAGTACATATAATCTATCCAGGAACTCACTTAGCAACTTTATCAACTCATTGTACAAGCTTATTAAGCACATTGTACAATTTTACTCTAGTGTTGAATCAGAAAAATGTGTGCATCAGGCCAGCGCATCATGAACACATTATGCGATTTATAGTGCATCATCCTCGCATCATGGAATCGCAGCGCATCGCCTCATCTGATGCGATTTCATCAGTGCATAGAGCATTCTAAAACCAAGCCGAGCACAACAACACATTCTTTAACATATCCTAAGATCTAAAACCAAATTAAAACATGCAAAACCCAAAAATAATCTAAAAAATACATAGTTCAAACTAGAGTCTAAAAACAACTAACTGTGCTTGGACTCTTGGAGTGTTGTGTGAACTAGGGACCAAATTAAATGTAATGGGTTAAGTAACACTTAAAAACTATATAAACAAGTAAACGGTTATTCAGTTAAACCAAATAAACCGCATTAAATTAAATTGCAGAACCAAAAACTAGGGGTGTAAACAAGCCCAGAGGCTCGAGAGCTACTGTGATCGGCTCGACCCTGAAATAGAGCTCGTTTAGTTATCGAGCCCGAGCTCGAGCTTGAAATACAAGGCAAGTTTAGGCTGAGCCTAAATGAGCCCAAACAAAACTTAGTTTTTTCATATATAATATAATAATAATAATAATAATAATAATAATAATAATAATAATAATAATAATAATAATAATAATAATGATAACAACACTGGTGAGCCGAGCTTTGGCGAGCCAGATTGAGCCGGCGTTCTTAGAATAGCTCGAGCCGAGCTCGAGCTTTGGTGAGCGAGCCTAATTGGGCTAGGCCCGGCTCGTTTACACCCCTACCGAAAACCGAACTGAATAGCCAAATTGCTTAGTTATTGGGTTCGGTTAAAAACCAAACCGAATAAGAATTTGGTTCGGTTTTTTCAGTTCCCTTCAATTGTGTTCATCAACTGAATATTTATAAACAGAGTCACAGCAAATTTAACTGAAAATTATAATGTCTTGATAACTGAAACATAAATGAGGATATGAGATTATAAACCTTGAATTTGAAAGTGGATGTGAAAAATGAAGAAGCGGGATCACTAGTGTCGAATATGGCAATTGTTCCATCGATCAAACCGGTAGCTAATCTTTGACCACAGTAGTTCCATGAAGAACAAACCGTGCCTTTGTCTAACGTTGCGATTGATTTCTCCATCGAATCTGGTTTCTAGGGTTTTTTTGTTACTCGATTTGGCCCAGGGCTTAGATTTTAGGGTTTTTGTTCAAAGTGATGTTTGATTCTGTTGATCGTTGATTTACATAGATGCCCCTTAACGTAACATTTTATACATAAGATTGCATCATAGGATAGTAACTTTTGCATAAAAGATTGCACGGTGCGATTTAACCTAACATTTTTTTAACGTATATGGTATTATAGCCTATTGGTATTTTAAAGGTGATAAGGCTTAATGACTATTCGGTCCTGATTCAATTCACACAAGGGAGGTTTTCCCAGGTTTATTAGGGATCTCCTGAATTGGTGTATAAGTATTACTGTCTAGTGGAGATGGATGACCGGGTGGTTTTGCTGATGACATAATGATACTCGAGTGGTCCATCAGTGATCCAAATTTACCGTTAAAGAAAACGTAGCATTTTTTACAAAACAACTGAAAACTTCAACTATTATATTTATCTTATTTAATTAAAAAATATACTTATTTAAACTTAAAATATTTTTATTCGAAACATTTCTTGTACGTTAGGTTAGTACTCTTATCATGGACTACATCCTCATTTCTCAGATGAATTCTAACAAATCTTATTTAATTTATTACTCCTGAACTAATTCAGGTTTGTCTACTCATTTTCCCCTCCATAATATGGCATTTCACCATTTTAACTTTTAACTGGCGTTGTCACTCGTCTCATCTTCACATGCCGAAACTATATTAATCTCCATCCTTAATTTTATATGATGTATTAACCACTCAAAAATTTTTCCATAAAAACCTTTTTCCTATCTAGTCTGGTCTAACATTGTTTGTCCACACATCTACTTCATCACCCCCGTCTTTATTAACTCCATCTTGCACATATAGTCTTTTTGATGGCGCAAGAATTCGTTACATATAATATGGAGAGTCTAACTTGTAACACCCTATAAAATCGTGTCCAATAGTATAGTGACACGTGTTGTATTTTAAATATAGTCTATTAAAGATCAATAAGGATTAAAAGCGTCAACATGCTTAATATGAGCATCTGAGTGACGGTCCGATGTCAACATGCATAAATAACAAGCCTCTGAGTGACTGATATGTCAAAATGCTTAAAACTTGGCCTCTGAGTGACTGATATGTCAACATGTCCAGCCTCTGAGTGACATCGGAGTCAACATGCTTATAATAAGTCTCTGAGTGATCCTTTGTGAAGTCCTAACTCTCATACGTGCCATTTGTTGAACGAGATGGTTCAATTCTGTAAATATGTGAAAGTTGGATAATGGAGGGATTAAAAGTGTCAACATGTTAATTTATACCTCTGAGTGACCTTTTAACGAATCGAGAACTCGACAATGACCGGACATAATCCCGGGCATGCCAAGTATTGGTTACGGAGGGCTAAAGTGCCAAAAATGTGTTTTAAAAAGTTTTTAGAAGCTTATTAAAGTTAAGGGGCTAAAGTGCCAATTTTTGAAATTGGCCAAGGGGCGGTCGCGGGCCACGAGAGACCTGGCCTGGGTCTCTCGCGAGGCGCGAGAAGCCCCCTGCTGCAGAAAGTTATGCTTGGCCTCCAAATAAAACTCCAAAACCATTAAATCGAAACCATGGCTTCCCAAACTGATATGCTACGTTTTGGGAGACTTGTAAGCTTCCTCTTACACCCCTAAACACCTGGCTTCACCTCCTTTGAGTTCTCCAACTATAAATAGGTGCTTAAGTTCACCATTCCAACTTGCACCTTTCTCATTCGTTCACTCTTCTCCCTCCTCTGGAAGTTCCTAACTGAAAGGAGCATCCAACATAGTTCTTTTGCACCCTAGGAATCACTGGTAAGTGTTCCTTCCTTGTGCATTTTCGTTTATAGGCTTTTATAGCCAAAAGTCAAGCGTTTTGCGGAAAATGCTTTGACTTTCTGTTAAGACCATTATGGTCCAGCCATTGTTCAAAATGAACATGGCTAAGTGATCGTAATAAGGTAGGTGTTAATCCCTATAAAGGACACCTCCTAAAGATCACGTTTGCCAGACCAATTGACGGGTCAAAGTTATGATATTAAAAAGTCAAACAGACCATTTTTCTGAAAAATCATAAATTGATCTTATATATGTTATGAAACCTGTTTTGACACTTAAACAAGTTGCTAATAATTATTAGAACATGTAAGAACATGTTTGGCTCGTCAATTTCAGTTCTAAGGTCGGTTCGCAACCGAAAGTCGCGAAGTTTGACTTTCAATTCTGACCCAATTTAAATTAGTTACCTACTGATCTAAAGTTGCATTATGATCATAATATAATGTAGCATAACCCTCTGAGGTTATATTACATGATCATAATCAGAATCCAAGTTTATGTGCAAGTTCCATAATTATGCCATCTTTGACCAAAATGTCCTTTTTGTATAAAACAAGGTTTTAAATGGTAATGAACTTAAAAATGAATTTTCTACTGATATATTATTATAAGTAGGATTATTGGGATGTTAAACCAAGTTATAAACTGAGTTTTCAAACAGGTCCTTAAACTATGTCGATAAATGACGATTTTAGCCCTTGTGGCTTATAAAATAGTTTTAATAAAATCTTTTCAAGGTAAATTATTTACCTACTGATATGTTATATTAAATAACATATTTAAAACATTTTAATTTGACTTTAACATCAGTTTTTATAAACATCGCATGAAGACGTCATATTACGACGTAAGCGCCGCTTCGGCGCATAGTATGGTTTTAAACCATATTAATCGACCAAGACTTGTTACCTACCAATTTTAATACTTATTTTAAACATATTTACAATAGGTACATGTTATAAACTCAGAATCCCAAATAATTTATAAACTATGTGTAAAATGACCAAACTGCCCCTTTGGTGCATAGTTTGGTCATAAAAGATAAATTACACAAATAATTGGTATCCTACTCATATTATATTATAAATAAAGTATTTTTTTCCAGAATACTTATAACTATAACATTAAATTATAATCAAGTTCCTTTTATACGGTATAAAATTACCGTAATGCCCTTATGAGGTATAGTTTCGTTTTAAAACCTTAACGGGCATATAAGTTGATATCCTATTGATATTTTAACTTATTTAAAATTTAATGGCATATAGAACTTGTCCATGACTTATCCGGTTACCCATTATCACTTATAAGTATACGGTTGATTATATATAACTAGTTTACGAAATTTAACCAAAACGGGTTTAACCTTATCATTTTAATCTCAAAATCCAGAATGTTAATAGTTTACCCATAGTATACAAGTCAAGGTACTTGTTGGGATTAAACTGCATTCTATCCAATCATTGTTTAATCTAGCGTCATACGTTTTGATCAAGCACGCTAGTCGGTCTAAGTCTATGACTTAAATAAGACCGTTATTATTTAATTGGTTAGTTTATGCCATAATCCATACTAGAGACTTGCCGGTAAATGCTATCTACACTTAGTACTTTTGTATACGGCTGAGTTATTAAAATTAAAGAAGATTAGCTCGGGTAAATATTCTCGACTTATTTTCCCTATACGGGCTTGGGTTACGGTAAATTATTACCGCTTGGTCGGAAATGGGATCAATTGAATGTTGGATTGTGGCTAGTAAATCCGCATATTCTGTTTTAATCAGTTTTGTTTGATAACTTAAACATCGGGGTTAACTACCGTGTCCTGGATATCCTCGGCTCATTACAATAGAAATGGCCATGACCTTAGCGCGGGTGTAGGCATACACCCGATAAACGCTCAATTATGCATTCCCACAAGGTTGGGAGGAATTGACTCCTTCGTGAGTCTCAAGTGGTGTGTACGTTAATCATGTCTCGGTCTCTGTATCGGGCCCTGTATGTATGGACAAACATGTAAATCTGTTAACAAGGTTGGACGGTCAACTTTCCCAAGTTATAAAAAGATTTTGTGCTGATACGCACTTAAAACATTTTTGAAATGTTTTCAAAATGAGTCAGTTGGGTGTATTTACCAGCGAAAGCTGACGTATTTTCAAAAGACTAAACTGCAGGTACAATAAGAAAATAGGCTGGAAGTGCTCGGTAGTGATAGAGGATCTTGCAAATCCTAGATCTGCCCAAAGTCTATTTTATATTCTTTCCATGTACAATTTATGATCCGCCTGTGGATCTTCTATTACGAGCCTGTATATTATTTTGTATTTTCGAACATTCGGTTTGTAATAGTAATTTTACTCCAAGACTTCCGTTGTGCCGTGTTTAATTGACTATGATGATTATCAACTGACGTCATGATACTCCCCACCCGGGCCCACTGGTGTATCGATTTGGGTTGGAAATCCGGGGTGTGACATAACTACAATCCTATAGAATTTGCCTTTTAACTTAGTTGAGATCCCCTTAGGTTGTGTGGTGTGGTCTCAAGCCCCTAGAGGCTTTATCACACCACGTAGGCGACACATAAGCGGGGGCTTTATCGTTAACTTACACAGTGTTAAAGAACGCCCCATATAAAGCCCCTTCCAACTATATTAAAAAAATAAAGAAAAATAAATAAAAAAACTCAAATCTGATTGGTTCAAGCAGCAAGTGTCACACCCCAACCGATGGCAAAAACACCAAGGCCAGACGAAATAGATTGCTCAAGACTTCATAACACTAATTTGCGACAAGTATTTAATAAGATCAAAATTTCATTGATACTAAAATGATAATACATTATTTCGAAAGGGAAAGTACAACAAGTTGCAAATAACAAAACAACATGAAACGAAATACATAAGTTTAAATCTAGGTGTGTTTCTAATCCACCCTAAGTAGTGTTCTTCATCAACATCAACTAGTTTCCTACAACATGTATTAAAATAATGATCAACAAAAAGTTGGCGAGTACACAAGTTTCATGCATAGCAAAATAATGATTGAACATATCCAACATGGTAAATTGCATACATTGTTCGTTATCATACTAGCATGTGTTAACTATAAGTCAAAACCAACGTGTACCGCAATCGTGCATACCATTTTCGCCGTTGTAAAATAGTTTACTTAACAACACCCAAGAATACGGGCGGTGCGTTAATCCTATAGCGCTATAATTTTTAAGGGAGGCTTGCAAAGTTAATGAGCATATAGAACATAAGAATGAGTATAGCATGTAATAACAAGAATATAACAAGTATCATTGTTTTTTTACGGATAGAGTATGTATGTAAACAAGTTTAATCGTGAGTATGTGAGTTTGTAATATTGTGTACATGTTGCACCCAAAGTGTGTAAAACGGTAAATGGGATCGAGTATACTCACGGTTTTGCAAAGCTTCCGATTAAACCAAGAGTTGATGAGTTGTGGAGATGGAGCACCGAAGTTACTTTACATTTGAGGAAACGAAGGTTCTTGATTATATGGGGTTTGTGGGGAGTTGGATTCGGATTTAAGTAATAAAGTATATGTATATGAAAGTATATCTCGTCTAAATACTCGTTTAGACGCTATGTTTTCGTGTGTTTTCATGGGTTCTAATTTGCCCATTAGAATACAAATGAGGAGTTTACAACGAAGATAATATAACCTAGGTTCATAACATCTAACCATAATCTGTTAGTATCAAGAATCTGGTTAAATATATGTTATATTTTATATAGTATCATATAGTATCGTCCACCATGTATAATCATATAAATCATGTAAGTCAAGCATGGAGGTAAGATTAACCTCTTTGTATGATTCACCAAAGCACAAATTTATCAACGTAGTTGATAACCGGTTGGTCATGAATGAAAAATAAAAAAACATACCTAACTATCAAGTAGCCAAGTAAGGATAACCCGAGCGTGTCATACCCAACATGGCAAAGGTTGGAGGTGAGGCGAGGCTAGGTTACTTTGATTCTTGGAAGCTACTTGATGTCATTACTCAAAAAAAGTGTGAACAAGTGAGATTTTGTGGAACTAATTCGGATAGCCAAAGCTTCCATGGTTCATATATAACTCATGCACAAGCCTTTCAACATGGAAGGTTGAAACTTGGATGGTTTTCAATCACTTGGAACATATATGGGCAGAATTTAAAGAAGGTTTTAAGCTTCTTTCTTGGTGGAACCACAACAAAAACCCACAACTATGAGCTTAGTTGGGAGCAAGGTGGGTACAAGATTCCACTAAGTTTTAAGTATTATATATAAGAAACAAAAAAGATAAATTAGAGCAGAATTTTATGCCACTTTGGACCTCAAATATGGTGAGGTTCCACCTAGTTTGCCATGACAAACTTGTGGAAACCTTCCTAGAGGTTGCCCAAGTAGTTTGAAAGAAGAAATGAAGAAAAAAGATGAAGAAAAATGAGTGAAAACTCACTTAGAACACTTACAGTTTTCTTCCTTGCTTGGAAGACTTGAGAGAATTTGGGAGTTTGAGAGAAGATTTGGTGTGTGAAAAATGTTTAGGAGGTGGTGGAGGCTTGTATTTATAAGTGGGGATTATGGTTTGAGAGTTAATGAAGGTGAAAAGTGATTTGAGGAGAAAGGAGGTGCAGAAGGGCGACATATGATTGACTTAAAAATATGGAAGGTGATTGGATGAGAAAGGAGGTGGAAAAGCTTTTGGTTTTGCTCACTTTAAGTCTTTGCACTTTGTAACTAGGTTATTTTATGTCATTTTCCTGTATTTTGGCTTGTTTTTAGATATCCAAAGTGTATTTTAATTCTCGGTTTTGCGTACAGACACGTATTTAAATATTGATTGCGTATATAACCTATTATGAAATGTAACACGTATACGTATAAAATAAATTTCCATTATGATCAAAGCCTCGGATTATAAGATTGAAAATGAACCATGAGTAAGACACGATTACAAGTTTCTACAAATAGGAATATGAATACAACTTTCTAAACAAGGAAAGTACAGAAAATGTGGAGTGTTACAGCGGGCCCCATCCCCTTCTTCCTCTTCACGCCCGCTATGGCTTTGGCGGAGGCCAAGGTTGACGCCCCCTGGTGGAGGCGGGGTGGTGTAGGGGCGCCATGGGGTGCTAAAATGGGTGAGGTGGCAGGAGGTGTGAGATCACACCGCCTAGCCTTATCAGACAATACCCTAGTTGTAACACCTCGAAAAATCATGGCTCCAGTTAACTCTTAAATAATCCCGGTAAGTTGGACGGGATGGACCAATTATGTAAAAATGTGAAAGTTTGGATGTTGAGGGGTCAAATATGAGAAAAAAGGCAAAATAATGGTTTCTTACGGTCCCTTAAGGACCGCAAGGCATAATGCCTTATGGTTCGTACGACATTCAAAACAATGGGCGCCCGAAGCCCTTACAGACTCCAAGGCCATACTCTTGCGGTCCACAAGGACGTCGCTGGCAGAATGTTTGAGCTGGCATTGCAACTTGCTCCTCCTACCACTTCTCTCGTAATTGGGCCACATTGAGCCACCGTTTGACACCTGCCAGGACACTCCTAAGCATCTCAAAGCTTCAGGAACATGTGACATCAACTTGTGAGTCTTGATCAAGTATAAATAGCCCCATTTTTCATTCTTTCAAGACTTGCACCTTCACAAAATTCTTTCTCTAATATCTTGGATTGTCACACGCCAACCGATGAGACGAAATAGATTGCTCGAGACATCATAACAGTATTTGCGACATTATTAAATTTAAAATTTCATTTCATTTCAGATTGTCAAGTACAACATAAAAAATTTGAAAGTACAACATTTAAGAAATTCAAGTACAACATGATTAACAATAAGCAACATAAAGTCTATAAGTTTCTAGGTGCGTTTTTGGGAAGTCCCTACTAAGTTTCATCAATGGCGTCATCCTTAACCTACAACGTGTTAAAAGTACAGTTCAACACAAAAATATTGGCGAGTACACAAGTTTGATATAACATAAGTATGAAATAGTTTAAACGAATCCACATGTTAAAATAGTATACTAGATTAATGTAAACATGGCATGTGATCTGCAAGTCAATCATCGCGTATCACCGCAAAATAGAATAAACTTGACATGACCTCAAGAATACGGGCGGTGCGTTACTTTTATAGCGCTATACATGTTAAGGGGAGGCTCGTACGAAGTTAATGACAAGTCGTATCACATAAGAATGTTCCAAGTATACATATCACGTATCACGTATCTTTAGCATGTATGATGCATTGTTTATGTGTTTGCATAAAAGTATAAGTGTGATTGTGTGTATTTTTGATAGGTTAACATATTGCACCCAAAAGTGTAAAGCGTAAAAAGGGTGTTCGGGTGTACTCACGGTTTTGCAAAGCTTCCTTTGTAAATCCCGTGAAGAGTTTGATTGATTGGAGAACGAAACACCGAGTTACCCTATACAAGGAAACGTAGGTGTGTGAGTATTAGAATGATAATGGAGGATTCAGATTAGGATTTTAAGGTATGCAAAAGTATGTATTCTTAAAAGTATTTATCTAGACGTTAACACTCGTTTTTGACACTATAAACCCCGTATGGTGGTTGTGATTTCATGGGTCATGCCCATTAGAATCGTAACGATGAGGTTAAGTTCTAGATAATATAACCTTATCTTAGGACAAGTAACCATATGATTATTGTCAAAAGTTCGGTTATGTATAAGTCTTATTGACACACACACACATATATATATATATTATACAATATATCATTAAGTTTATCATATAAGTCATAGAAACCGTCCTTTAACCTCTTTCGTAAGATTCACTAATACACAAATTGTAATAAGGATAATTCGGATGGTCATGAATGGAATAAGAGAAAAACTTTACTAACTAATGGTTACATATAGAAATCATCAAGTGAGGTGGTGGATTGAGTGTAGGATAGCCAAGGCTTCCAAGTAATCACACCTTTACCAAAACACAAGCTTTGTCAAGCTTGGATGGTTCCAACACTTGTGGGTTAAAACCCTTTGTAAAGTTTAGAGGTATTTTACACCTCCTAATTTGTATGAAACAACCTTGGCTTAGCTCCCTAACAATGGACTTGATTAGGGGCACAAATAGCACAGATTTGTCTAGAAAAAGTATGTTTAAATAAGGTTTACAAGTTCATCTTCCAAAACAGAAAGTTTGGACCTCAAAATGGTGATGTTCCGCCTTAGTTTTCTATGAAAAACCTGTAGAAACAATCCTAGATGTGTTCCAATCTTTGTAGAGGAAGAAAAGATGAAGAAAAGTGAGTTTGGACTAACTTTTGCACTTAAAGTTTTCTGCCTTGTTCTTGAGTTTGCAACTGATTTGGGAGTGTTTTGAGAGTGTAGAGGAGTTTGGAAAGTAAAAACGAGTGTTAGGAAGCTTGCTTATATAATGGTTTAGTAGGGTTTTGATGTTCTAAAAGTAGTTAATTAAAAACAAAACAAATACCATAATTCTAGACTCAAATTATACTCCAGACTCCTAAACTATACTAAACTACTAACCGGCAAGTGGACCGATCAATTGTAGAATAGTATTAAGCAAGTCCGGATTATCGAACCCACAGGACTCTCTAATTGCTATGACTACTAACTTAAACTCGATTACATACTATGTATATTTCAAAGGGGGGGTTTTTACTAATAAATCTAAATTATCAATTTAACTAAAACTACTAAATTGGAATGACCAAACTATGAACTTCTAGGGACTTTTTAGATTTTAATCAAGAGATAATGAACTAGGTACCTAGGTTGGATTTTCAGACTACTACTCCTTCAATTTAATAATAATTAATCTGGTTGAATATTTTACCGGGATCTTGACATATTAAAGTCTAGGTTTATCAAACAGGAACCCCGACCCTTCTCAGGAAGACACCTACAATAACCTATTCTTTTTATTTGTTTGCCGGTCCTAAAGATTCCTTTTTGGTTATTTTTTTAAATTAGTAAAGTGTCTAATTATTAATTACCTCTCAATAATTAACCTAGATCAATTCCAATTTCTATTTTAAATTAACTAATTCAATTATGACAAGGAAATTAGATTCGGGAATTTCTCAAAACCCTAACCTAACAGTTTACCAAATTAATTCAGCCAACTAATTGCAATTTCTCAATTAACAAGTTAGGTATAATGACAAGTTTGATTTTATGGTTAATTTACCCGGTTTTATTGGCCAATTTTACCGACAACTTCACGAATTCCTAAGAACACGAAAAGTTACATAAACCTATTCTATGGAAGACATCCACCAAAGTTCATGCAAAACAATCAAACAATCATAAAACAAGCAAGATCATGCAAATACCCTAAACTAGATAATTAAAGTTGTGACCTTTACCAATTAAACATTCAAACCATAAATTAAATTAAAACAAATCAAAGTTTCATAAATCCATCATCCAAAACCTAGATAACTGAATAAGATCTAGCCTAAAAACATGTTTGAAAAGTAATTTAAACAAAGTTTATAACAAGGAAACATGATTAGGTAAAAACAAGGAAATCAAAGGCGAAGATTGGTATGATAAAACCGTGACAAACTCCTTCCTTGAACTCCCTTGATCACCACCACAATCCCTTCAGCTTAGATCTGCTCCTTGTAGCTCCAAAACCCCAGAGAATTGCTCCAATTCTACCCTAGTTCGTCCAAAGTTGTCCAATATGTGTTCAACTATGATTATGAGTCTTTTTAAAACAACCAAGTCCCAATCCTTCTCTGGTTTCGAAACTTTCTGGATAAACGGCTCTCTCGCGGGCCGCGAGAGAGTTAAGGTAGGTCGGTCGCGCCCCGTGACCGAGTATAATTCTGGAAGATAACTATCACTCTCTCGCCGGCCGCGAGAGAGTCTATGTGTGCCGGTCGCGCCCCACGACCGGGTTAAAGTTCCTGTTTTTCGCTTTGTTTCTCGTTTCCGATCTACTCACGTCCCGGCTCGGTTCTTTTCACCATTTTCGCTCGTTTTTCACATACTTCCAACCGTTTTCATGAACCAAGACCTGCAAAACGCGTTTGGATTAAAAGTAGATAAATTCTTGACAAACCAAAACGAAAACACGCTAAAATTATACAAACTCTACAAGATAAATGGATGTATTATTCAATACATCAAATATCCCCACACTTGCTCTTTTTTCCCCCTCGAAAAAGAATTATGCAGAAACGGAGTCATAACTAAACAATTACTCGATTTCAAAAATTACAATTATTTTCATTAGGGAACAAGATTCATGTTAACCGCGATTGCAAGTATTGGATCCACTTAAACTCAAAATTCGGTTCAAACCTCTTATCATGTAAATTTAATTTAAGTGCGGTCAATCCACCTAGGGTCTCAAACTAGAGTCCACAGTATCCCTAATCCCACCTCAAGCTTATGAAACAAAAGGAACGAATTTAAACCCTTTCCTAGCCATTTTATACCAAAGTATAAAGAATTTAAAATCAAGCACTTTTCTTTTTCTCTTTTTTTTTTCATTTGAGCATTTTGATTTCTTGTTGTATATCTAACCTAGAGGCTGTCTCAACCGGAGTCACCATCCCCGAGAGTGACAACGTGGGCTTCGATACTTAAATTTTCAACTAATCCTAGAGGGATTCTCGATCAGAGTCACCATCCCCAAGGGAGATTTCCATAGGCCTCGTCTACTTTTCAATCAAGCTCATTTTTCTATTTTTTTCTTCTTTTTACATGATTAAAATTTTTAAATATTTTAGCTTCTAACGGCATTCCTTATACTATTTTTGGTGGTTTCAGTTTTCCATTTCTCCTAGATGAGTACCCACTAGTAGACCGACAATTAAGGTATATTAAGCTCAAAGAAAGTAAGAACTGAATCGAGCCTACTCACATATCCCAAGTTAAACACAAACTCACCCTTTTATTTCTCATATTATTATTATTTGAAACCGAATAAAAATTCAATTTTTCTATCATTTTCAATTTAAATTCATGCAAACTTCTTTTTCAAAAGACATTTTCGGATTTTTTTTAAATCACTACTACACTACTCTAGTATCTCATCCCCACACTTAAATTTTTGCATTGTCCCCAATGCAAGGACGAGACAACTACTACTTAAAATAAGACTAAACCAAATAAAGAAAGAAAAATAAAATACAAAAGGGGGCGACTTAGCTGGTAGTGCAAGACTGTCGATGTGCCAGTCAAACCACTCGTGCTCTCCAAACCGAACGCGCTTAATGTACTACCCTCCAAGCTCTCATGCGAACGGAACAACATATAACACCAACCTAGTATCACGCACTTACAAAACATAATAATGATAAAGCAAGATAAATAAATAGTTTTGCAAGATTATTCATCAACACATACCCAAACCAACCAACACCAACCCCAAAGTAAATTGTTTAGAAGTACAGACCATCAATAAATGAAAACAACAGAAAAGAAAAATAAAGATAAAGATCTTCGGCTGCCTCAATCATCCTCTTCATACTCTTTAGACGCCTCAAATACCTGGTATAGCTGCACGTTCTCTATCCCCGCAAACTGGCTAGAACCTGCCTGACTGCCTGGCTGCTGAAAGTAAGACGGGATTCCCATATTTAGATTCTGCATCATGTATCGCATCCCATCTTCTAGCCTCCTTTGGCTAGCCTCGTGCATTCGTCTACTCTCTAACATGGTCTGGCGAACCCCGTCAAACTGCTAGTCCACATAACCTCGCAAATCCCCGAACCCAGTCTCCATCCTGTCATAAAGAGAATCTAAGGTCAGTGGGTCCGGGCGAGGCTCCGAAGAGGATACTGTCGTCCTGGCAGTTCGTGGCGGGTGACTGGCCGCTGATATCGAGTAGGGATGGCCGCCTGCATAGAACATGCAGCTTCAGATCCGGGAGGCGGTTGCACTTGAGGTCCCTGGCGGGCTGGTATCCAACTAACAGGCTCTTGGGTTGTAAGAATTCTGGCAGCCTGGAGATCTCTGATGCTCATGACACAGGGGGCGGGGCCTTCTCTCTTTCTGTCATGGGGGTATCTGTCGAACACCCCTAGGCTCTCAGCCAAGCATGTAATCAAGGGCCCGCAATAAACCCTTGCCCCGGGGCCCCCTCCACAGTCGCTTCATAGACCATGCATGTAACATTTGTCAAAAACGGGTTTCCAAACCCGCTCCGTTTTGTAATCGAATATCAAGTTATAAATGTCACTTTGAGTATTTATGGTTATTTTGGTTTTTAATGATACATAATTAATAAACAAACTAAACTATAAAAATTATATTTGATAAAATGTGAAAACAAAATAAATGAAAAAGAAATGTTGCTGCCGGGACTCGAACTCGAGTCAGCCGGTTATAAATCCAAAGACTTAGCACACACCCACATCACCACTCCGCCACTTGTTATTATCTGTCATTTCTAGGAAACAAATAACTTTTATGCGCAAACTCGGTTAAACCGGTTGCGCCAACTGAGAAACGGAAATCCGCAATTCAATCGTCAAATCGTTTGATTACTCGCACATTCACGTTTATAACCGATGAACCGATGATTTTAATCAATTCAGAAGTGATTGAACATCAATTTTCATTATTATCGGTTTTTATAACCGAAAAGAATCAAAGTCCCAATTACTTCAACTCAAGATCCCTCTCGCGACTCAGAAACATCAGGCCAACATTCCATTTCACTTTCGTCACACTTTCAGTCCGTCAGAACGCTTAAATCAACTCGCCGGAAATTTCTTCAAGATTCGCCGGAAAACCGTATTCATCATCAAAGCGGTAATTCTTTCAATAACGTTGTAGTCTAACAATTGTTAAGCTATTTCTAACTTAAACCTTTCAATTGAAATCGAATTCAGGCACTGTATTCAGCTAATTTCAGTTCGCCGGAAAAGTTCTGAAAATCTCTATGTTCATCTGAGAATCGGTAAGGGCATTCAAACCCTCTGTTAACATTTGCTGATCACTTCAATTCCACGATTGGCTAATCAAAATGGTTAATTGTTTGGTTCAGTTGAGGTGCACAAAAACAGAGCCGACGCATTGCCGGAAATTCTGCGATATATCATTCCTACGGTATGTTACTTCCAACACCGTCTCTGCCATTTCATTTTAGCCTTAAGAATGTTTGTTAATCGTAAAAACAAGAAACGGACCAGTGATTCACTCGACTGAAATTTGAATGAAGAAGACGAAGTTAGTTAAGTTATAAGTTTATTTAAAACCAGTAAAATGAACGGGTTAGACACACAGTCCAGCGGTGGACTGTGTGCAAAATACACACGCATGTCCCGAGTTCGATCCCTGATACACGCACTCCTTATGTAATAAAATGCCTTTTTGTTTAAAACTAAACCTGGTTAACTCTGTTAGTTGTTAAGTATAATAAAAACCGAGATAATAACCAGGTTAGACACACAGTCCAGCGGTGGACTGTGTGCAACACTAAGTCGCACGTCACGAGTTCGAAACCCGTTACTGGCACCGGTTTGTTGAATTAAAATGTTTTTGAAATTAAAAGAATTTTGGTTAAACTGAATTAGTATATAAATATAATTAAAAACAAGATTATTTCGGGTTAGACACGTAGCTCAGTTGGTAGAGCTGCGTGCAAGCGTACGGGAGGTCTCGGGTTCGAGCCTCACCTGGCGCAAACAATTTCACTGACCGAACCGGTCAACAAGTCAACGGTCAACGGTCAACGCAAAATAAACAATTTTTTTATATTTTATTTATTTAATTTAATTTAAAAATCAATTAAAAATACTTAAAAATAACATTTTTAAAGATAGAAAATAGCCTTAAACTCACAAAAATATATCTAAAAATTCCATTAAAATCCTTAATAAAAAATCCACTCATTTACCATATTTTTCCGTTATTATTTAGGTTAGTAATTCTCGTTGTTCAACTCTCCCGACTCGTTCGCATCTCATCATCTCCATTCAAACGCACCCAATGTGAGTGAATCTTTACAAATTCCCCGTTTTATCACGTTTTGGGGTGTATCATGTGTCTTGATATATATTATATTTAAACCATTGTGCATACATCATATCATGAACATGTGTATTCAGTTTGTTTCAACTGTTGTGTAGTTATTGTTAGGTGTAATTTATTATTTTCAGTACATGCAATTTCATAGGCCGCCGCTCCCCATTACATTATGAGCGTTGAGCATGTTCCCCATTTCATTATGAGCGTGAACCTGGCGTGCCCACATACGATCGGCTCCGTTTGATTGAGCCTTGATCGCACAGACATTTTCATTTTCAGTACATGCAATACGATCGGCTCCGTTTGATTGAGCCTTGATCGCACAGTTTCATTTATGTTATTTATCGTATGATGTTGGTATGTTTATGTATGCTATCATATGTTATTGTATGTTATAGTTATGATTGCTATTTGTCACTGCTTGATTATTTACATTTGCTCATTATGATTATGCACAATTTTTCATTGATAAACTAACAAGTAAATCAATAATAAATGTTTATCTAATAAGGTTCACTCGCCAACTTATGTTGACCCCAAAACCCCCATTTTTACACATGATACAGGTGAGCCAGCTGCAGTCAGGAACACATAGGATTGGACTAGAAGAATAAAATGATTTAGAGTTTGGGAGAGTTATGTTTGGTTTATTATCTTTGTATTGTATGGACATGTTTGGATATTTGGAAATGTAACTTTGACTTTAATAAATATGAAACATATTAGTAAATATCATGAGCTTTGGTGATAACCCAATTATGCCCCGACTCTTATTCCGATGCGGGTCGGGGTGTGACAGATTGGTATCAGAGCCATGACTATAGGGATATAGGATAGGTTATTAGACCCTTAGAGCCTATACTATAGTTGATTAGAAACTTATAAGATTTTTGTGTGTTACATGCCAAATTTCATGATGTTTATATGTTTTATGTTAAATGTTACATTCAATATTATGCAAGGATGTTCATAAGTATGTATTATCATATAATGCCTATCATAAATCATATACTCATAACATATCACATCCATGAAAGCACACACCACATCATGATTGCTTTTACAATGATTTTTGTGTTTTCAAATCTCATCAAAGTGAGTTCTCATAACGGGCATGTAGTAACTGGAAGGGTACCAGTACCGGTAGTCGGAACGTCCTGTCTAGGCTGGCATTCGTATAGATCCAAAATAAAGGACCAGTTTGCCTACCTGGGGACTAACGATGAGAGTACGAAGTACCTATTAGGCCAAAGCATGCTATACCAAACGTCGTGTGAGCTAACCCCACTTTGAGTTGTCATTGTGTCTACACCTGGACACATTCCGACCAAACATCTCATGAACTTAATTTGTGGTTTGCATTCGGGTGATGCGAGTGTTAAATTGCCAATACTAATGTGAATCGTACCAAGCCAATAGCCATGGGGGCCCACATGACTATATAGGTGAAGGTATGGGGGACATTTGAGGCCCAACATGAGCAAACCCAAGACATCCTATGGATGTAGTTTCATTATTGATATTTATGTTATTTTCATTTTCTTAAAGACACATGACACCTAAAAAGACACCATAAACTCACAATCTTCTCATATATGTTCCTGTAGATGTCGTCCAGACAACAACGAAGGGGTAAAAGATCAGGAAGGTCTCAGGAACGCTTGGCCACACAAATCGCGAAACAAATGGCCACGATACTGCCTGACATTGTGGTCCAAGTACAACAAGCCCTCGCTACAAATCCTACTAACCCTCCCCAACAACATGACCAGAACATCGACAACCCTCTACCAGCAAGTGCTCTTACAAACATTTCAAATCTTGTGATCCTCCTAAATTTGAGGGGACCGAAGGTGTCACTGCTCTCCTCCACTGGTTCGAGGAAATGGAAAACACCTTCCTCAATTGCGATTGTCCTGAGGATCGCAAGGTTCGATACGCCACCGGGAGACTATTTGGGGTAGCTCTCACTTGGTGGAATACTGAGAAAGGGAAGAGGGGAACTGAAGATGCAATGGCCTTAACTTGGGAGGAGTTAAGGGAAATCATGACCAGGCGTTTCTGTCCTAGGAGTGAAATTAAAAAGTTGGAGGATGAATTTCATGCTCTAAAGCAGAAGGAGGGAGAAGGTACCACTTATAAACAAGAGGTTCTTGGAGTTGAACCAAATGATTCCAAATTTGTTCACCCCAACTTATCGTCTGATTGAGCATTATATTCGAGGACTTCCCTCGAAAATTCAAGATTCAGTCCTCAGCACTTCACCGGAAACACTTGAAGCTGCTATGGAGCTAGCAACTGAATTGACTGAAAATCGAATTCGCAACGGGAAGTTCAAAGAAGAGAAAAAGAAAGCCCCTGTTGAGGGTCAACCTTCAAACCATCCCATCTCTTCCTCTAAGTTTGCTAACAAGAGGAAGCGCAACACCAGAAACTTCGCCGTTACATAAACCAACCTCCCAATTCCTGCTGCACCCATTACCCAAGTCGCTCCTTCACCCGCACCCTACAGAAGACCTTACACTGGCCCGTTACCAAAATGCAATCGTTGCCAATATCACCATTCTCCTGAGCATCCTTGCCAATATTGCACCGGCTGCGGTCGCGCAGGTCATACTGTTCAAACCTACCGCATGCCTCAGCGAACAAACCGCCACCAGCCTTCAACCCAAACCCACCAACAAATAATGGGTCAAGCCCAACAACCCCTACTATATCCACCCACCCAACACCTAGCCCAAACATATTACCAACCCAATTATACTATGGGCCAACCTATGCGGGCTTGCTACAATTGCGGAGACCCAAGCCATTTCAGAAACACTTGTCCAAGGTTGGTAAACATTATTCATGCTCAGGCCCAAGCCAACCCCGTGAATCAAGCGAACCAAGCTCCTCCACCTGCAAGAGGAAGAGCTTTCAATATCAACGCTAACCAGGCCAGAGCTGACAGCAATGTGGTTAACGGTACGTTCCTTATAAATGGTAGATATGCATCTATGTTATTTGATACTGGTGCGGATAGAAGTTTTGTGTCTTTAGAATTTGAACCTATCTTAAACCAAAATCGGGATAAGCTCACGGAATCCATAACAGTAGAAGTTGCTAACGGGAAACCAGTTTCATTAAGTTCTATTATACGCAACTGTACACTCAACTTAAACGACCACGATTTCTCAGTCGACCTTATTCGTATGAAGCTGGGAAGTTTTGATATCATAATTGGTATAGACTGGCTCAGTCAACATCAGGCAGAAGTTGTATGTCGTGAAAAATTTATACGTATTCCTCTTACAAACGGTCAGACTCTTCGAATCTTTGGTGAAACCTCGTCAAAGGGGCTCAGCTTAATGTCTTGTCTTCAAGCCCAAAAATATCTTCGCAAAAATTATGTCGCGTTTTTAGCTCATATCATCAAAAGGGAACCATGGAGAAGAAACTTGAAGACATTCCAGTAGTAAAAGATTTTCCGCAAGTTTTTCCTTATGACATTTCAGGACTTCCTCTAGTTAGAGAAGTCGAATTCCGTATTGATCTTATACCTGGTGCTACACCAGTTGCAAAGTCTCCTTATAGGTTAGCCCCCTCTGAAATGCAAGAGCTAGCCAGTCAATTACAAGAGTTGACTGACAAGGGATTCATACGTCCCAGCTCATCGCCTTGGGGTGCACCTGTCCTTTTTGTAAAGAAGAAAGATGGATCGTTTCGTATGTGCTACGACTACAGGGAGCTCAACAAATTAACAATCAAGAATCGCTATCCTTTACCTCGCATTGATGATCTTCTTGACCAACTTCAAGGTGCCAACTGTTTTTCAAAAATCGACCTTCGGTCTGGCTATCATCAACTTAGAGTGCATGAAGAAGACGTCCCAAAGACCGCATTTCGAACTCGTTATGGCCATTATGAATTCATGGTCATGCCATGAATTTAACCAACGCACCAGCTGTCTTCATGGATCTAATGAACAAGTCTGCAAACCATATCTTGATCGATTTGTCATAGTTTTCATCGACGATATTCTTATTTATTCAAAATCTAAATCTGACCATGAGCGTCATCTTCGACTCATCCTTGCACTTCTAGAGAAGGAAAAGCTTTACGCCAAATTCTCCAAATGTGAATTCTGGTTAAAAGAGGTGCAATTCCTCGGACATGTAGTCAATGAAAAGGGAATACATGTCGACCCCTCAAAAATCAAAGCGGTACAAGAATGGCAAGCTCCACGTACACCAACTGAAGTAAGATCTTTTCTTGGTTTGGCTGGTTATTATCGTCGATTCATTTCAAATTTCTCTCGCATCGCTGTACCACTCACGGCTTTAACTCATAAGGGAAAACCTTTCATATGGGGACCCAAGCAAGAAGAAGCCTTTCAAACTCTTAAACAAAAATGATGCACCAATCCTCACTCTTCCTAAAGGTTGTGATGATTTTGTGGTCTATTGCGACGCGTCAGGGCAAGGATTAGGCTGCGTTCTAATGCAAAGAGGAAAAGTTATAGCTTATGCTTCGAGACAACTCAAGACGCATGAGAAGAACTACACCACTCATGACCTAGAACTTGGAGCCGTGGTGTTCGCTCTTAAGATATGGAGACATTATCTCTATGGTACTAAGTGTGAAATATACACTGACCACAAGAGTCTTCAACACATCTTCAATCAAAAGGAATTAAACATGAGGCAACGAAGATGGGTCGAACTTCTAAATGACTACGACTGTGAAATTAGATACCACCCTGGTAAAGCAAATGTGGTGGCTGATGCACTTAGTCGAAAGGGTTATGCGAACTCCATTCGTCTTCTATGTTCGCAAATTATAACCGACATTAAAGATCAAATTCGATAAGCCCAACACGTTTCGATAACGGAAGATGATGTACGAAAGGAGATGTCCTGTGGAGCTGAGCTAAAAATTGAAACTAAATCTGACGGTATTCTGTACTACCTAGATCGTATCTGGATTCCTAACCACAA
The DNA here is from genome assembly GCA_947069175.1 of Scalesia atractyloides. Taxonomy (NCBI): domain Eukaryota; kingdom Viridiplantae; phylum Streptophyta; class Magnoliopsida; order Asterales; family Asteraceae; genus Scalesia; species Scalesia atractyloides. The sequence goes on from CAMTDV010000008.1 coordinate 88,170,132, forward strand.
CAATCTTCGTGAAATTCTTATGAATGAAGCTCACAAAACGCGATATTCTATACACCCAGGAGCCGATAAGATGTATCAAGACCTACGATATACCTATTGGTGGCCTGGAATGAAGAAGGATATTGCTGTATTTGTTTCTAAGTGCCTTACATGTTCCAAGGTGAAAGCTGAACACCAAAGACCCTCAGGACTTCTGGTCCAACCTGAAATACCTGTATGGAAGTGGGAAAATATAACCATGGACTTCATTACCGGGTTACCTCGCACTTCTGGTGGGTATGACACTATATGGGTAATAGTTGACCGACTTACAAAATCAGCTCACTTTATTCCTATCTGCGAAGATTTCAAGAACGAAAAGCTTGCTCGTATTTATATCAGCGAAATCGTAAGCCGACATGGGGTACCGTTAAGCATTATTTCTGATCGTGATGGTCGTTTCACTTCACGAACATGGCAAGCAGTACAATCCGCTATGGGTACGCGACTAGATCTCAGTACCGCCTATCATCCTCAAACTGATGGACAGTCTGAGCGCACCATTCAAACTCTTGAAGATATGCTTCGAGCATGTGTCATAGACTTCAAGGGAAATTGGGACGCCCACCTACCATTAGTTGAATTTTCGTACAACAACAGCTATCATTCAAACATCGGCATGGCACCTTTTGAAGCCTTATATGGTCGTAAGTGCCGATCTCCTGTATGTTGGCACGAAATTGGGGAAGCTCAAATCACTGGTCCAGAATTGATCCAAGAAACTACAGACAAGATCCATCAAATCCGAAACAATCTTCTAGCGGCTCAGAGTCGTCAAAAGAGTTATGCAGATAAACGACGGAAGCCTTTAGAGTTTAATATTGGTGATCATGTACTACTAAAAGTGTCACAGTGGAAGGGAGTAGTTCGTTTTGGGCAAAAAGGCAAGCTAGCACCACGCTACGTAGGACCTTTCAAGATACTCGAAAGAGTTGGACCTGTAGCTTACAAGCTTGATCTACCAGAAGAACTCAACAGGATTCATCCCACATTCCACGTGTCGAACTTGAAGAAGTGCCTCGCTGATGAAAACCTCCACATTCCTCTGGAAGATATTCAGATTGATGAATCTATGCATTTTATTGAAAGACCAGTAGAGATCATGGACTTCGGAGAGAAACATCTACGACGAAGTCGCATTCCAATTGTTAGCGTACGCTGGGAGTCGAAACGGGGACCTGAGTTTACTTGGGAACGTGAAGACTCAATGCGTGAAAAATACCCGCATCTTTTTCCTACTACTTCAACTACTTAAATTTTGGGATGAAATTCCTAAAAGTAGGGGATACTGTAACATTTGTCAAAAACGGGTTTCCAAACCCGCTCCGTTTTGTAATCGAATATCAAGTTATAAATGTCACGTTGAGTATTTATGGTTATTTTGGTTTTTCATGATACATAATTAATAAACAAACTAAACTATAAAAATTATATTTGATAAAATGTGAAAACAAAATAAATGAAAAAGAAATGTTGCTGCCGGGACTCGAACCCGAGTCAGCCGGTTATAAATCCAAAGACTTAGCACACACCCACATCACCACTCCGCCACTTGTTATTATCTGTCATTTCTAGGAAACAAATAACTTTTATGCGTAAACTCGGTTAAACCGGTTGCGCCAACTGAGAAACAGAAATCGGCAATTCAATCGTCAAATCGTTTGATTACTCGCACATTCACGTTTATAACCGATGAACCGATGATTTTAATCAATTCAGAAGTGATTGAACATCAATTTTCATTATTATCGGTTTTTATAACCGAAAAGAATCAAAGTCCCAATTACTTCAACTCAAGATCCCTCTCGCGACTCAGAAACATCAGGCCAACATTCCATTTCACTTTCGTCACACTTTCAGTCCGTCAGAACGCTTAAATCAACTCGCCGGAAATTTCTTCAAGATTCGCCGGAAAACCGTATTCATCATCAAAGCGGTAATTCTTTCAATAACGTTGTAGTCCAACAATTGTTAAGCTATTTCTAACTTAAACCTTTCAATTGAAATCGAATTCAGGCACTGTATTCAGCTAATTTCAGTTCGCCGGAAAAGTTCTGAAAATCTCTATGTTCATCTGAGAATCGGTAAGGGCATTCAAACCCTCTGTTAACATTTGCTTATCACTTCAATTCCACGATTGGCTAATCAAAATGGTTAATTGTTTGGTTCAGTTGAGGTGCACAAAAACAGAGCCGACGCATTGCCGGAAATTCTGCGATATATCATTCCTACGGTATGTTACTTCCAACACCGTCTCTGCCATTTCATTTTAGCCTTAAGAATGTTTGTTAATCGTAAAAACAAGAAACGGACCAGTGATTCACTCGACTGAAATTTGAATGAAGAAGACGAAGTTAGTTAAGTTATAAGTTTATTTAAAACCAGTAAAATGAACGGGTTAGACACACAGTCCAGCGGTGGACTGTGTGCAAAATACACACGCATGTCCCGAGTTCGATCCCTGATACACGCACTCCTTATGTAATAAAATGCCTTTTTGTTTAAAACTAAACCTGGTTAACTCTGTTAGTTGTTAAGTATAATAAAAACCGAGATAATAACCAGGTTAGACACACAGTCCAGCGGTGGACTGTGTGCAACACTAAGTCGCACGTCACGAGTTCGAAACCCGTTACTGGCACCGGTTTGTTGAATTAAAATGTTTTTGAAATTAAAAGAATTTTGGTTAAACTGAATTAGTATATAAATATAATTAAAAACAAGATTATTTCGGGTTAGACACGTAGCTCAGTTGGTAGAGCTGCGTGCACGCGTACGGGAGGTCTCGGGTTCGAGCCTCACCTGGCGCAAACAATTTCACTGACCGAACCGGTCAACAAGTCAACGGTCAACGGTCAACGCAAAATAAACAATTTTTTTATATTTTTATTTATTTAATTTAATTTAAAAATCAATTAAAAATACTTAAAAATAACATTTTTAAAGATAGAAAATAGCCTTAAACTCACAAAAATATATCTAAAAATTCCATTAAAATCCTTAATAAAAAATCCACTCATTTACCATATTTTTCCGTTATTATTTAGGTTAGTAATTCTCGTTGTTCAACTCTCCCGACTCGTTCGCATCTCATCATCTCCATTCAAACGCACCCAATGTGAGTGAATCTTTACAAATTCCCCGTTTTATCACGTTTTGGGGTGTATCATGTGTCTTGATATATATTATATTTAAACCATTGTGCATACATCATATCATGAACATGTGTATTCAGTTTGTTTCAACTGTTGTGTAGTTATTGTTTGGTGTAATTTATTATTTTCAGTACATGCAATTTCATAGGCCGCCGCTCCCCATTACATTATGAGCGTTGAGCATGTTCCCCATTTCATTATGAGCGTGAACCTGGCGTGCCCACATACGATCGGCTCCGTTTGATTGAGCCTTGATCGCACAGACATTTTCATTTTCAGTACATGCAATACGATCGGCTCCGTTTGATTGAGCCTTGATCGCACAGTTTCATTTATGTTATTTATCGTATGATGTTGTATGCTATCATGTTATTGTATGTTATAGTTATGATTGCTATTTGTCACTGCTTGATTATTTACATTTGCTCATTATGATTATGCACAATTTTTCATTGATAAACTAACAAGTAAATCAATAATAAATGTTTATCTAATAAGGTTCACTCGCCAACTTATGTTGACCCAAAACCCCCCATTTTTACACATGATACAGGTGAGCCAGCTGCAGTCAGGAACACATAGGATTGGACTAGAAGAATAAAATGATTTAGAGTTTGGGAGAGTTATGTTTGGTTTATTATCTTTGTATTGTATGGACATGTTTGGATATTTGGAAATGTAACTTTGACTTTAATAAATATGAAACATATTAGTAAATATCATGAGCTTTGGTGATAACCCAATTATGCCCCGACTCTTATTCCGCTGCGGGTCGGGGTGTGACAATGCAAATATTGTGGCCAGGTTTGCCGGCCGTCCCTCTACCATACACATCAGACAAAATAAACTCACCTGGTTGACCTTATTGTCCCTCTGCCCTCTCCCAACCAGTGTAGTGGCAAGAATCTTATGGAGGAACCGGTGAATGGGATCAGTAATATCACTCGCCACCATGTTGTTTGAGTACGGGGCAGAAGAGATGGTACCCCAAAATCTGGCGAGCTCGTCTGTCTGGACACTATGGGGGTGCCTCCTTTTGAAGACCCCCTGCAGGCTCGTGGCGAAGTCCGGTGACTAAACTGTAACATTTGTATAAATCGGGTTTTCGAAAACCCGCCCCAATTTATCAATCAAAGTGTATTTATTGACATTTGGTTATTTATTTATGGTTTACAATATTACAATATTACATTTATTTAATAATGAATATCAATGTTTAAAAAAATAATTAAAGTTTAATGAAATAATATAATTAATCAGTTAAATATTAAATATTTATATCTAATAAATGATTTAATTTAAAATAGGCAAAATAAAATAAAAACTCAAAACAAGGGGTGAACCGGGATCGAATCCGGGTTCCCCGGGTCAGCACACACCACGAACACCACTGAACTACACGCACTAGTTGTATCTTATTCCGCGTAACAACACATATATATTCACATACACTCGGGCTGGGAAACCTGCTATTTTAACCGAAATCATCATCACACGCCTTTCCTTTTCTTTTGAATCTTTCCGTTAACTAACCACGCGTATTTTTGGCAAATTGAAATCTGACCTCATCTTCTTGGCAATTGCCAATCACCAAATCGAGTTTCCAAAAAGCCGAAACCAAGTACCCTGTCTTCGCCTATAAATACCAAACCTCCATCCACAATCAAAACTCGCTCAACTCATCCTGCTCGCATTTTCCTCTGCAACACCCCCTGTTCGCTGGAAAACGCAGTCAACCACCACCACCGGAAATCGTGATCCTCCATTCCAGTTTATTCGGTAGACTCGCATTCTTTTCTTTTGAATTCGGTTTAATTAACTTAATGTACATCGGTTTTAATTAGAAGTAAAAGGATTAAATCGGGCGGGAATATAGTTCGTTCAAATGTAAAACGAAGAAGACGATGTCAGTATGTGGTTATGTTTATTAATTTACGGATTACAAACGGGTTAGGCACCCAGACCAACTAGTTGGGCCGGGTGCAACCTAAACCCGGGACACCCGGTTCGAATCCAAGCACACACCGGCCTGACAAATTAAAACCCTTTTTAAATCTATCATTTCTGTTTAAGCGTATCTAGTATATAAATATAATTAAAACGCCATATCAGTCGGGTTAGACACCCAGCCCAGTTGGTCGGGCTGGGTGCATAGCATTACCATGGTCACCGGTTCGAGTCCCCTGACTCACATCGGTCGGACCATTTAATTCTCTTTTTAAATCTAATTAAAATTTAATGAACTTAATATTAAGTATAATTAAAATCCAGATTCTTTCGGGTTAGACACGTAGCTCAGTTGGAAGAGCTGCGTGCACGCAACCGAGAGGTCACGGGTTCGAGCCTCACTACACACATGCTTATAATACGATTAAACCGGCCGACTGACAGCCTTGTCAGTCTGACCAGTTTTTTTTTCTTTTTTATTTTATATATATTATTTTACTTTTATTTTTATTTCTAATATTTCATTTATGACTTATTAATTAAAATCAATTAAAATGTTTAAAATATATATACCTTCTAAGGGTTTAATATATCAATAAAACCCACAAAAATAACTTAAAAATCTAAACAAAGGTTTTTAACCAAAATATTAGTTTATTTATTTATCGAGTTATCGCGTTATTATTTTAGGTTAGTACTTCTTCGTCGGTTAAATCCGCGACTCGTGCGCTCTCATTTCCACTCAAGAATACGCACCCACTGTGAGTGAATCTCGACGAATTCCCCGTTTTAATCATGTTTTGGGGTGTATCATGTGTCGCACAATTTCTTTTATTTATTTTTTATTTATCTAACACTTGTGCTAATAATCATTCGTGATCAAATGTGTATGTTTGTTATGTGGTTTATATGTGGATACATTTATCATTTCAGTGCAATCATTTCATTAGGCCCATCAGTTCCCCGTGGGATACGGGTTGAGCATCAGGTGCCTCATTAATAAATATGAAACTTATTTGTAAATATGTGCTTGTGTTTGTATGAATTTTGTGTTGGATATTTGAAGTTAATTTCAAATTAATAAATATGAAACTTATTAGTAAATATCATGAGCTTTAGTGATAACCCAATCATGCCCTGACTTTTATTCCGTTGCGGGTCGGGGTGTGACATGAACCTCCTCATCTGAATATATTTGCGGGGCCACCGCAAACTTGTCATCTCAAAAACTTGCCTCCCCAAGGCAAAAGAAACCGCATCATTCTCGTTGAACTTCCCCTGTTAGTATTCGAATGTGGAGTAAAACTCATAAGTGATTTCCTTGTATTGTCTCGCTCCGCAGTCTAGCACCCTTCGGAACTTATCCCCTAATAACTGTTTAATCCGACCCCTCTGACCCAAATTATCTATCAAATCCCAATCAATTCTCCTGTAAGGTAGGAACTCACAAGTGACCAGATTTGAGAGCCTCTCCCACTCGTGGGAGTCTAAATCAAACTGCAAGAGAGGACTGCCCACGATTCGCGTACTTTGCCCGTGGGGGACACCTTCTCCCGATATCTAATCCTGCATCTGCCGAAGTATGAAGGTTGTTGTGGCGCATCGGCGGGGTCACCTCTCTGACGAGGCGTTGGTCCCCTTCTCTTCCTTCCAGCCATGCTCGAGCTACCCTCTCCTGACATTTGCATAAAGCACAAGTAAGACAAGCATGACCTTAGAAAGAAAGCAACCACATAAAACAAATGACCGTATAACATTTCATTCGCAGTCATGGTCTGAAACAGATAAACAATTTACCTCATGATTTAAAATACATTTGAAAAGAGTGTAACATTATAATTTGATAAAGACCGAATCTCACCTGAATGGAGATTGAGTACGGGCGAGACCGAATCTTATATGCATGACCATTCAGATGTTACTATCCCCTGAAAAACATATAAAAAATCAAACAACTACCCCCCTCTCGGCACTTTAATTGTCCTCAATTAACCCGAAGTGCCGAGACACTAGCCCACATTGAGTGTACAGTTAAAGATAAAACAGTTTGAATCATGGCAAAACTAGAGGTTGATGATCTCAAAAATCGGATTTATAGTAACAAAGTTAGCCAACCCGCATCCCCACACTCAATGTTGGACAGCACCAAACCCGCTAAGGACACCCTGCATGTACTTAATCTACCCACAAATATAACTAGTACCACTATCAAAACTCAAGTCAAAACCCAGTTGCACCCAACCCGCACTTAACCGAACAAGCAACTAGCAAAGTATCAAACCTTAAAATAAACGCAACAACGAGATACAGGATAAAGAATTTAAGCACAGAAGTTGCGAAAAGGCATACCTTGTTGTAGATCTGTAAGACTAGTGCACAAAATGTGAAACTTTAAAACGCCGGTGAAATGCAAGTAAAGAGGGGAAAACCAGGTGGAATCACTTAAAGATGAGTGAGGATTGATGTAGTGAAGAAAATGTGGGTGATTTCAGTGAATTTGGGTTGAAAATGGCGATTTTTTGGTGAAAATGGGGTTGGAGCCGTAAGGGAAATGGTGAAGAAAGTTGGGAAATATGTGAGAAATGGAGGTTAGGGTTTCTTTTGTGCAGATATGGTCTCTCGCGAGCCGCGAGAGAGACTGCTAAGTCTCTCGCGCCCCGCGAGGAGGTTATGATTCCGGATTTTAAGGGTCTCTCGCGGGCCGCGACCGAGGAGGCTTGTGCCTCTCGCGCCCCGCGATAGACCTATTTTCACAGAAAGTTTCTTCTTTTTCTTCAGTTTCATGCCTTAGAAAAAAATTTTGTTTGTTGAAACTATCATGTTGGTATTTTAGCTTACGGAATCACACTCGTTTTACCGGATTTTTCAAACGTACCTGCAATCGTTCGTGCTCCATGAATGATGCGTGATATGACCTGCAAAAACCAACTAAACCGACCCACAAACAAACACACAAAATACGAAACATGAATTAAATGAAAACATAAAATGCAACTAACTACCAAACTTTACAAACTCTACACTCGAGTCGAAACCCGAGAATCTACGCGGTCTGAGGTGGAACTTCGAGAGGAGTCTCCTCTGTCTCGGTGGGATCTAGCGGTCATCCTAAATAGTGTTTCAAGCGATGCCCGTTGACCTTCCAGTCCCTCCGTCAGCTTCATCTTTCAGCTCGATAGTTCAATACTAGAATACCTCGTTTACCACATACGGGTCGGACCATTTTGATTTCAACTTGCCCGCAAACAGTTTCAATCGCGAATCATATAGAAGCACTTTGTCGCCAATTTGAAACTCTTTCACATTCTTCAACCTCCGATCGTGCAGCGCCTTGGTTTTCTCGTTCAAGTTCCATGACCGCTCATACGCCGCGTCCCGAAGTACCTCTAACTCGTGAATTTGAAAGAATCGTCGCTTGGCCGCTTCGATGAGGTCCAAATTCACGGTCTTCAATGCCCGCAGTGCGCTATGCTCTAATTCGACGAGGATATGGCAGGCTTTACCGTAAACGATCATGAAGGGCGTGGTACCTAGCGGTGTCTTATAAACGGTGCGAAACGCCCATAAAGCATCATCCAACTTGTCGGACTAATCCTTCCGACTTTTACCTACCGTCTTCTCAAGGATCCGTTGTACCCCCTGTTTGCATTCTCCACTTGGCCGCTCGTCTGAGGATGATAAGCGGTGGAGAGGCGGTGAGTGACACCGTAGCGCGCCAATGCCTTTTCCATGACGGCATTGCAGAAGTGCGTGCCATGGTCACTAATAATGGCTCGTGGGGTACCAAAACGGGTGAACAATTTCTTTAAGAATCTCACCACCACTCGGGCATCATTTGTGGGTAAAGCATGAGCTTCCACCCACTTGGATACATAGTCAATAGCCACGAGGATGTACCGGTTTCCGCTAGAGACGGGAAACGGTCCCATGAAGTCAATCCCCCAAACATCAAAAAACTTCAAGAATCTGGATCGGATGTTGGGGCATCTCGTCCTTGGAGGAGATGTTGCCGGTGCGCTGGCAACGATCACATGTCTTCACAAACTCTAGGGCGTCTTTCACAACTGGTGGCCAATAAAAACCGCAATAAAAAACCTTCTGTGTGGTGACGTGCGGACCATTATGACCTCCTGTCAATCCCTCATGCACGTGCCTCAATATCTCCGCCCCCTCTTCTCTACTCACACAACGCCTCAAAATTCGGTCCCCCTACCCGAAAGAGAATTTCTTCTTCTGCTGCGTGGTCATCCCCTTCAGTACCACTCCATTAGCTAGATAATTCGCGAAGTCGGAAAACCACGGCATTCCCTCCTTCTCCGCTGTCACAAACTCTACAGACTCGTGGGGAAATCTATCACCGATCTCTTCTTCCCTAATTTCTTCTCTACTAGGATCCTCTAATTGGGATAGATGGTCAGCTGCCACATTCTCTGCTCCCATCTCTGATCTCTATGTCGAACTCGTAAAGCAAGAGAATCCATCGAATCAGATGAGGCTTTGCGTCCTTCTTTTGGAAAAGGAAACGCAGAGCCGCATGGTCCGTAAAGACGATGGTCTTGGACAGGACAAGGTAGGAGCGGAATTTATCAAATGCGAATACCACTGCTAAAAGCTCCTTCTCTGTAGTGGTGTAGTTCTCCTGTGCGTCATTGAGGGTTTTACTAGCATAGTAAATAGGGTGGAAATGTTTGTCCTGTCGCTGACCCAAAACAGCGCCTACAGCATAATCGCTCACATCACACATGAGCTCGAAGGGCAAGCTCCAGTCGGGTGAGACGAGGATAGGAGCACTCACTAGTTTATCCTTAAGGATCGTGAAAGTTTTTAAGCAGTCATCATCGAAAACGAAGGGTACATCTTTCTCGAGAAATCGAGTCATGGGGCGGGTGATCTTTGAAAAATCTCGAATAAACCGTCGGTAGAAGCCCGCATGACCGAGAAAGCTACGGATGACCTTGACGCTAGTCGGTGGAGGGAGTTTGCTGATAGTATCTATTTTCGCCCGATCGACCTCTATCCATGCTCGCGAGATCTTATGCCCTAGCACTATGCCCTCTGTCACCATAAAGTGGCATTTCTCCCAGTTGAGCATCAGTCTCGTCTCGACACACCGTTTCATCATCGCATCTAAGTGAGTAAGACATCGATCAAAGGTGTTCCCATAAATAGAGAAATCGTCCATGAAAAACTCCATGGAGGACTCGATCATGTCCTGAAAGATGGCTACCATGCATCGCTGGAAAGTAGCCGGAGCGTTACATAACCCGAACGGCATGCGGCGACCATATGGGCATGTGAAGGTTGTCTTTTCTTGATCCTCGGGAGCAATCAGGATCTGAAAGTAACCTGAGAAGCCGTCAAGAAAGCAATAAAATTGCTGTCCTGCGAGTCGCTCCAACACCTGATCGATGAACGGGAGCGGGAAGTGGTCCTTGCGGGTGGCGTCGTTTAATTTACGATAGTCTATGCACACCCGCCAGCCCGTGACTGTTAGCGATGGGATAAGCTCCTTCTTTTCGTTCATAATCATTGTCATTCCCCTTCCTGGGAACGATCTGAGTGGGGATTACCCATGCGGAATCGGAGATCGGATAGATGAGAACAGCCTCCATCAGCTTAAGCACCTCTTTCTTTACAACTTCTTGCATATTCGGGTTCAGACGACGCTGTGGCTACACTACTGGCTTAAAGACGTCCTCCATGAGGATCCTATGAGTACAGAAGGTATTGCTAATCCCCTTGATATCAGACAGTTTCCATGTGATGGCCTCCTTATTTGACTTTAGGACCTCGATTAAACGCTCCTTCTCCTCCGTTGACAATTTCGAAGAAATGATCACGGGTAAGCTCGAATTGTCACCTAGGAACGCGTATTCTAAGTGAGACGGGAGAACCTTAAGCTCTATGGCTACTGGTGTCGACAATTGTGTGCTCTCGGTAGCTGCACTCACCTCACAGAAATCTAGGGTCTCGGGAATCTCTAAGAAATCGTCCCCTATATCCTCACTATCACTCTCCTCGGGTACTAAACTCGCATTCACTAAATCGACTCCGCTAATATAGTCTAAACAGTGATCAACGCACGAAATGAATGAGTTCAGGAATTATACGGAGTGACAAGGGCCACTATCGCTGTCGCCACCACTCGGGTGTTGCATCGACCTTGCGATTTCGAACGTGAAGTTCTCGTCCCCGACTCGAAGGGTGATTTTCCCATCATGAACATCTATGATCGCTTTCGCGGTGCGCATAAATGGGCGACCTAAGATGATGGGAACCTTCTCATCGGCCTCCATATCGAGGATGATGAAGTCTACAGGAAAGACAAATCTATCAACTTTAACCAACAAATTCTCTACGATTCCCCTCGGGTACTTAACCGACCTATCGGCTAACGACAGAGACATACGAGTAGGGGTGAGCTCCCCTAAACCTAAACGCTCGTATAGTGAGAAAGGCATCAGATTTATGCTCGCCTCGAGATCGGCCAGAGCATGAACTGGAGCAATGGAGCCGCCGAATAAGCATGGAATCGTAAAGATACCCAGACCCGTCAATTTCTCGGGCAACTTGTTTAAAACCACGGCGGAACATCCTCCAGTCAATGGGACATTCGAAAGCTCCCCCAACCTATCTTTACGTTTTAAAAGATCTTTTAAAAACTTAGTATATTTAGGCATATGCTGGAGGGCCTCGATAAATGGGAGATTGATTTTTAACTGAGTACACATGTCAAGGAAATTCCCATATTCCTTGGCATATTTTTGCTGCTTCAGACGTGCTGGGTAGGGTAGGCGTGAAGTGTCTACGATCGGTGATGGCCTAACCTCTACCGGTTTTCTCTTTCCCTTACTCTCAACTGAAGGTCCACTGGCTAGTGCGGTACTTGCTGGGTCTAACCTGGTGTGCACCCTGGGTGGAGCCTCCATCTCGATTTCTTCATCTACCTCTTCATCTCGTTCCTCTACCTCTACCTCTACACCCTCTCTACCTACCTCCTTCAAAGTCCTACCACTGTGTGTAGTAATCGCTTTCGTGTGTTGGTTTGCGGGGTTGGGTTAGGAATTACCCGACTGGCCGTGTGGCTGCTCTTGCAGCTGCTTGGCGATACTACCGACCGACCTCTGCAGATCTAAGAGTGCGGACTGTTGATTTTTCAAGAGCAGATCATGTTCCGCGAGAGTTTTTGAGTAGCCTGATCTTTGACAACTAATTGAGATAACAACTCTTCGATCCTATCTAGATTACCTCCTGACCCTCCATTTCTAGTCTGACCCTCCTGGTTTGAACCCCCTCCACTAAACTAACTGGTGTGACCAGACCCTCCAACCCTGCCCCCTGTTCTGATAAGAGCCTGATTGGAAACTAGGGGGGTTACCGGAAGATCGATAATAATTATTATTATTTCGCCAGTTTGGGTTATAGTTGGAAGTATTATTATTGAAGGGATTCGTAGGACCTCTTTTATGACCGGTGATAAACTCGACTTGCTCAACAGTGAGCGTGGGACACTCTAACGTATCATGACCCCCTCTACACACCTCACACCTGTCTTCCTTCTTCTTTAGTTCCTGTATCTCCTTCGTGACCTCCCTCTTGAAGCTATCTAGAGCAGCAGCTACCGTAGTTTCCAAGCTAACTTTGTGTAAACCCCGGTTAACCGGAGGTGTACGAGAAATAGGAATTGAATTCCTGCCGGCACTGCTGTAATCGACATCAGAATGGGCAAAGCTCTCGAAAAGGTCATTGCACTCGGCTACTGTTTTCTTTCCCATCAGGTGGCCACCAGCAGAGGTGTCGAATCGAGCACGGGTCTCAGGGTGAGACCGTTGTTGAATTTCTCTACAAGTGCCCAGTCTGATAGACCATGTTGGGAGCAACGGGATACTAGAGCTTGGAACCGCTCCTAAGCTAGATGGTAGGGCTCATCAGGCTCCATCCGGAACAGATGGATCTGATCAAAAAGGTGGGATGCTTTAGCGGGTGGAAAGTATTTCTTAAGGAAAGCATCCTGTAGAGAAGCCCAAGTAGAAAAAGTACCGGGTGATTGGGAGTCAAGCCAGATGGCGGCCCGACCCTCGAGAGAGAACGGAAAGACTTGGAGAAAACGGGCATCATGGCCCGCACCCTCCATATTGAATGTATGACATAGACGGGTAAGGCGGTTGATATGTGCGGGCGCATCCTCATCATCACGACCGTGAAATTGGCAAGAGTTAGTGATGGCGGTCATGATGTAGGAAGGCATTTGCCAGGCTCGGTCATTATTCATGGGGGGTAAGGTAATGGGTGAGTTTGCACCGGTGAAGCCGGTGGTGGCCTGTTGGTATACGGTCTGATTATTATTATTAGCCATGTGGAAGTTAGGTGGTGGCGGTGGTGGGCTCACGTTTCTATGGACTACACGGGGTGATGGGGAACCGGGTGATGAAGGTTTAGGGGTAAAATCAAAGTCGGGGGGGGGGGGGTACAAAGGAACGTGATGAATTTGAAAAAGTTGAGGAAGAAGCACTTACCTTTGGTGCGGGAGAGAATGGCGTGTCCGTCGGCGACTTAGTTGGAGGTCCATACGAGCGCGTGTGGGGCATCCACTAAACCGAAAACACGACAAACACGAGAAGTTAGGACAAATAATTCAAATATATACAAAAAATAAATACTAAACTAATTAAACAACTTAGACTCCTACGACACAAACGGATACAAAATAAACACAAGTGTAAAAGAAAAGCCTAAATTGAGTAATCAACGCAATTGCCAATGAGAGAGTCCCTGGCTACGGCGCCAAAAACTTGATGTTCTAAAAGTAGTTAATTAAAAACAAAACAAATTACCCTAATTCTAGACTCAAATATACTCTAGACTCCTAAACTACTAACTGGCAAGTGGACCGATCAATTATAGAATAAGCAAGTCCAGATTATCGAACCCACAGGACTCTCAAATTGCTATGACTACTAACTTAGACTCGATTACACACTATGTATATTTCAAAGGGGTGGGGGGTTACTAATAAATCTAAATTATCAATTTAACTAAAACTACTAAATTGGAATGACCAAACTATGAACTTCTAGGAACTTTTTAGATTTTAATCAATAGATAATGAACTTGTTACCTAGGTTGGATTTTTAGACTACTACTCCTTCATTTAATAATAATTAATCTGATTGAATATTTTACCGGGATCTTGACATATTAAAGTCTAGGTTTATCAAACAGGACCCTGACCCTTCTCAGGAAGACACCTACAATAACCTATTCTTTTTATTTGTTTACCGGTCCTAAAGATTCCTTTTCAGTTATCTTTTTAAATTAGTAAAGTGTCTAATTATTAATTACCTCTCAATAATTAACCTAGACCAATTCCAATTTCTAATTTAGATTAACTGATTCAATTATGACAAGGAAATTAGACTTGGGAATTTCTCAAAACCCTAACCTAACAATTTACCAAATTAATTCAGCCAACTAATTGCAATTTCTCAATTAACAAGTTAGGTATAATGACAAGTTTGATTTTATGGTTAATTTAGTTGTTTCCCCGGTTTTATTGACCAATTTTACCGACAACTTCACGAACTTCTAAGAACACGAAAAGTAACATAAACCTATTCTATGGAAGACATCCACCAAAGTTCATGCAAAACAATCAAACAATCATAAAACAAGCAAGATCATGCAAATACCCTAAACTAGATAATTAAAGTTGTGACCTTTACCAATTAAACATTCAAACCATAAATTAAATTAAAACAATCAAAGTTTCATAAATCCATCATCCAAAACCTAGGTAACTGAATAAGATCTAGCCTAAAAACATGTTTGAAAAGTAATTTAAACAAAGTTTATAACATGGAAACATGATTAGGCAAAAACAAGGAAATCAAAGGCGAAGATTGGTATGATAAAACCGTGACAAACTCCTTCCTTGAACTCCCTTGATCACCACCACAATCCCTGCAGCTTAGATCCGCTCCTTGTAGCTCCAAAACCCCAGAGAATTGCTCCAATTCTGCCCTAGTTCGTCCAAGGTTGTTCAATATGTGTTCAACTATGATTATGAGTCTTTTTAAAACAACCAAGTCCGAATCCTTCTCTGGTTTTGAAACTTTCTGGATAAACGGCTCTCTCGTGGGCCGCGAGAGAGTTAAGGTGGGTCGGTCGCGCCCCGCGACCGAGTATAATTCTGGCAAATAACTATCACTCTCTCGCCGGCCGCGAGAGAGTCTATGTGTGCCGGTCGAGCCCTGCGACCGGGTTAAAGTTCCTGTTTTTCGCTTCGTTTTTTCTTTTTCTGATCCACTCACGTCCCGGCTCAGTTCTTTTCACCATTTTCGCTCGTTTTTCCCATCCTTCCAACCGTTTTCATGAACCAAGACCTGCAAAACGCATTTGGATTAAAAGTAGATAAATTCTTGACAAAGCAAAACGAAAACGCGCTAAAATTATACAAACTCTACAAGATAAATGGATGTATTATTCAATACATCAGGTTTTGAGTTAAATGAGGTTTAGAGGTGATTGGGTGTGAAAAATGGCCAACCTGTAAGCTAGAAACAACATTATGCGGATTGAGGTCTCCCGCGCCTCGCGAGAGGCAGAGCCTTGTCTTTCGTGCCCCGCCAGAGACTAATTTAGGCAGATTTTGCAATTTGGTCCCTGAACTTGGTTTTTCCTTCATTTTAAGCTAAAACTTGGTGTTTTGGCATGTTTATAAGTGTATAACATGTATGTAAGTATAATTTGAATACCGAGAGTGTATGTATGAGTATTTGTACATATAACAAGTATCGGTTTATATGTAAACATGTATTTAATAATCGAATGCATGTAAAACAAGTATGTATTAAGTACGAATTTTATTATGATTAACGTCTCGAATTGAGATAACGGGGATGGAGTACAATTGTAAGGTTTCTAAAAATAGAATACGAATACGAATTTTCTAAAATAGGAATACGGAAATACGAGGCATTACATGGATAACTTCTTATCTATAAAGGCTTCCCTCCTGGAGTTATAACACTCCTTTGAACACTTGTAAGTGTTCTAACTCAATATTGTTTCATTTATTAGGTTAATTATTAGCCGAAAATCAAACTAATTGACTTTTACTTTGACTTTTGGTTATGACCATGTCGGTCAAGCTAAAGTTTGTATCGAACTTGGCTACGTTATTGTAATAATATAGGTGTTAATCCCCTAAGAGGGAACCTTCGGAAGATCATGTTAAGATTGGTCAAATGACAGGTCAAAGTTTTATTAAATAAAAGTAAAAAACGCAGATTTTCGTAATTAACGTTAAATAAACTTTTAAGTATCGAAACCTTAATTTTGACAATATATAAGTTTATATAACATATTAGGAGATGTTAGATCATGTCCAACCCGTCATTTCCTGATTAGGGCTCGGTTCGCAACCGAAAGTCAAACAGTTTGACTTCTGTTTTGACTTTCGATTTTGACCCGTTTAAGATAGTTTAGATACTGATTTGAAGTTGTAATATGATTACATTATTGTAGGGGATAACACCTAAGGGTTATACCTTCTGATCATATCATTCGTTGAGTTTTATGCAAAGTCCTCTTAATATACCTAAAAATGTCTAAATTGCCCTTTTTGCGCATAAAACGATTTTAAAACCTAATGAACATATAATCTGAGTTATAAACTGATATGGTAACATAATAAACATATTTTGTTATATTGGACTTACCATGGACCTATCAGACCACCCGATGCCACCTATGCGCGTACGGTTGACTTATATGACACAATTTGTATAAGTTAGCTGAGTCGGGTCAAAACCTTTCCAAATCGATTCTAATCTGAATGTATAGTTGTTTGACCCATATTGTAAGAGTCCTTGTACTCATGAGGGTATAAACCACATTCTATTCGGTCGCCGCTTAATCTAACGAAACGTATCTTTTTAATTAAGTTAACCGGTCAAGTCTTATGACTTGAAATAAGACCTGTTAACATTCTAACGGATCATAGTTCCGTCCATTCCATACTAGGGGCCTCTAGTAAATTGTACTTGTATTAGTTTTTTCGATTAACGGTTGTGCTTAAAACATTTTTGATTTGTAAAGATAAGCTCAGATAACTACTTTTAGCCTATTTTCCCTATACGGGCTTGGGATACAGCATTAGCCGGTTGGTTGGGTATTAAATCATGGGCGAATGATAATTAAAATTTAAATAACTCGTTTTAATGTGTTTTTCTTGATAACTTAAACATTAAGGTTTAATACGACCGTGTCCTGGATATCCTCGGCTCACTTAATTGCAAGTGGCCACGACCTAAGCGTGTGGTGTAGGCATATACCTGATAGACGCTACTACTATATTCTATTTCTATTGAAATATGGCGTGTCGGTTAATCATGTATCGGAGTTTAGTTTCGGGCCCCATATGTATTGACAAGCATGTAAAACTAGTAACAAGAGATACCACTTTATCCCAAGTTATTTATAAAATGATATACCAAATGTTATAAAATGATTCTGAAAAGATTTTCAAAATGTGCTGGTTAATTGTAATTACAAGTGAAAACTGAGATATTTTCAAAAGACCAAGCGCATGTTTAGTAGCAAATACGGAATAGGCTGGAGCTGCTCGGTTTATGCATATTGGAATTTGCGACTCCACGCAAGGCCTAGTAGTTTAAAGTTTCTTTTTGCTATTTCCGATCCGCCTGTGTGGATCCTTTTAGAACTATTAGTGTGTATATTTATTTTGAACTTTTGGACACTTATACTTTGTAATATGTAATGAGTGAATTGCAAGTTTTGTCCTTTATGTTTATACCTAATTTCAGGCGATGTCTTTTATGTTTAAAATTGATAACTTTTGTACTTAATGTTTGAAAATCCTACACGTTATATCCTTTGGATCTAACCTAGTTAATTTTTTTGTTAAATAACATAAATACCTAACCATTTAAAAAATGTTTTTAAGAAACAAAAAATAAAAACTTCTCTCTCTCTCTCTTATTCTTTCTCTCTCTTATTTACCCCCATCATCCACCCCACACCAGCACCATCATCTCTCTCCAGACTTCAACCACCTACCATCATCATGTTCTTCCTTCAAACATAATATAATAGTTCCAATTTAATAAAACACTAATAACTAGATCAAATAGCGATAGAGTCAGAGTTGAAAACCTAGCAATCTTAAAACCGTGAAATAAATCAGATCTGAAACCCTCCCTAACTCATCGTCGAGGTAAAAACCTAGCACATCACCCATATGCAAACATTCGAATGGCATGAGTTCCGCCAGTGATTCTTGGGGTCTGGAAACCTGGAACAGAGTATGGCACAATTCTAGGGCACGAGTTCCGTAGGCAACCCTTTGGTTAACAGTACACTCTGATAACAGTGCAATTCTGGAAGCCAGAAACAGAGAAGCTCTGGCTGCTGGACGACGAAGAAGCTTTAGAGCACAGTTCCGCCGTGATTGTTGGACTGTTGTCGACCGAAATGTTTATATATTTATATATATATATATATATTTGTAATGGTAGCATGGTGGTTTGGTGACAATGGTGGATGTTGGTGTTGGTGGTGGTGGCGATGGAGGTTTGATGGTGATGTCAAGAGTGGTGCTTGTTGGTGGCAGTGGAGGTTTGGTGGTGAGGTGAGGTTGAGAGTGGTGCTTGTTGGTGGAGGCTGTGGAAGGTTGGTCGTGAGGTTGAGCGTGGTGGTTGGTGGTGGCTGCTGGCGATGGTAGGGGGGGGGGGGGGTAGAAAGACAGAGGTGTAAAGAGAGAAAAGAGTAATTGTTATATATATATTATATGTACACATATATATTATATTAGTTTCTTAAAATTATTATTATTTTTTAATAAATAAGTAAAAAGACTAAACTACCAATGTGTGATCTGACTTAACAAAAAAAATTAACTGAATTAGTGCTTTAGCACATAACGTGCATCATTTTCAAACATTAAGTAAAAAAGTCATCAATTTTAAAAATAAAGGACAACGTCTGAAATTAGGTATAAACATAAAGGACAAAACTTACAATTCATTCATATGTAATTTATAATCACAAGACTTCCGTTGTGCTATATGTGGATATTTGTTATCAATCGTCATGATAAACCCCAAATCCAGACTCATCGGAAAATCAGGGTGTGACACTAGTGGTTGTGGTTCCTCTCCACATATACCAGCGAACTAGAATGTGAATGGACAACGGCACTATGTATCTCACTGAATCTATATATTTGAATTTAGTTGCATGCAAAACCATTGAACCCTCAATGTAACCTCAGTGGCTTTGCCATCACCCGCACCACTTGTAGAGATTTCAAATCGTTAAAAGAAAAGGTCTGTTCAAATGCATTGATTTCTATTTTGTAGTATAGATAATTGTATAAAGCCAAAATATTGTCATTATTTATGTTTTTAACGGTTTAAATTACATCAAATTCGTTTTCAGCGAGACTCAAACCTTTGACCTTAAGGGAAGTAACACCTTAACTTCAATGACGATTCAATTTTACCCAACCCCTACCACATAAGTACTGTCATAATTATTAGACTGAATCACAAATACATATAATCAATAAGTATTTTCAAATTGTGTATATTAAGAAGCCTTTTTAAATGTGTTTTTAGAAGGAAAATGCATCCTGGGGGCTGGGCTACATATATAGGATTTGATGTTGTGGAAAATTAACTTTTGTAAATCAAAGAGAGGTTATCCTGGTGAGATACTATTATATCTACACTAATTTGAAGATATGTTTTTCAACTTCTATTGTAGAGGCGTTTGGGATTGATTATCTTATTTGTTTTTTAGGTTATTAGATTTTAATAACCTAAGTTTTACCTATTAGCCGATAATAATCTCAACTTTAAAAATTTCATTCAATGATCTCAACTTATAAGAATTTGGCCCCTATTGATCCTTTTCTAACATAAATGCACTTAAATCAATTAAGGAGTTTGCAGGTGCACTTGAATCTATTGAGAAGACCAAATTATTATATGTTTGAAAATGATTAATGGGGCCAAACTTTTACAAGTTGAGATCGTTAGGGGGAATTTTTAAAGTTTAGCTTATTACCGGCCAACATGTGAAACTTAGAATTATTAAAATCCAATAAACATATTTTTTTGCATTTTGAAGCATTAAAGCATTTTGAGATTTCTTATACAAATTGGTCTTTCTTTTCGTATTTTTTTATGGATTCCCAATTGCAAGTTTACTTGCTTTTATTTTATTTTTGTCAACTCTCTAAGCCCGATATAGTAAAGAAGAAGGGTTTATAAAAATAAAAATCGAAAAAAACCACGTTTTTATTTTGCTTTGGACTCTCGAAATAATTGAGTCGCCTTTGTCTTCTGTACACCATCACCGTGAAATAAGAGTGGTGACTTTGTATCATTATGAAACTAGAGTCGTGATCACCCATTTTGTGTGAAATGTTGAGGAGATTCTATGATACAAAAAGATTCTTGAGAATGATTACTATCATGTTGTGATTTATCAAAATCTTGAATGGCTAAAGCACAGCCGACCGTGTCTATCAGGTGAAATTTATTTATTTATTTTAATAAAATTTATATACATATAAATATCATGTAATCTTACATTTGTAAGATTTTAACATCAATTTTTAATGGACAAACATCATACCATATTACCACTAGACCACTACATGTCTACATCATATTTGGCTTAAATTAATTGGTTGAAAAAAATAACATATTCAATTCCTTAAAATTGATTTACCTTTATTGTGTTTTTTTCGTATGATAATCTTTAGTTGTCAACTTGAAAATTTTATTTTGGTAGGTAAATTGACCTTATTTTAGTTACAGTTTTAAATTATAGTCGTAAAATAGATCAGACGTGTGGAAAGCACCCACCCTAAAGTTTTCACATGTTTTCACGTAGATACAAACTTTTGAGTCATTTTCTGAAAAGAAACTTTCATTAATATCGCAAAGCATATAGCTTATACGTGTAACCCGTTAATTGTCAATATAATAAATGTCTCTTATTAGTCAATTATCATCACTCGTTTTAACCGATTAATATTACTCGATCGTGTGGACACTTAATCGTCTTGTTTTTTTGTAGACTTGACATGAAAGTAAGAAAATAATTGAAGTTCAATTTTGTTAAATTCATATCTAGGCTAGCCATCATCTTAGTAAATTAATCTTACAAACCATGAAGACATGAAATTAAAAAAAATAAAGCTTGTAACTCATAGATGAATCACATATTGTTTCCCACATAATTTCATCGATGGATTACTAACGCTTCCTATCTTTCCAGACGAAAAAAGCTAATTATAAACAAAAAATATTGAAGCGTAGGAGAGAAATAGAGAATAAAACACTCTTCATATGTCCTTGCCCCAAAAATCATACATAATCACACAAAACAAGTAACATCAATCCTATATATGCATTAATAAAAATTCAAAGATGGTTTAATCTTTTGAAAGACATTAATACATGGCGTTATACGATATAGAAACAAAACCAAAAGTACATGAACGTTTTTGCTAATATAATAAAACGTTCAAACACACGATATACCAAGAGAAGTGGACATAAACTGATCAGATGTTGTCCTCACAATTAAAGAGTTCATCTCCGGTGAAAACCCATCACACTCTAGAAACGTCTCTGGCACTTCTGGGATGGTAGATAGCGCGCTAGAAGTATCATAGACGTAGAAAGCTGCTTCTATTGAGGCGATATTGTTGTTGTGTTTAGGGCGAAAAAATGATCGAAGAAGCTTGTGGAGTGACCGAGAGATCCTCGAGTGTTTCTTGGCGGTGTGTGGTGGTTTACCGCGGTAGGGCATTGACATGGTTAGGATTTGACACTACTAGAAAGCTAGGAGGTTTGCTACTCAATAATGGGTCACAAGTGAGGTAGTATTGTAAAGTTTTGAGCTCAAATTAATGTGTAACTACCACAGTCTCACACTTCACGTTTCATTTCTTCTTTTCTACTTTCTATTTCTTGTCAACTTTACACGCACACATGTAGAGGAGATATCTCTTGCTATACGTACAAATCGATTATGCAAGATGCTCACACAAAGAGGTTATGTACTTATATGTACAATCCTTTTTCAACAATCTATTAGAACATCACTTGTTAAGATTATACGGTATGTATATCCGACACATAGAGGATACGTTAGCTTGCGTTAAATGCGGGGCGTGGTGCAAAACGGGGGATATGAAAAGGGGCGTGAATTTATATTTAAACATTACATAAAATCTATTTAATTATAAAAATTATATAAAACCCTAAAAACACTTATCACTAATTTTTCAATACTAGAATTAAGCACCCCCGCATTGCAGCAGGGGTGTAAAAGCATATCAACTAGCACCAATGCCACACAACCATCGGCGATCACCAACGCTGAAGTTGTAGCGTGTTAAAAGGAATAAATAGCCTGAAATGTAGAACACTTAAAAAATAATTAAGTCGATCTAGGACTCATGCGTTGCGACGAACCTGTCAATTGAGAAAAAATAGACGTATAACATTGAACAACACATGGACATTATGTCGTGTTAACTCGCAAAATTATGAACGAAATGTAAAAACGTTGAATTACACACGCACGTTGCTCCGTGTTAACTTGCAAAATTTAGTACGAAACGTAAAACGAAAATTTGCGAAAGACAAAAAGTATAGGGACCAAAGTTGAATATAAAAAAGTTGTAAGGTTAAATTGTAAAAGAATAAAAGTTTTGGCTTTAAAGTACAAAAATCAATTTGTAAAGTTAAAATTGCAAGAAATTCAAAAATTTGGGTTAAAGGTAAAATTTCAATTTTTTTTTTTTTTGAAAACCACCCAAAACATACGCTATAACCCCTATTCATCCAAAAGTTACTAATTTATAACATATAAATATTGTGGATTTAAAAGCATATTTACTATATTAAATATTTTTAGAATTTTTCAATTTAGCAATAAACTTTTAACGGGTCAATCCAACATCTCTTTGCTCGTTACTCACATCTTAACATCCTAAAAGAAGAACAAGGGGTTTTAGTAGCAGGCAAAGTAGGGGTGGACCTACCTTGACAGATGGGCCAACGGACACATGCTTTGAAAAGTAAAATTTAGTGTATTTTCTAGACAAAAAAACTCGATTGCACCCCTTGAAAAACTATGGTTGAACCCTTTATTCGTACCCTCAGAAAAAAAATTATTGGGTCCGTTACTAAACGTATCCTAGATTCCCCATCTATATTAAGTCATTTTTGGCTACAAAAGGTTCAGATTTTTTTACTAAAGGCTAAAGTTATTATTTTAAAAAGTTTAACGAAATAGGTTTTAATCATAAAAAGTTACAAAATCATAATTAATATTTAAAGTTAGTTGATCTCTCAAATGTTATCAAGCACAAAACGTAATCACTAAAAAAGGATACAATGTCACGGGTCTTCCACGGAAATGCATCAGTTGTAATTTGGCGGGCATGTGGTGGTTTTTGATACGTTATGTTAGAAAGATAATGTGAAGGGAAGTATCTCAAGTAGATAATTTTGGTTATGAAATGATTATATATTAACATTTTTGTTATGAAATTATCATCTATTAACCTAACTAGTGGAATTTTTCGCACTCAATAGTAGGTTTTCGGTCTATATCTGTTCAGTCCGTTACATTATCGTTTCAGTGTGTTATAGCGCCCAACATGATATCAACACGTGTTGGCCATCGATCGAAACTACAAAAACGAACAACGGTATTGACATCTATGTTGTTTGCCCGTATCAATTTTCGATTTATCATGTACAATTACCATATCAACATTCCCTGTAGCTAACATACCGTCACGTCAAGACAACCATAAAATCAAAGACGGTACCGATGTTGTTCGAACCGTATCGGTCCAGTCCTTATGACAAACAAAAAATTAACTGTATTTCAAATTTTGGATAAAAATATCACTTCGTAATGGTATATTCGAAATTATAAAACATTAATTATATTACTAAAATAAGTCTTGTCGCAAAAACCATAAAAAAGAATACAGTACTGTCTTAGATGGTATCAGTTCGTTTCTCACGAGAAAGAACAAAAAAATTAACTATATTTAACCCGTTTGAATAAAACTTTTATCAAAGATAAAAATAAACAAGTCATTCCAAATTTGTAAGATGTTATATAATATTGCTAAAATAATGAAAATGGTACACACGTCACTTTGTAAAATAACATGACGTAGCTTTGGTGACATGTGGGTTTGTGCTTCAATCACTTGTACATTACTATTCACAATTTAGTCTTGAGTAAATTTTAATCCAAACGTAGAGAAAAATAAACACGTCACAACGTCATACACAAAATTTAATAAATCATCCTATCCAAAAAACTATAAGCGAAAAACCATGATATGCTCAAAATTAATTAAAATAATAAGACACTAAAAATAACCAAGTTATACATCGCCCTTTATAAGTATTTAATGACAAAATGCTTTTATTTTTAACAAAACAATTCTATAACCTTTCGATAACATCATTAAAGAAAGAATAGTGGGTGGCCGGTGGGTATCACAAAGTTGTCTGAGGTAAGTATCGGTTTCATGTTTGATGCCTTTTATAAACTTCAACCACAGTTTTTTAAACCATAGTAGCAAACAGCAACAAATGACATGAGTTTTGACACAGCAAAACATGAAACAAAGCCTGACCCGTTGAGTAACCTGTATGCAAAAACTGTCATTAATTTTTCATGACAATCGTACTGGTGGTTTGGCTGTTTTGTGTATGGCGTTTTAATTGCATTTGTCGAGTACAACATGTTCTTTTAACGAACAAATGGCATAAAGTTATTATCTGTTCAAGTTATATGTAACTAGATGTCATGCGATCACCTCCTGATGTTATAATTTTAATTTGACTCTTAACAAGTCAACACTTTGGGTTTTTATTAAATCGACATAAACCTGTATCCGAATTGCATTTGTTGATATGACTCATATTCTTTATCATCTAAGTACCACAAATCATTATGCTACCTTTATGTGTCGCATTTGGTTTTCTTCTTCACTTGTTTGAAATTAGAAGTTAGATCTACACTATATTCATTTTCACTAAATCTTGCTTAATTTTACTTTAATACTAGATTGATGCCAAAGGCCGCGCGTTGCAGCGGCGATGCGTTAGTTGTTTATAGTTGGTGTCACGTTATGTAAAACATTGCAATCTAAAGCATTGCGGTTACGAAAGAAACGGAAACGGTTCTATATGCATACAATGATTAAACTAAAGATGAAATGCAACTACAATTTGACTAAAAACTGAATCAGCTATTTGACATGTTAGCAACAAACAAAACTGGAATCTGCTGTAACAAAATGCATGCTACATATTGCCTATTACCAAGAAAATTACTTATCGCCAACAATCTGATAGGAAATCTAAGCAACAAAGCATACGTAATAACCTGACCCGTCTTCCAAAAAACCTGCAATTTCTAAACATAAATTATAAAAAAAAACAAATAATTATAAACAGATTGAATGCAATATAATACAGTTATATAGACCAACAATTTATCACCATATAGTGAAACATGAGCTAGTTAAGACCACATTTTGTACAGCGTGGATAATAAAGAAATAGTAATTGAACTTAAATAATTATTCAATGTAATTACAAAAAGGTACCATTTAATTGAAGGCTATGCTTTTACAAATAAAGCAAATGAAGCTCACATCATTTACCCAAAACATGCAATGAACCATATATATCACCAACTAAATACCAATACACATTGTTGAACTAATTAACCAATAATGCATCCTACTATGTAATAAAAGTTGCGTTTTACTTGCCCCCAAAACCCCTAGCAGCATATACAAATATACAAACATGCATGCACACATACATACAATACATTTTCGTAGTGGGTGGTGGAGCTTGAACAGAAAATCAATGGGGGCCGGGCTCTAAAAATCCAAATCGGTGGGGGCCGAACTCTTAAAAATCCAAATCGGTGGGGGCTGAACTCTTAAAAATCCATAATTTTACACAACAAAAAACAAATTTTCGATAAAACTAACACTACGTGTGAAAACTCAGCGGGCACACACAAAGAATACAATAGATATATAATGCATCCTTTGCCTTTGCATATGTGTGCGTGCGCACACACACATATAATGCATATATCAGATATATGTGTTCAAGTTGAAAGATTTAAAAAAACCCAACGAAGTAAGTTAACACATATACATCTACCTGCCTAAAAATGTCTTTAAATAATAATGAGAACCAAATGAGGGAAAAAGTACCTTGACATAATTTTTAAAATAAAGGCGAATATGTGGATCAAAGATAGAGGAATCATTCGAAGCACTCAACCAAACACCTTCATCCCATGCCCATTTCACATATCGAGTTTCGTCTGCATGCCTGGAGGTTATTAACCAAGTTAAACAGAAGTGGAATTCCAACTTGTCTTGCTTCTCCAATCACGTAATCTAATGCCTGCGAATGTTTTACTCAATCAACAACCTCTAAATTTTATAATCAAATTGCACCAAGAATTGAAGCTAAACTTTTCCCTAAAAAAAGAAATAAAAATTATAATCAAATTGCATTAAAATTTGTCCAAATTTTCCAACAAATAATAATGAAAACTCAAAACTTTCTTATTAAAAAGTATCAATAAAGCCCCTATTGTTTTAAAACTTGAACTCGTATAAGTTTCGAATTGGTATTTGAAATGTATGAGCACTTAATTCATAGCCATTTTGAATCCTTTAAAAAACACCTTCACTCAACATAGAATATCAAACAACAAACATGTAACCTTTCCTGTACATAAACCCTCCACAAATCCTCCACTTCCAGCAGATATCAGAAGCCCTAATAGCATAAAATTAAATCATCACAAAGAATCTAACATATATAAACACATCAAACTTGTACACCCTAACTTTTAAAATAAAAGGTTGACAATTATCCATATCAAACCTACTGGTCAGTGAATTCGTCTTCGTCGGCGAAGCCAGCACTTACACATGGAACGACCACCTTAGTCCCCACCAATCCACCTTAGCCCCTAACAATTTCGAAAACACCAAAACTCAGAAGACCAAATGACGGATCTGAGTCGAAGAATCAGAAGAGGAGGGTCAAAAGTGTTGGATCTTACCTTTGTTGCTAGAAAGTTGGTGTACATATCGCTGTCGATGTAGTCATCGTTCTCCATCACAAACCAGATCATCCACTCTTGTCGTCAGAACCCCAGTTACCTCCGGAAAATACAAAGAATCTGTAATGGTAGTGGTGGTGGTGGTGGTGACAGTGGTGGGGGTGGGGCGGTGAAGAGTTGGAGCGGTGGAGTGCGATTCTGGAAATATCTCTCTGTACAGGAGATGTTTAGGGTGAGAAAGAAAGATGGAGTGGGAGAACAGGACACGTAGAATGATGTAGAATACACTTGAACTGTTGCACCGACCTTTGATTTTAAGAATAAGGGTAATTGGTATTAAGTTGAAGTGTCTGCTGTTATGAGACTATAACCGAAGTTGAACATCATATTGTTCTTCAAATATTGATCAAATTAAGTCAGATTTAATCTTAAACAGGATGCATATTCTTCCATTATCTGCAGCTGCAATGGCTTTGCCTTCAAATGCATGTAGGGACATATAGAAGGACAACAATAGGGATATGTCAACTGCAGCATCAAGGCATATGGGGAATTTTGGGTATTGGAAATTATAAATGGTCAAAGAATGATAAATTATATTTCTGTTCATGTAACCTATATTACAAATAATAGAGGCATTCATATGTTGCAAATCAGTTGTATATTAACTACAAGCAAATAACACTAAAGGGCATCTTCTGCTGTACAATAAACAATCATCAAAACCTACCAAAATTTAATACCAAATGCAAGAAGCCATCCAAGTGCGAGTAAAAAATTAAGCCAGTAACCCATCAATGTTAAACAAAAGAGGTGTACTGGATTGGCACCTGAGAAACCCAGATTCCGGTCGCGGCTGTGTGAAATTAAGCAGCCATGTGGCGCTGGTTCACAATTAACAAAGTTAGAATGACAGAAAGCAGTGACAGAACAGAAGTCGGCAATTCGGATTCGAACCTGGTAATATGGAAGTGAAGTCGCATATGTCGGCTTGTGAATGAGAATTGCCGAGTATAGAGGGGGTGGGGTCTGGAAACGAAGGGGGCGATTCAATTCGCTTCTTCAATTTCCTCCCACCATTCAATCATCGGTTTCATTCTCATCAATTGCTCCGACCATGCAAAACCATAATGGACTATTGCAGGCTTCAAATTGCACCAGTGAACCAACGATGTCATTAAAGGAGACGGCCAATAAACTGACGATCTCATTGAAGGAGGCATAATCATTCTACCCCAAAGAAATGCATTGTAAGGTAGTAGTGATAGTTTTTAAAAAAATTAATTTTAAGAATATATCGTCAAATAACAACATGTTTGTTTTCTACTAAAATTGATGTAAATACAAATGCATGGTAATTTCCTTCAACCACATCCTCGGACCTTCTCTAACACCGGTGGGCACGAACGCCTACATGTCAGTACTGCCCATTTGACCGGATAGCATCTTCTACGTGTGTGTCCCCTTCTCACAAAAACATTTTCCTCTCCCTCATTGGTGTTGCACGTCCCCCTAGGGGCGGCTCACAGTCGACACGATTCAGATGGTCTTATGGTTCAATTGGACTGGATGGAGTAATACCCTCATAGGCCCCTAATATTGACCCTAGGGTGGCTTTCTTTAACCACAACCACATTGTTTAATGATCTTGTAGAGGATATTCGGCTAGTAGAGTTAATGGGCTGGTTAAATAACTTATTAGACCCAAACCAAATAACTTGACCCGGGATGGGAAACGGGTTGGTCAAGTGAACACCATTGTAGCTATATCCAGCCCTGCACCCATTAATCAAGGCTATTGAATATCAGTTAACATCGTGGTTAATTTTGTTGAACCCAACCCGAACAGTTTAATGGTCTTGGCAGGGGTATTGGGCTTGTTCGGTGACCCTATTGTAACCTTCTCCAACCCAAGTCGTATGGTTCGACGGTCTTTGAGGGGCTAAAGAATTAGCATAATTGAACCCATGGTTACTTTGTTGAACCATACCCACTTGGTTCAACGCAGTTAAAAGTCCCGAAAAAGTTACCAAATTAGGCAAATATTAGCCTCCAACATCTCTTCAAACAATTTGATAGCATCGTGATTCCAATCGCTCCGGCTACAAGCCAATATCATTGTTGTATACACACCTGTGTGTTTCTTTTGCAAGCCATGAAACAAACCGAAAGCTTTATTAACACGTCCGCAATTTGCATATAATTCAATTAATGCAACACCCATGTGATCATCCATCGTGATCCTCATTTGCTTCATTAGCATCTCGTGAATCCAAGACCCAAAAATCAAGTTCCCGGACTGAGAACAGAGATTTATAATAGTGGCTAATGTCACGGTGTTCGGTTTGATGTTTACATTTGGTTGAAGCATTTCATCAACAGCTGGAATGCCTCTTTCGACCGACCATTATTAGCATAACAAGCAATCATGGCATCGTACAGCAACTGATCCTTCTCACCCGTTTCATCGAATACTTCGCGTGCAGATTCAACATCTCCATTGTTTGAATACCCATCGATCATTTTGATACGACAAACAACACTTTGTTCAGGCATCACATCATAAAAGTTACGCACGATTTCCAAGTTCCCCGAATCTACATAAACAGCAATCATCGCGGCCCACGAAGACGAAGTTTTAACCGGCATTGGTCCAAACGTAGCTATCGCCTTCTCCATATCCCCCGTCCCAGCATACCACGACACCAAGGAATCCCAAGAATCAATATCTTTACATCCCATCTCGGAAAACACATGTTCCGCCATGGAAGATTGCCTAATTCTAAGTACCTACGTATCAAACACGATGCCGCATTTCTCTCAGACATTTCATCGAACACCTTCGCTGCAATCTCCATATCACCAAACTTTGAATAAAACCCCACAAGAGCAGTTCCCACATGAACATCCCCACACAACCCATACCCATAAACCTGACCATGTAACCGAACCCCACCAGCCCGATCACCTAACCGCATACAGGCCTTTATCGCAGTCGCTATGACAAAACTACAAGGCAACAATCCTGATCTCTGCATATGCAGATACTCACCCAATGCTTCTTTAAACTCACCACGTTGGTACAAAAACTGAATAACAGACGTTCTTGCAACAATATTCGGGTGTTTTGAATAGCGGATGAGTGATTGAAGATAACGAATAGCAGCCGTATAATGGTTTGATGGGTTGCTAATAATTTGGGTGATTATTATGGGCTCAATATGGTTGAAACCGTTGATTAATATCAAAGCGTGAATGCGTTTTAATTGCTTAACGGTTAATGGGTGGTTTAAAAAGGATGTGAGTTTTATAACCAGCATTGAAAAGATGTTGAGTTTTGAAGGTTTGAAAGGATTTGGTAATTTGGGTTTCATGTCACTGGAACATTACGTCGAACAGTTGGTAGGCAACCCCTGAGTATAAAAAAATGAATCAAGAACTGATAGATTCCCAGAGGTTGTTGAAATACCAACACGAATTGAGTGAGTTTTTAACCCAAAATTGCTGGGAACTTTGCGCAACTGAAGAAAGAACTGGGCGACGGGCAACGGCGTCACGGCGGACAGACGGAGGAAGGTGTTAAATGAGAATTTTGATCCATTAAAGGCCCAAGTAGGCAGGGTCCAGTAAGCTCAAGCCCGATGTACGATTTCTTAACTTTTAGTGGAAGGCCCATTAGATAAATTACGTGGTAAAGGTGCACAAAAAATCCGTATCTAGAACTAGACCCGATAAAAAAAACCTAAATCGGTTATTTTTTAACCCGGCTATTGTATGCCCGTAACCGAACCCAACCCTACCCGTAGGATACGGATATGGTATATATTTTGATCTCAATACCCGTAATCGAAACCGTACCTGATTTATACCCGAAAATACCCAAAACCGGTCATACCCTATACCCAATACTGTTTTTTTTTAATACCCGATAGAATACACGAATTTTTAAGGTATATTTTTATGTTTACTTTGCAACTTTCATATTCAAGTTTTTTTAAGTGCCTATTATAAAACAAATAATTTGTATTTGAGTGACTTTATGCTATTGTAATTTGTTTTTAATTACTTTTACGAATTACAGACCAAATTTAATTTTTAGACGCATTTATTTTTATGTAAAATAAAAAAACTTTTTTTTAAATCGGGTATTAATACTCTGATCCATTCCCAGATCTAGTACCCGGTTATACCCAAACCCAATAAAAAACCCAAAATCGGATATTTTTAACCCGGCTATTGTATACCCGTAACCGAACCCGACCATACCCGTAGGGTATGGATAGGGCATTTGATCTCAATACTCGTAACCGAAACCGTACCTGGTTTATACCCGAAAATACCCGAAACCGGTCATACCCTATACCCGATACCGCTGTTTTTTAAAACCCGATAGAATACCTAAGTTTTTAAGGTATATTTTTATGTTTACTTTACAACTTTTATATTTAAGTTTTTTTAAATGCATATTATAAAACAAATAATTTGTATTTGAGTGAATTTATACTATTGTAATTTGTATTTAATTATTTTTACAAATTACAAACCAAAATAACGCATTTATTTTTATGTAAAATAAAAAAACATATTTTTTTTAAATCAGGTACCAATACTCCAATCCATTCCCAATTCCAGTACCTGGTTATACCCGAACCTGATTATACACTACCTGGGGTACATAGGGTATGACTTTTCTCTTCAATACCCGAACCCTACCCGATTTCTCTTAATACCCGATTTTCCAATACCCGATCATACCCAAAACCGGTTCCATACCTGGAACCGAGTATTAACAAAAACCCGATTTGTGCACCTCTAGTACGTAGTACATTTTTATTAATCTAAAAAGCAAGTTTTTTTTGAACGACAAATTTGAATCGCTGACGAACCACTGGAGTATCTTCAAGCCACCAGCGACATCATCCAATCATATCGATCTCCACTAAGCATAATGCCTAAACACCAATTCAGGAAAACCCCTCTTATGGGAATCAAACGCAGGAGACCTATTGGTCCCAAAGTCTTATATCAACCCTATGATGTTACTAGGCTATAAAGCCATCGGCATCTAAAGAAAAGTAAGTTAATGGTTAGTTTTTTAGCAATCCGTTATAAGTATACATAACCCAGGGATCTTCCCCTGTCTCTCTTCATCATGTCAGCAACCAAACGAATGTCTCATCCCAACTCTCTCTCCTTCCTCTCTTGGTATTCCCTTTTATCTCGTCCATACTCGTATATTCTACCTTAATCAAAATAATAATAGAAAATATAGAAACAAATAACAGTATAAAAACAATAAATATAAGAAAGTAAAATGCATGATGCATGTAACCAATTAAAAGAAACAAAATAAATGTAAAACATGTCTAGTATCATATTCAGTTGTTCGAATAATTCAAAACTATCTTAAATTTCTACCCTTTTTTGCTTTGATGCATTTCATTTCTCAAATATATACTCATTAATTAATGATTTGATACGATTTCATTCAAACCTTCACGCAAAATAAAAATAAAAAACACGAATTTTAGAACATTTATGGTGAGGATTGGCCCCAAGAAAGCCCGGCCTCGGAGGGACACAAAGACCACAACAACTGAGCTTGGAAGGGGTGCGGGCCGCAGGGCTCAGCTGGCCTTGAGGACGCATGGCGTTGTGTGTGTTTTTTAATTCCAACCATTCATAATTAGCCATCTCAACCCTAATACCATACTTAGATTACCTGTTATGGTTTAACTAAAAAGTGCCTAACGCTTCGAAGTAGACGATAGGTTTTAACTAAATGTCCGGTCTTATAAAAAAACTTTCAAAACTCACCTTTTTTTCAATTTTTTTAATCTTAAAATCTCTTTAGACCTCCCACAAGCCACAACACATAGGTACTGTTTGGTATGAGTGAGTTAAAAGACGGAATGGAACATATCATTCCAATAGAATGAAAAAAAAAACGTGTTTTGTTATTATGTGATGATAGAATTAATCAATTCAAAAGAAGACGATTAATTTCAAATATAAGAATTATCATTACTTGGTAGAGATCTACAATTATTATTATTATTAATAATTCTTTTACTATTAATATATTTTTAGTGTTATTATATTTTATTATTATTATTATTATTATTATTAGGGTTGTATTACAATTTACAACGCCATGTAAATAACACATAATAAGATCGTGGGTGTGCGGGGTTTGGATTGGGGACATTGCTCGACAAGTGGCGAGTATGGGCTTCACCAGACCACCCCAAACAAAGTGGGGTGTGGTAGTGTCACACCCCAGCCGATGGCGGAAACATCAGAGTGAGACGATATAAATTGCTCAATGCATCATAACACTATTTGCGACAATATTTAAATAAAAACTCGTTCATTTCATATATCAAAATGTCAATTACAACAGAAATCAAAATACAACAACTTCAATAAAATTACAACATGAAAGCCTATCATTCTAGATGCGTTTCTATGTCGTCCCTACTAGATTTGTCATAAGCATTATCATCAACCTGTAACATGTTAAAAGTATAGTTCAATACAAAAGTATTGGCGAGTACACAAGTTTAAGTACATAGCACAAGTATAAAAGAATCTACTCAAATCCACATGGCAATTGTATACAAGGTAAGCTAGCATGCAATACTAATTGTCAAACCCAAGTATCCACAAGAATGAATGTGTACATCGTCACACGAAGTAACGAGACTAAAGTATGAATTAAGAATGAATCAGCTTAAAGACTTAACAATACCCCGATGGGTGGTGTGCTACTCCTATAACGCTATATATGTTAAGTTGGGGCTAGCTAAGTTAATGACAAGAAGCATAACAATAAGCGTGTATGATAGATTGAGTGTATAAAGCATGTAGTGTGTGCATTTGTGTGTTTTGTAAGTTAACATGTTACAACCCAAATTGTGTAAAAGGAAAATGGGTCAAGTGTACTCACGGTTTTGCAAGCTTCCACTTGGTAATTTCCGTGAGGAGTTTGGAGAGTTGAGGAACACCAAGTTATCTTGAAAGTCTTGAACTTTCTGAATTGAGAGAGAGATTTAGAGAGAGAGAGAGATGAATGTTTGAGGTATGAAATGAGAATGAGAGGATGTGGCTATTTATAGTTGAGATTAGAGGGGTTGTTGGTTGAGTGCATTTAATGCAGAAAACACAAATTGGATCAATCCATGGGCTAGAAACCACCTTCTCCGGATTATGCCATTTTTAGTCCTTGAACTTAGTTTATCTTTCAGTTCAGGCTATAACTTATCATTTTTGCATGTTTTTAAGTGGGTAAAGTATATGCAAGTACATGTTAGGTATCAAGTATGAATGCATGAGTATTTGCACGTATTATAAGCATCGGTTTGTATGTAAACACGTATTTAACAATTGAATGCATGTAAGACAAGTATGTATCAAGTATGAATTTCATTACGATCGAAGTCTCGGATTACAAGATTGGAAAAGAAATACAAATACGATACGGATACAAGTTTCCATAAATAGAAATACGATTATACTTTCTAATTAAGGAAAATACGAAAAAGCGAGGCGTTACAGGTAGCGGCTTGGCCAGGCCAACATGGGGTGACATGTATAATTTTTTATATAGTTGACATTCATATAATAAAACACAAACTAATATTAATTTTAAAAAGTTACATAAAATCCTAAAAAAATTTAAAAAACCTATTTGTTAAATCCTAAAAATTTGAAAAAACTACTTATTAAAATCCCTAAAATTTTAAAGAAACTAGTTAATAAACCCTCAAAGAAGAAAAAAAATTACAAAGTTCGGTAATATTAAAGTGGGGAACCCACTTAAAATCCGAATTCCCATTGTATCTATACTCGATCTTCGCAATCTCCACTCGATCATCGTGGGTCAAGTCGCGCGCAGGGACTTGTCGAAGCAAACTTTAAACCGGTCCAACTTCGGTTTGAGCTCACGCCACTTGTGTTGGCACGCGTTTAAATTGTGACACGCGTTCCCAACGTGTTGTTGGTATTGCTGAAACGCTCATGACCAATATGTGGTTTGACCGCGTTGTAAGGTTCGTTGTGCGTCAACATTCGACATCACTACTGCTATATCCTTCTCCTCTGTTCAATGTACTATTTTCGTTGTTTTTTTGTGTAGGTTTGGTTGAAGATTTGTTATTTGTGTTTGGTTTTAATTGAAGAAGATATATGTGGTGAAAATGAAGTTTGAGATGAGTTTTATAGGTAAAAAATTGTAAATTGTAAGTTTTTTTTTTAATTTGATTTTTACTTACTAAAATCGTTATTCCAGCGGCTAGATCAAACGACTAGCCCAAACGGTCATTTCTCACCAGACAATTCAAACCAGCCACCTCACTTATTCTCCCGCCCCATATCAGACTTCAAATCCACATTAACAGGTCAAACTTCAAATCCACATTAACAGGACAACGTCGTAGCCAACACTGACCCAGTGTAATTTAACCAACGTTGCTTGACATCCTCACTCTACCGAACGCCCCCACACCCTGTATTCTAATCTCACGCATCTCACGTGCAATCCCGCTACACTTCTGACCATTTCTTTTTAATTTCTTTTTTATAATTACTTTATCTTATTAATCCCTTGTTTTTCTTTTCACTCACCGAGTTCAGATCCCCCGGAGACAACTCACTCACGACGGCGCTTATTCCTCAACTCGCTTCTCGCTAGGGTTCCGGCGAGCTTCCGTTTCCATTTATCCTATCAAATATAAATATAAACTCTTCTCAATCTCTCCGTTGATATGGCATCGGAAGACGTCGTAGGGAAGACCAGCGCCACCATCGCTAACATCGCCGAAGAAGCGAAGATTGCGAGTGTCGGTGTCAAGGCTCCGAGTCGTCAAACGTTGCTCGGAATCTGCAAATCTCTCGTCGCCGGAGGTGTTGCCGGTGGAGTGTAAGTTTATTCGTTTTCACAGTGTTGAGTTAATTGATTATTGTTGTTGTTAATTAGTGTTTCTGGCTGTGTTTGTTTATATGGTTATTGATCACGGATGCGTCATGTTAGAGATTTGTGGATTGAATTATGTTATTGAATATTTGAAATTTTGAATCATGTGTGTAGATATGTAGATTTTTTAGTTACTATAGTTATTTTTTTGGTGATTTAATTATTATTTATTATTGTTTAATAGTGTGTTGGTTAATATGATTACGGATGCGCTATGTTAGAGATTTGTGGATTGAATTATGTAACTGAATCATGTGTGTGTGGATATATAGATTTTGAGTTATTGCAGTTATTTGTTTGATGATCTAATTGAACTATTGTTATTAGTTAGTGTTTTATATTGTGTTTGTTTATATAATTACAGATGCATTATGTTAGAAAATTTTGTAAATTGAGTTATGGGATTGAATCATGTGTGTAGATGCATAGATTTTGGAGTTATTGTAGTTCGTTTCTGGTGATTGTTGCTTGGTAATCCTTGCTACTGAATAGCTTAATGATGTTTATCTTTTGGATTACGGATGCATTGCGTTAGAAATTTGTGGATTTAATTATGTAAATGAATCATGTGTGTTTAGATACATGGAATTTTGAATTTACTGGTTATTATGCATGTTAAATTGTTCTGGTGATTATTATTTTAATGGCTGATCTGATGGTTTAAACAAAGAAATGACAAATTGTTAATCAGAGCAATTAAACGATTGGTGTCATTAACATATTTATGATCAATTGTTTGTCTGATATGAAGACAAAATGATTAATTGCTGTACTTTTTGCTTTATAAATTTATGAAGAAATTAGGTATGCAATATTTCAGTAGATAGGTGGACAATCTGCATCAAGAAATATGAGGATGTGGTTATTATGCTTTTGGCATGAATGGTTGCTTTGCTGTTTTTAAAAGTATTATTTCACTGGATAACTATTAGAACTACCTCCACTTTATGCTTTGGAATAATTTGAAATAATGAAAAAGTTATTCAGAAAATGATGTTGGAGAGATGAAATTAGTTTGGAATTATGGATCTAGGAAGTAAACTAGAACAATAAAAACATATGTTTTGGTGGATGGTATATGGGACTGAAAACATGTGTAGAAGTAAAGATGATTTGGAAACATATGACATGGACATATTTAATATTTATTTTTCCAGCTTAATAAGATTAGTGATGAATGATGATAGAGATGGTAAATGAACAAATAGATTTTCTATTTTGATTTGAAAAAAAATGTTTATAGACTTTCACTTGTATTTTGATTCCTAAACTTTGATATTATGTCTGATTCAGTTAACTATCCATGATTTTAAGTATTGTCTGATGGATTATTGCTTGTAACTCCATGTTGCAGATCACGTACTGCTGTTGCTCCTCTGGAACGAATGAAAATTCTGCTCCAGGTTATAAATTTTATCTTTTTTTATTTTCGCACTTGTTTTATTTTAGTTGAGCTTAACTCTTGACTCTTGAATGCATTCATCTTGGGGTGTGCATGGGTTAATTTTGGTAGGTTTCGGACCAAACCCATAACCATAACTGAGATGTCGATTAATGGATAGCCATAACCATGATAGGTCGGTTACGGCGGTTTCGGTTATTCGGTTTTGATGGTTTATGGTTATAGTGGGTCGGTTAGCTGTGAATTTGGGCCTATCTAAAAATAATTCAAATTGTACAAATTATTTGGGTCTGGAAGTTTCGGCTTGAAATTTGTGACCATGGAATAAATTGTTATTTCGCATTTCTATATATTACTATATTACATAGCATACAAAATTACATAATCTATTATATTGATACCGATTATTCAAACAAAACGATATGTTACAGTTTATAAATTCAAACAAACGTTCAACAAAAACCATATGATATAACCCATAAATATAAACAAACGTTCAACCAAAAACATCAAATATTGGAAAAATGATGAAAAGTCCAAATCCGACAAAAAATTTACTATATGTCGGTACGTTGCGGAAATTACACAAACATTACAAAACTTAAAATGTCCCAAATATTTGGATTAAAAAGCTCTTGGTATTAGATAGTATTATCAGATTAGGGTTTATTAGTAGAAGCCCACGGGCTTATTAGGTTAGTTAGGGTTTTGTTATGATGTCTATATACTGTAACTCAACCATTCAATAAAATCATTCAGTGTTCACCATCTAACACTTGCATCCAATAAATTTGCAAGTATTTTGTGTCACTAATCCTTCATGTATGACTAATTGACTATATATAAGAAACTAATTAACATTTATTCTGTTGATTACAGGTTCAGAATCCGCATGCAATCAAATACAATGGAACTATTCAGGGACTAAAATATATATGGAGAACAGAGGGGTTGAGAGGAATGTTTAAAGGAAACGGCACCAATTGTGCACGCATCGTCCCAAACTCAGCTGTCAAGTTCTTTAGCTATGAAGAGGCATCCAAGTAAGTTACATGTCTTCTTCATGGTCAAGATGTTTTTATTCCTCAAGTCAAAGTCGATTACTTTTAATATCTATTGTTTAAAATGCATTTTTTACATGAACAGGGGAATCTTGTGGCTATATCGACAGCAACCTGGAAATGGTACTAATACATCTTTTGCTTAATTTGTTTAATAATAATCAGCTTATGGCCCTGCAAATGAACTGAATGAACATGAACAGAGGCATGCTCGTGTTTGTTTGTTTAATTTTAACCGAACACTAACACAAACACAAACACAAACATATAATCGAACACAATTTTTTGTTCATGTCCGTTTATTAAGAAAATGGTCATGTCTTTCGTTTAAAACCTAAACGAATAGTTCATGAATGTAAACGAAAATAAACAAACAAACAATAAACAACGCAAATGAACATAATTGAACAAACACAAATGAACATAATTGACTAAACATAAACGAACATAAAGTATTTTTAATATAAATTAGTGATTAATTATGATAAATTTCATTGGAAAACTCATTTTTATTACTAGAAAGCACAATTACCAATAAGTTATAATTATATAAGTAGTAGAAAGTTCCTTTTATGTTTAATATGTGTATAAATATAACTACTTATGTATTTAAATTGAAACGAACGTAAACGAACGAGCATAAACAAATGTAAATAAACAGACATTCACGAACATAAATGCACGAACAAAACGTGTGTTCATGTTTGCTCATTTAGTTAAATGAACAGAAAAATGTCTTCATGTTCGTTCATTTATCAAATAAACGAACTTCCCACCAAACAAGTTCACGAACAGTTCATGAACGCTCGGTTTGTTTATAGGTCTAATCAGCTTACTCAGTTGACTCACCCCTTTTAAATAAAATTATGTGTAGTGTAAACATGTTTTTGTCTTTTGTTCCAGAGGAGGCTGAACTCACCCCTCTGTTACGCCTCGGAGCTGGCGCGTGCGCTGGAATAATTGCCATGTCTGCAACTTATCCAATGGACTTGGTTCGAGGACGTCTTACTGTCCAGGTATGCTTTATGATCTTCTGGTTCTTTGAAATTTTATATATTTTTTTGTTTATGTTAGATTAAGCTTTTTAACTATTTTTTTAATACTTGCAGACTGACAAATCTCCTAGCCAATATAGAGGAATTGCACATGCTCTTACAACAGTACTCCGTGAAGAAGGACCGCGCGCGTTATACAAAGGATGGCTTCCTTCTGTCATTGGTGTTGTAAGTTTAAGTTCAAATATGCTTAATAATGACCTTAAAATGTTTATATGTTGGATTTAGGTTTTTATTGTAGTTTTTCTTTTATAAATAACAAATTAGGTGCTAGATAACTTGGTTTAAAAAGCGTGCCTTAGACGCGTGAGACGATTGGGAAAATGGCTCAGGGCCTTATTTATCCATTTTTATCTTTTTCTAAGACTCCTTTACACCCATTTAACGAAACCTCTTTCCTTTTTATGATAACTAGTGGGTTACCATCCGCGCTTCGTAGCGTGTTCGAAACGTAGATAAAAATAAGCAAATCACCAGAGTTAAAAGTTGTTTGATGTTTTAGTTAAGGGGTTAAACATGCCATTATTAAAGTTGAGGGGCTAAAGTTGTTTATTATTAAAGTTGAGGGACTACAGTTGTTTTAGTTAAGGGTCTAAACATGTCATTATTAAAGTTGAGGGGCTAAAGTTGTTTGTTATTAAAGTTTAGGGGCTAAAGTTGTTTATTATTAAAGTTGAGGGGCTAAAGGTGTTTGATGTTCATTAGATGATCTGATTTGTACAACACTAAAATATTTGAAACTATTCATTCATGTTGTTTCTAGGTACCATACGTGGGGCTTAATTTCGCGGTATACGAATCCTTAAAAGACCATTTGGTGAAAACAAGACCATTTGGACTAGTTGAAGATACCGAGTTGAGTGTGACAACTAAGCTCGCATGTGGGGCCGTTGCTGGAACCGTTGGTCAAACCGTTGCATATCCACTTGATGTCATACGCAGAAGAATGCAAATGGGGGGTTGGAAAAATGCCGCTTCAGTTGTTACCGGTGAAGGAAAGTCAACGGTTGAGTACGACGGAATGATTGACGCGTTTAGGAAAACCGTTCGTTATGAGGGTTTTCGTGCTTTGTACAAGGGTTTGGTCCCTAACTCAGTCAAGGTTCGTATAATACTCAAATACCGACAATAGTTAAATACCATTTAGTACAATGAAAAATTTCTTATGCATGGTTTTTATTTTTTTCAATTTTATAGGTGGTTCCATCAATAGCCATTGCATTTGTGACGTATGAGGTGGTTAAGGATGTACTCAAGGTAGAGATGAGGATATCCGAATAAACAATGCATTCTTACTATATATTTTTTATTCAACATTCGTGAGAGTTTGTGCGTGCAAAAGGGTAAATCGTCAAGTAAAGGGTTTTGTTCTTTATTCTCATTTACATAAAGAGATTTAGAACTAGCCCGTGTTGATATGATCAAGTGGATCCCCGTATGCACCTTGGGCATGCTTTTCTGTTAGCCGTAGTTTGTTCTTTAAGGCGTTTTTCATTCGTATGTATGAACTCAAATAAGGAAATGCTCAGAGTTGAGGCTCCAGCCAGGTTGGGAAGTGATACTATCTTATCGATTAGTAGTGTTAACATATAATACATATGTTATGGAGTTTATATGTTGGTTTTGGTTTATATCATCTCGGTTAGCAATATATGTCAACTGTTCTTGAGATAAGTTGGTTTCAGCTTGTGTGATTCAACTTTGAACAATGTATTGGACCGGGAAACCCAGACACCTAACTGGTTTGGTTGGCATGCTTTGAATCAACATTTGTTGGATCGGCAGGGTTTTTTATGAGTGACTTTTAGTGACTGGACCGGTTTTAAGTAAAAATATATGTGTACTTTTTTTGCAAAAATATTCTTTGTGTAGATCATAAGATTTGAACGTAGGACACATCTTTATTTATATTTATAGTATAACAATTATGAAGTTTCGTAAATAGTGTTGTGCTATGGGCTCAAATTATTGTTTTTCAACCTAGGCTAACCCCGGTTCTACCTAAACATTCATGACAAACACCTCTTTGCTTATTTTGTTTTCATTTATATTCATTCGTTGCTTTGATTAATTTATCTCTTTATTTTGTTTTCATTTGAATGCCTCAATTTTTTTTTTATTAATTTAAGGTAGTGTTTGTTATGAGAAATTCAAGGTGGAATGAAATGTTTAAGGATGAAATGTTTAAGGTAGTGTTTGTTATGAGAACTTCAAGGTGGAATGAAATGTTTAAGGTAGTGTTTGTTATGAGAAATTCAAGGTGGAATGAAATGGAAGGTGTAATGGAATGAAAAAAAAACATATTTTGTTATTATATGGTAATGAAATGGATTATTTCATTAAAATGTGATTCTTTCTAAATATAAGAATTTTAATCCCTTGGTAAGGAGGTGTCTTTTTCATTCCTTTAAGAAATGGAAAAAAAATTACAATAATAATAATAATATTTACTATTATTATTAATAAGACAATTACATTTATGAATGCCTCAAAGAAATGCATTGTGAGGTAGTAGTGATGGTTTAAAAAGAAAATAAAAATTTAAGAATAAAAAAACATAAAAATGACAAAGAAACAACATAATCAAAAAAGATGGTGATACCCATTTTCCTACCGAACAAATCTTCAGTCCAAGCTAGAGAGGGGAATAATAATCGGTTCTAAACCCGACCCGGTGGAACCGATCTGGAACCGGTTCCGGTTCCTACCCGGCTAATAGAAGAACCAGTTCCGGGTTCAAAAACCCGTAGGTTCTAACCCGGTTCCACATTTTATAAATAAAATCGGTTCGTACCCGGACCTGGTGCGTACCCGGAACCGGTTCCTATATAAACCATCACAACCTCGTCGTTGCATGCCATTTTAATTGTGGAAGTTTGAAAGTGTAAGTTATTGATATTGGGATGCAAGGAGGCAAGAAATTTACAATCGGTTTCTAATAGTTTTGCAGCTTTTTTCATTGAATTGACCGAATGAATAGGTTTCTAATAGTCTTTGCAGTCTTTTCCATTTAATTGTAACATTAGGAACCGGTTCTTCTAAGGAACTAGAACGGTTCCAACCCGACCCGAACCGGGTACACTCAGTTCTAGTTTTAATGGTTAAAACCCGGGTAGGAACCGGACCCGGTTACAACATGAACCGGTTCCATTGACACACATTCAGGAACCGGGTCCGGGTATAAAAAGGAACCGATTATGCCCATCTCTAATCCAAGCTCTTAAAATAACCCATCAAGTCGTAAAAGTGATAGCGTCAATCAAAAGTTTCTTCTGTTGTTGGATTAGATTTATGGATTCTTATTTTTCGTTGAAGCAATCAAAGTTCAAAAGTTATGTATCTGTTTTGATTACCGCCATTCTCCATTTTAC
The DNA here is from genome assembly GCA_947069175.1 of Scalesia atractyloides. Classification (NCBI taxonomy): domain Eukaryota; kingdom Viridiplantae; phylum Streptophyta; class Magnoliopsida; order Asterales; family Asteraceae; genus Scalesia; species Scalesia atractyloides. The sequence continues at coordinate 88,213,318 of CAMTDV010000008.1, forward strand.
ACCTAAGCCTACATTTTGAAGAAGTGTGATTCGTAATCGCCGAGAGAAAAAAAAAATAGAGTAAAAGGTTAGGTTTATGTAAACAACATTAATAAAGATGTTAACTATAATAACTTAAATGTAAACGTATAAGAAAGATTTTTATATTTTAAATTACACTTTTTATTTTTTGAATCTTACATAATTTTATTCCAAAACCGAAATAACTGAAAAACCAAACTGAACCAACGTAAAAACCGAAATCGAACAGTTTTATAAAATTGAAAACCGATATTTCAGTTTCGATTTTGATTTTATTCAAAAACCGAACCGTGCACAACCCTATGTGCACCTTTTTGCCAATTTGATTTCTTGATAAGGTTAAAATTAACAAGATTGAAGAGCTAAATGAATATACATTTTTATTTCCATTTTGAAAATTGTATTTAGTCTTTTAGAAAAAGTGTTCTATTCTGTTTTTTTTTTCCTTCTAAATATCTTTTTTAATATATGATTGTAACATATAAAATAGGAGGTATTACTCATCGAAAATGTTGACAAGAGATTACTCAGACTTAGTCTTACGTTTCTCTTTGGTTTGATTGAAGTACATTGAACACAAGGTCTCGAGAGGGGTTACACAAACAGTTTTGTCTGCATATTTTTTTTATTTAATATTCATAGCCAAAAGTACTAAACCAATGAAAAATAAGTTATTCCATTTCGGACAAAACATTGTTGGACGATATGTGTTAATATGGTTGGATAACAAGTCAAAATGAGTATTTTAGTACGTAGGGTTTAAGTTGGAAGACTCGTAACCACTTTATTATTTTTCTTTATGTGTTAATTATATCTATAGTATTTGAGAGAAGGTTTAATAGTATGAGCAATTTCATATATAGCTCTACAAACTTGCAAAATATCATATATAAACATACAAAATTATAAATATCATATATACCCTTACAAAATAGTTGAAATATCATATATATACCCCAATTCATTAAAAACAATTTAGTAAATGATAGTTTTACCCTTATTTTTCTAAAACTTGGAAATCCCAATATATGACCTATAACTCAATATTATATTTACTTATTTCTAGCTTAAATATAATATATGGAGTATGCTATTGTTTATGGGTAAAAAGAAAGTTAAAAATAAATTTAAGCTAAAAATGTGTTATATAAAATTATGAAGTTAAAAGATGAGTATAAATGCAAACTTGAAGTTTAAAAAATAAGGGTAAAATAATCATTTATTAGATTGTTTATAATAAATTGAATATATTTGATATTTTAATTATTTTGTAAGGGCATGTATGATATTTTAAATTTTTGTTATGAATATATAAAAATTTTCAAGTTTGTAAGGGTGTATATGAAATTAATCCTTAATAGGAAACTCTTTATTTATTTATTTTAAATCCACTATTGAGTTTTCTTCAAACTTCCACACTTTTGTTTTCTTTTATTCCCCCTTTAGTTTAACAATATCGACTCAAACCTATTTCAAGTTTTATCAGCAAACATTTTTTTTATTATAGTTATTTCCTCTTATTATTATTGTTAATTTAATTATTTTTTAATCCCATATTGATATCGATCAAATTCATATCACGTCCCATGATAACATACTAGTTTAATTGTACTAATTATAACTATTTAAAACAATGAAATATCATCACTTTCTATTTTAGCTAAACTTCTTAGTTACCTCTTCCGCAAGTCTCGGTTGTTTGGTATCTTTCTTTTCAATTTAAATGTGTGTAAAGTTCTAAATAGGTTTCTTGATAAACAAGTTGTTAAATTCTTGTCATCATCTTAATTTGTGTGAAGAAAATCCAATTTGTACATTGTGTATTCAAATCCTCTAGCTCCCAATTGTGTCCATCAACTAGATTACATAACCCAATTGTGTCCATTAACTAGATTACATAGGTCATGAAATGGGGCCTTTATCAAGTGTGAATTTACCCTTTTGTCCTTGAATGCTACCCTTTCAACTTCAAGAGGGGTGCATATTCATGGGGAAGAAATACAAAATGATAAATTATTAAATAAAAACATGTTACTTTTTGTGCAAGGCTAGATATGGTTGATCTTTTATAACATCGGTTTTTATTTTAAAAGTATTTTATTTTGACCCAAAGCTATTTTAACCCTTGCCAAAACCAACACAAAATTACTTTTTACCGGTCATCAAACAACTACTTTATACTTTTATCAGTTCATGGGCGGGACCTATTTTGGAAATTGCACGACCTCAAAAATAACTTTAAAAAAATAAACATGCTTAAATATTTTAAAACAAAATATGAAACTACTTTTATCTTTTAACGTTTATTTGTAAAGTTAACAAATTAAATAATTAAACGTGAAGACTAGAATAAACAAAGCACAATTGCATATTTCTCTTTAAAAAACTTAATAATTGTGTATTTAACCAATTTAAAATTAAAATTGCATATATCCCTTTCTTAACTATTAAATTGCAAATTTACCCATTTTGGTTTTATTTATTAAAAATAAATTATATAATAACTATTTTACTCTTATTTTACTAAAACTTTAAAAAGTTACGTATTATCCATTTTTTACTAGTTTTTGTGGTTTTTTCACAATTCGTTTGTTTACATTTCGCTAGTTAGTTTTTTTTTCTTTACGTTGTTTACAATTTTACTAAGTTTTTGTTTTGCGTTTTTCTTTTAATCATTAAACGTATTTTTTGATGTATATATCTATAAATAAGCCGAAAATCAGAAGCACCTCTAAATCTATACCATAAAATACGTTTTAATGAATAACAGAAAAATGCAATTGTCCCTTTTTCTTAAGAACACCCTTTTGTATACATTTTTAAGAAAACGTTTTTTTAAGAATTCACATATGTAAAAAACGAAATGGTAAATGTGTATATTTTTTAAGTTTTAGTAAAAAATAAAAAGAACTGTAAAATAAAAACAAGAATACGGTTAAAAAATGAAAAAACTAACTAAGTAGCGAAATGTAAAAAAAACAAAATTGTGAAAAAGTCACAGAAACTAGTAAAAAATAGGGTAAAATAGTCATTATATAATTTTTGATAAAGGAAATCAAAATGGATAAATTTGCAATTTTATTAGTTAAGGAGGGGAATCTGTACAATTTTAATTTTAAATTGGGAAAATATACAATTAAAAAGTTTCTTTTAAAGAGAAATATGCAATTGTCCCAATAAATAAACAAAATATAACATGAAATAGTAAATTAATTTGCAAATGAAATTTTGTAAGGAAAAAAGACTTTTGACATCCAGTCCTACTAGTAATTGGCCGGTTTCACTAGGCTTCAGTAGACAAGTTATGTAGTTGGTTTCTGATCCGACCTAATTTGGTTATAAGAATAGTGGTTTTGCCATATGTGTACTATCACCCAAATAAATGTGCATATGGAGGTGTCAATAAAGATTACCACCATAATGGAATGTAAATAGTGTGGACAGAATGCCCATTACCCCCTATAAATTGGCTTCCACTCTCCTACATATTTTTATATCACAATCTAATAGAAACCACATATATAAATGGGTCAAATAGTTTGCTCCAACTCTCCAACAGGTGTAAAGGTCAATGGGTATCATCATGAAGAAATGGTGAAGAATGACTCTCAAAGGAATAATACATGTGGCTTTCAGATGCCACTTCATTATCCAAGGTACAAGAAAGAAGACTATGAGAAGATGCCTGAATGGAAGCTTGATTGCCTTCTTAAAGAATATGGACTCCCAACCAATATTGGAGATGTTAACCAAAAGAGGAAGTTTGCCATGGGAGCCTTTCTTTGGGCTTGATCAAGCTCAATCACATAATGAGTTCTACGAAATGGTTTTCTTTCGGTACTGGTGCAGTTATCTGTCTCATTGTCATTATTAGTTTCAGTTATAGATCTTAAGTCGATATAAGGCTCGTATAGTGGTGTGTAAAGGGTCGTGCTTGTAGTTTCCTGGTCACCGGAGATTAGTCCACTTGATTATCTTATTATAAATGCAAATCCGGTTTTGTGGTTGAAGTTATCATTGTTATGTAAGGGTTGCTAGTAAGCAAAATAATAAATTTGGATTGGGACTTTGTCGAGAAAAATAGAAGTTCACATTATTTAGACAACTTTCAAAGGAATAATTATCTCTTTTTAGTCAAAATAAGTGATATTAGGGTATCCACAATATAAGACTTATTGACAATGACAAATCAATAAACCACGGGGTGTCAGCCCAATGGTCAGCCTCACCCATTTCAAACGGGAGGACGCGGGTTCGAGTCCAGCTCGGCCCGAATAATCCTGCTGTGTAGTAACCGCCAGGCAGCTATGGGGCTAAGCTAGCTTGGGAAGAGAGAACCCTCCCGCGGTCAGGGGTACCGTGCATTTACCCTTTTTTTCCCGACAATGACAAATCAATACCACACACGGTGGAACGACCAAACATAGGGCAAGTCCCCTCCACTTAAGACTTTTAATAAAAACATATTTTATTATATTTGTCAAATTCTTATAAAATCTGCTGGAAGAACTTATAAAACATAGACTTTTATAAGTTATATTAATAAAATAATATATGATCAACTTCTTTTAATATTCATAAAACATAGCAATTAGTTTTTAGTTTATTAAATTTGACAATTGTATAGTATATTTAGATACAATTTACTATATATTTGTATGATGATATATTAAAAACTAAATAGTTTCAAGGAAATTACGTAGTTATAAGAGTAAAATTCTCTTATAAATAACTTTAACGTACTAAACGTACTGAAAAAGCCAAAAATGCGGTTGCATTTTCGTAATTATTTACTCGTAGGGTAATTATCAAAGTTGCTCTACAAATGATCTTGTAGAGTAATTTTGATCTTGTAGGGCAATTACTAAAATTACTTTACAAGTGTATCAGATTACTCTTTATTAAAATTACTCTACAAGTGTATAAAAATTATTCTGGAAGTTTATCAAATAACATACAATTCAAAATTACTCTGCAAAATCATTTATAGAGTAATTATGATACTTTACAAAATTACCTTACAAGATCAAAATTATCATACAAGATCATTTGTAGAGTAATTATTAGATTACATTTGTAATTAGTCGTTGTTAGATGGTAGTTTGTGTAAATATGGGTATTATATATACCCCTCTCTTGTAATTATAATACAACCTTTACAATTACGCACACAAAGGTGGTGGTGTAACTTAACTAATTATTTCTCGCACAATATACTGGTCACATTTTTTTAAATTTCTTTATCTTACCCTATATTGACACAATTAAGTATATAACAACAAAAACAAGCAGGCTTAATTCAACTGCAACTACCTCAATTAGGACCAAGAAACATTTTATGGAAATAGTTGTTTCTGTGATGATGTTTTCTATAGTTGGTATATAGTAGTTGAAGTGTTACATGAAACATAATGATCTGACGATGCTTACAATGTTTGCATCTAAACTGCAAAAAAGATTGATGTAAACTTTAACGTTGTTTCGTGTCATTTTCTCCATCGAACATTCACGAATCGATCTTTGGATGCCATACGTGACAGCGATAAATACTTGGACTTCTGCTTAGATCCGTTTGTAAACACGTTGATTCAGTGATGTGATAAAAATCATGACGTCATGATAAAATTAAAGGATTTACCTTGATTTGATGATGTATGATGGTTGGCCCGAAAATGGTGAGTATGGTCAAGTTTTGGTGACGTGTCAAAACATTTTCACGTCAAACTAGCGGTTTGAAAAGTACCAATCAGGTACTGGTTTTGGCTAAACCGCTAAAATGAGTGTAGGATTAAACGTATTGTTATAGAAAAAAGTTTGTCAAATAAATAAAAATAGTAACTATAGCAACTATAAGTCACCTTATTTGGGTCACAAATTCTTATAAATCTTACTTGATTTTCCTACAACATTTTTGAAGTGATCAATACAAAATGCAATCATTTATATATTGAATTATTATTTTGAAGACAGAAGTTTAACTAATTATAACACAAGTAAAAGAATTAAAAAATCTGCAAATTATAACGTTACACAAAAGATAAAATTGCATACATGCTCTTTAAAATTAGAGCTCTCAAACATGTTATAGTTGTACCAATTAAACGGATGATATTCCACATCAAAGTTTAACATAACTATTGAACACGAACACAACACGTTTAGCTAAAGGTGTCGCATTTTTAAACACTAACGCAAGTATGCTTAATAAATGAGTTACCAAACACAAGATGTTAAACCCAATTATGTGTAATCAATAACATTAATGACACGGCACCTTAAACATGATTAAATATAAGCATTTCAATAATACGTTTATCACGTTCATCAAACAACTCACTAAACACATTTAAGAAATAAGAAATAATAGGATACAATTAATATGATAAAATAAAAGTTATGAAAGATATTTAATTATTTATATAACTACACCGTTTTGATATAAGTTAAAAGTGTAGTGTGTTTCTTATAGGACAGCCATCCATCCCCAACTAGAATTGGTATGATATGTGGTTGAATTCTCCTAAGCCTCCTCGACCTCACAATTTTTTTTTTGTCAAAAGAGACCTTCAATGACCCCAATTGATGGTTGGAATTAATTAGGAGCATTTTGGATCCTATATATATTCAATTAATCTATTCAATATGATAAATTAAATATGTTAGATGTATAATAAATGTATTAAGTGAGTTGAACTTGTTTAAATACGTTTTAAGTTAATGTGTTAATCCGTTTATGATTCAAGAAAATTGGTTAATCTTCTTGATTGACCCTCAAGAAAAATAAATTATGGGTCTGTCACTGTCCATAACCCAAAGTTATCTTCCTTCTACACACAACCCATTCAGAACACACTATTTATTAGTGGAGTTCTTTTGTAACTAAGTTCAACTTGAAACCGACGACTATCATGGTGACATCTAGAGATCGATAAATGTCTACTCCAACCTTTTATTTTTTGCTTGTCGTACTTTCCTCTCCCTTTATAAGTTATCAAATCACTAATGTTCCTCCTTTTCACATTAAAAGATAAAAAAGGATCTCCTCGATTTTATGTTTTCAAGAGAGGGTAAGATGAAAAATTTAGAGGGGGAGGTACGTTTAGAAAACCCATCAACCACAAATATCACTTTGCATTAGATGAGGAAAATTTTAACTTGCTAAATATTAAAAGATGGTTTATTTAGTTTATGTTCACTAAAAACTATTTAGGTTGTATTCTTTTGATAGAGTGTCAAACAAGGTAAATAGTAAAAAAGCAATTATGTTTTTTAACAATAAGTTTGGATTACCGATGGACCACTGGAGTATTATCATATCACTAACGGAATCACCCGATCATATCCATCTCCATGAGGCAATAATGCGTATACATCAATTCGGGATGAAACCCAATAAATCTGAGAAAAACCCGGTTGGTGAGAATCGAATCCAAAATCTAATGATTCTTAAGCTTTATCTCACCCTAAAATGCCAGTATACTATAATGCCATAGGCATCTATTGTGTATTAATTATCTAAAATAATCAACAACAAATATATGTAGGCGTTCCATCCGACACGGTTTGTAAATTTTCAAACCTAGTTCATATGAGATATTACCAAGCCCAATACGAAAATTCAACGTCTTATTTACTTGATAGCAACAAAAGTAAAAAACGCCACGATAAGAGATGCATGTGGGTAGGAGAATGGTGTATGATTTGGGCCTTGGCCGCGTTGCTAATGGCGTTCCTAATCAGGGGCGGATCTAGGTAGACGTCTGGGTGGGCGGGGGCACCTTTTGAAAAAAAAATTAGTGTGTTTTATAGGGTAAAATCCCGCTCACACACTTTGAAAATTTGGTCAAACTCCTCGTTCGCACCGCTTGAAAATATTTCACAGATTAGCGACTGCCCAACCAAAAGGCAATGTGATTGATAACAAATGAGCTCTTTTCTTCATTCGTCTTTATTAGCCAAATTCAAATTGTTGTTGGTTCTCATGATTGGCAGGCTTGGATTAATAAATGATAGGGGTCGATTCAGTGCAAACATTTGTCTCTTATCCCAGAAAGATATATTTTTGGAGGAAGGAAATTGCTGACGTAAGATGAAATTGGAACCCATCACGTATCACAAGAGGCGGAAGCATATTAGAGAGTAACATTCATTAAGTGATATGGAGTTCTCTTTTATAGGATAGAATTTCAGCATTTGTTATCAAATTCAGAATTAAGAAATTGACGTGGCAACAAATAGCCTAAGTGGGTGGGTGATAACTCACGATTTCACTATTAAATGAAAAGTCAAAAAAATCTTTAAACTCAGTTTAAGGTTTATCGTCATTTTCACACATCTATCACACTCTCACCGATTGATTCGCTAATTTGGTTATTTGTCCTTCATCAATCATCTTTATAGATTCCAATTAGGTTAATATGTAGAGGGTGTTTGAGATTGCTTATTTAACTCTAAAAGTGATTATAAACTTATGAATTTTTTAAAAGAAGCTTTTATAATTGTGTTTGCATTAGATTTTGTGGTGGAAAAAAATAAAATGACCAAAATGATATATGATAAATTTTCATTTTAAAGGGTGATGTTAGATTAACAATTTTATGTTAAAAAGAACCAAAAGTCATTTAAAAAACGAGGCTTTTACGTATTTTGAAAAATAACTTTTTACTTTTTCTTAAAAAGCCAAAATGAAAAGCAATTCCATCATTACTAAACATTTTTTAAACTTATTGGCTTTTTGAAAAAGCCAATAAGTCATTTTCAAACTCAATTCCAAACACTCTCGTATTAGCCCAATCATTCGGGTACACAAAGGCCCACTGTGGTAAAACTCTTGCTTACGCATGACATTTTGTTACGAATGAGACTCTAAACAACGACCTCCCCTAAACCGTCCCTTTGGCTTACAAATCTCTTGGAAGATGAAAGTTCAACTCTCACTTGGTGCAGAGTGAGACACTAGTGGACAATGATTGGAGACTCAGGGAAACTTGGGTTCGATCCTTGAGGCAAACAAGTTTTACCGATAATTTCACCGTTGTGCTTACGGACGAGTGGATTACCGAGTTTTCCCTAGAATTTGTGGTGAACTTGGGTTACTCTTAGAGTACTTTGTTTGATCCAGTGGGTGCCCCAAGAGTGCTCGAAATTGATAGTGTTGGCTACTAAAAAAATGTAATAAACAAATAGAAAAAAAAAACAAACTAAAACCAAAAACAAGATCGGTGGTTCGGTCCCCGTATCTGAGTCTGTAGATCTACTTGTACATCTCATCAGAAGCCCACATACTCGGAGATCATTCTCCGGTACACATCGTCGGAGATAACCAGAAGCCGATAATGACGTCATCCAACGGTATACTTTCCGCATTTGCCCTCGTTTTCGCTATCACATTGCCCACCGCCGTTCACGGTCAGCCTTTCGCTCCCGCTCCCGCTCCGGTCAGCGATGGTCAGTTTCTCAGTTTTTAAAAATATTCTTACATTTTTTTTTATTTCGTAATTTTTACACCGTATTTTTATTGATTTGATTGATGTTGAGATGGGTTAGGTTTTTTATTCCGGTAATTGAATGTTTTGATTCATGGAACGGTGATATTTTAGAAATTTTGTATATTTTGTGTATTTTATACATTTCTTTTTAATTATGAAGGAATGTAGGTGGCTGCAAACGAACCGGACGCATATGTTTCTGTTTGTTTGTTAATTTTAAGAAACGAGAGTTGATGAACACAAACTAAACTTCATGAACGCAAATGAAAACAAACGAACACAAACAAACGTTCATGAACAAAATATATAATAAACTGACACTATTAAATATTTTATTTGTTGGAATTTTGAAGTATTTAAATAAGATATAAAAACTAAAAACACTAATGAACTATCTAATACAAACGAACACGTTACCGAACGTTCACGAACATAGATGAATGAACGCAGTCTCTGTTCATGTTCGTTCATTTGATGAACGAACGAAATTTCTTGTTCGTGTTCAACTTCCCGCCGAATGGTTCACGAACTGTTTGTCGCACGTGGTTCGTTTGCAGCCCTATATGTAGCATTAGTGTTTATTGATTTTGGGGGCATAAATTCATTCAATAACTCAAACCCTTTGATTTTGATTTTCTTTATTGAAGTATCATATATTGGGCCGCTGTTGTTCGAAAACCTACGGGTCAATCGACATTCAGTATTAGAACTCTTGGTCACATCTTGGTTTAAAAAGGGGCGCTTGAAAAGGCGTTGGGGGAAAATAGGCCCGTCTCATGTAGTTTTGGGTCAAAGTTAGGGTTATGTAAAAACAACCGAAGAGATGGAGAAATTATGAATGGCTTACTTCATAAATAGGTTGATATGTAACGTGTGACTAAGCTTATGGGATTGAAACGCCTCTAGTTTTAAACCAAGGGTTACATGACCTTGATGCTCATAGTTTAGGTCCGCCCTTGCATAAAATCACACGAATAACCATTTTGAAACGTATTACCCAAACAAACATTGACATTTCTTTTTATAAATCTATCAATTTGACTATTACAAATGATTACATCCAACCATAATGAGTCCATGTGTATCAATGGCATAATTATGGCAACTTTTGCTTTCATTGTGTCGTGTGAATGTGTTATTGGTTGTTAGTATAGTCGTGGAAACGTAGAAGACTTTGGATCAACAGCGGCTAAGTTCTGCACAAAAATTGTGCATGCGTTCGTTATTGATTGTGTTCCCTTTTAATTAGATTTATATGGGTCAATATGATAAATTACAAGAAAAGAATCATCAATGGTTAATTTTAGTAATATATTTATCCACACATGTACGTGCCAATGTGTTATTGGTTGTTAGTCTAATCAGCGGAAAAGTGAAGGACTTCTGCACAAAAGTGGCTAAGTTTTGCGCAAATACTGTGCACGCATACGACATTATTAGGGTCAAGTTGATTAGCTTAAAGAAAAGGAATGTTGATAGCTATTTTAGTAATATATTTAGGATTCACACATGTTTTGACTCTTGATTCAGGGACATCAATTGACCAGGGGATAGCATATTTGCTGATGATACTGGCTTTGGTGCTCACATACATCATCCACACCATTGACACTCCTCTTAACCTTGGTTGATTATCAATGATGACACTTTATTTGCAGCTATAACGCTAGTCTAGTAATTATCAATTGCTTTGCTTATGCTAGTGAAGAATTCTGAACGGCGTGTCTCAGATTTTGTGACGCAATGGAATCTTTTATCGAGCGAAATTGACTTTTGTGTTGCAAGTTGTGATTGGCTTCTGCATGTTCTTTGTGTTGCAAGCTGTGATTGGCTTCTGCATGTTCTTTGTGTTGCAAGCTGTGATTGGCTTGGTATTTTGTATAAACCTGTTAGTATGAATGGGAGTCTTTGCTATCAGGTGCCAAAATTTTGCTGCTTTCAGTTTTCAGTTATTCACTAAATGGAAATATGGACATTGAATGAATTTTGGTGTTTGCGTCTCAGACTTTTAAATAGAACATGAACATTGTAGGGGACGTATGTTGAAGCCTTGGGAGTTTCACACCCTCTAATTCTACTTCTAAATGTCATGGCTGCTTATGCAAAGTCGTGCCCATAGCCTGGCACGACCATGCCTATCTACCATTTTGCTGAGTTTCTTGGAATTTTGGATTATTGCTTCGTTTTTACTCGTTTTCCATTTCTTTTTATCTAGATACCTTGAAAACCTGCAATTACCAAATAGAAACAATTTAGATAGTATTTTCAACTACAAAGTCATGAAAAGTGCCATAAAATGGAGATAATTATGCACTAAAAACATGTATAATTGATGGCACGTCATTGAGATTGTAAAAAGGCGGGGGTGGGAAAAAAAAGAAGTTAAAATGTGGACCAACGGAGGTTGGGTACCCTAAACACAAATCAATGAAGTCCTTGGTTCGTCTATCTATACATTCATTTTGCAATATTGACATTTTAGGGAAACAAAGACCGTTAGAGGTCGATTTTATGATCCGGAATCCTGGATCCCGAGTAAGTTCAGTATCCCGAATACCAACGATATTAACAAATATTTGCTCTATTGCTTTTGACTTGTCTTCGTAGGTAATTACTATTGACTTAGTCCATGCTATATGGTTGAAGAGGACGTGTGGAAAAGTTCTCCAACAGACGCACACATATTATATGCCACTTATTTCTTCAAGTTATAGAGACCACTATGAGCACCCACAACGCGGGTGACATGGTTGGCGTCCGAAATTCCAAGCCCATCCATTCCCAAACGAGCATCATTGTCAGAGAGGTAGGAGAGAGAGAGAGAGAGAGATGTGGACCATTTTGTGAAAGGGAAGGTGGGAGCTGGCAGTCCAGATGAAAGAAACGACGTGTATCAACACTTTTAAGATATATGACATACTTGTCACAAATGGTCCCCTCCCCTGTATGTACATAATTCTCTACAACGTAAAAAACACAACCGCATAACACATTCCCAAAGAAAATTAAAGCATAAGAGTATTGAAGGAGGGCATGTTTCCTTTTCCAACTCATCTTACAACTAGTCACACTTTCAACTCAATTCCACATTTTAGGACAATAAAAAAACCACAAAGAAAAGGAACCCTTCTTCATATCTCCGTCATACCTTTGGGGCTCCAGCAGCACATCACAACTAGCCCATGGCATACTTCTGAGTCCAGCTTCGCGCAGTCGTCTCGTACTTGTTCCGGTCCGTTTTGTACATGTGGGCAATCTCCGGCACCAAAGGGTCATCTGGGTTCGGGTCCGTCAACAGGGAGCATATTGACAGCAACACCTATTACCATGTCCCCAAAACACAAATCATCACTACAGAAAAACAAAGAATAAAGTAGACGGATGGTCCTTGTGGTTTACCCAACTTTTGGATTTGGTCTCTAGCTTTTCAAAAGTACACGGATGGTCCTTTTGGTTTGCACTTTGTAACGCATTTAGTCCGCAGCCAATAAATCTAAAGGTTTTAGCATGTCCAAGTTATGGACTAAATGTGTTACAAAGTTCAAACCACAGGTACCATCCATGTACTTTGGAAAAAGCTAGGGACTAAATGTGTTACAAAGTGAAAACCACATGGACCATCCGTGTACTTTACTCTAAGACAAATGTGAGCCCACCACACTATTTGTGTAGGTGGTAAAACGTTGGTGGTCAAAAAAGGTAGAAATCTAAACGGGTCAGAATGGTTCAGATTGACCCGCTGAAACTTTTTATAGATTATATGTAAGTCTGATTATAAAATTTATTGTTGTGATAATGATCTAATTTTATCTTTAAGAAATAAAGACGAACCTTGGAGATGGTAAGAGCTGGGCTCCATTGTTCTTTAAGAATATCAAGACATATGCTACCATTACTGTTGATATTCGGGTGGAAAACTTTCGTCCTGAAAGCTACCTACAGAAGTTGGCCACAAATGCAATTTAAGAAACAGAAGCGAACAATATATATGAATTATAACTAGATAGCACTGATGCATAGAGGTAAAAGCAGATTATTAACCAGTTTATTTACAATAATGTTTGTAAAGTGTGTTACGCCAATGAAAGAAGTGAATGAAAGCATCTGCTACTTTAAGTAATAGAATATTGTAGTTTCTATGTGATTTTTAACCATAAAACCAGGTGATACCTTCAAATTCCTCACAAATCTTTAGCATTATAGAAACTATTTATGTAATGATTTTTTTGCGGTTTTAGTATATTCAATATTTGTTAACATATATACTTGGTGAGAGAAAACTTGACATGAAGTCAGAGGTTAAAAGAGTAAAATGCCATTTTCGACCATGAGGTTTGGCCAGTTTTGCGACTTTCGCCCAAAGGTTTGTTTTTTAGCATCTGGATCCAAAATGTTTGAAATCTTGCCATTTTCATCCAGCCTGTTAACTCCATCCATTTTTCTCCGTTAAGTGAGGGATAATTCTGTTTTTTCGGTTAACTTAGAGGGCAATTCGGTCTTTTCAGGAGTATTCAATCTTTTTACATAAAGTGAAAACACGGATGGAGTTAACGAGCCGGGTGAAAATGGCAAGATTTCAAACCCTTTGGATCCAGATACGGAAAAACAAACCTTTGAACGAAAGTTGCAAAATTGGCCAAACTTCAGGGACGGAATTGGCATTTTACTCAAAGTTAAAATTATGGAGCACTGAATATGATGAGTATGTAGAAAAGTTAATGTTTACCTTAGGTGGCTTAAAAGGATAATCTGGAGGGAAATGGATGGTAACTAGAAAAACCCCACCGGAATAAGGACTGTCGGGAGGACCCATGATTGTTGCTTGCCAGTGAAACATGTCTTCTGCCACCGGGCCTAAAATTACAGTAACAAAACTTGGGTAAACCATAAATGAAATAATATATTGGTGATTTTCATTACAATAAGCATCCATATTAGTACAAGTGGGAGTAAAATTAGAAAACTTAGCACGTGTAAAATGTAACGCATGGGTTCAAACATCAAAGTTGCTTGTGTGTATTTTTAAAGCATGTAAATTCACAAGTTCCTAAATCTGTTTATTCAAATCTAAGATTCCTACAGTAATGGTGTGTTTTTGTAATCGTAGTTATTGTGAACTATTTATTTAGAAGTCTAAAAATGGAATAAAAGGTGTTTCAGGTCAACCTGACCAAACCCTAACAAAAATGAATTCCTTTGGGACGTTTGACCTAATATAGTTTTGACCCGTTACCCAACTTGGCGGTCCTGCCATATTGCCACCTCTACTTTAGTTGTTTCCAGCGTTGGAGTGTATTCATCTCAAGTTATTGACTTATGACCTCCCAATTTTTTATTAGCTGAATAGCAAAATAGCCTAACGCTTACTCTAAATGGCCCATATATAGTAGAACGGATGAACTGGTGCGTTTCTTTGATTGATGGAAATTACCATAATGGGCCTGGTGGTAATAGTGATGCTTGGATCTTAAAAATACCAAAGAACGCACATGAGAACAAGATAGATTCAGTCATATTAAAATGCAAATGCAAAGAGATGCTTCAACAATACAAATGTGCTAATTGTATCAAACGATGTGGATTGGCTAACAGAATCTATATGATGACCAAAGTAGCGCTGGCGTTATGTGAGCACTTGACAACAAGAAAGTAACCTTTTTTTAACAATTGCATAGTTGTGTTATGTTATTTTAACATGCTAATACACTTTGTATTTTACGTTTTTGCATAAAACATATTTAAAGCACCCAATTGTGCAGCTTATAGCATACGCTCTTCTTGTACATTTCATTTTTAACTGCGGAGTATTGTTTTAGGTTTTTACATGTTCATACACTTGCGGTCTGGTGATTGTGCATTTGGAAATAGCTGAAGTTTCTTGTTGTGATGTTCAATTGTTCATAGCATGTATTTCTTCTATCGTTTCAAACCATTAGCTTTGACACAAATCACTTGCATTATTGTAATTTCCACTAACCGTGGTCATAAATTAAAAGAAAAAGAAAATTCACTTATAAACCTCCATATCATTCAGCAAGACAAATGCACTACACGAAAAACCAGATCGTTAACTCAATATCATTCAAAAATCCCATGCACACATATCCAATTTAAACACTTTCATGTTCAACTTCCATTTTAAGATCCATGGAATCCTGCCTATAGAAACACCAATACGCACTATATAACTATCACAACACAACCACCATGTTAGCAGTCACATCACAAGGTATACACACAAGACGATAGTGCATGTTGTTAAGCATTCACAGGACAAAACTTTGTTAAGCTACAAAGTGGCCATGATCTACATTCTACAACAACATAAATCAACAAATGAGCAAACTATACTGCAAATTACTTAGCATATAGTGCAAATTACCAAAAGAAAAAAAATCTTAACCTAACTTTTTTAGAGAAAGATAAGCCAATTCTTCACAATTTCCAAATAATCAAGACACAATTCCGCTTTTCCTCAGAGAAAATAACAGATCAAAGCCAAATTCAAGCAACAAAGACGTAATTCAACACACACAATGCAGAAATCAACATAAAACACGAGAGATCGAATCAAAAGTTGGTAAAAAAGCATAGAATAGAGGATCTAAGAGATCGGTACCAGCGCTGCAAGAGGTAGGAGGATCTTTCTGAAGATCCTTGAGCTCCTTCAAGATCCGCTTGGAAGCCATTGGTCAACGAATTTCGAGCAAACAGAAACCCTAACGAAAGTTAGATGACGTAATGAGAAAAGGAGAAGAATCAAGAGAGAAAAAGTGCGCAATGAATCTCACCTGAAAGATCCTGCCTGGCCTCTGGATTCTGTGAATACCCGGAGGAAAATGATGGCGTTTGTACAAATGGGCTTTATATAGATGTACAAAAACATCCATTTGGGCAGGCCAAACCGGTTAATTAGCCATAATTGGTTATTAACCGAAATCATAACCAATTACCGGTTATTTTTAAACCTAGGTTAGTAACCAGTTATAAATATTTAGTATAGTAATCAATTATTAACCGGCTTTTTTAACTGGTTAACCGAAAAATTCAAAAAAAAGACATTAACCGGTTTTTAACCAATTAAAGTCAAAACGTCAAGTTATGCGGTGTAACTGGTTAACCGAACCGATTATTAAAGTTAACCGGTTTCTTCACCTCTAGTTTGAGCTAGACCCTGACCCAACGGTTTGGTACCAGTTCGGAATTTGAAGGAAAATGCCGGTTTTAAACCTGGCCAGAATCATTTTTTTAAACCGGTTTATGTTTATTAATAGGTTTGCGTCCCGAACCGGGTTAGAACTCGAACCTAATCAATTCCTATAGGGCTAGCCTTTTTAATCTAGAACCTAATCGATTCCTGTAGGCTTGGGCTTTTTATTCTAAAACCGATTCGTAACTAGAACTGGTTTTTTAAATTGATTTGGGCCCGCATTAAGAAAACCAATTCG
Source organism: Scalesia atractyloides (assembly GCA_947069175.1). Classification (NCBI taxonomy): domain Eukaryota; kingdom Viridiplantae; phylum Streptophyta; class Magnoliopsida; order Asterales; family Asteraceae; genus Scalesia; species Scalesia atractyloides. The sequence goes on from CAMTDV010000008.1 coordinate 88,230,275, forward strand.
ATTGGGGCCTAAACCTGGTTTTTCTACACCTCTAGTGTCCATTGAATTGCATAAATCTCGGTTATGGGTATCGATGTATTGAAATAACCAGTTTGTGTATGGAGCTAGGTTTTGAAGATAAAGCGATTTGGTTTTTTGGGTTCCGGTTTTAGAGTTGACTGGTTCGGGTCAGGTATAACACGCGCGCACACAGACACAAATAAATAAAAAATGAGGTTATTGAGTTTATATTAGATATTTTGGTACGCAATCGATATATAACCAGCGGTAGGGTCGGGCATGTAACCTTGTAGAAGCGAATTTTAAATACCCAGTTTGAGGCATTTTATTGGGTAGGTTAATGCCCGGTTATTTTTGTAGACCTATAGACTATATATATTATAGTTAAATTTATAGGCTCATAAATGAAGCCGTAGGCTAAAGATACAGCCCAACTCAAGCCCGGAGTCACGTATAAAAACCCGACCGACGTCAGCATTGTGTTCAACTCCGCAGTTGGAAGAATTGTTTTTTCCGTCTATATTTTCCTGCTCAAGTCAACTTTTTTAGCTTGCTAAAAGCTGGGCTCAGGGACTACAATCAACCACCTCCCATGTAGTCGTTCTAAGTCCAGGTATGGGACATGATTTTAGGATATGTATGGAACTAAAATGATCATATACAGTCTCATACGCAACCTACTGGCATCCCTAGTGCCACACCACTAAACTATCGGTACCTAACCGTACCATACCAATCGAATTTTGGTACCCATTTTTGGCGTTTTTAGGATGGGTAGTTTCGGTGAGGCACCGTTTGAGTATGAGACAATATTTTACCCACTTTTTACCTTCGAATGCTATACTCTGCCGAGCACTTTAGGTACCAGTGCCCATTCTTTTTACGGTATGTGACTCCTTTCAAGCTCATCCCTAACTAAGACTAATAAGTGATTAAAAAAAAGTGCAAATGAACATACAAAGTGAACTGAACAAAAATCTTCCAGGTAATAAAGGCAAGCACAAAAGGGAAATTGTTACATTTCCCTTTTAAAGTATATCTTACAACAGCTCCTTAGAAGATTTTTCATTCATACATTTTATCAAACAGAAAACCAGAAACCATAAAAGACAAAAGGGGCCTTTTCCTTCTTCAGTTCACACTACAACTAACCCATGGCATACTTCTGGGTCCAGCTTCTAGCCGTTGTCTCGTACTTGCTCCTATCAACCTTGTACATGTGAGCAATCTCCGGCACCAGAGGATCATCTGGGTTTGGGTCAGTTAACAGAGAGCAAATCGACAGCAAGACCTACAAACAATGTACAAAAAATTGGTCATTTCATTGCGGAATAAACAGATTGCTGTAAAACTGTTATTTAACAAACAACTGTTGGGTTTCTCTTCTAATTACTGGGCTCTAAAATTGTGTGAGATCCAATCATTTGCTATAATAACTTTTATTTAAGTAGACTGGAACTTCATGATTAGAAGGTGGCGATTTTGACCCATTTTCTTATGAGTGGGTCGATTTAAGTTGGGTTTTTTTTATCAGTAATGTGTCTTTTTAATATGTAGGGCCTCCTAAATCATTTAATTAATATAACTAGATTATTCTCGATACAGTTTACTAACTGTAACCATATTTAACACACACTATTTAGCGAACAAAGAAAATTTGAACAAGAAGTAATGCGGGTCAACCCGACGCATCGCCCATCCCGTAAAAAAGTTGCACATTTTAGCTGGTACATGTTACCTACTGGAGACAATTCCTCCCTGGTCAATACTTGCACATAGTATCTAATCAGAGCATATCTGTTTTTATAGTCAATAAGTTTTCAATTTGTAGATCACATGCATGTGAGAGAGACAAATGGATGACTCAATTACGTGAAATACTAGTTTAGAAACCTGTGTATTACACGGGTTGATTGTCAACCTGTATTAAATAATGCACAGATAATCTAACTTGGCCCGCAGTTAAGATATATCTTCTAATCCACCTAACTTGATGATAACTTTTTTTTAATATTTTTTGGCTAGTTTGGTTTTCGGGGCCGTTCCAAACCGTGACACCGGTTTTTCAAAACGTAACCAAACATAAAACGATTAAAAAGTAGATTTTATAAATAATGTAATTTAATCTTTTTGTAAAATAAACTTGAATGAAGCTTTATTTTTTTGACAAAAATAAACGAAACAATCAAACTAAGAATCAATTTAAAATAAAACCTACTAGACAGGAAATCAGTTAAAAATAAAAAGTACAATATTATAAAGTTAACCCCATAGCTAGTTTGAAACAATAAAAAATATTAGTTATTTATGAAAATATTTTTGAAATAATAATTATTTGAGAGAAGAGGAGGTCTTGCCACATGTCATTAATTAAAATTGTATACTAGAATTTAGATTAGATTTGATCAAGTAAAAGTTATGGAAATAAATCCCACAATACGAAGGATAGCACAGGAACCGTCACGAATCTTATGCATAATTCTTTAAATATTAGGTCAAATTTGTAGTGTTAAAAACGCTAACCTTGGAAATAGTAAGAGCCGGGCTCCACTGTTCCTTCAAGATATCAAGACAAATGCTACCATTGCTGTTGATGTTTGGGTAGAAAACCTTCGTCCTGAAAGCCACCTAAGAAAAGACAGAAATGTACATTTAAGTAACAAACACTCAAAAAGAAACATCAAAATAAACTGAGTAGGTAAAACAAAGATAATTACATCTCATCCAAAACAAAATACGGTTGATAATTAATTACCTTAGGTGGCTTAAACGGATAGTCTGGAGGGAAATGAATTGTAACTAGAAACACTCCACCGGTGTACGGACTGTCAGGCGGACCCATAATTGTTGCTTGCCAGTGGAACATGTCTTCTGCCACTGGGCCTAAAAACGCATTACAGAGTTGAGGTAAACGCAAAGTAGAAGTGTAGAACCAGTGCTTCACTCTTTAGCTTATGATAAAGATCCACAAATGTACCAAAATACTCATATGCATGATGCATTGAAGTTTTCCATCAGGAACACGGTGGCAGAGGGTTTATAATGCATATTTCAAACTTAGCTATTATTTATAAGTACTTATTGCTTAATCAGATGATTATGTGTACCTAACAATAATTTGAAAAATGGGATTGCAATGGATGTTTCCCATTAGATTGGTTATTAAACACTATTCTGCAATGAAACAATTTCATTCTCTAAAACGTTTGCTACGCTTCTTTAATGTACATTAGATCAAGTACTTAACTTGATACGCTTCTTTAATGCTTTTGTCGGGTCAAATTGCACTACGCACAATTTCCTAATTAATTAAAATTTTCCTTTTAACGAATGGTACAGCCTAATTAGGGGCATCCCAAATTAAAAATTAAAATATAATAATAATAATAATAAATAAATAAATAATTCCAGACTTCTGTTAGTAAATAAAAACATTTTTTTTCTAACCATGAACCATTCATTTCATGAGGTAATATGCTCTGTTGACTGATAATCTGATACACAAACATCAGCTAAATTCTTATAGTGATGAACCCTAATCATGATGTACTCAATACTCAAAATCCTTCATCCACAACCTACTAATTTAAATTTCCCTACAGATCAAACCACGAATCCCTAATTTTCAACCAAACACATAAAACGACACGCAAAACAATTAAAACCCTAGAGATCGAAATTCAAAACCAAAAACCTAAAAAAAAAAACAGGATCTAACAGATCAAAATCGAAACAATACCTGCACGCAAGAGGTAGGAGGATCCTTCTGGAGATCCTTGAGTTCTTTCAAGATCCGCTTCGAAGCCATCAGGAATTCCTGAATTTTTCAAAAATAAAAACCCTAATTTTTATCAGAACACAACATCTAGAAACAAAGAAATTGCGTACATAACAGTGGTTATAGGTATACAGATACATTAGATACAAGGGAAAATAAGAAATCGAAAGGAGATCGGATGATGACCTTGAAGATCCTCAACCTCCTCCTGCGTAGCAATTGGAGTTGTGAAGGTTGGGAGGAATCAACGGCGTTTCGAGAGAAGAGTTTATCGTTGTAGATATTTTCCATTGGTGATACGGCAGCATGCCATTGGTTAATAAAACTTTCAAAAAAACAACACACAGTTTAACTCTCCCTCTCTCAAGTAAGGTGTCCTCGGTTATTAGTGTGGAAGGGACACCTTCGATAACCCTGTTTACCGAACGGCGAAAGTGCTGCTGTCACCATGGTCACACGCGGTGAGTCATTAACCTACTCACCAAGAAGAATAGAGCGGACCATTGTAAAATTCGACCGTTGCGTGCGTGCCGTTATACAAAATAAAAATAAAAAAAGATTTTTTTCTTTATTTAAAACCCACACATTTTACTATCTCCAACACCATTTTTCACTTCTATTCCACCAAATCCTTTCTTTTATATTCCAAAAAATTAACCCATTTTATAAATAATGACGGATGACATGCCATCACTATTCATTCCATTTGATATTAGTGAAAACGATTATTCTTCCTTAAGCGATGGTAGTTTAGTTTTTTTCCAAAATTTTATTAAGGAAGCCGCCGCACTAGAAGACACCGGTACTTCTAGAAAAAAGAAAGTTGTCCGTCGAGATCGAGAGAAAGGCCACAAAACCCTTGTGGCAGATTATTTTACCAAGGAGCCCAAATTCAATGAAGATGTTTTCCGTCATAGGTTTCGTATGTCGAAAATATTGTTTTTAAAAATTGTGAGCGACGTGCAAGCAAATAACTCGTGGTTTCAAGAGGGTCTGGATGGGAGAATGAAGAAGAGCTTTACACTGTTGCAGAAAGTTACATCGGCAATTAAGCAACTTGCAACCGGTAACCCTCCAAACGAGAACGACGAGTATTTAAATATAGCCGAAAGGACTTCCCGAGAGTGTCTAGATTATTTTTGCGAAATGGTATCTAATTTATACGCTTCCGAGTACTTACTAGACCACCAAGTCACGACGTCGCGCTCTTGTATCAGGCTCATGAGGATATACATCACCTTCCATGGATGTTGGGTAGTCTTGATTGTATGTCCAACAGAGTTGCGTGGCCAATATATGAGGGGGGATCATAGGTACCCGACAATTATGCTCGAAGCGGTGGCCTCTCAAGATTTGTGGATTTGGCATGCTTTTTGTGGTCCACCAGGTTCACAAAACGTCATCAACTTGCTCCATCAATCTCCGTTATTTCTTACTCAACGAAATGGAACTGCACCAAAATGCCAATTTTACGTGAACAATCACTTGTACAAGCGTGGATACTATCTTACCGATGGAATCTACCCTAGGTGGTCCGTGTTTGTGAAATCATTTCCGTATCCTCACATTGTGAAAGAAAGAAGTTCAAGAGGCAACACGAGGCGGCAAGAAAAGACGTGGAACGGGCTTTTGGTGTTCTAAAGGTAAAATGGGGTGTACTAAATCGACCAATGCGTGCTATGAGTGTAAAAAAGATTAGGAATGTCGTATATGTCACACCTTGACCCATAGCGGAAATAAAAGTTGGGGCATAATTGGGTTATCACCAAAGCTCATGACATTTACTAAAAGGTTTCGTATTTATTAAATTGAAATTAACACCTCAAATATCCAAAAGCAAGGAAACATACAAGCACAAATAAACATTATTCTAAACAAAACGTCTTTTTATTAATCTTCTAAGGTCATTCCTATGTGTTCCTCTCCTCAGCTTGTCCACCTATATCATGCGTAAAACAAAGGTTTGGGTCAACAAAAGTTGGTGAGTGAATCTAAGTGAAACAATTAAACATTTGTTATATTAGTTATCTAATAAAAATTTGTGCATGAATCATAAGTGAGCATATGTATATATATGAACAATCACAAACCACATAATAACCATAATGAACACAGGACATGATGAACGATGAACTTGAGATCAAAGCTCAATCAAACGGGGCCGATCTAATGAGGCACCTGATGCTCAACTCGTATCCCACGAGGAATTAATGGGCCTTAAATGAATGATTGCACTGAAATGATAAAATGTACCACACATAACCAAACAAACAAATATACACATTTGATCACGTAATGATGTTAGCACAAGTGTTTAAAAATTAAAACATGTACGGCACATGATACACCCCAAAACATGATTAAAAGGGGGAATTTATAAGGATTCACTCACAGTGGGTGCGTTTCTTGCTTGACAATGGATGCGTACGAGTTGAGGATTTGACCGACGGAAGGATACTAACCTAAAATAATAATGCGATGATTTGATAAATATAATCAAATTAATATTTTAATTTAATACTTTTTGCTAGATTTTTAGGTTATTTTTGCGGTTTTTATTGAGATTTTAAAACCTTTGAAAATCTTTAAGTATTTTTAATTGATTTTTAACTAAAATACAAATACAAAAATAATATAAATAAATAAAATAAAATAAAATAAATATCAAAAAAATCTTGTCAGGTCTGACAAGGACCTGACCGGGTCAATAGTTATTAGGCAGCGTGTGGTGAGACTCGAAGTCGTGACCTCTTGGTTGCGTGCACGCAGCTCTTCCAACTGAGCTACGTGTCTAACCCGTTAGTTTCTTGGGTTTTATTATACTTATATACTTGTTAAGTTAATCCAGATTTAATTTAATTAAAAAGATTTTAAAATCAAACGAACCGTGCAGGACATAACTCGAACCCAGAACCTATGTGTTGTTGTCCACCCAGCCCAACCAGTTGGGCTGGGTGTCTAACATAATTAAAACCCGATTCTTATTTCTTTTATACCCTGACTGAAAACTCACCTTCTTCGTTGATTTCAACTCTGAACCAGAACTCGGCTGATATACATTTTTTAATAGTTCTGGTTTACTGATGGTATTCTAAATGAATGTAAACATGACATATAAGGAGTTTAGGGACTCATACCAATCTGAAGAACGGAGTTTGGTTTCCGGTGACCAGCTCCGGCGAGTGCAGACAAGGATTCCGACGAACAGACAGAGGATTGGGAGTTGGGCAGGAGGTTTCGAGAGAAATTTTGGACGAGTTTGGAACTGACTCTCATTGGGTATTTATAGGTTGTATTGAGCTTTAATTTCGATTTTTGAAACCGAAAATTAGATTGATGATTAGCATAATGGTTTGATTTGAATCTTGATTGAGGATTAGATGTTGATTGTCAGTTAAAATCGATTATTTGAAGAACTAAAACTGATGATTAGTGATTAAGCATTGAATCAATGGGCGGTTACCATCGCTGATGTTTTGAACTTGCTGGTGACACGCATGTTTTACTATATTTATTATTTGATTTCAAAACCACACAATAAATGTGTGTGGTCTAGTGGTGTTTCAGTGTGTGCGCATGTGGGGGAAACCGGGTTCGATTCCGGTTTGTCCCCTTTTCTTCATTTTTATATGATTTACTTATTTCCTTTATAAATATTATTTTAAGTAGGTATTTTATTTGTAGATATTGGTTAAATAAATCAATTGATTAATACTAATAATTGCATAATGAAACATTAAATATTAACTTGAATTTCAAATGGAGTGGGTTTTTGAAACCCGTTTTACACGAATGTTACAGTATCCTCTACTTTTAAGAATTTCGTCCCGACTTTTAAGTAATGGCTACAACATGAAAAAGATGCGGGTATTTCTCGCGCATTGAATCCTCACGCTTCCAAGTAAACTCAGGTCCTCGTTTGACTCCCAACGCACTCTGACTATAGGAATACGACTTCGTCTCAAACGCTTTTCACCGAAATCCATGATTTCTACTTGTCTTTCAATAAAGTCCATTGATTCATCGATTTGAATATCTTCTAAAGGAATATGGAGATTTTCATCGGCGAGACACTTTTTCAAGTTTGATACGTGAAATGTGGGATGAATTCTGTTGAGTTCTTTTGGTAGGCCAAGTTTGTATGCTACAGGACCTACTCTTTCGAGTATCTTGAATGGTCCCACATAGTGTGGTGCTAGCTTGCCCTTTTGACCAAAACGAACCACTTCTTTCCATGGTGATACTTTCAAAAGTACCTGATCACCAACACAAAACTCCAATGGCTTTCGTCGTTTGTCAGCGTAACTCTTTTTGACGACTTCGAGCTGCTAGAAGATTATTTCGGATCTGAAGGATTTTATCAGTCGTTTCTTGAATCAATTCAGGTCCAGTGATTTGCGTTTCACCAATTTCGTGCCAATATACAGGGGATCGGCACTTACGACCATATAAGGCTTCAAAAGGAGCTATACTGATGCTTGAATGATAGCTATTATTGTATGAAAATTCAACTAACGATAGATGAGTGTCCCAATTACCCTTGAAGTCTATGACACATGCTCGCAACATGACTTCAAGGGTTTGTATGGTGCGCTCATATTGGCCATCAGTTTGAGGGTGAAAGGCAGTGCTGAGATCTAATCGTGTACCCAAAGCTGATTGTACGGCTTACCACGTTCGTGAAGTAAAACGGCCGTCTTGATCTGAAATGATACTTAAGGGTACATCATGACGGCTTACAATTTCATTGATATAGACATGAGCTAAACTTCTCGTTCTTGAAGTCCTCGCGGATTGGGATGAAATGAGTTGATTTAGTGAGACGATCAATGATACCCCAAATGGTGTCATACCTACTGGAGGTGCGAGGTAACCCGGTAATGAAATCCATGGTTATATTTTCCCACTTCCATACAGGTATTTCGGGTTAGACAAGAAGTCCTAAGGGTCTTTGATGTTCAGCTTTCACTTTGGAACATGTAAGGCACTTGGAAACAAATATAGCGATATCTTTCTTCATGCCAGGCCACCAGTAAGTGTATCATAGATCTTGATACATCTTATCGGCTCCTGGATATATAGAGTATCGTGTTTTGTGCGCCTCGTTCATGAGAAAAGCACGAAGATTGTCGCAATCGGGTATCTAAATATGATTTAGGTAGTAAAGAATACCATCGGACTTGGTTTCTATTTTGAGTTCAGCTCCACAAGACAGTTCATCTCGCACGTCATTTTCCGTTACAGAGGTATGTTGAGCTGCTCGAATTCGATCTTTGAGGTCGGTTACAATTTGAGAACACAAAAGATGAATGGAGTTTGCATACTCCTTTCGACTGAGAGCATCAGCCACAACATTGGCCTTGCCAGGATGATATCGAATTTCACAATCATAATCATTTAGGAGTTCGACCCATCGTCGTTGCCTCATGTTCAATTCTTTTTTATTAAAGATATGTTGAAGGCTCTTGTGGTTTGTAAATTTCACACTTGGTACCATAGAGATAGTGTCTCCATATCTTTAGAGCGAACACGACTGCTCCAAGTTCTAGGTCGTGAGTGGTATAGTTCTTCTCATGTGCTTTGAGTTGCCTTAAGGCATAGGCTATCACCTTTCCTCTTTGCATTAGAACGCAACCTAACCCTTGCCCTGACGCATCGTAATAAACCACAAAGTCTTCGCAACCATCAGGAAGTGTAAGGATAGGTGCATCACAAAGCTTTTGCTTCAAAGTTTGGAAAGCCTCTTCTTGTTTGGGTCCCCAAATAAAGGGTTGCCCTTGTGAATTAAGGTTGTTAGTGGAACGGCGATACGAGAGAAATTTGCAATGAAACGTCGATAATAACCAGCCAGACCAAGAAATGACCTAACCTCGGTAGGAATACGTGGCGCTTGCCATTATTTTACCGCTTTGATCTTCGCAGAGTCGACATGAATCCCTTTGTCATTAACGACATGACCAAGAAATTGTACTTCTTTTAACCAAAACTCACATTTCGAGAACTTAGCATAAAGCTTTTCGGTTCTCAAGAGTGTTAGAATAAGTCGAAGATGTCGCTCATGATTGGATTTGGTCTTGAGTAGATAAGAATATCATCAATGAAAACTATGACAAAACGATCGAGATAGGGTTTGCACACCCCATTCATCAAATCCATGAAGACAGCAGGAGCATTGGTCAACCCAAAAGGTATAACCATGAATTCATAGTGACCATAACGAGTTTGAAAAGCAGTTTTGGAATATCTTCTTCACGCACTCTAAGTTGATGATAACCAAAATGAAGGTCGATCTTTGAAAAAAAGGTGGCACCTTGAAGTTGATCTAAAAGATCATCAATACGAGGTAATGGATAGCGATTCTTGATGGTCAGTTTGTTGAGCTCTCTATAATCGATACACATGCGAAAAGTTCCATCTTTCTTCTTTACGAAAAGAACAGGTGCACCCCAAGGCGACGGGCTAGGACGTATGAATCCATTGTCAGTCAACTCTTGCAGCTGACTAGCCAATTCTTGCATCTCAGATGGGGCTAACCTATAGGGAGATTTTGCAACCGGTGTAGCACCAGGTACAAGATCGATTCGGAATTCGACTTCTCGCACAGGAGGAAGTCCTGAAACATCGTCAGGAAAAACTTGGGGGAATTCTTTAACGATTGGAGTATCTTCGAGCTTCCTTTCCTTGCCTTCCTTCTTGACGATATGAGCTAGGAACGCGATATAGTTTTTGCGAAGGTATCTTCGAGCTTGGAGGCATGACATCAACTTGAGCCCTTTGGAAGAAGTTTCACCAAAAATACGTAAAGTTTGACCGTCAGCGAGAGGAATTCGAATAAACTTCTCATAGCAAACAACTTCAGCGTGATGCTTACTAAGCCAATCCATTCCAATGATGACGTCGAAACTACCCAACTTCATAGGAATTAGATCAATTGGGAATTCGTGATTATTGAGAGTGAGCGTACAATCACGAATGATCGAGTCTACGTAATACGTTCACCATCAGCAACTTCCACCTTGAATGATTCGGCGAGACTAATGTGAGGTAGATCAAGAATGTATTCGAATTCTAAGGACACGAAACTCTTATCCGCACCAGTATCAAATAGTATGGATGCATAACTACTGTTAATAAGGAACGTACCGTTGACCACATTATTATCAGCCCTTGCTTGGTTGGCATTGATGTTAAAAGCCCTTCCTCTAACAGGTGGATTAGCTTGGTTAACTTGGTTCATAGGATTGGCTTGAGCTTGGGCATTTATGATGTTCACCAAGCGGGGCAAGTGTTTCGAAAATGGTTTGGATCACCACAGTTGAAACATGCTCTAACGGGTTGCATTTTGGGTAATTGAGTTGGTAGTAGGGTTGAGCCATGGGTTGGGCAGGTGGTAAAAGTAAGGGTTGTTGGTTTTGGGCTTGGCCCACCACTTGATTATTGGTTTGGGCTTGAGGCTGATTGCGGTTTGGATTTTGGAGGATGCGGCAAGTTTGAATCGTGTGACCTGCATAGCCACAAGTTTGTGTAGTATTGGCAGGGGTTCTCAGGGGGATGGTGATATTGACATCGGTTGCATTTTTGGTGAGGACCAGTGTATGGTTTCTTGAATGGGGCGGCTTGAGGGGCGACTTGTGTGATTGGGGCAGCAGTGATAGGGGAATTGGTTTGGGTAACGGAGAAATTCTTGCCATTGCGCTTCCTCTTACCAGCAAACTTAGAAGACGAACCTGTTTGGGTTGGAGTTTCAGCAGGTGTCTTATCCTTTTTCTTAAATAGCACATAGCATAAAGCTTATACTCTAAATGCACCATAATCCCACATACATTGACCAGATCTTAAGGGTACCAGAAAACACACCACACAAAACAAGACACGATAAAAAATTCAGTCATGTTAATATGCAAATGTAACCAGATGCTTCAACTATATAAGTTTGCTAATCATATCATGCAGTTAATGCGGTAAAATATTGCATATCGGTCAAGGACCGATATTTGTGATATAGGTTATGTCGGTGAGATATCAGTAATTTTAATATCATGCAGAATTTATATATATATATATATATATATATATATATATATATATATATATATAGCAGCAATTCAACACTAATGATTTAGTGACATATCAGTTATATCGGTCAATTATCGGTTATATCGGTCAAATATCGTCAATATCGCTGATAATATCGGTACCGACATTCTGACCATATTTGACACTGATATTTTACTATGAGACCGATATATCACCGGTATTAACTGCATAGACTATGAGTAATAACAAAAGTAAGTTCTGATGTTATGTTGTTATAAAGTTATACTTGATCAACGATATATATCAACAAATAAGCACATTTACATCACAATTAACTTTTCTATACAAAATCAAATCATGTTCCTCACAATTTCCACATAATGCATCTTATCACAACATCAAACAACAAATCAAAGCCAAATTCAACGATTCAACAGAAAACACGAGAGATCGAATCAAAAGTTCGTAAAAAAAGCATCGAAAAGAGGATCTAAGAGATCGGTACCAGCGCTGCAAGAAATAGGAGGATCTGCCCGAAGATCCTTGAGCTCCTTCCAGATCCGCTTCAAAGCCATTGCTCAATGAAACCCTAAATTTGGTTCAAATAGAAACCCTAACGGAAGTTAGATGACGTAATGCGAAAAGGAGAATCAAGAGAGAAAAGCACGCAATGAATCACCTCAAAGATCCTGATAACCGGAAGAAAATAATGGTGTTTGTAGAAATGAGTTATATATACCGGAGTATGTATATAGTATTCTCATACCGTTTTCCATTGGTCTTCTATCTTTCTTTTCTTGGCCCCATACAATTATTGGGTAAAACTAAGCCCAATAATTCAATCGGTATTGTTTTGATTTGTTACATGTAAAAATTTCGATTAGTATAATTTCTGTTTGTTATAGTATTCTCATAGTGTCGGGCCATTGCCTAACAGAAGTTAGATGACGTAATGCGAAAAGGATAATCAAGAGAGAAAAGTACGCAATGAATCACCTCAAAGATCCTGATAACCGGAAGAAAATAGTGGTGTTTGTAGAAATGAGTTATATATACCGGAGTATGTATATAGTATTCTCATAACCGTTTTCCATTGGTCTTCTATCTTTCTTTTCTTGGCCCCATACAGTTATTGGGTAAAACTAAGACCAATAATTCAATCGGTATTGTTTTGATTTGTTACATGTAAAAATTTCGATTAGTATAGTTTCTGTTTGTTATAGTATTCTCATAGTGTCGGGCCATTGGCTAGGGGCGTGCAGGGGTTGATTAATGGATAGCCGTAAGCATGACTGATTAGTTATGGTGGTTTTTGTTAGTTTAATAAAATACATAAAGTTTGTAATATTAATACCAATTATTATCAAATAATCAAACAAAATGATATGATGTAATCCATAAATTTTAACAGACATTCAACCAAAACGATATGACATAATCCATAACTTCTTCTAACAGACGTTTAACCAAAGACATTAAATATTGAAAAAATGGTGATAAGTCCAAACTCCGACAAAGATTATATTACATGTCGGTTCATTTGGTTTGGTTATGGCGGGTATGAAAACATTGATAAACATAACCAATCTACTACTTTCGGTTTTTAGAAAAGCAATTAGGGGACCCACGGGTGGTTCGGTTTTCAGTTTTTTTTTGTCCGTTAATTCAGCTTTGGGTCGGTTAGTTCGGCGTTTTGCACACCACTGACGTCGGCACTAAAAAGAATAAAAAATAAAGGAATAAAAAGGTATGAAAAAAAGTTTATAAAAATGAAAAAAAAAACACTTGAAACTCATCCATTGGTCATGTGCAATTTTAATAGCATGACACTATGAAAATTTTACATAAAAAAACAACCTATACAATTATATTTGTAGGGAGAGTTTCTACTTTTATAGCCCTAAACTGGTAATGTCAAAAATTGGTTTTTGAAATTTGATAATATTCTATTCAAATAGGACAATATTTTATATTATATTTAACAATCTCTTATAAGAGGGGCAAGGGTAGTCATAACCTATCAAACTATCACACTCAATTACTATTTGACTACTTATTACATCACATTCAATCATATTTCAATCGTCATCCTTGCAAAACCCATGACATTCCATCAATAACTTTTTTTTGTTTTTATATAAGATATAAAATTAAATAAGCTAATATAAAAACAAATTTTTATCAAAAAAAAAATATAAATTATGTTTTGAAATGAATATATTTATAAAATACATATAAATATTCTTTTATAAAATAAATATAAAAACAACTTTTTGTATAAAATAAATATAAATAAGTTTACAACTTTTTTGAAATGAATGAAAACAAGTAAAAAACAAAATATGTTTTTAAACTTTAGGGCTAGTAATGTTGATTTAAAAAGTTGGAGGCATTAAGTTTTTAAAAAATTGAGGGGTTAATTTTGTAAAATATTCATCTAATCATCCCATAAAATACCCTTCAAAACCACCATTGTTGCCACAAAACTCAAACCTACAAATCATTTTTTTTATTAAATCAACATGCGGAAAGAATGAAACGTATTGTCAAACTATTTGAAACCATCCATCACTACCGTGACCTATTGCTAAATTCTCCATCGCCTACGTGATACACTCGCTTGCGGTGGTGTATCACGCTATCACCAACGTGATGGTGGTGTAGCACGTGTCCACCCCGACCCCAAGGTGGAGGTGATGTGAGATAGAGGTGATGATTTAAGAAGATTAAGCCGAATTAGAGTGAGTGATACTGGTGGATGCGCTGTTAGCATTTATGTCAATTGAAACGCATTTATTTATAAAAAGGAGTTGATTTCAGTTGTTTATATTTTATCTCAAACCGAGGGTGTGTTTGAGATTGCTTATCATAAACTCTTTTTCTCCTCCTTTTTTGTAAAATTCACTCCCTCTAACCTCTCTTTTTTAAAGCATCTTTTCAACCCATTATCATTTTATAAAAATCTTCTTTTATAAAAGTTATAAGTTGGTTGATATGCAATCCCAAACACCCCCGAGTGAACAAAAATACTTCAATGTAAATAGCAAATTAATCAGTTAAAAGATGAAGACTAATCCGTAATCTATTTTTCCGTGCACACTTGATGATTTTACTAGGATTTTACATTTCCATAATAACAAAAAAATTATATATCATATTTTATGAAACAATAATAAGGTTTATCAATCAAAAGAAAAGATAACTACTAGTATTTATAACTGGGAGTGCAAATGAGCCGAGCGGCTCGCGAGCTACTCGAGATCGGCTCAAGAAAAAGCTCAAAACGAGTCGAGCCTTATCGAGCCCGAGCCGGGCTTGAGCCTAAAATAAAGCTTGTTTGTTTATCGAACCTGAGCTCAAGCCTCGCATGTGAAGCTCGTTAGGCTTGTCGAGCCTTATCGAGACTTAGTGTAAACGAGCTGAGTCGAGCTGAGCTTATTCAAACTTGTTTACAAGCCGACCTCGAACTTAAAAATAAGCTTATTTAGTAAACGAGCCCGAGCCCGAGCTTCACTTATCGAGCTAACAAGCCTAAAAGTCTATTATTTATATTATTTTATTTAATATATTAATTAATATATAATAAACGAGCCGAGCTCGAGCCTTGAAAACAAAGCTCGAATCGAGCCAAGCTCGAGCCCTCATAAGTTAATCGAGTTTGAGCTCGAGCCTGGTCAAGCTCGGGCTCGGCTTGTTTGCACCCCAGTTTATAACACTACACAAATAACCAAATAAAACTAGCATAAAGAAACTCCATTTTGTCCATGATGCAAAAACATCAACCTAAAAAGGCAGGAAGTCTGATTCGAATCTAAAACCTCTGCTAGAAGGACTTAAGCGTTTACGACAACTGTGAACCTAACCAAAAACAACGCAGCACATGATACAATATTTGGCTATTCATCAAATGAAAAGTGCAAATGAACATAAAATCTTCTTTGAAAGCAAATCTTCCCAAAACAAATAAAGCATAAGAGGGAAACTTGTTACCTTTCCCTTTTAAAGTTTATCTTACAACAACTTAATTAGTTGAGTTTTCATTCATACATTTTTATAAAACAGAAAACCAGAAACCATAAGAGAAGAAAGGAACCTTTTCCTTCCTCGGTTCACACTACAACTAACCCATGGCATACTTCTGGGTCCAGCTTCTAGCCGTTGTCTCGTACTTGCTCCTATCAACCTTGTACATGTGAGCAATCTCGGGCACCAAAGGATCATCTGGGTTCGGGTCTGTTAACAAGGAACATATCGACAGCAAAACCTACAAATCATGTTCGAAAATGTTCAGTGGCCAGTGCAGATAATAATATAACTCTTTTTATTTTTATAAAGTACTTTCGGTTTTTCCTTCTCAATTAATCACTTGTAATGCAAATGATAAAGCCATGATCAATACTTGCACACAGCAACTAATAAAGTCATATTCATTTATATAAGAGACAATTTCATATATACCCCTACAAACTTGCAAAATATCATATGTATACACCCATGCAAATTTATAAATATCATATATACCCTTACAAAGTAGTTGATATATCATATATCATATATACCCAATTCATTAAAAACAATTTAATAAATGACAATTTTATACTTATTTATCTAAAACTTCGAAATCTCATAAATGACCTTTAACTTCAAATATTGTATTTAATGATTTCTGGCTTAATTTATTTAGCTTAAATAAAATATATGGAGTATACTATTAATTATGGATAAATATAAAAATCGGTAAAATAAACTGAAGCCAAAATTGTGTTATATAAAAATATGAAGTTAAAAAATGAGCATATGTAATGAAAACTTGAAGTTCAAAAATAAGGGTAAAATGATCATTTATTAGATTGTTTTTACTAAATTGGGTATATTTGATATTTTAACTACTTTTTAAGGGCATATACGATATTTTTAGTTTTGGTTGAGCATATATGAAATTTTACAGGTTTGTAAGGGTATATATGAAATTAATCCTTTATATAACTTACAGTTTGCGGAAACATTTATATAAAGATGGAAAGCCCGACCACAAGAAATATTTCCTTGAAGTGACAAAAAGAGGAAATAAAGCCCACAATATGGATGATATCACAATACCGTTCAAGAATCTTGGGCATAATCATTTTAGGTATTTGAGTAACATTGTAGCGTTAAAAAAGTTAACCTTGGAAATAGTAAGAGCCGGGCTCCACTGTTCCTTCAAGATATCAAGACAAATGCTACCGTTGCTGTTGATGTTTGGGTGGAAAACCTTCGTCCTGAAAGCCACCTAAGAACGGACAGAAGTGTACATTCAAGCAACAAATACTCTTGACATTTAGGTTAAATCTTCAAGCCTCAAATAGTTTGAACATGTATAAACAAAAATAATCACCTTAGGTGGCTTAAACGGATAGTCCGGAGGGAAATGGATAGTAACTAGAAACACTCCACCCGAGTAAGGACTGTCAGGTGGACCCATAATCGTTGCTTGCCAGTGAAACATGTCTTCTGCCACTGGGCCTAAAAACAGAATACAGAATTAAGAAATGAAGAACTCGTGCTTTTCATTTTTTTGTTACAATAAAGATCCATATATATAAAAAAATTAAATAAAAAATACTCGTGTGCCTGAACGTTTTCCATCAGGAACATAGTGGCACAGGGTTTATAATGCGTATTTCAAATTTAGCTATTAATTGTTGGTATTTATGTTTGTTGAATTCAGGCAATTATGTGTCTTAAAATAGCTTGTGAAACAGAAATCATGTTTCCCATTACCGCAACTAACGAATAACACTCGTGTTAAATAGCTTGTGAAAGAGAAATCATGTTTCCCATTACAGCAACTAACAAATAAATACTCGTATTCTGCAATAGATCAAATTCTTTATATAGATCTTTAATATTCTACTTTATGACTCGGTCAGGTCAATTTGTACTATGCATGATTTTCTAAAGTGATGATCCTGTAATAGACCAACTTCTTTACATAGATCTTTTGATATTCTTCTTTTATCGCTCAGTCTGGTAAGCGCTAACTATGCATGATTTTCTAAAGTGGTGATCCTACAAGACTTCAAGGTTCTTTACATAAATCTTCGATATTCTTCTTTATTGCTCGATTTGGTAAAATTGCACCATGAATTATTTCCTAAAGTTATCCTGCAATAGATCAACTTCTTTATATAGATTTTTTGATATTCTTCTTTTATCGCTCAGTCCAGTAAGCACTATGCATGATTTTTCTAAAGTGGTGATCCTGCAAGAAATCAAGTTCTTTACATAGATCTTTTGACATTCTTCTTTATTGCTCGGTTAAGAACATCCCAAATAAGAAAGAGTCCAAACTTCTGTTATAAAGTATCATAACAACCATGAATCATAACATAAAATTCTTACACTTAGGCTCAGATACACCAATATCTACACAATTCTCATAGCTATAAACCCTAATCATAATAATCAATAACAAGATCTCATCTACAAACTAAACATAGTCTACCAAATACCTCAAATTTGAACCAAAACCTTTGGTAATTCCCAATTATGATCAACAAACTTATTTACCTAAACATCAAGCCACCAATCCTGACTTTTCAACCACAAAACAAAAACTCACCAACAAAACAACTTATAACCCTAGAAAATAACAGATCAAAAACAAAACCCTAAATTAAAAAAACAAATCAGGATCTAACAGATCAAAATCAAAACAATACCTGCACTGCAAGAGGTAGGAGGATCCTTCTGGAGATCCTTGAGTTCTTTCAAGATCCGTTTCGAAGCCATTGTTGATTACCACAAGGAATTCCTACAGTTTTCAAAAGTAAAAACCCTAATTTTAACTCAGAACACATCTAGAAACAATAATATTTATACATCAACATTAGATACACGAGAGCATAAGAGATCGAAAGGGGGATGAGATGATTACCTTGAAGATCCTCAACCTCTTTGTGTGCAATTGGAGTTGTAATCTTTGTGAAAAGTCGGAGGAATCTATGGTGTTTGGATGAATGAGATTTATATATGCCTAAACAGATATTTTATGGCTCACGCGCTCCGGTGAGCGCGTAAGACCGTCATAAATAGTATCAATCTTATATCATTGTCAGCGATCATCAACAGTAAAGTTGTAGTGTGTTAATGCGGAGAAAGATTGAAACGTAAAATATTGAACATAATAATTAAGTTGATTTAGGACTCACGCGTTGCAACGAACTTATCAAACGGGAACAAAATAGATGACATAAAAATGTTGAACCACACACGCACGATGCGTCATGTTAACTCGTAAATTTTACGAAATATGAAAAGTATAGGAGAACAAAGTTGAAACTAAAAAATGTGAGTTTAAATTGAATAGGATAAAAAAAAATTGGGTTAAAAGTAAAAAATCGAAGTAGTTTTGGGTTGAAAGTATAATTTTTTAAAAAAAAAACCTCTCTAAGCATAGAGTACAACTTCTCTATATGTCAAAATGTTGGTAATTTATAGCTGTCAAAATGTTGGTAATTTATAGCAGGTAAATAATGCAAAATAAGCTATTGTTTTCTTTTTTTGGTTTACTCCGTAAGTAAACTAACATGACAGGTGTTAAAAAATTAATGCATTGGAATATTTGAGTGGGGTACGGGTTTTGATTTTCTCGATTAAGTTTTCTCTGTATGAGTATTGTCTAATTGATCTTGAAAAGTAAACTTAATCGAATCCAAATTTGTAAAATCAAAGCGAAAACCGAATTTTGTTTTGATATTGCCTTGGTTTGGAACCGAAGAACCCATATCTTACTTAAACAGGTGAATATCAAATTTTTAAGAAAAAAAATAAAAGATGAAACAAATATATTATAAAAAAGATGTTTTTTTCGCATAGATTTGTATTAATATATTATCGATAAACTTTGTCTCGCATTAAGTATGATGATTTTAGTAAGCCTTGCTTTGTGTTTTTCAGATAGTGCAGATACACTAATTGAAATGATCTCGTGACCTTCTCACGGTCGGTTGCCAACACAATTGAACTTAGATCATCGACTCATCGAGGCATAGACTTGCACTAATACTATATCCTTTGTCGGATTTATTTGGATGCACTTGAGTCCATATATATTAGAGCAACACCATTTTGAAAGTGACTCTAAATCTTCTTTTGCAACCACTTTAAAGTTAGTCTAATGGTCAATTGACAAGATGCATAAGTGAATTTACACCATTTTGGAAAATTGCTCTAATGGTCAACCATGTGTATTATGCAACAACCACCTTCTTTTGCAACTTCCAATGCTCTTTATCTATTGCTCTTCATACCATAGGTAATGCTTTAACCAATTTCCCTTTGGTCAAACATACTTGGTCAAAGATTCTAATTGGCGGAAAGTGGGCAAAATCACAAATGCAAATTTTGTCGATATTACATCTTTCGTGGCTATTTCCTTTGTGATAAGTTTTTTATACTGTAAGATTAAATATATTATTTAATTATATAGTCATTATAATTATTTATATTATATTAAATCAAAATATATTAATCCTAATTATATATTAGTTGGTAATTGTTGATGGACCATATTACCCTTATTATATAATTAGGGTTTCCTTCTGGGTGTATATGTAAGGAGATGACTAGAGAGGTTTAGGGTTAGACACTTACAATAACATCACTATCATCAAAGCCGCCACCCACCTCTCTCTCCATAATCTAAACCGAACTCCACCCTAGTTCGGTTCTTACCATCATAATCTTACACCCTAAGGAGGAAACAGATCACACTGACAAAGATGTCGAACTCCATGGTTGCGTCTCTAACTGGATTCTCTGCTGGCCTGTCTGCCGTCACAGGTATTTCTTTATGTTTTCCATCATGTTTAAACAGAACTGATCAACATGTGGTATCAGAGCAAATGTTGATAAATCAGTTCTGTTATGTATCCATTATTCTGGGATTAAAATCTGGAAAACATAATTTTGAACTTGATTACTTTTCCGAAATCACATAACTTGTGAATTAATAATTCGGATCTGATGTTTTAATGGTTAATCACAGTTCCGAAATCAAATGGGTAATGTTACTGTTCCGAAATCATTATAATGAACTCAAAAAATCCCAGATTTCGGATACCATGATTTAAGTTTATGTTTTAGGGTTCATCACATGTTCTTATGAAATTCGGAAAAATTCATATATTTTGGAGGTAAATGTGGATTATTAAGTGTTTTCCCAGCTTTGATATATTTTTTATTTAATTCAATTTTCGAAATCTGTTATAAAATAAACGGATATTATTTTCGAAATATTTTAATATATTTAGATCAGCATTAAAATAGGAAAACTAATCCTATAATCCCTTAATTTTCGAATTTCAAAACTTATCACAACTAACTGCCATCATTAGAGATTTCGAAATCTTGCAGGATAATTTTCGGACTAATCACAGTCTCATCCGAGATGACCATTTCGGACTAATGAGAGTCACATCCGAGATGACTAACTTGGACTAATCAGAGTCTCTTCCGAGATGACTAACTCGGACTAATCAGAGTCTCATCCGAGATGACTAAGTCGGACTAATCAGAGTCTCATCCGAGATGACCATTTCGGATTGATCAGAGTCTCATCCGAGATGCCTAACTCGGACTCATCCGAAACTTATCCGAGATGCCCATCTCGGACTAATTCAAGACTCATCCGAAATGCCTATCTCGGACTAATCCGAAATGCCCATCTCGGACTACTTTGAGTCTCATCCGAGATGCCCATCTCGGACTAATCCGAAACTCATCCGAGATGCCTATCTCGGACTAATTCGAGTTTCATCCGAAATCCAAGATTTTATCTGAAATCTCATTACTAAGTTTGATCCGCGCTAACAGGGGGTTTGCTATTAAAATGGTTTTGTAAATACTTAATTAATTATAATAAGATAACTTTTTACAAACCAAATAGCTTAACTTGAATGAGCTTTTGATGTATCACTTCTGCCCAAAGGTGATTTGATGCATCTATTTATTGTTCAAGTATTACAAAAGCTATGTTAATTGTGCATTATATACGTGGATGCCTTATTTCCTGCCAAAGTTGATCTAATTCATTCATGTCTAGCATATTTAACAAGTGCATAATTAAAGTGGTTGTCTCATTTCTGGCCAAAGTTGATTTGTCACAATTACTTTGCACACATACTTAGATGATTACACTTCTGGCCAAAGCTGTTTTGTCTTCATTTAAGTAGAATTTTTTAACTAAGTCTATTTTGATGTTAGTAATAGACAATATCACAGCTTCATAATTAAAAAGGTCATTACTTATGCCTGCCTTAGAATAACTTGCCCGTAGATCACATCAAGACTTCTTTTCTTAGTATCATAATTTGCTCATATTATTTTCACTATTAGCGCCCAATTGCGGGACTCCACCATTGACTGGTGATAACTTTGCTGCATGAAAAGACTCTCTCATGCTTACTCTTGCTTTGCTGGATTTTGACTACGCCCTAAGAGAGAATAAGCCTGAAGACCTTACTCCTCAGAGTACCACTGCTGAGCAGTTGGCTCATGAAAAATGGACTAGGTGTAACCGCATGTCTCTCATGTTCATGAAGCAGTCCATAAGCAATGCAATTCGAGTAGCCATTCCTGATTCTGAAGATGCTAAAACCTACCTGGCTTATGTGGAGGAGCAGTTCAAGGGAACGTCTAAAGCACACGCTAGTACTCTAATTCTCAAGCTGGTGACTACTAACTATGACGGGAGGAGTGGCATCCATGAACACATCATGATGATGAACGACATGACCCATAAGCTCAAGGGATTAGACATGGCGATTAGTGATGGATTTCTTGTTCATTTCATCATGACTTCGCTTCCTTCGTCCTATGAAGCATTCAAGATCAATTACAACACCCAGAAAGAGAAATGGTCGATGAGTGAGCTGATCGCCATGTGCGTGCAGGAGGAGGAGCGTATGTGTAACGCCCCAAAAACCCGAATGTTTGGTTACTAGTAAGTTTCTTGTATATAACATGAAGTGGTCTAACTAGTTTAATTAACCTAGTTGAATATGTGTTAAATAAAAAGGAAATGAAAGTTGGAACAATTATAAGCAAGTAACAAATTAGAGGGACTAGAAGTGGCAAGTGGGGCAAACTCATTAAAATTCAGATTTTTATAAGTGTGTGTGTGTGTTCAGTATGTGTGTCGACACACACATGAAGAAGAAATGGGGTTCTTCCCCACAACCCCACAAATTGGTGAAATTGAACAAGGATGTGAAGCCAAACACTTGCATGAATGAAGATCCTTCACAATCTAGCTTTAACAAACATGTGGTAAGTTGTAATTTATGATTTGATGATTTTTGTATGAAGTGGGTTATGATTAATCCGCAAATTTGTATGAAATTAAGCATGAACATATGTTAGAATCACCATATGGAACATGAACTGTACATAATTTTGATGTCATTTGATGTTTGGGGGTAAAACCCACTTCTAGTGGTGAAGATGATGACATAGGTGTTTCACCCATGTCAAATTTTTGCTTAAATCATTGATGTGTATGTTGCATGTAATGAATTATTGCTAAATAAGTTAAGCATGGTATGTAATTTAGTTGTATTTGATGAATGAAAGCAAAGGATAGGTAATCAAGCTTGAACGGGTTGTACATTGTGCCTAGATAGTAGTACGCACACCAAGTGTTTGATGAAAAGCATAGGTGAGATTATTAGATGAGAATTGTATGCAAATAATAGGTGAACATGTATAGAAAGTGATGATGATATACTTGATAGTAAAACAACATTAGGAATGTATTTGATAAATATATGTGAAATGTAGTTGATGACATGATTCGGTGAAGGAACGGTTTAAGAACTAGTACTCTATGTTTGAATGGTGGTGCACACCATGAGTTGGATTAGTGGCTTAACGGTGATTTAGAAACGGATGTGTATGAAATGTATAGCTTGTGGACTTACTAGTAACTATTGATGTTGAGATTATGTTAAATTGCTAGCTTTGAATGTGGTTGACCGTTTTAGGATCATGAGAACTTGAGTTTGTATTGATTTGGTTATTATGACGTAGCTAAGTGATCATGTGGTTGTAAGTATATTGCATCATGTGTATGAAATGTACATAGTGTCATTTGTATAGCCTAATATGATGACACGGATATATGAAGTTATGTCGAAAGTTCATGTGATAAACGTTGACTTCTGAAAGTCAACTACGCATAAGAAGCATGGTTAGACTTTTTGTCACAATTGTAGATTATAGAAAGTCATATGGTATGTGATATATTTATGTGTCATATGTGATGACATATTGGATAATATGAGTTTGAAAAGATATGATTTTGGGTATATGCCATATGCTTGTTAGAATTGACTAATGAAAGTCAAATATGAGATATGCATTTGATACGACCGTTAACATGTACAATCATGTATACTAACAAGAATGTGAATGTTATGACATGAAAGTGTAGGAATCATGTCAAGGCGGATGGAAGCATGGAAGGCTAAAGGGTTAAAAAAAGGAGACAAGGTAATGGATGCAAATACGGACGCTAAGGTAAGTGATTTTCGAAATCACTTCTTCTTTTGTAAACAAACATTGCTATGTTGAATTCAGGGGATTGTGTAAGGAATAACGGATAAGAGTAAGAATTAAGGTGCACATTGTTGTGATGAGTCATAGGATGTCGTTTACGTTCGAAATTCAGAATAAAAGTGAACGGGTCAAAATGTAGAAAGAATGTGTAGGGTGTGAGTCTCGAATAATTTTGGTAGGAGAGTTATGCAAGAATGTTTAAATAATCATCGTACTAAGGAAAGTAATATATAACGGGCCATAATAATTAGTTATGTCGAACTTAACTCGAATTAATCAAACGGGTCAAAATCAAGAAAGAATGAGAAAAGCATAATTTTGATTAAGTGGGCATGTGGTTAAGTGTTAAAAAGAATACGGGAAGCTTACGGAATGTTATGGGATGTTACGGGACATTATGAGTCAGTCCGGGTTGGAACGGGAATCGGAAACGGGTTACGTAAGCTTAAACAAGAAGGAACAGCTTCGGTAACACAGAGGGGGCGTCGCCGACGGCCACCCTAGCCGCCGCCGACGCTGCCCTATTCTCCGACGCACTAACCCACTGTATACGCAACATTAGTTCCGACGCAATATTCAAGATGGCGTCGCCAACGCTATAGGAGGGCGTCGCCGATACCTCCCACAAACTTGATATGTTGTTTTTGTTAGTTATTCGTATTGTGAGTTCCATATCTCCTAAAATCTGTTCCGTAACCCCAAATGAACCCCGAACGGTGAAAATAACCAATAGGGAGTTATGCGAACTTATTGAATTGTTTTAGTGATTACCTGATATGAATAAGTATGTAAGCATGTATGTGTGTGTGGCTAAACTACATGTTAGTATAATTTTAGGGGTAAATAAGGGCCTGTATGTATGTACACGACTTCAATACGTTTGAGCATTAACATTACTAATTATTGCTCTGAGAATGAATGGAAAGTGCAGGTTTACTTATGTTGATCTTTGAAGATTGACGATTGGAATGCAAGATCATACATGGAATGATAATCGAAAGGATTTCATGAATAGAAAGAATAAGGAGTGATTCATTTAATTATGAACGTATAATACTATGTATATTGTCATCGGATATTGATAATGTGAATGTATGTGGTGATTGCAGGTTGCACCGAGTTAACATAACTATGGAATGTAAAGGGTTGAAGATCGAGTTAAAGAGCAAGGATTGTACGGGAAGAGCACTCTCATGTTTTGTATCCATGCGTTACCTTTAAGAAGTTAATTAAGAATAAATGTTGTAAATCATTTCAGGAAAGTATCCAACATTTTTACTAAAGGAACCTTCAAGTAGGTTATATAGACAAAAATTGGAAAGAATTTTTGAGTCAGTATTTCCGCTGCGTTTTTTTGGGTCAATATGCATTTAGGGTGTTTCAAGTTGGTATCAGAGCCATGGTTTGAGTGAAATCAAGTACAAGAAGGTAAGTACTTGAACTCAAACCTGTGTGCTCTTGTGATAAGGAACCTGTACAATCCAAGACTCGATCAAGATTCAAATGTGTAAATGAATGTAAGCATGTATATATGTATTCATATAAAGAAAATAACTGAATTGTATATGCAAGGTAAGCTCAAAGGATTGAGGAGAATGATCCGAGAATGCGGTCTAGGATGAATGCCAAAGCATGTAATTAGACAGATGGACCCCAGGTACACAATATCAATGTATATATGGGTACCGGTTTTGAAGGAAAAAGGAAGAATCTCCTTGGGGAGGGTAAATGTTAAACAAAAGACAATAATATTGTCTTGTTATAGTTTTTAAAGATGTTGCGTGAACTAATAACCCATTTCTTCGGACATAAGGTAATGACTATCATGAAGGCACGAAACTAGCATGTAGATTGCGCAGGTGGCCAGTACGCAAGAAGCATATGACTTTCGTGAAAGCATGATAATCAACGCATGAATGTCTGGTGGAGTTGGGAATAAGTTTGACGTGTGGGTAAAAAAAGGGTCGTTAGACTCACAAGAAATAGAAATCAATCCATAAGAATGAAAGTGTTTGAATCCTAAGTAAGTATGGATCAAACAAGTAAGAATGTATGATGAGAATGAAAATGTTTGAATCCGTAAGTAAGTACGGATCAAACAAGTAAGAATGTATAACGAGAATGAAAATGTTTGAATCTATAAGTAAGTACGGATCAAATAAGTAAGAATGTATGACGAGAATGAAAATGTTTGAATCCGTAAGTAAGTATGGATCAAACAAGTAAGAATGTATGATGAGAATGAAAATGTTTGAATCCGTAAGTAAGTACGGATCAAACAAGTAAGAATGTATAATGAGAATGAAAATGTTCGAATCCGTAAGTAAGTTCGGACCAAACCGGTAAGAACGAAGGATAAGAATGGAAAAGTTTGGAACTGTAAGCTCGAACAAACAAGTAGACGTTCCTTAAAACAGATAATGTTCAAGTTATGTTTTAAATCTACATAAGTTTATATATACAAATATGTTTGTATGCAAGAATGGTTTAAAAGGACAAATAAGTCATGTGGGTCAAATGGTGAACACCATTTGAATCCGATGTTTAATATTTTGTTTTGTCAAGTTTTATGCTTATAGGTAAGCGTAACGTATGGGCATGCGTTGCCACAAATTGGAAGGAAATACTCGCCGCAAGGTGTGAATAACGAGTCGATGGTTTGGGACTCTCGACAGGTATGTATAAAAAAGGTTATGTCTTTGGTAGGAACTTATGACTAAACTAGAGAGGAATATGTCAAAATTTGGTTATAATGTAACCCAAGTGAAATGCATCTAGCAGTTTAGGTTGACTAGGTCTAATGTCTTACCGGAGGGTGAAATTGGAATATAAGGATTTTCTAGCATAAACCACTATAAAGAAAGTTGTGTGGAAAGATGAAATGAAAATTTTGATGAAAAGTAGGAGGCACGAGCTTGAATGCAAAAAAGCCTCCTAACGGGTCGGTTGAGTAATAGACAAAACATAGATAAGAATGTGTTTACAGTTGGACCTTTGAAAAGCCAAATGAAGTTAAGTAAATAATTATTAAGTAAGTAATAGTAAAATAGCATGACGTAATTGATTCATTAAGTAAGTATAACCGATAAAAGCTATTGTAGTAGCAAGAAACCTAATTGACAGGAATAAGTTTCGAATGCGATACATGTGAGGTATGTTAGTAATCGACCCAAGCAAGTCAAAATGAATGATGGGCTAGGGTTCGGATGAATGACTTATGTAATTTACAAGGAAAGGAAAACTTTCATAAGAAATTTATGAAAGAATGGTAGGTGCATAAGCACCGATAAGAATAAGTATATGAAAGGAATGTACTAATGGTAAGTACCGTCAGTAAATGCTAACTTTAATACTAGGCTTGTTGGCCATGTTCATCTGAATAAGACATTGTTGAAAGGATGCATATAGGCGAAAGCTCAACAAATGAATGGATGCGATTAATCAGAGTATCGCATAAACTCACGAAGAATCAGGCCATTTCGGATCACCGACCGTTGGTTATGCAATGGAATCAAGGTTAGTAAAATGTTTAGCGCGCAACTATCCGTAAGAATCGGTATATTAAATGAATTGCTTCAATGAGTAATGTAAGAAGGAAATTATGTCATTGGAAGATAACTGCAAAATTTTTAAGTAAGAATTCAGGGTATTAATTAAGCGCTCACGTGGAGCGCTCACGATACATACCTGCTTAGTAGGGTAAGTGGTGCGTGAAGGAAGTTAATTGTATAAAGACATGAATATGAAAGTAATTAGACAGAACGTTAAAAATGGAATGTTGGGGTGTGCCCATGACAAGCAAAATGAAAATATCGCATATAATATATGGATAGAATGAAATAAATCGATTTAATTTGATTAATAAGACTTAATTGGAAGGATAGAACAAGACATAACTTAGGCTTGTACGAGCAATAGTATGCAATCGGAATGAATCCGATGAATGAACCGCTAGTGATCATGTGTGCTAGGAACTAGCATTATAAAGCAAAGATGACACTAATAAGAGCTCTGGACAAGATTACAACTTTATATGAATATAAAGGTAATTTTGCTTGATTAAAGAAGGTAGGGGCAATGCGAACAATCGCGTTTAGGCATGAATTAAAACTTTTACCAAGATCCCAAATGTACTCATGATGTAGTAAGCATCATCGAAAGGTGGAAAAGTAAGAGTAGAATTGGTCTACTAGGGATGAGAAAGGTTTCGGGGACGAAACCTCCTTTAAGGGAGGTAGATTTGTAACGCCCCAAAAACCTGAATGTTTGGTTACTAGTAAGTTTCTTGTATATAACATGAAGTTGTCTAACTAGTTTAATTAACCTAGTTAGAATATGTGTTAAATAGAAAGAAAATGAAAGTTGGAACAATTATAAGCAAGTAACAAATTAGAGGGACTAGAAGTGGCAAGTGGGGCAAACTCATTAAAATTCAGATTTTTATAAGTGTGTGTGTGTGTTCAGTATGTGTTTCGACACACACATGAAGAAGAAATGGGGTTCTTCCCACAACCCCACAAATTGGTGAAATTGAACAAGGATGTGAAGCCAAACACTTGCATGAATGAAGA
Organism: Scalesia atractyloides; assembly: GCA_947069175.1. Classification (NCBI taxonomy): domain Eukaryota; kingdom Viridiplantae; phylum Streptophyta; class Magnoliopsida; order Asterales; family Asteraceae; genus Scalesia; species Scalesia atractyloides. The sequence goes on from CAMTDV010000008.1 coordinate 88,259,261, forward strand.
TCCTTCACAATCTAGCTTTAATAAACATGTGGTAAGTTGTAATTTATGATTTGATGATTGAAGTGGGTTATGATTAATCCGCAAATTTGTATGAAATTAAGCATGAACATATTTTAGAATCACCATATGGAACATGAATTGTACATAATTTTGATGTCATTTGATGTTTGGGGGTAAAACCCACTTCTAGTGGTGAAGATGATGACATAGGTGTTTCACCCATGTCAAATTTTTGCTTAAATCATTGATGTGTATGTTGCATGTAATGAATTATTGCTAAATAAGTTAAGCATGGTATGTAATTTAGTTGTATTTGATGAATGAAAGCAAAGGATAGGTAATCAAGCTTGAACGGGTTGTACATTGTGCCTAGATAGTAGTACGCACACCAAGTGTTTGATGAAAAGCATAGGTGAGATTATTAGATGAGAATTGTATGCAAATAATAGGTGAACATGTATAGAAAGTGATGATGATATACTTGATAGTAAAACAACATTAGGAATGTATTTGATAAATATATGTGAAATGTAGTTGATGACATGATTCGGTGAAGGAACGGTTTAAGAACTAGTACTCTATGTTTGAATGGTGGTGCACACCATGAGTTGGATTAGTGGCTTAACGGTGATTTAGAAACGGATGTGTATGAAATGTATAGCTTGTGGACTTACTAGTAACTATTGATGTTGAGATTATGTTAAATTGCTAGCTTTGAATGTGGTTGACCGTTTTAGGATCATGAGAACTTGAGTTTGTATTGATTTGGTTATTATGACGTAGCTAAGTGATCATGTGGTTGTAAGTATATTGCATCATGTGTATGAAATGTACATAGTGTCATTTGTATAGCCTAATATGATGACACGGATATATGAAGTTATGTCGAAAGTTCATGTGATAAACGTTGACTTCTGAAAGTCAACTACGCATAAGAAGCATGGTTAGACTTTTTGTCACAATTGTAGATTATAGAAAGTCATATGGTATGTGATATATTTATGTGTCATATGTGATGACATATTGGATAATATGAGTTTGAAAAGATATGATTTTGGGTATATGCCATATGCTTGTTAGAATTGACTAATGAAAGTCAAATATGGGATATGCATTTGATACGACTGTTAACATGTACAATCATGTATACTAACAAGAATGTGAATGTTATAACTTGAAAGTGTAGGAATCATGTCAAGGCGGATGGAAGCATGGAAGGCTAAAGGGTTAAAAAAGGAGTCAAGGTAACGGATGCAAATACGGACGCTAAGGTAAGTGATTTTCGGAATCACTTCTTCTTTTGTAAACAAACATTGCTATGTTGAGTTCAGGGGATTGTGTAAGGAATAACGGATAAGAGTAAGAATTAAGGTGCGCATTCTTGTGATGAGTCATAGGATGTCGTTTACGTTCGAAATTCATAATAAAAGTGAACTGGTCAAAATGTAGAAAGAATGTGTAGGGTGTGAGTCTCAAAAATTTTGGTAGGAGAGTTATTCAATAATGTTTAAATAATCATCGTACTAAGGAAAGTAATATATAACGTGCCGTAATAATTAGTTATGTCGAACTTAACTCGAATTAATCAAACGGGTCAAAATCAAGAAAGAATGAGAAAAGCATAATTTTGATTAAGTTGGCATGTGGTTAAGTGCTAAAAAGAATATGGGAAACTTACGGAATGTTATGGGATGTTACGGGACATTATGAGTCAGTCCGGGTTGGAACGGGAATCGGAAACGGGTTACGTAAGCTTAAACAAGAAGGAACAGCTTCGGTAACACAGAGGAGGCGTCGCCGACGGCCACCCTAGCCGTCGCCGACGCTGCCCTATTCTCCGATGCACTAACCCACTATATACGCAACATTAGTTCCGACGCAATATTCAAGATGGCGTCACCGACGCTATAGGAGGGCGTCGCCGACGCCTCCCACAAACTTGATATGTTGTTTTTGTTGGTTATTCGTATTGTGAGTTCCATATCTCCTAAAATCTGTTCCGTAACCCCAAATGAACCCCGAACGGTGAAAATAACCAATAGGGAGTTATGAGAACTTATTGAATTGTTTTAGTGATTACCTGATATGAATAAGTATGTAAGCATGTATGTGTGTGTGTGTGTGGCTAAATTACATGTTAGTATAAATTTAGGGGTAAATCAGGGCCTGTATGTATGTACACGACTTCAATACGTATGAACATTTACGTTACTAATTATTGCTCTGAGAATGAATGGAAAGTGCAGGCTTACTTATGTTGATCTTTGAAGATTGACGATTGGAATGCAAGATCATACACGGAACGATAATCGTAAGTATTTCATGAATAGAAAGAATAGGGAGTGATTCATTTAATTATGAACGTATAATACTATATATATTGTCATCGGATATTGATAATGTGAATGTATGTGGTGATTGCAGGTTGCACCGAGTTAACATAACTATGGAATGTAAAGGGTTGAAGATCGAGTTAAAGAGCAAGGATTGTACGGGAAGAGCACTCTCATGTTTTGTACCTATGCGTTACCTTTAAGAAGTTAATTAAGAATAAATGTTGTAAATTATTTCAGGAAAGTATCCAACATTTTTACTACAGGAACCTTCAAGTAGGTTATATAGACAAAAATTGGAAAGAATTTTTGAGTCAGTATTTCCGCTGCGTCGTTTTGGGTCAATATGCATTTAGGGTGTTTCAGTATGAAGATGGATCAAACTACTGATGTTGCACACTTTACTACCTCCAGCTCTAAGAAGAAGAAGAAGAAGAACACTTATCCAAGGAGGGATGTTTCTAAAGTCCAAAAGCCCAATCCTAGTACAATTGCGCCTTCCAGCTCTAAGAACTCTTTAGGCAAACCCTACTGCAAGTTCTGTAAAAAAGATAGGACAAAAGCAAAAGGAATGCCCTGACTTTAAGGAGTGGCTGGCTAAGAAAGGTAACGATTTTTTCATGATACTTGAGTCCTATAATATTAATGTTCCTGCTAATTCTTGGTGGTTTGATTCTGGTGCTATGACTCATGTCACTAACTCTACTCAGGGATTCCTTACAATCCGGAGGCTGGGAAGAAACCAAAGAACACTTAAAGTGGGGGATAATAGAGAATTAGAAGTGAAGGCCATAGGAACTTTACAATTATTTATGAAAACTGGTTTATGCATTAAACTTTATGATACCTTATATGTTCCTGAGGTAACTCGGAACCTTGTATCAGGACCAAAGTTAGACATAGACGGTTTTGATATTACTCATGGTCATCGTAAACTCTCTATTCTCTATGATTCTGTGGTTTATGGTACCGGCATTCTGGATGGTGGTCTCTATAGATTAGAACTAAATGATGACTTTTCCAAATCTTTGTTGTCATATAACATTAATGAATCACTCACAAAGATGAAACAAAATCAAGACTTAGAGACTTCATCCATGTTGTGGCATCAACGTTTAGGCCACATCTCAAGAGAACGATTAAATCGACTCGTAAAGGATGAAGTCTTACCTCCTCTCGATTTTACTGATTTTGGAACATGTGTCAAATGTCTTAAAGGTAAAATGACATTAGCGAATAAGAAAGGTGCCACTAGGAGCTCTAATTTATTAAAACTCATTCATACTGTCATTAGTGGTCCTTACCAAATCGCTGGCATAACAGGACATACTTCATTTATCACTTTCATTGATGATTATTCTCGTTATATGTACTTGTATCTAATTAAGGAAAAATCTGTAACATTTGTAAAAATCGGGTTTTCAAAACCCGCTCCGTTTTGTAATCGAATATCAAGTTATTAAAGTTACGTCGAATATTTATGATTATTTTGTTATAAAACGATACATAATTAATAAATAAACTAAACTATAAAAATTATATTTGATAAAAAGTTGAAATAAAAAAAATAAAAAAAATTATTATGCTGCCGGGACTCGAACCCGGGTCAGCCAAGACACTTCAGCGACTTAACACCCACTCACAAGACCACTCCGCCACATTGTGTTTTCTGGTAACTCTAGGAACACAAATGAAATTTATACACAAACCCAGTTAAAACCGGTTGCGCCATCTGAGAAACGGTAATCGGCAAACCAATCGTCAATTCGTTGTTTATTCACACATTCAGTTTATAACCGATGCACCGACGGTCTTTAATCAAATCGGAATTGATTAAACATAAAGCCTCATCATTACCGGTTTTTAAAACCGAAAAATCATAAAGTCCAGAGTTCTTCAACTTCAGACCACTCTCGCGACTCAGAGATATCATACCAATACTCCATTTCATTTTCGTCGCATTTCCAGACCATCAGAACGCCTAAATCAGCTCGCCGGAATTTTCTGCAAAAGTCGCCGGAAAACCGTATTCAACTCAAACCGGTAAAATACCTCTACTTTACTGTTTCAATCAATTGTTAGAACCTTACTAACATTAACCCATCGCTCATAATCAACCACAGACGACATTACTGGACTTTCTGTTTTCGCCGGAAAACTTCTGGAATTGTCGGAAACTCGTTGATTACCGGTATGCTCATTCCAACGTGCTGATAATCAATACTCATTAGTTCAATTTCACATCTACTCCCTTAAACCTGTTAATTGATTCTCATAGCCGAAGGTTCCAAAAACAGAGCCGACGAACTTCGCCGGATCCTCTAAAGAAGACGATCCATTCGGTATTTTCTTCCCCAAACTTTTCGGTTCAATGCATTCAAATTGGTCATCATGTTCATTAACTAAATTAATCGCGTATCAGTTGTTTTGATTGATGTCTGTGTTTGTAATGAAGAAGACGAGTTCAAAGATGACATAAGATTAATTAAAATCGGAATTATAAACGGGTTAGACACACAGTCCAGCGGTGGACTGTGTGCAAAATACACACGCACGTCCCGAGTTCGATTCCTGCTATACGCACTCCTTATATAATAAAACGCCCTTTTTGTTTAAAAACTAAACCGGGATAACTCAGTTAGTTATTAAGTATAATAGAAACCGAGATAATAACCAGGTTAGACACACAGTCCAGCGGTGGACTGTGTGCAACATGAACCCTACGTCGCGCGTTCGAAACCCGTCACTAGCACCGGTCCGATTGAATTAAAATGTTTTTGCAAATAAAGGAAATTCGGTTAAATTGAATAAGTGTATAAATATAATTAAAAACAAGATTATTTCGGGTTAGACACGTAGCTCAGTTGTTAGAGCTGCGTGCACGCGTACGGGAGGTCTCGGGTTCGAGCCTCACCCAGCGCAAACCATGTCATTGACCGAACCGGTCAACAAGTCAACGGTCAACGCAAAATAAATAATTTTTATTTTTTATTTATTTATTTAATTTAATTTAAAAATCAATTAAAAGTACTTAAAAATAACATTTTTAAAGATAGAAAATAGCCTTAAACTCACAAAAATATATCTAAAAATTTCATTAAAATCCTTAATAAAATTCACTCGTTTAATATATTTTTCCGTTATTATTTAGGTTAGTATTCCTCGTTGATCCGCTCATCTAATTCGTGCGCATCTCACCATCTCCAATCCATCGCACCCAATGTGAGTGAATCTTACAAATTCCCCGTTTTAATCACGTTTTGGGGTGTATCATGTGTCTTTGTATATATATTATAACTAAACCATTGTGCATACATCATATCATGAACATGTGTATTCAGTTTGTTGCTGTTAAGTAGTTATTATTGAATGCAATTTATTATTCAGTACATGCAATTTCATAGGCCGCCGCTCCCCATTACATTATGAGCGTTGAGCATGTTCCCCATTTCATTATGAGGTTGAACCTGGCGTGCCCACATACGATCGGCTCCGTTTGATTGAGCCTTGATCGCACAGACATTTTCATTTTCAGTACATGCAATACGGTCGGCTCCGTTTGATTGAGCCTTGATCGCACAGTGTCAGTTATGTTATTTACAGTATGATGTTGGTATGTTCATGTATGCTGTCATATGTTATTGTATGTTATAGTGTGACTGCTATTTGCCATTGCTTGATTATTTACATTTGCTCATCTATGATTATGCACAAATTTTCGTTGATAAACTAACAATTAATTTATTAATAAATGTTTATCTAATAAGGTTCACTCGCCAACTTATGTTGACCCAAAAACTCCCATTTTTTACACATGATACAGGTGAACCAACAGCAGCTAGGAACACATAGGACTTGGACTAGAAGAATAAAACGATTTCGAGTTGGGATTGTTATGTTGGTTTATTTTCTTTGTATTGAATGAACATGTTTGAATTTTTGGAAATGTAACTTTGACTTTATTAAATATGAAACATATTAGTAAATGTCATGAGCTTTGGTGATAACCCAATTATGCCCCGACTCTTATTCCGCTGCGGGTCGGGGTGTGACAAAATCTGAATCTCTAACAACTTTTAAAGATTATAAAACTGAAGTTGAAAAACAACTAGATCGTAAAATTAAAGTTGTGAGATCAGATAGAGGCGGTGAATATTATGGAAGACATACTGATGTGGGTCAAGCTCCTGGTCCATTTATGAGTTTTGTAAGGGCCAGGGGATTGTGAACCAATACACCATGCCAGGTACACCTCAGCAAAATGGTGTCGCTGAACGAAGAAATCATACCCTTATGAACATGGTGCACAGTATGTTAGCCAACACTAATTTACCATTATTCCTCTGGACTGAAGCGTTAAAAGCAGCTGTTCATATACTCAATAGAGTTCCTTCTAAGTCTGTCCTTAAAACTCCGTATGAACTTTGGACAGGAAGGAAACCGAGTCTTAAATATATGAAAGTATGGGGCTGCATTGCTGAAGCGAAACTTTACAATCCTTTCCTAAAGAAACTTGACCCTAAAACAGTTACCTGCTTCTTTATCGGGTATCCTGATCACTCTAAGGGTTATCGTTTCTATTGTCCTTCCCAGTCACCCGTATTGTTGAAACCAAGCGTGCCGCATTCCTGGAGGATTTTAAGGTCAGTGGGAGCAGTACCAACCCTTACGAAGAATTGCAAGAAGTACAAGACGCGGGGGGGGGGGGGGGAGATTCGTTGCTTACCGGTACTCTGTTTACTCCTCTTGTACCTAATGCAACAATTGCACCTGAAGCTACTGCACCAACTCCAAATTTACCTCCACACTCAGAACCCATTATACTTCATAATGAAGGCACATCAAACGCTCAAAACCAAGACACCGTTGAACCCGATAATCAACTCAGGAGGTCATCTAGGCAAAGAAGGCCTACTAATTTGGATGATTACATTACCTACCTGACTGAAATGGATGCCGGAAAGCTAAATGACCATATCTCTTATAATGAAGCCATTAGCAGTGACCAGTCTTCTGAATGGAACAAAACAATGAATGATGAGCTTGAATCCATGAAGAAAAATGACGTTTGGGATTTGGTAGAATTACCCAACGGTGTCAAACCCGTAAGATGTAAATGGGTATTCAAAACAAAACTAGATCCGAATGGGAACGTTGAACGCTATAAAGCAAGATTGGTTGCAAAGGGCTACACTCAGAAAGATGGAATTGATTATCAAGAGACATTTTCACATGTCTCTCGTAAAGATTCATTAAGGATCGTTATGGCCCTAGTAGCTCATTTTGATTTAGAGCTGCATCAGATGGACGTTAAAACCGCTTTCCTTAACAGAGACTTAGACAAAGATGTTTACATGAAACAACCTGAAGGCTTTAAACCTGAAGGTCAGGAGCATCTAGTCTGTAAGTTGAAGAAATCCATTTACAGGTTAAAACAAGCATCACGTCAATGGTACCTTAAGTTTGATGAAGTCATGAAGAGGTAATGTTTTATAAAGAATCAAGTGGATCAATGCACCCACCTCAAGATGAGTGGGAGCAACTTTACTATACTTGTCCTTTACGTAGATGATATTCTGTTGGCAAGTAATAGTTTAGACATGTTGCATGAGTTGAAGTGGTTACTTTCGCATAATTTCGACATGAAGGATCTCGGAGATGCTTCTTACGCTATTGGCATCGAAATTCACCGAGACAGACACAAAGGGATCTTAGGATTGTCCCAAAAGGCTTACATAGATCGTGTCCTTATGCGTTATAACATGCAAAAGTGCAAACCCTTAGTCTCTCCAGTAGTTAAGGGAGATGTTTTCGGTTCATTCCAATGTCCGACAACAGAGGTTGAAAAGGAGTAGATGAGCCAGATACCTTACGCGTCAGTAGTCGGGAGCCTAATGCTCAAGTCTGTACTCGTCAGATATCGCTTATATTGCTGGAATGCTAGGCCGTTATCTGACTAATCTTGTCCTAGATCACTGGAAAGCAGCTAAGAAAGTACTTAGATATCTGCAAGGGACGAAAGACTATAAACTGACATATAGAAGAAGATCATTTAGAAGTGGTAGGCTATTCTAATTCTGACTTTGCCAAATGCAAAGATGACAAGAAATCCACTTTGGGCTATATCTTCATGTTAGCAGGCGGACCTATCTCATGGAAGAGTCATAAACAACAGTTAACTTCAACTTCCACAATGATGGCATAATACATTGTTGTTTTTAACGCAACTTGTCATGGAATGTTGCTTAGAAATCTGATTACTAGACTCAAAATTGTTAAGTCCATTTCTAGACCATTGAAGCTTTACTGTGATAACTCAGCTGCCGTTAGTTTCTCGAACAGTAACAGTTCGACTGGAGCTGGTTTATATCTCGATACAAAATAAACATTTGTACGTGAACGAGTTGAGGAAAATAATCTTTGTGTTGAGTATATTAGTACTAAAAATATGCTTGCGGATCCGATGACTAAAGGTCTCCCACCTAAAGTTTTCGAAGAACATGTTTCGAATATGGGATTTACTAAAGACCTTATTTAATAGCATATTGTACTTACTTATGTTTTAATTAATGAAATTTCCTCAGTTTGATTTTGTATGTCTCTAACATTTGTTCTGCCAGTATAATGACATATAGACAAATATTAATACAAAACGCTGAAGAGCTTATTTACATATTTTGATCATAATTGTTAGGTTTTAAATTGAGGCTGTAGTATGACTAAGGGGGGTCCTGAGTCGAAGGATGATTCAACGGTTGTATTTCTCTGCTACAGTTCTTGGTTTAAAGCTAAAATGAGTGTTAACTCCTGATCAGGCTTATCTAATACTCATGATAAATGATTACTCTGCTAAGTGGGAGAATGTAAGATTAAATATATTATTTAATCATGTAGCCATTATAATCATTTATATTATATTAGATCAAAATATATTAATCCTAATTATATATTAGTTGGTAATTGTTGATGGACCATATTACCCTTATTAACTAATTAGGGTTTCCTTCTAGGTGTATATATAAGGAGATGACTATAGAGGTTCAGGATTAGACACTTACAATACCATCACTATCATCAAAGCCGCCACCCACCTCTCTCTCCATAATCTAAACCGAACTCCACCCTAGTTCGGTTCTTACCATCATAATCTTACACCCTAAGGAGGAACCAGATCACATTGACAAAGATGTCGAACTCCATGGTTGCGTCTCTGGCTGGATTATCTGCTGGCTTGTCTGCCATCACAGGTATTTCTTTATGTTTTCCATCATGTTTAAACAGAACTAATCAAGAATAAACTCTAACACCCACTAATCTTATTCTTAAATCTACACATTTATTCATTATAGGATTTGAACATTCAATTTCATAACAAGAAACATCTTTCTTTCACACTTAAGCTATGCTACAAATTGCACTATTCCTGTCCACGTGACCCGGACACGAAAGATGTGATTCTGCCTGAAGATTGTTTCCTTGGTTTTAAACAGTGTGAAGCGCACAAAAGCGACGAAGTCTAAAACCTAGGCACAGAGCGCAGAAGCGGTGGGCTTTTCGTATGCGAGGCGCAAGGTGATTATCTAATTTTTTTTATATATTATATAGATTTCTAGGATTTACCTGATATTTAGACACAACTAAGTTGTATATATGTTTTAATATTGAAATTACATACATGTACAGCCTGAAAAGCATGATTTACAACAATTTGCTGCAAAAAATGGGTCATGTAAATGAGGCGCACGCCTCAGAGTGGATTTTTCAGCAAAAAAGTGTGCCTCAGCTAAGCTTTCTGTACAACTTGCGCCTCAGGCTACATGAGGCGCTAAGGTTTGCGCCTCAGGCGTGCGCCTTTTTAAACCAAGATTGTTTCACTGAGTTTTGACGTTTCTTGGTGTTGTGATCCCTAATCGATGTTCTAGTTTAAGTTATTGTTTCAGTGAGTTTTGATGTTTCTTGTTGGAAATTGGAATGTCCAAAAAGCAGTTTAGTCTCTTGGTAACCTAACACGACCCATTTAACGCATCTATCTAAAGGTGTCAAGCAAGTTGACCAGTTATAAACAGGCTTTAATCGAGTTGTTAAATGTGTTAAACGAATAGGTGGTTGTATTAAAAGAGTTAAACAGGTTGTAAATGTATTTACTAGTTGACCTGTTTGATTACACGAGTTGACAGGATCAACCTGTTTATTTAAAGGGTTAAACAAACCAAACTGAACACAATCCATCGGTTAAAAATTGTTAGATGTAAAATCCAAATCCAATAGTAAGAAATTTAAATAAAAACATATCATGCATACAAACTAAATATCATAAGAACTTTGCAAGGATACAACACAAAACAATGTCATCAAACTATCAAAGTATCATAAATTAATTCATCAAGGTAATGAAAGAAACCCGAGACTCGTTACAGACCAGATGACTCAGTCTCAAGGACCTCCGGCCGCGGCGGTGTTGAACTTTCCGGCAAGCACGGTCGGTTCACCGGCTCTGCATTTCGTCTAACATCTTCCATCATTTTAACAACCTCAGCCATTTTCGGTCTTTGATCCGCTACCCTTGCGACACACGACATTGCAATCTGCAACATCTCCACCATCTCCTCTTCAATATTAGGGTATTTTAGTAATTCCACATCGAAAACCTCACCCGTCCACTCTTCCCTAACCACCGAGTGAACCCATCTAACTAAATGAATGATCTCATCGCCAGTCGTGGTGTGGACCGGTGACTTACCGGTTAAAAGCTCAAGTAAGAGAACACCGAAGCTATAGACATCCGAGGGCTGAGTGACTTTACGGGTGTCGGTGATTTCCGGGGCTCGGTAGCCTGCAGCTCGGGCAATCGGGTGGGAGATCTGACACATGATTGTTGACAAACCAATATCGGAGATACACCCGTAGTTTTGTGAGTTTAGGAAAATGTTGGATGATTTGATGTTGCCGTGAACGAGCTTCATGCCTGTCTCGGCGTGAACCCGAGCAATGCCCCGGGCTGCACCGATAGCAATCTGAAGACGGGTCTCCCAAGTCAATGGAACCTGGTCTTCCCCTCTTTTACCTATAAAGTTCAAGAATAATTATTCACAAATGCCAGAATTATGAAAAAAAAATAAAAGCAGTTCCATATTTTGTTTTAGATTACTTAAACATATATAAATTTTTGTTTTTAAATAATTTATGACGTCATCCGGTTTTTCATGTTTGTCCAACCAGTACACCAACCGGACAGGTCTCGTTTTGAAAACATTGTACTAGACAAATGCAAACAACAAAGAGACCAAATATTTATAGTAAGATTCCCTTATCCCACGCGGATTGATTCTTACCAATCACCAACTTATTTCTCTTTCATGTATTATACAATATTCTACCTGATAAAATATAAATACTAAAACACAAAACAAAAAAAAGGTTGTTTTGTCACACTATATTCTTTAATATGATTTATGAGGCTTCAATGCTTGCTTTTGAAACTTTATTTTCAAGACATTCTTTAAGGTCCAGGTGTATTCATACCCACATGCACATGGATGAACCCATATGGTTGGACCATGTCCATTCCCCGTCGGACAGTCTACATCTATGACAAGATGAAGATCGGACCCGCTAATGAAAGAGATTAGGTCGAATGAATGGATCTTGAACTTTAAAGAAAATCTAGTATGGGTTCATTTTACATAAAAATCTTCTAATCCCTTAACTTGATCTAGTAAAAACAAAAGGGGTTAGGTCCAATTTGAGTTCACCCGTGTTGTGCGGTTGGATCAAGCTAACATGGCTTTAAAAGCGCATGATATTGACAAATGGGTTGGGTCCAATTATAGTCTATTTCGATTTGTGGGTCTAATCAATGGTCTCCATTTATGATCAGATAAAGACTAGCCACCTAACTTGGTTTGTTGTTGAATACCTTTTGTTCTTGAACCATAATGTAGAAAGAACATATTCGCATAACACCACTTTAATTATCCATTAAGGGACGATCGAATGAGCGTTTTCAAAGTGATTATTACGACTCGAATAAGCCCTCAATTCCTAACTTGTTTCCTAAAATCTTGATTATCCAAACACCCCCTTACATTAACCAAAATCATTATCTAATAAGTTAATATAATAACTACAATTTTATTACAAGAACATAATTAAATGAGGTAAAGAGATCAAGAACATACCATGTAACATTGAAGCAACACTCCCTTCACTATAATACTCACAAACCGTAAGCTTCTCATCTTTCGAGTAATAATAAGCCCGCAACTCAACCACATTCTCATGCTTAATATCCCCAACAATCCCCATCTGTTGCTCGAAATCTCGTTTCCCAACACTCAAATCTTTCAACCTCTTCACAACAACAGACGTCCCGTCTTCAAGAATCGCCTTATACGACATTCCAAAAGTACCCTTACCCAAAACCTCAGCAGAAGCCCTCAACAAATCTTCCAAATCAAAAGCATAATTACACCCCTCAAAGAAAACCAACCTATTATTCGCATCTTGCGTTCTCGAAATCTCCTTTTCGGGCGACATCCCACCCTTTTCGAGTTTCGACGAAATCCCATCTCCATTATCCCTTTTAAAACAACACAATGTCCAAAAGATTGCAAAACCAATAAACCCAATAACAGAAACACCTACAATTATCCCTAAAACCGCCTTTTCGCTCAACTTCCGACTATTTTGACCATTTGGATTAAACTTATGAGTGGGCATAACAATTGGGACTTCATCATATGAATCCACAACAGACACATTGTTACCTACAAACACTGATTTAGGAAACTTATGTAGTGACTTTGGAACCACCCCTGTGAAATGATTGTTAGAAAGATCAAGAACTTGAAGCCCATGAAGACTCATATCAGGAATATGACCAACAAGTGAGTTATTAGCAAGATTCAAAGCAGCAAGATGAGTTAACCTTGTAACAGACCTTGGAATAGACCCATTAAACTTATTATTTGAAAGATTAACAATAGTTAAATTCTTCCAAACAGAAAAATCAACAGGCAATGGACCAGAAAAGTTGTTAAACTGAAGGTAGAGTAAAGATAAATTCTTGAGGTTATAAAAATCAATAGGAAAAGTGCCAGAAATACCATTGGATCTAAGGCTCAAGATCTGTAAACCTGAGAGTCTGCTAATGGTGTTTGCCGGAATAGGGCCGTGAAAACCAACTCCGGGAAGGCGGAGACCGGTGACACGTAACCCATCTTCACTGCACGTGACACCAGTCCAGTGGTTACACACAGTAGTTGAGTTTGCATCCCAGTTTAAATCGCGTGAGTGTGCAAGATTATTAATGAAATCCAACAATGCTTGTTTGTCATCTTCAAGAAAACTTGCATTTGCTCCAAACCAGAGTAAACCCACCAAGAAAAACTTGAAAATTTCCATTTTTTTCAATAAAGATTGAATCTTTTTCAACAGAAGTTGTAGATTACAAGTGTAGGGTGATTATGTAGCTGAATTGGATCAGACCCATTAAAGAAAAAGGGTAAAAATGTTAACTTTTATTCAAAATGGGTGAAGAAGCATGTAGAAAGGTGAGGATGTTGTGTGCAAATGGGGGTTTGAATTGGGAGTGGTGAGGTTTTTAATTTAAAGGGAAAAGGGTTTAGAAGCAGCAGCACAAGACACAGAGCTTTTACTTTTTGCTGGTTGTGTTTTGTCTGTTTGTTCTTTAACTTGTAGGTAAAAGGTTGGAGACTCAAGAATGTTCTCTGGAAGAACAAAATACTACTAGACTAATAGGTAATGTTTGGTGATAACAAAGGAAAAATCACATCCAAAATGGGTTAGACCATCTGCAGAGGTGTATGTGGGATAGGAGGGCCGGTTTGTGACAGGGGAGGAGCGAAAGGGGGGCATCCGTGGAAACGAGGAGAGGGAAGATTGGTTTGTGTCGGGTCAACACACACAGTGCTAACGTGGAGCGCTATTTCTGGAATGGACCAGGGGTGTAAAGGAGTCGAGATGGGGCTAGTATAGGCTTGAACTCGGCTCGTTTAAGCTAAGAGAGTTCGGCTCGTTTAGAGTATAATTTCTAATGCTCAGCTCATTAGTAATTTTTTAAGCTCAAGTTTAAGCTCAGCTTGTTTATTTTTTTGTTAGTTATTTTATTTATATCTTTTGTAACTGTTTACAAATATATTTATAATTGTAAAGTTACATATAAAATAATATTTATTATATAAATAAAAAATTTGTTTGCCTCACAAGTCGACTTGAGCTTGATATGTGAATCTAGTGCTCGGGCTCCAATATTAAATGAGTTTAAAGTTTGAGCTAGACTCGATTTAAGTTTTTATTAAACTGGTTTTAAGCATATTATTGGTAGCTTGGCTAGAATAGAACCCTTTCAATGATCTTTGAACATTGATGTTTATTGACTAAATCAATATTGTTCCTTATTGATTACTAAATGCGGTCTATGAGATGGAATAATACAAGTTTATTTTTTTTTTCAATTTTATAGAACACTATACTGTTATACTATTATTATTATTTATATCTATACACATATCAATTTAAAGTGGCGATGAACAGTGTTGAGAACTTTTTAAATATTCTTTTTTATGAAAGGTTTTTATTATTGATTTTAATTTTTTTAACATGTTCATGTTAGCTTTTTTTTTAATATAACTATGCAATTATAGGTTTTTAAACATCGTGTGCAATTATAGGTTTTTAAACATTGTGATATAAATTTTATTGAAAATGGATATCATGCCGTTATTGCACCAAATTGAACCGGAACTGACGATGTATAGTAATTTACATATTTTTATTGTGTTCGAAACAACATATTTA
This sequence comes from Scalesia atractyloides, assembly GCA_947069175.1. Classification (NCBI taxonomy): domain Eukaryota; kingdom Viridiplantae; phylum Streptophyta; class Magnoliopsida; order Asterales; family Asteraceae; genus Scalesia; species Scalesia atractyloides. The sequence continues at coordinate 88,274,413 of CAMTDV010000008.1, forward strand.
TTTGCATCGTAAATTATATAAGTGTTGATAACAGTCTTATTATATATATATATATATATATATATATATATATATATATATATATATATATATCAATTTAAAGTGGCGATCAACGGTGTCAGAACTTTTTAAAAAAAATTTGTGTTTTTTAATGGAATGTTATTTATTATTGATTTTATTATGTTAGCTTTATTTTTAATCTAACTATACAATTATAGGTTTTTAAACATTGTGTGCAATTATAGGTTTTTAATATTGTGATAAATTTTATTGAAAATGGATATCGGGTCGTTATTGTAACAAATCGAACTGGAACCGACGATGTATAGTAATTTACATTTTTTTATTGAGTTCAAAACAACATATTTATTTGCATCGTAAATTATATGAGTGCTGATAACAGTTTTAAAAAACATATTTTTTATCGTAAGCTATACGAGTATCGATATGTTACGAATTTAATCGGTTTCTACCGAATAACATTGTTACCAATATCAGCAATATCAGATACCGGTATTCGTTCTTATGGTTTTTTTATTGGTATAAAAGATGTGTCGATATCCTTTTGAGCATTTCACGACTTTATTTGTTTAGTTTTCTCTTTCAATTACAATAGTGAGTGGCCTTATCGAACCAAACTGATACCAACTGAGTTACTGCCACATAGCGCAGGGGAAAACCCACTAATACATATTAAATCTAAGTGGTCATGAATAGTAAAATAATATTTATATTATTATAGCATTTTTTAATATTTTGTTACTATAATGCCATACTATGTATAATAAGAGGATATAGATGAAAACATATAGTTTTTTTTCTTAATTTTAAGATTTTATTATTATAATTATTTTTAAGCATATTTTATTTTTTCTTAAAATTTTTAAGATACAATGTTTGTAACGTAACACTCATTTTTCATTATTCTAATAATATTGTGTAATGCTTTATAAAACTCTGAATTTACCATTGCGATATGATTATTTTATCCGCGTTACAATAAAAGCTTTGTCAAATTGAATGAGTCAATTATAATTGATTTTTTTCCAACAACTTTGGTAGCGGTATAGAGTACATTTTTGTATTATAAGACATAAGCTACAATGAGTGTTACCGACGAACAAAATTAATACCGTCCGATAAACATTGGTACCACGTCGATTTCAACTGAACATTGGTACCAGTATTTGCACTTTTAAAACCTTTGTCAATATTCATTTTTAAAGTTTTTTATTGACGTAAAATATGTGTCGATTTCCCTTAGGGTATATCATGACATTATTTTTTTGGGTCTATTTTTCAATCGCTTTACAAAGTGCCAATTACGATATTGATACCTTATGAATTAAACCAATACTAACTTCCCGTTGCAACGCGGAGAACAACACCGGTGCCACTGCCACCTGCCGTACTTGTGTTCATTTTTTACAGTTTGGTCGATGTAAAATGCGTGGCAATTTCTATACCGAGTGTGTATATCGTATCGATACTATAACGAACCCAACTGATACCAATCAAATGCCCGCAATCACGTACTGCCACAACGTGCGAAAAAAATAAACTAATATATGTTAAAAGAACTGTCAATCCAGTACTTATTTGTTGTGAGCATGTGAGCTTTGTTCATGACTTTAGGCTCTTGGATTATTGGGCATTTTGGTTTTGTTTTTTTTATCTTTGCTCATTTATGAAATTTTGTGTCCTTTTTGTTAAATGGGTTGCACACAGAAAAGGAATATTGACCAGTAAGCTAATTATGTATCTATTTTGTATGGTTACATCATGTACTTAACCGATTTCTCATCTTTTGTGTATCATTTAGACATTTTATGGTCGTAGATTTTTAAATATGAATATTATAGCGAACGAACATAGAACTGCGACTCTTTCAATTAATTATTTGTTTTTGCATTCCATATACATTTTGTATTCAATGGATTCACATATGAAGATGTAAAAGAATTCAACATTTTTTCTTAAATGTAAAAGAGTTGGAATTTCCAACCACTCGTCGTTGTCGTTCCATCAGCCATCACCACTATCCCGCACTGGCATTGCGGAGGGATGGTGGTGTCCGAAAGATGACAACAGACAGCTACGACAAGTGGTGATGATGATATATTTTAATTTATGTATGATTGTTTTGTGACCCAATTGTTGAATTAAATTTTCAAATTTGTTTGATGGATTTTAATTATATAAATTCCAGTTCATTTGAAAAGTTCAAATTCTTAAAAACTGTGATATTAGTTCTGGGCCCGGCGTTGTAGACTTTTCACACCACACACATCACACCGTGCCCGACATTGTCATGTGAGCTTGAGATTTCTCACCGGCGCTAAGGGTTAATGAGCGTTGACGTGGCGTATTTGATTGGGGTCCCCACTAGCTGTTGGACCCCAAGGACATTATTCAAAAAAAAAGATTTTTCGTTTAAAAAAAATATTCCACCTCCTCTATATAAAAAACTACCATTTCACCTCAGTTCCTTCTACCCAACTCCTTCTCAACTCTTATTTTTTTTTATAATATCTCTACAACTTTTATGAAATTACTCACTACAAAGATCAATCACCTTCAAGAGGAAAATCAGGAAATGTACGAGAAACTAAAAAAAGATATAAGGGATAAATATCGTTCTTAGTTTCGGTTTTTTATGTTTTTTTATATTTTAGTTTAAATTATGTAATCACTTTTTTAAGTTATGTAATCTTTTTTTATTTTAATTAAGTAATTTTTTTTATTTTTATTTATTATATTACTAATAATGCTATTTTTTAAATTATACAGAATATATATTTATTAAATAAAATAATAATAATAAAATGTAGGTGCCACGTATCGAATAACGCCCTTCTTCCACGTCCCTTCCCACGCCCTCCTATTTTCCTCCACACCACTTTTTTGATGCGCGTTGACATGTCGTACACGTGTCAAATAATGCCCAAGATTCAAACCCTTCCACACGTAAGAGTTATTTCTTAGTTTTCATTGAGATAGTTTCATACTTGTAATCACTTATTTGTGTTGAAATTTTAGCTTTTACCATTTGTGAAACAAAATGCAATTGAAAAGCAGTGATTAAAGTGAAGACTTGGTTAAAGAAATTATTACACTGCTAAAAGCTTTTAATCATGAAAATGAAAAAACAAAGGAAGATAAAGATAATGATTGTCTTGAATGATATATTGATATGGCACTAACAAGTGATGGGTATGAATTGTTTTCCAAGTCTTTCTAATATTTGTTAAACAGATGAAAAATATGATTTTATTTCCTATTACATTAGTCATTTCATCTTTAGACGGGATTTAAGCTTTATTAATGTATTCTAAACGAGCGTTTAGCCTAGGGGTGTTTTGCCCCAATACAAACATAACTTCTAAAAGTATAAAAGGGGGAAGTCGACTGTTATGAGCTCATGAGTAATGACGCCTCAATAATTTATTTTACCAGTTTCATTATTTATCGGTCTTCGGATGCAAGATGATTTTTTTTACTGCATTCCGTCAATGAAATGTTTTTGACCGCGTCATGTAACATCTTCTAACATGTCCTTAATTTGATTCAGTTCACATGCATATTACTAGTAGAGTTTGCCTAACAGTAACATATGATGAAAACAAACAGAGTACACGATGGTGATATATATATATATATGTATATATATATATATCTTAATTAAGAAGTCTGATTAAACAAGATTCAATCAGTCCAAATTAACCAAAATGTTAGGGTGCAATGAACTAACTATAAAATGGTGCACACCTCATAATCATCAACTCTAAATAGATAATTTCAAGATCCACATACAATGCATCTGTAATTGTTATTTTAATTGTTATGCATAACGTAGTTATCTAACCACTTGCTTCATTATTTTTCTCTTCCATTGCATCTTGTTAAGACTAAATTTTAATTGTTATGAATAAGGTAGTTATCTAACTACTCGCTTTATTATTTTTCTCTTCCATTGCATCTTATGAAGACTGTAAGTACATGTATATTATACGACTTTTATGATTATATATTATATTTATATATATACTCTACTATACATATGCACGATAGCCATTAATACTATGAGAATGTCGACTAATTGTATTAAATTAAAACATAAAAATATTATTGTAAACAGCTAGCTAGCTTTCAAAATGTCATGCATATGTCATCTTTATTTCACACGGGATGGTGACCATTTGAAAAGAGGGACCTCATAAGGAGACAAGCCTCAGCCCACCCAATTTGGTTCTCAACTTTTTTTTAACGGCAAATTTACTTTATTTCTGCTGTCTATAGGACTTGAACCCAAAATCTTCCTTTTTTAAAATGCTTAAAAGCTTTGCCTTTACCAATGGACCACCACCCCATTGGTAATTTGGTTCTCAACTACTCATCTTTTATTAATGGAAATGAAGATGCTCCCTTTTAAGTTCTCAGGGTATGCGTGTTGGCAATCATGAATTATTATGATAAAAAAATAAAAACAATCTTTTTAGTCATTACAGAGTAAAGGTTTCACCGGAGTCATAAGTCATAAACAAAATAATGTATAACAAACATGTTGTGTTTGGGTTAATCTATATAACCCGGTAAACTAAGGGTCGTATTTAGATTGATTAACCCGCTAAACCATCTAAAACTGGAATAAGTGTTGTTGTGTAAGGTCAACCATCAACACGTTTACAACCCACCAAATCGTTTACAACTTGTCAATCCAAATTTAACTTGATTATAAGTTATAACCCATTTATGTAGTGAACACTATGGACCTAAGCTCGACTCATGTTAATACCAGTCCAATGAAGTATGAACCCTATTAGACAACCCAAATCAAGAGTCAGTAAGGCCCAACAAATTATGAAGGATTGCCAAGGATCTTTGCAGGTTCAATAAATTGGGTGTCCGATTTGTTCGGGTACGGTTAGTCTTTGGGTCATATTTTTGGCGATTGTTATATTGCTAATAAAATTTGCACTTGTATTGGTAGATGGTTGGATATTTCGTCTCCTAATTTGGATTGTTTTGTGGCTGGATTCGCTAAACATTATCAAGGGGGAAGAGAGAGGTTATTGAGGCGATTTTGGCTTTGTTGCATTTATGGTGTTCTAGTCGTAATGTTAACTTATTTGTTTATTGGATTGGGTGGATTAAGAAGTTCACTTCTTAGCATGTAATTGTTCTGTTTTTGTTCCTGGTAAACCATTGGCTAAAAGGGTATGCCTTTGAATAAAGTTTGCCTTTCTAAAATAAAATGGTTTAGAGAAACCAGTTATATGAATGATGGAGAATGAGCAAGTGAAAATGGTGGCGATATCCTCTATTTATAGGTTGGTTGGGGCTGAGGCACCCCCTGCGTCTTCTTGGACATCAACAAGCTTTCTACCCAGTAAGCTTCAACCACTACCGGTAACTTAATAATACCATTTCTCATCAGAGAATCATAGATAGAGCCGCCATGGGTAGGATGCTCCTCATCCCTGACGGGCTATTCCGGTTCAGTTTCCTCCCATACCGGTATTGCTTCAAGATCTTGGATCCATTTCTTGAGTCGCATGATCTCGTGTTGTAACTCGAGGTCTCGGACTCGTCGTTGGAGTCGCATAATCTTAAGATCATGTGGGTCAGAATCAACTCCGTCGCTGCCGACCGAGGCGACTCTGCTAGTAGGGTGTCGATCTTCACCACGACCACATGAAACAACAAAGTTCTTGTCGATGCGTCGGTCGGCGACTCGTCGAACAAGAAAACACCCGCCTTCATGTTGAGACATTTGATAAACCATAGCTCTGATACCACCTGGTTGTAACATCCGTCAAAAACCGGATTTACCAAACCCGCTCCGTTTAATAACCGAACAATCAGTTAAAAATTTCGTTGCGTATTTAATGCCCAAAATAATTTTAAACGATACATAATTAATAAGTATATGGGGATATATAATTTGTTTTTGAAAAACTGTTAAAAATAATGAAATAAAAATAAAATGGTACTTCCGGGTTTCGAACCCGGGTTAGTCAGCCGGGTCAACAATAACTTAACACTTAACCATCCGACCACTGCGCCACTTATGTTTCTTGTTCATAAATGGAAACAATTTATTCATAACATGAACCTCGAATTCAAATAACGACGCGCCCAATTTTAGTCGTCGGAAATCCCGGCGATCTCGCGAGATTGGACGGTTTCTTCAGTTATAACGTAAACCTTAATCACTACATCGGTTATAACCGACGCCTGAGTCCGCGACACAAGTTATAACCGCCGGAAAGTTTCTAACCGACGAATCAAGTCGGAAATCGGACCAAATTCATCGATGACCTGCCCTATAAATACCTCCTCGAACCTCTGCAAGCTTTTTCGCTCAAAACCGCACCTTTACCCGACGTAATTCCACTCGCCGGAAAAGTTCTGCACCTCGCCGGAAAACCGAGCCCTTCACTTCTGAGCCTTATTGAACACCCAGAACTTATACCGAAGCCACTCACATCCATCTCAAGCTCTCTGAAGACTCTCTGCCGCAAGACACATGTCGCCGGAAGTTTCTGCTGTCACCGGAGTTTCGCCGGAGAAACAGAGGAGTCCAGTTCGGTATACCCTACGCTTAATTCTTTCATTCTTTTTACTTATCTCACCTGTAACTAACTGAAACACACTAACGAACTTGATTAAAACTTCGAACCAGTCGGACTTCCGATTTTGGTTTAGTCTAACGAAGAAGACGAAGTTTTCCGTTGTCTATATGTATAATTAAAATCACGATATAACTCGGGTTAGACACACAGTCCAGCGGTGGACTGTGTGCACATTAAACACGCTTACGTCTCGAGTTCGAAACTTGTCCCACGCATGCTTGCCTTAATAAAAATGTCTTTTTTTTAACCAAACCGGAGTCACCGCTGTTACATGTTAAGTTTAATAATAACCGGAATAATCACCAAGATAGACACACATTCCAGTGGTGGACTGTATGAATGTTTAATCACAGGACACGAGTTCGAGTCCGGGCTACCGCACCGGTCCGGACAATTATTAAACTTTTTATTTAAGACAGAAATGAAAATATTTAGTTTGTATATAAGTATAATAAAAATCGGTTTATTTAACAAGTTAGACACACAGTCCAGCGGTGGACTGTGTGTTAACTCAACCCACAGGTCCCGGGTTCGAGACCTGTGGAGCGCACCGGTCCGACGCATTAAATCGTTTTTAAAAATAAATGATTTTCAGTTTAATCTAATTAGTATATAAATATAATTAAAAACAGAAATATTTCGGGTTAGACACGTAGCTCAGTTGGTAGAGCTGCGTGCACGCGTACGGGAGGTCTCGGGTTCGAGCCTCACCCAGCGCACACATACACACATACGAACCGGTCAAAGTCAAAGTCAAAGGTCAAAGGTCAATGGTCAACGGTCAAAAAGTCAACATTTTATTATTATTTTTATTTATTTATTTTATTTAAAAATCAATTAAAAATACTTAAAAATAACATTTTTAAGGTTAGAAAATAGCCTTAAACTCACAAAAATACACCCAACAACCCTACTAAAATAGATTAATAAAATCCGTTTACTTACCCAAACATTATGCCATTATCTAGGTTAATTTCACTCGTGGTTAAAACCACTTTGTGCGCATTCAACATCATCAACCGAACGCACCCAATGTGAGTAATCTTACAACTCCCCTTTTTAATTACACGTTTTGGGGTGTGTCATGTGTCATAAAATTAACTCGTTTATTTAAACTTGTGCCATACCATATTGTGATCTAAACTTAGATTGTATACATTGCTTGTAGTTATGTATTTCATTTTGTCTATTTATATGCAATTCATTCATTAGGTCCATCAGTTCCTCGTGTGAGACGAGTTGAGCAACACGTGCCTCAAAACAAATCCATTATTGTTCGGGTGTGTATTATTGAGTTTATATTGTTTGTAGTTATGTATTTCATATTGTCAAGTTTATGCAATTCATTCATTAGGCCCATCAGTTCCTCGTGGGAGACGAGTTGAGCAACGCGTGCCTCAAAACGGTCCATTATTGTTCATGTGTGTATTATTTAATATTAATTGATTGGTGAATAAGTTTACATCTATTTTTACTCATGTGTGGTTGTGCACTTTATTTTACAATCAATCAAATAAACTTGTTCAAATGTTTTTCATAGGATTCACTCGCCAACTTTTTGTTGATCCAAAAACCATTTTTACACATGATACAGGTGAATAGGATGAAGCAAGGAAAACATAGGAAATGCCTTAGAAGAAAACAATGAAGCCTAGATTGATATTTAGGACATGATGTAATATTGATTGTAATTTTCCATTAAAGTGTATTAATGAATATGAAACGTTAAAATAAATGTCATGAGCTTTGATGATAACCCAATCATGCCCCGATCACCTTTTCCGCTGCGGGTCGGGGTGTGACACTGGTGCAGTTACAGAAGCATTCAAATGGCTCAAAAACAATTAGTAATCAATGATGATAAAAACGAACCGATTGGTTCCAATAACAATGTTCTTTCAATTCAAAAATCAATCAAAAACTAACTAACTGTTGTGAAACAACGGTCTATTAGCAACTAATATATATGTATATAAACATGAGAGCTAGACTATGAAATCATATAGAGAATAGAAAATGAAGAATTCTTATTCATTCATCTAACATCATACACAAATGCCATTATATATAGGCACTCACATTAGTACAATAGTAAATAAGAGAAAGGGGTTATACATGTGGAAAGTCACTACATAATGGATGCATTCATAGATAGGGGTTATACATGTGGAAAGTCACTACATAATGGATACATTCATAACACTCCCCCTTGACTATCCACATGATGGAATACTATTCTTTAATACGCTTAATGATGTTGCCTCATTAAAAACCTTGCTAGGAAAACCCAATGAGACAAAACCTCAGCTAAGGGAAAAAGAGTACAACGCGTATTGTCTCCCCCTCAATATAATATGTATCATTTCAAGTAACAAGTGCTAATCTTCTATGAAAGTTGTTGAAAAACTTTTGTAGTGAGTGATTTGTCGCTTGATGTGCAATATATTAATGAACTTGATGTATGATCTTCATGTAAAACTTTAATTACCTCCTCTTGTAAGTAGATACCATAAGATCTATGAATGTGTTTTGTTATAATCCCTGCATTTACAAAACTAACCAAACTTGTTGATGGGTTAGTAAAATATGAACCCATACCTTTCGTACCTTAAGGGTATAGAAAATAAATGTTTTACTCATTTCACTATCTCCTCGTCGTACATGAGTTAAATCTTGCCATTGAATTTAATGGCATATGTTCGTGTATAGCTAGCAAGATATATTAATACAATTTGTATTGAATTATGGTACTTCATGACCAATGATCTTTGCTTCTTTGATAGAAGATGATAAAAGTCATTTTTATCTATATAAAATATTTGAACATCATTAAATGTACTTACACCAAGAGCTTTGTCCATATGAAAATGTCCAACATTTTCTAGATGTATTATGATTGATGGATTATAATATAAACGTATGTCCTACGTATCGAGCCATAAATTTGCAATATTGTATTTCATTTGCAAATCCTTGCTTAAATGTTTGAGCTCTTTTTTTTCTCTTCGGGAGATTCAATGACATCATCAACATATATTGCAATACTTGTAAACCTCATATCGTTCTTTTAATGAAAACAAATGAACCAACTTCACCATATGTATTTCTCGTTTTCGAGCTCACTTGTGAGTCAATTATATCATATTTGACTCGACTATTTTAGTCCACGCATATTTTGTCAACTTCATATAGTATGTTCTTTGAGGTTTTGACATCAATGCTTCTAGCATTATCAATCCATGAGGGAATTCGTTCCATCTTATCCATATATGCATGTGCTTTCACTCTTCAAGAGTTTTGCTATATAAAAATTGGCCAATTAACACATAGATATCTATATCATGTAAAAGTGTCATGAACACTTGCTTTTATCTCCAAAATCCATATTGTACCATGCGTGTACACTATTTATTAAGATATCACAATCACTGGGTACAAGTTTTCAATGTATGTTTATTGGTGCACAAGAATTACATCGTTAAGATGTTTTGATTCACCTTTAAAGAACTCAATTGCTTTAAGAAACTCATCAGGAGTTCAATCGTATTCAAAATGAATATGTATACAACGATCATATTGTTCTCGAGAACTTACTTTACATAAAATACATAATTTAAATCCTTAAAGGACTTGCATGTAAACTTTAGTATCTAAATGATACATCACATTTATAAGACGCATATCAATTCTCTCTTTATATTACCATACTAATTAAATACTGAAAAGCTACTGCATCCACCACTGGAGAACACGTCTCCGCATAAGTAATCACAGGTCTTTGCAAAATCCTTGTGCCATGAATTATTGATCCACATAAAATACCTAATTATATTAAATATATTTTACAACTTTTTTATGGACTACTGGCCCGTAAGCTTTCCATTTCAATAGAGAATTCAACTCTGCCTCATTTGCGTCGTTCCATTTTGGCCAATAATTTCTTTGTATTTATTCATAGGCAGATTTTAAATCTTGATCCTCATCATTTCATCTTTTCAAGCGGTATATATACAAAAGTATAACAACGTCGATTTTATTTCGATTCCATACACTTCTAGACATGATATAATTTACTAAGAGCTCTTTATTTTCAGGTACCTGAGGTTCTTCCAGAACCATCATGTCTAATGACTTTTTAAGAAACCTTTTTTTTACTATAACCTCGACTTGACCATCTTCTTCATTAATTGCTCTAATTTTTCGAGGGATTTTTATTTTCTTGGAATCGATTAGTCTACCACGCTTTAGGCATGCAATAGACTCATTAATATATGGAATGCCCTACTAGGACAATTAACTTAATTGGAGCATTAGCAGTTGACTACATGACTTACTTGGTCACTGTATTTAGGTCAGTTAACATGTCTGCTGATCGATTCTTTAAGCTAGGTAACGAATTATCTTTTGAACTTCTTGTTCACACAATTTCGTTTGAGGATCAATGATAATTCATGCATACACATTCCTTTTTCAACTGCCATTAATCTCCCTCTAATGTTGGGAATGTTAATTTACTTAAATTAAGATCTAACGAGCCATAAATAAATTTCTCGTTAATTGCTCTAAGTATGTAATCATAAATAGTATTTTCACCCAACATATATTCCCAACATTATTTGAGTTTCAATCTTTGTGCGTTGTGGTGGATCAATTCCAATGTATACCGCACAATAAAAAGTTTGATGGGAAATATTTGGTTCCTAACCAAAACCAACTATAACGGGGAGAAACTATTACAACATGTTGGCTTGATGTGAAATAATGTTACTACATGTAAAATCACATGTGCTCAAGTATGAACTTTTGCTCTCTTGATTATTGGCTTTGCAATCAATTTGTAGACATTTGATCATCGTCTTCAACAAAAGCAATTTGTGTCTTAAGCATTTAGAAAGTTCAATCTTATTCCAATAATCATTAGTAACATGGATACTAAATTCAATGTTATAACCACCATAAATATGATAATATGGAATAATATGCTTGCTATCTTATTAGCAAAGCTACACACAACTTCAAGTTGTAAATCTAATGACTAGACGATGCATCGATTTAAAAACACTAAATCATATTCATGTTTGGATATATACATCCTTCATTCATTCCATAATATTTTAGGGATTTATACCATCAATTGGCAAATAAATAATTTCCCTTAAGAGCAAACATAATATGCTATCAACTAGAAGAATCTTCAAGTTCTTCATTATATTTCACATCATCACTGACTCGGTGTGGTCTAACCGGTCATACCAATAAAGTAAATAATCATGATCCATAAACTTATGGTTTATGATATTGTATATGTATTACTTGCATGTATGTAATACAAAACATTAGATATGAAAGAATGTATTATAACTTCAAAGTTCAAACCATCGTGTTATGTAATCACTAGTTTACCACTTTTGGTGGTCGATCTCATCATGACTATCATTATAATACTGATATTCGATCTTATTATTAGCTTCACTATCTTATAATTTCTGATAGTTTGATCTCTTATATACATGATGATGTTGCACTTCTAATGGTCAATCTCATTATTAATATGATCATGATTACAACTTTCTCAATGGTGCTAATGATCAATATATATTCACTTCATGCATCAGAGTAAAACCGTACAATTTTTTACGATTTTCCATTATTTTCTCGAACATATAGATATACAGTCGTTTCAAACCGTTTATACCCTTTAAATGATATTGTTACTTCAGGAGTATATTTGATGTTTGACAAACAAAATTTGTTTTATCTGATTTCCCTTATAAATAAACTTCTCTTCATATAACGTCAATTGAGAAGTAATTATATGTCCGAGTCATATAATATTTCTTTTATACTTGATAATGAGATACAAGGAGTATGACACTTTGGGTGTCAAATCGAAGCATATTTCTACTTTTTCATGAGAATGTCAATAAAACACAACTTTGGTTTAGTCGTTATTTGGTATTATCGATGCAAAGAAGTGATAGCATATAGAATACAAGGTATAGATAGCAACAAATAATACAATACATGACCTTATAGCATGTCATCATATAAAACAACTTATGATGGGCCTTTATAAAATAAGAAACCTTTTTATCACTAATAAGCAAACGCATATAATTTATGTAATAACTTATTATGGTATAACCAAACATAATATCTTATATATTTTGAACACTTACTTTAAAACTTAAACATATATCTCTTTCAACTTCTCAGATCATTTATTACTTGTATTGAAAATTTTATTTGAAAACTGTAATACTGATGAATTACAAAACATACTCATTTTTTTCTTCTCAAATATTGATATTTAAACAACTGATGACATCATATAAGCAATTTATACATTGTACATATGAAGCAATAGCAATAGTCACTATTTTATACTAGCAATAGTAATAGTTAATATGCAAATAAATTGTTAAACATTATGACATGGCATAATGAATGTATTAGAGGTACCGACATCGCTAGAAAATGTTTCTATAAAAACAACTAATGATATCTAGCAATATTAATCTATTATATGAATTTCTTATATGCAAAATTTGTTATAGCATTAACCTTAGTATAAGTAACAAACGATATTTGCATAATCATGTTATAACAACAATAATAATAATAATATATTGCATTATAAGTTGTATAGTTTATTTAAAACTAAATCAATTGATGTTTACTCACATAACTCATTTATCTAATTATGTAAAAGTCTTTTGGCATGCTATGTATTAACAATGACTAATGAAAACAATTAATTACTGAATTCATATCCATTTAAATTATAAACTATACAAAATGAAAATCTAGTACATACATCATGTATATATTACCACCAATACAAGCATATATACCTAATACAATTGCATTGTTTAGTCCATAAATATTGAGTTTCATACTTTGTAATATTGAATATTGAATTTAATTGTTTTTCATGGATTCTAAAAGCACATATAATATTCTCTAGATTGCAAATTGTCACACCCCGGATTTCCAACCCGAAATCCATACACCGGTGGGCCCGGGTGGGGAGTATTGTGACGTCAGTTGATAATCATCATAGTCAATTAAACACGGCACAGCGGAAGTCTTGGAGTAAAATTACTACTACAAACCAAATGTTTGAAAATATAAAATAATATACAGGCTCGTAATAGAAGATCCACAGGCGGATCATTAAATTGTACAAGGAAAGAATATAAAACAGACTTTGGGCAGATTTAGGATTTGCAAGATCCTCTATCACTACCGAGCACTTCCAGCCTATTTTTGTATTGTACCTGCAGATTAGTGTTTTGAAAATACGTCAGCTTTCGCTGGTAAATATACCCAACCGACTCGTTTTGAAAACATTTCAAAAATGTTTTAAGTGCGTATCAGCACAAAATCTTTTTATAACTTGGGTTAATTGACCGTCCAACCTTGTTAACAGATTTACATTTTTGTCATACATACGAGGCTCGGTACAAAGACCAAGACACAATTAACGTACACACCACTTTGGATTCACGAAGGAGTCAATTCCTCCCAACCTTGTGGGAATGCATAATTGAGCGTCTATCGGGTGTATGCCTACACCCGCGCTAAGGTCGTGGCCATTTCTATTGTAATGAGCCGAGGATATCCAGGACACGGTAGTTAACCCCCGATGTTTAAATTATCAAACAAAATTAAAACAGAATATGCGGATTTACTATCCCTGAACCGGCGTTCGATTGAATCCCATTTCCGACCAAGCGGTAATAATTTACCGTAACCCAAGCCCGTATAGGGGAAATAGGTCGAGAGTATTTACCTGGGCTTTTCTTCTTTTATTTTAATAACTCAGCCGTATTCAAAATGAGTTAAGTGCAGATAGCATTTACCGGCAAGTCTCTAGTCTGGATTATGGCATAAACTAACCAATTAAATACTAACGGCCTTTATTTAAGTCATTGACTTAGACCGCTAGCGTACTTGATCAAAACGTATGATGCTAGATTAAACGATGATTGGATAGAATGTAGTTTAATCCCAACAAGTACCTTGACTTGTATAATATGGGTAAACTATACACATTCTGGATTTTGAGACTTAAATGACAAGGTTAAACCCGTTTCGGTTAATTTTCGTAAAATAGTTACATATACGTAACTATGCGCATAATAGCGATATCGGGTAACCGGATAAGTCATGGACAATTTCTATATGCCATTATATTTTAAATAAGTTAAGATATCAACTTATATGTCCGTTATGGTTTTAAAACGGAACTATGCCTTATAAGGGCATTTCGGTAATTATATACCGTATAAAAAAGAACTTGAATATATTTTAAGTTTATAATCATGAGTATTCTGGAAAATATTTTATTTATGATATAACATCAGTAGACTATCAATCATATGTGTATTTTACCTTTTATGACCAAACTATGCACCGAAGGGGCATTTTGGTCATTTTACACATAGTTTTATAAATTATTTGGGATTCTGAGTTTATAATGTCACACCCCGACCTGCAGCGGAAATAGGTGATCGGGGCATGATTGGGTTTTCATCAAAGCTCATGACATTTATTATAATGTTTCATATTTATTATTACAATTTTAAAGAAGATCATACAATTAAATAATTACAACATGTTCTATACATCTTTCTAGGCTTCATTATTTTCTTCTAAGGCATTTTCCTATGTGTTCCTTGCTTCATCTTGTCCACCTGTATCATGTGTAAAAATGGTTTTTGGGTCAACAAAAAGTTGGCGAGTGAATCCTATTAAAACATTTAAACGTGTTTATTGAATTGATTATAAAATAAAGTGCATAACCATATATGAGTAAATGTAGATGTGAATTTATTCACAAAACACTTAATATTAAATATTGCACACACATACGACAATAGATTGTTTTGAGGCACGCGTTGTTCAACTCGTCTCCCACGAGGAACTGATGGGCCTAATGAATGAGTTTTGAGGCACGCGTTGTTCTACGAACTGATGGGCCTAATGAATGAGTTTTAA
Organism: Scalesia atractyloides; assembly: GCA_947069175.1. NCBI lineage: Eukaryota > Viridiplantae > Streptophyta > Magnoliopsida > Asterales > Asteraceae > Scalesia > Scalesia atractyloides. Next base: position 88,290,051 of record CAMTDV010000008.1, read on the forward strand.
GGCACGCGTTGTTCAACTCGTCTCCCACGAGGAACTGATGGGCCTAACAAATAATTTGCATACAACTTGACAATATGTAATACATAACAACAAACAATATTTACATTCTAAGTTTAGATCATAATATGGTATAGCACGAGTTTGAATAAACGAATTAGTTTAAGCGACACATGATACACCCCAAAACATGAATAAAAAGGGGAATTTGCAAGAATTCACTCACATTGGGTGCGTTCTCTTGATGATGTTGGATGCGCACGAGTTTAGAGAGTTGATCGACCAGGAATAACTAACCTAGTTAATAATGAAAAGGTACGGTAAGTAAGTGGATTTTATTAACAATTTTAATTGAATTTTTAGGTTTATTTTTGTGAGTTTAAGGCTATTTTCTAACTTTAAAAACATTATTTTTAAGTATTTTTAATTGATTTTTAAATTAAATAAATAAATAAAAATATAAAAAAATGTTGACTTTTTGACTTTGGCCGTTGACCGTTGACCATGACTATTGACCGTTGACCGGTTCGGTCGTGTATAAGTATGCGCTGGGTGAGACTCGAACCGGTGACCTCCCGTACGCGTGCACGCAGCTCTACCAACTGAGCTACGTGTCTAACCCGAAATATTTCTGTTTTTAATTATATTTATACACTATTTAAGTTAATCAGAATTCATTTATTTTAAAAAGATTTTAATTGTATCGAACCGGTGCCGCCAATAGGTCTCGAACCCGGGCCTGTGATTAGTGTTGCACACAGTCCACCGCTGGACTGTGTGTCTAACCTGGTTAATATTCTGATTTTTATTATACTTATCATCTTACAGTGAGTTAACCCAGTTCGGTTTTAAAAAAACATTTTTATTTCCGAGGATAGGGTCGTGATAGGGATCGAACTCGAGACGTGTGTTTATTGTTTGCACACAGTCCACCGCTGGACTGTGTGTCTAACCCGTTTATATGTCTTGTTTTAATTAATCTTATACAATAGGCCGACTTCATCTTCTTCGTTCAAAACACAGACAACGATTTTTCAACTGTTTCTTGTTAGATTCAGTTAACGAACTTATAGGTGATCGAAATGTGATGAACAGAGAGGGTTTGGGGAAAGAATGTACCGGAACAGATTGTCTTCCTCAGAACTCCGGCAAGGATCTTCGGCTCTGTTTTGTGAACTCCGTCTGTTCGGATCAATTAACAGTTTTGATTGATTAGATGTGAAATTGAACTACTGAGCAACGATTATCAGGAGGTTTAGATGATCATACCGATTCACAGCGTGATTCTGGAAATTTCAGAAGTTTTCCGGCGAAAGCAGGATATCCGGCAACGTCGTCTGGGATTGATTCTGGGTGATGGATTGATGTTAGTAATGGTCTAACAATGGATTGAAACAGAAAGAGTCGAGGTATTTACCGTGTTGATGTGAGTCTCGGTTTTCCGGCGAAAGTCCGATGATTGCAGAAAATCTCCGGTGAGTGAAATTGCTTCGAGAAATGGTGCGATTTTGAGCGAAAAGACTACCAGAGGCTTGGGTGTGCATTTATAGGGAAGAATCAAGTTGAATTGGGTCTGTTTCTAGTCTCGATTCATTGGTCAGCCTTTCTCCGGCGGTTTTGACTGATGTCGCGGAACTAGACATCGGTTATAACCGATGGCGACGTTAATACGTACGTTAAGTCAAAAGAAACCGTCGATAATTGGCGAAATCGTCGGATTTTCCGGCGACTGTGAAATGGGCGCGCTGTTGACTGGATTTGATTTCGATTTTTGTTATATGTATTAATTGTTTCGATATATTATCAAATAACACAAGTGGCGGAGTGGTTGGATGTGTGCGAGTTAAGTCTTTGTGGTAGACCCGGCTGACCCGGGTTCGAAACCCGGCATCAACAATTTATTTTTATTTCATTATTTGTTATAAATTTTTCAATTATAGATTTTAAATTCTAATATATTTATTAATTATGTAGTGTATAAAATTAATCTGAGAATTAAATACGCAACGAAATTTTTAACTGACTGTTCGGTTAATAAATGAAGCGGGTTTGGTTAACCCGGTTTTTGACGGATGTTACATATAACATGTACCTACTGTAAATATGTTTTGAAATAAGTTTTAATATCATTAGGTACCAAGTTTTGGTCAATAATATGGTTTAAAAACCATACTATGCGCCGAAACGGTGCTTTGTCGTAAAATGACGTTTTAAGCGATGTTTAATGAAAACTGATATTAGGGTTAGATTAAAATGTTTAAAATATGTTATTTAATATAACATATCAGTAGGTAAATGATTTACCTTGAAAAGATTTGATTAAAACCATTTTATAAACCACAAGGGCTAAAACCGTCATTTATCGACATAGTTTAAGGACTTGCTTGCAAACTCAGTTAACTTAGTTTGACATCCCAAATAATCCTACTTATGATATACATCAGTAGAAACTCATTTCTAAGTTCAATATCTTTAAAACCTTTTTTTACGCAAAAAGGGAATTTTTGTCAAAATGGCATAATTACGGAACTTGCATATAAACTCAGATTTTGATTATGATCATGTAATATAACCTCAGAGGGTTATACTACATTATATTACGATCATAATGCAACTTTAGATCAGTATCTAACTAATCTAAATCGGGTCAGAATCGAAAGTCAAAGCAGAAGTCAAACTTCACGACTTTCGGCTGCGAACCGACCCTAGAACTGAAATTGACGAGCCGAACATGTTCTTGCATGTTCTAATAATTATTACCAAGTTGTTTAAGTGTCAAAACAGGTTTCATAACATATATAAGATAAATATATGATTTTTCCAAAAAATGGCATGTTTGACTTTTTAATAACTTAACTTTGATCCGTCAATTGGTCTAGCAAACGTGATCTTCAGGAGGTGCCCTTTATAGGGACTAACACCTACCTTATTACAATCACTTAGCCATGTTCATTTCGAACAATAGCTGGACCATAATGGTCTTAACCGAAAGTCAAAGCGTTTTCCGTAAAACACTAGACTTTTGGCTATAAAAGCCTATAAACGAAAATGCACAAAGAAGGAACACTTACCAGTGATTCCTAGGGTGCAAAAGAACTATGTTGGATGCTCCTTTTAGCTAGGAACTTCCATAGGAGGGAGAAGAGTATGAATAAGAAACGTGCAAGTTGGAATGAAGCACTTGAACACCTATTTATAGTTGGAGAGCTCAAAGGAGGTGAAGCCAGGTGTTTAGGGGTGTAAGAAAAAGCTTACAAGTGTCCCAAAACGTGACATAGCTGTTTGGAGAAGCCATGGTTTCGAATTAAATGGTTTTGGAGCTTTGCTTGGCTGCCAAACAAAACTTTCTGTAGCAGACCTGTTCTCGCGCCCCGCGAGAGACTCAGGTTTGGTCTCTCGCGGCCCGCGACCGCCCCATGGCCACTTTCAAAGTTTGACACTTTTAACCCCTTAACTTATTAAAGCTGATAAAAGCCTTCTAAAACACCCTTTTGGCACTTTTAGCCCTGCGTAGCCAATACTTGGCGTACCCGGGATTATGCCCGGACATTGTCGAGCTCTCGACTCGTTAAAAGGTTACTCAGAGGTAAGAGTTAACATGTTGACATTTTTAATCCTCCAATATCCAACTTTCAAATATTATTGGATTTAATCACTCTCGTCCACCAAACAGGACATATGAGAGTTAAGACTACGTAAAGGATCACTCAGAGGCTTAGAACAAGCATGTTGATTCCGATGTCACTCAGAGGCTGGGCATGTAGACATATCAGTCACTCAAAGGCCAATTTCAAGCATGTTGACATATCAGTCACTCAGAGGCTAATGATTTAAGCATGTTGACATGTCAGTCACTCAGAGGCTGTTATTTATGCATGTTGACATCGAATCGTCACTCAGAGGCTCAGTTTGAGCATGTTGACGCCTTTAGTCCTCATTGGTCTTTAACAGACTATATTAAAAATACAATACGTGTCACTATACTATTGGACACGATTTTACAGGGAGTTACATCCTCACCCCCCTTAAAAGAAATCTCGACCTCGAGATTTTATTCAAAAAGATGGGGGTACTTTTGTCGCATAGTGGACTCAACCTCCCATGTATACTCGGGACCTCTAAAAGTGTCCCACTTAACCTTTACTATAGGTATCATTTTTCTTCGGAGCTTCTTAACCTGTCGATCCTCGATCAAAATTGGTTTCTCAATGAACCTTAGGTTTTCATCTATCTGCACATCTTCGTGCGACATTGCTAGCGACTCATCGGCTAGACATTTGTTAAGGTTAGATATGTGGAATACATCATGGATTCCATTAGCTCCTCTGGCAACCTGAGCTTATAAGCTACAGTGCCGACGCATTCGACTATCTCGAATGGTCCAATATATCTTGGGCTCAACTTGCCCTTCTTTCCAAAACGCATCACACCCTTCCAGGTGATACTTTCAGCATGACTTTGTCCCCTACTTGGAACTGAAGAGGTTTACGCCTCTTGTCAGCATAGCTCTTCTGCCTATCCCTGGAAGCTTTGAGACGATCACGGATTTGCACAATCTTTTCCGTGGTTTCCAGGATAATCTCTGGTCCTGATAGTTGGGCTTCCCCAACTTCTGCCCAGCATATAGGCGTTCGGCACTTTCTCCCATACAAGGCCTCAAAAGGAGCAACCTTGATGCTAGTATGATAGCTGTTATTGTAGGAGAATTCTATTAAGGGTAAGTGGTCATCCCAACTTTCACCTAAATCAATCACACATGCCTAAGCATGTCTTCCAGGTCTGGATAGTACGCTCAATTTGACCATCAGTCTGCGGATGGTAAGCCGTACTAAAGTTCAATCTTGTGCCTAATGATTGTTGGAAACTTTTCCAAAAGTGAGATGTGCATCTAGTATCTCTGTCAGATATAATAGATACCGGCACACCGTGTAGGGACACAATTGTCCACATACAACTTATCGGAGTATTTTTAGTAATATATATAAATACATCAAGAAATATGTTAAATTTGCTTCAAGGTAATACCGCTACCTCTATTGTAACTTAGTAGAACTTGAAGGGCCAATGTTGTAAACACCAACCATGAGGGTGTATTATGCACTTAGCCAAAAGTTCTATGTATAAAAGAGCATTTTTATGCTCATTTGTTTCAGATCTCTCTAGAGTTAGAGAGAGAAAAGGAACTAGAGAGAGACAAGGGTGGCCCTTGGTGATGTTTTGAGGCGGTCGATGGTGTCCGGAGGCAACCGAATTTGCGGGTTTCAACCCGGAACCATTTTGTGACGCTAAAAACGCAATGGTAAGCTCCAATTTGCCTAAATCTTTAATGGAGTTGAGAACAAATCTATCCAGATTGTTAAACTTATGCACGGTTGTAAAGAACTGACCAGTCGGAGAAATCTGACCGTTGGATCATCTTGAATTTTGTATACAAGGCTTATAACATATATATGATCACTTTGAGCGGTGGAAATATAAAATAGAACTGTTAAACTCGAGATTTAAACTTGTTTTCATAGTAGCTCGTATTTGCGTTTTTATAAACACACAGCCCCTTAGAATCGATTTTCCCGGAGATCCGACCGTTGGATCGGGCTGAAATTTGGACCAAAGCTTTCCGGGATATGTCTTTCAAATCCCACAAGAGTAAATTTCGATCAGAAGTCGATAACTATAGGTTTTGCACTTATCATTTTGTAATAGATTGTTTATGCTAAAAATCAGAACTTGATTATGTTTCATGAATAGTTTAGTGTAATTATATGTGCTATTTGGTCATCTCTAATAGTTTAGTGATGAGACTTTATGTTAATTGGGTTTTGATGTATGATGGAATTGATGTTATATTAGTGTTTATCATCATACTTGTTAGTATGTCTGATTTACTTAAACGTCTTAGAGATTTGGTCAATATTCATACATACAATGAAGTGAGATTTGACCTAGGCATGAAACCCAAATTGTTGTATGATTAAATTGATATCATGTTTGAACAAATGAAGAAGTTAGGTTAGTTAAATATTGAGAAATGTATGAATTTGTTGAGTTATTGATACATCGTGACTTTGGTAGGACAAACTTAGCTAAATTGTTGGTTTAAAGGTGATGCCTACCAAGTATTTGATAAAGTTCCTAAATTAGGTTATTGATCTTGTTAGTGCAAATATGTGTGTCAATTGGCAGTTTGCCTTTTTAAAAGTCAAACTGACCTATAATAGAATCGAATGCGAAATATGGTATAAAAGTCCATAAGTGTGATAGTCATGATATTGATGACTAATTTAATTATCTTGTGGATATTACATGGTAGATTGACACTTGACAAGCTAGGTGATAGCTTGAAAAAGAATGGGTCAAACGGGTCAAAGACGCGAGAAAGCTCAATTGGACGCAATGTAAGTAAACCTTACAACTCCTAGAATAGAATTACAACTTACGTGATGGAAAGTATTATAGTGATTAGAGACAAAATTTTAAAATGTGACCCTATGGTGTCAACCATGACGGGTCAAACGAGTAAAATGGTTCGTAACCACATATTGTGTTTTGTCAATAAATTAGTTGTTGGTGACAAGTAGGTCCGCTACTTGCAGAAATTGTTTGGAGGTCTTAACCATCGATTTATGACACCATATTTGGTCAGAAGTTGTTTGACAACATAAATAATGTTTTGTAATTTTTATAGGTTTTTATAAAATTTTCTGATGAAGTTTTCGCGGCTGTTTTGTCAATAAAATAGTTGTTGACAGCAACAGGTCTGCTACTTGCAGAAATTGTTTCGAGGTCTTAACCACCGAGTTTTTACACGATATTTGGTCAGAAGTTCTTTGACAACATAAATAATATTGTGTAATTTTATAGGTTTTTCTAAAGTTTTCCGACGGAGTTTTCGCGGCTGTTTTGTCAACAAAATAGTTGTTGACAGCCACAGGTCCGCTACTTGCAGAAATTGTTTCGAGATCTTAACCATAGAGTTTTTACAAGATATTTGGTCAGAAGTTGTTTGACAACATAAATAATGTTTTATAATTTTTATAGGTTTTATAAAGTTTTATGATGGAGTTTTCGCGGCTGTTTTGTCAATAAAATAGTTGTTGTCAGCAACAGGTTCGCTACTTGCAGAAATTGTTTCTAGGTCTTAACCATCGAATTTTGACACGATATTTGGTCAGAAGTTGCTTCACAAGGTAAAGGACGTTTGGTAATTTTTATAGATGTTTCTAAAGTTGTCTGGAAGGGTTTTCGCGGCTGTTTTGTCAATAAAATAGTTGTTGACAGCCACAGGTCCGCTACTTGCAGAAATTGTTTCGAGATCTTAACCATCGTGTTTTGACACGATATTTGGTCAGAAGTTGCTTCACAAGGTAAAGGACGTTTGGTGATTTTTATTGATGTTTCTAAAGTTGTCTGGCAGGGTTTTCGCGGCTGTTTTGTCAATAAAATAGTTGTTGACAGCAACAGGTCCGCTACTTGCAGAAATTGTTTCGAGGTCTTACCCATCGAGTTTTTACACGATATTTGGTCAGAAGTTGTTTGACAACATAAATAATGTTGTGTAATTTTTATAGGTTTTTATAAAGTTTTCTGATGGAGTTGTCGCGGCTGTTTTGTCAATAAAATAGTTGTTGACAGCAACAGGTCCGCTACTTGCAGAAATTGTTTCTAGGTCTTAACCATCGAGTTTTGACACGATATTTGGTCAGAAGTTGTTTGACAACATAAACAATGTTGTGTAATTTTATAGGTTTTTCTAAAGTTTTCTGACGGAGTTTTCGCGGCTATTTGTCAATAAAATAGTTGTTGATAGCAACAGGTCTGTTACTTGTAGAAATTGTTTCGAGGTCTTAACCATCGTGTTTTGACACGATATTTGGTCAGAAGTTGCTTCACAAGGTAAATGACGTTTGGTAAATTTTATAGATATTTCTAAAGTTGTCTGGAAGGGTTTTCGCAACTGTTTTGTCAATAAAATAGTTGTGACAGCAACAGATCCGCTACTTGCAGAAATTGTTTCGAGGTCTTAACGATTTTACTTTGCATGATTTTTGGTCAAAAGTTGGTTAACAACATAAATGATCTTGGGTCATTTTTATAGATTTTTTAATGAAATAGCTCGATGTTGTTTATGCCGACGTTTTGTCATAAAATAGTGGTTGACATCAAAGTGTTTGATAATTTTGTAACGAGTCAAAATTGTTAGGGACATGGTCAGGTGGAAACCTGACCCGGCCAGATAAAGGTTCTGAGAAAAAGACATGTTTCAGTTAACACGGCCGGGTGGAAACCTGACCCGGCCGGGTAAGGGGCTAAAAAGGGGGATATTTTGAGCTTAATGTTTTCGTTTCAAATGATTTGATTATTATTTGTTTGACCATAGAACTTAAACACTAATCGTGTTTTTTAGTGTTTATGACAGGCTTTCACCAAGGTGGGAACTGGACGGACAGACGACCAAGCATGCCAAGAACCGAACACTCTTAAATTGCTATTTCCGCGGAGCATTATTCGGGAAAGTTTAATCGTGATCACGCATGACAAAGTTTTATGTATTAAAACCTAATTGTTTTCAAGGGTAATTAGTTGTGTAATTACCCATTAAGTTAGTTTTTCTGGGTTATTCGTTAACCAGGACAAGTACGTTAATTATAAAAAAATAAAAATTGGGGACTTAATTATCCGCATTTGATTAAAATATTACAAAAATGGGTTAGAGTGTTACAAAGATAAAATAGGAAATTTGAATGTTAAATAAATAAATGATATGCATGCTCCTGCATCAGGTTCGTTTGTGTTTGCGAGGGAATTTGTGAGTGATTTAAGAGGGTCGGAAAGCAGGAACCAAGAAATCCTATACCTTTTGGACTTTGAATTGTATAAGAGAGTTGGAGAGGAAGAGAGAGAGTGTGTGGTAGAGAGAGAGAGAGAGAGTTGAAGATATATGTAATGTAGAAGAAGGTATAATAGTCTTTTTCTTGTTTTTTAACGGTTAAATCAACGTTTGACTAACGATTTGATGCAATACGTGATGGAATGTCCACTACAGGATAACAAATTGTACTTTACCTTATATTTTTATGAACGAAGAGTCCACAAGAAAAGGGGAAAAACACATTTAACCCACTCCCTCTCTCTGAATGTTATTACACTAAATTGTTTTTACCTAACTAATAAAAATATGTTGTTTTTACTTTTTATGAACGAAGAGTCCACAAGAAAAGGGGAAAAACACATTTAACCCACTCCCTATCTCTGAACGTTATTACACTAAATTGTTTTTTATCTAACTAATAAAAATATGTTGTTTTTACTTTTTATTAACAATAACAAGAAAGTTATGATCATACGTTCGATGGTTTTTTAATGTTTCGTATATAATTTGTACATTGATATATTTTTGTATTTATGACCACTTTAGATGGTTGCAACTTTTGCATTTTTATATATTTCTCATATTTGTAATTGCCTAGTTTTCTAGTAGTGATATATCCAAATGTCAACACATATAATTATTTAAGGTTAATATTATTGGCACACTTTGGAAAATTAAATCGATACCCAATACGTGTCGTATAGGCCTATACGACCCGTATAATGTTAATTCAGTTTCCAAGGTCACTGAAAGGTTGACACTGTCTTTCACATGCGTAACCTATACGCATCATATAGGGCTATACGATGGGTATTGGTAAACATCTATCAACAGTGACATAAAGTGATTGACAGGAAATTTCGTCAGCCCTATACGGGTCGTATAAGCCTATACGACCCGTATGGTCTGGAAAATTGCTTTCTGCTTGGACTCCAATTATTTGTCCCTTAAGCAAAAACAAAGACGCTCATTTATATGAGCATATCGACAGCTATACATTTGTTTTGCAATCTCTTTCGTCTATAAATTTGATTTCACAAAAGTCAGTGCTTACCTCACATAGTTTTTTCTTTATATTCGATATTCCACCATGTCTTGGTTCAACGTTAATTACATTTTCGGTGAGTCGTCCGACACAAGCACGAGCACGTTTATTCCTGGAAGGAGTGCGTATAGCATTTTTTAACTTGTTTTGTTTATGAAATACTTAGCACACCGTTTGTATTAGGAGGGGTCTGCTGTCCCTGAGTCTTACGATGAGAGAGGAAATGATGATCACGCGTAGGAGGTCGTGTTCGGATTTTGTTCCCATGATAATCAATCGTTGTTGCCAGACCTCAGCAAGGTAAGTATTTATTTGCTTTTTTATATTCAGCGTTAAATTTACCATTACCTTTTACCCGTTGTTTTTTAGTTTGTTGTGCCCCGTGAACCGTTGTTGCCAGATCTGAACAAGATAAAAATATATTTACTTATTATTAAGAAGACTTTCAGATGTGCCATTTTCATTTAACCATTGGTTTTTTTTTTGTTTATTGTGCCTAGCGATGATCATGGTTACGGGTGTCCGGATTATGAAGCCAGTTATGATGCCTCGTATGGACAAGAAGACTATGGCAACAACTTTTTCGTTAGTGATGCCTCGGGCGTACAACAAGACGTTGGTGATCCTTCTTACGCACAAGATTCATTGGGTGACGAGCAACCCGCTTACCCTGAAGTTTCGTACAAAACTGATTAGGTGCGAACGATATAGATGTTATATATTTTTAAAAATGTATGATAAATCTTATATTTGTTTTGTTAAAAAATTATGATAAATTAGGACTTTATATCCCGCAATGATTTGGAAGGTTGGGTAAAAAGAAGGGGTTTAGCCAACGGATACGTCATTGTTAGTAGACGGTCCAAGAATCACCGGACATGGCTCCAACGTTGTCGTAGTGGCGAGCATAAGAGTAAGGCCATAGTTAGGGAAACACGCAACAAAAAATGTGCATGCCCTTTTATGGTGATAGGTCATCTTGACCAAAGTCATCGAGCTTGGCGGAATTATCTACACAAAAATTTTAACGAGAAGCAGAACCACGACCCTGCTAAACATTTGGAGGGTTAAGCGTATGCCAGGATACTTACCCCTAATGAGTTTAGACTGGTGCAATAGCTAATAGATCAAGACATACAACCCCATATAATATGGAAAGTCGTAACCAAACAGAATCCTGAAAACAAATGTGTTCCGAAGGACATACACAACGCTCGTCAAAAGATTAGGGCCTCAAAGTTCGATAAAAAACGACTCCCATCCAGAGATTGGAACAAATCCTCCAGGAAAAAAGAAGACGTATTACATACAAGCGGAACCTTCCACCAATGTCATTCAGAATATATTTTTCTGTCACGAGAAGTCCTTTGAAATGCGGCGGGCATTCGCGCATGTGCTTATGGTCGATGCGACCTACAAAACTAATTTGTACAATCTTCCATTTTTGCAAGTTGTGGGTATGACTTCGACAAACTAAACCTTTTGTGTTACGCATGCATTTATTTCAAACGAGCAGGAGGTAACGTACGCCTGGGTCCTGGAGAGGATCAGGTCCATGTTGCACGAATGTATGGAGCCGCGTGTAATTCTTACGGACAGAGGCCAAACACTGATAAACGCGTGCAAAAAATATTCCTTGCCGCACACAGATATCTCTACAGGTTCCACATCCTACAGAATATTGTAAAGCACTCCAAGAATTCATTTACTCAACCAGATTGGGAGGACTTTGTTCGTCAGTGGAATCTGTGTGTGATTCTACTAACGAGGAGTTATACAATTATAACCTCACCAACCTTCATAGACACCTTCTCTATCAACAACGTAAACGTACGTTTTCTCTTAGGTTAATACATTTATTTAAATAGATATATAATTTGAATATGTTTATATTTTTCAGATGTTTATGATTACCTGTGGGAAAACTGGTTACACACATCCTGCTATAAATTTATATCTGCATGGACCAATCAAACGCTAACATTTTACCAAACTACGACAAATAGAGCCGAAGGCGCACATGCTGCATTAAAGAAACAACTCACTGCACCGAAATGCAGTCTGGAAACCCTGGTGAAAAAGGTGGATACCTTGGTACTAAAACAATATACGCAAATAAAAAAATGTTTGGAAGAAAGTCACACCAAGCGAATCAACCACCACCTTGAGATTCCTATGTTTCGCAACCTACATTGTAAAGTTTCTATCCATGCTTTAACCTACTAGAAAACGAGCTAACACGAAGACTATGCACGTTGCGGTCCTTTGGATCAACATGTGCCTGCCAGCTGTACACGGGTTGCGGGTTGTTATGTGCCTGTCGTTTGGAGAAATTGCAAAGTAGAGATACTTATACTTATAAAATTGTTTCATTGTATTAATTTAATATTCCTTATACTTATACTTATAAAATTGTTTCATTGTATTAATTTAATATTCCTGTGTAATGTTTTTTTTTGTTTTGCAAAACGTGTTATTCAGCTCGATGATATAGAGATTTTCTGGAGAAAACTTGACCTGAATCCTCAACTGTTGATGATGAAGAGGTTGATGTAGAAAAAGAATTCAAAGATGCGAAACAGAAAATGTCTACCCAACCCCCACACAACTGAAGAAAAGCATCATATCGAAGATCAAAGCGGTGATAAACCCATTCATGAGCGACAAAAAACCGTATGTCGTACAAGAAAACACTCGCGAGCGGCCAATATTCAAGGTCCAACAACAAAGAAGAGAACAACCAGCTAGACATAGCTCAGTTGGTCCTTCCGAACAAAGTAGGTGTGACCCTACTCGACACAGCTCTTATGTACAGTCGCAGGATTATCTAATACCATCTAAATCTTCAATGTCTCAAGAGTCTCAAAGGTCGTTAATGTGACGCAGTCGTACTTGCGAGGACCATGGGTTTTCGTTAATCATTGATGAGGGAACGCTTGAATATGTTCTCGGATTCAAAAAACAAATTCCAAAAGTGTTCCACCCCACATTTCAAAAATAAAAGATGTCAAGCCAGATGGACACTGTGGGTTTCGGGCTATGGCTGTGGGTTTAGGGTTGGAACGACACTACTTTGGGTTTATTCGGAGCCAACTAGTTGAAGAGTTGATGGGTGCGAACAAAGATTTGTGGAAGTATATTTTAGACAGTGATATACCAGGAGATTGCGACATGCAACTAATGAGAATAAATTTTACCGGAGTTGGGAGTGCATCCATGGAGCATTGGATAGAGATGCCTCAAGCAGGACTCATTCTTACCCATAGGTAGACATCAGAGGCTGTTCGACTTTATTCCCATTCTATCATCCAGAGCACGCACGTGTTCCCCATTAGGTGGTTACACTGGTATATGTTAACAATGGTCATTTCATCCATGTCAAACTTGACGGGGACTATCCAATGCCGCCACCGAACTATCTCTTGGTAAGAAACCGAGGCGAATAAGCAGCACTTTGGACGGAAGATTACACGGAACGCATAACGTGGTATGAAACGATAACGAAACCTAATATTGACAAGCCAATGCATCTTGGTTAATTTGTAATTTTAATATATAATTAGTTGTATAATGTATTACATTTGTTTTAATTTTCTCTAACGGACCCTCAAATATGTCAGAGTACGCTGAAATACGTCAAAATACGTTAAAGTACGTCATAATACGTCAACATATGGGCCGGGATGGTGATCTATGGCGCTAGATACCGCCCGACTACGGATGAAATAAAAATAATCCGATTCTACCATGTCGGTTGTCTCCTATATATTGTAATTAATATTGATTGCGGAGTTTTGTTTGTGTTTTTTAAGCCAATGGTATATTTATAATTTTTTTAATATTGATTTGGACTTTTGTTTGGTTTGATTCACTTTATTAATTTATGACTTGATTTGGAAGAAAAAAAAATTAATTAATCTGACATTATAAATGTAGTAGAGAAGAGATTTATAAACCAAACCGTTTATATACTTATTTATAAAACTAATGGTTCCATAAATAGTTATATATATTTACCTACATTAATAAATCACATCCCAACAATTGATCTCTTTTCAGTTCCTTCGTATTTACATCTTAACCTTTGTTTATAGAACATAACTTTTAGTGTTAAATAACAAACCAAAGTCTTTCGATTAATTCAAGATTCTTGATTTTGTTTCTGTGGTTCTTTCCAGCCAAGTTCGTGGGCTAAGAATCAAAAGGTCGTGGCCCATAAAGGATGTTCGGATCAACATATTATAATATTACGAGTAAACTATCAAAATCGCCCCTAAAGTTTGGTTATTTTTACTACTTTAGTTCAAAACTCAAATCTTTTAAATCTGGGTCTCTGTGATTTCCATTTTATGCCATTTTCAATCAAAAACAAAATCTGATCGGATTTTTCAGTTAACATCCAGCTTTTTTGTCTTTTTCCTTCCTTTTAATGAAGGGCAAAATGGTAAGATTTTTTTAAATTGTTATAATAAAACGTTAAAAGACCATTTTGTTTTTCATTAAAAGGGAGGAAAAAGAAAAAAAACTGGATGTTAACTGAAAATTTTGATAAAATTTTGATTTTGGATGAAAATGACAATAAAATTGAAATCACATAGACCCAGATTTAAAAGGTTTGAGTTTTGAACTAAAATGACAAAAGTTATCAGACCTCAGGGACCATTTTGACATTTTACTCTAATATTTTATCATGAGTTGTACCTTTCGTTTACTCGGTCGGCGAATTATCTTGATTCAAATTTGACAGAGATTCCCACCAAAAGATAAATATAATAAGAGAGGCAAATATAAGGATGGTATCATTTACCTGAGATATTGCCATGTTCTTCACAGCAGTTGTGACCCTGTGAAACGCGCCATATGAAATAGCTCTACTACAGTGGTTCGTTAGATAGGAGACATAAATCATTTCGTTTCCGCGGTGAAGGCTAAGTTCTAGGGCCATTCCATCGTTTTTGAAACCTTAAACGAAATACAAAGTGAGGCCCCTTTGAATTTGTATAATTTCATGAAAAAAACATATGCAAACAACAACTAAATATATAAACTAAAAACCCTATTCTTTTACCCAGACTTAAGAAGACTAACACAATATAAACTAAGAAGTTTCAAATCAAAATTAGCAAATGTTACAAGATAATAGTTTCAATATCAAATCAAAATATATATACACAACACAAATAATAGTTTCAATAGCAAATCAAAATCACAAAAACTAAAGATCCAAATCGCAAAACTGAATTACTTTTTAGGGTTGAGCAATCAGCAATAATATTGTACAACACAAGATTAGTAGATTTTGCAAAATAATAGTCGCTACCTGTTTTGAGACTTACGATGATTAGTTTTTTTTTTAACAACAGAAGACTTCTTATTCATTCCCAACAACCTTATGTACACATAAATGTCTCTAGTGAAGCATTAGAACAGCCAAATTCACCTAGCAAAAAACAGAAACAAGCCATAAACTCACCCCACATGATGTAAACATCAAAATAAGGGATCTTAGATTTAAATAACTCTAATTTTTATCAATTGGTCGATATCACTTTTAACTTTTGATTTATATCACACCACTCCTAACTTTCAACTTATTTTCCTCTAGCACTCCCAAACTACGTTACCCAGTTAGTTTTTGCTGATGTGACACTTTCTTGGGTGACACTACAACTGATGTGCCAGCTGACATGGCATTTTTTTACGTGACATCTGACATCAACTAATTGGGTTAGGGTTTAGTTAGTTTGGTAATGTCAGAGTAAAATAAGTTGAAAGTTGAGAATTGTGTGGTACTGATGTGCTAAACGTGATCAAATAAAAATGAACTAAATTTACCTAAATTAGACACTCTAAGCTTTAAATTTATAAACTTAGACTCAATCTGAACCTAAACCACACAACTGGCAAGTGTACCGATCAATGCAATATAACTAAAGTAAGTCCGAGTATCGAACCCACAAGACTCTCTAATTACGTTAACTAGACTCTATCTAGACCTAGACTGACATGGACAAGACACTAACCATTTTTATAGGGGGTTTTCTAAATATCCTAAAATTGTAAATTAAATTTATTAATTAAAATTAGCGCATCACGAATTAACTAGGGTTTTGCTCAATTGATGGGAACGACTACCTAGACTGGATTCCTTGATTAATTATAGTAGTGACTTTATTATGTTTATTAATAATTATGGAACCGGGATCTGAATATTCTAAACCTACCGAGACACCGAACAAGACCCTCGACCCTTCTCAAGGAGCCACTTATGGAACTCTAATAGGCTGTTATGATTACCGGTTACTAGACTCCTTCACAGGTTATCTAGGTTTACAAAAGTACCCTAATATGATTCATTCCCTCACGGGTTATAAACCTAGGATAAGTTTGGAATTTCAGTTTAACTTGTTAGACAACCATCACTAAGGAAACTAGTTCAGACTCCTCTCAGATATCCTGCCTAGCAATTTAATGACGAAGACCTAACGATAATTTCGCACATCACAACTATTGAGATTAGTAGAACACTTAAATTTATTAAATTACCAAATATTACTTCTAAGGTGTATCACCCGATTAACCCTAAAGATTATAAATTTATTATGTGATATAGACATTTACCAAAATTTACAACCTACTATGAATCTATTCCGCGATATAGACACTCACCAAGAATTATAAATTTATTATGTGATATAGACATTCACCAAAATTTACAACCTACTATGAATCTATTCCGCGATATAGACACTCACCAAGAATCACACGAAACAACAAAAGCTAATAAAACAATTCAAAGCATGCATATACATTAAACCAAAAAAACAAACCGACTACTTTTATAAACAATCCATAAATAACTAATAAACATAATAAAAATCAAAACTTATAAATCCATCATCACAGTCTAGACAGTAAAAGGTTTTAGCCAAGAATCATAATCAAGAAAAAAAAACAAGTCTCATACGAATAATAAATCATGTTCATATATTCCTTTTTTATGTATTTAAAATTAAGCTGAGAAACACTAGTTTTAATTTTTTATTATATAATATTTATATATATAAAAGAATTAATTCAGCTGCTTAACTTGTTTTTCTCGTATAACTTGAAAAGTATAACCTTTTATAAAAATCTAAACACACCGTTGGAATAAGCGCATTTTTCTCTATGATATGACCTAAGTTTCATAAAAATCAGAGTAGAGTAAAAAACAATATATTTTATTTATAACGGCTCGAACTAATTTACAAACGACTCGGATTCATTTTTTTTCAAAATGGGTACCCTTCTTGGCGGATGTTATAGTCGGATTTACTAGCCGCACCCGACATTCACTTGATCCCATTTCCGACCAAGCGGTAATAATTTACGTTAACCCAAGCCCGTATAGGGGAAATAAGTCGAGAGTATTTACCAGAGCTAGACTTCTTTTAATTTTAATAACTCAGCCGTACACAAAAGTACTAAGTGCAGATAGCATTTACCAGCAAGTCTCTAGTCTGGACTATGGCATAAACTAACCAATTAAATACTAACGGTCTTATTTAAGTCATAGACTAGACCGTGTAGTGTATAGGATCCAGAGGTATAACGCTTGATTAAACGGTGATCGGATAGAATGTAGTTTAATCCCAACAAGTACATTGACTTGTGTAATATGGATAAACTATAAACATTCTGGATTTTGAGACTTAAATGACAAGGTTAAACCCGTTTCGGTTAATTTCCGTAAACTAGTTACATATACTTAACCGTACGCATATCAGCAATATCGGGTAACCGGATAAGTCATGGACAAGTTCTATATGCTATTATATTTTAAATAAGTTGTAATGTCAGTAGGATATCAACTTTTATGCCCGTTGTAGTTTTAAAATGAAACTATGCCTCATAAGGGCGTTTTGGTAATTTCATACCGTATAAAAAGAACTTGAATATAATTTAATGTTATAACTATAAGTATTCTGGAAAAATAATAATTTATTTATGATATATATCAGTAGGATATTAACTTTATATGTAATTTATCTTTTATGACCAAACTATGCACCGAAGGGGCATTTTGGTCATTTTACAAATAGTTTATAAATTATTTGGGTTCTGAGTTTATAACATGTACCTACTGTAAAAATGTTTAAAATAAGTTTTAAAATCAGTAGGTAACAAGTCTTGGTCAAATAATATGGTTTAAAACCATATTATGCGCCGAAACGGCGCTTATGTCGTAAAATGACGTTTTATGCGATGTTTAATGAAAACTGATGTTAAGGTCAGATTAAAATGTATTAGATATGTTATTTAATATAAGATATCAGTAGGTAAAAGATTTACCTTGAAAATATTTTATTAAAACCGTTTTATGAGCCACAAGGGCTAAATCGTCATTTATCGACATAATTCAAAGACCTGCTTGTAAACTCAGTTTATAATCTGGTTTGACATCCCAAATAATCCTACTTATAATATTATATCAGTAGAAAACTTATTCTCAAGTTCGTTAATCCTTAAAACCTTGATTTATGCAAAAATGTCATTTTAGTAAAAAATGGCATAATTGCGGAACCTGCACATAAACTCAGATTCTGACTATGATAATGTAATATAACCTCAGAGGGTTATGCTACATTATATTATGATCATAATGAAACTTTAGATCAGTAGCTAACTAATCTAAATCGGGTCAGAATCGAAAGTCAAAGCAGAAGTCAAACTTTGCGACTTTCGGTTGCGAACCGACCCTAGAACTGAAATTGACGAGCCGAACATGTTCTAATAATTGTTACCAACTTGTTTAAGTGTCAAAACAGGTTTCATAACATATATAAGATCAATTTATGATTTTTCCAAAAAATGCATGTTTGACTTTTTAATAACTTAACTTTGACCCGTCAATTGGTCTAGCAAACGTGATCTTCAGGAGGTGCCCTTTATAGGAACTAACACCTACCTTATTACGATCACTTAGCCTTCCTTACAAACAATGACTGGACCATAATGGTCTTAACCGAAAGTCAAAGCGTTTTCTGTAAAACGCTTAACTTTTGGCTATAAAAGCCTATAAACGAAAATGCACAAGGAAGGAACACTTACAAAGGTTCCTAGAATGCAATAGAACTAAGTTGGATGCTCCTTTCATTTAAGAACTTCCAGTGGAGGGAGAAGAGTTGAAAATGAGAAAGGTGCAAGTTCAAAGGTTGAACCTTTGCACCTATTTATAATTGGAGAGCTTGAAGGAGGTGATGCTATGTGTTAAGGGGTGTAAGAAGAAGCTTACAAGTGTCCTAAAACATGGCATAGCTATTTAAAAGTCCCTGGTTTCGATTTAATGTTTTTTTTGGCAATATGTGTGGAGGCCAAGCAAACTTTCTGCAGACATAGGCCTCTCGCCCCGCGAGAGGCACAGGGCTTGCCTCTCGTGCCCCGCGAGTGCCCATAGGCAGATTTGAAGTTTGCCACTTTTAGTCCCTCAACTTATTAAATACCCTTAAAACCTCCTAAAACACCCTTTTGGCATATTTAGCCCTCCGTAGACAAATTTTGGCATCCCGGGGTTATGCCCGGACATTGTCAAGCTATCGGTTCGTTAAAAGGTCACTCAGAGGTATAAATTAACATGTTGACACTTTTAATCCCTCCATTATCCAACTTTCACACATATACATAATTGAACCCCCTCGTCCAACAAATGGCACGTATGAGAGTTAGGACTTCGTAAAGGATCACTCAGAGGCCCATTATAAGCATGTTGACTCCGATGTCACTCAGAGGCTGGGCATGTTGACATATCAGTCACTCAGAGGCCAAGTTTTAAGCATGTTGACATCAGACCGTCACTTAGAGGCTCAGTTTTGTCTCACCCTCAGAATTCACATGCAAAGTTCTACTGCGAGGCGCGTGACAAACCAGGATCACAGCCATTAGTCATACTAAACGACCACTATATGAGTTTAAAAATTTTCCTGTTTGCTCATTCATGAGAAAATACTGTTTATACAATTTAGTTGCGGAAGCGTAACAATTACAAAACCATAATAGCCAATGTAATTAAAAGTGATTCTAAAAGTTTGATGAAATCAATGCGACTCCGAAATGCATCCTAGTCCTAATATGTGCTACCTTACCAACCTGAGAAAACATGTAAAATCAAGTGTCAACAATAATGATGAGTGAGTTCACAGGTTTTAGTTCACAAGTTTAGACGTAAGTGTTTCTCACTGGTTCAACCCTGAACCAGTGTCTCATAAGTTACCCTGATCCAACCCGAATCAGATTAATATTATGTAGTTTAGCAGTTCATGTTAAATGTTTAGGTAGCTAGCCTAGGTCATGTCAACAAAGTGTTCGATCTGAAGCTGACGTTGCTGCCCCTGTTGTGCCAGGCCTATCACCAACCATGGCTAAAAAGTTAGGCAAATTCTACACTCGTGACCATCAACGTTTGGTCTAACTGGCGCGACCAGCTCGAGTGGGGCTTGTCGGGCCCAGTAGTACTACTAAAAATTCCCTCGCTATAATACGATACTAACGACATCGTAAGTGTTAAGGGGACTGACATGTGATATATGCTCCCTTGTGACCATCACCGAATAACATAACTCTAAATAGAAAGCGTTACTGTACCGTGATGTATGCCACCCATACATCACTGTAACGTGTACATGTTTTAAATAGAAAGACGTTACTGTACCGTAATATAATCAACCCATATATCATTGTAACATGTACATGTTTTCTCCCCCTGTGTTTTTGTAAACGTTTAAAGAAACAAGGGCCGTGAACTCACCTTAAGTTTCTCGGTTAGATAAGTGCAAAGGAAGTAAAGGATAGAAACGCTAATCACGTCCTAACATGTCAACCGGTTCAAAGTTAGTGTGTGAACGCACACTGACACAAAATCCTACGCGTAACTAGCACACAATACGAAACACGTAATGACAAGTTCAAAACCAGAATCATGCATGCAAAGTGTCGCTATACGAAATAGCGACCAACAACTTATCACAAACACAGGATAGCACATACAATACTTAAATACACATAAATGTAAGTTATCATGTTTCAGCTTATACATTCACAACTGGGCTGTTTTCGGGAATTTTTATAAAATAGTTCTCACGTTCCAAAAATTCCAATCTTTTTACAGAAGGTGTCAATTAGACTGTTTATTAGGCTGCAGTCAGATTCGTCGCTTTCTGACTGCAGTCCACGAGAAAAATCATTTAAAAATACTCATTTGTCCAATTGACGAAATTCCAGTTGGAGTTTTCTCTGAACACCGAGGAGTATCTACTGTATAAATTTCATGACTTAAGTCTTTTCAGTTTACAAGTTATGACAGAAAACATTGGCTTCATTTTCAGCAGAAAAATGCAGCTCTGCGCGCTTTTACGATAAACATCCTTAAAACTAGTTTTACTTATCCAAAAAATACGAAACTAGTTTAATTGAAAGCTAACATGTAAAATTTGTGTTCTATCTTTTAAAAAGTGACTAAGAGTCGTTTATGGTGTCCCAAACACCTTGTACAATTCGGCTGATTTCAGCAGCCCAGTGCTGAAATAATTCAGCCATTATTTTTAGAGAAGAATACTTAATTAAGAACGATTTTAGGCACTATAAACGCATCGAAAGCAAGTAGAATATGTCCGTAACATGTATGAGCAGATTGTATGTCCAAAACACATGAACCAAGTCGTGTAAATAGTGAATGAATCAACAACAACGCACTATGCATCAATCCTAACATCAAAACTCATCAATAATCATCCTACATGCATAAAACCCGTAACCCTAATACACGAACACAAGGATTTCGGACCAAACTCAGATTGCATATCATTCATATCACAAGGATTCGAGCATATGACAACTTTTACACTCCTAATCATCACAATGCAAAATCATGCGGAACATGTAGACCCTAGTGCATATAACGTCATCTAAACGTAAAGTTAAGGCATACTGAGAAGCAATCGTGTACGGGGATGATCAAGGGAGACTCGGGGCTGCACAAAATCGAGGTGGGGGGCTGCGTTGCGCGAACGAGAGGGGGGGGGGTTGTCGTTGACGTCGCACACAAGAGAGGGGAGAGGGAGCTAGGGTTTGCAAATTCTTTTTTTTAAACCTCCATGCATACATACGTATACATAACTAAAGGGCCAAGGGATGGGGTGGTTTGGGCTAGTTTTTGGGCCGAGAGGGAGAGGGTAACGGGTTGGGTTTGGTCCGCAAGGGTGTGGGTGGCGGGTTGGGTTTGTTTGCTTACGAAATCGAATCGTTTCACAAGCTCGGTTAAGTTCGGCTATTTTTAAATCGTTAAATAACTACATATATTACAACACGACAATCTATTCGCGACACGAAGTTTATAACTATTAAATCACGTAATCGGAGCGTGACATGATAATTCCACAAACGTCTAATAACACGTAGCACGTAATTCAGATACGACTCGCTCAAATTCTCAAACATCGTGTATTCTCGGAATACTACAGTTAGCGTAATTATAGTGTGCGCGTAATTAATTCTCTGAATTAAATTAGCGTAGAAATAAATAACAATAAAGTTGCGCGTTTAAAATACCTGATAAAACAAGGATGTCACATTATCCCCATGTTGAAAGAATTTTCGTCCCGAAAATTGAGAAACGCGGTTAAGCATGCAAACGCACGAAAGTTCAGTTTGTTAGAATGGTACAAGAAAATCCCAGGCTGTCACAAGTTTGAGCATGTTGACACCTTTAGTCATTATTAGTCTTTAATAGACTAACTTTAAAATACAACACGTGTCACCATACTATTGGACACGATTTTACAGGGTGTTACATCCTCGCCCCCTTAAAAGAAATCTCGCCCTCGAGATTTTATTCAAAAAGACGGGGGTACTTTTGTCGCATAGTGGACTCAACCTCCCATGTATACTCGGGACCTCGAAAGGCGTCCCACTTAACCTTTACTATAGGTATCATCTTCCTTCGGAGCTTCTTAACCTGTCGATCCTCTATCGAAATTGGTTTCTCAAGAAACCTCAGGTTTTCATTTATTTGCACATCTTTGTGCGACATTGCTAGCGACTCATCGGCTAGACATTTCTTAAGGTTAGATATGTGGAATACATCATGAATTCCACTAAGCTCCTCTGGCAATCTGAGCTTATAAGCTACAGTGCCGATACATTCGACTATCTCGAATGGTCTGATATATCTTGGGCTTAACTTACCCCTCTTCCCAAAGCGCATCACACCTTTCCAGGGTGACACTTTTTGTCACACCCCGACCTGCAGCGGAAAAGGTGATCGGGGCATAATTGGGTTATCATCAAAGCTCATGACATTTATTATAACGTTTCATATTCATTATTACAATTTAAAGGGAAACATACAATCATAATTACATCATGTCCTAAACATCATTCTAGACTTCATTGTTTTCTTCTAAGGCATTTCCTATATTTTCCTTGCTTCATCCTGTTCACCTGTATCATATGTAAAAATGGTTTTTGGATCAACAAGAAGTTGGCGAGTGAATCCTATGAAAAACATTTGAACAAGTTTATTTAATTGATTATAAAATAAAGTGCACAACCACATATGAGTAAATATAGATGTAAACTTATTCACAATCACCTAATATTAGATAATGCACACACATACAATAATAGATTGTTTTGAGGCACGCGTTGCTCAACTCGTCTCCCACGAGGAACTGTTGGGCCTAATGAATGACTTGCATATACTTGACAATATGAAATACATAACTACAAACAATATATACATTCTAAGTTTAGATCACAATATGGTATGGCACAAGTTTAAATAAACAAGTTAATTTTAGTGACACATGACACACCCCAAAACGTGTAATTAAAAAGGGGAGTTGTAAGATTCACTCACATTGGGTGCGTTCGGTTGATGATGTTGAATACGCACGAAGTTGGTTTTAACCACGAGTGAAACTAACCTAGATAATAGCATAATGGTTCGGTAAGTAAGCGGATTTTATTAATCAATTTTAGTAGGATTGTTGGATATATTTTTGTGAGTTTAAAGCTATTTTCTAACCTTAAAAATGTTATTTTTAAGTATTTTTAATGTAAATAAATAAATAAAAGTAAATAAAAAATGTTGATTTTTGACTGTTGACCGTTGACTTGTTGACCGGTTTTATTGTGTAATTGTGTGCGCCGGGTGAGGCTCGAACCCGAGACCTCCCGTTCGCGTGCACGCAGCTCTACCAACTGAGCTACGTGTCTAACCCGAAATATTTCTGTTTTTAATTATATTTATATACTAATTGAATTAATCCGAAAATCATTTATTTCAAAAACGATTTTAATGACTCGCTCGGTGTTCTCCACAGGTCTCGAACCCGGGACCTGTGGTTTAGGTTAACACACAGTCCACCGCTGGACTGTGTGTCTAACTTGGTAAATACTCTGATTTTTATTATACTTATATACAAACTAAATAATTTCATTTCTGCCTTATATAAAAGTTTGATAATTGTCCGGACCGGTGCGGTAGTCTGGACTCGAACTCGTGACATGTGATTTAAACGTTCACACAGTCCACCACTGGACTGTGTGTCTATCTTGGTTATTATTCCGGTTTTTATTAAACTTAACATCTATTTGCAATGAATCCGGTTCAGTTTAAAAAGGAACATTTTTATTAAGGTGAGTGTGCGTGGGACAAGAATCGAACTCGGGACGTATGCGTGTTTATTTGCACACAGTCCACCGCTGGACTGTGTGTCTAACCTGAGATATATCTTGATTTAAATTAAACTTATATAATACTGAAATCTTCATCTTCTCCGTTAAGCTTCAGCCAGAACTAATGTCCGACTGGTTCGACGATTTAATCATGTTCTTTAGGGTGTTGTGGTTAATTACATGTGAGATTAATAAAAAGGAATGAGAGATTAAGTGTAAGATATACCGAACAGGACTCCTCTGTTTCGCCGGCGAAACTCCGATGTCAGCAGGTTATTCCGGCGACGTGTGTCCTGCGGCAGAGGGTCTTCAGGGAGCTTGAGATGAGTGTGGGTGGCTTCGGTATGAGCTCTGGGTGTTCAGTTTTTAGAGTAAGGCACAGAGGTGAAAGGGCTCGGTTTTCCGGCGAGTTGCAGAAGTTTTCCGGCGAGTGAAATTACGTCGGGAAAGAATGTGATTGTGAGCGAAAAAGCTAACAGAGGTTAGAGGGTGTATTTATAGGGCATAACATTGACGAATTTGGTCCGTTTTCCGTCTTGATTCGTCGGTTAAAAATTTTCCGGCGGTTATAACTTGTGTCGCGGACTGGACATCAGTTATAACCGATGTTGAGGTTAATGTTTACGTTAAGTCATAGATAACCGACGACGTTTGACGAAATCGTCGGATTTTCCGGCGTCAACGGATTTGGGCGCGTCAGTTGACTGGGTTTGATTTCTGTTTCATTATTTGAATTAATTGTCTGGATATATTACTAAAGAACCCAAGTGGCGCAGTGGTTTGATGGATGAGAGTTAAATCGTTGTATGACCAAGTTGACCGGCTGACCGGGTTCGAAACCCGGCAGTCTTGTTTGATTTTTAAAACCACTATTTTTAATACTTTTTCAAATATAAATTATATATTCCAATATACTTATTAATTATGTATCGTTTAAAAATAATTTGGGCATTCAATACGCAACGAAATTTTTAACTGATTGTTCGGTTAATAAACGGAGCGGGTTTGGTAAATCCGGTTTTTGACGGATGTTCACTTTTAACATGACTCTGTCCCCTACTTGGAACTTAAGAGGTTTACGCCTCTTGTCAGCATAGCTTTTCTGCCTATCCCTGGCAGCTTTGAGACGATCACGGATTTGCACAATCTTTTCCGTAGTCTCCAAGACAATCTACGGTCCTGATAGTTGGGCTTCCCCAACTTCTGCCCAGCACACGGGTGTTCTACATTTTCTCCCATACAAGGCTTCAAAAGGAGTAGCCTTTATGCTTGTATGATAACTATTATTGTAGGAGAATTTGTCACACTCCGGATTTCCAACCCTGAAATCCAAACACCGGTGGGCCCGGGTGGGGAGTATCGTGACGTAAGTTGATAACATCATTGTCAATTAAACATAGCACAGCGGAAGTCTTGAAGTAAAATTACTATTACAAACCGAAATGTTCGAAATTTAAAATAATATACAGGCTCGTAATAGAAGATCCACAGGCGGATCGTAAAATGTACAAGAAAGAATACAAACAGACTTTAAGCAGATCTAAGGATTTGCAAGATCCTCTTATTCTCTACCGAGCAGCTTCCGGCCTATTTCGGATTCTACCTGCAGATTAGCCTTTGGACGATACGTCAGCTTACGCTGGTAAATACACCCAACTGACTCATTTTGGAAACATTAAAAAAAATGGCTCTAAGTGCAAACGGCACCAAAATCTTTTATTAACTTGGGAAAGTTGACCTTGCAATGGACCAAACGATAATAATTTACCGTATACCAAGCCCGTATAGGTAAAATAAGTTGAGAGTATTTACCTGAGCTAGTCTTCTTCTTTTATTTTTAAATAACTCAGCCATATACAAAAGTACCAAGTGCAGATAGCATTTACCGAGAAGGCTCTAGTCTGGATTATGGCATAAGCTAGCCAATTAAATACCAACGCTTGATTAAACGATGATCGGATAGAATGTAGTTTAAACCCGACAAGTACTTGACTTGTATAATATGGGTAAACTATAAACATTCTGGATTTTGAGGATAAATGACAAGGTTAAACCCCTTACGGTTAAATTCCGTAAAATAGTTAATATACGTAACTGTGCGCATAATAGCGATATCGGGTAACCGCATAAGTCATGGACAAGTTCTATATGCCATTATACTTTAAATAAGTTAAAATATCAGTAGGATATCAACTGATATGCCCATTAAGGTTTTAAAACGAAATTATGCCTCATAAGGGCATTTTGGTAATTTCATACCATATAAAAAGAACTTGAATATAATTTAATGGTATACTTATAAGTATTCTGGAAAAATACTTTATTTATGACATAATATTAGTAGGATGTCAATTATATGTGTAAATTATCTTTTATGACCAAACTATGCACCGAAGGGGCATTTTGGTCATTTTACACATAGTTTATAAATTATTTGGGATTCTGAGTTTATAACATGTACCTACTGTAATTATGTTTAAAATAAGTTTTAAAATCAGTAGGTATCAAGCTTTGGTCAATAATATAGTTTAAAACCATACTATGTGCCGAAATGGCGCTTATGTCGTAAGATGACTTTGTTAAGCGATGTTTAATGAAAATTGACCTTAGAGTCAGACTTAAAATGTTTAAAATATGTTATTTAATATAACATATTAGTAGGTAAATGATTTACGTTGAAAAGATTGATTAAAACTATTTTATGATAATAATGCAACTTTAGATCAGTAGGTAACTAATCTAAATCGGGTCAGAATCGAAAGTCAAAGCAAAAGTCAAACTTTGCGACTTTCGGTTGCGAACCGACCCTAGAACTAAAATTGACGAGCCGAACATCTTCATACATGTTCTAATAATTATTACCAACTTGTTTAAGTTTCAAAACAAGTTTCATAACATATATGAGATCAATTTGTGATTTTTCCGAAAAATGGCATGTTTGACTTTTTAATATCATAACTTTGACCTGTCAATTGGTCTAGCATACGTGGTCTTCAGGAGGTGCCCTTTAAAGGGATTAACACCTACCTTATTACGATCACTTAGCCATGTTCATTTTGAACAATGGCTGGACCATAATGGTCTTAACAGAAAGTCAAAGCGTTTTACGAAAACGCTTGACTTTTGGCTATAAAAGCCTAAAAACGAAAATGCAGAAAGAAGGAACACTTACAGTGATTCCTAGATGCAAAAGAACTATGTTGGATTACTCCTTTTAGTTAGGAACTTCCAGAGGAGGGAGAAGAGCGAATAAGAAAGGTGCAAGTTGAAATGGTGAACTTAAGCACCTATTTATAGTTGGAGAGCTCAAAGGAGGTGAAGCCAGGTGTTTAGGGGTGTAAGAAGAAGCTTACAAGTGTCCTAAAACATGGCATAGCAGTTTAGAGAAGCCATAGTTTCGAATTAATGGTTTTGGAGTTTTGCTTGGAGACCAAACAAAACTTTCTACTGCAGAGGCCTTCTCGCGCCCCGCGAGAGACCCAGGCCTGGTCTCTCGCGGCCCGCGACCGCCCCATGGCCAGTTTCAAAAATTGACACTTTAACCCCTTAACTTATAAAAGCTTATAAAAACCTATTTAAACACCATTTTGGCACTTTTAGCCCTTCGTAGCCAAAATTTGGCATACCCGGGATTATGCCCGGACATTGTCGAGCTCTCGGTTCGTTAAAAGGTCACTCAGAGGTATGAATTAACATGTTGACACTTTTAATCCCTCCATTATCCAATTTCACATATTTACAAAATTGAACTCTCTCGTCCAACAAATGGCACGTATGAGAGTTAGGACTTCACAAAGGATCACTCAGAGGTTTATTACAAGCATGTTGATTCCGATGTCACTCAGAGGTTGGGCATGTTGACATATCAGTCACTCAGAGGCCAAGTTTCAAGCATGTTGACGTATCAGTCACTCAGAGGCTTTTATTTATGCATGTTGACATCGGTTCGTCACTCAGAGGCTTAACTTGAGCATGTTGACGCCTTTAGTCCTTATTGGTCTTTAAAAATACAACACGTGTCACTATACTATAGGACACGATTTTATAGGGTGTTACATCCTCACCCCCTTAAAAGAAATCTCGACCTCGAGATTTTATTCAAAAAGATGGGGGTATTTTTGTCGCATAGTGGACTCAACCTCCCATGTATACTCAGGACCTCTAAAAGCGTCCCACTTAACATTTACTATAGGTATCATCTTTCTTCGGAGCTTCTTAACCTGTCGATCCTCGATCAAAATTGGTTTCTCAATGAACCTCAGGTTTTCATCAATTTGCACCTTATTGTGCGACATTGCTAGTGACTCATCGGCTAGACATTTTTTAAGATTAGACATGTGGAATACATCATGGATTCCATTAAGCTCCTCTGGCAACCTGAGCTTATAAGCTACAGTGCCGACACATTCGATTATCTCGAAGGGTCCTATATATCTTGGCTTAACTTGCCCTTCTTTCCAAAACGCATCACTCCTTTCCAGGGTGATACTTTTAGCATAACTTTGTCCCCTATTTGGAACTGAAGAGGTTTGCGCCTCTTGTCAGCATAGTTTTTCTGCCTATCCCTGGCAACTTTGAGACGATCATGGATTTGCACAATCTTTTCCGTGGTCTCCAGGACAATCTCAGGGCCTGATAGTTGGGCCTCCCCAACTTCCGCCCAGCACACGGGCGTTCTACATTTTCTCCCATACAATGCCTTAAAAGGAGCAGCCTTTATGCTAGTATGATAGCTGTTATTGTAGGAGAATTCTATTAGGGGTAAGTGGTCATCCCAATTTCCACCTAAATCAATCACACATGCCCTTAGCATGTCTTCTAGTGTCTGAATAGTACGCTCACTTTGACCATCAGTCTGCGGATGGTAAGCCGTACTAAAGTTTAATCGTGTGCCTAAGGATTGTTGGAAACTTTTCCAAAAGTGAGATGTGTATCTAGTATCTCTATCGGATACAATAGATACCGGCACACCATGTAGGGACACTATCTTGTCCACATACAACTTAGCCAATTTATCTGAATTATACGTTTCCTTTATTGGCAAGAAGTGTGCTGACTTGGTCAGCCTATCCACTATGACCCAAATAGTGTCATTTCCACTTTTGGTCTTATGTAACTTGGTAATCAAGTCCATAGTTACCATTTCCCATTTTCAAGTTGGAATTTCTAACTGTTGTAGTAGTCCTGACAGTTTCTGATGTTCAGCCTTAACTTGCGAACATGTCAGACACTTAGCTACATAAGTGGCTATGGACTTCTTCAAACCCATCCACCAATAATTTTTCTTCAAATCTTGATACATCTTGTCACCACCCGGGTGAACAGAGTATCTTGAACTATGCGCTTCCTGGAGGATTAGATTCCTAAGTCCTCCAAAGATCGGAACCCAAATTCTATCATTAAATCTTAAGATTCCATCCTTTCCAGGCGTTAATTGATCAATGGTTCCACCTAATCCCTCATTAGGGATGTTAGCCTCTAACAAGGCTTGCTTCTGTGCATCTAATAGCTTCTCACTCAAGCTATTTCTGAGCTCAATGCTCTTAGCGTTAATCCTTATAGGTTTAACCTTCTCCTTGCGACTTAAGGCATCGGCAACTACACTTGCCTTGCCTGGATGGTAGCGAATCTCGCAATCATAATCATTAAGAGTTTCCATCCAACGGCGTTGTCGCATGTTCAATTCTTTCTGATTGAATAGATGCTGGAGACTTTTATGGTCTGTGTATATAACACACTTTATGCCATACAAGTAATGTCTCCACAGTTTTAGTGCAAATACAACGGCACCCAATTCCAAATCGTGGGTGGTGTAATTCTTTTCATGCACCTTTAATTGTCGTGATGCATAGGCAATCACCTTGCCTTTTTGCATTAGCACACAACCCATGCCAGTGTGCGATGCATCACAGTAGACTACAAATTCCTCAATACCCTCAGGTAGAGATAACACAGGAGCGTTGCTCAACTTGTGTTTAAGAACCTCAAAAGATTCCTGTTGCTTTGGGCCCTAATTATACTTAATATTCTTACGGGTCAAAGAAGTTAAAGGAGTGGCTATCCTTGAAAAGTTCTCAATGAACCTCCTATAGTAATCAGCCAGTCCTAAGAAACTACGAACTTCTGTTGGGGTCTTGGGCACTTCCCAATTTATTATTGCCTCAATTTTGGCGGGATCCACTTGGATACCACGCTCACTTACCATGTGTCCAAGAAATTGGACTTCTCTAAGCCAAAATTCGCATTTAGAGAACTTCGCATAAAGTTTCTCCTGCCTTAATAATTTTAGGATGCACCGAAGATGTTTCTCATGATCATCTTGATTACGAGAATAGATAAGTATGTCGTCTATGAAGACAATGACAAACTTATCCAAATATGGCTTGCAGACTCTATTCATGAGATCCATGAATGCTGCTGGTGCATTTGTGAGCCCAAAAGGCATCACTAAGAATTGAAAATGACCATAGCGGGTCCTGAAGGCTGTCTTAGGAACATCTTCACTTCTAACCTTCAGTTGATGATATCCTTATCTCAAATCTATTTTAGAAAAGTAACTAGCCCCTTGAAGTTGGTCGAATAAATCATCGATCCTGGGCAGAGGATATCTATTCTTAATGGTTAGTTTGTTTAGCTCCTGATAGTCGATGCACATTCGCATCAAACCGTCTTTCTTCTTCACAAAAAGGATAGGAGCTCCCCAAGGCGAGGAACTAGGCTGAATAAAGCCTTTCTCTAAGAGTTCGTCTAGTTGAACTCTTAGCTCATTCATTTCGGTTGGAGCTAGCCTATATGGGGCTCTTGCTAGGGTGATGCTCCTGGTATGATATCTATTCTGAACTCCACTTGCCTATCTGGGGGTAGGCCTGGTAATTCTTCAGGGAAAACATCGGGATACTCCGAGATAACTGGTAAGTCTTCAATGCTTGGTTTAGGCTCATTGATGGTTACTTGTGCCATGTAGATGACACAACCTCTTCTCAAACACTTGGATGCCTTAAATAACGACACTTTGTCTGGCAGTCCATAGTGTGAGGCGCCAAAGATGGTGATCATTTCACCAGATGGGGTCTTAATCTCGATGAGCTTTTTATCGCAGGCAATGCGGGCTTAGTTATGAGATAACCAATCCATGCCTAAGACAACATCAAACCCAGCCAATTTCATTGGCAAAAGAGAGATAGGGATGGAATGATTCTTAATGGATATGGAACATCCATCAAGAATAGAAGAAGCAGTTTCTAAGGTTCCATCGGCAAGTTCTATCTCATAAGTCTTATCTAGAGTTCTTACGGGCAGATTTAATAGTTTACTAAACTTATGATCAACAAATGATTTATCTGCACCCGAATC
Organism: Scalesia atractyloides; assembly: GCA_947069175.1. Classification (NCBI taxonomy): domain Eukaryota; kingdom Viridiplantae; phylum Streptophyta; class Magnoliopsida; order Asterales; family Asteraceae; genus Scalesia; species Scalesia atractyloides. The sequence continues at coordinate 88,322,030 of CAMTDV010000008.1, forward strand.
AAATAACACTCTAGAAAAAATATCATTAATGGGGAAAGTACCCGTTATGACGTTATTGTCATTAACAGCTTCCTTAGCAGTTAGCCGAAAGGCGCGTGCATTCCCCTTTTTGGCCTCTCCAGGCTTCGGATTATTATTCCTTGAATTCTTAGTGCAGCTAGTTGCAATGTGCCCTTTTTCATTGCAAATATAACATACATCATCCTTAAGATCCTTACAATCTAGGGTCTTATGCCCCCTTCTTTTACATATGCCACAAGGTCTAGCTTGTGGGTCAGGATTACACTGTCCCCAGTGTCTTTGGTTGCAAGTCTTACAGAATGGTATCACAGCCGACTTGCTTTGGTTCCCTTTGAACCCGAACCTCCCTTTATTTTTCTTATTTAATCTATGGGGGTTGTCTTCCTCTCTCTTCCTTTTCCAGCCAGTTTCAGGCTTGACTAACTTCTGCCTCACTATATCAAGGGTGAGGGAGAGAGATAGGTCAACAGCAGACCTATAGGTACTAGGCTGAGCAGCCTTTACCATGCCCTTAATCTCGGGCGATAATCCATTTATAAAACGCGCAATGCGTTTGGATTCAGGGGTGATAAGATAGGAAATTAACCTAGATAAGGAATTAAAATCGGAAACGTACTTCCGACAGTCTAGGTTTTTCATGGAAAGAGACAAGAAGTCTGTCTCTATTTTCTCCACCTCATGGGTTGGGCAATAAGTTTCCTTTATTAATTCAACAAACTTGGACCATCCCAAGTTGTACAAGTGTACCTTACCTGTTGATTGAATCATGGCCTTCCACCATGTTAGGGCATCGCCCTTGAAGGATTGTGATACATACTTGACCACATCCTTTTCAGCACAACTGCTGATGTCAATGATAGCCTCCATTTCGTCTAGCCACTTTAGAGCTTCTACGACTCCTTTTTCCCTATTAAAGTCTCGGGGTTTACAGGAGACAAAGTATTTGTAGGTACATTCGTTCTTGGAAGAACGGGACCTACCAGCTTAGTCTATCCTCTTAGGTTCACTCTTCGCATTTGATGAGTGAACAAAGCTCTCTTTATGAGCTGAGGATGGTGGAATAGATAGGGGTCTAGAGCGAGTGGCACTCGGCTCTCTTAGCCTTTCTATGGCCTTACTCATGGCCCTTTCCACAGCCGCATCAATGCGAGCTTGGAAATCATTATCATTATTTATGGCTATATTTTCGGCGTCTTTGATGTTCCGATGGCTACTTTGTGCCTCATTAGAATTAGCCATTCTTCAAAGCTTTGGTTCTATATACCAAATAAAATTTCTCTTAGCCATGGTATAATAACCATATCGGCTTTTAAACATTAGATATAAGAAAATCCATTGCCTATACTAGTGTGAATAACATCACAACTCTTAGGCTTAACATATCTATATTTGGCCTAGGTCTTAATTGGACCATCATAGGTAAATTACAATTTAGAAGGAGTCCATTTATTATTAGACAGGCGATCGCAGTGTCACAACTGTCATAACAATTATATAGCACATAGGCTTGTCACTAAGGACATCTTAATATATGTCACATAGGCCTGTCACTAATGGACATAGGATATGGCACTTAGGCCTGTCACTAATGGACATATAATAGGGCACATAGGCACAATATTGCTAATGGATGTTTAATTATCATCGCACTAACGATAGTAGCCGGGATCAAATAGATCACATGGGCTTTATAGAATAGATCATAACCCGAAAGGGTAATACATCACTAATGGATGTTTAATCACCGCACTGGTGATACTAGCCGGGATCAAACAAATCACAAGGGCTATATAACCGGGATCAAATAGATCACAAGGGTTATATAAAATACATCTCTAATGGATGTTTAATCACCACACTGGTGATATTAGCCGGGATCAAACAGATCACAAGGGCTATTTAGCCGGGATCACACAGATCACAAGGGCTATATAACTGGGATCAAATAGATCACAAGGGTTATATAAAATACATCTCTAATGGATGTTTAATCACCGCACTGGTGATATTAGCCGGGATCAAACAGATCACAAGGGCTTTTTAGCCGGGATCACACAGATCACAAAGGCTATATAACCGGGATCAAATAGATCACAATGGTTATATAAAATACATCTCTAATGGATGTTTAATCACCGCACTTGTGATATTAGCCGGGATCCAACAGACCACAAGGGCTATTTAGCCGGGATCACACAGATCACAACGGCTATATAACCGGGATCAAATAGATCACAGGGGTTATATAAAATACATCTCTAATGGATGTTTAATCACCGCACTGGTGATATTAGCCGGGATCAAACAGATCACAAGGGCTTTTTAGCCGGGATCACACAGATCACAAAGGCTATATAACCGGGATCAAATAGATCACAAGGGTTATATAAAATACATCTCTAATGGATGTTCAATCATCGCACTGGTGATATTAGCCTGGATCACATAGATCACAAGGGCTTTTAGCCGGGATCAAATAGATCACAAAGGCTATATTACTGGGATCAAATAGATCACAAGGGTTAAATATAATATATCTCTAATGGATGTTCAATCACCGCACTGGTGATATTAGCCGGGATCACACAGATCACAAGGGCTTTATAAGGTTAGGACATAGTGCATTACTTTGAAGGCTAGCGTGATTCCTCAAGTCACACTACCAAGAGTATGCACATTACTTGAATGTTAACATAAGAGGATCTTAATGGTTGACTATAAGTCCCGGTCGCATTGACCTTAATGACTTGGAGGCTTGAACTTAGTCCACCACCTCTAGATAGAAGGATAACTTCCCTTAACTATCATATATTTGGCCAAATATGTGGTCTGTGCCACTTGGCAATAATCAAAACCATTAAGATATTTTTGGAATTATATCGCAGAGCATAAATTTCGAATAAAATCGAGACGCTCGTTTTCAAGAGGATGAATACATACACACACACACACACACACACACACATATATATATATATATATATATATATAATTCCAAAGTACTTCATTAAATTTCCATAAGAAATTATAATACTTGAAACAAATAAATGAAACTAATTGTCCATGCAAGGACTAAAAGAAACAAAATGTCCACGTAGGGACTAAATAAATAACAATGTCCATGCATGGACTACATAGAATAGAAAAGACTTCACTCGTCTTTCTTTCCCTTGACTAGCTTGGAGAGTTTCTTGAAGAACTTATTTGTCTTCTTCTCCGTTTTCTCCGCCTGCTGCTGCATTTCTTTCATTCTTTCTAAGGCTTCATTAATGGCCTCTAGTGGTGGCGGAGGTTGTGGTTGAGGTTGTGGCATAACCGGATACTGGTACCCATAAGTTGGATATCCAGTCGGTGGATAAGTAGGTGGGAAAGGAGACGGGTAAAGTGCATTGTGCATAACCGCCTGCATGTACGGGTCTTGCGACCATGCTTGATAGTCTACCGGCGTAGAAGGATTAAATAGATCATATCCAGACGTGTCTGGGTACGTGGGAATTGGGTTAGTATACCCGTTGGTGGTGGTTGAACAACAGGTCGTGTTGGTTCCACTAAAGGTGGAACATTATAGGGTCCACCCATTTGTGGGTCCTCTTGAATGGTGGGGTAAGAACTGGGCAAAGGTGGCAGCGATCTAGACCTTTGTCCGGTACGTACTGGCATACGTGCTCCACGCTTCCTCCTTGGTGGCTCAGGTGGTTGTTGAGGTTGGTCCACGGGTTCCATGTGGACATCTTCTTGAACTGGGAGTGGTTGAGAGTGATGGGAAGGTGTGTGGGCAAAGGTGAATTGATTCCAGTATTGGTCCCACTCGTTAGGACCTTGGTAGGGCGATCCGACATATGAGTTTGAATCACTCGAAATTTCAATGGGATGCACATTTGATCCCGATGGTGGCATCTCCGGGTCGGAGTCTTCATCCATTGGATGTGGCTGGTCCAACTGATTTTGATCAGCTGGAGGTGTGTTTAAGTAATGGTTGGGGTTAAATTCTTCGTGGTAGGAGTGGTGAGAATGGGAATAATGAGAATGGTAGGAGTGGTATGAGTGGTAAGAATTTTGGGAATGTGAGGGCGAGTGTCTATTAGAGATGGAACGTCTCGCTGGTTGCCATGGAGACGAATGTCCTGATTCTTGATATGCATCTGAGTTATGAGGTTGAGGAATACGCCCCGATGGTCCTCTCCTCATTGGACCTTTTCCCCGTCCACTTTGTCCTCGTACACGTGGCGGCATTTTCCTGTTAGAAATCAATTTAAAAACAATACTAATAACTTAATAATGAAATGAGTAATCCTAGGTCAATGCCTAGACTCGGAAGTCTAAGGAATGTGCTCGTGTAAGTTTGAGACTAAACACAAAAGGCTAGTGTTTAGTTCCATCAAACGTTGGCTCTGATACCAACCCTGTCACACCCCGGATTTCCAACCCTGAAATCCAAACACCGGTGGGCCCGGGTGGGGAGTATCGTGACATAAGTTGATAACATCATTGTCAATTAAACATAGCACAGCGGAAGTCTTGGAGTAAAATTACTATTACAAACCGAAATGTTCGAAATCTAATATAATATACAGGCTTGTAATAGAAGATCCACAGGCGGATCGTAAAATATACAAGAAAGAATACAAAACAGACTTTAGGCAGATCTAAGGATTTGCAAGATCCTCTTATTCTCTACCGAGCAGCTTCCGGCCTATTTCGTATTATACCTGCAGATTAGCCTTTGGAAGATACGCCAGCTTACGCTGGTAAATACACCCAACTGACTCATTTTGGAAACATTAAAAAAATGGTTCTAAGTGCAAACAGCACCAAAATCTTTTATTAACTTGGGAAAGTTGACCTTGCAATGGACCAAACGATAATAATTTACCGTATCCCAAGCCCGTATAGGGAAATAAGTCGAGAGTATTTACCTGAGCTAGTCTTCTTCTTTTATTTTTAAATAACTCAGCCGTATACAAATGTACCAAGTGCAGATAGCATTTACCGAGAAGGCTCTAGTCTTGATTATGGTATAAGCTAGCCAATTAAATACTAACGGTCTTATAAACCGAATAGTGTACATGATCATTACGTATAACGCTTGATTAAACGATGATCGGATAGAATGTAGTTTAAACCCGACAAGTACTTGACTTGTATAATATGGGTAAACTATAAACATTCTGGATTTTGAGGCTAAATGACAAGGTTAAACCCGTTACGGTTAAATTCCGTAAAATAGTTACATATACGTAACTGTGTGCATAATAGCGATATCGGGTAACCGGATAAATCATGCACAAGTTCTATATGCCATTATACTTTAAATAAGTTAAAATATCAGTAGGATATCAACTTATATGCCCATTAAGGTTTTAAAACGAAACTATGCCTCATAAGGGCATTTTGGTAATTTCATACCATATAAAAAGAACTTGAATATAATTTAATGTTATAATTATAAGTATTCTGGAAAAATACTTTATTTATGACATAATATTAGTAGGATGTCAATTATATGTGTAAATTATCTTTTATGACCAAACTATGCACCGAAGGGGCATTTTGGTCATTTTACACATAGTTTATAAATTATTTGGGATTCTGAGTTTATAACATGTACCTACTGTAATTATGTTTAAAATAAGTTTTAAAATCAGTAGGTATCAAGCTTTGGTCAATAATATGGTTTAAAACCATACTATGCGCCGAAATGGCGTTTATGTCGTAAGATGACGTTGTTAAGCGATGTTTAATGAAAACTGACTTTAGGGTCAGACTTAAAATGTTTAAAATATGTTATTTAATATAACATATCAGTAGGTAAATGATTTACCTTGAAAAGATTGATTAAAACTATTTTATAAGCCACAGGGGCTAAAACCGTCATTTATCGACATAGTTTGAGGACCTGCTTGAACACTCAGTTTATAACTTGGTTTAACCTTCCAAATAATCCTACTTATAATATTACATCAGTAAGAAACTCATTTCTAAGTTCATTATCATTTAAAACCTTGTTTTATGCAAAAATGATATTTTGGTCAAATATGGCATAATTATGGAACTTGTGCATAAACTTGGATTTTGATTATGATCATGTAATATAAACTCAGTGGGCTATGCTACATAACATTATGATCATAATGCAACTTTAGATCAGTAGGTAACTAATCTAAATCGGGTCAGAATCGAAAGTCAAAACAAAAGTCAAACTTTGCGACTTTCGGTTGCGAACCAACCCTAGAACTGAAATTGACGAGCCGAACATGTTCATACATGTTCTAATAATTATTACCAACTTGTTTAAGTTACAAAATAGGTTTCATAACAAATATAAGATCAATTTGTGATTTTTCCGAAAAATAGCCTGTTTGACTTTTTAATATCATAACTTTGACCCGTTAATTGATCTAGCAAACGTGATCTTCAGGAGGTGCCCTTTAAAGGGATTAACACATACCTTATTACGATCACTTATCCATGTTCATTTTGAACAATGGCTGGACCATAATGGTCTTAACCGAAAGTCAAAGCGTTTTACGAAAACGCTTGACTTTTGGCTATAAAAGCCTATAAACGAAAATGCAGAAAGAAGGAACACTTACCAGTGATTCCTAGATACAAAAGAACTATGTTGGATTGCTCCTTTTAGTTAGTAACTTTCAGAGGAGGGAGAAGAGTGAATAAGAAAGGTGCAAGTTGAAATGGTGAATTTAAGCACCTATTTATGGTTGGAGAGCTCAAAGGAGGTGAAGCCAGGTGTTTAGGGGTGTAAGAAGAAGCTTACAAGTGTCCCAAAACATGGCATAGCAGTTTAGAGAAGCCATAGTTTCGAATTAATGGTTTTGGAGTTTTGCTTGGAGACCAAACAAAACTTTCTACTGCAGAGGCCTTCTCGCGCCCTGCGAGAGACCAAGGCCTGGTCTCTAGCGGCCCGCGACCGCCCCATGGCCAGTTTCAAAAATTGACACTTTAACCCCTTAACTTATAAAAGCTTATAAAAACCTATTTAAACACCATTTTGGCACTTTTAGCCCTCCATAGCCAAAATTTGGCATACCCGGGATTATGCCCGGACATTGTCGAGCTCTCGGTTCGTTAAAAGGTCACTCAGAGGTATAAATTAACATGTTGACACTTTTAATCCCTCCATTATCCAATTTTCACATATTTACAAAATTGAAATATCTCGTCCAATAAACGGCACGTCTGAGAGTTAGGACTTCACAAAGGATTACTCAGAGGCTTATTACAAGCATGTTGGTTCCGATGTCACTCAGAGGCTGGGCATGTTGACATATCAATCACTCAGAGGCCAAGTTTCAAGCATGTTGACGTATCAGTCATTCAGAGACTATTATTTATGCATGTTGACATCGGTTCGTCACTCAGAGGCTCAACTTGAGCATGTTGACGCATTTAGTTCTTATTGGTCTTTAAAAATATACAACACGTGTCACTATACTATTGGACACGATTTTACAGGGTGTTACAGAATTCTATTAGGGGTAAGTGGCCATCCCAACTTCCACCTAAATCAATCACACATGCCCTAAGCATGTCTTCCAATGTTTGAATAGTACGCTCACTTTGTCCATCCGTCTGCAGGTGGTAAGCCATACTAAAGTTCAATCTTGTGCCTAACGATTGTTGGAAACTCTTCCAAAAGTGAGATGTGTATCTAGTATCTCTATCAGATACAAGAGATATCGGCACACCGTGTAAGGACACAATCTTGTCCACGTACAACTTAGCCAATTTGTCAGAGTTATACGTTTCTTTAATTGGCAAGAAGTGTGTTGACTTAGTCAGCCTATCCATTATGACCCAAATCGTGTTATTACCACGTTTGGTCTTAGGTAACTTGGTAATCAAATCCATAGTTACCATTTTCCATTTCCAAGTGGGAATTTCAAGCTGTTGTAGAAGTCCTGATGGCTTTTGATGTTCGGCCTTAACTTGCGAACACGTTAGACACTTAGCTACATAAGTGGCTATGGATTTCTTCAAACCCATCCACCAATAATTCTTTTTCAGATCTTGATACATCTTGTCACCACCTGGGTGAACTGAGTATCTCGTATTGTGTGCTTCTTGGAGGATTAGATCCCTAAGCCCTCCAAAGATTGGAACCCATATTCTAAGGATTCCATCCTTTTCAGGTGCTAACTGATTCACAGTTCCGCCTAATCCTTCATTAGGAGCATTAGCTTCTAATAGAGCTTGCTTTTGCGCATCTAATAGCTTCTCATTTAAGCTATTTTTGAGCTCAATGCTCTTGGCGTTAATCCTTATAGGTTTAACCCGTTCCTTGCAACTTAAGGCATCAGCAACTACATTTACCTTACCTGGTGGTAGCGAATCTCGCAATCATAGTCATTAAGCGTTTCCATCCAACGACGTTGTAGCATGTTCAATTCCTTCTGATTGAACAGATGCTGGAGACTTTTATGGTCTGTGTATATAATACCCTTCGTGCCATATAAATAATGTCTCCACACTTTTAGTGCAAATACAACGGCACCCAGTTCCAAATCATGGGTGGTGTAATTCCTTTCATGCACATTTAATTGTCGTGATGCATAGGTAATCACTTTGCCTTTTTGCATTAGCACACAACCCATGCCAGTGTGCGATGCATCACAGTAGACTACAAATTCTTCAATACCCTCAGGTAGAGATAACACAGGAGCATTGCTCAACTTGTGTTTGAGAATCTCAAAGGATTCTTGTTGTTTCGGACCCCAGTTAAATTTAACATTCTTACGGGTCAAGATAGTTAAAGGAGTGGCTATCTTTGAGAAGTTCTCAATGAACCTCCTATAGTAACCAGCCAATCCTAGAAAACTACGAATCTTCGATGGGGTTTTGGGTACTTCTCAATTCATTATGGCCTCTATTTTGGCGGGATCCACTTGGATACCACGCTCACTTACCATATGTCCAAGAAACTGGACTTCTCTAAGCCAAAACTCACACTTAGAGAATTTAGCATAAAGCTTCTCTTGCCTTAACAGTTCTAAGATGCACCGAAGATGTTTCTCGTGTTCAACTTGATTACGAGAATAAATAAGTATGTCGTCTATGAAGACAATGACAAACTTATCCAAATATGGTTGGCAGATTCTATTCATGAGATCCATGAATGCTGCAGGTGCATTTGTGAGCCCAAAAGGCATCACCAAGAATTCAAAATGACCATATCGGGTACTGAAGGCAGTTTTAGGTTCATCCTCACTTCTAACCTTTAGCTGATGATATCCAGATCTTAGATCAATCTTAGAAAAGTAACTAGCCCCTTGAAGTTGGTCGAACAAATCATCGATCCTGGGCAGAGGATAACGATTCTTGATTGTTATCTTGTTTAGCTCTCGGTAGTCAATGCACATCCGCATTGAACCGTCTTTCTTCTTTACGAAGAGGATAGGAGCTCCCCAAGGTGAGGAACTAGGCTGTATAAAGCCTTTCTCTAAGAGTTCATCCAATTGAACTCTTAACTCCTTCATTTCCATCGGTGCTAGTCTATATGGAGCTCTAGCAACAGGTGCTGATCCTGGCAGGATATCAACTCTAAATTCTACTTGTCTGTCTGGAGGTAGGCCTGTTAGTTCTTCGGGAAAGACATCGGAATACTTCGAAATAACTAGGAGGTCTTCGATGTTCGGCTTAGGTTCATTAATAGTGACTTGTGCCATGTAAATGACACAACCTCTCCCTAAACACTTGGATGCCTTAAATAACGACCCTTTGTATGGCAATCCATAGTGTGAATCTCCAGATGGTGATCAATTCACCAGATGGGGTTTTAATTTCGATGAGTTTCTTATCGCAGGAAATGCGGGCTTGGTTATGGGATAACCAATCCATGCCTAAAACTACATTAAATCCCGCCAATTTCATTGGCAAAAGAGAGATAGGAATGGAATGATTCTTAATGGATATGAAACCTCCATCAAGAATGGAAGATGCTGTTTCTAAACTTCCATCAGCAAGTTCTATCTCATAAGTTTTGTCTAGAGTTCTTATGGGTAAGTTTAGTAGTTTACTAAACTTATGATCAACAAATGATTTATCTGCACCCGAATCGAAAAGAACTCTAGCGTAAATATTGTTAATGAGGAATGTACCTGTTATGACATTGTTGTCATTAATAGCCTCTCTTGCAATCATCTGAAAAGCACGAGCATTCCCCTTCTTAGCCTCTCCTGGCTTTGCATCATTGTTTTTGGGGTTCTTGGGGCAATTGAACGTAATATGCCCTTTTCATTACAGTTGTAGCAAACTGCATCCTTAAGATCTTTGCAATCTAGGGTCTTATGCCATTTTCTCTTGCAGATACCACAGGGTTTAGTCTGTGAATTTATACTACATTGTCCCCAATGTCTATATTTACAGTTCTTGCACAGAGGTTTGTCATTAGACGCGCTTGAACCCGAAATTTCCTTTCTTTTTGAACCTTTGGGAGTTATTGTCCTCCCGTTTCCTCTTTCCGTCAGTTTCAATCCTTACTGACTTTTGCCTCACTAAATATAAGGTGAGAGAGAGAGACAGGTCTACAGCGGACCTATAGGTACTAGGCTGAGCAGCCTTTACCATGCCCTTTATCTCGGGCGCCAACCCATTTATAAAACGCGCAATGCGTTTGGATTCAGGGGTGATCAAATAGGAAACTAACCTAGATAGGGAGTTAAAGTCATAAACGTACTTCCGACAATCTAGGTTCTTCATTGAAAGAGACAAAAAGTCTGTCTTTAATATCTCCACCTCATGGGGTGGGCAATATGTTTCCTTAACAAGGTCTACAAACTTGGACCATCCCAAATTGTACAGGTGGACTTTATCCGTAGATTGGATCATAGCTTTCCATCATATTAGGGCATCGCCCTTAAAGGACTGTGATACGTATTTACCACATCCTTATCAGCACAGCCGCTGATATCTACGATTGTCTCCATCTCATCCAGCCATTTTAAGGCTTCCACAGCTCCTTTCTCCCATTAAAGTCTCGGGGCTTGCAGGAGACGAAATACTTATAGGTACACCCGTCTTTAAAAGAACGGGACCTATCATCGAAATCTATTTTCTTTGGTTCACTCTTCGCATTTGAAGAGTGAACTAAGCTCTCCTTACGAGCTAAAGACGGGGTACTCGATAATGGTCTAGAGCGAGTAGCACTCGACTCTTTAAGCTTTTCTATGGCCTTTTCAACAGCCGCATCAATGCGAGCTTGAAAATTATCATTATCAATATCTTTGTTTTCGGCTTTGTTAGAGTCAACATGTCGGTGGCTACTTTGTGCCTCATCCGAGTTAGCCATCTTTGAGCTTTGGTTCTATATACCAATAAAACTTCACTTAGCCATGGTATATCAACCATATTGCTTTATACATTAGATATAACAATCCATTGCCTAAACTAGTGTGAATAACATCACAACTCTTAGGCTTAACATATCTATATTTGGCCTAGGTCCTAATAGGACCATCAAAGGCAAAATAAAATTTGGACATAGTCCATATATTACTAAACAATGGATCGTAATGTCACAACTGTCATTGTCGTATAGACAATTATATACAGCTTGTAGGCTTGTCACATAATACTTGGGCACATTGGCCGGTCACATTGGACATAATATATAGCATATCAGCCTGTCACTTAGGACATAATACATATAGCATATCAGCCTGTCACTTAGGACATAATACATATGGCATATCAGTCTGTCACTTTGGACATAAATTGGGCACATTGGCCTGTCACTTTGGACATAAATTGGGCACATTGGCCTGTCACTTTGGACATAAATTGGGCACATTGGCCTACATCATAACAGATGTAATTCATGGCATATCAGCCTACATCATAACAGATGTAATTTATGGCATATCAGCTTGTCACCTTGGACATAAAATTGGGCACATTGGCCTGTCACATTGGACATAAATTGGGCAATTGGCCTACATCATAACAGATGTAAATTCATGACATATCAGCCTACATCATAACAGATGTAAATTTATGGCACCTTGGCCTACATCATAACAGATGTAATTCATGGCATATCGGCCTACATCATAACAGATGTAAATTTATGGCACCTTGGCCTACATCATAACAGATGTAAGTTTATGGCATATCAGCCTGTCCCATTGGACACAAATTGGGCAACTTGTCCTGTCATAATGGACATAAATTGGGCACCTTGGCCTGTCACATTGGACATAAATCCGAGCACATTGGCCTACATCATTGGACATAAATTGGGCACCTTGGCCTGTCACATTGATGGCTAGTGTGGTTCCTCAAGTCACACTACCAGGAGTATGAAGATTTCTTAATGTTAACATAAGAGTACCTTAATGATTTATTAGTGGTCTTGGTCACTTTCGACCTTAACGACCTTGGAGGCTTGAACCTAGTTCCTCACCTCTGGATAGAAGGATAACTTCCCTTAACTATCCTGATAGAAGACCCCTTCATCCTTAACTATCATTTCTTGGCCAATGTGTGGTCTACACCACTTGGCATAATCAAAACTATTAAGGTCTTTTGGAATTATATAGTAGAGCATAAATTTCGAATAAAATCGAGACGCTTGTTTGAAGAGGGTGAATACACATATATATATAATTCCAAAAATACTTCATTAAATTCCAAATAGAAATTACAATACTAGAAATATTGAAATAAATTGTCCATGCAAGGACTACTGACTAAAAATGTCCATGCAGGGACTAAAGAAATAAAAATGTCCTCGCAGGGACTAACATATATTAAAAGAGACTTCACTCGTCCTTCTTTCCCTTCACCAACTTGGAGAGTTTCTTGAAGAACTTATTCGTCTTCTTCTCCGTTTTCTCCGCTTGTTGTTGCATTTATTTCATTCGTTCTAAGGCTTCGTTAATGGCCTCAAGTGGTGGCGGAGGTTGTGGTTGTGATTGTGGCATAACCGGATACTGGTACCCATAAGTTGGATATCCAGTCGGTGGATAAGCAGGTGGGAAATGAGACGGGTAAAGTGCGTTGTGCATAACTGCTTGCATATAGGGGTCATGCGACCATGCTTGATAGTTTACTGGTGTAGACAAGTTAAAAGGATTTTATCCAGACGTGTCTGGATATGTGGGGATTGGGTTACTATAACCCGATGGTGGTGGTTGAACTGCGGGTGTTGATGTGGGTCCACCACTGGTGAAACATTAGAGGGTCCACTTATTTGTGGGTCCTCTTGAATTGTGGGGTAAGAATTGAGCAAAGGTGGCAGCGATCCCGACCTTTGTCCTGCACGTACCGACATACGTGCTCCACGCTTCCTCCTTGGTGGTTCAGGTGGTGGTTGAGGTTGGTCCACCGGTTCCATGTGGACATCTTCTTGTATAAGGGGTGGTTGGGAGTGATGGGAAGGGGTATTGGCGAAGGTAAATTGGTTCCAATATTGGTCCCACTCATTAGGACCTTGGTAATGCGATCCGGCATAGGAGTTCGAATCGCTTGAGATTTCTATGGGATGCGTAGATCCCGACGGTGGCATCTCCGGGTCGGAGTCCTCGTCCATGGGGTTTGGTTGGTCTAACTGATTTTGATCGGCTGGAGGTGTGTTAAAGTATTGGTTTGGATTAAACTCATCATGGTAAGAATGATGAGAGTGATGGGAGTGGTGAGAGTGATGTGAATGGTACGAGTGGTAAGAACTTCGAGTGTGGGTAGGCGAATGTTGGGCAAATGGCCATGAATCTCCAGAGTCCTCATAAGGGTTCGGGTGATGTGGATGTGGGGGAATATGACCTGAAGGTCCTCCCCTCATTGGTCCTTTTCCTCTTCCTTGTACACGTGGCGGCATTTTCTTGTAAAAATCAATTCAATAACAATACTAATAACTTAATAATGAATGAGTAATCCGAGGTCAATGCCTAGACTCGAAAGTCTAAGGAATGTGCTCGTGTAAGTTTGAGATTAAACACAAGAAGGATAGTGTTTAATTCTCTCAAACGTTGGCTCTGATACCAACCCGTTACACCCCGGATTTCCAACCCAAATCCATACACCGGCGGGCCCGGGTGGGGAGTATCGTGACGTCAGTTGATAATCATTATAGTCAATTAAACACGGCACAACGGAAGTCTTGGACTAAAATTATTATTACAAACCAAATGTTCGAAATACAAAATAATATACAGGCTCGTAATAGAAGATCCACAGGCGGATCATAAATTGTACATGGAAAGAATATAAAACAAACTTTGGACAGATCTAGGATTTACAAGATCCTCTATCATTACCGAGCACTTCCAGCCTATTTTCATATTGTACCTGCAAGCTTCGTCTTTTGAAAATAAGTTAGCTTTCGCTGGTAAATACACCCAACTGACTCATTTTGAAAACATTTCAATAAATGTTTTAAGTGCGTATCAGCACAAAATCTTTTTATAACTTGGGAAAGTTGACCGTCTAACCTTGTTAACAGATTTACATGTTTGTCCATGCATACAGGGCCCGGTACGGAGACCGAGACATGATTAACATACACACCACTTTGGACTCACGAAGGAGTCAATTCTTCCCAACCTTGTGGGAATGCATTTTTGAGCGTCTATCGGGTGTATGCCTACACCCGCGCTAAGGTCGTGGCTATTTCTATGGTAATGAGCCGAGAATATCCAGGACGCGGTAGTTAACCCCCGATGTTTAAGTTATCAAACAAAACTGCTTAAAATAGAATATGCGGATTTACTAGCCGCACTCGGCATTCGCTTGATCCCATTTCCAAACAAGCGGTAATAATTTACTGTAACCCAAGCCCGTATAGGGGAAATAAGTCGCGAGTATTTACCTGAGCTAGTCTTCTTTTAATTTTAATAACTCAGCCGTACACAAAAATACTAAGTGCAGATAGCATTTACCGGCAAATCTCTAGTCTGGACTATGGCATAAACTAACCAATTAAATACTAACGGTCTTATATAAGTCATAGACTTAGACCGTGTAGTGTATAGGATCAAGACGTATAACGCTTGATTAAACGGTGATCGGATAGAATGTAGTTTAATCCCAACAAGTACCTTGACTTGTGTAATATGGATAAACTATAAACATTCTGGATTTTGAGACTTAAATGACAAGGTTAAACCCGTTTAGGTTAATTTCCGTAAACAAGTTACATATACTTAACCGTACGCATATCAGCGATATCGGGTAACTGGATAAGTCATGGACAAGTTCTATACGCCATTATATTTTAAATAAGTTGTAATGTCAGTAGGATATCAACTTTTATGCCCGTAGTGGTTTTAAAATGAAACTATGCCTCATAAGGGCGTTTTGGTAATTTCATACCGTATAAAAGGAACTTGAATATAATTTAATGTTATAACTTATGTATTCTAGAAAAATAATAATTTATTTATGATATAATAACAGTAGGGTATTAACTTTATGTGTAATTTATCTTTTATGACCAAACTATGCACCGAAGGGGCATTTTGGTCATTTTACACATAGTTTATAAATTATTTGGGTTATGAGTTTATAACATGTACCTACTGTAAAAATGTTTAAAATAAGTTTTAAAATCAGTAGGTAACAAGTCTTGGTCAAATAATATGGTTTAAAACCATACTATTCGCCGAAACGGCGCTTTTGTTATAAAATGACGTTTTATACGATGTTTAATGAAAACTGATGTTAAGGTCAGATTAAAATGTCTTAGATATGTTATTTAATATAACATATCAGTAGGTAAAAGATTTACCTTGAAAAGATTTGATTAAAACCGTTTTATGAGCCACAAGGGCTAAATCGTCATTTATCGACATAATTCAAGGACCTGCTTGTAAACTCAGTTTATAATCTGGTTTGACATCCCAAATAATCTTACTTATAATATTATATCAGTATGAAACTTATTCTCAAGTTCATTAATCCTTAAAACCTTGATTTATGCAAAGATGGCATTTTAGTCAAAAATGGCATAATTGCGGAACTTGCACATAAACTCAGATTCTGATTATGATCATGTAATATAATATCAGAGGGTTATGCTACATTATATTATTATCATAATGCAACTTTAGATCAGTAGCTAATTAATCTAAATCGGTTCAGAATCGAAAGTCAAAGAAGAAGTCAAACTTCGCGACTTTCGGTTGCGAACCGACCGTAGAACTAAAATTGATGAGCCGAACATGTTCTCACATGTTCTAATAATCATTACCAACTTGTTTAAGTTTCAAAACAGGTTTCATAACATATATAAGATCAATTTATGATTTTTTCAAAAAATGACCTATTTGACTTTTTAATAACTTAACTTTGACCCGTCAATTGGTCTAGCAAACGTGATCTTCAGGAGGTGCCATTTATAGGGACTAACACCTACCTTATTACGGTACGAACAATGGTTGGACCATAATGGTCTTAACCGAAAGTCAAAGCGTTTTTCGTAAAACGCTTGACTTTTGGTTATAAAAGCCTATAAACGAAAAATGCACAAGGAAGGAACACTTACAAGAGGTTCCTAGAATGCAATAGAACTAAGTTGGATGCTCCTTTCAGTTAGGAACATCCAGAGGAGGGAGAAGAGTTGAAAATGAGAAAGGTGCAAGTTCAAAGGTTGAACCTTTGCACCTATTTATAGTTGGAGAGCTTGAAGGAGGTGATGCCAGGTGCTAAGAGGTGTAAGATGGAGCTTACAAGTGTCCTAAAACGTGGCATAGCTGTTTAAAAGTCCCTGATTTCGATTTAATGGTTTTTTGGCAATATGTGTGGAGGCCAAGCAAACTTTCTGCAGACACAGGCCTCTCGCGCCCTAAGAGAGGCACAGGGCTTGCCTCTTGCGCCCCGCTAGCGCTCCATAGGCAGATTTGAAGTTTGCCACTTTTAGTCCCTCAACTTATTAAATACCCTTAAAACCTTCTAAAACACCCTTTTGGCATATTTAGCCCTACGTAGCCAATTTTTGGCATACCCGGGGTTATGCCTGGATATTGGCGAGCTCTCGGTTCGTTAAAAGGTCACTCAGAGATATAAATTAATATGTTGACACTTTTAATCCCTCCATTATCCAACTTTCACACATATACATAATTGAACCCTCTCGTCCAACAAATGACACGTATGAGAGTTAGGACTTCGTAAAGGATCACTTAGAGGCCCACTATAAGTATGTTGACTCCGATGTCACTCAGAGGCTGGCCATGTTGACATATCAGTCACTAAGAGGCCAAGTTTTAAGCATGTTGACATATCAGTCACTCAGAGGCTTTACGTTTATGCATGTTGACATCAGACAGTCACTCAGAGGCTCAGTTTGAGCATGTTGACACCTTTAGTCCTTATTAGTCTTTCATAGACTAACTTTAAAATACAACACGTGTCACCATACTATTGGACACGATTTTACAGGGTGTTACACTAACATTGACAAGACAGTGTATTATCTTGGTTAATTTGTAATTTTAATATATAATTTATTTGTATAATGTATTACATTTGTTTTAATTTTCTTTAACGGGCCCTAAAATATGTCAGAGTACGCTGAAATACGTCAAAATACGTTAAAATACGTCAACATATAGGGCGGGATGGTGGTCTATGGCGCTAGATACCGCCTGAGTACGGATGACCCAAAAACAATCCGATTCTACCATATCGGCTATCTCCTATATATTGTAATTAGTATTGATTTCGGAGTTTTGTTTGTGTTTTTTCTGGAAGGCCATGGTATATTTATAATTTTTTAGTATTGATTTTGGACTTTTGTTTGGTTTTATTCAGTTTATTAATTTATGACTTGATTTGGAAGAAAAAAAATTAATTAATCTGACATTATAAATGTAGTGGAGAAGAGATTTATAAACCAAACCGTTTATATACTTATTTATAAAACTAACGATTCCATAAATAGTTATATATATTTACCTACATTAATAAATCACATCCCAACAGTTGATCTCTTTTCAATTCCTTCGTATTTACATCTTAACCTTTGTTTATAGAACATAACTTTTAGTGCTAAATAACAAACCAAAGTCTTTCGATTAATTCAAGATTCTTGATTTTGTTCGTCTGTGATTCTTTCCAGCCCATCTTCGGCCCAACAGCAAGGAGATTATGCGTTTATTCAAGTTCGTGGGCTAAGAATCAAAAGGTCATGGCCCACAAAGGATGTTCGGATCAACACATTATAATATTATGAGTAATATGCCAAAATGGCCCCTAAGGTATGGTTACTTTTGCCACTTTAGTTCAAAACTCAAATCTTTTGAATCTGAATCTCTGTGGTTTCAATTTTATTGTCATTTTCAATCAAAAGCAAAATCTGATTAGATTTTTCAGTTAACATCCAACTTTTTTTTTCTTTTTCCTCCCTTTTAATGAAGGGCAAAATTGTAAGATTTTTTTAAATTGTTATAATAAAATATTAAAAGAAAATTACTGGATGTTAACTAAAAATTTTGATAATATTTTGATTTTGGATGAAAATGACAATAAAATTGAAACCACAGGGACACATGGACCCAGATTTAAAAGGTTTGAGTTTTGAACTAAAGTGGCAAAAATTATCAAACCCCAGGAACCATTTTCGCAGTTTATTCTGATATTATATGAGATCATAAGTTGAACCTTCCGTTACTCGGTCGGCGAATTATCTTGATTCAAATTTGACAGAAATTCCCACCAAAAGATATAAATATAATAAGAGAGACAAATATAAGGATGGTATCATTTACCTGAGATATTGCCATGTTCTTTAGAGCAGCTGTGACCCTGCGAGACGCACCATATGGAATAGCTCTACTACGGTGGTTCGTTAGATCGGAGACATAAATTATTTCGTTTCAGTGGTGAGGGCGAACTTCTAGGGCCATTCCAACGTTTTTGAAATCTTAAACACGAAACTTGTTAACTTCCTATAGGTTCGTGTCGTATTATCGTGTTCGTATCAGAATTACTAGCCCTAGCCATGGTTTAGATGTATTTACATCAATTTTGAAGCATCTGAATGTATGTATGATATTTGATATTAAAACATGAGTAAAAAATGGACGGATAGATCTTGCATAGTTTATTATATCTGTAAATACCGGCTGGATACATAATTGTTACTTTTTGTTCTTGGATACATTAAATGTGCATCTATTATTTATTTATTCTGAAACAGACCAACGAAATTTCATTCCATCAGGAAGCCAACAAGTTTTGTTGGAACCAAATCAACACCAAAAGGCATACAAACCAAAACACCTCCTAGTTACATCTAATATTTTTTAAAAGATATTACACGTAATTTGCATAAAAATAATAAAATGATAGTTTTGCTCCTCATGTGAGGAGGCAAATAACTGGTCTTAAACAGGAAAATAGACGGAGGTTAGTGGAAATGACATGTGACATGCAAAAGATTCAAATAAATGACAGTCGATATAATTTCTAAAGATAAAGGATACACGGTGCAAGTTGCTGTAAAGTTAAAGGACAAACCATGTAATTTACTCTTGTTAAAACTTACCTATTACTATTAGAGATACCATTAATTACCCGAAATATGATCTAAACACGTCTAAGAACTTACTTAAAATATAATATATTCAACGACACTTTTAGCAATGGTATAATTTTAATAATTTTAAGATTCTAACAATTTTTACATACTATTATAATAATATTTAAATAGCATCTATTATACAAAACTTCAAATATTTGATAAAAGTTTAATACGTCTTTTTTTTATTTATATTGAAGTATATATAAAAATAAATATAACGCAACATCATATTTGAATTTTTATACAATGATATGTATTAAAGTTGTAAAAGAAACAAAAGTATACATTAATTAAAACATAAAACACTAAAAATAATAAATAAGACAAACATCAGCTTGGTTTTACAAGTAAAAAATCCAGGATGCAAACAACAACATCCAGTAGTGAATTGTAAAGTATAAATATGAGGTTTAATGGAATTTGTAAAAGACATTTTCTAGGGCATAAAGTAATTCATATGAATCATTACAACAGTTATAAAAGTCATAAAACATTATCTAATTATCAACACTTTAAATTACCTGATACATATATGTATACTTAGGCAAAATCACGCCCCCTTGCATCACACATTTGTAGCTTGCATCATGTCAAATACACCCTATCGTTAAGATAGTTATATCAAATTAATACACATTGGGTTAAGGACCAATGATTTAACAAGAATGATTAAACTAGAAGGTAGTAGCACCAAACTAAAATGACATGGTTAGATTTGCACAATATAGCAAAATGTTAGAAGCCGATGAAAAAGCCAACGAGATCTCCGTTTCTGCAGAGGAAGTAAGTCTCTGTTCAAATCAAGTGAAATTTTCGTCAATTCAGTGTTGTAGATATTTATGGTTATGTGATTGTTGAGTTACATTGTGATTGATTTACGGAGTTCGTTAGGTTTCAGTCGATCGTAATGATCTGAAAGTCATTTTTTCGTCAACTTAGTTTTGAGTTTTATCATATGTTGTTGAATTAGATCGTGATCGATTTATAGAGTTTGTTGGGTTTTCAGTTGATCGTTGTGTGACGTAATGTTTGGTGGATTTGATTCATGAATTGTAGTGATCTGGAAGTCAATTTTTCATCAATTTAGTTTGAATTTTATCATTTGATGTAGATATCTAGGGTTACGTGATTGTGTGAATTTCATCGTGATCGATTTACGGAGTTTGTTACGTTTTCAGTTGATCGTTGTGTGAAGGATTTGATTCGTGAATTGTAATGATCTGGAAGTCAAATTTGTTTGACGTATCGTTTGATTTTGTGATCTCTAGTAAAAAGTGTAGTTAACATTGAGAAATTGTATTGATTTTGTGACGATCGATTCGATTTTGTGATCTATAGATGTAGTCAAGGTTACAATGATCATGAATGCAATCAAGTCAATATGTGATCATGAATCCTATATTGCTGTAGGAATCAACAGTAAGAAGCATTCTGTTTTGTGTATGCCAATTATGTGATCACAATGCAGATTTAGCTATCTTTAGGTGACTTTTTTGTTGGGATCAAGCATCTACCTATGTTGTCAAAAGCCCTTCGGGAAGTGATAACGCCTTTCTTCCATCCAGGTGCTCCTGCGACCTTTGGGCGGGATTGGCCAGATTTCGGTCAACTTTCGGCGAGATTTCGGCCAAATCTTGAAAATTCTGGCAGTCTGAAACATCCAAAATAGTCTGGAACCAATCTAAACTAGCCCTAAATATGCCTAAAATCAAAAGACGTGTCCCATTTGTTTGAATTAATCAAACGTTGCGTGTTACATCATGTGTATTCTCTCAAGAATTTTGACCCTTTTTCTAGACTTTTGGTGGTTAAGTGTAATGCTTTAAGACCTTGTTTGAACCTTATGTGCTCGTGGGCTACTTAAGAGATTCTTAAAACTCATATTTGTATAATAGTTTCTTTTATGTGTTTCAGGTCGGTTACTAGTTTTTCTGCTGTTGGGTTGGGCCCAAGGCCTTTTTAGGTTTTACATGGGCTTTCACCATTAGTAGTCAGGATCGGACTTCTGATCTTGTACCTCTTGGTTTTGATTTTCGGAGAGTTGTGAGCTGCCGGGTGCAAAACTGCAGGCGACATAGCGAAAACTAAAATGCTTTTAAAACTCATGACCTGATGTGAAGCTAGTCTAATAGCAAAGTATAAAAAAAATACATGTAGTAAGATGTCAAACAAATAGTATGTTGGAGAAGAAATCCAATCAGTATATACGCACTTCCTTGATGTTTGGAGATGCCGCATTGCTAAAGGCTAGGAAAAATCATTGGCACAAAACCATAGCTAATGGAAAAAAATACATTTATAATCGTCACTCGATACTTCCAGATCAACTACGAGTTCATTCAATACCTTACTAATAAAACCTACTGAGGCAAAACTTGGTGATTAGGAAAAAGTCACCGTGTTTAATTTTTTTGTGTTAGATTTTTTGTACTAATTTTTTTTTGTACAAGATTTTTTATATTGTTTTTGAGAAAACAAAAAATGTGAGGATTATGTTTCCATCCTACCTATAATATGAGTGACACATGTCATCTACACAATCTTTCTTAGGCTACTTAGTCAAAACTCACTTTTTAGTGGATCCTTCCCCTGCACATGTGTGTCGAGATCTGTAAATGGATTTTAATCACGCGTTAACATGATGCAATTTTATCATTTACACATTGTTATTATACGTGATATAAGCCCATATACAGAAATGGACGCAAATACCCCATATAAGCCCATATACAGAAATGGACGCAAATACCCCTCCGGTATTAAACATGCTCATACACACGTATCGTCACCTCACCATCTCCTATCTTTTTAGACACGTTTCATTATACTGAGACCAACCTTTATGTATTACTCAATTTATATAATATTGTAATAACATAAAACGATGTATTTATACATAAACATGTTCCCGAAAAACTCGTTTTTTTTTTAAGAATATTACGAAGGTTATTCGGGTCAACGGACACATTAAAACTGATTGCACCGACCATCTTTAAATGATGTTGTACCACTAAAATACTTAGGGGTGTTTGAGAATATAAATTTTTAAATGTTTCCATATTCTTACCTCTTTTAAAACCCACAAGTACACTTAAGATGCTTGGATTAAAAATGTGCGTCGTCTTCTCAACTCATTATAAAAAATATATATATATATATATATATTCTAAAAACACTTCTAAATAGGAGTTAAATGCCTACACCACTAACTTATACTTTACTTTAATAAGATAAAACATTGAGATTTGTATATTGAGTCACGTCACAAAGCATACGTATCAAGAATAAACGTTCTAGTTAGTGTTAACTTAAACAATAAAAAAAACGATACACATTTTTCTTTTGTGTGAAGAATTTGTGCTTTCACCATATACAAAAAAGCGGAATATGAACCTCACTTGCTTCATAAATAATATACAAACTTAAAAATAAGAATATATGTGGACATGAGAATAAATATGCAAGCGACAAAATAATGTTATTCCAATAACACATATATGTATAAAAATACAAAAACATTAACCTTAGAAACGTAAAAAATTTGTTATTCCAATAACACACATATGTATAAAAATACAAAAAGATTAACCATAGAAAGGTAGAAAATAATTTGGACCCTTGATCACATAAATTTAAAGGTGAATTTCATTATACGTTATTTATCTTTTAATCAAATTTCAGACGATGTTCCTTAATTAAGAATTTATAATAGATGTCCTTTAAGTTTCAGTTTTAACACAGACAATGTTCTTTTACCATAACCAAGTTGGTTTTAAATGTTGCATCAACCCATGTGTCACTCGCGTGAGGGTATCATGGTCCTTTTATTTTAATAATAGAATGAATTGCACTTTTTGTTCTTTAAGTATATGTCAAATTGCAAACGTTGTCCTTAAACAATGGTAAATACACTAGATGTCTTTTATGTTTACATTTCTATACACGTTCTATCATTTTGCCTAATGTAGTTAGTTTTTTAGTTAAATGTACAATATACCTCTCCCGTAAGGGCAATTTGGTCATTTTACATAACACTTAAACATAAGTAAATGAACAAACAAAATGAATGGATACAAGGGGGCACAAATAGGTGAACGTAAATGAATGAATGAGACATGTGTTCATGTCCGTTCATTCATTTGTTACATATACGAACATAAACGAACTATCCATCTAACGGTTTACTGAGCGTTTGATTCGCTTACAGACCTACTCATGGACTAAATGAAATATTTCAAAATGGGCTAGATCAATAGGTAAGCTTTGGCCCAACAGAAGAAAAAGAAACAACTAACAAAATCATTGGCCCATAAAAGTAATTACTTTCTACGTAACCTAAACCTAGAATATTAAAAATGGTTCAATCTATTCACACACTTCTGATGCTTATTTGAACATCTTTGGTGCCTTAGACGGGTCGCCTAGGCACTGAATTCAAGGAGACAACAGAGGAATGTGTGGCACAGAATTTAAGGGGTCTAGTCTAGGACGTTGGTGTTTTTTAGTTGATAAATTGATGTTTTGGTGGTTTAATTTGAGATGTTAAATTTAAAAAAGTTTTATTTTTTTGTTTAGCGTATTCGGTCGTTTAAATATTTCATGGTTTTTACATTTTACATTTTAAATATTACATTTCCAATAAAATATTATATTATTTAAATTTATACTGTTTTCAACAATTTAAAAAGAATTCAAATATTGTATCGTGTAAATACTATTTAACATTTTGAAAATTATTTTGTTTCCGTATTATATTTCTATGTCGATTCAAAACAAACAATCATTAAGTAATCGAATAACTGAAAACAAGCTTAAATAAACACATATAACATAGGTTTGTACATCCATAACAAAGTATATATATATAACTAAATGCTAAATACAAAACATGAACATGCAGCTGGTCTATGCATCCGAGTCGGAATCTGAATCTGGATCTGGCTGCTGCGGCTACTGCTGATGATGTGGTGCTCGAGGTGGTGGGAGCGGTATGACAAGTAATCCATCTATCTCTCGTCTATCCCGCGCCTCCCGAACCAACCAACCCATCAAATCCATAAGTCTGTCAACGTCGGCTCGTAACTGCGGATATGCTGCAGCTCCCAGGGCATGACCTTGAATAACATGCCGAGGAAACTGGGGCGCCCCTGGAGGTGGTGGTGGTTGTGGCGGTGCTGGGCCGTCTAAATCCTCCGGAGGGTCCTGAACGACCGCTGCCTCATCTGCCAGAGGATAGACCGGATCGAAGTGCTCCGGTAAGGCCTCCGGAACACGTAGCCCACCTCCGCGGGTTTTAAACCGCTCGCTGAGTAGGTCGAACCTCTTAACTAGCTTCATCCACCGCAACCTCAAAAAACCCATCCGTGTCGATGGTATGGGCGGCCGTAAATGTGGGTCCGTCTCCAGTAAATGGCCTAACGAACGGGTAATGACGGTCACATACGCGCCGCCATACAAAAATCTACCCTCATACCGATGATGGACAGAGGCGAAGTACTGGGCCAGACCGTATGCAAGTGCTCACGGCCTCCTGTAGAGGTATGTGCCCGTACATCACTCACGGCTGTAACCGCGAGCCGTAATAGAAGTAGCGAGCATACTATGTCGATACCTACAGATATTGTTAACGAAATACGGAAATTAATTTATAATAACAATAATCACAATAATTACTGTAATAAACGTACGTACATATACAATGGGTCATCAACATGTGAAATCCGCACCTTCTCCCTTAAGTGCTCCCAAGTGTCTGGCCCCGCAACCACCTCCCAAAATCCTAAAAGAGTAGGTCTACCCACCACTACTAGCCCCTGCGTATAAACATCTGTAGCGATCTCTTCCAGCAGGGATCAACCGCTATGAACCGCAAACTCTGCTAGCGTCATCAAACGTCAAACAACGGCAAGCCTGAAAGAAACCTCAGGCGGAGGGGGAGGAGCTTGTGGCTGTGGAGGCGGCAGCCGGTCAACCCGAGGAGGGTGAAATGTGAACGTCGATAAAATCTCGATCAGCAGCTCCCTGTAGCTCAGTGAGCCAGCTAAGTCAAATAGACAATGCCACGGCGAATCCACGGGAATCAAATAACGCAGTCTCGACGTCTCACCAATCGCCTCGATAGCATCCCAGTCGACCGCGACATACGATCCAACGTGCATCTTCCTAAGCTTCCCGCAAAAACGAGCGACGTTGGTGTTGGGAGTTAACTTCAGGTATGGGTGACCGTGCAGTGGATCCGCCGGCGGTGGCGTAGATCGCCGCGGACCCTGCAGATGTGAAGCCCCATGTATCTAATCCTTAACCTCATCCATAATCAATCTGCAATAAAAATACCGTATATGTACAATAATATCAAAATTAATAATATTTATTATTATTATTATTATACTAAAATTATAAAATTTATTATAAAATTAATAATGCTAAAATTATAAAAGTTATTATAATTATAATAATAACAATAATAACAATTAACAATAATAATAATAACCATAATAATAACAATTAACAATAAAAATCAAATCAATAATAATAACGATTTACAATAACATAAATAATAAAAATTAACAATAACAATAACAATAACACAAATAATAACAATTAACTAAAAATAAAAAAATAAAGGAGGACGTCTATGGGTCGTCTAGGGGTAGACGAACCATCTTCAACATATTACACCCAAAACCCTCAAATTACAAACAACCTACGGTCTAAATGTATAATACATTCAAGAATAATGAAGTATAGGTTAGAATACGTACCTGAGATGCTTGTATTCGAAAAAATACGGTCAAAATACGTCTGATCCAACCTTGTTATACGTATGTGTGTGTGTATAGTTGGGTCGTATGCAAGTGGTCGTCTAGATCATCCCCTTATATACGACTAATGGACGGGACGTCTAGACCTAGACAACACGTCTGAGTGAAATGTAGAATTACCATTTTACTCCTGAGTTGCCCCCGACTAGGCCTAACTCAAGGGTAAAATAGAAATTAATCATTTGAGTAGAAAATATCTCATATGGTTAATTATCATTTTACCCCTAAGTTAGGCCTAGACTAGGGGTAACTTAGGGGTAAAATGGTAATTCACCAAGACGGAGCGTCTATGCCTAGACGACTTGTCTAAAGGTAATGGTTAATTACCATTTTACCCCTGAGTTGCCCCTCGTCTAGGCCTAACTCAGGGGTAAACTGGGAATTAACCATTTGAGACATTTTCTGCTCATATGGTTAATTACAATTTTACCCCTGAGTTAGGCCTATACGGGGTGCAACTCAGAGGTAAAATGGTAATTAACCATTTCCCTTTTAAATTCAAAATTTTAAACACTTGAAATTGCCGCTCAAAGTATATGCTACGTCTAGCCTTAGACATGGCGTCTGGTGCTTCAAAATTACCTTTATACCCCTGAGTTAGGCCTAGACTAGTAGCAATTCAGGGGAAATGGTATTTTGGCCAATCACAGACGTTTGGTCTAGGTCTATATGAGACGTATATTCATATTATTTTTTTTAATTAATTCTTTATACAAAAATCGTATTAATTAAACAAAATATCATATTAATTAAACAAAAATCATATTAATTATACAAAAATTATATTAATTATACAAAAGTCATATTAATTATACATAAAATCATATTAATTATAAAAAAATCATATTAATTATACAAAAAATCATATTAATTATACAAAATCATTCTTCCGATTCATTGTCGATGAAATTAATACTTAGGTTTGGATTTGGTGGCGGATTCATTGTCGATGCATACCATTCTAAACGGGGCGTGTACATATATTGCCATTGTTTTGCAGTGGTTCTTCGGTGCGTCAACCATAGCCCGTTTATTGTCGGCATTAGATATTGGCCTTCCACCTTAACATGTATGAAGTGGTTATCGTTAACATGTGCAAGCGTTATAAATTGTGGTTCTCGATTAGTCGGAGTAGTCAATATTGGGAAGAAAGTGGAACTCCCATCGATGCTTAACAGGTGCACCACGATACCATTCCTTTATGCAATAAGAAGCCCTACGAGGGGGAAATCCATCAAGTAAGTGGGGGGACAACATTCCACGGAATCCCAAATTAGGCTATCACGATGCGTGTTAAAATATCCATCGTCCCATGATTCAAATATTGGCAACCAGATCGATGGTGGTTCATTCTTTTTTCGATGCTTTCTCTAAAAATCCTCCTTATTTCACCATATTGTGTTTCAACTATATCGTGGACACAACCAACTATATGGTCCAGTGAGCTCCTATCTTGGACGTATCTCTTTAAATTAGCGTGTTGACTCTCAACTCTGTTTGTGGTACGCTGACCGAAATTGCGACTCTGATTAGTCTAAGCAAAGACGAACATTTCCTTGTAATCTTTCAGCCAGTTATCATACACGTACTTAAGGACCCCTAAAAATAAAAATAAGTTATTAAGTGTACATAGGTGAGTCATATGTTACTAAAAAAATTACCTGAACGTTTACACTCCACAAGTCGCTTTTGAAGTTTGCGCAAGTGGTACTCGTATATGGGTATTGATGGAGACTCACATAATGTCCCCCAAAATGACAGAAATTTTTGCAAGCCTTCTTTCGTGAAGACGCTCATCAGTGCTTCCAAATATTTTGTTGTATATGAAACCTGCAAAGATACCGAGAGGCGTTTGGAAACACTTTAGCACACACGTTCATTAGGGCCATGTCTACATCAGTTACAATCATGCGTGACTCCATACATTCATCCAAAATTGACCTAATCCTCTCAAGCACCCATACAAAGTTATCACTACGTTCTTTACAGATAACGACATGCACAATACAAAATGAATAGTTGGTAGGTGTCATACCAACAATCTGGACAAATGGCATGTTGTATACGTTTGTTTTGTACGTGGAACCGATCAGCAAAACGTGCGGGAATGCAAGCCACATTTTACTCGAGTAGGGATGAACAAAAAAGATCTCTGTTAGGATCTCTGTTTCGGGTTCTCCCCTTGTGTTGTAAATAAATTCATTTTTAATCAGGATGTTTTCTAGGGACTGCATGGGAGTCAGTCTGTCTCTTTGTTCGACCCTAATCTTCTTAAATGTGTTTTGTACATCTTTCTGAACATGGAACCTATCGGGATCCTGCTTCCTTATCGTTTGAAAATTTTTACGTGGCTCCATGTTTTGAGCTATCAGCTGCTCAGTCTGTATTTGTTGGGAGTAAACTTTCGCACAAACGTGTAGGCCGACAGGTCCTTACAAAGATCGTGGTTATGTTTAGTCTTTCCCCCCTTTTATCCCCCAGGTTTCATACGGATGGTCTCGCAATGCCACTAGGTAAAACGGACAACCGGTTTTTTGCTTCCAGCTTTTCTAACCGTTGTTGTAGTATGGTCCTCACCACCACGGTCACATTCAAGCCATACCCTCTCGGTCCTTCCCCCAATTTTCTTTGATCGTCGGGTCACATTACCATACGCGTTTGCTGTTTCCTATGCCTAGTTCTTTAGTTCATATAGAGAGTTGAAAACCTATAACATCGATTGCGTTAGGTTAGATTTTATATTTATTCATCTGTCTAACGTAACTAAATATATTTGATACCATCTTCGTAAGGTACGGATTGCCTAGGCTGGGGGGTGCCTCACTACCATATCCTCCACCGTCCGGATAGTTTTATTGAGCGTACAAAGACTGTGATGCATTGAAACTTTCGTGAGGATTGCTAGGGGAAATGAATTGCTGATGACCACCGTCTCCTCTGTATCCATCCGGATAGTGTTGTTGCACGTAAGAATATTCACACTAGTATCCATAATCCGGATACACTTGTTGCGCCAGATAACATGGTTCATCAACATGGTATGAGGCATTTACACGGGATGTTTCATCAACAGGGGGATGCGTGTTCAAATCTAGAAACGGTCTGTTTTGATTTCCTTGTACACTAGACACAACCTCCTCTTGCTCGCTAGAATCAGGAACGCTAGTCTCCCCCTAAAAACAGTATCATCATTAGTAAATAATTAAAACAACAAGTAATTTAAGCTAATAAATGTTGCCGGAACGGCTTCGGGCACCCATGACTCGCCAGGATACGGCCCAAAGAAATAGTTGCCGTCCCAGTATGATGACATTTCAGCACTTTTGAATTATATCAAATAGAAGGCACAGAAGAAGCAGAGAATGTCGGACTCTTTTTTTAGGTTGAAGAATGCTCTGCATGCCCTTATTTCAACTATTTGATTCCAATATATATGCCTCGTACAGCTCTAGACGCCCCGTATTACTTTATCACGTGCAGTACCAACCATAGTCAAATCAGTCTCCAAGACGTCCCGTCTAGGTCTAGATGACCCGTTTTGGGTATGTTGTATAGTGCCCCCGTCTAGGCCTAGACGCTCCGCCTGATGTGACTAATTTGACATGGTACGCGTTACAAATCTGATCGGAGACAAAAAACCGTAGACGACACGTTTAGGCCTAGACGGAGCATCTCAGGTGCCCTAGACGACCAGTCTATGCCTAGACAATATGAGTGTTGGAATACATATCCGCTTAAAAATTTCCTGATCAAAATGAAATACAAAAAAAGTGGATTCATTCATTCGTTTTTGTACTTTCTGATGGTTCATGAAATTTAAATAAAATAGTAATTTTTTCGTATTTTATTATACCTATACAAATACATAACTTGTTCAAGTGCATTATCGTATAAATATATTTAATCAAGAAGCATATGATTAACTACTACAAATTCTTATCGATCTTTTAATACTATTTCTGGTTGCTTTTGGTTTAGTATTTTCCAATTTAAAAGTTAAAGTTGAATCTAATTTACTATAAATAAACTTTCTTAAATACTGCCATTTATGGTGTGGGACTATATGGTGACCACACATTTATTCTCTACCAAAAATGCTACGTAATAAAATTAAAGAATGAACGATTCTTTAGAATTAAACGAAGTTCAAATTCGTCTTGTCTACTAAAGATAAAATTCAATATATTCGGTTATATCAGTTTAGTTTGATTGATTACGGTATCGATGCAGTTATAACACTTGGTATATCAAACAAAAAAACCTAAAAGATAAAGTCTTAATATGTCCACAAGAATATCGACACGTGTTTTACATCGACCAAAAATAAAAAAACAAATATCAGTAATAGTTTCGATAATACGATACAGGTATCGATGTCATTCGGTCGAAATTGATGTGGTATCGATTTGTTGGGACGGTACCAACTTGGTTCGTTATCGTCCTGGTACGATACCAACACTCTCTATAACTTATGATATAAAAAATGTGGGACATGGATCACAATTTTATTAACAAAACTAATAAAAAAATAAAGATACTCTCTTTAAATATTTGGGAAATTGTAGTAAATAAACTGTATACAAATTCAAACGAAGATAAATATGGACTACAACATATTTAAATAAATCAATTGATTCAAACAGATATCTTTAAAAGATAAAGTCTTTAACTTGATCTTTAGTAACGTATTCTTGTAGTCTCCTTAGCAAGATCTTCAAAAGATAGAATAATCAACTTTGTGCTCGAACAAAGCCTTTTTGCAATATCCCTTGCTACAAGAAAGGACAAACGATGTTGACGGTTGTGGCTGCGGCACGTGTTCAACATGCTTCCCTTAAAACAGATTTCGCGCCTCTACCAAAGACGACGCGTTTGTCTCCCAGGGTACAACAACCGAAGATTGCCGGAAATGGCCACGCGCCCAAGGTTACATTGGATAAAATTATAGTGTTAAAAGTTATGGAAAATATGAAAAGAAGGTGATGGAATCGAGTAAAGAAAACTTATCTCTCTAAATACCCAGCACATGGATCTTCAAATATTTTTTCTTTTCCATAAACTCTTTATGTATACATGTATTTTCCTTGTATCATATCTCTTGTATTTCTCTAGTGTATTTTCATAAAAGACACATAGTCTTCTAAGTATCCAAGAGTTTGTTTTTTTAAGAGTCTCAATATTATATACTTAAAACTCTAATAAAACTCAACAAATGCCATCAATAAAACTCTACTCAAGAGTTTCACCATATGAAGAGTTAAGAGTCTTATAATTATAGACCTAAACTCTAATAAACATCATCAAATGTCATCAATAAAACTCTACTCAAGAGTTTCACCATATGAAGAGTTTAATTAGTAATTATAATTTCACTCAATTATAAATTAACTAAATATCCACTCACTACTTTTCCAACAATCCCCACATGAATGGAGATCGTTCGAAACACATAAAATTTCCAATGGAACCTCGATAGTTGAGTATTGCCGGATAAGTAGGTGTTCCCTTTGAACTTTCTGTTGTGAAGCATACTTAGTCTCCTAGCAGTTTGTAGACGCGATGTCCTTGAACAAATCCCCATTTGTGTTGACGACAATACACTTCACACAATACTCTCCTTAGCCAGGCCATCCCCTCATAGTCGTGTCCAATAATGGTCGTGGAACACTTTCCTGGTTCTGCGAGAGCTCTAGGAATTATGCTCATAATTACATTCGAAGCGACCCCACTACTCTCTAACATAGGTGATTCTCCTTAGATCATTAAAAGTATCGTGGTTACCATGATTATGGAAAATCATTTGCCACATAATATGCTCAGCCTCACAATTTGTCACTGAATTTCATAGGAATGAACTAGGACGTATTTAAACACCCTTTTATCGTTTAGGGGTGTATATAACCATATAAACTAGCTTATGCATATCAGCTATGACCCCACAATGACCACCCTTAGGCATATGAATTAGTTGTCCTATTGAACTTAGATCTTGGGATCTCCAGTCAACTAAGTTAGGTTTCCTTCACACACCCTTTTCCATGGGCTTTAGTCTCATTCCACAACTTGATCTCTAATAAATCCTCAGGTTGTTGGATCCAAAACATTATCTTTGACTTAGTCTAGTCATTACAAATAACTTTGTGTATTTGAGATCAGTTGTCATGATGTGTTCTTAACTCGTAAGTTAATTTTGCCTATAGTCAATTTCTAAGACTATAACCTCAGTGGCCATCTAAATCTAGTTATAATATATGTCTTTGTAAGATACGTGTAATAATGTATACTAGGAACTAGCATTATAAAGTGAAGTAGACGCTAATAAGAGCTCTGGATGAGATTCCAACTTTATGTGATTATGAAAATAATTTCTGCTTGATTCAAGAACGTAGGAACAATGCGTACAATTACGTTTATGCATGAATAAAACTTTTGCCAAGATCCCGAATGTATTCATGTTTTAGTAAGCATCATGAATAGATAAAAGGTAAAAGTAGATTTGGTCTAGCAGGAATGAGAAAGGTTTCGGGGACGAAACCTTCTTTAAGGGGGGTAGATTTGTAACGCCCAAAAAACGCAAATGTTAAATTACAAGCATGATTTATTTTACACAATGTGATATTGAGGGAACTAAGTTAGTTAACTTGGTTATAAATACAAGCTAGATATTAGTAATAAAGTTTTGTGACTAAACAAATAACAATCAAAACTACAAGGGTTAAAAGGGGATAAGTTGGAAAATGTTTTAATAAAGATGGAAAAGGGAAGAACCCATTTGATATGTGTGTGTGTGTTGGTGGTGTGGCCGACACCCACAAGAAGGAAATGGAGAAACCTTCAATTCAGCCCCTTTTGTCCAAATTGAAGATGAATTCAAGCTAAAAATTCATGCATGTACTTGAATCCTTGATCATCTAGTCCTATAAATCACTTGGTAAGTTATAGACTCTCATTTGATGATCTTTTTAGAAGTGGGTTATGATCAAATCCGTAAATTGGTATGAAATCAAGCATGCTTATATGTTGAAATCATCAAATAGAACATGTGTTATGCCTGATTTTGATTAATTCGATGTGTGGAAGTAAAACCCATTTGGATTTGGGATGATGAAGATGGTGACATGGGTGTGTCACCCATTTCTAACCCTATTGCAAATTTAATGAATTATGTGGTGTGTCATCTTATGTGTTAGTTTAAAGTATAGTATGAAATTTGTTTGATTATAGATGTGTTGATAAGATAAATGCAAGAAGTGGGAATCAAAGCAAGAATGGTTGTACATTATGCTTAGAAAGTGGTATGCACACCAAGTGTATGATGAAATGTCTAAGCAAAGTTAGGATGTGAAATTGTATGAAATGGCTTGACATATATGAATGAAATATGTTAATGATGTAATTAGTAGTAAACTAACTTAAAGAATGTGCTATAAATGGAACTCATACAAGAATTTGGGTTGAATGTATGTTTTGGGTAAGATCATGCATTAGGAGCTTGTACCATGTGCTTGGATAGTGTGATGTTCATCATGTATTCGATTGATCAGTAGTTGGGATCAAGAAGTGAAAGTGTACTATGTCCATAGCATATGGACTCACTAGTGAGGAATGATGTTATGATTATGTTAAATTGACTAACTTGGTATGTGGTCGTCAAATGTAGAATTATGAAAGTATTAGCATGTGTATAAATGGATTATGTGTACGTTGTATATGTGACTAAGTGATTATGTAGTTTTAGGAATCATACGTCACTAGTATGAAATGCATATAAAATTATCACTACGGTCCGCCATATCATTATGAGTGTGTTCATAAGTTGAAAATATGAAAGCATGAAAGTAAGAAAGTTGACTTTCACAAAGTCAACAATGTTTAAGTAGCATATCTAGACGTTCGAGCACATACAAGGGTAGAAAAGTCATACGTTATGTACTAGATGTTTTATTGAATGTGTACGGTGATAATTGAGTTGCGAGAACGTGAAATAAGGTGGTCATTATTACATGTCTTATATATATGCGATAGTTGACTAATGCAAGGCAAGTAATATATGAATGGAAAGGATATGAATGTTTGTATGAACGATTACATATATGCTAACCATGATATGATTGTTGGTGCATATTTGTGACAACAGCTTAGATTTGGTCTTTGGATATCTTCTAATTAGTAAAATGATAAACGGTTAGCGGGTTTAGTTTTGTAATAGTGAATTAGAAGTAATTGGGCTGAACTAGATACAAAAGAGAGCATGGTAGGCGAATTGGGCCTTAAACCCATTAGCAGTCCATGTAGGAAACCCTAGCCCTCTATATATAGGGAGGTTGTGATTAGGGTTAAGGTTGCTTAGTTAGTTGCTGGTTCTATTGTTTATTTGCAGAGAGAATTGCTTCAGAGAGTTTTAGAGAGAGAGAGTCTTGAATTGGTTGTAAACACTTTGTGTTCGATAATCAATGGAAGACGGTTTAAAGGAATTCGTGTTCGTGTTCGTGTTTTCTGTGAAATCTGATCTAGGGGATTCCGCACTCTAGATTAGATAGACGATTCTGTCAAGATCCATAAGGATTAGGGGACCTACAATTGGTATCAGAGCCTTCGGCTCTTGATTATTGCTCGGTTCAGAATCGTGACAGCAGAAAATTGGATTTTTGGGCGTTTTGAAGGCTGTTCTTGAAGTTTGTGACGGCTGAATTAGGGTTTTGACGGCTGATTTAGGGTTTTGCAGGTATTTCAGATTTTTTGTAGGTATTTCAGATTAACAACAAGCGAATCGGATTGAAGAAAGGCATTCCGGATCAAAAAGCAAAGTATTTTGGATTGAAGACTTGAATTTCTGATCAGAATCTGCAATTCGGATCTGGAAAACAGTGCAATTCGGATCAGAAAAGCCATTTCGGATTCAAATTCGGATAAGAAGTGTATTCCGGATTTCAGAAAAGCCATTTCGGATTCCATTCCTGATTTCCATTTCGGATCAGAGCAGTGCATTCCGGATTTCATCTCGGATCACTATTCCGGACTCCCATTTCGACTCAGAACAGTGCATTCCAGATTTCATCTCAGATCACTTTCCGGATCACCATTTCGACTTAGTAATTCGGATTACTGTTCTGGATTTTCATTTCGGATTGTCAATCAGAGTTACTATTCCGGATTTGACACTGTTCCAAGTTACTCATAAAAGGTGGAAAGTTAACCAGCTGACGTAACCAAAGTTAAATGTATTCGGACATAGAA
Source organism: Scalesia atractyloides (assembly GCA_947069175.1). Lineage (NCBI taxonomy): Eukaryota > Viridiplantae > Streptophyta > Magnoliopsida > Asterales > Asteraceae > Scalesia > Scalesia atractyloides. The sequence goes on from CAMTDV010000008.1 coordinate 88,357,643, forward strand.
ATTGATCCATAGACAATTTTGACGAACCGTTTGGACAGTTAGACTCAGTTGATTTTTAGGACAAAAAAAAGAGGCACGAAAATCCCAAAAATCATAATCGGACACTATATATCATTAGAATCGTATCGACGAGACGAGTCTAACAGTATAATTTGGTAACCACTCATTTCGGACAAGTTTTAACGAGCCGGATCGGTAAAAATGTCGAATATGTCTAACCTAAATGAGCTGTTGAGGATGGAGCACGAGGCTGGTACTACAAACAAACCTCCAAAGATGCTGAAGGTGGAGAACTATCTTACTTGGAAGGATAGATTTCAATCCTTTATTGAATATCAGGACACATGGATGTGGATATGTATTCAAGATGGGTACGCTAACCTAACGCATGATTTTGAGGGAAGACAGTGTGTTACTGAAAAGAAGGCCTTAGCTGCTATCAAGATGTCGCTACCTGATGGCATCAAACATACATTCAAGCATTATACATGTCACACCCCGACCCGCAGCAGAATAAGAGTCGGGGCATAATTGGGTTATCACCAAAGCTCATGATGTTTACTAATATGTTTCATATTTATTAAATTCAAAATTACAACTTCAATATTCCAAACAAGTTCATACAATTACAAGGAAAAAGTAACTAAATAAACAATCCAAAGCCTAAACCGATTTATTCTTCTAAGCCGTCCTATATGTTTCTTGCTGCAACTGGATCACCTGTATCATGTGTAAAAATGGGGGGTTTTGGGTCAACAAAAGTTGGCGAGTGAACCTTGTTAGAAAACATTTATTATAGATTTCTTGTTATATTTAATATGGAAAAATTGTGCAATAATCATATGTGAGCAAACGTAAATAAACATACAATAACAAACAACAAACCACCTTGCATGAGCAAATGACATGAATGATAATGTATATGTTGGCAACATCACGTTCCGCTCATAGGTAATGGGGAACGGACGGCCTATGATGATGTATGTGCGATCAAGGCTCAATCAAACGGAGCCGATCGTATGTTGGCAACGCCTCGTTCACGCTCATAGGTAATGGGGAACGGTTCCGCTCATAGGTAATGGGGAACAGACGGCCTATGATGATGTATGTACTGAAAATGATAAATTTAATCTAAACATTAACCACACAAACAATTGATACATATTGGATACACATTTGATCATGGATATGATGGATGCACAAGTGTTTAAATGTAATATAAATAAGACACATGATACACCCCAAAAAGTGATTAAAACAGGGAATTTGTAGAGATTCACTCACATTGGGTGCGTTCGTTTTATGATGTTGAATGCGTACGAGTTTAGAGGGTTGATCGACGAAGAATAACTAACCTAAATAATAACGAAAAGGTACGGTAAATAAGTGGATTTTATTAACAATTTTAATAGGGTTTAGATTTATTTTTGTGAGTTTAAGGTTATTTTCTAACTTTAAAAACATTATTTTAAGTATTTTTAATTGATTTTTAAATTAAATAAATAAATAAAAATATAAAAAAATGTTGACTTTTTGGGTTGACCGTTGACCGTTGACCATTGACTTTGACTGTTGACCGGTTCGGACTTATGTTTGTTTGCGCTGAGTGAGGTTTGAACTTGTGACCTCCCGTACGCGTGCACGCAGCTCTACCAACTGAGCTACGTGTCTAACCCGAAATATTTCTGTTTTTAATTATATTTATATACTATTTAATCTATTCAGAATTCATTTATTTTAAAAAGAATTTTAATTATGTCGAACCGGTGCACATAACAGGTCTCAAACCCGGGACCCGTTGTTTAACATTGCACACAGTCCACCGCTGGACTGTGTGTCTAACCTGGTTAAAATACTGGTTTTTATTTCTCTTATATACTAACTGAAAGGTTCCGTTTTTGGGTTTTATAAAACGGTTTGAATATTGTGACGAATCGGAACAAGGACAGACTCGAACTCGGTATCTCTATGTTTCAAATGCACACAGTCCACCGCTGGACTGTGTGTCTAACCCGAGATATAATCCGATTTATATTAAAATATACACAACCTAAACTTCATCTTCTTCGTTAAAACAACCCAGACAATTGATATTCGACTGTTCTTGTTTAATTCAATTAACAAAACTTATAAATGACTGTAATGTAACGGATAGAGAAGGATTTGGAAATGAATGTACCGGAAAGATGATTTTTCTCAGAACTTCGGCAAAGTCGTCGGCTATGTTTTATGAGTTCCGTCTGAGTGGACCAATTAACAGTTTTGATTAACTAATTGTGAAATTAAATGACTAAACAAGAATTACCAGAGAGTTTAGATGTTTGTACCGATTCACAACGCGATTTCGGAATTTTCAGAAATTTTCCGGCGAGTGCTGAATAACCGGTAACGTCGTCTGGGACCGATTCTGGTTGAAGGATTTGAGTTAGTAAAAGTCTAACAATGGATAGAAGATGAAATAATTGAGAAATTTACCGATTCGATGAATGTCATGGTTTTCCGGCGAAAGTCCGGCGATTTCAGAAAGCGTTTCCGACGAACAGAAAATAGAGTGAAAGTGAAATTGGAGGTTCTGTGAGTGTTTCCGAGTTATGAGATGATGATATTGTTAGTGAAAATTGGAAGTAAATGATTTCGGTTATCAAACTCGAAAATCATATGAATCGAATTCAATTGAAGACTAAATTGATTAAAACGTGGTTGCAAATGCTTTATCAGTAACTCACGATCACTCAAACGTCTGGAAAGTTGAAAGCCGATTATCGGTTTCAGTTTTGGCGCAAACAGATAATTTCTCGGTGAACTTAAGGTTTTATTTGTTTCCTTGATTACACAAAAACACCAAGTGGCGGAGTGGTTAAATGTTTGATGATAGTGTCTTCCGGCTGACCCGGGTTTGAAACCCGGCAGCCCCTTTTCTTTTTTATTTAATTTATTTTTACTTTTTAATAATTATAGTTTTTAAATTCTAAAATGTTTATTAATTATGTATTGTTTAAAATTAAAATTAACTATAAATACGCAACAAAATTTTATAACTTGATATTCGATTAACAAACGAAGCGGGTTTGGAAACCCGTTTTTTGACGGATGTTACAGTATCCCCTACTTTTAGAAATTTCGTCCCGAAATTTTAGTAGTAGTGGTAACAGGAAAAAGATGCGGGTATTTTTCGCGCATTGAGTCTTTACGTTCCCAAGTAAACTCAGGTCCTAGTTCCGACTCCCAGCGTACCCTAACAATTGGAATACGACTCCGTCTTAAACGTTTTTCTCCGAAGTCCTTGATCTCTACTGGTCTTTCAATGAAGTGCATAGATTCATCGATCTGAATATCTTCTAGGGGAATATGGAGGTTTTCATCGGCGAGGCACTTCTTCAAGTTTGATACGTGGAATGTGGGGTGAATTCTGTTGAGTTCTTCTGGTAGGTCAAGCTTGTATGCTACAGGTCCTACTCTTTCGAGTATCTTGAAAGGTCCTACGTAGCATGGTGCTAGCTTGCCCTTCTGGCCAAAACGAACTACTCCCTTCCACGGTGATACTTTTAAAAGTACATGATCACTAATGTTAAACTCCAAAGGTTTCGTCGTTTGTCTGCATAACTCTTTTGACGACTTTGTGCCGCTAGAAGATTGTTTCGAATTTGATGGATCTTGTCTGTGGTTTCTTGAATCAATTCTGGACCGGTGATTTGAGCTTCTCCAATTTCGTGCCAACATACTGGAGATCGGCACTTACGACCATATAAAGCTTCGAAACGTGCCATGCCGATACTTGAATGATAGCTGTTGTTGTACGAAAATTCAACTAATGGTAGATGAGCGTCCCAATTTCCCTTGAAGTCTATGACACATGCTCGAAGCATGTCTTCAAGTGTTTGGATGGTGCGTTCAGATTGTCCATCAGTTTGAGGATGATAAGCGGTACTGAGGTCTAATCGTGTACCCAAAGCGGCTTGTACGGCTTGCCATGTTCGTGAAGTGAAACGACCATCACGATCTGAAATAATGCCTAACGGTACACCATGACGGCTTACGATCTCGCTGATGTAGATACGAGCTAACTTCTCGTTCTTGAAGTCCTCGCGAATCGGAATGAAGTGAGCTGATTTTGTAAGACGATCAATGATTACCCATATGGTGTCATACCCACCGGAGGTGCGAGGTAACCCGGTAATGAAGTCCGTGGTTATGTTTTCCCACTTCCATACAAGTATTTCAGGTTGTACTAGAAGTCCTGAGGGTCTTGATGTTCAGCTTTTACTTTGGAACATGTAAGGCACTTGGAAACAAAAACAGCAATATCCTTTTTCATTCCAGGCCGCCAATAGGTGTATCGGAGGTCTTGATACATCTTGTCGGCTCCTGGGTGTATAGAGTATCGTGTTTTGTGCGCCTCATTCATAAGGAAATCACGAAGGTTATTGTGATCGGGAATCCATATGCGATCTAGATAGTACAGAATACCGTCGGATTTAGTTTCGATTTTAAGTTCAGCTCCACAAGACAGCTCATTGCGTACGTCGTTTTCTGTTATAGAAACATGTTGGGCTTCTCGGATTTGATCTTTGATGTCGGTTATGATTTACGAATATAGAAGACGAATGGAGTTCGCATAACCCTTTCGACTGAGCGCATCGGCCACCACGTTTGCCTTGCCAGGATGATACCGAATTTCACAGTCGTAGTCATTAAGAAGTTCAACCCATCTTCGTTGCCTCATGTTCAACTCCTTTTGGTTGAAGATATGTTGAAGACTCTTGTGGTCAGTGTATATTTCACACTTAGGACCGTAGAGGTAATGTCTCCATATCTTAAGAGCGAACACAACGGCTCCAAGTTCCAGTTCGTGGGTGGTGTAGTTCTTCTCATGAATTTTGAGTTGTCTGGAAGCATAAGCTATCACTTTTCCTCTTTGCATCAGTACACAACCTAGTCCCTGCCCTGACGCGTCGCAATAAACCACGAAGTCATCACTACCCTCAGGAAGTGTGAGGATAGGTGCGTCACAGAGTTTTTGCTTTAGAGTTTGGAAGGCTTCTTCTTGTTTGGGTCCCCATATGAAGGGTTTTCCTTTATGTGTTAAAGCCGTGAGTGGTACAGTGATACGGGAGAAATTTGCAATGAAACAGTGATAATAACTAGCCAAACCAAGAAATGATCTTACTTCGGTAGGTGTACGTGGCGCTTGCCATTCCTGTACTGCCTTGATTTTTGAGGATCAACATGAATTCCCTTGTCATTGACGACGTGTCCAAGGAATTGTACTTCCCTTAACCAGAATTCACATTTCGAAAACTTAGCGTACAGCTTTTCTGTCCTTAAGAGTGTAAGGATGAGTCGAAGGTGCCGTTCATGATCAGACTTAGATTTTGAGCAGATGAGGATGTCGTCGATGAAGACTATAACAAAACGGTCGAGATAAGGTTTGCAGACTCTGTTCATTAGGTCCATGAAGACAGCTGGGGCGTTGGTTAAACCAAATGGCATGACCATGAATTCATAATGACCATAACGAGTTCGGAAGGCGGTCTTTGGGACGTCTACTTCATGTACTCTGAGTTGATGATAACCAGAACGAAGGTCGATTTTTGAAAACAGGTGGCGCCTTGAAGTTGGTCTAGAAGATCATCGATGCGAGGTAATGGGTAGCGGTTCTTGACCGTTAACTTGTTGAGTTCTCGGTAGTCGATACACATGCGAAACGTTCCATCTTTCTTCTTCACAAAAAGGACAGGTGCACCCCAAGGCGATGAGCTAGGACGTATGAATCCTTTGCCAGTCAGCTCTTGCAGTTGACTGGCTAGCTCTTGCATTTTGGATGGGGCTAACCTATAAGGAGATTTTGCAACTGGTGTAGCTCCAGGTATAAGGTCAATGCGGAATTCGACTTCTCTCACGGGAGGAAGTCCTGAAATGTCGTCAGGAAAAACTTGCGGAAAATCTTTTACAACTGGGATGTCTTCGAGTTTCTTCTCCTTGATTCCCTTTTTGACGACATGAGTTAGGAATGCGACATAATTTTTTCGAAGATATTTTCGGGCTTGAAGACAGGACATTAATTTGAGTCCTTTCGAAGGAGTTTCTCCAAAGATTCGTAGAGTCTGACCGTTTGTAAGAGGAATGCGAATAAACTTTTCGCGGCATACAACTTCAGCATGATGTTGGCTGAGCCAGTCCATACCAATTATAATGTTGAAATTTCCCAACTTCATAGGTATGAGGTCAACTGGAAAATCGTGATCGTTTAGGGTGAGAGTACAATTGCGTATAATAGAGTTTAATGAGACCGGTTTTCCGTCAGCAACTTCTACCGTTATGGATTCCATGAGTTTATCACGAGTTTGGTTGAGGATGGGTTCAAATTCTAAGGACACAAAACTCTTATCCACGCCAGTATCAAATAACATGGATGCATAACTACCATTGATGAGAAACGTACCGTTAACCACATTGTTGTCAGCCCTAGCTTGATTAGCGTTGATGTTGAAAGCTCTTCCTCTTGCAGGTGGAGGAGCTTGATTAGCCTGGTTTACTGGATTAGCTTGAGCTTGGGCATGGATGATATTCACCAGGCGTGGACAGGTGTTCCTGAAGTGGTTCGGGTCTCCACAGTTGTAACAAGCCCGCATAGGTTGCACCATGGGATAGTTGGGTTGGTAGTAGGATTGGGCTACATGTTGGGCAGGTGGTAGGAGTAAAGGTTGTTGGGCTTGACCCACTATCTGATGGTGGGTTTGGGTGGAGGGTTGATTGCGGTTCGTTCGCTGAAGCGCGCGACAGGTTTGAATGGTGTGACCTGCGCGGCCACAGCCGGTGCAATGTTGGCAGGGATGATCAGGAAAGTGATGGTATTGGCAACGGTTGCATTTTGGGTATGGGCCAGAGTATGGCTTTTTATATGGTGCAGTTGAGGGGGCAACTTGGGTGATGGGTGCAGCAGGGATAGGGAAATTTGTTTGTGTGACAGCAAAGTTTCTGGTGTTTCGTTTCCTCTTACTAGCAAACTTTGAGGAGGAGGTGGAATGGTTTGAAGTTTGGCCCTCAATGGGGGCTTTCTTTTTCTCGTCCTTAAATTTGCCGTTACGGATACGATTCTCGGTAAGCTCGGTAGCTAGTTCCATAGCAGCTTCCAGTGTTGCAGGCGAAGTGCTTAGAACTGAGTCTTGAATTTTCGAGGGGAGGCCTCGAATATAGTGTTCGACTAAGCGGTATACTGGGGTGAACAAGTTGGGGACCATTTGGTTCAACTCTAAAAACCTTTTGTTGTAGGAAGTATGATCTCCTTCCTTTTGCTTTAACAAGTGGAATTCATCCTCTAACTTTTTGATCTCGCTTCTTGGACAGAAGCGTCTCGTCATGATTTCCCTTAACTCCTCCCACGTTAAGGCCATTGCATCTTCGATTCCTCTCTTACCTTTTTCTGTATTCCACCAGGTAAGAGCTACTCCAAATAGTCTCCCGGTTGCGTAACGTACCTTGCGGTCCTCGGGACAATCGCAATTGAGGAAGGTGTTCTCCATTTCCTCAAACCAGTGGAGGAGAGCAGTGACACCTTCGGTCCCTTCAAATTTCGGGGGATCGCAAGACTTGAAGTGTTTGTATGAGCACTTTTTGGAGGGAGGGTTGTCGACGTTCTGGTCTTCTTGATTGGGAGGGTTGAGGGGATTTGCGGCGAGAGCTTGTTGGACTTGAATTACGATATCAGGAAGCACCGCGGCCATTTGTTTTGCGATTTGGGTGGCCAAGCGTTCGTTTGACCTTCCTGACCTTCTACCTCCACGTTGCTGCCTAGCCGACATCTACAGGAACATTCATAAGAAGATTGTGAGTTTAAGGAGTCTTTTTAGGTGTCATGTGTCGTAAAAAAATAAAATAACATAAACATCAATAATGCAACTACATCCATAGGATGTCTTGGGTTCGCTCATGTTTGGGCCTCCAATGTCCCCCATACCATCACCTGTATAGTCATGTAGGCCCCCATGACTATTGGCTTAGTAGGACTTGTCACACCCCGACCCGCAGCGGAATAAGAGTCGGGGCATAATTGGGTTATCACCAAAGCTCATGATGTTTACTAATATGTTTCATATTTATTAAATTCAAAATTACATCCTCAATATTCCAAACAAGTTCATACAATTACAAAGGAGGATAACCAACTAAACAATCCAAAGTCTAAACCGGTTTATTCTTCTAAGCCATCCTATATGTTTCTTGCTGCAGCTGGATCACCTGTATCATGTGTAAAAATGGGGGTTTTTGGGTCAACATAAGTTGGCGAGTGAACCTTGTTAGAAAACATTTATTATTGATTTCTTGTTATATTTATTATGGAAAATTGTGCAATAATCATATGTGAGCAAACGTAAATAAACATACAATAACAATAACAATAACAAACCAACTTGCATGAATATATAACATGAATGATACTGTATATGTTGGCAACGTCACGTTCACGCTCATAGGTAATGGGGAACGGACGGCCTATGATAAATATATATGCGATCAAGGCTCAATCAAACGGAGCCGATCGTATGTTGGCAACGCCTCGTTCACGCTCATAGGTAATGGGGACAGCTCAACGCTCATAGGTAATGGGGTGCGGCGGCCTATGATAATGTATGTACTGAAAATGATAAATTTAATCTAAACAATAATCACACAAACAGTTGATACATATTGAATACACATTTGTTCATGGAAATGATGGATGCACAATTGTTTAAATGTAATAAATAATAAGACACATGATACACCTCAAAAACGTGATTTAAAACGGGGAATTTGTAGAGATTCACTCACATTGGGTGCGTTCGGTTGAAGATGTTGAATGCGCACGAGTTTAGAGGGTTGAATGACGAGGATTAACTAACCTAAATAATAACGAAAAGGTATGGTAAATGAGTGGATTTTATTAATAATTTTAATAAGACTTTTAGATATATTTTTGTGAGTTTAAGGCTATTTTCTAACTTTAAAAACATTATTTTTAAGTATTTTTAATTGATTTTTAAATTAAATAAATAAATAAAACTATAAAAAATGTTGACTTTTTTTTTGGGTTTGACCGTTGACCATTTGACTTTAACTTGTTGACCGGTTCGGTCGTTTATATTGTTTGCACTGAGTGAGGTTCGAACTTGTGACCTCCCGTACGCGTGCACGTATCTCTACCAACTGAGCTACGTGTCTAACCCGAAATATTTCTGTTTTTAATTATATTTATATACTATTTTAATTTATTCAAAATTCATTTATTTTTAAAAAGGATTTTAATCATCGAACCGGCGTGCGTAACATGTCTCGAACCCAGGACCTGTGGATTAACGTTGCACAGAGTCCACCGCTGGACTCTGTGTCTAACCTGGTTAATATTCTGGTTTTTATTATACTTAACATCTTTCAGTGAGTTAACCCGGTTCGGTTTTAAAAAGAGCATTTTCATTTCAGAGAGTGAGGTTGGGTCAGGGATCGAACTCGAGACATGTAATAGTTGTTTGCACACAGTCCACCGCTGGACTATGTGTCTAACCCGAGATATAATCCAATTTATATTAAACTTATATACAGACTAACTTCATCTTCTTCGTTACAATAACACAGACAACGATTACTCTACTGATCTTGTTTAATTCGATTGACAAACATATAATTGATTAAAATGAAATGGACAGGGAAGGTTTTGGGAATGAACATACCGGAAAAATGATCTTTCTCAGAACTCCGGTGAATTCGTCGGCTCTGTTTTTATGAACTTCGTCTGAGCGGACCAAATAACAGTTTTGATTAACTAGTTGTGGAATTGAAGGACTAAACACGAGTTATCAGAAGGTTTGAATGATTATACCGTTTCACAGTGAAATGTAGGAATTTTCAGAAAACTTCCGGCGACTGCAGGTTATCCGATATCGTCGTCTGGGATTGATTCTGATTGAAAGGTTTGAGTTAGCAAAAGCCTAACAACTGATAGAAGATAGAAGAATTGAGAAACTTACCGTTTTGATGAAAGACACGGTTTTCCGGTGAAAGTCCGGTGAGTTTAAAAAGCGATTCCGACGATCAGAAATTAGAGTAAAAGTGAAATTAGAGGTTCTGTGAATGTTATTGAGTCGCGAGATGATGCTATTGATGGAGTAATTCAGAAAGTGAATGTTTTCGGTTATTAAAACCGAACATCACATGAATTAAAGTTCATTCAAGACTGAATTGATTAAGAATGTCGGTTTATCGGTTATTTTCAGGAATCCGCGATCACTCAAAAGTCTTGGACGGTTGGAAGCCAATATCGGTTTCAGTTTGGCGCAACCAGGTTGATTCACGGTTGAACTTATGTTTTAATTGTTTTCCTACAATTCACAAAGACATCAAGTGGCGGAGTGGTTATGTGTTTGGTGTTAAGGCTCTCCGGCTGACCCGGGTTCGAAACCCGGCAGCCCTTTTTCATTTTTAATTGTTTTAATTTTATTTTTTTAACAATTTTAATTTCCACAATCGAAAATGTTTATTAGTTATGTATTGTTTAAAATTAATATAGGCATTAAATGAGCAACAAATATATAAAACTGATTATTCGATTAATAAATGAAGCGGGTTTAGAAAACCCGTTTTTTCGACAAATGTTACAGTATCCCCTACTTTTAGAAATTTCATCCCGAAATTTAAGTAGTAGTGGTAGCAGGAAAACGATGCGGGTATTTTTCGCGCATTGAGTCTTCACGTTCCCAAGTAAACTCAGGTCCCCGTTTCGACTCCCAGCGTACCCTAACAATTGGAATACGACTCCGTCTTAAACCTTTTTCTCCGAAGTCCATGATCTCTACTGGTCTTTCAATAAAATGCATAGATTCATCGATCTGAATATCTTCCAGAGGAATATGGAGGTTTTCATCGGCGAGGCACTTCTTCAAGTTTGATACGTGGAATGTGGGGTGAATTCTGTTGAGTTCTTCTGGTAGATCAAGCTTGTATGCTACAGGTCCTACTCTTTCGAGTATCTTGAAAGGTCCTACGTAGTGTGGTGCTAGCTTGCCCTTCTGGCCAAAATGAACTATTCCCTTCCACGGTGATACTTTTAAAAGTACATGATCACCAATGTTAAACTCCAAAGGCTTTCGTCGTTTATCTGCGTAACTCTTTTGACGACTTTGTGCCGCTAGAAGATTGTTTCGAATTTGATGGATCTTGTCTGTTGTTTCTTGAATCAATTCTGGACCGGTGATTTGAGCTTCCCCAATTTCATGCCAACATACTGGAGATCGGCACTTACGACCATATAAGGCTTCGAAAGGTGCCATGCCGATACTTGAATGATAGCTGTTGTTGTACGAAAATTCAACTAATGGTAGATGAGCGTCCCAATTTCCTTTGAAGTCTATGACACATGCTCGGAGCATATCTTCAAGAGTTTGGATGGTGCGTTCAGATTGTCCATCAGTTTGATGATGATAAGCGGTACTGAGGTCTAATCGTGTACCCAAAGCGGCTTGTACGGCTTGCCATGTTCGTGAAGTGAAACGACCATCACGATCTGAAATAATGCTTAACGGTACACCATGACGGCTTACGATTTCGCTGATGTAGATACGAGCTTACTTCTCGTTCTTGAAATCTTCGCGGATCGGAATGAAGTGAGCTGATTTTGTAAGACGATCAATGATTACCCATATAGTGTCATACCCACCAGAAGTGCGAGGTAACCCGGTGATGAAGTCCATGGTTATGTTTTCCCACTTCCATACAGGTATTTCAGGTTGGACCAGAAGTCCTGAGGGTCTTTGATGTTCAGCTTTTACCTTGGAACATGTAAGGCACTTGGAAACAAAAACAGCAATATCCTTTTTCATTCCAGGCCACCAGTAGGTGTATCGAAGGTCTTGATACATCTTTTCGGCTCCTGGGTGTATAGAGTATCGTGTTTTGTGTGCCTCATTCATAAGGAATTCACGAAGGTTGTTGTGGTCAGGAATCCATATGCGATCTAGATAGTACAGAATACCGTCGGATTTAGTTTCAATTTTAAGTTCAGCTCCACAGGAAAGCTCTTTTCGTACGTCGTCTTCCGTTACTGAAACATGTTGGGCTTCTCGAATTTGATCTTTGATGCCGGTTATGATTTGCGAACATAGAAGACGAATGGAGTTTGCATAACCCTTTCGACTGAGTGCATCGGCCACCACGTTTGCCTTGCCAGGATGATACCGAATTTCACAGTCGTAGTCATTAAGAAGTTCAACCCATCTTCATTGCCTCATGTTTAACTCCTTTTGGTTGAAGATATGTTGAAGACTCTTGTGGTCAGTGTATATTTCACACTTAGTACCGTAGAGATAATGTCTCCATATCTTAAGAGCGAACACAACGGCTCCAAGTTCTAGGTCGTGGGTGGTGTAGTTCTTCTCATGAGTTTTGAGTTGTCTAGAAGCATAAGCTATCACCTTTCCTCTTTGCATTAGAACACAGCCTAGTCCTTGTCCTGACGCGTCGCAATAAACCACGAAGTCATCACAACCTTCAGGAAGAGTGAGGATAGGTGCGTCACAGAGTTTTTGTTTAAGGGTTTGGAAGGCTTCTTCTTGTTTGGGTCCCCATATGAAAGGTTTTCCTTTATGAGTTAAAGCCGTGAGTGGTACAACAATACGAGAGAAATTTGCAATGAAACGGCGATAATAACCAGCCAAACCAAGAAATGATCTTACTTCGGTAGGTGTACGTGGCGCTTGCCATTCTTGTACTGCTTTGATCTTTGAGGGGTCGACATGTATTCCCTTGTCATTGACGACATGTCCAAGGAATTGTATCTCTTTTAACCAGAATTCGCATTTGGAGAATTTGGCGTAGAGCTTCTCATTCCCTAAGAGTGTAAGGATGAGTCGAAGGTGTCGTTCATGATCAGACTTAGACTTTGAATAAATGAGGATGTCGTCACTGAAGACTATAACAAAGCGATCGAGATAGGGTTTGCAGACTCTGTTCATTAGATCCATGAAGAAAGCTGGAGCGTTGGTTAAACCAAATGGCATGACCATGAATTTATAATGACCATAACGAGTTCGGAAGGCGGTCTTTGGGACGTCTTCTTCATGTACTCTGAGTTGATGATAACCAGAACGAAGGTCGATTTTCGAAAAACAGCTGGCGCCTTGAAGTTGGTCAAGAAGATCATCAATGCGAGGTAATGGGTAGCGGTTCTTGACCGTTAACTTGTTGAGTTCTCTGTAGTCGATACACATGCGAAACGTTCCATCTTTCTTCTTCACAAAAAGGACAGGTGTACCCCAAGGCGATGAGCTAGGACGTATGAATCCTTTGTCAGTCAGCTCTTGTAATTGACTGGCTAGCTCTTGCATTTCGGATGGGGCTAACCTATAAGGAGATTTTGCAACTGGTGTAGCTCCAGGTATAAGATCAATGCGGAATTCGACTTCTCTCACGGGAGGAAGTCTTGAAATGTCGTCGGGGAAAACTTGTGGAAAATCTTTTACTACTGGGATGTCTTCGAGTTTCTTCTCCTTGGTTCCCTTTTTGACGACATGAGTTAGAAATGCGACATAATTCTTGCGGAGATGTTTTCGGGCTTGAAGACAGGACATTAATTTGAGCCCTTTCGAAGGGGTTTCTCCAAAGATTCGCAGAGTCTGACCGTTTGTAAGAGGAATGCGTATAAACTTTTCGCGGCATACAACTTCAGCATGATGTTGGCTAAGCCAGTCCATACCAATTATAATGTCAAAGCTTCCCAACTTCATAGGAATGAGGTCAACTGGAAAATCGTGATCGTTTAGGGTGAGAGTACAATTGCGTATAATAGAGTTTAATGAGACCGGTTTTCCGTCAGCAACTTCTACCGTTATGGATTCCACGAGTTTATCACGAGTTTGGTTGAGGATGGGTTCAAATTCTAAGGACACAAAACTCTTATCCGCGCCAGTATCAAATAACATGGGTGCATAACTACCATTGATGAGAAACGTACCGTTAACCACATTGTTGTCGGCCCTAGCTTGATTGGCGTTGATGTTGAAAGCTCTTCCTCTAGCAGGTGGAGGAGCTTGGTTAGCTTGATTCACCGGATTTGCTTGAGCTTGAGCATGTATAATGTTCACCAAGCGTGTACAAGTGTTTCTAAAGTGGTTTGGGTCTCCACAATTGTAACAAGCCCGCATAGGTTGCACCATGGGATAGTTGGGTTGGTAGTAGGACTGGGCTACATGTTGGGTAGGTGGTAGTAGTAGAGGTTGTTGGGCTTGACCCACTATCTGGTGGTGGGTTTGGGTTGAGGGCTGGTGGCGGTTCGTTCGCTGAGGTACACGACAGGTTTGAATGGTGTGACCTGCGCGACCATAGCCGGTGCAATGTTGGCAGCGATGATCAGGAAAGTGATGGTATTGGCAACAGTTGCATTTTGGGTATGGGCCGGAGTATGGCCTTTTATATGGTGCAGGTGAGGGGAAACTTGGGTAATGGGTGCAGCAGGGATGGGGAATATTGATTTGTGTGACAACAAAGTTTCTGGTGTTACGTTTCCTCTTGTTAGCAAACTTTGAGGAGGAGGTGGAATGGTTTGAAGTTTGGCCCTCAACGGGGGCTTTCTTTTTCTCATCTTTAAATTTACTGTTGCGAATTCGATTCTCGGTAAGCTCGGTAGCTAGTTCCATAGCAGCTTCAAGTGTTGCAGACGAAGTGCTGAGAACTGAGTCTTGAATTTTCAAGGGAAGGCCTCGAATATAATGTTCGACTAAGCGGTAAACTGGGGTGAACAAGTTAGGGATCATTTGGTTCAACTCTAAAAACCTCTTGTCGTAGGAAGTATGATCTCCCTCCTTTTGCTTCAACGAATGAAATTCATCCTCTAACTTTTTCATCTCACTTCTAGGACAGAAGCGTCTCGTCATGATTTCCCTTAACTCCTCCCATGTAAAGGCCATTGCATCTTCGATTCCTCTCTTCCCCTTTTCAGTATTCCACCAGGTAAGAGCTACCCCAAATAGCCTCCCGATTGCGTAACGTACCTTGCGATCCTCGGGACAATCGCAGTTGAGGAAGGTGTTTTCCATTTTCTCAAACCAGTGGAGGAGAGCAGTGACACCTTCGGTCCCTTCAAATTTCGGAGGATCGCAAGACTTGAAATGTTTATATGAGCACTTTTTGGAAGGCGGGTTGCCGATGTTCTGGTCTTCTTGCTGGGGAGGATTGATGGGATTTGCGGCGAGAGCTTGTTGGACTTGAACTACAATGTCAGGAAGCACCGCGGCCATTTGTTTTGCGATTTGGGTGGCCAAGCGTTCGTTTGACCTTCCTGATCTTCTACCCCCTCGTTGTTGCCTAGCCGACATCTACAGGAATATACATAAGAAGATTGTGAGTTTGTGGAGTCTTTTTAGGTGTCATGTGTCTTAAAAAAAATAAAAATAACATAAACATCAATAATGCAACTACATCCATAGGATGTCTTGGCTTTGCTCATGTTGGGCCTCAAATGTCCCCCATACCTTCACCTGTATAGTTATGTGGGCCCCCATGACTATTGGCTTGGTAGGATTCACATTGGTATTGGCGGTTTAACATTCGCATCACCCGAATGAAAACCATGAAATATGTTTGCGAGATGTATGGTCGGAGGGTGTCCAGGTGTAGACACAATGACAACTCAAAGTGGGGTTAGCTCACACGACGTTTGGTATAGCATGCTTTGGCCTAATAGGTCCTTCGTACTCTCATCGTTAGTCCCCAGGTAGGCAAACTGGTCCTTTATTTTGGATTTATACGAATGCCAAGCCTAGACAGGACGTTCCGACTACCGGTACTTGTACCCTTCCAGTTACTACATGCCCGTCATGAGAACTCACTTTGATGTGATTTGAAAATACAAAAATCATTGCAAAAAAAAAATCATGGAAGTGATGTGGTGTGTGCTCTCATGGATATGATATGTTATGAGAATATGATTCATAATAGGATTGTATAATAATATGTACTTATGAACATGCTTGCATAACATTGAATATAACATTAAACATAAAACATATAAATATCATGAAGTTTGCATGTAACACACAAATAAGTTTAAAAATTCTAATCAACTATAGTATAGGCTCTAAGGGTCTAATAATCTATCCTATATCCCTATAGTCATGGCTCTGATACCAATCTGTCACACCCCGACCCGCAGCGGAATAAGAGTCGGGGCATAATTGGGTTATCACCAAAGCTCATGATGTTTGCTAATATGTTTCATATTTATTAAATTCAAAATTACATCCTCAATATTCCAAACAAGTTCATACAATTACAAAGGAGGATAACCAACTAAACAATCCAAAGTCTAAACCGGTTTATTCTTCTAAGCCATCCTATATGTTTCTTGCTGCAGCTGGATCACCTGTATCATGTGTAAAAATGGGGGTTTTTGGGTCAACATAAGTTGGCGAGTGAACCTTGTTAGAAAACATTTATTATTGATTTCTTGTCATATTTATTATGGAAAATTGTGCAATAATCATAAGTGAGCAAACGTAAATAAACATACAATAACAATAACAATAACAAACCAACTTGCATGAATATATAACATGAATGATACTGTATATGTTGGCAACGTCACGTTCACGCTCATAGGTAATGGGGAACGGACGGCCTATGATAAATGTATGTGCGATCAAGGCTCAATCAAACAAAGCCGATCGTATGTTGGCAACGCCTCGTTCACGCTCATACGTAATGGGGAACAGCTCAACGCTCATAGGTAATGGGGAGCGGCGGCCTATGATAATGTATGTACTGAAAATGATAAATTTAATCTAAACAATAACCACACAAACAGTTGATACATATTGAATACACATTTGTTCATGGAAATGATGGATGCACAATTGTTTAAATGTAATAAATAATAAGACACATGACACACCCCAAAAACATGATTTAAAACGGGGAATTTGTAGAGATTCACTCACATTGGGTGCGTTCGGTTGAAGATGTTGAATGCGCACGAGTTTAGAGGGTTGAACGACGAGGATTAACTAACCTAAATAATAACGAAAAGGTATGGTAAATGAGTGGATTTTATTAATAATTTTAATAAGATTTTTAGATATATTTTTGTGAGTTTAAGGCTATTTTCTAACTTTAAAAACATTATTTTTAAGTATTTTTAATTGATTTTTAAATTAAATAAATAAATAAAACTATAAAAAAATGTTGACTTTTTTTAGGTTTGACCGTTGACCATTTGACTTTGACTTGTTGACCGGTTCGGTCGTTTATATTGTTTGCACTGAGTGAGGTTCGAACTTGTGAGCTCCCGTACGCGTTCACACAGCTCTACCAACTGAGCTACATGTCTAACCCGAGATATTTCTGTTTTTAATTATATTTATATACTATTTTAATTTATTCAAAATTCATTTATTTTTAAAAAGGATTTTAATCATCGAACCGGCGTGCGTAACAGGTCTCGAACCCGGGACCTGTGGATTAACGTTGCACACAGTCCACCGCTAGACTGTGTGTCTAACCTGGTTAATATTCTGGTTTTTATTATACTTAACATCTTTCAGTGAGTTAACCCGGTTCGGTTTTAAAAAGAGCATTTTCATTTCAGAGAGTGAGGTTGGGTCAGGGATCGAACTCGAGACGTGTAATAGTTGTTTGCACACAGTCCACCGCTGGACTGTGTGTCTAACCCGAGATATAATCCAATTTATATTAAACTTATATACAGACTAACTTCATCTTCTTCGTTACAATAACACAGACAACGATTACTCTACTGATCTTGTTTAATTCGATTGACAAACATATAATTGATTAAAATGAAATCGACAGGGAAGGTTTTGGGAATGAACATACCGGAAAAATGATCTTTCTCAGAACTCCGGCGAAGTCGTCGGCTCTGTTTTTATGAACTTCGTCTGAGCGGACCAAATAACAGTTTTGATTAACTAGTTGTGGAATTGAAGGACTAAACAAGAGTTATCAGAGGGTTTGAATGATTATACCGTTTTACAGTGAAATGTAGGAATTCTCAGAAAACTTCCGGCGACTGCAGGTTATCCGATATCGTCGTCTGGGATTTATTCTGATTGAAAGGTTTGAGTTAGCAAAAGCCTAACAACTGATAGAAGATAGAAGAATTGAGAAACTTACAGTTTTGATGAAAGACACGGTTTTCCGGTGAAAGTCCGGTGAGTTCAAAAAGCGATTCCGACAATCAGAAATTAGAGTAAAAGTGAAATTAGAGGTTCTGTGAATGTTATTGAGTCGCGAGATGATGCTATTGATGGAGTAATTCAGAAAGTGAATGTTTTCGGTTATTAAAACCGAACATTACATGAATTCAAGTTCATTCAAGACTGAGTTGATTAAGAATGTCGGTTTATCGGTTATTTTTAGGAATCCGGGATCACTCAAAAGTCTTGGATGGTTGGAAGCCGATATCGGTTTCGGTTTGGCGCAACCAGGTTGATTCACGGTTGAACTTATGTTTTAATTGTTTCCTACAATTCACAAAGACATCAAGTGGCGGAGTGGTTATGTGTTTGGTGTTAAGGCTCTCCGGCTGACCCGGGTTCGAAACCCGGCAGCCCTTTTTCATTTTTAATTGTTTTAATTTTATTTTTTAACAATTTTAATTTCCATAATCTAAAATGTTTATTAGTCATGTATTGTTTAAAATTAATATAGGCATTAAATGAGCAACAAATATATAAAACTGGTTATTCGATTAATAAACGAAGCGGGTTTGGAAAACCCGTTTTTCGACAAATGTTACAGGACTCACATTGGTGTTGGCGGTTTAACACTTGCATTACCCGAATGAAAACCATGAGATATGTTTGCGAGATGTATGGTCGGAGGGTGTCCAGGTGTAGACACAATGACAACAAAATGGGGTTAGCTCACACGACGTTTGGTATAGCATGCTTTGGACTAATAGGTCCTTCGTACTCTCATCGTTAGTCCCCTAGGCAAACTGGTCCTTTATTTTGGATTTATACGAATACCAATCCTAGACAGGACGTTCCGACTACCGGTACTTGTACCCTTCCAGTTACTACATGCCCGTCATGAGAACTCACTTTGATGTGATTTGAAAATACAAAAATCGTTGCAGAAATCATCGAAATGGTGTGGTGTGTGCTCTCATGAATATGATATGTTATGAGGATATGATTCATGACAGGCATAATATGTACTTATCAACATGCTTGCATAACATTGAATGTAACAATAAACATAAAGCATATAAACATCATGAATTTTGCATGTAACACATAAACAATTTAAAAAAAAAAATTCTAATCAACTATAGTATAGGCTCTAAGGGTCTAATAACCTATCCTATATCCCTATAGTCATGGCTCTGATACTAATCTGTCACACCCCGACCCGCAGCGGAATAAGAGTCGGGGCATAATTGGGTTATCACCAAAGCTCATGATGTTTACTAATATGTTTCATATTTATTAAATTCAAAATTACAACTTCAATATTCCAAACAAGTTCATACAATTACAAGGAGAAAGTAACTAAATAAACAATCCAAAGCCTAAACCGATTTATTCTTCTAAGCCGTCCTATATGTTTCTTGCTGCAACTGGATCACCTGTATCATGTTTAAAAATGGGGGTTTTTGGGTCAACAAAAGTTGGCGAGTGAACCTTGTTAGAAAACATTTATTATTGATTTCTTGTTATATTTAATATGGAAAAATTGTGCAATAATCATATGTGAGCAAACTTAAATAAACATACAATAACAAACAACAAACCACCTTGCATGAGCAAATGACATGAATGATAATGTATATGTTGGCAACGTCACGTTCCGCTCATAGGTAATGGGGAACGGACGGCCTATGATGATGTATGTGCGATCAAGGCTCAATCAAACGGAGCCGATCGTATGTTGGCAACGCCTCGTTCACGCTCATAGGTAATGGGGAACGGTTCCGCTCATAGGTAATGGGGAACAGACGGCCTCTGATGATGTATGTACTGAAAATGATAAATTTAATCTAAGCATTAACCACACAAACAATTGATACATATTGGATACACATTTGATCATGGATATGATAGATGCACAAGTGTTTAAATGTAATATAAATAAGACACATGATACACCCCAAAAAGTGATTAAAACGGGGAATTTGTAGAGATTCACTCACATTGGGTGCGTTCGTTTGATGATGTTGAATGCGCATGAGTTTAGAGGGTTGATCGACGAGGAATAACTAACCTAAATAATAACGAAAAGGTACGGTAAATAAGTGGATTTTATTAACAATTTTAATAGGGTTTTTAGATTTATTTTTGTGAGTTTAAGGTAATTTTCTAACTTTAAAAACATTATTTTTAAGTATTTTTAATTGATTTTTAAATTAAATAAATAAATAAAAATATAAAAAAATGTTGACTTTTTGGGTTGACCGTTGACCGTTGACATTCACTTTGACTGTTGACCGGTTCGGACTTATGTTTGTTTGCGCTGAGTGAGGTTCAAACTTGTGACCTCCCGTACGCGTGCACGCAGCTCTACCAACTGAGCTGCGTGTCTAACCCGAAATATTTCTGTTTTTAATTATATTTATATACTATTTAATCTATTCAGAATTCATTTATTTTAAAAAGAATTTTAATTATGTCGAACCGTGCACATAACAGGTCTC
Source organism: Scalesia atractyloides (assembly GCA_947069175.1). Classification (NCBI taxonomy): domain Eukaryota; kingdom Viridiplantae; phylum Streptophyta; class Magnoliopsida; order Asterales; family Asteraceae; genus Scalesia; species Scalesia atractyloides. The sequence continues at coordinate 88,378,320 of CAMTDV010000008.1, forward strand.
GAACCCGGGACCCGTTGTTTAACATTGCACACAGTCCACCGCTGGACTGTGTGTCTAACCTGGTTAAAATACTGGTTTTTATTTCTCTTATATACTAACTGAAAGGTTCCGTTTTTGGGTTTTATAAAAAGGTTTGAATATTGTGACGAATCGGAACAAGGACAGACTCGAACTCGGTATCTCTATGTTTCAAATGCACACAGTCCACCGCTGGACTGTGTGTCTAACCCGAGATATAACCCGATTTATATTAAATATATACACAACCTAAACTTCATCTTCTTCGTTAAAACAACCCAAACAATTGATATTCGAATGTTCTTGTTTAGTTCAATTAACGAAACTTATAAATGACTGAAATGTAACGGATAGAGAAGGATTTGGAAATGAATGTACCGGAAAGATGATTTTTCTCAGAACTCCGGCAAAGTCCTCGGCTCTGTTTTATGAGTTCCGTACCAATTAACAGTTTTGATTAACTAATTGTGAAATTAAATGACTAAACAAGAATTACCAGAGAGTTTAGATGTTTGTACCGATTCACAGCGCGATTTCGGAATTTTCAGAAATTTTCCGGCGAGTGCTGAATAATCGGTAACGTCGTCTAGGACCGATTCTGGTTGAAGGATTTGAGTTAGTAAAAGTCTAACAATGGATAGAAGATGAAAGAATTGAGAAATTTACCGATTCGATGAATGTCACGGTTTTCTGGCGAAAGTCCGGCGATTTCAGAAAGCGTTTCCGACGAACAGAAAATAGAGTGAAAGTGAAAATGGAGGTTCTGTGAGTGTTTCCGAGTTATGAGATGATGATATTGTTAGTGAAAATTGGAAGTAAATGATTTCGGTTATCAAAGTCGAAAATCATATGAATCGAATTCAATTGAAGACTAAATTGATTAAAAGGTGGGTTGCAAATGCTTTATCAGTAACTCACGATCACTCAAACGTCTGGAAAGTTGAAAGCCGATTATCGGTTTCAGTTTTGGTGCAAACAGATAATTTCTCGGTGAACTTAAGGTTTTATTTGTTTCCTTGATTACACAAAAACACCAAGTGGCGGAGTGGTTAAATGTTTGATGATAGTGTCTTCCGGCTGACCCGGGTTCGAAACCCGGCAGCCCCTTTTCTTTTTTATTTAATTTATTTTTACTTTTTAATAATTATAGTTTTTAAATTCTAAAATGTTTATTAATTATGTATTGTTTAAAATTAAAATTAACCATAAATACGCAACAAAATTTTATAACTTGATATTCGATTAACAAACGAAGCGGGTTTGGAAACCCGTTTTTCGACGGATTACAACATCAAAGGAGATGTGGAATGCCCTAGAGAAGAGGTATGAGGGCAATACTGATGTAAAGAAGAACAAGGTTGATTTGCTGAAGAAACAGTTTGCTGTGTCAAAGGAATTAGAAATGAATCACTAGAAGATATTATCACGAGATATTATCATCTGATGTCAGAAATCGATAATTATGACATAGAGGGATACACAGATGTGGAGATAAACAACAAGTTGTTGGATGCTTTACCTGCAAAGTGGGATATTTACACGTTGATGATAAAGGGTTAAGCTGATTATGAAAAGAAAGACTTGGAAGAGGTTGTTGGGAAATTGAGAGCTTATGAGCTCAATATGAAGAAGAAGGAAACGGGTTATGATCAGGTTCAAGATCCGGGGATATATAAAGGTCTTACACCTTCATCTTCCAACAATGCTTCCAGTGATACTGCAACAGCGTTTCTCTCATGTGAGAATGAGCAAATAGTGACAAATTCTGATGGAGAAGTATGTTTCGTTGCTGCTTCAGGAGGCTTGTCAGGGGCTAAGAGACGACAATCTAGTAACAACAGTTCTAAGTCTATGCCTCTGAGTGTCAAAAGTGCTGAAGATCACCTGGTATTGCTTGCTTCTTTCGTTGCTTCTTACGAGAATTATATTCAGGGAAATATATCTGATCCTGCTATGTTTGATGAAGGTTATGATCAGATTGACCATGATGACCTAGAGGAGATGGATTTGCAATGGCAGATGGCCATGATCTCTAGAAGGGTGAAGAGGTTCATGAACAGAACAGGCAGAAAGTTCGTTGGCAAGAGTGTGGGCTTTGACAAGTCGAAAGTGAAGTGCTACAACTGCCACAACTACGGACATTTCGCTAGAGAGTGTCAAAGAGCTAAGTCTGATCTCGTCCTAGTTCATACTTTCAAGATTCTCCTGGTCATGGTTCAAGCAATAGGAATGCATCAAACAACACTGGATCAAAGGCCCTGATTTCTACTACTAGAGAGGGTTCTTATGATTGGAGTGTTCATTTGGAGAGTGATAACAATGCCTCACAAGCATTCATGGTGAGATAGCTTCTGTTGCTGATGAAGAAGTGAAAGCTGATGTTGAGGAAGAGCAAGAGAAGGTAGCTGAGAAGGCTGATGGAGAACAAACTGCTATAGAGAAGAAGATGGCTGCTGATTTTGATGCTTTCATGGCTGATCTAAGCAAATCAACAGGCGAGGTATGTTCTAACTCTGGTAGTTCTATTTGTTTGAAATGTTGTGAACTGCAAAGTGAGGTTGACACATTAACACAACAAAACCAAAGTCTGGCTAATGAGCTCTCAAACTTAAAAGAATCAAACTTTTTCGTAAAACGAAATGAGTCATTATACTTGAAGAAAATTAAAGGTTATGAAGAAGAAATTAATATTCTAACCTGTAAGCTTAATGAAAAACTTCAAGTTATTGACTTAGCTCATGATGCGATGAGTGAGAAAACAAAAGAGGTTTCTAAAAAGTGCAAAGAGTTGTCTGAAGCACAACTTAAAATCTGTGAGCTTGAAAAGAAGTTAAATCAATTCAGAGATTCATCTTTTGTCATGAGACAGATGATGAATGGCCTGAAGAAGAGTAATGACAAGACTTGTGTGGGCTTCAAAGGTCTGAATGAAGTTCCGCCACCTCTGGTCACGACTATTCTTTCCTGCCAGATGAAGAAGAGCTTACAGACTTTGTGTCAACTGCACCTAGTAGTTCCACATCAGGAAGTGTTGATGGTTCTGAAAATGCCAAGAAGGACAATAACAGGGAACCCGTTTTGAAAACAAAGAATACACACCCTAACGATCAAAAACAAATTTTTGTTAAAAAGGTTGATTTTGTTAAGGGAAGTAACATGAATGAAGAGGTCCCTGTTATTACTAAAGAGTCTAATGTGCAGTTTGCTAAGAACAAAAACAAAGAAAAATATGAAGTTAAGCAAACTAAACAAGATCCTTCAAAGGCATCTTCATCATCATCATCATTGCCTGATGAATCTAAGCAAGAGGCTTCTGTAAAGAAGTCTTCGGCTAGAAAATCTTGTTTCAAATGTCACGAAAAGGGACATGTAGCTAGCTGTTGTCCTAACAAAAAGAGTGAAGCACAGGTAAGTGAGAGGCGGAGAGAAAAATCACCAGCAAAAAGTGGTGATGGTGAGAAGAAGGTTAACTCACCAAAGATATCTGCTACTAAGCAACAAAGTGTTGCTGTTGGTGTAGATAAGGCTAAAAAAGGAATTCACCAAGTTCCTCGTTTTCAAAGAAATCAACAAAGCTTTCAGCCTGCATCTATATCAGGCAGATATGAGAGACCTAGAAGTAGTTCACCAAGAATGAATAACTTTAATGGTCAATCAAATAATTTCAGAAGTCAAGGTTAATATCAAAATCGATACTAGAATGTTGGTAGTCGAAATTTTTATAACGATGGCTTTAGAAATTATCATCAAAATTCATGGAACCAAAATCATAATTTCCAAAGGTCGCAAAGTCCAAACATGGTTAGGAAACCTCAGGATCACAGACCTAGTGGAAATCAAAACCATTTCCATCAACAGGTCTAAGATCCAAGACTCATGTTAGGAGTGATGGATAATGGATGGATGTTCCTATGATTGATGAATCTGGAAGACCCAAGAACATTAAGGCTTGGGTCCCCCAATCTAACTAATTTTGTTGGATGGTGCAGGAGCTGCTAAGGAGGATTATCAACTTGTGGTATGTTGATAGTGGCTGCTCCAGGCATATGACGGGGGATGCAAGGCTGTTGACTGAGTTTGAAAATATAGATGGTGGTTATGTGAATTTTGCAGGTGCTAAAGGCGGGCACATTACAGGACGAGGAAAAGTAACTAACGGGAAGATCACACTGGATAAAGTGAACTATGTTGAGCAGCTGAAGCACAATCTGATGAGCGTGTCTCAAGTCTGCGACAAGGGTCACTCAGTCCACTTTACAAATTCTGAAGCTTTGGTATTGAAACCTGGTTTGGTGATACCGGATGACTGGATAGTGATGAGAGCATCAAGGAGAAATGACACTTATGTAATGGATATGGGTGCCAAGGACTCATCTTCTGTGGTGGCGTGTTTACTATCAAAAGCATCTGAGGCTGAGTCATTGATGTGGCACAGACGCATGGCCCACATCCACTACCGAAAAATGAATTATATTCTTAAAAATGGTTTAGTGGAAGGGGTTCCAGTGCAGAGGTTTCACGTGGAAGATAAATGTCTTCCATGTCAAAAGGGAAAACAACATAAGAAACCTCACAAGTCTAAAATAGTAAATTCCATAGATGCCCCTTATGAATTACTTCACATGGATCTTTTCGGTCCAGTGAACGTAAGGAGCATAGGTGGAAAGTACTATTGTTTAGTTGTCACAGATGATTACTCATGATATTCATGGGTTTTCTTTTTAGGTACAAAAGATGAGACAATGGAGATGCTGATTGATCTTTTTACAAAATTAGAGAACGTCCATGATGCACGGATCAAGAGGATAAGGAGTGAAAATGACACGGAGTTCAAGAATCAAGTTCTGGATCTCTATTGTCTTTGCAAGGGAATTGAACATCAATATTCTGATCCTTATACACCTCAACAGAATGGAGTTGCTGAGAGGAAGAACAGGACGTTGATTGGAGTTGCAAGGACTATGCTTTCTGATTCAAAGCTTCCAGTTCTCTTCTGGGGAGAAGTTGTGAACACAGCTTGCTATGTCCTGAACAAAGTTTTGACGGTTAAACGGTTTAACAAAACATGTCACGAACTATTGTTTAACCGAAAACCAAACTTAAAATTCTTTGAACCATTTGGATTACCCTGCACCATTGTGCGAAACAAAGACAAGCAAAATTCGGTGAGGTAGCTGATGAGGGTTACTTTCTAGGCTATATACCTGGAACACCGAATAAAAGGGTTTTCAATCTAAAAACCTGTAAAATTGAGGTGGTGTTTAACATGGAAATCACTAGTTATTCACTTCAACAATCAATGAGTGGTCCTCCTATATTGTATGATTATGACAGTGTGTTTAAATCATTTAATATTCCTGATTTTTCCAATGCAGATGAGTCTCAAGTGATCCATACTGTGATCACTGAAGATGGAGAGTGTGACTTCATGCCTAGATCGAGTGTATCGATGACAGATGATCCAGAAACTTCTTCCAGTGCAGCTCCAGAGGACTCCAGTGATAGTGAGTCAGAACAGCTTCAGGGGGAGGACTTCACTAATCCGTTTGCTACTGCTAATATTCAGGGGGAGGTTGGATCTAATCTGGGAGATAATCTGGTTGTTGACACCATTGCTACCACACGAGTGCAACGAGATCATCCAGTTGAAAACATCATAGGTGATCCTGTTGCAGGTGTTCAGACGAGAAGAGGTGTGCTCGAAGGTTCCTGTTTGTTTACTTCGATTCAGAAGACTGGGTTGATTTTTGAGTGTTTGTATAGTTGCTTCATTGCCCAAGGGAGCCGAAGAATGTTCATATGGCTCTAAAAGACAATTGTTGGGTGGAAGCTATGCAAGAGGAACTAGCTCAGTTCAAGAAGTTGAAAGTTTGGGAGCTAGTTGATCTACCTGAAGGAGAAAAAGAAATAGGCACTAAGTGGGTGTTTAAGTGCAAGAAAGACGACCGAGGCATGGTGATAAGGAATAAGGCTCGGTTGGTGGTGAAAGGGTTCAATCAGCAAGAGGGGATTGATTATAATGAAGTGTTTGCATCAGTAGCGAGGTTGGAAATAATTCGTTTGTTCCTAGCTTTTGCTTCATTCAAGGGCTTCAAAGTTTACCAACTAGACGTGAAGAGTGTGTTTCTTTACGGGAAAGTCCAAGAAGTGGTGTATGTCTCACAACTAGACGGGTTTACTGATCCAGACTATCCAGATCGAGTCTATCGACTTGATAAGGCATTGTATGGATTGCATCAGGCACCTAGGGCATGGTATGAGACACTGTCAGCACATTTGTTAAAACATGGTTTCGAAAGAGGTCAGATTGACAGTACACTTTTCATTAAAAGGAAGAAGGGAAGACTTTCTGCTGGTACAGGTATACGTAGATGACATCATTTTTGGTTCATCTGATGAGAACATGTGTCATGATTTCGAAGAGGTAATGAAGAGAAAGTTTGAGATGAGTGCGATGGGTGAGCTATCCTACTTTTTGGGTTTACAAGTTGAACAGAAGAAGGATGGGATGTTCATACATCAGACGAAGTATGTGTATGACATTTTGTCTCGTTTCAAAATGGAAGATTTCGCTACTTTCAATACACCTATCTGTGAGAATCACAATCTTGGTCCAGATAATGAGAGTGTGGAGGATGTTAATCCAACTCAATACAGGGCAATGATTGGTTCTCTGATGTACTTGACTGCTTCAAGACCCGATATCATGTTCGTAGTATGTCTTTGTGCCAGATATCAAGCGAATCCAAAGGAGTCCCACATGAAAGCCGTGAAGCGATTCTTCGTTACTTGAAGGGGAAACCTAAAATTGGGTTATGGTATCCAGCTGCTAGTGATTTGAAGTTTGTTGCTTTCACTGATTCGGACTTTGGAGGATGCAAATCTACAAGAAAGTCTACCACAGGTGGTTGTCAGTTCTTAGGAGGGAGGCTAGTGTCATGGCAATGCAAGAAGCAGTCTTGCGTGTCTACCTCGATGTGTGAAGCTGAATATATTGTTGCGGGTAGCTGTTGCTCTCAGGTTCTCTGGATCCAATAGCAGATGCGTGATTACGGTTTGAATTTCACTCGTACTCCTATTATGATAGACAATAATGCCACTATATCAATCACCAACAATCCCGTAAAACACAGTCGCACAAAACATATTGACATTCGTCATCATTTTATACGGGATTGTGCTGAAAAGAAATTAATTGAACTGTATCGAGTCGACACACTTGATAACCTGGCAGATCTTTACACAAAAGCATTTGACAGGGCTCGTTTTGAACATTTAGTTGAACTCAACGGGATGAGGAATACTGAATAACCATTTTTCCATAAAAATAGTTTGTAAATAATTTACTGCTTTTCAAAAATAAAAAACATAAAAAAATAGAAAATAAAAAAAGAGTTTACTGTGTGAAAAATATGAAATGATAGTACATCAGCAAGTTAGACTGTCACACTGAAATTAAAAGAAACTTGCTTAAGTGTGATAGCAGCTTCATCATATGATGTACCAGTAGGCAAAAGGCATGAAATAATCAACTTACCTTTGTGATACAAACATAACATAAACTGTGTATGAGTGGGTAACATATCAGTGGCGTATGGTTTTATAACCTTAAATCGTGCGTTGATAGATTGCCAAAATATGAGGTTTTAGGTCTTTATATCGTTATTTCATCCGGGGTATCAAGGTTGTCCTTCTGCTGCATCCAGATATATCCTGACCTAGGCACAACCAGGATATCTTAAAAGAGCTAAAATTCCAAATCCCAAATATTGAAGAAGCTCTCCTAGAGAGTCATTCAAATGTGCAAAATTGCACTATTCATACCAAAATTTGGTATTTGTCCTAACCCTCGTTGGATTTTGGTCTCTTTGCTATACGGAAGTTCTGACCTAATCACCAACTATCTAACGTTGTAATTCCAAAGGATGAATTTCGGTATACTCACCTACTACGATGAATTTTTGTGTATACCTTGATCGCGAGGGTATGTCCTGAAGTGGGACACACTAGTATATCGGTATAAACTATCTAAACAGATCACGAGGTAATGGTACTTGAAAGGTTCATGTATTTTGTTTAAGTGGATAAACAATACTGGTAATCGTCTTGAACTACTTTTCATAAATATTGCATATAAAATAATTAGATAGTGTGAAAATAGTTTGATGTTGCTGATATGATCTTCTTACCGGTGATACTCACAAAAATAGAGTGTTTATTATTTCGTTATTTATTTGCTTTCACAAAATATAAAAATCCAAAAATATTTCATTTTCTTGTATATTTTTAATGTACGGGATATTGGTTATTTATGGAGGAGTTGTTACCGATAGGGGGAGACGATGTTAGAAGCCGAGTTCAAAATTTTTTAAGATACTGCAGGTTCATGGTGTTTAACATTTTGAGTATGTGTTTTGAGTTGAGAAGTGCTTAATCTGTGATACAATTTTACTATCTCTTGAATAATAATAATTGTTTAACTTGTGTTGAAAAATTCTTATGGTTTCTCGAGATGTTTGTTTTATAGTATAAAGATTGTAGCAATGTGTTGCTGAGAGGTTTGGTGAAGATGAGTTTGCTTGGATGCATGGTAGAACCTACTTTCTATATTGCAGACAAAGTTGCAGAGTTTTGAAGATTGCTATGCAAGTACTAAACTGGAGTTTTACTCAAATGCTAACGATTTAGAAGATTTGGTGATTTGATACATCAGCTTAGGGGGAGTATGTTGCTGACAGAAGCTGTTAAAGCTGAAGCTATCAAAAGACCAACATTTTTCAAAGATACTGAAGCTTGCAAGATGACTGAAGACTAAGTTATCTTATGAAGCTATTGTCAAGGGGGAGTTTGTTGTTGCATATTTGGGACAACAACTTAGATTTGGTCTTTGGATATCTTGTAATTAGTAAAATGATAAACCGTTAGCGGGTTTTGTTTTGTAATAGTGAATTAGAAGTAATTAGGTTGAACTAGATACAAAAGAGAGCATGGTAGGAGAACTGGGCCTTAAACCCATTAGCAGTCCATATAGGAAAACCTAGCCCATGAGCATAGTCTATCTCTATATATAGGGATGTTGTGATTAGGGTTAAGGTTGCTCAGTTAGTTGCTGGTTCTATTGTTTATTTGCAGAGAGAATTGCTTTAGAGAGTTTTTAGAGAGAGTCTTGAATTGGTTGTAAACACGTTGTGTTCGATAATCAATAGAAGACGGTTTAAAGGAATTCGTGTTCGTGTTCGTGTTTTATGTGAAATCTGATCTAGGGGATTCCGCACTCTAGATTAGATAGACGATTCTGTCAAGATCCATAAGGACTAGGGGACCTACAATGATTATGGTGACTTGAAAGAATAGGATACAAGTCGAGATGGACTCAAGCACGAAAGGCTAACGGGTCAAGAAGAGGCAAGGAAGCGGATACGAATATGGACGCATAAGGTAAGTGAGTTCCGGAATCACTTCTTCTTTTGTAAACGAATATTGTTATGTTGAATGCAAGGGGTTGTGTAAGAAATTACGGATAAGGGAAGGAATCAAGGTATGTATTGTTGTGATAAGTTATAGGATTTCAACTACGTTCGGAAATCATAATGGAAGTAAACGGGTCGAAATGTAGAAGTATGTGTCGGGTGTGGGATTTGGATGTTATGGTATGGGAACCATATAATAACATTTAAGAATAATAGAACTAAAGAAAGTACTGTTATAACGGGCCGTAAATAGTAGCTATGTTGGAAATAACTTAGAATAGTCGAACGGGTCAAAAGAATCAAGTAAGTATGGTAGAAGTATAGATTTGATTAAGGAGACATGGGTTAAGTGTTAAAAGGGTATGGGAAGCTTTCGGAATGTTATGGGGTAAAACAGGACATAATAAGTTAGTTCGGGTTAGAACGGGAATTGGAAATGGGTTGTGTAAGCTTGAGTAAGGAAACAGCGTCGGCAACACAGAAGGGGCGTCGCCGACGGCCTTCTTAGCCGTCGCCGACGCTGCCCCTTCTGCCGGCGCACTAACTAACTGTCTACGCAATTGTATACCGACGTGACAATCTAGGTGGCGTCGATGACGCTATAGAAGGGCGTCGCCGACGCATCCCACAAACTTGGCATGCTGATTTTATTAGTTATTCGCATCCGAGTTTCATATCTCCTAATATTTGTTCTGAACTCCTCAATGAAACCCGAAAAGTGAAAATAACTAATAGTGAGTTACATGGACTTACTGAACCGTGGTGATGATTGTCGGAGGTGAATAAGTATGTAAGCATGTATGAGTGTGGCTAAATTACATGATAGTGGTGGAATCCCTGGGTAGACACGATTAGAAATAAGCATGCGTATGGGTTCGTATGTGCAAGTCTTAATTATATGGATATGTTAGTAAAATTTATGGGTAATTAAGGGCCTGTATGTATGTATACACGACTTCAATAGGTATGAACATTAACGTTACTAATTATTGCTCTGAGAATGAAATGAAAGTGCAGGTTTACTTATGTTGACCTTTGAAGATTGACGATTGGGATGCAAGATCATAAATGGAACGATAATCGAAAGGATTTCATGAATAGAAAGAATATGGAGTGATTCATTTAATTATGAATTTATGTAGGATGTCACTGAATATTAATAATGCGAATGTATGTGGTGATTGCAGGTTGCACCGAGTTAACATTACTATGGAATTTAAAGGGTTGAAGATCGAGTCAAGGAGCAAGGATTGTATGGAAGAGCGGTCTCATAATTTGTATCCAATTGCATTTAAGAAGTTAATCAAGAATGAATGTTGTAAATCATTTCAGGAAAGTGTCCAACATTTTACTAAAGGAACCTTCAAGTAGTTTATATAGACTATAAAGAAAGAATTTTCGAGTCGGTATTTCCGCTGCGTCGTTTTGGGTCAAAACGTGTTTAGGGTGTGATAAGCTGGTATCATTCAAGGCAAACACATCTCCATTATGCACTACAACCTTTGTGTCCTCCACTTAGTCATTTGTTTGCAATGTTAGATTTCATTACAAAATCCTTATTACCAAAACTTTATGGTACAAATGCAAGACACCCCCACATTTAAGTGTTATCGTATAACATTCAGATGGGGTAATGAAAGCCATTTCTACATATCCTCCCTCACATTTCTTGCCATTTGATCAACATTTCCGTAACTTCACTTATAATGTCTTTTATACACATATGATTGAATAAGATCAACCTCATTATATCAGTGAATCCAACTCTTATTGCATTAGCTTACATAAGCTTCCGAGCTGACCAAATCAACACATGCCATTGTCATAAGTTTTTCATTAACTTAGAATGATTCTAATTTAACATCTAGAATAAGCCTAGACAATGAGTTCTCCTCATTAGCTTTTCAAACAAACTCTTCAAAAGTTACATGTCTTTTCCTTATAATTAATGAAAATTCTTCCTCAACTTTGTCTATATACAAATTCTTTTTGTATTCATACACATTTGAATGTTTAAAGTTAATTAGTCTCCATCAAGACCCATAATTAACAAGTACTAATCTAGCATGATTTAGACTACAATAATTTAGCATGTGAACAGAAGATGCATCATTCTGATTCTTCATATCCCCAAGGATATCATAATATCACTTTGCAACATTCATCCATTGTTAAGCCAAAATAATGAGACTTATTCATAATCCTAAAACGTCAATATCTAGGAAGGTCTCACAAATTATTGCATATAGCACATAACTAAATTTTATCACTCAATTAAGGAACATAGCATGTTTACCTTTGATCTCCAACGTTTTACCATTGACTCATAAGTACTTAAACATAAGTCTTAATCCAAGTCACTTGGTGAACACACTCATCACCAACAAGATGAATGTTCCTCGTTGCAATCACTATTATGTGGAAGATAGAGTCAACTAGATCCACACTCAACAACATGGCATTCATAATTTTGCCATAAGTGATTTGCACACATCTATTGTTATTCATTAGGAGAGAGATATATATATTTAGGATGCTCTTCCAAACGAAGGTAAATTTTCCATATTCAAGTGGTAGACGCATCTACGTATAAATCTCGCAAGATTTATTAAAGGTATACAGTAACATATAGTACTTTTACTTTCATATGTTAGAATTTAAACTTGTGAATTTTCCATTGACTTCTAACATAGTATTTCGACATAAATCTCGTTTGTGTATTTCATCTCAATACACTCACTACTCACTCGTGATGTGGTTACACATTTGATGTCTCGTCTTTGACTTTTAGTCAATGCAACAACTCTTAAGTTGTTTATGTCCAAGTATTTTCATGTACTATCCATTTAAAACCTTAATTTTTTTAAATAATGTATAATTAACATTATAATTATTTTCCACAAAAATAATTTAAACGTCACAAACATTAGTGATTTATTTCTTTGTAAAAAATTGCATGTGTTATACGAAGATATTGAACACGAAACAATAAAATATATTAGAAACTAAATCATAAGTGCCGAACACTTTTGAAATTTAAACGGAAGCATAGACGATATGTAGACATCAAATATCAAAGTGTTTTTATCTTCAACATTTTATAATCTTACCAAAATCTACTCAATGATATCGTCCCATGGCATGTCTTGAGATACTCCCTCAATAAGACTCCATGCACTTGTAAGTACAAGTTTCTCATTTCATCTTGAAACTTTAAACTTGGACAATTCTACATATAACAACACCAAGTTGTTACAAAGACTAGTGAACTTGAACAATTAAATTTGTTCACAACAACACCAAGTTGTTTTCCACCAAATAATATCCATGAGATTGTTACTTTGTTCACCATATGCTATTTCTAGCAAGAGTAGTGAAGCATTTGAATTATCAATACTATGCAAAACTTTGTTTTAAAAATCACTCTAAAACATTTCCTTGGTTTTGCAATATACTATATTAATAATATTAATTAGGGTTTATGAGAACTTAAATCAAAACCCAAAATATCAAATGGTTTTATATTATTTAGTCTTACTACGCATGTACTAAACGTTTTCTAACACGCGTGTTAGAAAAAAATGTTATAACGGCACATATAGAATCGAACTTTTACATAAAACATTTCCAATGATAACGTTTATAAAATAAACTATTTCTAATCGTTTTTAATGCACACATAGGCAATTAAACGTTTACATAAAACATTTTAGTTCATTATGGCTCATAAAAATGAACAATCTCTAGACTTTTATTCGTGATACATGTTTTCTAACACACATGCTAGAAAATTAAAGTCATTTTATATATACAAATAATGACCATTTTGATTCAAAAATCAAAAACTAAAGTAGGTGAAAATCCAATACAACAAAACCACCATTTTATGGTGACTTAATTATTGAAGCCAATTAAACATCAACTTTAATGCATGACTTTTTATTTCTAAACCATATAAGAATTATATAATGTGTTTATATTCATTAGAATAAATGATACAATAAATTACTTATATAAAATGTTTGCATAAAACACTTCAAAACATTTATATTCTAACCTTTTTTTACAAACATGTTAAAATTAAAGAAAATCTAACACGCACGTTAGAAATATTAACATTTCCACAAAATGTTAATTCGACTTGTTATAAACACATATTTGGTTCTTATAAATAAGTCATTTCTAATACACACATTAGAAAATAAACAATTAAAAGTTGCTTCCAAACAAACACTTTTCATGAATCGTTTCTAACACGCATGTTAGAAGACAAGTGATTACAAAAATCATTTGCATTTTTTATAGACTGTTTCTAACACTTTTGTTAGAAATGAACAATTACAAAAATTATTATAAATCTTATCAATAAATAATTTCTAACATACTTGTTAGAAATAAATGATTACAATAATCATTATCGTACATATCAATAAATAGCTTCTAACAGGCTTGTTAGAAATGAACAATTACATAAATCGTTATAAACATATTAGTTTATCTATAAAACGTGATTCTAACCCGCTCGTTTAGAAATAAATGATTACAAAAATTATTATAAGGCGTATTAGTTTATACAAAATAAACTATTTCTAACACTACACCGGTCTAACACGCACGTTAGAGAATTTTAACGTTTACAAAAAAACGTATGGTTTACTCTAATAAACCCGATCTAACACAAAGGTTAGAAAAATTAACGATTACAAAATCGTTTAAAAAACCCAACGGTTGAACCAAAATTAATCGTTTTGTATCACGGTATAGGATTTAAAATTGTACTTAATCTCAATAAATCCAAACACATCAAGTTGTACTACATACATATTTCCCAAAACAATATTTATAAGATCATAATCTCTAAAAATATTTTTTTATTATAAATCCTTTCGTGAACCCAAAATCCTTATAAATAAAATTTTAAAATTGTAGCAACAATCTCACGATATCTGTTTTAAGCTTGTAGGACATGGATCACAATTTTATTAACAAAACTAGTAAAAAAATAAATAAAGATACTCTCTTTAAATATTTGGGAAATTGTAGTAAGTAAACAGTGTACAAATTCAAACGAAGATAAATATGGACTACAACATATTTAAAAAAATCAATTGATTCAAACCAATATCTATAAAAGATAAAGTCTTTAACTTGATCTTTAGTAACGTATTCTTGTAGTCTCCTTAGCAAGATCTTCAAAAGATAGACTAATCAACTTTGTGCTCGAACAAAGCCTTCTTGCAATATCCCTTGCTACAAGAAAGGACAAACGATGTTGACGGTTGTGGCTGCGGCACGTGTTCAGCACGCTTCCCTTACTACCGGAAATGGCCACGCGCCCGAGGTTTCATCAGATAAAATTATAGTGTTAAAAGTTGTGGAAAATATGAAAAGAAGGTGATGGAATCGAGTAGAGAAAACTTATCTCTCTAAATACCCAACATGGATCTTCAAATATTTTTCTTTTCCATAACTCTTCATGTATACATGTATTTTCCTTGTATCATATCTCTTGTATTTCTCTAGTGTATTTGCATAAAAGACACATAGTCTTCTAAGTATCCAAGAGTTTGTTTTTTAAGAGTCTCAAAGATTATATACTTAAAACTTAATAAAACTCAACAAATGCCATCAATAAAACTCTACTCAAAAGTTTCACCATATGAAGAGTTAAAGAGTCTTATAATTATAGACTTAAACTCTAATAAACATCATCAAATGTCATCAATAAAACTCTACTCAAGAGTTTCACCATATGAAGAGTTTAATTAGTAATTATAATTTCACTCAATTATAAATTAACTAAATACCCATTCACTAATTTTCCAACAAAAAAGATATTTTATTGTGAACACAATTACGTTTTCAATAAAATATATATCAAAAACCAAAAAAAAAAACAAATACTTATACTGCTACCGGAGTTTTCGAAAAATGTTACTTCAGTTTTTCAAGATATAGAACAAAAACTATAAGGCCCCAACCAGTTTCAGCAAACCATTCAAACCAAGCTTTTAACCTCAAAAACCCTCCTTTTTCTAGTGTTAGATACCCCGTTTACACCGTCCCCTTGATCCGGATTGACAAAAAACCCTCCTTTTTCTTGTATAAAGTACGCCATTTACACCGTCCCCTTGATCCAGATTGAAGGAATGACCCCGATTTTGAAACCTTCCTTCGAAACCCTTGACGCAAGGTGACGATCGAGCTAAAATTAGTCCCTCCCTCTAACCCTTTTCTTTCTCTAGAATAGCAAAAAAAAAAGTGAAGACGGAAATGAGGGGTTGCCCATGTTCCCGTCCTATTTACCTATTATTTATGGTTTGCCTTATTAAAATTACCATAAGGCGTTTAAGGCCCACGCAAATCCATTACCCCACTACGCTTTTTAAACATAAATTAAGTCCATGCCATAGTGTTTCATTTTTATAGAATTTGTGGTGTTACAAGTTTAACTTCTTACAATAAGTTTCGTTCTCAAAACCTTTTACCTGTTAAATAGTTGTGGGTTTGCCTCATTTCTTCCTCTGGCTGCCATGTGACCTTTAAGCCATCTTTGTGCCTCCATTAAACTTTCACTTGTAGTATAACCTTATTCTTTAATCGTTTTTCTTTCCTTTCTAGTATTGCTACTCGATCCTCAATAGGTATATATGTTCCTTCTGTTGGAATTGAACCCTACAAAAGAACATATGATAGAAAGCCAAAATATACTACAAACCTCTGATCCTTAATAATAATAAAACGTCTACTGGAGTCAAGCTCTGTTGAAGACTAAAAGCTAAGGTCTGCCAAGGTAAAGCTATATTGAAGACTAAAACCTAAAGATCTGTCAAGGCAAAGCTTTGCTGAAGTCCAACAGAGGATGTCTCATCATTGTTTTCTATCAGTCTTTGTAATGTTTAGTATGGCAGTGTTTAGCTTAGCAGATGTTGTTAGTTTGTTATATTGTTAGATGTCGCGTTCTTGCTGACATCATCATAAGATGCTCAGTGGTTAGAATTGTAGTATAAATAGAACAGTGCATGTACTGTTCTATTAGATCACTTTTCATCACTTATCAATCTGACATTCTTCTTTACATTTTGTACAAACAAAATCAGTGATCTTAGGGTGAGGGGGAGATTGTGATTTACATGCAAGTGATTACAATCACAAAAGTATGATAATGAAAATAATCTCTCAATTGTTATGAATCAAACTTCATCATTCCGCTGCATTTACATCTGATTTATCTACTTCCATTCCTTCTCTTTAGAACTTTCATAACAATTCAAACTCAGATCCTAACAATTGGTATCAGAGCTTGGTCAATCGAATTTGATTTAACAATCAATTTGGTTTGAACAGATTAGCTCTCATTGCTAATTCGGTTTGTTCGTTTGTATTGAAAACAGAGTTTGATTACATTTTCAAAGTTTTTAAACAAAAATCTGTTTGTAAACAATAGGAATGTCACACAATCCACAATTTCTTAAAACACCGGCAACATTTTTAAACCACCGATCCTTGTCAGATTTGAGTATAATATCTTGCAAAGACGGATGGGTCATGTCCTTGCTCAGCAAAACACCGGTTGCTGGAAGTTGGTCATCATTGGACCTCATGTTCCAATGATACCGAGTACAGAGGACCCTAAAGTCCTAGTACCAAAGAATCCTAAAACTACTCCGAGCAAAATTTCCAAAAAATCGAGCTAGATGCAAAGGCATTTTGCATCGTGGCCTCTGAATTGTCAAACGACATCTATGCTGGCCTGTTGCATTGCAACCGTGCAAAGGACTTATGGGATGCTTTGAAAGAGCAATTCGGTGGGACTGGGAAATGATAGAAAATAACAGAGAATTTTTAAACCAACAATACGAAACGCTTTGTCATGTTAAAGGAGAGTCATTAACCCAACAATTTGAAAGGTTTAGCTGTCTCATTAGTGAGCTTAAACTGGTTAATGTTGAGTTTGCAAATTCGACTTTAAATAGTCGTTTTCTTAGATCATTACCCGACAAGTGGGACACTAGAGCTTTTGTAACTCGAAATTCAGTTGGGTTCAAAGAAATGAATTTAACACAACTTCATGGTAGGCTCCTCACTTATGAGAGAGAGCTGAACCAGAAAAAGAAGCTACAAGAATTTGGTAAGGTGGCTGATGACTATGCATTCGGTAGTACAACACTTTTTGGCCAAGAAGAAGCCACTGCAGTTGTAAGGATCAGAGTTATGATCATTTTATTGTTATCCTCTGGTGGTAATTTCAACTCTGATTCTTACAACCTAATTATGCATTTGCTGCTAATGGGGAAAGCCAAACTTTTGATAATTTAACCTTTGAGTTGAATGACCTTCAATATTTTGACCCTTCAGATTTGGAAGAGATGGATATTTTGCACCAGTTGGCTCTATTAAGTGTTAGGGCTAGCAAGTATTACAAGCGAACCGGTAGAAAGTTCCCAGGGTTGTATGGGGGGCTAAAAGTTGGGCCGGATAAGTCAAAGATTAAATGCTATAAGTGTAATAGGCTAGGACACGTTGCTAGAGAATGTAGGTCTCAATCAACTATACCGATTATCACACACCCTAGCCCAAGAACTCAAAACAATCAATATACTGTCCATTATTCCCAATATACCCTGCTCCTCATATGCAAAACACTGCTCATTTTACACACCGTGCTACTATTGTTCCTGTGCAATATGTTCAAACCACTATTCCCCAAATTCAATATGTTCAAGCACTAATTCCTCAGGTTCAAATGCAACCTACACCACAAGTTACCAAACCACTGCTCTGATAGAGGTTAATCAACAAAGTTTCTTTACTCAGAGTTTTGTTGATTGGAGTAGCTTGCCTGAGGATTTGAATGA
This sequence comes from Scalesia atractyloides, assembly GCA_947069175.1. NCBI lineage: Eukaryota > Viridiplantae > Streptophyta > Magnoliopsida > Asterales > Asteraceae > Scalesia > Scalesia atractyloides. Next base: position 88,396,666 of record CAMTDV010000008.1, read on the forward strand.
TGAAAACTTTGCTCTAGTTTCCAACACTAAAAAGAAACAAAATGATTTTTGTTTTATGGCACTAGATACAATAGTTGAGGGTGATGAATCTAGGGAAGTGGAGTCTAAATCTATTGTGTCTGATGTTCATGATGAAACAGTTGTTATAAAAGAAAGTGTTGATGAAGATTTGAAACCTCTGTTTGATCCATGGGATGCAAGTGTATGTGAAGGTGAATGTGACTGCGCCATGATGGCTGCTACGAATGTCACACCTCGACCCGTAGCGGAAAAGGTGATCGGGGCATGATTGGGTTATCATCAAAGCTCATGACATTTATTATAATGTTTCATATTTATTATTTCAATTTAATAGAAGTCATACAACCATATCAAACAAATACAACATGTTCAATTCATCCTTCTAAACTTCATTATTTTTTTCTAAGCCAATTTCCTATGTTTTCCTTGCTTCATCCTGTTCACCTGTATCATATGTAAAAATGGTTTTTGGATCAACAAAAAGTTGGCGAGTGAACCTTGTTAGAAAACAGTTATTATTATTTCTGGTTGTATTTAATATGGAAAAATCGTGCAATATTCATATATGAACAAATGTAAATAAACATACAATAACATCAATTGGCAGACAACAACAAACCATTAGCATACGATATCAAACCACAACAAACCATAACATACATTAACAAACCAACAGCATACAATAACAACAATTAATAACATACATTAACAAATCAATAGCATACAATAACATATCAACAGGCACAAACTTGCGGCCCAAGACACTTACCCAAAGCCCCCCCTATCGCGACCGCCCCCTAAATAAATAACGTAAATAAACTGTGCGATCAAGACTCAATCAAACGGAGCCGATCGTATTACATGTACTGAAAATAAAAAATGTCTGTGCGATCAAGGCTCAATCAAACGGAGCCGATCGTATTGCATGTACTGAAAATGAAAAATGTCTGTGCGATCAAGGCTCAATCAAACGGAGCCGATCGTATGTTGGCACGCCAGGTTCACGCTCATAATGTAATGGGGAACATGCTCAACGCTCATAATGTAATGGGGAGCGGCGGCCTATGAAATTGCATGTACTTGAAAATAATAAATTTAATTTAAACAATAATCACACAAACAGTTTATACAAACTGAATACACATTTATTCATGATATGATGTATGCACAATGATTTAAATATAATAAATAGTAAGACACATGATACACCTCAAAAACGTGATTTAAACGGGGAATTTGTAGAGATTTACTCACAGTGGGTGCGTTCGGTGAATGATGATGTATGCGCACGAGTTTAGAGGATTGATCGTCGAGGAATAATTAACCTAATTAATAAGGAAAAAGTAAGGTAAATAAATGGATTTTATTATCAACTTTAATAGGATTTTTGGATATATTTTTGTGAGTTTTAGGCTAGTTTCTAACCTTAAAAATGTTATTTTTAAGTATTTTTAATTGGTTTTTAAATAAAATAAATAAATAAAAATAATAAAAAATGTTGACTTTTTGACCGTTGACTTGACCGTTGACCGTTGACTTGTTGACCGGTTTTATTGTGTAAGTGTATGCGCCGGGTGAGGCTCGAACCCGAGACCTCCCGTACGCGTGCACGCAGCTCTACCAACTGAGCTACGTGTCTAACCCGAAATATTTCTGTTTTTAATTATATTTATATACTAACTAAATTAATCCGAAATTCATTTATTTTTAAAAAGATTTCACTGTGACGACTCGGTGCACTCCACAGGTCTCGAACCCGGGACCTGTGGTTTAGGTTAACACACAGTCCACCGCTGGACTGTGTGTCTAACTTGTTAAATAATCTGATTTTTATTATACTTATATACAAACTAAATAATTTCGTTTCTGCTTTATATAAAAAGTTTGATAATTGTCCGGACCGGTGCGGTAGTCTGGACTCGAACTCGTGACATGTGGTTTAAACGTTCACACAGTCCACCACTGGACTGTGTGTCTATCTTGGTTATTATTCCGGTTTTTATTAAACTTAACATCTATTGCAGTGAATCCGGTTCGGTTAAAAAAAGAACATTTTTATTAAGGTGAGTGTGCGTGGGACAAGAATCGAACTCGGTACGTAAGCGTGTTTTATTTGCACACAGTCCACCGCTGGACTATGTGTCTAACCCGAGATATATCTTGATTTTAATTAAACATATACAATACTGAACTTCGTCTTCTTCGTCAGACTTAACCAGAATCGGAGTCTGACTGGTTCATCGATTTTAATCAAGTTCTTTTAGTGTGTTGCGCTTAATTACAGGTGAGATTAATAAAAGAACGAGAGATTAAGTGTAAGGTATACCGAACAGGGCTCCTCTGTTTCGCCGGCGAAACTCCGATGACAGCAGATGATTCCGGCGACGTGTGTCCTGCGGCAGAGGGTCTTCAGGGAGCTTGAGATGAGTGTGGGTGGCTTCGGTATGAGCTCTGGGTGTTTAGTTTTTAGAGTAATGCACAGAGGTGAAAAGGTTCGGTTTTCCGGCGAGTGGCAGAAATTCTCCGGCGAGTGAAATTACGTCGGGAAAGAGTGTGATAACAGAGGTTAGAGGGGGTATTTATAGGGCAGAACATTGACGAATTTGGTCCGTTTTTCGTCTTGATTCGTCGGTTAATGATTTTCCGGCGGTTATGACTTGCGTCGCGGGTTCAGACGTCGGTTATAACCGATGTAGTAGTTAATGTTTACGTTAAGCCATAGATAACCGACGACGTTTGACGAAATCGTCGGATTTTCCGGCATCAACGGATTTGGGCGCGTCAGGTGACTGGGTTTTGATTTCTGTTTCATTATTTGAATTAATTGTCTGGATATATTACTAAAGAATACAAGTGGCGGAGTGGTTTGATGGATGAGTGTTAAGTCATTGTTGAATTCGCTGGCTGACCCGGGTTCGAAATCCGGCAGCAGCCTTTTATTTTTAAACCACTATTTTTTATACTTTTTCAAATGTAAATTATATATTCCAATATACTTATTAATTATGTATCGTTTAAAATTAATTTGGGCATTAAATACGCAACGAAATTTTTAATTGATTGTTCGGTTAATAAACGGAGCGGGTTTGGTAAATCCGGTTTTTGACGGATGTTACAGTATCCCCTGCTTTTTAGAAATTTCGTCCCGAAATTTAAGTAGTGACATATTTGTCTAAAAAGGATGGTGTTTAGTTTGACAGTTACATGCTTAGAAAAAGAGTAAGAGTTTAAGTTTTTGTTGAGGCGGTAACGTCCCTTGTAAGGGTTAAGTACCCTGTTACAGGAATCGCTTTTTGTTGCCTACGGTAAAAATATTGATAAGCAGAGTTGATTCACTAAATATGATATCATGCGTAAGAGTTTTGATATGTTTGGGAAGATATGGTTATATCCTAAAGCAAAACTTCTAATACTAAAACCTACATGGAACTTCTCATAACCACCTGACAATGCCTCTGATCCTCTGGAAAGAATACTTATATATAGGAAGTACCAACGGCGTATCCACCATATTCTTGTCAAATTTCCATTGGTTTTATCAGTTAGTTATGATTGGTTCTATGATGTGACTCTAGAACACAAATAAACATAACAACCAATATCTGAGTCCTAATTCTGATAGCATACATGTTGGATTGATGACACAATCCAATTCCTTTAAAGGATGAGATGATATGAATGCTAAATCAGTGAGTATAACACAAACTTCAATCAAGACAATACCAAATCCTACATGGAATTTCTCATAACCGCCTGATAATGCCTCTGATCCTTTGACAAGAATACTTATATATAGGAAGTACCAGCGGCGTATCCACCATATTCTTGTCAAATTTTCATTGGTTTTATCAGTAAGTTATGATTAGTCCTATGCGACTCTAAAACATAAACAAATACAACAACTAGAGCTTGAGTCCTTGAATGATGACAATACCTCTCTCGTTTGTTATGATGGAGAGGTTAGTCTATGTAGAAAATGGAACACAATCCAATTTCTTTAAATGACGAGTTGATATCAATGTTGAACCAGTGAGTGTAAAATAAATTTCAATCATAACATTACGAAATCCTACATGGAACTTCTCATAACCGCCTGATAATGCCTCTGATCCTTTGACAAGAATACTTATATATAGGAAGTACCAGCGGCGTATCCACCATATTCTTGTCAAATTTTCATTGGCTTTATCCGTAAGTTATGATTAGTTCTATGTGACTCTAAAACATAAATAACACAACAAACAATGCCTGAGTCATAATTCTGATAGTATACATGTTTGAATGATGACCGTCCCTCTCTCGTTTGTTGTGATGGAGAGGTTAGTCTATGCAGAAGTGAGACACAGCCCAACTTCTTTAAATAATGAGATTGAAATACGTTGAGATGTATGATGGTATGAATGTTGAATCAATGAGTATAAAACATAACTGAAATAATAATTCGCATGAAGATTCTTGGATAAACTTCCAATTTAAAATTGAGACACGTGAGAATTGAGATAACATAAAGAAAGCATTAAAACTAAGCAGTGGAAGTTGAATCTTGATTGTTGGTGAAGGGGACTAGTTGAGTGTTTTCGTTTGGGCCGTCATTATCTTCAACCGGATTGACGTTGATCTTGAAAACTCTTCCTCTTGCTGGTGGCCTAGTGATTGGGTTTTCTTGATTTGCTTGGTTAACTGGGTTTGCTTGAGCTTGGGCGTTTATGATGTTAACCAATTGAGGGCACGTGTTTCTAAAGTGGGTAGGGTCGCCACAATTGAAACAAGCTCGAACATATGGGAACATGGGGTATTGGGGTTGTTGATATGTTTGGTTCATGCTTTGAGTAAGAAGTGAGGTTTGGTTTTGAGGGGTGCGGCAAACCTTGCTCAAATGACCACAGCGTCCACAACTCGCACATAGTCGACAAAGCACGGTAGATGGATGGTGATAAAAACAGGTGTTACATCGAGGGTGAGGTCCATGGTAAGGTTTCTTATTTGGGTAGGTTGAGTTGGGTGACACTTGAGCGATTGGGATAGCTTGGAGGGGTACGGCTTGTAAGACTGGTTGGTTGCGTTGGGTGACAGCGAAAAGTTGTTCGTCTCGTTTTCTTTTAGAAATGGGTTGAGAAGGGGATTCGGTTTGGGTGTAGTTGGAGGTTTCAGTCGATGCTTTATCCTTCTTTTTCTCCTCCTTGAAGTCTTTGTTCCGCATTCGGTTCTCGGTGAGCTCTGTAGCTAACTCCATTGCTGCTTCCAAGGTTGCAGGTGTGGTACTTATTACAGAGTCTTGAATCTTTGAAGGAAGACCTTGAATGTAGTTCTCGATCAAACGGTAGTGGGGAGTGAACAAGTTGGGAACCATTTGATTTAATTCGAGGAATCTCTTGTTGTAGGTAGTGTGGTCACCTTCCTTTTGTTTCAACGAATAGAACTCATCCTCTAATTTCTTGATTTCGCTCCTTGGGCAAAACCGTCTTGTCATGATTTCTTTCAACTCTTCCCAAGTCACAGTCATAGCATCTTCAACACCTCGTTTAGCCTTCTCTGTATTCCACCAAGTAAGTGCTATTCCAAATAAACGACCAGTAGCATATCGCACTTTGCGATCATCGGGGCAATCGCAAGTTAGAAAAATGTTTTCCATTTCTTCAAACCAATAGAGAAGAGCGGTGACACCTTCAGTCCCTTCGTATTTTGTAGGGTCGCAGGATTTGAAATGCTTGTAAGTGCATTTAGTAGTATTTGGGGAAGGGTTGACAATATTTTGGACTTCTTGATTGACGGGATTAGCGGTAAGGGCTTGTTAGACTTGAATTACAATGTTGGGTATTACGGCAGCCATTTGTTGAGCGATTAGGGTAGCCATGCGCTCGCGGGATTTTCTTGCTCTCGTCTTCCTACGAGTGAGACTAGAAGACATCTACAAGGAATACATATCATGAGTATGAGTTGGATGCTTTTGGGATCATGTGTCGTATTTAGGAATGAACATTTATAAAATAAACATAGCAAAATAAACCTACTACATCCATAGGATGTCTTGGGCTTTGCTCGTAATTGGACCTTGAATGCCGCCATACTTCACTTTCGTAATCACGTGGGCCCCCATGATTACCGGGTTTTTCATATGGTTCGCATGTGTTAGCCTGATTACGTACACTAAAACCCGGAGAAAATCGAGAAATATGTAACGTATGATATTCGGAATGTGTCCAGGTGTGGACACGGTGACACCTCAAAGTGGGGTTAGTTCGAACGACGTTTAGTGTGGCATGCTTTGGCCTAATAGGTCCTTCGTACTCTCATCGTTAGTCCCCAGGTAGGCAAACTGGTCCGTTATATTGGATTTATACGAATGCCAACCTAGACAGGACGTTCCGACTACCGGTACTTGTACCCTTACAGTTACTACATGCCCGTCGCAGAACTCACTTTGATGAGATTTGAAAAATGAAAAATGCGACAAAATCTTGAATAACGGAAGTATGAATATGATTTGAATATGTGAATATTGTAACATGTATGATAAATATGTATGTAAGTATGTATGTCTGACTGTAAGTATAATTCACTAGATATCACAAAATGTAATATTGGAAATATTTGCATGCATTTGTGTATGTAATAAATATGAAACAAATAAATATCATAAGTTTGCATATAACCACATAAACAATTAAAATCTAATCAACTATAGTATAGGCTCTAAGGGTCTAATAACCTATCCTATATCCCTATAGTCAAAAGCTCTGATACCAATCTGTCACACCCCGACCCGCAGCAGAAAAGGTGATCGGGGCATGATTGGGTTATCATCAAAGCTCATGACATTTATTATAATGTTTCATATTTATTATTTCAATTTAATAGAAGTCATACAATCATATCAAACAAATACAACATGTTCAATTCATCCTTCTAAACTTCATTATTTTTCTTCTAAGGCAATTTCCTATGTTTTCCTTGCTTCATCCTGTTCACCTGTATCATATGTAAAAATGGTTTTTGGATCAACAAAAAGTTGGCGAGTGAACCTTGTTAGAAAACAATTATTATTTATTTCTGGTTGTATTTAATATGGAAAAATCGTGCAATATTCATATATGAACAAATGTAAATAAACATACAATAACATCAATTGGCATGCAACAACAAACCATTAGCATACGATATCAAACCACAACAAACCATAACATACATTAACAAACCAACAGCATACAATAACAACAATTAATAACATACATTAACAAATCAACAGCACACAATAACATATCAACAGGCATAAATAAATAACGTAAATAAACTGTGCGATCAAGGCTCAATCAAACGGAGCCGATCGTATTGCATGTACTGAAAATAAAAAATGTCTGTGCGATCAAGGCTCAATCAAACGGAGCCGATCGTATTGCATGTACTGAAAATGAAAAATGTTTGTGCGATCAAGGCTCAATCAAACGGAGCCGATCGTATGTTGGCACGCCAGGTTCACACTCATAATGTAATGGGGAACATGCTCAACGCTCATAATGTAATGGGGAGCGGCGGCCTATGAAATTGTATGTACTTGAAAATAATAAATTTAATCTAAACAATAATCACACAAACAGTTTATACAAACTGAATACACATTTATTCATGATATGATGTATGCACAATGATTTAAATATAATAAATAGTAAGACACATGATACACCTCAAAAACGTGATTTAAACGGGGAATTTGTAGAGATTCACTCACAGTGGGTGCGTTCGGTGAATGATGATGTATGCGCACGAGTTTAGAGGATTGATCGTCGAGGAATAATTAACCTAATTAATAAGGAAAAAGTAAGGTAAATAAATGGATTTTATTATCAACTTTAATAGGATTTTTGGATATATTTTTGTGAGTTTTAGGCTAGTTTCTAACCTTAAAAATGTTATTTTTAAGTATTTTTAATTGGTTTTTAAATAAAATAAATAAATAAAAATAATAAAAAATGTTGACTTTTTGACCGTTGACTTGACCGTTGACCGTTGACTTGTTGACCGGTTTTATTGTGTAAGTGTATGCGCCGGGTGAGGCTCGAACCCGAGATCTCCCGTACGCGTGCACACAGCTCTACCAACTGAGCTACGTGTCTAACCCGAAATATTTCTGTTTTTAATTATATTTATATACTAACTAAATTAATCCGAAAATCATTTATTTTTAAAAAGATTTCACTGTGACGACTCGGTGCACTCCACAGGTCTCGAACCCGGGACCTGTGGTTTAGGTTAACACACAGTCCACCGCTGGACTGTGTGTCTAACTTGTTAAATAATCTGATTTTTATTATACTTATATACAAACTAAATAATTTCGTTTCTGCTTTATATAAAAAGTTTGATAATTGTCCGGACCGGTGCGGTAGTCTGGACTCGAACTCGTGACATGTGGTTTAAACGTTCACACAGTCCACCACTGGACTGTGTGTCTATCTTGGTTATTATTCCGGTTTTTATTAAACTTAACATCTATTGCAGTGAATCCGGTTCGGTTAAAAAAAAGAACATTTTTATTAAGGTGAGTGTGCGTGGGACAAGAATCGAACTCGGTACGTAAGCGTGTTTTATTTGCACACAGTCCACCGCTGGACTGTGTGTCTAACCCGAGATATATCTTGATTTTAATTAAACATATATAATACTGAACTTCGTCTTCTTCGTCAGACTTAACCAGAATCGGAGTCTGACTGGTTCATCGATTTTAATCAAGTTCTTTTAGTGTGTTGCGCTTAATTACAGGTGAGATTAATAAAAGAACGAGAGATTAAGTGTAAGGTATACCGAACAGGGCTCCTCTGTTTCGCCGGCGAAACTCCGATGACAGCAGATGATTCCGGCGATGTGTGTCCCGCGGCAGAGGGTCTTCAGGGAGCTTGATGTCACACCCCGACCCGCAGCGGAAAAGGTGATCGGGGCATGATTGGGTTATCATCAAAGCTCATGACATTTATTATAACGTTTCATATTCATTAATACAATTTAATGGGAAATTTACAATCATAATTACATCATGTCCTAAACATCATTCTAGACTTCATTGTTTTCTTCTAAGGCATTTCCTAGGTTTTTCTTGCTTCATCATGTTCACCTGTATCATGTGTAAAAATGGTTTTTGGATCAACAAAAAGTTGGCGAGTGAATCCTATGAAAAACATTTGAACAAGTTTATTTAATTGATTATAAAATAAAGTGCACAACCACACATGAGTAAAAATAGATGTAAACTTATTCACCAATCATTTAATATTAAATAATGCACACACGAACAATAATGGATTTGTTTTGAGGCACGCGTTGCTCAACTCGTCTCTCACGAGGAACTGATGGGCCTAATGAATGAATTGCATATAACTTGACAATATGAAATACACGACTACAAACAATATATACAATCTAAGTTTAGATCACAATATGGTATGGCACAAGTTTAAATAAACGAGTTAATTTTAGTGACACATGACACACCCCAAAACGTGTAATTAAAAAGGGGAGTTGTAAGATTCACTCACATTGGGTGCGTTCGGTTGATGAAGTTGAATACGCACGAAGTTGGATTTAACCACGAGTGAAACTAACCTAGATAATAACATAATGGTTTGGTAAATAAGCGGATTTTATTAATCAATTTTAGTAGGATGATTGGATATATTTTTGTGAATTTAAGGCTATTTTCTAACCTTAAAAACGTTATGTTTAAGTATTTTTAATTGATTTTTAAATAAAATAAATAAATAAAAATAATAAAAAATGTTGACTTTTTGCGACCGTTGACCGTTGACTTGTTGACCGGTCAGACTGTGTAATTGTGTGCGCCGGGTGAGGCTCGAACCCGAGACCTCCCGTTCACGTGCACGCAGCTCTACCAACTGAGCTACGTGTCTAACCTGAAATATTTCTGTTTTTAATTATATTTATATACTAATTGAATTTAACCGAAAATCATTTATTTTTAAAAACGATTTTAATGCATCGAACCGGTGTTCTCCACAGGTCTCGAACCCGGGACCTGTGGTTTAGGTTAACACACAGTCCACCGCTTGTCTGTGTGTCTAACTTGGTAAATACTCTGATTTTTATTATACTTATATACAAACTAAATAATTTCATTTCTGTCTTATATAAAAAGTTTGATAATTATCAGGACCGGTGCGGTAGTCCGGACTCGAACTCGTGACGTGTGATTAAACGTTCACACAGTCCACCACTGGACTGTGTGTCTACCTTGGTTATTATTCCGGTTTTTATTAAACTTAACATCTATTGCAGTGAATCCGGTTCGGTTAAAAAAAAGAACATTTTTATTAAGGCGAGTGTGCGTGGGACAAGAATCGAACTCGGGACGTATGCGTGTTTATGTGCACACAGTCCACCGCTGGACTGTGTGTCTAACCCGAGATATATCTTGATTTTAATTAAATATATATACTACTGAAACCTCATCTTCTTCGTTAATCTTAACCAGAATCGGTGTCTGACTGGTTCAACGATTTTAATCAAGTTCTTTTAGTGTGTTGCGATTAATTGTATGTGAGATTAATAAAAAGAATAAGAGATTAAGTGTAAGGTATACCGAACTGGACTCCTCTGTTTCGCCGGTGAAACTCCGACGACAGCAGATTATTCCGGCGACGTGTGTCCTGCGGCAGAGGGTCTTCAGGGAGCTTGAGATGAGTGTGGGTGGCTTCGGTATGAGTTCTGGGTGTTCAGTAAGGCTCAGAGGTGAAAGGCTCGGTTTTCCGGCGAGTTGCAGAAGTTCTCCGGCGAGGGAAATTATGTCGGGAAAAAGTGTGATTGTGAGCGAAAAAGCTAGCAGAGGTTAGAGGGGGTATTTATAGGGCAGAACATTGACGAATTTAGTCCGATTTCCTTCTTGATTCGTCGGTCAATAAGTTTTCCGGCGGTTATGACCTGTGTCGTGGGTTCAGACGTCGATTATAACCGATGTAGTAGTTAAGGCTTCGGTTAAAACTGAAGAAACTGTCCAATCTCGGCGAAATCGTCGGGATTTCCGACGACTGCGATTGGGCGCGTCGGTTTTGAATTCGAGACTTATGTTATGAATTAATTGTTTCCATTAATGCACAAGAAACACAAGTGGCGCAGTGGTTGGATGGTTGGAAGTTAAGTCTTTGTTGATTCGCTGGCTGACCCGGGTTCGAAACCCGGCAGCAGCCTTTTATTTTTATTTTCTTATTTTTAATACCTTTTCAAATATAAATTATATATTCCAATAATTATGTATCGTTTAAAATTAATTTGGGCATTAAATACGCAACAAAATTTTTAACTGATTGTTCGGTTAATAAACGGAGCGGGTTTGGTAAATCCGTTTTTTTTACGGATGTTACAGTATCCCCTGCTTTTTAGAAATTTCGTCCCGAAATTTAAGTAGTGATATATTTGTCTAAAAAGGATGGTGTTTAGTTTGACAGTTACATGCTTAGAAAAAGAGTAAGAGTTTAAGTTTTTGTTTGAGGCGGTAACATCCCTTGTAAGGGTTAAGTACCCTGTTACAGGAATCGCTTTTTGTTGCCTACAGTAAAAATATTGATAAGCAGAGTTGATTCACTAACTATGATATCATGCGTAAGAGTTTTGATATGTTTGGAAGGATAGGGTTATATCCTAAAACAAAACTTCTAATACTACAACCTACACTGAACTTCTCATAACCGTCTAATAATGCCTCTGATCCTTTGACAAGAATACTTATATATAGGAAGTACCAGCGGCGTATCCACCATATTCTTGTCAAATTTTCATTGGTTTTATCAGTAAGTTATGATTGGTTCTATGATGTGATTCTAGAACATAAATAAACGTCACAACCAATGTACCAAGAAATTACTAAATCCTACATAGAACTTCTCATAACCGCCTGACAATGCCTCTGATCTTTTGACAAGAATACTTATATATAGGAAGTACCAGCGGCGTATCCACCATATTCTTGTCAAATTTTCATTGGTTTTATCAGTAAGTTATGATTGGTTCTATGATGTAACTCTAGAACATAAATAAACACAACAACCAATATTTGAGTCCAAGTTCTGATAGCATACATGTTTGAGTGGGGACAGTTCCTCTCTCGTTTGTTATGATGGAGAGGTTAGTTTATGTAGAAATAGAACACAATCCAATTTCTTTAAATGGCGAGATGATATGAATGTAACACAAATTTCAACCAAGACAATACTAAATCCTACATGGAACTTCTCATAACCGCCTGATAATGCCTCTGATCCTTTGGCGAGAATACTTATATATAGGAAGTACCAGCGGCGTATCCACCATATTCTCGTCAAATTTTCATTGACTTTATCCGCAAGTTATGATTAGTTCTATGTGACTCTACAACAAACACAACAACCAAAAGATCGTATTGCATGTACTGAAAATGAAAAATGTCTGTGCGATCAAGGCTCAATCAAACGGAGCCGATCTTATGTTGGCACGCCAGGTTCACGCTCATAATGTAATGGGGAACATGCTCAACGCTCATAATGTAATGGGGAGCGGCGGCCTATGAAATTGCATGTACTTGAAAATAATAAATTTAATCTAAACAATAATCACACAAACAGTTTATACATGGAACCTCTCATAACCGCCTGATAATGCCTCCGATCCTTTGACAAGAATACTTATATATAGGAAGTACCAGCGGCGTATCCACCATATTCTTGTCAAATTTTCATTGACTTTATCCGCAAGTTATGATTAGTTCTATGTGACTCTAAAACAAACACAACAACCACAACTTGAGTCTTAATTCTGATAGTATCCATGTTTGAATGATGACAATACCTCTCTCGTTTGTTGTGATGGAGAGGTTAGTCATTGTAGAAATGGAATACAATCCAATTTCTTTAAATGATAAGATGCCATAAATGCTAAATCAGTAAATACAAAACAAACTTCAAAATACTAAATTCCACATGGAACTTCTCATAACCGCCAGATAATGCCTCTGATCCTTTGGCAAGAATACTTATATATAGGAAGTACCAGCGGCGTATCCACCATATTCTTGTCAATTTTTCATTGGCTTTATCCTTAAGTTATGATTGGTTCTATGTGATTCTAAAACATAAAGAAAAACATAAAACTAAACTATTGGAGTTGAATCTTGATTTTCGGTGAAGAGGACTAGTTGGGTGGTTTCGTTTGGGCCGTCATTATCTTCAACAGGATTGGCGTTGATGTTGAAAACTCTTCCTCTTGCTGGTGGCCTAGTGATTGGGTTTTCTTGATTTACTTGGTTAACTGGGTTTGATTGAGCTTGAGCGTTTATGATGTTAACCAATCGAGGGCACGTGTTTCTATAGTGGGTAGGGTCGCCACAATTGAAACAAGCTCGAACATATGGGAACATGGGGTATTGGGGTTGTTGATAGGTTTGGATCATGTTTTGAGTAGGGGGAGAGATTTGGTTTTGAGGGGTGCGGCAAACCTTGCTCAAATGACCATAGCGTCCACAATTTGCACATAGTCGACAAGGTAAGGTAAGGGGATGGTGACAAAAACAGGTGTTACATCGAGGGTGAGGTCCAAGGTATGGTTTCTTATTTGGGTAAGTTGAGTTGGGTGCTACTTGAGTGATTGGGATAGCTTGGATGGGTATGGCGTGTGAAATTGGTTGATTACGTTGTGTAGTAGCGAAAAGTTGCCCGTCTCTTTTTCTCTTAAAAGTGGGTTGAGAAGGGGATTCGGTTTGGGTGGAGTTTGAAGTTTCAGTCGATGCCTTATCCTTCTTCTTCTCCTCCTTGAAGTCTTTGTTCCGGATTCGGTTTTCGGTGAGCTCTGTAGCTAACTCCATTGCTGCTTCCAAAGTTGCAGGCGTGGTACTTATTACAGAGTCCTGAATCTTTGACGGAAGACCTTGAATGTAGTGCTCGATCAAACGGTAAAGAGGAGTGAACAAGTTGGGAACCATTTGATTTAACTCGAGGAATCTTTTGTTGTAGGTGGTGTGGTCGCCTTCCTTTTGCTTCAACGAATAGAACTCATCCTCTAATTTCTTGATTTCGCTCCTTGGGCAAAACCGTCTTGTCATGATTTCCTTCAACTCTTCCCAAGTCAAAGTCATAGCATCGTCAACGCCTCGTTTGGCCTTCTCTGTATTCCACCAAGTAAGTGCTATTCCACATAAACGACCGGTAGCATATCGCACTTTGCGATCATCGGGGCAATCGCAATTTAGAAAAGTGTTCTCCATTTCTTCAAAATAATGGAGGAGAGCGGTGACACCTTCAGTCCCTTCGTATTTTGGAGGGTCGCATGATTTGAAATGCTTGTAGGTGCATTTAGTGGTATTTGGGGGAGGGTTGATAACATTTTGATCTTCTTGGTTGACAGGATTAGCGGTAAGGGCTTGTTGGACTTGAATTACAATGTTGGGTATTACGGCAGCCATTTGTTGAGCGATTAGGGCAGTCATGCGCTCGCGGGCTTTTCCTGCTCTCATCTTCCTACAGGCGAGGCTAGAAGACATCTACAAGGAATACGCATCATGAGTATGAGTTGGATGTTTTTGGGATCATGGGTCGTATTTAGGAATGAACATTCATAAAATATATATAGAAAAATAAATCTACTACATCCATAGGATGTCTTGGACTTTGCTCGTCATTAGGCCTTGCATGCCGCCATACTTCACCTTCGTAATCATGTGGGCCCCCATGAATACCGGGTTTTTCATATGGTTCGCATGTGTTAGCCTGGTTACGTACACTAAAACCCGGAGAAAATCGAGAAATATGTATATAACATATGATATTCGGAATGTGTCCAGGTGTGGACACGGTGACACCTCAAAGTAGGGTTAGTTCGAACGACGTTTGGTGTGGCATGCTTTGGCCTAATAGGTCCTTCGTACTCTCATCGTTAGTCCCCAGGTAGGAAAACTGGTCCGTTATATTGGATTTATACGAATGCCAACCTAGACAGGACGTTCCGACTACCGGTACTTGTACCCTTCCAGTTACTACATGCCCGTCGCAGAACTTACTTTGATGAGATTTGAAAATTGCGACAAAATCTTTGAATAACAAAAGTATGAAGATGATTTGAATATATGAACATTGAAATATGTAAGATGAATGTGTATGTAAGTATGTATGTTTGACTGTAAGTATAAACAAATATGAAACAAATAAACATTTGAACAAGTTTATTTAATTGATTATAAAATAAAGTGCACAACCACACATGAGTAAAAATAGATGTAAACTTATTCACCAATCATTTAATATTAAATAATGCACACACGAACAATAATGGATTTGTTTTGAGGCACGCGTTGCTCAACTCGTCTCTCACGAGGAACTGATGGGCCTAATGAATGAATTGCATATAACTTGACAATATGAAATACACGACTACAAACAATATATACAATCTAAGTTTAGATCACAATATGGTATGGCACAAGTTTAAATAAACGAGTTAATTTTAGTGACACATTACACACCCCAAAACGTGTAATTAAAAAGGGGAGTTGTAAGATTCACTCACATTGGGTGCGTTCGGTTGATGATGTTGAATACGCACGAAGTTGGATTTAACCACGAGTGAAACTAACCTAGATAATAACATAATGGTTTGTAAATAAGCAGATTTTATTAATCAATTTTAGTAGGATGATTGGATATATTTTTGTGAGTTTAAGGCTATTTTCTAACCTTAAAAACGTTATGTTTAAGTATTTTTAATTGATTTTTAAATAAAATAATAAATAAAAATAATAAAAAATGTTGACTTTTTGCGACCGTTGACCGTTGACTTGTTGACCGGTCAGACTGTGTAATTGTGTGCGCCGGGTGAGGCTCGAACCCGAGACCTCCCGTTCGCGTGCACGCAGCTCTACCAACTGAGCTACGTGTCTAACCTGAAATATTTCTGTTTTTAATTATATTTATATACTAATTGAATTAAACCGAAAATCATTTATTTTTAAAAACGATTTTAATGCATCGAACCGGTGTTCTCCACAGGTCTCGAACCCGGGACCTGTGGTTTAGGTTAACACACAGTCCACCGCTGGACTGTGTGTCTAACTTGGTAAATACTCTGATTTTTATTATACTTATATACAAACTAAATAATTTCATTTCTGTCTTATATAAAAAGTTTGATAATTATCAGGACCGGTGCGGTAGTCCGGACTCGAACTCGTGACGTGTGATTAAACGTTCACACAGTCCACCACTGGACTGTGTGTCCATCTTGGTTATTATTCCGGTTTTTATTAAACTTAACATCTATTGCAGTGAATCCGGTTCGGTTAAAAAAAAGAACATTTTTATTAAGGCGAGTGTGCGTGGGACAAGAATCGAACTCGGGACGTATGCGTGTTTATGTGCACACAGTCCACCGCTGGACTGTGTGTCTAACCCGAGATATATCTTGATTTTAATTAAATATATATACTACTGAAACCTCATCTTCTTCGTTAATCTTAACCAGAATCGGTGTCTGACTAGTTCAACGATTTTAATCAAGTTCTTTTAGTGTGTTGCGATTAATTGTATGTGAGATTAATAAAAAGAATAAGAGATTGAGTGCAAGGTATACCGAACTGGACTCCTCTGTTTCACCGGCGAAACTCCGACGACAGCAGATTATTCCGGCGACGTGTGTCCTGCGGCAGAGGGTCTTCAGGGAGCTTGAGATGAGTGTGGGTGGCTTCGGTATGAGTTCTGGGTGTTCAGTAAGGCTCAGAGGTGAAAGGCTCGGTTTTCCGGCGAGTTGCAGAAGTTCTCCGGCGAGGGAAATTATGTCGGGAAAAAGTGTGATTGTGAGCGAAAAAGCTAGCAGAGGTTAGAGGGGGTATTTATAGGGCAGAACATTGACGAATTTAGTCCGATTTCCGTCTTGATTCGTCGGTCAATAAGTTTTCCGGCGGTTATGACTTGTGTCGCGGGTTCAGACGTCGGTTATAACCGATGTAGTAGTTAAGGCTTCGGTTAAAACTGAAGAAACCGTCCAATCTCGGCGAAATCGTCGGGATATCCGACGACTGCGATTGGGCGCGTCGGTTTTGAATTCGAGACTTATGTTATGAATTAATTGTTTCCATTAATGCACAAGAAACACAAGTGGCGCAGTGGTTGGATGGTTGAAAGTTAAGTCTTTGTTGATTCGCTGGCTGACCCGGGTTCGAAACCCGGCAGCAGTCTTTTATTTTTATTTTCTTATTTTTAATACTTTTTCAAATATAAATTATATATTCCAATATACTTATTAATTATGTATCGTTTAAAATTAATTTGGGCATTAAATACGCAACGAAATTTTTAACTGATTGTTCGGTTAATAAACGGAGCGGGTTTGGTAAATCCGTTTTTTTTACGGATGTTACACTTGAGATGAGTGTGGGTGGCTTCGGTATGAGCTCTGGGTGTTTAGTTTTTAGAGTAATGCACAGAGGTGAAAAGGTTCGGTTTTCCGGCGAGTTGCAGAAATTCTACGGCGAGTGAAATTACGTCGGGAAAGAGTGTGATTGTGAGCGAAAGAGCTAACAGAGGTTAGAGGGGGTATTTATAGGGCAGAACATTGACGAATTTGGTCCGTTTTCCGTCTTGATTCGTCGGTTAATGATTTTCCGGCGGTTATGACTTGCGTCGCGGGTTCAGACGTCGGTTATAACCGATGTAGTAGTTAATGTTTACGTTAAGCCATAGATAACCGACGACGTTTGACGAAATCGTCGGATTTTCCGGCGTCAACGGATTTGGGCGCGTTAGTTGACTGGGTTTTGATTTCTGTTTCATTATTTGAATTAATTGTCTGGATATATTACTAAAGAATACAAGTGGCAGAGTGGTTTGATGGATGAGTGTTAAGTCATTGTTGAATTCGCTGGCTGACCCGGGTTCGAAACCCGGCAGCAGCCTTTTATTTTTAAACCACTATTTTTTATACTTTTTCAAATATAAATTATATATTCCAATATACTTATTAATTATGTATCGTTTAAAATTAATTTGGGCATTAAATACGCAACGAAATTTTTAACTGATTGTTCGGTTAATAAACGGAGCGGGTTTGGTAAATCCGGTTTTTGACGGATGTTACAACGAAGGTATCTCCTCAGGTCTTACAAGATCTATGTTCAGATAAATGCATCATAAGCTTTGCTAACATAAAAGAGGTAAATGAAAACCTTAGGAATAAGATTTTGAATGATGAATTGCAATTTGAAAAGCTTTTAAAAGATTTAAAAACAAAATTGCTTGAAAAAAGAATATAAAATCAGTAGCTTAAAACATGAAGCTACCATAACTAAGGACCAACTCCAAACTTTGATAGAAAATATCAAGTTTGTAAAAAGGAGTTGGAATCCACCGAAATTACTTGTGCAAAATGGGTGGAATCCTGTGAAGGTTATGAGATTATATTAGAAAACCAGGTCAAGAGTAACATAAAATTTTGCATAGGTTTCAAAGAAAATGACCAAATTTCTGAAAAATGCTACTAGAAATGATTCTAGTGTGGTTGAAATTGTTCCAACAAATCTATCTGGTCAAGAAATCGAGGTCACTGATAAAAATGGAAACAAAATTGTTTTAGAAAGACATGAGGGATCCTCAACTCTTGAGGAAATTGAGAAATATCAATTTAAACCCACATGGTCTGATGAATGTGATATCCTTGAGAATTTCAAACCGATGGACTTTTCAACCACTAATGGTGTCAAAGCTGCAAAAGCAAGAATCATTCCAATAACAGATTTATCAGCAGATGTTACAACATCTGCTGACAAAAAATCCGAAAAGGGAAAAAGAAAGAAAAGATCAAAAACATGTTTTGTGATTTCTGTGAGAAGAAGAAGCATGTTAGCAAAAACTATTTTCTTCTAAAAGCTTATAACATCAACAGAACAAGTGTGATCATTGATTCTCCAAAATGCATGTGATAAAACAAATCATAAAACTCAAGTGTGTGTTTACCTCAGAAACTTTGCTGTGAAAAAGAATGAGTTTAAATCCAAAACATTGGAGAGTTCAAAGACTAGTATTGCAAAAGGAAAGTCTAGACAGACCTTTGTGCCTGTTCAAACATCTGTTACCAAATCTCTGCACAAAATCTTTGCTCCAAGAGAGGTGCAGGTAATAGATGTACCACCTGAAAATCAGTCTCCAAGAGGACATGGCAAACCCGTTTACCAAAAGGTACCTCTTAGTTATGAGGGTTACAAAAAGCCCTCAAAACCAAAGTAAATAGGCATACACATGGTTACTATCATCTGATAGGAGATGGGTCTCAACATATGTCACAAATATTTGTTCAAACCACTGCCCATTCTTCTGAATTTGAGACTGACATGTCTGTAACCGCTTCCAAAGCCATTTTGGCTTTGGTAACCCACCTAAACTAATTTATTACTACTGTGCAGGGAGTTTCTACTTGCCTTGATAGTTTATGGTATGTAGATAGTGGAGGCTCCAGGCACATGACAGGATGTAGAGCCCTCCTCAAAGACTTCATGGAGGGGGTAATATATCTTTTGGTAATAATTTAAAGGGGAAGGTGCTTGGGTCAAGGACTGGTCAGACTGGGAAACTCAAATTTGAAAATGCTGAAATTTAATCGTCTTAATGTTTCACAAATGAGTGACAAGGGCTACGGGTCATTCTTCACTTAGAAAACTTGTCAGATTGTTAGGCCAGAAGTGGTTTAAAAGATTGATCAAATCATAGATGAGATCAAAGCACAACTTGTTGCTCATAGGAGTGGCAATGTATATGTGGTTGATATGTTGAAGGATAATCCAATGACTGGTGCCTCTCTGTTCTCAGCTGCCTCTAACAAAGAGACAGAACTATGGCACAGGAGACTTGGCCACTCAAATCTAACAACTATCACCACACTCTCTAAACAAGGCCTTGTAAGAGGCTTACCACAAAAATTTTTAACAAGAGAAGAACATTGTGTTTTCTGTTTAAAAGGAAAACAACATAAAATTTCTTACAAACCCATTGGTGGGTCCAAAACTAGTCAGTACTTACAAATGCTGCACATGGACTTGTTTAGCACTGTAAAAATCATGAGTGTAAGTAAAAAAGAAATATTGTCTTGTCAGAGTTGATGATTTTTCAAGGTTTACATGGACTTATTTTCATGCACTCCAAGGATGAGACTGCAACCATTTTGCAAGACTTTGTTCAAAGAGTTGAAAAGCAATTTAACCTGCCTGTAAAAGTCTTTTGGAGTGATAATGGGACAAAGTTTAAAAATAAGGAGTTGGATGAGTATTGTGTGTCAAAAGGGATTGTAAGGCAGTATAGTATCCCAAAGACACCAAAACAAAATGGGGTGGTTGAAAGGAAAAACAGAACTTCAATTGAAGCTGCTAGAACCATGCTTGCAGATTCTGTTTACCCTTGTCCTTTTGGGCAGAGGCTGTAAACACTGCTTGCTATGTTCGGAACAGATTTTTGATCTACCCCAGGCATCAATCTACTACTTATGAAACTCTGTTCAGGATCAAACCACTGATCTCATACATTAAAATCTTTAGCTGCCCATGCTTCATTTTAAATCTAAAAGATTCAATTTCAAATTTTGTAGCCAAAGTAGATTGTGGTAATTTTCAGGGATACTCAACCATTGCTAAAGCCTACAGAGTCTTTAATTCAAGGACTAGGTGTGTGGAAGAGACCTTGAATGTAAAGTTCAATGAACTTTCTTTATTAAAAATCCCAGCAAATCCTGCTGAACTTTTTAATTTAAACAAATTTACTTTTGAAGTTGTGTCTGTCAAGACACTGACCTTGTAGGGACACCACAATCTCCACAATAAGATTAGGATATGACATTGTTATTCCACAATAAAAAGCCAATCCACCACCAGAGTAGCAGATGTTACTAACAACTATGAAAATTCTGCCATTGCTGCATCAACTACTGTTGATCAATCCTCTGCTATCTATCAAATATAAGCTATGTTGATAAAGTCCAACCACTATGGATAAAAGTCAACATGTTTTCACATCTCTCCCACCTATACCCCGACCTCCATTCCAAACAGATGTTGGTTCTTCAAAATTTACAAAATGCCATTATTCCATATAAGGGAGATCTGAGCTACCTTAAAAGTCATCCATCTGATCAAATCATTGGCAACATTAATGAAGTGGTGCTCACTAGAAGTCAATCCTAAAACATTTGTCTTTTTGTTGGTTTCCTATCTCTCACACAACCTGTCAAGTACCAAGAGGCACTAAAAGGCAACAGTTTGGTAGAAGCCATGCAAGAAGAGCTCCTTCAATTCAAAAGACAACAAGTATGGGAACTTGTATCATTACCAAAGAATGTATGTCTAATTGGCACAAAATGGGTCTTTAAAAACAAAATTGATGAAAGGGGTATTGTTGTCAAGAATAAAGCTAGGTTTGTGGTTCAAGGTTACAGGTTACAGACAGGAAATTTTGTAACCTCGAGATATAGGCCCCACATATAATATAGATGTGAGTTTGCGAGCCGATAAGTCCCTTAAGTAGATGGCCAACATGTAGGCGAGGTTCGCCTCGCCATCTGTTAGCATATCGTGCGGATAATACAAATTCCCCTGAGTGACCCACTCCCTGCTAACCCCTCGACCAATTATTGTCACCGTGATACAACGAGATAGATATCGATGTACATGGTCTTGTACAAGGCCGACGCACTGTTTCGTGGAATGCATACGAGGATTACCAAACTCCTCATCCCCGATAGTGTGCCAAAATGACCTTAACAACTCACCAGCCGTAAAAATCAGGGCACCTAGGAAAGCCTCACCCTCTCCATATTCCATGTATTTTTTGTTTTGCTGTGTCTAACCGTAGTTGTTGGCTCGTGTTCGCCACTAGGAATGGCAATGGGCCGGGCTTGGCCAGGTATTGGGAATCCCAGGCCCGTACCCGGTTGTAATTTTCTGTCCCATACTCGGCCCGTTACCCGTCGGGTATCGGGCATACCCGCGGGTATCGGGTATACCCGTTAATTTCTTAAAAATACCCATCGGGACAAATGTACATTTTTACTTTGATATTTATATAATTTACTATTTTAATGACTATAACAAATGAAAATATGATTAAAAACTTACATATCATATTCAGACCACATATACCAAACTAAATCAAAATAATTACTTAATTAAGTAATTGTATCAGGACCACCTAATTGCATAAACATCCACATAATAAAGGATAATTGCTTCCATATCCAATATACGTGCTCAAAAATAAGTTATTTGTTCACTAAACACTTGCCAAATACATATCCACATATGACTATAAAGAAGGTAATAAGTACATGTACTAAGTTTATATATATTGGAAATCTATAATATGATACTTTCAGGTATTATTCGGGTAAATGGGCTGAGTATCGGGCGTGTAACATTTATGTAAATCGGGTTTCGAAAACTCGCCACAAATTACCGATCAGTGTATTTATTATGTCAAATGATCTTTTGATTTTACATTTTTGTTTATTGTTTTAAACATTAGAAATTATATATATATATATATATATATATATATATATATATATATATATAAATAGTAACAAAGGTTTAGAGTAAATTTAATAAAATAAATAAGCAACTAAATATTAAATATATATAGTAAATGATTTATCTTAAAAGAATTAAAATAAATAAAAAGAGGGTACACACACGCAACAAAAACCACTGGGCTACACACACATCTTGTGTTTAAACCCGCATATCAATATATATATATATATACACACACACACACTTAGATCAAACGGGAAACCTGCAACTATACCAAAATCATCGCTCATCGCAGCCGCGTTTCCTTTGAACTTCGACAACTGTTGCGACTATTTTTGGCAAATTGGAACTCACTCCGGCTGTCATCTTCTGACAGATGTCAATCATCGGATCTTGTTACCAAAAAAAACCGAAACCGAAATCCTCCTGTCTCTGCCTATAAATACTAAACGAATTCCCAAATCAAACTTGCATCTCTTCCGCTCTCATTTCGCTCAAAAGCACCTCGAAGTTTCCCCTGTTCAGTCGAATCCGCCTCGTCGCCGGAATTCTCTTCTTGCTGGAATTCAGCAGATTACCAGAACCAAGCCACCGCCGGTTCAATTTGGTAGACTCCCTGTTCTTTTGTTATTTATTTAAATCATGTATGTTAATCGGAATCCAAAAATGAACAGGTTTGGGCGGGTAACCATGGTCGGTTAAAATCAAAATGAAGAAGATGAAGTGCGGTGTATATATATATTTATTATATTTAAGTTTACAACCGGGTTAAGCACCCAGCCCAACTGGTTGGGCCGGGTGCAAACAAGACCCGAGGTCGCCTGTTCGATCCCCAACACACACACCGGTCTAACTGATTTAAACCCTTTTTAATTTATCTTTTCTGAATACACAACGGGTTAGACACCCAGCCCAGTTGGTTGGGCTGGGTGCGAGTCACAGCCAAGGTCTCGGGTTCAAGACTCCTGATACGCGACCGATTCAATTCAGTATAAAACCTTTTTAATGTAATTAAATTTGATTAAACCCAAAAAATGTATAAATATAATTAAAATCAGGTTTCTTTCGGGTTAGACACGTAGCTCAGTTGGAAGAGCTGCGTGCACGCGTACGGGAGGTCACGGGTTCGAGTCTCAGCACACATGCTTACAAACACAGTCGAACCGGTTGTCAGACTGTCAGTTTGACAAGAATTTTTTTAATATTTTTTTGTTTTATTTAATTTATTTATTTTTAAATTGATTTATTCTATGGTTAAATATGAAAAGAAAATATGTTTAAAATACAAAAAAAAATACATAATATCAAGGGCTCAATTATAGAAAACATAATGTTAATTAAAAAAAAATCTAAGCAAAGGTTTTAACCAAAATATTAGTCTATTTATTTACCGAGTTATCGCGTTATTATTTTAGGTTAGTACTCCCTCGTCGGTTAAATTCCCAACTCGTGCGCTCTCTTTTCCACTCAAGTACACGCACCCAAGGTGAGTGAATCTCTACAAATTCCCCGTTTTAATCACGTTTGGGGTGTATCATGTGTCGTACCATCTCTTTAGTTTATTTAACGTTTGTGCTAGCATCATCTCGTGACCAAATGTGTATTGTTTATTATGTGGTTTATATGTGGATACATTTTATCATTTCAGTGCAACCATTTCATTAGGCCCATCAGTTCCTCGTGGGATACGGGTTGAGCATCAGGTGCCTCATTAGATCAGCTCCGTTTGATTGAGCCTTGATCTCACATACATCATCCATTATGTCATATGTTCATTCAGTGTGGTTTGTGATTTGTTACATATATACATTTGTTCACATGTGATTTATGCACAATCTTATTTAAACAACAATAAATTCGTTTACTTAAATGTTTTATCAAGGTTCACTCGCCAACTTTTGTTGACCAAAATTTCTTCTGTTTTACGCATAATACAGGTGATCAAGTTGAGGAAAGAAACACCTAGGATGGCCTTAGAAGAATAATCAAGTTATTTCGTTGGAACAATCATTTAGTTTATTATTTGTGTATGTATGAAATTTTCTGTTGGATATTTGAATTTAATTTGAAATTAATAAATATGAAACTTGTTAGTAAATATCATGAGCTTTGGTGATAACCCAATCATGCCCCGACTTTTATTCCGCTGCGGGTCGGGGTGTGACAGATTGGTATCAGAGCTTGTGACTATAGGGATATTGGATAGGTTATTAGATCCTTAGAGCCTATACTATAGTTGATTAGATTTTTGATTGTTTATGCGTTACATGCAAAATTCATGATGTTTATATGTTTCATGGTTCACACACAATATTATGCAAGCACTCTCACAAGTACATGTTAAATTGCAATGCTCATCATAGTTCATATCCTCATAACATATCGTATTTATGAAAGCACACACTACATGATTTCACAATTTCCATGATTTCTTTTCAAAGATTTTTGCAATGTTTTCATAATTTTCAAATCACATCAAAGTGAGTTTTCATGACGGGCATGTAGTAACTGGAAGGGTACGAGTACCGATAGTCGGAACGTCCTGTCTAGGCTTGGTATTCGTATAAATCCAAAATAAAGGACCAGTTTGCCTACCTGGGGACTAACGATGAGAGTACGAAGGACCTGTTAGGCCAAAGCATGCTATGCCAAACGTCATGTAAACTAACCCCACTTTGAGTTGTCATTGTGTCTACACCTGGACACCCTCCGACCTTACATCTCGCAATCATGTTTTACGATTTTCATTCGGGTGATGCGAGTGTTAACCAACCGACACCAATGTGAACCCTACCAAGCCCAATAGTCATGGGGGCCCACATGACTATACAGGCTATGGTATAGGAGACATTTGGAGATCCAAACATGAGCAAGCCTAAGCCATCCAATGGATGTAGTTAAGTTACTTTCAATTATTTATAAATGTTGTTTTCATTCCTTTTTACGACACATGACACCTAGAAATTTCTCAAACTCACAATCTCCCTACATATATTCTTGTAGATGTCTGCTAGGCAATTACGAGGAGGTAGAAGGTCAGGAAAGTCGAGCGAACGCTTGGCCACGCAAATTGCTCAACAAATGGTCGCAGTACTTCCTGACATCGTACTACAAGTGCAACAAGCTCTCGCCGCAAACCCCATTAACTATCCAAACCAAGAAGGCCAAAACGTCACCAACCCTCCTCCAAAAACCACTAAATACACCTACAAACACTTCAAGTCCTGCGATCCCCCAAAATATGAAGGGACTGAGGGTGTCACCGCTCTCTTCCACTGGTTTGAGGAGATGGAAAACACCTTCCTCAATTGCGATTGTCCTGAGGATTGTAAGGTACGCTACGTAACTGGAAGATTGTTTGGGGTAGCCCTTACCTGGTGGAACACGGAAAAAGGTAAGCGGGGTGTGGAAGAGGTCATGGCTTTATCATGGGAGGAATTGAGAGAAATTATGACAAGACGCTTCTGTCCTAGGAGCGAGATCAAAAATCTTGAAAATGAATTCTATTCTCTAAAGCAAAAGGAATGGGATCACACCTCCTACAACAAGAGGTTTCTTGAATTAAACCAGATGGTTCCCAATCTGTTCACCCCATTATACCGCTTAATCGAGCACTACATTCGAGGCCTCCCCTCGAAAATCCAAGATTCTGTTTTAAGCATTTCTCATGCAACACTCGAAGCCGCAATGGAGTTAGCTACGGAACTTACTGAGATTCGCATTCGAAATGGCGATTTTAAATAGGAAAAGAAGAAAATGCTCGTTGAAACCCCAACTCCAACCCACTCCGGTTCATCCTCGAAGTTTGTTGGTAAGAGGAAGCGAAATGGCAAGAACTTTGCTGTCACCCAAACCAACCCTCCCATCACTGCTTCTCCAATCACCCAAGTCGCCCCTCCAGCCGCACCATTCAAAAGGCCATACACTGGCCCACACCCAAAGTGTAACCGCTGTCAATACCATCACCCACCTGAGAACCCTTGCCAACATTGCACAAGTTGTGGCCGTGCTGGTCACACTATCCAAACCTGTCGTACACTACAGCGATCAAACCGCAATCAACCTCCAACCCTAACCAAAACCAGATAGTGGGCCAAGCCCAACAACCCTTACTTCTACCACCTGCTCAACCCATGGCCCAACCCAACTATCCCATGATGCAACCCATAAGAGCTTGTTTTAATTGTGGTGACCCAAACCACTTCAGGAATACTTGCCCACGCCTGGTGTGTCACACCCCGACCCGCAGCGGAAAAGGTGATCGGGGCATGATTGGGTTTTCATCAAAGCTCATGACATTTATTATAATGTTTCATATTTATTATTACAATTTAAAGGAGTTCATACAATCATATCATACAAGTTCAACATGTTCTATACATCTTTCTAGGCTTCATTATTTTTCTTCTAAGGCACTTTTCCTATGTTTTCCTTGCTTCATCATGTCCACCTGTAACATGTGTAAAAATGGTTTTTGGATCAACAAAAAGTTGGCGAGTGAATCCTATGAAAAACATTTAAACGAGTTTATTGTATTGATTATAAAATAAAGTGCATAACCACATATGAGTAAATGTAGATGTAAATTTATTCACGATACACATAATATTAAATATTGCACACACATACAACAATTGATTGTTTTGAGGCACGCGTTGTTCAACTCATCTCCCACGAGGAACTGATGGGCCTAATGAATGAGTTTTGAGGCACGCGTTTTTTTACGAACTGATGGGCCTAATGAATGAGTTTTAAGGCACGCGTTGTTCAACTCGTCTCCCACGAGGAACTGATGGGCCTAACAAATAATTTGCATACAACTTGACAATATGTAATACATAACAACAAACAATATTTACATTCTAAGTTTAGATCATAATATGGTATAGCACGAGTTTGAATAAGCGAATTAGTTTAAGTGACACATGATACACCCCAAAACACGAATAAAAAGGGGAATTTGTAAGAATTCACTCACAGTGGGTGCGTTTCTTGGATTGATGATGAATGCGCACGAATTCGGATTTAATCGACAAGGGAACTAACCTAAATAATAACATAATAGTTCGATGAATAAATAAACTCTTATTTAAGATTAGTATTTTCAATTAGTGTTCTTAATGGGATTGTTAGGTTTATTTTTGTGAGTTCAAGGAAATTTTCTAACTTTAAAAATATTATTTTAAAGTATTTTTAATTGATTTTTGAATAAAATAAATAAATAAAAGAAAATAAAAATTTTTGACTTTTTGACCAGTTGACCGTTGACCGTTGACCAGTTGACCAGTTGACCGGTCGGACCGTGTGTATGTATGCGCTGGGTGAGACTCGAACCCGTGACCTCCCGTACGCGTGCACGCAGCTCTACCAACTGAGCTACGTGTCTAACCCGAAATATTTCTGTTTTTAATTATATTTATACACTATTTAATTTAATCAGAAATCTTTTATTTTTAAAAAGGATTCAATTACATCTGACCGGTGCACACAACAGGTCTCGAACCCGGGACCTGTGGTTTAGTGTTGCACACAGTCCACCGTTGGACTGTGTGTCTAACCTGGTTAATATACTGCTTTTTATTAAACTTAACATCTCTCTGTGAGTTGATCCGGTTCAGTTAAAAAGGAAACATTTTTATTACAGAGAATGAGATTGTATCAAGGATCGAACTCGCGACGTGTGATAAATGTTAGCACACAGTCCACCACTGGACTGTGTGTCTAACCCGGTTTAATATCTCGTTTTAATTATACTTATACAATAGTTCAACTTCATCTTCTTCGTTCAAAGATACAGACGACGATTAATCAACTGTTCTTGTTTAATTCAATTAACGAAATTTATAAGCGATTGAAATGCGATGAAATAGGGAGAGTTTTGGAAATGAATGTACCGAACATATGTTTTTCTCAGAACTTCGGCAAAGATCGTCGGCTCTGTTTTGTGAACTCCGTCTGTTCAGATCGATTAACAGTTTTGATTGATTAGATGTGAAATTGAGTTACTAAACAATGATTAACAGAAGGTTTAGGTGATTATACCGATTCACAGCGTGATTCTGGAAATTCCAGCAGTTTTTCCGGCGAAAGCAGAATATTCGGCAACGTCGTCTGGGATTGATTCTGGGTGATGGATTGAAGTTAGTAATAGTCTAACAATGGATTGAAACAGAAAGAGTCGAGGTTTTTACCGTTTTGATGAAAGTCTCGGTTTTCCGGCGACTTGCAGAGAATTCCGGCGATGTATTTCTTGCGAAAGAGATTCTTCAGGGAGTTTAAGGTGAGTGTGGGTGATGTCGGTATGAGCTCTAAAAGTCTTATTTTAGAGTAAGCAGAAGGGATGAAATGAATTAGCGATTTTCCGACGATAACTTCCGGTTATCTTGCAGAGGATTCCGGCGACTTGCGGCGAGGTTTTCTGAGCGAATTGGAGAGTGTAAGTTCGATAAACTCGCGAGCTCAACTGATGAATAAAGTAGAACTCGGATTTAATTACATTTCCGGTTTTGAATTCAAAATTATTCGGTTATGGTTTTGCCGATTTGAATGAGTGACATTAAGGTTTTTCAGTTATAACCGACGGTTATGTTAATTCATCCGTTAAATCAATAGAAACCGTCAATGATTGGCGATATCGTCGGGATTTTCCGGCGAGAGTGATTTGGGCACGCTAGAATGACTGAATTCAACTTCGAGGTTTATTATAAATGTTACTTGTTTCACTGGATAGCACAAGTGAATCAAGTGGCGGAGTGGTTGAATGTTTGTGTGTTAAGACTTTGAGGTTCACCCGGCTGACCCGGGTTCGAAACCCGGCATCAGCAATTTATTTTTATTTCATTATTTATTATAAATTTTCAATTATAAATTTTAAATTCTAATATATTTATTAATTATGTATTGTATAAAATTAATTTGAGCATTAAATACGCAACGAAATTTTTAACTGGATGTTCGGTTAATAAACGAAGCGGGTTTGGTTAACCCGGTTTTTGACGGATGTTACAGTATCCCCTACTTTTAGAAATTTCGTCCCGAAATTTAAGTAGTGGCATGTTTGTCTCAAAAGGATGGTGTTTTAATTTGACAATTACATACTTAGAAGGGAGTAAGAGTTTAAATTTTGTTTGAGCCGGTAACGTTCCTTGTAAGGGTTGAATACCCTGCTACAGGAATCGCTTTTGTTTGCCTACGATAAAGAATATTGATAAACAGAGTTGATTCACTAAGTATGATTTTATGCGCAAGAGTTTTGATACGTTTGGAAAGATAAGGTTATATCCTAAAACAAAACTTCTACTACTAACACCTACATGGAACTTCTCATAACCGCCTGACAATGCCTCTGATCCTTTGGCAAGAATACTTATATATAGGAAGTACCAGCGGCGTATCCACCATATTCTTGTCAAATTTTCATTGGTTTTATCAGTAAGTTATGATTAGTTCTATGATGGGACTCTAGAACATAAACAAACACAACAACCAAAGCTTGAGTCTTAATTCTGATAGTATACATGTTTGAATGATGACAGTACCACTCCCGTTTATTATGATGGAGAGGTTAGTCTACGTAAAAGTGAGACACAGCCCAACTTCTTTAAATGATGAGATTGAAATACGTTGAGATGTATGATGATATGTATGCTAAATCAGTGAGTATAAAACAAACTTCAACCATGACATTACTAAATCCTACATGGAACTTCTCATAACCGCCTGACAATGCCTCTGATCCTTTGGAAAGAATACTTATATATAGGAAGTACCAGCGGCGTATCCACCATATTCTTGTCAAATTTTCATTGGTTTTATCAGTAAGTTATGGTTAGTCCTATGTGACTCTTAAACATAAACAAACACAATAACCAAAGCTTGAGTCTTAATTCTGATAGTATACATGTTTGAATGATGACAGTACCTCTCTCGTTTATTATGATGGAGAGGTTAGTCTCTGTAGAAGTGGGACACAACCCAACTTCTTTAAATGATGAGACTGAGATACGTCGTGAGGTATGATGATATGAATGTTAAATCAATGAGTATAAAACAAACTGAAAAAGTAATTCGCATTAAAATTCTTGGATAATTTCCAATTTATAATTGAGATACGTGAAAATTGAGATAACATAAAGAAAAACATAAAAACTAAGCGGTTGGAGTTGAATCTTGATTTTTGGTGAAGGAGACTAGTTGGATGGTTCGTCATTATCTTCAACAGGATTGGCGTTGATGTTGAAAACTCTTCCTCTTGCTGGTGGCCTAGTGGTTAGGTTTTCTTGATTTGCTTGGTTAACTGGGTTTGCTTGAGCTTGGGCGTTTATGATGTTAACCAATCGAGGGCACGTGTTTCTAAAATGGGTAGGGTCGCCACAATTAAAACAAGCTCGATCATATGGGAACATGGGGTATTGGGGTAGTTGATATGTTTGGATCATGTTTTGAGTAGGGGGTGAGGTTTGGTTTTGAGGGGTGCGGCAAACCTTGCTCAAATGACCATAGCGTCCACAATTCGCACATAGTCGACAAGGTAAGGTTGATGGATGGTGATAAAAACAGGTGTTACATTGAGGGTGAGGTCCAAGGTAAGGTTTCTTATTTGGGTAAGTTGAGTTGAGTGCTACTTGAGTGATTGGGATAGCTTGGAGGGGTACGGCTTGTGAGGCTGGTTTATTGCGTTGGGTGACAG
Source organism: Scalesia atractyloides (assembly GCA_947069175.1). Classification (NCBI taxonomy): domain Eukaryota; kingdom Viridiplantae; phylum Streptophyta; class Magnoliopsida; order Asterales; family Asteraceae; genus Scalesia; species Scalesia atractyloides. The sequence continues at coordinate 88,427,904 of CAMTDV010000008.1, forward strand.
CGAAAAGTTGCCCATCTCGCTTTCTCTTAGAAATGGGTTGAGAAGGGGATTCGGTTTAGGTGGAGTTTGAGGTTTCAGTTGATGCTTTATCCTTCTTCTTCTCCTCGTTGAAGTCTTTATTTCGTATGCGGTTCTCGGTGAGCTCTGTAGCTAACTCCATTGCTGCTTCCAAAGTTGCAGGTGTGGTACTTATTACAGAGTCTTGAATTTTTGAAGGAAGACCTCGGATGTAGTGCTCGATCAAACGGTAAAGAGGAGTGAACAAATTGGGAACCATTTGATTTAACTCGAGGAATCTCTTGTTGTATGTGGTGTGGTCGCCTTCCTTTTGTTTCAAAGAATATAACTCATCCTCCAATTTCTTGATTTCGCTTCTTGGGCAAAACCGTCTTGTCATGATTTCCTTCAACTCTTCCCAAGTCAAAGTCATAGCATCTTCAACACCTCGTTTGGCCTTCTCTGTATTCCACCATGTGAGTGCTATTCCAAGTAAACGACCAGTAGCATATCGCACTTTGCGATCATCGGGGCAATCGCAATTTAGAAAAGTGTTTTCCATTTCTTCAAACCAATGGAGGAGAGCGGTGACACCTTCAGTCCCTTCGTATTTTGGAGGGTCGTAGGATTTGAAATGCTTGAAGGTGCATTTAGCGGTACTTGGGGGAGGGTTGACAACATTTTGATCTTCTTGATTTTCGGGATTAGCGGTAAGGGCTTGTTGAACTTGAACTACAATGTTGGGTATTACGGAAGCCATTTGTTGAGCGATTTGGGCAGCCATGCGCTCGCGGGCTTCTCCTGATCTCATCTTCCTACGAGCGAGACTAGAAGACATCTACAAGGAATACATATCAAGAGTATGAGTTGGATGTTTTAGGGATCATGTGTCGTATTTAGGAATGAACATTCATAAAATAAATATAGAATAATAAATCTACTACATCCATAGGATGTCTTGGGCTTTGCTCGTAATTGGGCCTTGCATGCCGCCATACTTCACCTTCGTAATCATGTGGGCCCCCATGATTACCGAGTTTTTCATATGGTTCGCATGTGTTAGCCTGGTTACGTACACTAAAACCCGGAGAAAATCGAGAAAATATGTAGGTAACGTATGATATTCGGAATGTATCCAGGTGTGGACACGGTGACACCTCAAAGTGGAGTTAGTTCGAACGACGTTTGGTGTGGCATGCTTTGGCCTAATAGGTCCTTCGTACTCTCATCGTTAGTCCCCAGGTAGGCAAACTGGTCCTTTATATTGGATTTATACGAATGCCAACCTAGACAGGACGTTCCGACTACCGGTACTTGTACCCTTACAGTTATTACATGCCCGTCGCAGAACTCACTTTGATGAGATTTGAAAAATGAAAAACGCGACAAAATCTTGAATAACGGAAGTATGAAGATGATTTGAGTATGTGAACATTGAAATATGTATGATGAATGTGTATGTAATTATGTATGTTTGACTGTAAGTATAATTCACTATGTATCACAAAATGTAATATTGGAAGTGTTTGCATGCATTTGTGTATGTAATAAATATGAAAGAAATAAACATCATGAGTTTGCATGTAACCACATAAACAATTAAAATCTAATCAACTATAGTATAGGCTCTAAGGGTCTAATAACCTATCCAATATCCCTATAGTCAAAAGCTCTGATACCGCGACCCGCAGCGGAAAAGGTGATCGGAGCATGATTGGGTTTTCATCAAAGCTCATGAAATTTATTATAATGTTTCATATTTATTATTACAATTTAAAGGAGTTCATACAATCATATCATACAAGTTCAACATGTTCTATACATCTTTCTAGGCTTCATTATTTTTCTTCTAAGGCACTTTTCCTATGTTTTCCTTGCTTCATCCTATCCACCTGTAACATGTGTAAAAATGGTTTTTGGATCAACAAAAAGTTGGCGAGTGAATCCTATGAAAAACATTTAAACGAGTTTATTGTATTGATTATAAAATAAAGTGCATAACTACATATGAGTAAATGTAGATGTAAATTTATTCACAATACACATAATATTAAATATTGCACACACATACAACAATTGATTGTTTTGAGGCACGCGTTGTTCAACTCGTCTCCCACGAGGAACTGATGGGCCTAATGAATGAGTTTTGAGGCACGCGTTGTTCTACGAATTGATGGGCCTAATGAATGAGTTTTAAGGCACGCGTTGTTCAACTCGTCTCCCACGAGGAACTGATGGGCCTAACAAATAATTTGCATACAACTTGACAATATGTAATACATAACAACAAACAATATTTACATTCTAAGTTTAGATCATAATATGGTATAGCACGAGTTTGAATAAGCGAATTAGTTTAAGTGACACATGATACACCCCAAAACACGAATAAAAAGGGGAATTTGAAAGAATTCACTCACAATGGGTGCGTTTCTTGGATTGATGATGAATGCGCACGAATTCGGATTTAATCGACAAGGGTACTAACCTAAATAATAACATAATAGTTCGATGAATAAATAAACTCTTATTTGAGATTAGTATTTTAAATTAGTATTCTTAATGGGATTGTTAGGTTTATTTTTGTGAGTTCAAGGAAATTTTCTAACTTTAAAAATATTATTTTAAAGTATTTTTAATTGATTTTTGAATAAAATAAATAAATAAAAGAAAATAAAAATTTTTGACTTTTTGACCAGTTGACCGTTGACCGTTGACCAGTTGACCGGTCGGACCGTGTGTATGTATGCGCTGGGTGAGACTCGAACCCGTGACCTCCCGTACGCGTGCACGCAGCTCTACCAACTGAGCTACGTGTCTAACCCGAAATATTTCTGTTTTTAATTATATTTATACACTATTTAATTTAATCAGAAATCTTTTATTTTTAAAAAGGATTCAATTACATCTGACCGGTGCACACAACAGGTCTCGAACCCGGGACCTGTGGTTTAGTGTTGCACACAGTCCACCGTTGGACTGTGTGTCTAACCTGGTTAATATACTGCTTTTTATTAAACTTAACATCTCTCTGTGAGTTGATCCGGTTCAGTTAAAAAGGAAACATTTTTATTACAGAGAATGAGATTGTGTCAAGGATCGAACTCGCGACGTGTGATAAATGTTTGCACACAGTCCACCGCTGCACTGTGTGTCTAACCCGGTTTAATATCTCGTTTTAATTATACTTATACAATAGTTCAACTTCATCTTCTTCGTTCAAAGATACAGACGACGATTAATCAACTGTTCTTGTTTAATTCAATTAACCAAATTAATAAGCGATTGAAATGCGATGAAATAGGGAGAGTTTTGGAAATGAATGTACCGAACATATGTCTTTCTCAGAACTCCGGCAAGGATCGTCGGCTCTGTTTTGTGAACTCCGTCTGTTCGGATCGATTAACAGTTTTGATTGATTAGATGTGAAATTGAGTTACTAAACAATGATTAACAGAAGGTTTAGGTGATTATACCGAAAGCAGAATATTCGGCAACGTCGTATGGGATTGATTCTGGGTGATGGATTGAAGTTGGTAATAGTCTAACAATGGATTGAAACAGAAAGAGTCGAGGTATTTACCGTTTTGATGAAAGTATCGGTTTTCCGGCGACTTGCAGAGAATTCCGGCGATGTATTTCTTGCGACAGAGATTCTTCAGGGAGTTTAAGGTGAGTGTGGGTGATGTCGGTATGAGCTCTAAAAGTCTTATTTAGAGTAAGCAGAAAGGATGAAATGAATTCGGTTTTCCGGCGATAACTTCCGGTTATCTTGCAGAGGATTCCGGCGACTTGCGGCGAGGTTTTCTGAACGAATTGGAGAGTGTAAGTTTGATAAACTCGCGAGCTCAACTGATGAATAAAGTATAACCCGGATTTAATTACATTTCCGGTTTTGAATTCAAAAATATTCGGTTATGGTTTTGCCGATTTGAATGAGTGACATTAAGGTTTTTCAGTTATAACCGACGGTTATGTTAATTCATCCGTTAAATCAATAGAAACCGTCAATGATTGGCGATATCGTCGGGATTTTCCGGCGAGAGTGATTTGGGCGTGCTAGAGTGACTGAATTCAACTTCGAGGTTTATTATAAATGTTACTTGTTTCACTGGATAGCACAAGTGAATCAAGTGGCGGAGTGGTTGAATGTTTGTGTGTTAAGACTTTGAGGTTCACCCGGCTGACCCGGGTTCGAAACCCGGCATCAGCAATTTATTTTTATTTCATTATTTATTATAAATTTTCAATTATAGAATTTAAATTCTAATATATTTATTAATTATGTATTGTATAAAATTAATTTGAGCATTAAATACGCAACGAAATTTTTAACTGGATGTTCGGTTAATAAACGAAGCGGGTTTGGTTAACCCGGTTTTTGACGGATGTTACATGGTGAACATCATCAATGCTCAAGCCCAATCAAACCCGGTGAACTAAGCTAATCAAGCTCCTCCACCTGCTAGAGGAAGGGCTTTCAATATCAACGCAAACCAAGCAAGGGCAGACAACAATGTGGTCAACGGTACGTTTCTCGTAAATGGTAGTTATGCATCCATATTATTCGATACTGGTGCGGATAAGAGCTTTGTATCCCTAGAATTCGAATCTATTCTCGACCTACCTCGGGTTAGTCTCGCTGAATCTCTCACGGTGGAAGTTGCTGACGGAGAACCCATTTCGTTAAATTCAATCATACGTGATTGCACTCTTACCCTGAATGATCACGACTTCTCGATTGACCTCATTCCTATGAATTTGGGAAGTTTTGATGTTATCATCGGTATGGACTGGCTCAGCCAGCATCACGCTAAAGTGGTGTGCCATGAAAAGTTCATTCGTATTCCTCTCGCCAATGGTCAGACTCTACGTATCTTTGGAGAAACTCCTTCGAAAGGGCTCAAATTGATGTCCTGCTTTCAATCTCGGAGATATCTTCGCAAGGATTACGTCGCATTTCTAGCCCACATCGTCACGAAGGAAGGAAAAGAAAGGAAGCTCGAAGATATCCAAATCGTGAAAGAATTTCCGCAAGTTTTCCCGACGACGTTTCAGGACTTCCTCCTGTGCGAGAAGTCGAATTTCGAATTGATCTTGTGCCTGGCGCTACACCAGTCGCAAAATTTACTTATAGGTTAGCCCCATCCGAAATGCAAGAGTTGGCCAGTCAGCTGCAAGAGCTGACTGACAAAGGATTCATACGTCCTAGCTCGTCGCCTTGGGGTGCGCCTGTTCTTTTTGTGAAGAAGAAGGATGGAACGTTTCGCATGTGCATTGACTATAGAGAACTCAACAAGTTGACTGTTAAGAATCGCTATCCATTGCCTCGTATTGATGACCTTCTAGACCAACTTCAAGTCGCCACCTGTTTTTCCAAAATCGACCTTTGTTCTGGTTATCATCAGCTTAAGGTGCGCGAAGAAGATATCCCAAAGACTGCTTTTCGAACTCGTTATGGTCATTATGAGTTCATGGTGATTCCTTTCGGATTAACCAACGCCCCCGCTGTCTTTATAGATTTAATGAATAGGGTATGCAAACCCTATCTCGACCGTTTTGTCATAGTCTTCATCGACGATATCCTTATCTACTCCAAATCAAAATCCGATCATGAGCGGCATCTTCGACTCAATCTTACACTCTTAAGGACTGAAAAGCTTTCGCTAAGTTCTCAAAATGCGAATTCTGGTTAAGAGAGGTACAATTCCTTGGACATGTCGTCAATGACAAAGGGATTCATGTCGATCCTTCGAAAATCAAGGCAGTACAAGAATGGAAAGCGCCACGTACCCCTACCGAAGTTAGGTCATTTCTTGGTTTGGCTGGTTATTACCGACGCTTCATTGCCAATTTCTCCCGTATCGTCGTTCCACTCACGGCCTTGACTCACAAGGGAAAACCCTTCATTTAGGGACCTAAGCAAGAAGAGGCCTTCCAAACTTTAAAGCAAAGGCTTTGTGACGCACCTATCCTTACACTCCCTAAGGGTTGCGATGACTTTGTGGTTTATTATGACGCATCAGGGCAAGGTTTAGGTTGTGTACTGATGCAAAGAGGAAAGGTGATAACCTATGCCTCTAGGCAACTCAAAGTACATGAGAAGAATTACACCACCCACGACCTGGAACTTGGAGCCGTCGTGTTCGCTCTCAAGATATGGAGACATTATCTCTACGGTACCAAGTGTGAAATATACACTGACCACAAGAGTCTCCAACATATCTTCAATCAAAAAGAGTTGAATATGAGGCAACGAAGATGGGTCGAACTTCTCAACTATTACGACTGTGAGATTCGATATCATCCTGGCAAGGCAAACGTGGTGGCTGATGCGCTCAGTCGTAAGGGTTATGCGAAGTTTATTCATCTTCTATGTTTGCAAATTGTAACCGATATCAAAGATCGAATACGGGCAGCTCAACATATTTCTGTAACGGAAAATGACGTACGCGATGAGCTGTCATGTGGAAGCTAAAAATCGAAACCAAATCCGATGGCATTCTATACTATTTAAACCGTATTTGGATTCCCGATCACGACAACCTTCGTAACATCCTCATGAATGAGGCACACAAAACACGATACTCTGTACATCCAGGAGCCGATAAGATATATCAAGACTTACGATACACCTACTGGTAGCCTGGCATGAAGAAGGACATCGCTGTTTTTGTTTCCAAGTGCCTTACATACTCCAAAGTAAAAGCTGAACACCAAAGACCTTCAGGACTTGGTCCAACCCGAAATACCTGTATGGAAGTGGGAAAACATAACCATGGACTTCATTACCGGGTTACCTCGCACCTCCAGTGGGTATGACACTATATGGGTGATCATTGATTGTCTCATGAAATCAGCTCACTTCATTCCGATTCGCGAGGACTTCAAGAACGAGAAGCTAGCTCGTATCTACATCAGCGAAATCGTAAGCCGTCATGGTGTACCATTAAGCATCATTTCAGACCGTGATGGTCGTTTCACTTCACGCACATGGCAAGCCGTACAAACTGCTTTAGGTACACGTTTATACCTCAGCACCGCCTTTCATCCTCAAACTGATGGTCAATCTGAGCGCACCATCCAAACCCTTGAAGACATGCTTCGGGCGTGTGTCATATACTTCAAAGGAAATTGGGACGCTCATCTTCCGTTAGTCGAGTTTTCGTACAACAACAGCTATCATTCAAGTATCGGCATGGCTCCTTTCGAAGCTTTGTATGGTCGTAAATGCCGATCTCCAGTATGTTGGCACGAAATTGGTGAAGCGCAAATCACCGGACCTGAATTGATTCAAGAAACAACCGACAAAATCATTCAAATTCGAAACAATCTTCTAGCGGCTCAAAGTCGTCAAAAGAGTTATGCAGACAAACGACGAAAGCCCTTGGAGTTTAGCGTTGGTGATCAAGTACTTTTGAAAGTATCACCATGGAAGGGAGTGGTTCGTTTTGGCCAGAAGGGCAAGCTAGCACCACGCTACGTAGGACCTTTCAAGATACTCGAAAGAGTAGGTCCTGTAGCATACAAGCTTGACCTACCAGAAGAACTTAACAGAATTCACCCCACGTTCCACGTATCAAACTTGAAAAAGTGCCTCGCTGACGAAAATCTCCATATCCCTCTAGAAGACATTCAAGTTGGTGAGTCAATGCACTTCGTTGAAAGACCAGCAGAGATCATGGATTTCGGTGAGAAGCGTTTAAGGCGAAGTCGTATTCCAATCGTTAGGGTGCGTTGGGAGTCAAGACGAGGACCCGAGTTTACTTGGGAACGTGAAGACTCAATGCGCGAAAAGTACCCGCATCTTTTTCCAGTTACAACTACTACTTAAATTTCTGGACGAAATTTCTAAAAGTAGGGGATACTGTAACATTTATGTAAATCGGGTTTCGAAAACCCGCCCCAAATTACCGATCAGTGTATTTATTTATGTCAAATGATCTTTTGATTTTACATTTTTGTTTATTGTTTTAAACATTATAAATTATATATATATATGTATATAATAATAATAGTAACAAAGGTTTAGAGTAAATTTAATAAAATAAATAAGCAACTAAATATTAAATATATATAGTAAATGAGTTATCTTAAAAGAATTAAAATAAATAAAAAGAGGGTGAACCGGGATCGAGCCCGGGTTCCCCCGGTTACACACACGTAACAAACATCACTGGGCTACACGCACATCTTGTGTTTAAACCCGGATATCAATATATATACACACACTTAGATCAAATGGGAAACCTGCAACTATACCAAAATCATCGCTCATCGCAGCCGCGTTTCCTTTGAACTTCGACAAATGTTGCGGCTATTTTTGGCAAATTGGAAATCACTCCGGCTGTCATCTTCTGGCAGATGTCAATCATCGGATCTTGTTACAAAAAAAAATGAAACCGAAATCCTCCTGTCTCCGCCTATAAATACTAAACGAATTCCCAATCAAACTTGCATCTCTTCCGCTCTCATTTCGCTCAAAAGCACCTCGAAGTTTCCCCTGTTCAGTCGAATCCGCCTCGTCGCCGGAATTCTCTTCTTGCCGGAATTCAGCAGATTACCGGAACCAAGCCACCGCCTGTTCAATTTAGTAGACTCCCTGTTCTTTTGTTATTTATTTAAATCATGTATGTTAATCGGAATCCAAAAATGAACAAGTTTGGGCGGGTAACCATGGTCGGTTAAAATCAAAATGAAGAAGATGAAGTGCGGTGTATATATATATATTTATTATATATAAGTTTAAACCGGGTTAAGCACCCAGCCCAACTGGTTGGGCCGGGTGCAAACAAGACCCGAGGTCGCCTGTTCGATCCCCCCCACACACACCGGTCTAACTGATTTAAACCCTTTTTAATCTATCTTTTCTGAATAAACAACGGGTTAGACACCCAGCCCAGTTGGTTGAGCTGGGTGCGAGTCACAGCCAAGGTCTCGGGTTCGAAACTCCTGATAGGCGACCGGTTCAATTCAGTATAAAACCTTTTTAATTTAATTGAATTTGATTAAATCCAAAAAGTGTATAAATATAATTAAAATCAGGTTTCTTTCGGGTTAGACACGTAGCTCAGTTGGAAGAGCTGCGTGCACACGTACGGGAGGTCACGGGTTCGAGTCTTAACACGCATGCTTACAAACACAGTCGAACCGGTTGTCAGACGGTCAATCCGACAAGAATTTTTTTTAATATTTATTTTATTTTATTTATTTATCTTTGAATTGATTTATTCTATGGTTAAATATGAAAAGAAAATATGTTTAAAATACAAAAAAAAATACATAATATCAAGGGCTTAGTTATAGAAATCATAATGTTAACTAAAAGAAATCTAAGCAAAGGTTTTAACCAAAATATTAGTCTATTTATTTACCGAGTTATCGCGTTATTATTTTAGGTTAGTACTCCCTCGTCGGTTAAATTCCCAACTCGTGCGCTCTCTTTTCCACTCAAGTACATGCACCCAAGGTGAGTGAATCTCTACAAATTCCTTGTTTTAATCACGTTTTAGGGTGTATCATGTGTCGTACCATCTCTTTATTTTATTTAACGTTTGTGCTAGCATCATCTCGTGACCAAATGTGTATTTTTTATTATGTGGTTTATGTGTTGATACATTTTATCATTTCAGTGCAATCATTTCATTAGGCCCATCAGTTCCTCGTGGGATACGGGTTGAGCATCAGGTGCCTCATTAGATCGGCTCCGTTTGATTGAGCCTTGATCTCACATACATCATCCATTATGTCATATGTTCATTCAATGTGGTTTGTGATTTGTTACAATATACATTTGTTCACATGTGATTTATGCACAATCTTATTTAAACAACAATAAATTTGTTTACTTAAATTTTTTATCAAGGTTCACTCGCCAACTTTTGTTGACCCAAATTTCTTCTATTTTACGCATGATATAGGTGATTAAGTTGAGGAAATAAACACCTAGGATGACCTTAGAAGAATAATCAAGTTATTTCGTTAGAACAATCATTTGGTTTATTATTTGTGTTTGTATGAAATTTTCTGTTGGATATTTATATTTAATTTGAAATTAATAAATATGAAACTTGGTAGTAAATATCATGAGATTTGATGATAACCAAATCATGCCCCGACTTTTATTCCGTTGCGGTTCGGGGTGTGACATGGCGGATATCACTAAATCCCATACCCGTACCCGGCCCATACCCATTGGGCTTCGGATATACCCGACCTGTATGTTTCGGGTATAACCGTTGGGCTTGGGCTTTTTTGCCCTCCCTATTCGTCACCACAATCACATTTAAGCTATTTTATGTTCATCATGTCGTGGGCATCTCGCATTGATCGTTAGGTGACTATAATGTATCCGTTATCACGTCATACTAAAACAACCCAATTCACCAAATCTTCTAAAGTGATGAATCTATGATAACAACGTTGTAGTTAAACTATACTTCTATTAGAGCATTTACATCCCATCCAACATCTTCTACCCTGTAGTTTAATTAAAATTTCAATTTTTCAAAAATTATCTATTATTTAAAAAAAACTTTCACATTTCATTTACTATACCTATCTCTATATTCTTTTTTTAATTATTTTTCTCTTTATTCTTTTTATTATTTCTCTCTTTATAATCATTTTTTAGAAGGGGGGAGCATGTGGGTTTTTCTAGATTTTAAATAAATATAATGGCTGGAATTTGGTGATGTTTCTTTTTAAATTTTGAAGATGAGGTGAATAATGGTGAAGGGGATATCAATGCTCTTAAGCTTACAACAAATAAGCATAGAAATGTTATACCTAGTTGGTTTCAAACACGCTAGACCCCTCGTCAAGGTTTTTACTCGTAGACACCATCTTTTTCTTGGGTGGAACAAACCTAAACCCGTCAGGATATTCAATGCCATAAGCCATTAGGCCCTTCATGGGTGATATATGGCTCATGATTTAAATCAAACTTCCCAATCCCTTGATTGGTATCGAACGATCCCTAACTTAAATCAAACGTTACAAACCCCAAATTAATATCAAGATTTAAATTGTGTCTTTTAATATGACTCCATAGTTAACTCACAATTAAACAAAAAAAGTTGTCATCCCAAAAAGACATTGCTAATTAAAATAATTTGCATATAGAGATAATTGAAGAATGGATATGAAGAGAATCAAATGAAAAATGAAAAATCTTATAGCGGTTTATAAAGTAAGTGCCGTGTACTTGTATTGAATATAACAATTTTTTTTCAGATTCTGTGTCGTATAGCTTTTACTATGCATGATACAACCTGTATACATGTATACGGATCATATTTAAGTTATGTTTCGAAGAAAGATAACGAGTTACATGACTTGATGTATAATTCCTAGATTCATGTGTGAATTATTTGAATAGACAAAATATTCCTTGAAACGTGTGCGTATTATTTGACTATACGTGATATATTCCTCTTTACGATCGACAACAAAGTTATTTTGACAATGCTGGTATATGGCCTGGGTTTCAAAAATATTTCTTTTAGTGTACATCTAATAAGACGCTAATTGTTTATTAAGTATGGAGGCAAAGTGGTTTACAAACCACCTTCTTTCATGGGTACAGTTTAAAATCTTGATGGGTTCTGAGATGTGAATTGATGGATGTGAAAGAAAGGAAGGGAGAGAGAGAGAGAGAGGGTAGAGGAGACAAAAGCAAAGTAATGATGGAGTGAAGAGAGGAGCAAGTAGAGGCTAAAGCGATGTGGTTTGAGACCATACGTTGAGCAACAGGTCAGTCTTTTAGGGTTTTTGACATGACCACCATTTCTGTAATTTTATTAAATACAATTGTTTAATGTGATCTACGGTTCCTACCATCATCCAACACTCCTTTTCCCGTCATCCTTACCCTACTTCTGTCTTCTTCGTTTTCATCATCATTATCATCACTGACAGTGTTCTTAATTTCAGCAGAATCTTGTTAAATGATCTGAACACAAAGATCTATGTTACAGCTTAGTGTGCCTTACAACCATACCGAAAAGACTTTTGCCTTACAACCATACTGAAAACTCTTTTACAGAAATTAAAGGGAAAATAGCCATTGATCGGTCATAATAGCCGATGGAAACGGCTCAGGAATTTTTTCACGAAAAAAACATTGCGTTGAAACGTTTTAAAAAGCCATTTCAACCTAACTAACTGCGCTTCGCCACGTGTAAAAACAATATGACTGTAAAGCTGAAATATTGAAACGGCTCTAAGCCTAGTCATCTTTTTACACATGGCAGAGCGCAGCAGGTTTGGTTGAAAAAGTTTTTTAAGACGTTACAACGCCATGTTTTTCTGTGAAAAGGCTCATTGAGCTGTTTCCGTTGGCTATTTTGAAAATTTTGACCGGTCAAATGCTATTTTCGTTATTTTCTAGGAATTCAATGAATAGAAAGATGTAAATGAAATTTTTTTAACGGTCAATTAAATCACCGAATAATCATTCTGAATGCTCTCAGTCGAGCAAATGCATTCATTTCTTCATAAAGGTCAAAGTTAGATGTATACCCGAGCCACCAGTTCCGTGGAAAAGTCGTCTGCCCGAAGGCCCACTATAGGTAAAACCCGGTTCAGCTCGATTTCGAACTGGCGACCTCCAGAGAGGTCTAGTTTTAAACGTCATTGCCACCACCAATATCTTTTAAAGTAATGCTAGAGGGAGTTAATCTTGGAACCTTAATAAGAGAAAGCAAGTGACTAACCAATAGAATAACATGTCACAAAATGATGTAAATGATATATTATGTTAAATAAAGTCACTTATTTTATTTTCTTTTTAACGACGAAGACCCAGACATTTAGGATGAAAATACTAGTAAATGGATCACTGTTCATGAGAAAACCCATAAATGAATAAATCTCCTGACTCAATTTATAATAAATTATTTAAAAGGAAACTTCAAACCCAAAACCTCTAAAGCAAGCTATGAAGCTACCTTTTGGAACAAAGGACATTTGGTGCTAAGTTATATTTTACTCTTCAAGTGTTCCCCATTCATCCCCTTAAATGAGGTATATTATTGTTTTATAGGATTGATGTCTTCACTTTTGGAATGCTAAGAACCTAAAAGCATAGTATAAATAAAACAAACCTTAGGGAAATCGAACCGCATGATCAGTACGTGTCTTGTAAAAATAATCACACTATTATAAAATACAAGATATGTTTTATTGATACACTCTACTCTAGTTCCTTTAAAGCCCATAACAGTACTTTTTCTTATTAACTTACTGACCCGGGTGTTTTATGTATTTATAGAATTTTTGTCGTTTAGATAAAAAGTTTATGTTTGATATGTAATTAAATAAGGGATATTGAATTTAAATAACCTTAACTTTTATTAATTAGCTGATAACACTCCAAACTTTCGATTTATACACCAATGCTTTCAACTTTTAACTTATTGGCCGATAATAATACGTAACTAACTAAACCCTGACCCAATTAGTTTTTGCTGATGTGGCATCTGATGTGGCCATTTTTGCTGACGTGACAGTTAATACGACATTTTTTGAAGATGTGGCAACTAACGTGACATTTTTTTATGACGTGACAACTGACATGACATTTTTTATGATGTGGCAGTTAACAACAGCTAACCGTGTTAGGGTTCTGTTGGTTAGGGAGTGTTATCGGTCAATAAGTTAAAAATTCGGAGTGCTGGTGTACAAATAAAAAATTAGGAGTGTTATCGGCCAAGTGATAAAAGTTGAAGTTATTTAAATTGAATATCCCATTAAACAAAGGATACGACGCAGCAATTGTTTTATCTGCATTCATTTTCACGACATATACTTATGTTATGAAACTATTTTTTCTTGTTCAATGTTGTGTGTTCCTTATTCTTTTTAAACTTATATAGTTGTCCTTAATGTTATATGTGTTATGGTGATATTTATACGTTACTTTTTTATTAGTGTTTTTAGTCATGCTAGTATTCACGAAGCACATATTTAACTGTTGTAATTTTCTTAATTGTTCTTTAAGCCCAAAAAAATAAATTCTTTAGTAGGGAGTGTGACTGGATCGGGGAGAATGGCTTTACCGAGGAATTTTAAAAAATAATTGATAGAAAAATAAATAAAATCAAAAATAATTTTCCATTTCCTCTTCTATATAAACTAACTAAACAACATTTATTTTACATAAATTTCTTTCCTTTCTCAAACTTTCAACATGTCTCACTCATTTTTCTACATAAAATCTTTCAACAATGGTATAAAGAGTTTAGACCAAAGCTGAATAAATGACCTTCGCCAAGATTAAGTATTAAGTATAAATAATATATAAAGAATAGTTTAAATGAGAAAAAAATATCTATAAGAATAAAAAGAAAAAGTTTCAACAAATAAAAATGTTTTATTTTACTTTATTTAATATTTATATTTAATTTTATTTTAAGGGTATATTAGTAAACTTACATATATTATTAATTTATATTCTTCCTCTTTAATAAGTAAGAGGTTGTTTGACAACTTCTGAATAGTTAAGTGTTGAACCAATAAAATGTCTGAACTATTAAGTGTTGAAGTAACAGCTCTGAACCATTAAGAGCCAGTATAATGTTTAACAGTTCAGAGACACAAATGTTTGACAAATTCATATTAGAGGTTTTAACCATTCAGATTCAGTATAATGTTTAATCTTTCATAGGCAAATGTCTGAATCATTTAGACATCTACTCGTGAAACAAACAGTCTGAACCATTAAGTGCTGAACCAGTAAGAGATCTGAATCAATAAGAGTCTCATTAAGAGGTAAACAAACATCCCCTAAGTAAATTAAATTTGTAACTCCTTTTCAAAATATTTTTTTTCAAATTAAAAAACAACTTAATTTAAAGTGTAGAATTACAATGTGTGTAAGATAAATTACGAGGTGTGTATGATATATTTTGAGGTGTTAATGATAAATTTCGACGTGCGTAAGATAAAATTCTATAATATGTAGGGTATATATGTAGAAAAATTTTGATATGTATACGTTTTTGTAGATTATGTGTAGGATAATAATGATTAGTTGACTAATTAATTAAAGAGGGAAAAAGAGATGGGAAAAAAGTGTGGGTGAGGGTGATATGGTAATTTCACAACCCATTTCACGGTGAGTTAATAGTAAGATAACAAAAATGACTCGGATTGTTATATTTTGAAAACACGAATACACATGGTGCAAAAAAATTAGGGATTTAGATTAATTCCATTCATCAAACCATGAAGACACAAATTACACTACTCTAATAGATATTACTATCTATACAATATTAATAAGCATATCCAAAAGGTAACTTAAGGTAAATTGTCACTTCTCTTAAAACTCCTTTAATGCATGAAGTACAACATCTTTAAGCACAATATGTTTTGAGCGGCGAAATTTTGCATTCAGTTTTTCAATTCCCGCTCATCTCAGTCCCCCATACACCCCTGCCACATATATTTATCAAGGATTTTCTAGATTCATTCTTAATTTTCAAAATCTTCTAGCCCCTTTCTCTCTCTGTCGATTTAAAAGATATCGAGGTTTCACAAGATCAATTCGATAGATAGATCTAAATTATTTGAGATCTTCACTGACCCTCTCTCATACGGTAATTATATTGTTTATTTTTTAATTTGTAGACAGAATTTTAAATGTTCTTAATACAATGCTTTATAGCTCATCTGAAGATCAGGTCACTCGCCTAGAAGTTGAATGATGCAAATTAAGGTAAGCTAAATAAAACCATCTATTAATTCAAGTTAGAACTATGCACTTTATGGTAAAAGAAAACCTAAATCTTGACCCGTCTTTGTTTACAGGAAGATGCAACGCCGCAACCAGCGCAGCCACAACAAGTTTATACGGTAAGCGATAGGTGCACTTCCACTAAAATGATTTCGTAAACTATATCTCAAGAAATAACATTAATATTAATCGTTATTGTTTGTCATATTAGATCAGTAACTGAGTCTAGCACGTCTGATTATAAT
Source organism: Scalesia atractyloides (assembly GCA_947069175.1). Taxonomy (NCBI): domain Eukaryota; kingdom Viridiplantae; phylum Streptophyta; class Magnoliopsida; order Asterales; family Asteraceae; genus Scalesia; species Scalesia atractyloides. The sequence goes on from CAMTDV010000008.1 coordinate 88,443,885, forward strand.
GAAGAGAAATTGAAAGAAGGTTTAAATTGTGTGATATGTTTTCTTTGCTTTTTAGGGGGAAGATAGGTGGCTCTCCCAGGACTTACAAAACACAGGTTATTGGCGCCAGCCCGCCTGATTTAACATATAAAAAACTTTATTATGTTAAATATGACTGACTGCTGCACATAACGTGTGTGTTTGTAAGCCCTGTTGAGAGAACCACCCATCTTCCCCTTACAAGGCAAATAAAATTTATATATATGTAATTTGTCAAACTACACTAAATTCAGTAAAAATATGTGTTGGATATAAAATATATGTTGGAATTGAACCCTACAAAAGAACAGAGATAGAAAGACAAAATATACTACAACCTCTGATCCAAACAATAATGTAACATCTGCCCAAGTCAAGGTCTGCTGAAGACTAAATGTCCAAGGTCTACCGTAGCTAAACTCTATTGAAGACAAAGCTCTGCTGAAGTCTAAAGCTGAAGGTCTGCCAAGGCAAAGCTCTGCTAAAGACTAAAGGTAAAAGGTCTGCCAAGGCAAAGCTCTACTGAAAACTAAAGGTAAAAGTTCTACCAAGACAAAGCTCTGCTGAAGATCAAAGCTAAAGGTATGTCAAGACAAAGCTCTGCTGAAGACCAACAGAGGATGTATCATCAGTGTTTTCTATCAGTCCTTGTAATGTTTAGTGTATAGCAGTGGTTAGCTTAGCAGATGTTATTAGTTTGTTATTTTTGTTAAGTGTCACTTTCATGCTGACATCATATTAAGATGCTTGGTGGTTAGGATTGTAGTATAAAAGAACAGTGCATGTGCTGTTTTATTTGATCACTTTCATCGATTATCAATCTAAGCTATCTTCCTTACATTCTGTATGAATAAATCAGTGATCTCAACTGTTATGAATTAAAGCAAACTTGACATAAATGCCCACTGATGCAAACCATTGACTCACTAACAACTGATGCAAACCAATGATGCAAGTTCATCTGATTTATCTTCTTTCATTTACCATTTTTAGAACTTACATATGCAGTTTCAAACTCAGGTCCTAACAATATACAAATATCTTCATTTGAACCACTCTCCATATAGTCAACTTTTCTTACACCTGTCATTTGAACCATTGTCAATATAGTCAAGTTTTCTTACACCTGTCTTTAACAATCTTCATTACTTAAGACAATAAGTATAAGTCCTTGTAATCCTATCTACTAACATAAATGCAAACCTGACATAAATGCCCCTGAACTTATCCTATCCATTAATTAGAAACAACTGATGACAAACCACTGCTAACACACCAACAATAGTTGTATAGCAAAACCACTGATTCAACCACTTACTCACTAACCACTGATGTTATACTCAGCCGTGGTTGTCTACTAGTGTTTGTCTACCACCAACAGTGTTTGCCTAACATCCGTTGCTGAAAGTGTATCCTCTGTTCCTACTTCCACTGTTGGTGAAACCATTGTTTTCCCAAAAAGAGAATTTCCTTCCTTGCTGGGGTATAGAAAGCCTAGGAACTTGGATGAGTATCCTAAGCTGAAGGCTAAACAAGCTGAATACATTGCAAAAGAAAATTCAAAAGATAAAAATGAAAGGGCTTTACAACTCTCCTTGAAATACCAACTGAGCAAAGTCAGAAGCATTGAAAAATTTGCTAAGGAGCAGAAACCATTGATGCAAAACCACTGGCTCACTAGTTATTGGAGTTAATAATACATGATTAAAGGAATTTTATTATACTTTTGGTGTTTGGCGTTTGTGGCATTTTGGCATTCTATAAGGAATTAGAGAAATAATGTACTTTTAGTTGAAGATTATATAACAAACTACAAAAAATGACACCAAAAAAGATATAGAAAAGAAAAAAATTAAAAATGCTAATCCAATTTCTCATCCAAATCTTCACTGTCACCAGTCTCTTATTCTTGAAGTTTTTGTTCCCTGAACCTTTGAATTCCTTAGATAGGTGATGGTTTCCCGACACAGCTGAAACGCCCTACTCTAGGCGAAGCTGATCAATCAACAGAAAATATGGTGTTTTAGCATGGTAGTGAAGATCTTTTCTTGTTGATTGATGAAGTAGTTATGTGGATGGTGGAGGCATCGATGTCGTTGTTGTGGAAGCTATTGTTTTGGGTGTGATTGTGAGTGGGTTTTTGGCTTTGATGATACTTGGCCATCATCATCATGCGCATCCCACCCCTATCATTTCAACTGGATTCCAAAATAGCATTAACACCGGCATAGGTCTCTCCTTCTCATCCAAACCTTCCCCAGGAACAAAGCAGACAAAATGACATATCACTGTCATCAGTCTCTTGGTCTTGAGGATTTGTCCATCTCATTCAGCAAAATTTTTTAGAGCACACAGCTTACAAGTTTGCCATCTGTTATTTTGAACTTTTTGGCGTTTTAATTTGAATAAGAGAGGTTTATCTCAATAAAATTTTGCTGAACGAGATGGACGGTATTGTTATGCTCACTTAATAATGACCTAAGAATGTTGTCCACCTCATTCAGTGAAAATTTATGGACAACAAAACCGATGTTATAAGAAACGAGGTTTGCTATATTGTATTTAGTAAACTATGGCGTTTGATTTTGGTGTAATCAATGGAAGGGCCTAAGGTTGTTTATATAAGATGTTTTTGGCGCGTAGTTTGGGCGATAAATTTCTAGAAGGTACTGTTTGTTCAGTAATAAAGATGCCACGTCCGATTATTAAGTTATTGTTTGTTCAGCTTTATCTGTTAAAGCTGCAACTTGTAATCCTATCCACTGATCAGAAACCACTGATGACAAACCGCTGCTAACACACCAACAGTAGTTGTATAGCAAAACCACTGATGCAACCATTAATTCAACCACTGACTCACTAACCACTGATGTTATGCTCAACAGTGGTTGTCTACCACTAACAATGTTTGCCTAACATCTGATGTTATTACTCCATGAAAATCTATCCGTTGCTAAAAGTGTATCCTCTATTCCTACTTCCACTGTTGGCGAAACCATTTTTTTCCCAATCCACTGATCATTCCTCTGTTCAGAACCACTGCTGGTCTCCAGCAGAGGTTACCAAACAACTGTCATCCATTACTCAACAAAGTTTACATGTGCACAGATGATTCGTCTTCTTTCATTTACCAGACGGATTCTTCATTTTGGAGTATCGGTACTGTCACACCCCGACCCGCAGCGGAAATAAAAGTCGGGGCATAATTGGGTTTTCATCAAAGCTCATGACATTTACTATAATAAAGTTTCATATTTATTATTTCCAATTTAAAGGAAAAATTACAATAAACATACAAGCACAACATGTTCTAAACACAACTTTCATGAACTCTTTATTTTTCTTCTAAGGCAAATTTCCTATGTGTTCCTTGCTTCGACCTGTTCACCTGTATCATGTGTAAAAATGGTTTTTGGGTCAACAAAAGTTGGCGAATGAATCTTATATAAGCATTTGAACGAATTAGTTATATTGGTTATTTGAATAAAAATGTACATAACCAAATATGAGTATACGCATATGTAAACTTAACCACAAACCACATAATATCAAATAATGCACACACACGCATATCAAATGATGAACAATGAGATCAAGGCTCAACCAAACGGAGCCGATTTAATGAGGCACCTGATGCTCAACTCGTCTCCCACGAGGAACTGATGGGCCTAATGAATGATTGCACGCAATTGACAAAAATGTAAGCACTCAATACAACAAGTAATATTTACATCACACGTTAGATCATATAATGGTAATAGCACAAGTGTTTGAATAAACGTAATAAATGAAACGACACATGATACACCCCAAAACATAAATAAAAAAGGGAATTTGTAAGGATTCACTCACAGTGGGTGCGTATTCTTGGTTGATGATGAGTGCGCACGAGTTGAGGATTTGACCGACGTAAGAATACTAACCTAAAATAATAACGCGATAATTCGTTAAATATAAACAAATTAATATTTTGATTAAATACTTTTTGTTAGATTTTTAGGTTTTTTTGCGGTATTTATTGGAGTTTTTAAACCTAATAAATCTTATTTTAAGTGTTTTTAATTAGTTTATATATATATATATATACACACACACAAAGGTAATAAAAATAATATTAAAAAAATCCTGTCAGGTCTGACAGGGGACCTGACCGGGTCGACTGTGATATTAGGCAGCGTGTGCGGGATTCAAACTTGAGACCTCTCGTACGTGTGCACGCAACTCTTCCAACTGAGCTACGTGTCTAACCCGAAAGTATTCTAATTTTTATTATTCTTATACTCTTATTAGATCAATTTCAGAAATTGATAAATTTTAAAAAGATTTTTAAACAACGAACCGGTGTGATGGAGTTGACACGAACCCGCGACCTTAGTTTGTTTTGCACACCAGCCCATCCAACTGGGCTGGGTGTCTAACTCGTTTATATTAGGATTTATATTATATTTAACAACTGCCTGCGAGAGCGTTTTTGATTTAAAAAGAAAAACCGGTTTGGACAACACTCGAACTTGGGACGTGCATGATAAATATGCACACAGTCAACCACTGGACTGTGTGTCTAACCCGGTTAGAATACTGATTTTAATTGTATACATAAACAACTCAATATTCATCTTCTTCAACAACTCAGAACTAGAAACTCAACTATTATCGATTTTAACTATTTTGGGTTAACTGAATGCAATCTGAATGAATTAAACAAGAAATATGGAGGAGCTTAGAGATTTATACCAGTTGGAAAAACGGAATCCGGTTTTACTTTGACCAAATTCCGGCGAGTTGCAGACAACACTTCCGACGAACAGAGAGATTTCTTAACAGAGTATAAGAGGTATTTTAGTGAGTGAGTTGAGCGAGCGGTGAAATGAAAACGAGGGATATTTATAGAGCGGCCAAAACACTCACTGATTTCGGTTTCAAGATGTGAGATTTAAGGATCAATGATTACTTTCGGTTATGAATCATTTAATTAAATTCTTTTCGGTACAATTAGTTAATGAAAAAGACCGTTATAACAGAGATTGCGTGTATTGATTTCACAATTATCCTCCGGCAGTTACAGATCTGCCAAGTTTTAAAAGAATGGCAGGTTTCGGTTTCTATATAGATTAATTGATTCTGTTTTAACCACTACAGTGCGTGTAGAGCAGTGGTGTTTTGTGTGTGTGTGTGATTGCGGGTGACCCGGGTTCGAAACCCGGCTAGTCCTTTTAATTTTTCTTTTATTATTTTAAAGTTTTTTTTATTTCACTTATTATTATTATTTATTAATTATGGTTTTAAGATTTGTTAAATTTTAAAAACAGTATTAAGATAACCGACACTAATAAAATACGCAACAACATTTAGATAATTACTTGATTAACAAACGATGCGGGTTTTTTTTAAACCTGTTTTATGCAAATGTTACAGGTACGATGTTTTCGTTGCAGTTTGTTTAATTCTTAATATTTGATAGATGGAATCTTTGAAATCAATACGTTATTTGCGTCTATTATACTTTGTTATTTTTTACCGCTAATAAGTTATATCAGGAATTTAAGGGTGAAGTCCGAATTTTCTTCATTCAATATTAAATAGTATGACATAATTTTGAGTTTGAAAAATATTAAAAATTACACGCTACAATTAACACTTCCTAGGATATCTATGACTTTCGCCTTCTTCCATGCAATTTCATTTTTTCTTTTAATTTGAAGATCATCTAGCATATCACAAGTCTTCTGATCCTGTTTCAGAAGCTGTGTGATAAACTCTTCTGCTTTATCTTTGAATTCTGATGGAAGAGAATGGACAACTTCATCCAGCAGTGCAATGCAACTCCAGGTTTGCTTATAATAATTGTCACTCAGCATAGCAACTTTTTGGGTTGACTTCTTCATTTGTCCTCTGTTCTTGGAGTGACCATCTTGAAAATTTCATTTTAACAGCGTTAGTATCTGCCCAATGGTAGAAGGATCTGTTTGCCATTTAGAATTAGTGTGAGTGTTTTTGGATGAACAAATTTCTAAAAGTGAATTGTTGATGTTTTCAACTCAGCTAATCATGAGCCTTTTATAGTGTTTAAAATGTTTGACATGTTAAATGAAGAGATTACTCCTAATAATGATAACCTGATTTTGAAGGTTTAAAGTTTGTCATTTGGGTTTCTAGATATTTAACTTTACCTTTTTTCCCATGAAAACTCATTTTTGAAAGGTCTTGCATTAAATGCACAGGGTTTTTGAATATAAAGGTACACGTTTTCTCTCTTAAATAATTAAATAAAGACATGGTTTTTAAATATAAATTTTTATTTAATGCTTGCATTTAAATCTGATCTTTGGGTTGGTAGATATTTCACTATATAATACCTTTGCCAATTCAAATTTTTTTCATCATACACTGATTCATTCATTGAAATAGAAGAGCAATTGTTATTGTTTTGCATCGGTTCTTATAAATACATTAAAATGGCATCATATACTTTTGCACAATCTGACGAATTAAAGCAATGATTTATTAAATAAATCGAAGACCAGGTTTATGCTGATAGGTCTACTCTTCAAGAGCTGAAGAGGTGTTTTAACAGACTGCAACTTGGTCTGTTGACGAGAGACTAGGTTTTGAGAGACCTGAGGGCGATGCCGACAACTTCCGTTCGTGACCCTTGTGTTGCGAGTAATAAAGAGTGCGGAGATAGAGATCTAGAGTTCATGACACAGATAAAGGACATACATCGAGAGGTTCAGTGCTAGATGGAGTTGAAGTTAAAGTTTCTTGAATCTTGCTATTAGAGTTTAAATGTCTGAGTAGTTTTCTTTTCCATATGTAATTGTTAGTATTTTAATACTTATTTTTATGAGTTTAGATTTATTGTTCCAAAACCTCCGTAGTTGTATAGCAAAACCACAGACTCACTAACCACTAATGTTACACTCAGCAGTGGTGTAACACCCTGTAAAATCGTGTCCAATAATATAGTGGCACGTGTTGTATTTTTATTTTAGTCTAATAAAGACTAATAGGGACTAAATGTGTCAACATGTTCAAACTGAGCCTCTGAGTGACTGTCTGATGTCAACATGCATAAACATAAGCCTCTGAGTGACTGATATGTCAACATGCTTAAACAACAGCCTCTGAGTGACTGATATGTCAACATGCTTGATCATTAGCCTCTGGGTGACTGATATGTCAACATGCTTAAACTTGGCCTCTGAGTGACTAATATGTCAACATGCCCTGCCTCTGAGTGACATCGGAGTCAACATGCTTATAGTGGGCCTCTGAGTGAACCTGTATGAAGTCCTAACTCTCATATGTCCCACTATTGGACGAGAGGGATTAAATCTGTAAATATGTGAAAGTTGGATAATGGAGGGGTTAAAAGTGTCAACATGTTAATTTATACCTATGAGTGACCTTTTAACGGACCAAGAGCTCTATAATGTCCGCGCATACTCCCGGATACGCCAAATATTGGTACGGAGGGCTAAATATGCTAAAAAGGTGTTTTAGAAGGTTTTAAAAGTTAAGGGGCTAAAAGTGTCAAACTTTGATTCTGGCCATAAGGCGCTCGCGGGGCGCGAGAGGCGTGTTCTGCAGAAAATTGCCTTGGCCTCCACACAAATTGCCAAAAACCATTTGATTCGAAACCATGGCTTTCCAAACTGCTATGCCACATTTTAGGACACTTGTAAGCTTCCTCTTACACCCCTTAACACCTGGCATCACCTGCTTCAAGCTCTCCAACTATAAAAAGGTGCCAAGGTTCACCATTTGAACTTGCACCTTTCTCATTCACAACTCTATCTCCCTCCTCTGGAAGTTCCTAACTGAAAGGAGCATCCAACTTAGTTCTATTGCATCTTAGGAGCCACTTGTAAGTGTTCCTTCCTCTTGCATTTTCGTTTATAGGCTTTTATAGCCAAAAGTCAAGCGTTTTACGGAAAACTCCTTGACTTTCGGTTAAGACCATTATGGTCCAGCCATTGTTCGTAAAGAACATGACTAAGTGATCGTAGTAAGGTAGGTGTTGGTCCCTATAAAGGGCACCTCCTGAAGATCACGTTTGCTAGACCAATTGACGGGTCAAAGTTTAAATACTAAAAAGTCAAACATGCCATTTTTTCGGAAATATTGTGATTTGATCTTATATATGTTATGAAACCTGTTTTGACACTTAAATAAGTTGGTAATAATTATTAGAACATGTAGGAACATGTTCGGCTCGTCAATTTCATTTCTAGGGTCGGTTCGCAACCGAAAGTCGCGAAGTTTGACGTCTTCTTTGACTTTCGATTCTGACCCGATTAAGATTAGTTAGCTACTGATATAAAGTTGCATTATGATTTTAATATAATGTAGCATAACCGTCTAAGGTTATCTTACATGTTCATAATCAGAATATGAGTTTATGCACAAGTTCCGTAATTATGTCATTTTGACTAAAATGCCCTTTTTGCATAAAAAGAGGTTTAAATGATAATGAACTTTAAAATGAGTTTCCTACTGATGTAATATTATAAGTAGGATTATTTGGGATGTCAAAAAAGATTATAAACTGAGTTTACGAATAGGTCCTTGTATTATGTCGGTAAATGACGATAAAGCCCTTAAGTCTTATAAAATGGTTTTAATCCCATTCTTTCAAAGTAAATCTTTGACCTACTAATACGTTATATTAAATAACATATCTAAGACATGTTAACCTGACCTTAATGTAACGCTTCGCATTTGTAACTTTTCGTTTTTAGTAAGATCGCTTCGTGTTTCTATTTTTGGAAAGTCAAACCTTGTAATCGTATTTCTAATTCCAATTCATTGTAATCTAAGGCTTTGATTGTAATCAAGATTGATCCATTACGCAAAATTTGCAAACTTTATTCATGTTTAAACTTATGATCGTACGTTACTTTATTTCTTCATAATCAATTCGAAACGACTTGTAAATGCTTGTTGAATGTTTATAAATCTTAATACCAAAGTCAAGCAAGACAATTAGTGACTTAATGCAAATTATTCAAGCTTCCGTCATCGTAATAATCTTGTCACAATTTGTGTTTAAAATACGCTTTAAAGAAGTCTTTTTTGGGTTTTTAAACGACCTTACACGTGACCTTGGACCGTTACAAGACCCTATTTGTAATATATGTAATGTACAATACCTAAAAGTCCAATATACATCAATTAAATAAATAAAAAAACAAAAAAATAAAAAAAGAACACAGGTTGCGGCCGCAAGCTGTGTAAGTAAGTTTAATCTTTTTTTAATCAAAAAAACCCCACCTAATTGCATTTAATGGAACCCTAATCCTTCCTCTATATAAATAAGTGTTCCTCCATCACTTACCCACTTTTACAAGCCTCCAAACACCTCAAACAACCCCAAACTTCAGAAAATTCTCTGCTGAAACACAACAGATTGCAAGTGAGTTTCGACTCAATTCTCTTATTCTTCAAGCTTTGTTTTTCCTTCTAACACTCTTGGATAATCTCTAGAAAGGTTCTCACAAGTTTTCTTGGGCAAACTAAGGTGAAACCCCGTCATTTTAAGTTCCAAAAGTGTGCAAACTTTCTGCGCAAATTTTATTCTTTTAAACTTCAAGTTTTTCAATGTTTTCTTCTTTTTTTCTTCCTCAACATTGTTTGCTAAGCCCTATGGATGTTACCATAGATTTTCCATGGAAAAACAAGGTGGAATCACACCATTTTTGGGGCCAAACTTTCTGTTTTGGAAGTTAACTTATAAAACTTTTTCGAACTTGTTTTTAACATAACAACTCTATGCTACTTATGCCTCTAACCGAGCTTCTGGTTAGTGTGTTAAGCTAGACTTGTTCATACACAATCAAGAGGCATAACATGCCTCTAAACTTATGGTTTTACTAGGGTTTCAAACCCACAAGTGTTGAGCCATCCAAGCTTACAAGCTTGTGTTGGTGTAGGTGTGATTACATGAAGGCCTTGGCCATTCAACTTTTCAATCCACCCCTCACTTTATGATTTCTATAATTCTTGACCATCCGGATTGTCCTTGTGACAATCTTGTGTATTGGTGAATCTTACGAAAGAGGTTTCGGATGGTTATCCTCCTACCTCCATGCATGACTTATAGGACTTACATGATATCTATGAAATACATGAACTCTATGGTTAATTAGTAATATTATATGTAAACTATATATGTAAATACTTAATATAACCGAACCTTTGACAATAACCATATGGCTATTTGTAACACCTCATAAAAATTGTGTCCAATAATATAGTGACACGTTTTGTATTTTAAACTTAGTGTGTTAAAGACTAATAGGGACTAAAGGTGTCAACATGCTCAAACTGGGCCTCTGAGTGACTGTCTGATGTCAACATGCATAAACGTAAGCCTCTGAGGGACTGATATGTCAACATGCTTAAACAACAGCCTCTGAGTGACCGATATGTCAACATGCTTAAAACTTGGCCTCTGAGTGACTGATATGTCAACATGCGCAGCCTCTGAGTGACATCAGAGTCAACATGCTTATAGTGGGCCTCTGAGTGATCCTTTACGATGTCCTAACTCTCATACGTACCAATTGATGGACGAGAGGGTTCAATTCTGTAAATATGTGAAAGTTGGATAATGGAGGGATTAAAAGTGTCAACCTGTTAATTTATACCTCTGAGTGACCTTTTAACGAACTGAGAGCTCGAGAATGTCCGGGCATAATCCCGGGTATGTCAAATGTTGGCTATGGGTGGGCTAAATAGGCCAAAAGGGTGTTTTAGAAGGTCATTGGAGGGTTTAATAAGTTAAGGGGATAAATGTGGCAAAATTTGAAAACTGACATGGGGCGCTCGTGGGGCGCGAAAGGCAAGGCCTTGGCCTCTCGCGGGGTGCGAGAGCCTGTGTATGCAGAAAATTTCCTTGGCCACCACACAAAAAGGCCAAAAACCATTTTCTCGAAACCATGGCTTCCCAAACACCACGTTTTAGGACACTTGTAAGCTCCATCTTACACCCCTTAGCACCTGGCATCACCTCCTTCAAATTCTCTAACTATAAATAGGTGCAAAGGTTCAACCTTTGAACTTGCACCTTTCTCATTTTTTAACTCTTCTCCCTCCTCTGGAAGTTCCTAACTGAAAGGAGCATGCAACTTAGTTCTATTGCATTCTAGGAACCTCTTGTAAGTGTTCCTTCCTTGTGCATTTTTGTTTATAGGCTTTTATAGCCAAAAGTCAAGCGTTTTACAGAAAAAGCTTTGACTTTCGGTTAAGACCATTATGGTCCAGCCATTGTTTGTAACGAACATGGCTAAGTGATCGTTATAAGGAGGGTGTTAGTCCCTATAAAGGGCACCTCCTAAAGATCACGTTTGCTAGACCAATTGACGGGTCAAAGTTATGATATTAAAAAGTCAAACATACCATTTTTCTGAAAAATTATAATTTAATCTTATATATGTTATGAAACCTGTTTTGACACTTAAACAAGTTGGTAGTAATTATTAGAACATGTAAGAACATGTTCGGCTCGTCGTCAATTTCAGTTCTAAGGTCGGTTCGCAACCGAAAGTCGCGAAGTTTGACTTCTGCTTTGACTTTCGATTCTGACCCGCCTTAGATTAGTTGACACTGATCTAAAGTTGCATTATGATCGTAATAAAATGGAGCATAACCCTCTGAGGTGATATTACATGATCATTATCAAAATCTGAGTTTATGCGCAAATTCCATAATTATGTCATTTTTTACTAAAATGCCCTTTTTGCATAAATCAAGGTTTTAATGATAATGAACTTGAAAATAAGTTTCCTGCTGATATAATATTATAAGTAGGATTATTTGGGATGTTAAACAATATTATAAACTGAGTTTACAAGCAGGTCCTTGAATTTTGTCGATAAATGACGATTTAGCCCTTGTGGCTCATAAAACGGTTGTAATCAAATATTTTCAAGGTAAATCCTTTACCTACTAATATGTTATATTAAATAACATATCTAAGACATATAAACCTGATCTTAACATCAGTTTTCATAAAATATCGCATAAAACGTTAATTTAAGACATAAGCGCCGTTTCGGCGCATAGTATGGTTTTAAACCATATTAATTGACCAAGACTTGTTACCTATTGATTTTAAAACTTATTTTAAATATTTTTACAGTAGGTACATGTTATAAACTCAGAATCCCAAATAATTTATAAACTATGTGTAAAATGACCAAAATGCCCATTCGGTGCATAGTTTGGTCATAAAAGATGAATTACACATAAAGTTAATATCCTACTGATATCATATCATAAATAAATTATTTTTTCTAGAATACTTATAGTTATAACATTAAATTATATTCAAGTTCCTTTTATACGGTATGAAATTACCGAAACGCCCTTATGAGGCATAATTTCATTTTAAAACCTTAACGGGCATAAAAGTTGATATCCTACTGATATTACAACTTATTTAAAATATAATGGCATATAGAAATTGTCCATGACTTATCCGGTTACCCGATATCGCTGATATGCGTACGGTTAAGTATATGTAACTAGTTTACGGAAATTAACCGAAACGGGTTTAACCTTGTCATTTAAGTCTCAAAATCTAGAATGTTGTTTATCCATATTACACAAGTCAAGGTACTTGTTGGGATTAAACTACGTTCTATCCGATCATCGTTTAATCAAGCGTTATACGTCTTGATCCTGTACACTACACAGTATAAGCCTATGACTTAAATAAGACCGTTAGTATTTAATTGGTTAGTTTATGCCATAATCCAGACTAGAGACTTGCCGGTAAATGCTATCTGCACTTAGTACTTTTGTGTAAGGCTGAGTTATAAATTAAAAGAAGACTAGCTCAGGTAAATACTCTCGACTTATTTCCCCTATACGGGCTTGGGTTACGGTAAATTATTACCGCTTTGTCGGAAATGGGATCAATCGAATGCCGGATTGTGGCTAGCAAATCCGCATATTATGTTTTAATCAGTTTTATTTGATAACTTAAACATCGGGGGTTAACTACCGTATCCTGGATATCCTCGGCTCATTGCAATAGATAATGGCCATGACCTAGGCGCGGGTGTAGGCATACACCCGATAGACGCTCAGAATGCATTACCCACAAGGTTAAGGGAGAAAAAGGAGAAAACGGAGAAAAAGACAAACAAGTTTTTCAAGAAACTCTCCAAATTGGTTAAGGGAAAGAAGGACGAGTAAAGTCTCTTCTAAAATATGATTAGTCCCTACAAGGACATTATTATTTTCTTAGTCCATGCCTGGACATTTTTGTTTCTGTAGTCCTTGCATGGACAATTTATTTCAATGTTTCTAGTATTGTAATTTATATTTGGAATTTAATGAAGTATTTTTGGAATTATATATATATATATATATATGTATGTATGTATGTATGTATGTATGTATGTATGTATTCATCCTCTTCAAAACGAGCGTCTCGATTTTATTTGAAATTTATGCTCTGCTATATAATTCCAAAAGACCTTAATAGATTTGATTATGCCAAGTGGTGTAGACCACACATTGGCCAAGAAATGATAGTTAAGGACGAAGGGGTCTTCTATCAGGATAGTAAAGGGAAGTTATCCTTCTATCCAGAGGTGAGAGACTAGGTCCAAACCTCCAAGGTCGTTAAGGTCGAAGGTGACTGGGACCATTAATCAATCATTAAGATACTCTTATGTTAACATTAAGAAATGTTCATACTCCTGGTAGTGTGACTTGAGGAACCATACTAGCCATCAATGTGACAGGCCAAGGTGCCCAATTTATGTCCAATGTGACAGGCCAAGGTGACCAATTTATGTCCAATGTGACAGGCCAAGGTGCCATGAATTACATCAGTTATGATGTAGGTTGATATGCCATGATTTACATCTGTTATGATGTAGGCTGATATGCCATGAATTTACATCTGTTATGATGTAGGCTGATGTGCCATGAATTTACATCTGTTATGATGTAGGCTGATATGCCATAAATTTACATTTGTTATGATGTAGGCCAATGTGCCCAATTTATGTCCAAGGTGATAGGCTGATATGCCATATGTATTACGTCCTAAGTGACATGTTGATATGCCATATATATTACGTCCAATATGACTGGCCAATGTCCCCAATTAGTATGTCCATTAGTGACAAGCCTATGAGTTATATAATTGTCAATTATGATAATGAAAGTTGTGACCTTACGATCCACTGTCCAATAATATATGGACTACGTCCAGATTGAAATTTGCCTATGATGGTCCTATTAAGACCTAGGCCAAATATAGATATGTTAAGCCTAAGAGTTGTGATGTTCTTTATACTAGCTTAAGTAGGCTTTGGATTGTTATATCCAATGTTTAAAGACAACATGGTTGTTGTACCATGGCTAAGGGAATTTATTGGTGTATAGAACTAAAGCTCAAAAGATGGCTAACTCGGATGAGGCACAAAGTAGCCACCGGGATATTGACTCTAACAAAGCCGAAGACCGAAATATGGATAATGATAATTTTCAAGCTCGCATTGATGCGGCTGTTGAAAAGGCCATGGGAAAGGCCATAGAAAAGCTTAAAGAGTCGAGTGCTACTCGCTCTAGACCATTATCGATTACCCCATCTTCAGCCCGTAAGGAGAGCTCAGTTCACTCTTCGAATGCGAAGAGTGAACCAAAGAAAATAGATTTCGATGATAGGTCCCGTTCTTTTAAGGACAGGTGTACCTATAAGTATTTCGTCTCCTGCAAGCCCCGAGACTTTAATGGGGAGAAAGGAGCCGTGGAAGCCTTAAAATGGCTGGATGAGATGGAGACGATTGTAGATATCAGCGGGTGTGCTGATAAGGATGTGGTCAAGTATGTATCACAATCCTTCAAAGGTGATGCCCTGATATGGTGGAAGGCAATGATCCAATCTACGGGTAAAGTCCACCTGTACAATTTGGGATGGTCCAAGTTTGTAGACCTTGTTAAGGAAACATATTGCCCACCCCATGAGGTGGAGAAATTAGAGACAGACTTTTTGTCTCTTTCAATGAAGAACCTAGATTGTCGGAAGTACGTTTCTGATTTTAACTCCTTATCTAGATTAGTTTCCTATTTGATCACACCTGAATCCAAATGCATTGCGCGTTTTATAAATGGGTTGGCGCCTGAGATAAAGGGCATGGTAAAGGCTGCTCAGCCTAGTACCTATAGGTCCGCTGTAGACCTATCTCTTTCCCTCACCCTTGATTTGGTGAGGCAAAGGTCAGTTAGGATTGAAATTGACGGAAAGAGAAAACGGGAGGATAATAACTCCCAAAGATTCAAAAAGAAAGGAAATTTCGGGTTCATGAAGAACCACCACGCGTCAAATGACAAACCTTTGTGCAAGAACTGTAAATATAGGCATTGGTGACAGTGTAGTATAAATCCACATACTAAACCCTGTGGTATCTGCAAAAGAAAAGGGCATAAGACCCTAGATTGCAAGGATCTTAAGGATGCAGTTTGCTACAACTGTAATGAAAAAGGGCACATTACGTTTAATTGCCCCAAAAAACCCAAAAGTAATGATGCAAAGCTTGGAGAGGCTAAGAAAGGGAATGCTCGTGCCTTCCAGATGAATGACAGGGAGGCCGTTAATGACAATAATGTCATAACAGGTACATTCCTCATTAACAATATTTACAATAATGTCATAACAGGTACATTCCTCATTAACAATATTTACACTAGAGTTCTTTTCGATTCGGGTGCAGATAAATCATTTGTTGATCATAAGTTTAGTAAACTATTAAACTTGCCTATAATAACACTAGATAAAACTTATGAGATAGAACTTGCTGATGGAAGTTTAGAATCAGCGTCTTTCATTCTTGATGGATGTTCTATATTTATTAAGAATCATTCTATCCCCATCACTCTTTTGCCAATGAAATTGGCAGGATTCGATGTAGTTTTAGGCATGGATTGGTTATCCCATAACCAAGCCCACATTGCCTGCGATAAGAAACTCCTCGAAATTAAAACCCCATCTGGTGAAATGATCACCATCCCTGGAGATTGCCAGACAAGGTGTCGTTATTTAAAGCATCCAAGTGTTTAGGGGAGGTTGTGTCATTCACATGGAACAAGTGATTATCTCGAACTTAAGCCAAGTATTGAAGACCTTTCGGTTATCTCGGAGTATTACGATGTATTCTCTAAAGAATTACCAGGCCTACCTCCTAGACGTGTTCAAAAAAACCGGTTACACAACCGAAACCGAATAATAACCAAAACCGGTTTTTTTAACCGGTTTCTTTGAAACCGGTTCGGGTAGTAACCGGTTACCTACCAGTTCGAAATTTTACAACCTAAACCGGTTAATTTTAAAACCGGTTAAAAAACCGGTTTATTCCCAAAAGCCGGTTAACCGGTAACGTTCTAAAAAACCGGTTAAACCGGTTAAAAACGGTAATTTTATTGTAACGGTCATATGACCGTTTGGGAGGCTCCTAGCCGTTTTTTGGGACTTATTTTGGCCTAAAAATCATCCCCAACTAGTATATAAGGATAGTGGGTGTTTGGGTTCAAGCACACCACTCTCTAAACCTCCATAAACTCTAAAAAACGCTCAAAATCTTGTTCGATATTTCTTGAAAAAGCATGGCAAGCTCTAGTGCCTCATGATTCGCTCCACATTGGCGAGTTTACAACGGACACCGTGGTTCGTGTTATTCCAACTAAGCGCAACCCCGAAGTTTGGGCACATTTCGATTTGTGCGAGATGGCCAACGGGAGAAAAAAAGCGCGTTGTCACCATTGTAATGGTTTCTACGCCGAATCTGCAAACACCACGTTAAGACAACACATTGAAAAACCGTTTTGCAGGGCGTTGAAACAACAACCCGCTAGTGGTCAAAGCTCCATGGCAAGTGAAGGCGCTTCTTTGTTCACCTACAATTACGAAATGGCTAGGGAGGAAATGGCGAAGTTTGTAATCCAAGAAAGTTTGCCGTTCAACACTTTCGACAAACAACGCTACACAAAGATGGTTCAAAGAACTCTCCAACCACGATACACCCATGTAAGTCGTGCTACTCTTAGGAGAGATTGTTTGAAATTGTGGAAAAATGCTAAACAAGAATTAATTTCTTATTTTGAAAAATTAGAAACCGGTGTTAACTTGACTAGCGATGTTTGGTCCGTACCGCACGGTTCACCCGACTCATATATTTGTGTCACCGCCCATTGGATTGAACCGTCGACGTGGTAAATGATGAAACGCATAATTTTTTTTAGATTATTTGATTACCCTCACACTGGTGAAGCTATTTATAAAGCAATCGACAAATGTATTGCAACATACAAATTGGAAAACAAAATTTTTTCAATATCTTTTGACAACGCCTCAAATAATTTGGCCGTTCAAGACGGTTTAAAGGTTATTGAACCACAAAAGGAAGCTTTCAAAAAAATGTTACGTCATATATATAGTAACACACATAGACATTCAAAATATCAAAAAATGTGTAAGGAAGCGGGTCGAATATGCTTAGGACCCAATTGGGACGTTGCTCATAGATGGAACTCGACTTGCACCATGTTTGAAAATGCTATTTTGCAAAAATAAAGTTTAATAGAATTTCATAACTCTTTGTCTAGTCGTAGGAAGGTTTCGCCTTACCACCCATCGGGTTGGGCTACTATTGAAACGGTTACACAATTGCTTCAAGTTTTCAAAACATCAACAAAAACTTTATCGGGTGTCTATTATCCTACAAGTTCTTTGGTGCTTCACAATTTGTTTAAAATGTGTTTAAAATTAAACGAGATGGCGGTTAGAGGTAGGCCATATTGTTATATGGCGGAAACAATGAAGGAAAAACTACGAAAATATTTTAGCGAACTACCGCGGGTTTTCACTTGTGCCGTCGATTTAAACCCTTGCTTTAACGTTTTTGGTACCGGGTCTTTGATTGAAAAAATTGCAAACGAGTTGAATTTAAACAGCGATCGAGACCCTAACTTTGGTGAAGCCACAAAAATTCGTTTCAACGATCAACTTTCAAGAATGTACGACGTTTATGTAACAAAATATGGTGCAACCACGTCACACATTCACGAGTCGATGAGAAATGCCGCTTTCGGCGAAGGTTCTTCTAGTATGGAAGACCAAGATTTGTATGTTTATAACCAATTGTTTGATGAGTCGAGTCAAATGTACCGTGGTAACACCACTAGTAGCAAACTTGGTCGGTATGGTGGGTCGAACTTTCTACAAACAATGACTTCACACGAGTTTAAAAATTTTGATTTATTGGCTTAGTGGAAAAGTAAGAAAGATCAATTTCCGATCTTAGCCACAATGGCCCAAGATTTACTAACGGTCCAAGCTTCCACGGTAGCTTCGGAAAGTGCTTTTTCTATTAGTGGCAGGGTGATCTCGATAAGGACGACTCGACTAACAAAAAAGGCGGTTGAGATGTCAATTTGCTTGAAAGATAACTTGGATGCGGCGGAAAGATGTCAACACATACGCACACTCGAGGATGAATTGGAATACGAAGGCGAAGTGTACAAGGACGAGGCCCAAGCCGAATTGACAACCCCAATGACCGACGAAGAAGCCGCATTGGATGAATTCCTTCGCAATAGTTCAACTTCGGGTTCAAGCGAAGAAGAATAAACGAAGCTCAAGATATATTATTTCTATTGTAGTCCCACTAAAAAAATATATATATAAGTGTGGACGTTCTTGTGGATTAATATTTTAAGTTTACGCCCTTAATTTTTTTCGTTTATCGTTCGTACTTCCATGGTTCAACGTTATGTAACAATCGTTTGTTTTAAAGGTTAATCATATTATAATTTAATTTTTTCGTAGTTAACTTTTATATTACAATACTTCATTTTCGGCCATAAAAAAAATAAACCAAGAAAATAAAAAAAAATCAGCCCCACCGGTTTTTTAACCGTTTTTTCCGGGTTTTTTTCCGGTTTTTAAACCGGTTTTTTATAACCGGTTACAACCGGTTATTACCGGTTACAACCGGTTATTACCGGTTAGTATATTTAAAAAAAATCGGTTATTAACCGAAATCGGTTTTGCAATAACCGGTTTAAAAAAAAAAACCGAAACCGATTTTTAACCGGAACCGGTTTAAAAAAAACGATTTGTACATGTCTACTACCTCCGGACAGACAAGTAGAATTTAGAATTGATATCCTGCCAGGATCAACACCTGTTGCTACAGCTCCATATAGACTAGCACCGATGGAAATGAAAGAGTTAAGAGTTCATTTGGATGAACTCTTAGAGAAAGGCTTTATTCAGCCAAGTTCCTCACCTTGGGGAGCTCCTATCCTCTTCAATAAGAAGAAAGACGGTTCAATGTAGATGTGCATTGACTACCGAAAGCTAAACAAGATTAAGAACCGTTATCCATTGCCCAGGATCGATGATTTATTCGACCAACTTCAAGGGGCTAGTTACTTTTCTAAGATCGATTTGAGATCTGGATATCATCAACTGATGGTTAGAAGTAAGGATGTTCCCAAAACTGCCTTCAGGACCCGATATGGTCATTTTGAATTCTTGGTGATGCCTTTTGGGCTCACAAATGCACCTGTAGCATTCATGGATCTCATGAATAGAGTCTGAAAATCATATTTGGATAAGTTTTTCATTATCTTCATAGACGACATACTTATCAACTCTCGTAATCAAGCTGACCACGAGAAACATCTTCGGTGCATCTTAGAGCTGCTAAGGCAAGAAAATGTTATGCTAAATTTTCTAAGTGTGAATTTTGGCTTAGAGAAGTCCAATTTCTTTAACATGTTGTAAGTGAGCATGGTTTCCAAGTGGATCCCGCCAAAATTGAGGCATAATGAATTGGGAAGTGCCCAAGACCCCATCGAAGATTCGTAGTTTCCTAGGATTGGTTGGATACTATAGAAGGTTCATTGAGAACTTTTCAAGGATAGCCACTCCTTTAACTACCTTGACCCGTAAGAATGTTAAGTATAATTGGGGTCCAAAATAACAAGAATCTTTTGAGATTCTGAAACACAAGTTGAGCAATGCTCCCGTACTATCACTACCTGAGGGTGTTGAAGACTTTGTTGTTTACTGTGATGCTTCGCACACCGGCATGTGCTGTGTGCTAATGCAAAAGGGCAAGGTGATTGCCTATGCATCACGACAATTAAAGGTGCATGAAAGGAATTACACCACCCATGATTTGGAACTGGGTGCCATTGTATTCGCACTAAAATTATGGAGACATTACTTATATGACACAAAGTGTATTATATACACAGACCATAAAAGTCTCCAGCATCAGTTCAATCAGAAGGAATTGAACATGCTTACAACGTCGATGGATGGAAACGCTTAATTATTATGATTGTGAGATTCGCTACCATCCAGGCAAGGCAAATGTAGTTGCTGATGCCTTAAGTCGCAAGGAACGAATTAAACCTATAAGGATTAATGCCAAGAGCATTGAGTTCAGAAATAGCTTAAGTGAGAAGCTATTAGATGCGCAAAGGCAAGCTCTGTTAGAGGCTAATGCTCATAAGGAAGGATTAGGCGGAACTGTTGATCAGTTAACACCTGGAAAGGATGGAATCCTTAAATTTAATGATAGAAATTGGGTTCCAATCTTTGGAGGACTTAGAGATCTAATCCTCCAAGAAGCATATAACTCAAGATACTCAGTTCACCCAGGTGGTGACAAGATGTATCAAGATTTGAAGAAGAATTATTGGTGGATAGGTTTGAAGAAATCCATAGCCACTTATGTAGCTAAGTGTCTGACGTGTTCTCAAGTTAAGGCCGAACAACAAAAACCGTCAGGACTTCTACGACAATTGGAAATTCCCACATGGAAATGGGAAATTGTAACTATGGACTTGATTATTAAGTTACCTAAGACCAAAAGTGGAAATGACACTATTTGGGTCATTGTGGATGGCTGACTAATTCAACACGTTTCTTGCCAATAAAGGAAACGTATAATTCAGACAGATTGGCTAAGTTGTATGTGGACAAGATTGTGTCCCTACACAGTGTGTCGGTATCTATTGTATCTGATAGAGATACTAGATACACATCTCACTTTTGGAAGAGTTTCCAACAATCGTTAGGCACAAGATTGAACTTTAGTACGGCTAACCACCCACAGACGGATGGACAAAGTGAGTGTACTATTCAAACGTTGGAAGACATGCTCCGGGCATGTGTGATTGATTTAGGTGGAAGTTGGGATGACCGCTTACCCTAATAGAATTCTCCTACAATAATAGCTATCTGCTCCTTTTGAGGCCTTGTATGGGAGAAAATGTAGAACGCCCGTGTGTTGGGCAGAAGTTGGGGAAGGCCAACTATCAGGACCGGAGATTGTCCTGGAGACCACGGAAAAGATTGTGCAAATCCATGATCGTCTCAAAGATGCCAGGGTTAGGCAGAAGAGCTATGCTGACAAGAGGCGTAAACCTCTTAAGTTCCAAGTAGGGGACAAAGTTATGTTAAAAGTGTCACCTTGGAAGGGTGTGATGCGCTTTGGGAAGAATGGCAAGTTAAGTCCAAGATACATCGGACCATTCGAGATAGTCGAATGTGTCGGCACTGAGCTCAGATTGCCAAAGGAGCTAAGTGTAATCCATGATGTATTTCACATCAGTAACCTTAAGAAATGTCTAGCCGATGAGTCGCTAGCAATGTCGCACAAGGATGTGCAAATTGAAGAAAACCTGAGGTTTGTTGAGAAACCAATATCGATCGAGGATCGACAGGTTAAGAAGCTTCGAAGGACGTTAATACCTATAGTAAAGGTTAAGTGGGACGCCTTTAGATGTCCCCGAGTATACATGGAAGGTTGAGTCCACTATGCGACAAAGTACCCCCATATTTTTGAATAAAAATCTCGAGGTCGAGATTTCTTTTAAGTGGGGTGAGGATGTAACACCTCGTAAAAATCGTGTCCAATAATATAGTGACACGTGTTGTATTTTAAACTTAGTCTATTAAAGACTAATAAGGACTAAAGGTGTCAACATGCTCAAACTGGGCCTCTAAGTGACTTGCCGATGTCAACATGCATAAATAACAGCCTCTGAGTGACTGATATATCAACATGCTTAAATCATTAGCCTCTGAGTGACTGATATGTCAACATGTTTAAAACTTGGCCTCTGAGTGACTGATATGTCCACACTCCCAACCTCTGAGTGACATCAGAGTCAACATGCTTATAGTGGGCCTCTGAGTGATCCTTTACGAAGTCCTAACTCTCATACGTGCCAATAGATGGACGAGACGGTTCAATTCTGTAAATATGTGAAAGTTGGATAATGGAGGGATAAAAAGTGTCAACATGTTAATTTATACCTCTGAGTGACCTTTTAACGAACCAAGAGCTCGATAATGTCCGGGCATAATCCCGGTATGCCAAATATTGGCTACGGGGGGCTAAATATGCCAAAAGGGTGTTCTAGAAGGTCATTGGAGGGTTTAATAAGTTAAGGGGCTAAATGTGGCAAAATTTGAAAACTGGCATGGGGCGCTCGCAGGGCGCGAGAGGCCTGTGTCTGCCGAAAGTTTCCTTGGCCACCACACAAAAATGGCAAAAACCATTTTCTCGAAACCATGGCTTCCCAAACAGCTATGCCATGTTTTAGGATACTTGTAAGCTCCCTCTTACACCCCTTAGCACCTGGCATCACCTCCTTCAAACTCTCCAACTATAAATAGGTGCAAAGGTTCAACCATTGAACTTGCACCTTTCTCATTTTCAATTCTTCTCCCTCCTATGGAAGTTCCTAA
This sequence comes from Scalesia atractyloides, assembly GCA_947069175.1. Classification (NCBI taxonomy): domain Eukaryota; kingdom Viridiplantae; phylum Streptophyta; class Magnoliopsida; order Asterales; family Asteraceae; genus Scalesia; species Scalesia atractyloides. The sequence continues at coordinate 88,466,692 of CAMTDV010000008.1, forward strand.
CTGAAAGGACCATCTAACTTAGTTCTATTTCATTCTAGGAACCTCTTGTAAGTGTTCTTTCCTTGTGCATTTTCGTTTATAGGCTTTTATAGCCAAAAGTCAAGCGTTTTACGGAAAACACTTTGACTTTCGGTTAAGACCATTATTATCCAGCCATTGTTCGTAAAGAACATGGCAAAGTGATCGTAATAAGGTGGGTGTTAGTCCCTATAAAGGGCACCTCCTGAAGATGATGTTTGCTAGACCAATTGACGAGTCAACGTTATGATATTAAATAGTCAAACAGGCCATTTTTCAGAAAAATTATAATTTGATCTTATATATGTTATGAAACATGTTTTGACACTTAAACAAGTTGGTAATAATTATTAGAACATGTAAGAACAAGTTCGGCTCGTCAATTTCAGTTCTAAGGTCGGTTCACAACCGAATGTCGTGAAGTTTGACTTCTGCTTTGACTTTCGATTCTGACCCGATTTAGATTAGTTAGACACTGATCAAAAGTTGCATTATGAGCGTAATAAATTGGAGCATAACCCTCTGAGATTATATTAAATGATCATAATCAGAACTTGAAAATAAGTTTCCTACTGATTAATATTATAATTAGGATTATTTGGGATGTTAAACCAGATTATAAACTGAGTTTACAAGTAGGTCCTTGACTTATGTCTATAAATGACGATTTAGCCCTTGTGGCTCATAAAACGGTTTTCATCAAATATTTTCAAGGTAAATCCTTTACCTACTAATATGTTATATTAAATAACATATCTAAGACATATAAATCTGATCTTAATATCAATTTTCATAAAACATCGCATAAAACGTCATTTTACTACATAAGCGTCGTTTCGGTGCATAATATGATTTTAAACCATATTAATTGACCAAGACTTGTTACCTACTGATTTTAAAACTTATTTTAAACATTTTTACAGTAGGTACATGTTATAAACTCAGAATCCCAAATAATTTATAAACTATGTGTAAAATGACCAAAATGCCCATTCGGTGCATAGTTTGGTCATAAAAGATAAATTACACATAAAGTTAATATCCTACTGATATCATATCATAAATAAATTATTTTTCTAGAATACTTATAGTTATAACATTAAATGATATTCAAGTTCCTTTTATACGGTATGAAATTACCGAAACGCCCTTATGAGGCATAATTTCATTTTAAAACTTAACGGGCATAAAAGTTGATATCCTACTGATATTACAACTTATTTAAAATATAGTGGCATATAGAAATTGTCCATGACTTATCCGGTTACCCGATATCGCTGATATGCGTACGGTTAAGTATATGTAACTAGTTTACGGAAATTAACTGAAACGGGTTTAACCTTGTCATTTAAGTCTCAAAATCTAGAATGTTTAGAGTTTATCCATATTACACAAGTCAAGGTACTTGTTGGGATTAAACTACGTTCTATCCGATCAACGTTTAATCAAACGTTATACGTCTTGACACTGTACACTACATGGTCTAAGTCTATAACTTAAATAAGACCGTTAGTATTTAATTGGTTAGTTTATGCCATAATCCAGACTAGAGACTTGCCGGTAAATGCTACTTGCACTTAGTACTTTTGTGTACGGCTGAGTTATAAATTAAAAGAAGACTAGCTCAGGTAAATACTCTCAACTTATTTCCCCTAAACGGGCTTGGGTTACGGTAAATTATTACCGCTTGGTCGGAAATGGGATCAATCGAATGCCGGATTGTGGCTCGTAAATCCACATATTCTGTTTTAATCAGTTTTGTTTGATAACTTAAACATCAGGGGTTAACTATCGTGTCCTGGATATCCTCGGCTCATTACAATAGAAATGGCCACAACCTTAGCGCGGGTGTAGGCATACACCCGATAGACACTCAAAAATGCATTCCCACAAGGTTGGGAAGAATTGACTCCTTTGTGAGTCCAAAGTAGTATGTACGTTAATCATGTCTCGGTCTCCGTACCGGGCCCTGTATGTATGGACAAACATGTAAATCTGTTAACAAGGTTGGACGGTCAACTTTCCCAAGTTATAAAAGATTTTGTGCTGATACGCACTTAAAACATATTTTAAATGTTTTCAAAATGAGTCTGTTGGGTGTATTTACCAGCAAAAGCTGACGTATTTTCAAAAGCTAAGTTTGCAGATACAATATGAAAATAGGCAGAAAGTGCTCGGTAGTGATAAGAGGATCTTGCAAATCCTAGATCTGCCCAAAGTCTGTTTTACATTCTTTCTTTGTACAATTTATGATCCGCCTGTGGATCTTCTATTACGAGCCTGTATATTATTTTGTATTTCAAACATTTGGTTTGTAATAGTAATTTAAATCCAAGACTTCCGTTTTGCCGTGTTTAATTGACTATGATGTTATCACCTGACGTCACGATATTCCCCACTCGGGCCCACCGGTGTGTAAATTTGGGTTAGAAATTCGGGTGTGACACTATTTGTCCTAATATTAGGTTATTTTATCTTAAACCTAACCATCATTACGATTCTATTGGGCATGACCCATAAAAACACAAACAACCTTCGGGGCTTATAGTGTCAAAAACGAGCGTTAACGTCTAGATAAATACTTTGTCTATACATACTTTGTGCATACTTTAAATTCCTAAAATTAACAAACTCCACCGTAAATCTAAAACTCACACACCTACGTCCGAAATACATTCGTTTCTCGGCTTAGCCAGTTATTACCGTCGGTTTATTTCCAATTTCTCAAAAATTATCGTACCTCTCACTTCCTTGACCCAAAAGGATAACCCTTTTGTTTGGAGTTCCAAACAAGAGGAGTCTTTTCAAACGCTTAAGGACATGCTTTATAATGCTACTATCCTAACCCTTCCTGATGGTACCGACGAATTTATCGTGTATTGCTGTCACACCCCGACCCGCAGCGGAATAAGAGTCGGGGCATAATTGGGTTATCACCAAAGCTCATGATTTTTACTAATATGTTTCATATTTATTAAATTCAAAATTACATCTTCAATATTCCAAACAAGTTCATACAATTACAAGGGAAAAGTAACTAAATAAACAATCCAAAATCTAAACCGATTTATTCTTCTAAGCCATCCTATATGTTACTTGCTGCAACTGGATCACCTGTATCATGTGTAAAATGGGGGTTTTTGGGTCAACATAAGTTGGCGAGTGAACCTTGTTAGAAAACATTTATTATTGATTTCTTGTTATATTTAATATGGAAAAATTGTGCAATAATCATATGTGAGCAAATGTAAATAAACATACAATAACAATAACAATCCACTTTGCATGAGTATATAACATGAATGATAATGTATATGTTGGCAACGTCACGTTCCGCTCATAGGTAATGGGGAACGGACGGCCTATGATGATGTATGTGCGATCAAGGCTCAATCAAACGGAGCCGATCGTATGTTGGCAACGCCTCGTTCACGCTCATAGGTAATGGGGAACGGTTCACGCTCATAGGTAATGGGGAACGGCGGCCTATGATGATGTATGTACTGAAAATGATAAATTTATTCTAAACATTAACCACACAAACAGTTGATGCATATTGAATACACATTTGATCATGGATATGATGGATGCACAAGTATTTAAATGTAATAAATAATGAGACACATGATACACTCCAAAATGTGATTAAAACGGGGAATTTGTAGAGATCCACTCACATTGGGTGCGTTTGTTTGATGATGTTGAATGCGCACGAGTTTACAGGATTGATCGACGAGGAAAAACTAACCTAAATAATAACGAAAAGGTACGGTAAATAAGTGGATTTTATTAACAATTTTAATAGGGTTTTTAGATTTATTTTTGTGAGTTTAAGGTTATTTTCTAACTTTAAAAACATTATTTTTAAGTATTTTTAATTGATTTTTAAATTAAACAAATAAATAAAAATATAAAAAAAAGTTGACTTTTTGGGGTTGACCGTTGACCATTGACTTTGACTGTTGACCGGTTCGGACCTTGTATATGTATGCGCTGGGTGAGGCTCGAACTCATGACCTCCCGTACGCGTGCACACAGCTCTACCAACTGAGCTACGTGTCTAACCCGAAATATTTCTGTTTTTAATTATATTTATATACTATTTAATTTATTCAGAATTCATTTATTTTAAAAAGGATTTTAATTATGTCGAACCGGTGTGCATGATGAGTTTCGAACCCGTGACCTATGGTTTAACTTTGCACACAGTCCACCGCTGGACTGTGTGTCTAACCTGGTTAAAATACTTGTTTTTACTTCTCTTATATACTAACTGAAAGTTCCGTATTTGGGTTTTATAAAAATGTTTGAATATTGTGACGAATCGGAACAAGGACAGACTCGAACTCGGTATCTCTATGTTTCAAATGCACACAGTCCACCGCTGGACTGTGTGTCTAACCCGAGATATAACCCGATTTATATTAAATATATACACAGCCTAACTTCATCTTCTTTGTTAAAACAACACAGACAACGATTTATTCTACTGTTCTTGTTTAATTCGATTGACGGACATATAAATGATTAAAATGAAATGGATAGAGAAGGTTTTGGGAATGAATGTACCGGAAAGATGATTTTTCTCAGAACTCCGGCAAAGTCGTCGGCTCTGTTTTATGAACTCCGTCTGAGCGGACCAATTAACAGTCTTGATTAACTAATTGTGAAATTGAATGACTAAACAAGAGTTATCAGAGAGTTTAGATGCTCATACCGATTCACAGCGTGATTTCAGAATTTTCAGAAATTTTCCGGCGAGTGCTGAAAATCCGACAACGTCGTCTGGGACCGATTCTGATTGAAGGGTTTGAGTTAGTAAAAGTCTAACAATGGATAGAAGATGAAAGAATTGAGAAATTTACCGATTCGATGAATGTCACGGTTTTTCGGCGAAAGTCCGGCGATTTCAGAAAGCGTTACCGACGAACAGAAAATAGAGCGAAAGTGAAATTGGAGGTTCTGTGAGTGTTTCTGAGTTGTGAGATACTGATATTACCGGTGAAAATCAGGAAGTAAATGATTTCGGTTATTAAATCCGAAAATCATATGAATCAAGTTCAATAAAGACTGAATTGATTAAGAACGTGGGTTTATCGGTTATAATCAGTAATGGCGAAACACTCAACAGTCTGGACCGTTGAAAGCCGATGGACGGTTTCAGTTTTGGCGCAAACAGATGATTTCACAGGTAGAGTTAAGTATTATTTGTTTCCTAGATTACACAAAGACAGCAAGTGGCGGAGTGGTTAAGTGTTTGATGTTAGTGTCTTCCGGCTGACCCGGGTTCGAAACCCGGCAGCCTGATTTCTTTTTTATTCACTTTATTTTTACTTTTTAACAATTTAAGTTTCCATATTCTAATATGTTTATAGTTATGTATTGTTTAAAATTAAAATGGGCATTAAATAAGCAACGAAAAATTGAAACTGATTATTCGATTAACAAACGGATGTTACAATTGCGATGCCTCAAGACAAGGTCTTGGTTGCGTTTTTATTCCACGAGACAAGGTTATCGCTAACGCGTCACGACAACTCAAGATTCATGAGAAAAATTACACTACGCACGACCTTGAACTTGGTGCAGTTGTTTTTTGCATTAAAGATTTGGCGACACTACCTTTATGGTACAAAGTGTACGGTCTTTACCGACCATAAGAGCCTTCAGCACATCTTTAACCAAAAGGAACTCATCATGCGTCAGCGTCGTTGTGTAGAATTATTAAACGACTATGACTGCGATATCCGGTACCACCCTTGTAAAGCGAATGTTGTGGCCGACGCACTTAGTCGAAAAACTCATGTTAAGAGTGTACGTTGTTACCAAACTTTGGGTAAGCTTCGAGAAATGATTCGTGAGGCACAATACTCGACCGTTAATGAGGGTAACCTCGATAATGAGTTGAAGTATGGTGCTGAAAACCAACTCGTGACCAAATCTAATGGCATCATGTGCTATCTCGACCGTATTTGGATTCCAAACCGTGATAATCTTCGTGACTCTTGATGAGTGAAGCTCATTAGTCTCGGTATTCTATTCATCCTGGCGCCGATAAGATGTATCACGACCTCCGAGCATCGTACTGGTGGCCTGGTATGAAGAAAGATATTGCCTATTACGTTTCGAAGTGCCTTACTTGCTCCAAGGTAAAGGCCGAACATCAGCGACCCTCTGGCTTACTCGAACAACCGGAAATTCCTGTTTGGAAATGGGAGAGTATTGCCATGGATTTCATAACCAAACTCCCTCGTACATCGTCTGGTCACGATAGTATTTGGGTAATCACCGATCGCCTGAACAAGTCTGCCAATTTCCTTCCCATACGTGAAGACAACCGAGTTGAGAAATTGGCTCGTATCTACATAGATGAAATCATCTGTCGTCACGGTGTCCCCGTTGATATTATCTCGGACCGTGATGGTCGTTTCACTTCTCTCCTTTGGCCAACATTTCAAAAGGCTCTTGGTACTCAACTCAATCTTAGTACTACTTTCCATCCTCAGTCTGATGGACAAACCGAGCGTACTATCCAAACTCTAGAAGATATGCTTTGTTCTTGCATGATTGAATTTGATGGCAACTGGGATAAGCACTTGCCTTTGATCGAATTCTCGTACAATAACAATTATCACGTGAGTATTCAAATGGCACCTTTCGAGGCATTGTATGGTCGTAAGTGTCGATCGCCTATTTGTTGGCACGAGATCGGGGAAGCTCAAATCACGGTCCCGAGCTTACACAAGAAACGACGGACAAGATCTTATAAATTCGAGACAACTTGCTCAAATCCAGAAGCCGACAAAAGAGTTACGCAGATAGACGGCGCAAACCTTTCGAATTCAACGTTGGTGACTTTGTACTTCTCAAGGTATCTCCTTGGAATGGTGTAGTTCGATTTGGTAAGAAAAGCAAGCTCGCTTCTTGCTACATAGGTCCTTTCAAGATCCTCGAAAGGATTGGCAAGGTAGCCTACCGACTGGACCTACCACAAGAGCTCAACAACGTTCATCCTACCTTCCATGTCTTAAACTTGAAAAGATGTCACGCCGAAGAAGGACTCCAAGTTCCACTTGAAGATCTTCAAATCAATGAGACTTTACACTTGTGGAGAAACCAGTCGAAATCATGGATCGAGGCACTAAGCAACTATGGCGCAGTCGAATTCCTATCGTGAAGGTTCGATGGGAAGGAAAACGTGGCGCTGAATTACTTGGGAACTTGAAAGCGACATGAAGACTAAGTATCCACATTTGTTCATTGCGCTTTCCTAAATTTCGGGACGAATTCCCTAAAGGAAGGGAGACTGTAACGCTTCGCATTTGTAACTTTCCGTTTTTAGTAAGATCGCTTCGTGTTTCTATTTTTGGAAAGTCCAAACCTTGTAATCGTGTTTCTAATTCCAATTCATTGTAATCTAAGGCTTTGATTGTAATCAAGATTGATCGATTACGCAAAATTTGCAAACTTTATTCATGTTTAAACTTGTGATCATACGTTACTTTATTTCTTCATAATCAATTCGAAACGACTTGTAAATGCTTGTTGAATGTTTATAAATCTTAATACCAAAGTTAAGCAAGACAATAAGTTAATGCAAATTATTCAAGCTTCCGTCATTGCAATAATCTTGTCACAACTTGTGTTTAAAATACGCTTTAAAGAAGTCTTTTTTTTGGGTTTTTAAACGACCATACACATGACCTTGGACCGTTACAAGACCTATACTTGTAAAATATGTAATGTACAATACCTAAAAGTCCAATATACATCAATTAAATAAATAAAACAACAAAAAAAATATAAAAAAAAACACAGCTTGCGGCCGCAAGCAGTGTAAGTAAGTTTAATATTTTTTTAATCAAAAACCCCACCTAATTGCATTTAATGGAACCCTAATCCTTCCTCTATATACACAAGTGTTCCTCCATCACTTCCCCACTTTTACAAGCCTCCAAACACCTCAAACACCTCAAACAACCCCCAAACTTCAGAAAATTCTCTGCTGAAACACAGCAGGTTGAAAGTGAGTTTCGACTCACTTCTCTTCTTCTTCTATCCTTGTTTTTCCTTCTAACACTCTTGGATAACCTCTAGAAAGGTTCTCACAAGTTTGCTTGGGCAAAATAAGGTGAAACCCCATCATTTTGAGGTCCAAAAATGTGCAAACTTTCTGCGCAAATTTTATTCTTTTAAACTCAAGTTTTTCAATGTTTTCTTCTTGTTTTCTTCCTCAACATTGTTTGCTAAGCCCTATGGATGTTACCATAGGTTTTCCATGGAAAACCAAGGTGGAATCGCACCATTTTAGGGGCCAAACTTTCTGTTTTGGAAGTTAACTTATAAAACTTTTTCGAACTTGTTTTTAACATAACAACTCTATGCTACTTATGCCTCTAACCGAGCTTATGGTTAGTGTGTTAAGCTAGAATTGTTCATACACAATCAAGAGGCATAACATGCCTCTAAACTTGTGGTTTTTACTAGGGTTTCAAACCCAAAGTGTTGAGCCATCCAAGCTTACAAGCTTGTGTTGGTGTAGGTGTGATTACATGAAGGCCTTGGCCATTCAACTTTTCAATCCACCTCTCACTTGATGATTTCTATAATTCTTGACCATCAGGATTGTCCTTGTGACAACCTTTTGTATTGGTGAATCTTATGAAAGAGGTTTAGGACGGTTATCCTCCTACCTCCATGCATGACTTATATGACTTACATGGTATCTATGAAATACATGAACTCTATGATTAATTAGTAATATTATATGTAAATACTTAATATAACCGAACCTTTGACAATGACCTTATGGCTATTTGTCCTAATATTAGGTTATTTTATCTTAGACCTAACCATCGTTATGATTCTATTGGGCATGACCCATAAAAAACACAAACACCCTTTGGGGCTTATCGTGTCAAAAAAGAGCGTTAACGTCTAGATAAATACTTTGTCTATACATACTTTGTGCATACTTTAAATTCCTAAAATTGACAAACTCCATCGTAAATCAAAAACTCACACACCTACGTTTCCTTGTGTAGGATAGCTTGGTGTTCATCCCCCTAAATCATCCTGAACGCTTTCACGGAATTTACTTTGCAAAAACCGTGAGTACACTCGAACCCTTTTTATGTTTTACACTTTTTGGGTGCAATATGTTAACTTATCAAACTACACAAAATCACACTTTTATTCTATGAAATCACACAAACAATCAATCAAACATGCTTTAGTTATGTGCTACTTGACTTGTTACTTGGTGTATTCTTATGTGATCTAAATCTCATTAACTTCGATCAAGCCTCCCTTAACATGTATAGCGCTATAGGAGTAACGCACCGCCCGTATTCTTGTGGTTAATGTTAAGTTTTAATCTATTATGTGGTACACTAGAGGATTGAGTTGTAGTTCACATGCCTTGTTTACATTTATCTCGTATGCTAGCTATTCATGTGGATTTGTTTAATCGATTTTTAATACTTATGCTATGATATCAAACTTGTGTACTCGCCAATACTTTGTTATTGAACTATACTTTTTAACATGTTGCAGGTTGATGAAGTGGTATGATGAAACTAAGTAGGATCGGCTTAGAAACACGCGTAAAATGCTAAGATGATTATTATGTTTTGTTGAACTTATTTTGTTATTGTTACTTTGTATTTCGATTATGTTGTAATTTGACAATTTGATGCTTTGAAATGAAATGAGTTGTTTAATTAAAAATTGTCACAAATAGTGTTATGATGTCTCGAGCAATGTAGTTCGTCTCACTCTTATGTTTCCGCCATCGGTTGGGGTGTGACACTTAACATCAGTTTTCATTAAACATCGCAAATATCGTCATTTTACGACATAAGCGTCGTTTCGGCGCATAGTATGGTTTTAAACCATATTTACCAAACAAGACTTATTACCTACTGATTTTAAAACTTATTTTAAATATTTTTACAGTAGGTACATGATATAAACTCATAATCCCAAATAATTTATAAACTATGTGTAAAATGACCAAAATGCCCCTTCGGTGCATAGTTTGGTCATAAAAGATAAATTACACATATAATTAATATCCTACTGATATTATATATAAATAAGTTATTTTTCTAGAATAATTAAGGTCATAACATTAAATTATATTCAAGTTCCCTTTATACGATATGAAATTACCAAAATGCCCTTATAAGGCATAGTTTCATTTTAAAACCTTAACGGGCATATAAGTTGATATCTTACTGATATTACAACTTATTTAAAGTGTAATGGCATATAGAACTTGTCCATGACTTATCCGGTTACCCGATATCGCTCATATGCGTACGGTTAAGTATATGTAACTAGTTTACGGAAATTAACTGAACGGGTCTAACCTTGCCATTTAAGTCTCAAAATCCAGAATATTTATAGTTTATCCATATTACACAAGTCAATGTACTTGTTGGGATTAAACTACATTCTATCCGGTCATCGTTTAATCTGGCGTTATAAGCAAAAGGTGTGTAAGGTAGCGTATAAAAATCAAGTATGTAAGCATGATTGTATGTATGTATGTATGAGTGTGTCGCACATAGGCGAAATCACTCAGGTTATGCCTACTTATAGATTTCAAGTATGACTACCAAGTAGTGCGAATGTATAAATTTTGAGTATGATTGAAGACAAATACGTATAACATTAGCATGTAGTATCGAGCGTATAGGTAGAATAAAATGGGATTTAGCATATATAAGTTACCATGAAGTTGCGAGTGTGTAAATACAAAGTGTAATGGTGATATGTGTAATATTTGTCATGTAATATTGACTGCATAAACAGAAACATGTAAGGTGATATGCATGTGTATGGTTGCTTGAGTCAAAACATTGAGTTAGTTGAAATAAAATAAGTCGGGTTTGTCGGGAATGAAGGACCAAAATTTTGAATGTCGGGTGAATATTGTGAAAAGTATTAATTTTTTTATGTAAGATGTGGTTTGTAAAAAGAAATGCTACTTTTGTTTTAAAATTTGTATTCGCATATGAAATTTTCTTGCCCATGTGTTCAGATTTAAATTTGCGTATTAGCGATTTTTGAAAAGGTTGTAAAACAGTGAGCTTACTTTATATATATATATATATATATTGATGCAAGGGAAGTTGTGTTTTGAAAAATTTCATGTAAAACTTGAATTTTGAAAAGTATTTTAGCAAAGTACTTATACGTATGTGAGAGAAAGTTTCCGTTGGTTTCTTGTTGGAAACAAAATGTCTTTAGAATGGTAGTATAAAGTGAGTGTGTTTTGGACGAGTTATAAATATCGAGGGCAAGAGGTTCGTTTGACCGACTAAGTTGATAGGTAGAATTTCATAAAGGTTTTGAAAATCATGTAAGAAACGTTTAAAGAATCATTAGGGGTTTCGTGTATGTAATTTACGTAACTAAATTGTAGGGTGAGAAATTGTTTGGATAAAATAATAAAGTTTGAGGTTTATGCATAAATGGGAAAAATTGAAACAATGATAAAAGGTTTGAGTATAAGTTTTGATATAGTGATTGTTACGAAAATAGTCGAGTTGGGGTTGGACTTCGATTTATTTCTCCAGCTTGAGTTTTGCGAAAAAGACATCTAGGTGATCGACAATAAAAGACACGTTTGAGCATGTAAGTATCTCATAACACGTATGAGTTCACACAGATGGCTTAAGCATAACAAGTATTCAAAAGTATAAATACGTATGATCGCGTAAGGAGTATAAATTTAGTTGGTTTGCGAGAATTATTATTGTTTTTTTATTGCGAAAGGGGAGCGAGTTGTGCTTTGGGTTCGAAATGAACGAGGTAACAAGTATTAAAGCGCATAGAAATTGAGATAACATAAAAGATAGGCTTAGTAAATAAAGCCTTAAAATAAAGCGAGTTGTGCTTCGAGTTTGACTATTCCAAAGTGAATCGAAGATCCTTTCAAATTAGAGGAACGTGCTTTGGCCTATAGGTAACACTCTCGTCGAGAAGCGAATAACGGCATTTTACCTTTCCAGTTACTGCACATCTCTAATTGATCAAAAAAATCAAAACTTTAGCGAGATTGAAAATCGAGGAATGGGACTAGTTGACAAGGTGCGGGTTTCACCCCTAACTTGACAACATCGTACCCTAAGTGTGGTTGGTACCTCGCTTGTAATACGAGTGTCTTCAAGTGTATATATTGTGTAAATGTCTTACGAAAGACATATTTTATATATTAAGACAAAAGGAATAGAGACGAGCAAAGTAGGAAGAATTAACATTTTAAGCATGAATCAAGAATGGTCGTAGTTGTTCACTTAAACTATAGACTAGGTCGAACATGGCAATTCTACCTAATTCCTTATTGTTATGGCTCTGATACTAATATGTCACACCCCAACCGATGGCGGAAACATCGGAGTGAGACGAAATAGATTGCTCGAGACATCATAACACTAATTGCGACAATATTAAAAGCAAAACTCGTTTCATTTCATATCTCAAATAGTCAATTACAACATAAATCAAAATACAACAACTTCAACAAAATTACAACATAAAAGCCTAACATTCTAGGTGCGTTTCTATGTCGTCCCTACTAAGTTTTCATCATATTCAACATCTTTAACCTGCAACATATTAAAAGTATAGTTCAACACAAAAGTATTGGCGAGTACACACGTTTAAGTACATAGCATAAGTATAAAAGAGTTTACTCAAATCCACATGGTAATTGTATACAAGGTAAGCTAGCATACAATGCTAATTGTCAAACCCAAGTGTCCACAAGAATTAAGTGTCCCTCGTCACACAAAGTAACAAGACTATTTAAGAATAAGCTTAAGCTTAACAATACCCCAACGGGCGGTGTGCTATTCCTATAGCGCTATATATGTTAAGTTCGGGCAAGCTAAGTTAATGACAAGAAGCATTTATGAATCTAGCATGAACCTAAGCATAACAGTAAGCATGTATAATGGATCGAGTGTATAAAGTATGTTGTGTGCATTTGTGTATTTTGTAAGTTAACATGTTACAACCCAAATTGTGTAAAAGGAAAATAGGTCAAGTGTACTCACGGTTTTGCAAGCTTCCACTTGAGTATTCCGTGAAGGGTTTGGAGAGTTGGAGGAACACCGAGTTATCCTACACGAGGAAAACGTAGGTTGGTAAGTATCCGGATGATAACGGAGGATTAGGAATTTAAATGTACCAAAGTGTGTATACGAGAAAATAATCACCTAGACTTAATACTCGTTTTTGATACTATAATACCCATTCGGGTTGATGTGTTTTCATGGGTTAAGATACCCATTAGAATCGTAACGAGAAGTTAAGTACTTAGGTGATGTAACCTAGTACCATGACGGAAAATCATTCGATTATCATCAAGGGTTCGGTTAGTGTATATATATATATACTATATGGTATACGTAATAAGTAGATCATATTTACCATGGAAGTTCATAGAAGTCATGCATGGAGGTAGGAGGATAACCTTCCTTTAACCTCTTTCGTATTGTTCACCAATGCACAAGCTGTCACAAGAACAACAAGGATGGTCATGAATAAGTAAAAAATAAAAATGAAAGATGTAAAATATTCAAAATCATCAAGTGAGGTGGTGGATTGAAGGTAGGATAGCTAAGGCTTCCAAGTGATCACACACTACAAACTCAAGTCTTTTTCAAGAACAAGCTTGGAAGGATACAACACTTGTGGGTTAAAACCCTTAAAATGGAAGGTTCTTACACTTGTGACCTCAAATATGGTTATGTTCCATGTTGGTTTTCCATGGAAAATCTATGGAAACACTCCTAGAGGTGTTGCAAGTGTTAAGAAGGAAGAAAGAGTAAAGAAGGGAGGTAGAAGTGAGTTAGAACTCACTTGAAAGTCTTAAACTTTCTGGATGGAGTTGAGAGAGATTTAGAGAGAGAGATGGGTGCGTGAGGTGTGAAGTGAGTGTGGGAGAGGTAGGTATTTATAGTTGAGGTTTGGGGGTGAGTTAGGTGAGTAATAAATGCAAGAAACACAACTAAAAACACACATTTGCCCAATCCATGAGCTAGATACAACAATCTGCGGATTACGCCCTCAGGCGGGCCGCGAGAGAAGGCAAGGGGACGGTCGCGGGCCGCGAGATGTGTTATTCCAGAAACTTCTTTGATTTTAGTCACTTTTTGTAACATCCGTCGAAAAACGGGTTTCAAAACCCGCTTCGTTTATTAATCGAATAGTCAGTTACAATTTTCGTTGCTTATTTAATGCTCATTTTAATTTTAAACAATACATAATTAATAAATATATTAGAATTTATAAACTATAATTAATAAACAATAAAAACGGACGAAGAAAAAATAAAGGAGCCTGCCGGGTTTCGAACCCGGGTCAGCCGGTTCAACAAACACCCAGCATACCACTCCACCACTTGACTTCTTTGTTAGCATATCGAAACAAATAATACTTAAGATGAAATTTGAGTTCAAACCGGACTTCCAGCGCGGCAGAACTCGCAATCACCGGAAAATCCGGCAATCCGCGAGTTCAGCCATTATTCCTTTTGACTATAACGTTATAACCGACGTCGACATCGGTTATAACCGACATCTAACAGTCAATTGCAGTCGTAACCGCCGGAGAAAACTTGACCACGAATCAAGACCAAATTCGAACCCAATTCATACCGATTCTTCCTTATAAATACCCACCCAAACCTCTGGTAATCCTTTCGCTCAAAATCGCACAAACTTTCGAAGCTTTAGCGCTCGCCGGAGATAATTTACAGTCGCCGGACTTTCACCGGAAAACCGAGACTTACACCAAATCGATAAATTTCTTGACTCTTTCGTTTTCAATCCATTGTTAGACATATACTAACTTCAATCCTTCAACCAGAATCGGTTCCAGACGACGTTGCCGGAAATTCTGCACTCGCCGGAAAACCTCTGGAAATTCTGAAATCACACTGTAAATCGGTACAATCATCTTAACCCTCTGTTATCTCTTGTTTAGTCACTTAATTTCACAACTCATTGATCAAAACTATTAATTGATCCGCTCAGACGGAATTCACAAATCAGAGCCGACGACCCTTGCCGAAGTTCTGAGAAAAACATCCTGTTCGGTACATTCGTTTCCGAAACTCTCTTTATCCATTACATTTCAATCATTTATATGTTAGACGAACGATTTAAGCAAGAACAGTCGGACATCTTTGTCTGTGTCGTTATAAATGAAGAAGACGAAATCGAAATGAGTATAAGATTAATATAAATTGAATGTTTAACCGGGTTAGACACACAGTCCAGCGGTGGACTGTGTGCACACATACAATGCACGTCACGAGTTCGAATCTTACAACGTACCGACTTTCAGAATTAAAACCAACCTTTTTAAAACCGAATCAGAACGAGTCACAGCATGTGTATAAGAATAATATAAACCGTAATTTAAACAGATTAGACACACAGCCCAACTGGTTGGGCTGTGCGCATACGAACCGAAGGACCTGAGTTCGACTCCGGGTCCCTGCAAGCGGTTCGGCCATTTTAAATCATTTTAATATTAATCAAATAAAATAACAATTAATTAGTATATATATATAATTAAAACAGAGAATATTTCGGGTTAGACACGTAGATCAGTTGGTAGAGCTGCGTGCACGCATACGAGAGGTCTCGGGTTCGAGCCTCACTCAGCGCACACATTACTCACAGTCCGCCCGGTCAACGGTCAACGGACCGGTCAACGGTCAAAAAGTCAAAAAAAATTATTTCTTTTTATTTATTTATTTAATTTAAAAAATCAATTAAAAATACTTAAAAATAATATTTTTAAAGTTAGAAAATGTCCTTAAACTCACAAAAATAAATCTAAAAATCCATTTATTTACAGAACTATTTCGTTATTATTTTTAGGTTAGTTTTCCTCGTCGATCAAATCCCAAAAACTCGTGCGCATCCAACATCATCAAAAGAACGCACCCAATGTGAGTGAATCTCTACCAATTCCCCGTTTTAATCACATATTTGGGGTGTATCATGTGTCGCTTAATTATTTATTATATTTAAACACTTGTGCATCCATCATATCCGTGACCAAATGTGTATTCAATATGTATCAATTGTTGTGTGGATTATGTTTAGATTAAAGTTATCATTTTCAGTACATGCATTTCATTAGGCCCATCAGCTCCCCGTGGAAGACGGGTTGAGTACAGGTGCCTCATTCGATCGGCTCCGTTTGATTGAGCCTTGATCTCACATACATCATCATACATTTCATACGATCGGCTCCGTTTGATTGAGCCTTGATCTCACAATACATTATCATTCATGTCATATACTCATTCATGGTGGTTTGTGATTGTTTGTTTATATATGTTTGCTCACATATGAATATTGCACAACTTTTCAATATTAAATACAACAAGAAATCAATAACAATGTTTTCAAACAAGGTTCACTCGCCAACTTTTGTTGACCCAAAATTTCCCCCATTTTACACATGATACAGGTGATCCAGTTGAGGCAAGAAACACATAAGAGGGCCTAGAAGAATAAATCAGTTTAAGCTTTGGATTGTTTTACTTAGTTTTATTTCCTTGTATTTGTATGAATTTGATTTGAACATTTAAGTTGTAATTTGAATTTAATAAATATGAAATATTTTAGTAAACATCATGAGCTTTGGTGATAACCCAATTATGCCCCGACTCTTATTCCGCTGTGGATCGGGGTGTGACAGATTGGTATCAGAGCCATGACTATAGGGATATAGGATAGGTTATTAGACCCTTAGAGCCTATACTATAGTTGATTAGAATTTTAAATTTTTTTTTATGTGTTACATACAAAATTCATGATGTTTATATGCTTTATGTTTATTGTTACATTCAATGTTATGCAAGTATATTCATAAGTAAATATTATTATACAATGCTCATCATGAATCATATCCTCATAACATACCATATCCATGAGAGCACACACCACACAATTCCTATGATTTTTGCAACGATTTTTGTATTTTTAAATCACATCAAAGTGAGTTCCCATGACGGGCATGTAGTAACTGGAAGGGTACGAGTACCGGTAGTCGGAACGTCCTGTCTAGGCTTGGCATTCGTATAAATCCATAATAAAGGACCAGTTTGCCTACCTAGGGACTAACGATGAGAGTACGAAGGACCTATTAGGCCAAAGCATGCTATACCAAACGTCGTGTGAGCTAACCCCACTTTGAGTTGTCATTGTGTCTATACCTGGACACCCTCTTACCATACATCTCGCAATCATATTTCATGGTTTTCATTCGGGTGATGCGAGTGTTAAATCGCCAACACCAATGTGAATCCTACTAAGCCAATAGTTATGGGGGCCCACATGACTATACAGGCGATGGTATGGGGAACATTGGAGGCCCAAACATGAGCAAACCCAAGACATCCTATGGATGTAGTTGCATTATTGATGATTATGTTATTTTTTTTAACGACACATGACACCTAAAAAGACTCCTTAAACTCATAATTTTCCTATGTATGTTCCTGTAGATGTCGGCTAGGCAACTACGTGGAGGTAGAAATTCAGGAAGGTCAAACGAACGCTTGGCCACCCAAATTGCAAAACAAATGGCCGCGGTGCTTCCTGACATCGTAATTCAAGTACAACAAGCTCTCACCGCGAATCTCATCAACCCTCCCAATCAAGAAGACCAGAACGTCGACAACCCTCCCTCCAAAAAGTGCTCCTACAAACACTTCAAGTCTTGCGATCCCCCAAAGTATGAAGGGACCGAAGGTGTCACTGCTCTCCTCCACTGGTTTGAGGAAATGGAGAACACTTTCCTCAATTGCGATTGTCCCGAGGATCGCAAGGTACGTTACGCAACCGGGAGACTGTTTGGGGTAGCCCTTACCTGGTGAAACACAGAAAAGGGTAAGAGAGGAGTCGAAGATGCTATGGCCTTAACATGGGAAGAGTACACTCACCTTAAACGACCACGATTTCTCAGTCGACCTTATTCCTATGAAGCTGGGAAGTTTTGACATCATAATCGGTATAGATTGGCTCAGTCGACATCAGGCGGAAGTTGTATGTCGTGAAAAATTTATTCGTATTCCTCTTTCAAACGGTCAGACTCTTCGAATCATTGGAGAAACCTCGTCGAAAGGGCTCAGCTTAATGTCTTGTCTTCAAGCTCAAAAATATCTTCGCAAGAATTATGTCGCATTTTTAGCTCATATCATCAAAAAGGGAACCATGGAGAAGAAACTTGAAGACATTCCTGTAGTAAAAGACTTTCCGCAAGTTTTTCCTGACGACATTTCAGGACTTCCTCCAGTTAGAGACGTCGAATTCCGTATTGATCTTATACTTGGTGATACACCAGTTGCAAAGTCTCCTTATAGGTTAGCCCCCTCTGAAATGCAAGAGCTAGCCAGTCAATTACAAGAGTTGACTGACAAGGGATTCATACGTCCTAGCTCGTCGCCTTGGGGTGCACATGTCCTTTTTGTAAAGAAGAAAGATGGATCGTTTCGTATGTGAATCGACAACAGAGAGCTCAACAAGTTAACAATCAAGAATCGCTATCCTTTACCTCGCATTTATGATCTTCTTGACCAACTACAAGGTGCCAGCTGCTTTTCAAAAATCGATCTTCGATCTGGCTATCATCAACTTAGAGTGCATGAAGAAGACGTCCCTAAGACTGCTTTTCGAACTCGTTATGGCCACTATGAATTCATGGTTATGCCATTTGGTTTAACCAACGCACCAGCTGTCTTCATGGACCTGATGAACAGAGTCTGCAAACCTTATCTTGATCGATTTGTTATAGTCTTCATCGACGATATTCTTATTTATTCAAAATCTAAATCTGATCATGAGCGTCATCTTCGACTCATCCTTGCACTTCTAGAATAGGAAAAGCTTTATGCCAAATTCTCCAAATGTGAATTCTGGTTAAAAGAGGTGCAATTCCTCGGGCAAGTAGTCAATGACAAGGGAATACATGTCGACCCTTCAAAGATCAAAGCGGTTCAAGAATGGCAAGCTCCACGCACACCAACTGAAGTAAGATCTTTTCTTGGTTTGGATGGTTATTATCGTCGGTTCATTTCAAACTTCTCTCGCATTGCTGTACCACTCACGGCTTTAACTCATAAGGGAAAACCTTTCATATGGGGACCCAAGCAAGAAGAAGCCTTTCAAACTCTTAAACAAAAACTTTGTGATGCACCAATCCTCACTCTTCCTGAAGGTTGTGATGATTTTGTAGTCTATTGCGACGCGTCAGGGCAAGGATTAGGCTGCGTTCTAATGCAAAGAGGAAAAGTCATAGCTTATGCTTCGAGACAACTCAAGACACATGAAAAGAACTACACCACTCATGACCTAGAACTTGGAGCCGTTGTGTTCGCTCTGAAGATATGGAGACATTATCTCTATGGTACTAAGTGTGAAATATACACTGATCACAAGAGTCTCCAACATATTTTCAATCAAAAGGAGCTAAACATGAGGCAACGAAGATGGGTCGAACTCCTAAATGATTACGACTGTGAAATTAGATACCACCCTGGTAAACCAAATGTGGTGGCTGATGCACTTAGTCGAAAGGGTTATGCGAACTCCATTCATCTTCTATGTTCGCAAATTATAACTGACATTAAAGATCAAATTCGAGAAGCCCAACACGTTTCAATAACAGAAGAAGATGTACGAAAGGAGATGTCCTGTGGAGCTGAGTTAAAAATTGAAACTAAATCTGACGGTATTCTGTACTACCTAGATCGTATTTGGATTCCTAACCACAACAATCTTCGTGAAATCCTTATGAATGAAGCTCACAAAACGCGATATTCTATACACCCAGGAGCCGATAAGATGTATCAAGACCTACGATATACCTATTGGTGGCCTGGAATGAAGAAGGATATTGCCGTTTTTGTTTCCAAGTGCCTTACATGTTCCAAGGTGAAGGCTGAACACCAAAGACCCTCAGGACTTCTAGTCCAACCGGAAATACCGGTATGGAAGTGGGAAAATATAACCATGGATTTCATTACCGGGTTACCTCGCACTTCTAGTGGGTATGACACTATATGGGTAATTATAGACCGACTTACAAAATCAGCCCACTTTATTCCTATCCGCGAAGATTTCAAGAACGAAAAGCTTGCTCGTATTTATATCAACGAAATCGTAAGCCGACATGGGGTACCGTTAAGCATTATTTCTGATCGTGATGGTCGATTCACTTCACGAACATGGCAAGCAGTACAATCCGCTATGGGCACGCGATTAGATCTCAGTACCGCCTATCATCCTCAAACTGATGGACAGTCTGAGCGCACCATTCAAACCTTTGAAGATATGCTTCGAGCATGTGTCATAGACTTCAAGGGAAATTGGGACGCCCACCTACCATTAGTTGAATTTTCGTACAACAACAGCTATCATTCGAGCATCGGCATGGCACCTTTTGAAGCCTTATATGGTCGTAAGTGCCGATCTCCTGTATGTTGGCACGAAATTGGGGAAGCACAGATTACTTATCCAGAATTGATCCAAGAAACCACAGACAAGATCCATCAAATTCGAAACAATCTTCTAGCGGCTCAAAGTCGTCAAAAGAGTTATGCAGATAAACGACGGAAGCCCTTAGAGTTTAACATTGGTGATCATGTACTACTAAAAGTATCACCGTGGAAGGGAGTAGTTCGTTTTGGTCAAAAGGGCAAGCTAGCACCACGTTACGTAGGACCTTTCAAGATACTCGAAAGAGTAGGTCCTGTAGCATACAAGCTTGATCTACCAGAAGAACTCAACAGGATTCATCCCACATTCCACGTGTCGAACTTGAAGAAGTGCCTCGCTGATGAGAACCTCCACATTCCGCTTGAAGATATTCAGATTGATGAATCTATGCATTTTATTGAAAAACCAGTGGAGATCATGGACTACGGAGAGAAACGTCTACGACGAAGTCGCATTCTAATTGTTAGGGTACGCTGGGAGTCGAAACGGGGACCTGAGTTTACTTGGGAACGTGAAGACTCAATGCGTGAAAAATACCCGCATCTTTTTCCTACTACTTCAACTACTTAAATTTCGGGACGAAATTCCTAAAAGTAGGGGATACTGTAACATTTGTAAAAATTGGGTTTTCAAAACCCGCTCCGTTTTGTAATCGAATATCAAGTTATAAAAGTTACGTTGAATATTTATGAGTATTTTGATTTAAAACGATACATAATTAATAAATAGACTAAACTATAAAAATTATATTTGATAAAAATTTAAAACAAAATAAATAAAAAAATTATGTTGCTGCCGGGACTCGAACCCGGGTCAGCCAAGAACAACTCCAACGCCTTAACACACACTCACATCACCACTCCACCGCTTTGTGTTTTCTGTTATCTCTAGGAAACAAATGAGATTTATATACAGACTAGGTTAAACAGGTTTCGCCAACTGAGAAACGGAAATCGGCAAATCAATCGTCAAATCGTTTGATTTCTCGCGTATTCACGTTCATAACCGATGAACCGATGTCTTTAATCAATTCAGAATTGATTGAGCATCAAGTCTAATCATTATCGGTCTTCATAACCGAAAAGTAATCAAATCCAGAATACTTCAACCCAAGATCACTCTCGCGACTCAGAAATATCATACCAATACTCCATTTCACTTTCGTCACATTTTCAGACCATCAGAATGCTTAAAACAGTTCGCCGGAATTTTCTGCAAAAGTCGCCGGAAAACCGTATTCATCCTCAAACGGTAAATCTTTCAATATTCGTTGTAGTTCAACAATTATTAGACTATTTCTAACTTAAACCTCTCAATTGAAATCGAATTCAGGCGCTGTATTCAACTAATTCCAGTTCGCCGAAACTACCCTGAAAATCTTTATTTCCGTCTGTGAAACGGTAAGGACTTTCAAACACATCGTTAACGTTTGTTTATCACTTCAATTCCACATTCGACTAATCAAGACAGTTAATTATCTCGTTCAGTTGAAGAGCATAAAAACAGGGACCGACACATTGCCGGAAATCTGAAATAAACCGTTCATCGGTATGTTCATCTCTAATTACCGTCTCTGCCTTTTCATTTAAGTTTTAATAATGTTTGTAAATCGTAAAAACAAGGAACGGGTTAGTATATCAGTTGACTGTAATTTGAATGAAGAAGATGAAGCTAATTAAACTATAAGTATATTTAAAACTAGTAAAATGAACGGGTTAGACACACAGTCCAGCGGTGGACTGTGTGCAAAATACAAACGCATGTCCCGAGTTCGATTCCTACTATACGCACTCCTTATATAATAAAATGCCTTTTTGTTTAAGAACTAAACCGGGATAACTCAGTTAGTTGTTAAGTGTAATAAAAACCGAGATAATAACCAGGTTAGACACACAGTCCAGCGGTGGACTGTGTGCAACATTAAACCATACGTCGCGCGTTCGAAACCCGTCACTAGCACCGAGTTGTTGAATTAAGATGTTTTAACAATTAAAAGAATTCGGTGAAACTGAATAAGTGTATTAATATAATTAAAAACCAGATTATATCGGGTTAGACGCGTAGCTCAGTTGGTAGAGCTGCGTGCACGCGTACGGGAGGTCTCGGGTTCGAGCCTCACCCAGCGCAAACCATGTCCTTGACCGAACCGGTCAACAAGTCAACAGGTCAACGGTCAACGCAAAATAAACAATTTTTTTATATTTTTATTTATTTAATTTAATTTAAAAATCAATTAAAAATACTTAAAAATAACATTTTTAAAGATGGAATATAGCCATAAACTCACAAAAATATATCTAAAAATTTCATTAAAATCCTTAATAAAATCAACTCATTTAATATATTTTTCCGGTATTATTTAGGTTAGTATTCCTCGTTGTTCCGCTCATCTAATTCGTGTGCATCTTACCATCTCCAATCCAACGCACCCAAGGTGAGTGAATCTTTACAAATTCCCCGTTTAATCACGTTTTGGGGTGTATCATGTGTCTTGATTTATATATTATACTTAAACCATTGTGCATACATCATATCATGAACTAGTGTATTCAGTTTGCTTCTGTTGTGTAGTTATTGTTGGATGCAAGTTTTTTATTTTCAGTACATGCAATTTCATAGGCCGCCGCTCCCCATTACATTATGAGCGTTGAGCATGTTCCCCATTTCATTATGAGGTTGAACCTGGCGTGCCCACATACGATCGGCTCCGTTTGATTGAGCCTTGATCGCACAGACATTTTCATTTTCAGTACATACAATACGATCGGCTCCGTTTGATTGAGCCTTGATCGCACAGTTCATTTATGTTATTTATCGTATGTTGTTGGTATGTTAATGTATGCTGTCATATGTTATTGTATGCTATGGATGTGACTGATATTTGCCACTGCTTGATTATTTACATTTGCTCATCTATGATTATGCACAATTTTTCATTGATAAACTAACAAGAAATTCATTAATAAATGTTTATCTAATAAGGTTCACTCGCCAACTTATGTTGACCCAAAAAACCCCCATTTTTACACATGATACAGGTGAACCAGCAGCAGCTAGGAACACATAGGACTTGGACTAGAAGAATAAAACGATTTAGAGTTGGGATTGTTATGTTTGGTTTATTTTCTTTGTATTGAATGAACATGTTTGGATATTTGGAAATGTAACTTTGACTTTATTAAATATTAAACATATTAGTAAATGTCATGAGCTTTGGTGATAACCCAATTATGCCCCGACTCTTATTCCGCTGCGGGTCGGGGTGTGACATGGCTCCTTTCGAAGCTTTATATGGTCGTAAGTGTCGATCTCCAGTATGTTGGCACGAAATTGGGGAAGCTCAAATCACCGGTCCAGAATTGATTCAAGAAACAACAGACAAGATCCATCAAATTCGAAACAATCTTCTAGCGGCACAAAGTCGTCAAAAGAGTTATGCAGATAAACTACGAAAGCCCTTGGAGTTTAACATTGGTGATCAAGTACTTTTAAAAGTATCACCGTGGAAGGGAGTAGTTCGTTTTGGCCAGAAGGGCAAGCTAGCACCACGCTACGTAGGACCTTTCAAGATACTCGAAAGAGTAGGACCTGTAGCATACAAGCTTGACCTACCAGAAGAACTCAACAGAATTCATCCCACATTCCACGTATCAAACTTAAAGAAGTGCCTCGCCGATGGAAACCTCCATATTCCCCTAGAAGATATTCAGATCGATGAATCTATGCACTTCATTGAAAGACCAGTAGAGATCATGGACTTCGGAGAAAAACGTTTAAGACGGAGTCGTATTCCAATTGTCAGGGTACGCTGGGAGTCAAAACGAGGACCTGAGTTTACTTGGGAACGTGAAGACTCAATGCGCGAGAAATACCCACATCTTTTTCCTGTTACCACCACTACTTAAATTTCGGGACGAAATTTCTAAAGTAGGGGATACTGTAACATCCGTCTAAAAACGGGTTTCAAAACCCGCTTCGTTTATTAATCGAATAGTCAGTTACAATTTTCGTTGCTTATTTAATGCTCATTTTAATTTTAAACAATACATAATTAATAAATATATTAGAATTTATAAACTATAATTAATAAACAATAAAAACGGACGAAGAAAAAAATAAAGGAGGCTGCCGGGTTTCGAACCCGGGTCAGCCGGTTCAACAAACACCCAGCATACCACTCCACCCACTTGACTTCTTTGTTAGCATATCGAAACAAATAATACTTAAGATGAAATTTGAGTTCAAACCGGACTTCCAGCGCGGCAGAACTCGCAATCACCGGAAAATCCGGCAATCCGCGAGTTCAACCATTATTCCTTTTGACTATAACGTTATAACCGACGTCGACATCGGTTATAACCGACGTCTAACAGTCAATTGCAGTCGTAACCGCCGGAGAAAACTTGACCACGAATCAAGACCAAATTCGGACCCAATTCATACCGATTCTTCCTTATAAATACCCACCCAAACCTCTGGTAATCCTTTCGCTCAAAATCGCACAAACTTTCGAAGCTTTAGCGCTCGCCGGAGATAATTTACAGTCGCCGAACTTTCACCGGAAAACCGAGACTTACACCAAATCGGTAAATTTCTTGACTCTTTCGTTTTCAATTCATTGTTAGACATATACTAACTTCAATCCTTCAACCAGAATCGGTTCCAGACGACGTTGCCGGAAATTCTGCACTCGCCGGAAAACCTCTGGAAATTCTGAAATCACACTGTAAATCGGTACAATCATCTAAACCCTCTGTTATCTCTTGTTTAGTCACTTAATTTCACAACTCATTGATCAAAACTATTAATTGATCCGCTCAGACGGAATTCACAAATCAGAGCCGACGACCCTTGCCGAAGTTCTGAGAAAAACATCATGTTCGGTACATTCGTTTCCGAAACTCTCTTTATCCATTACATTTCAATCATTTATATGTTAGATGAACGATTTAAGCAAGAACAGTCAGACATCTTTGTCTGTGTCGTTATAAATAAAGAAGACGAAGTCGAAATGAGTATAAGATTAATATAAATTGAATGTTTAACCGGGTTAGACACACAGTCCAGCGGTGGACTATGTGCACACATACAATGCACGTCACGAGTTCGAATCTTACAACGTACCGACTTTCAGAATTAGAACCAACCTTTTTAAAACCGAATCAGAACGAGTCACAGCATGTGTATAAGAATAATATAAACCGTAATTTAAACAGATTAGACACACAGCCCAACAGGTTGGGCTGTGCGCATAAGAACCGAAGGACCCGAGTTCGACTCCGGGTCCCTGCAAGCGGTTCGGCCATTTTAAATCATTTTAATATTAACTCAAATAAAATAACAATTAATTAGTATATATATATAATTAAAACAGAGAATATTTCGGGTTAGACACGTAGATCAGTTGGTAGAGCTGCGTGCACGCATACGAGAGGTCTCGGGTTCAAGCCTCACTCAGCGCACACATTACTCACAGTCCGACCGGTCAACGGCCCGGTCAACGGTCAACGGACCGGTCAACGGTCAAAAAGTCAAAAAATTTTATTTCTTTTTATTTATTTATTTAATTTAAAAAATCAATTAAAAATACTTAAAAATAATATTTTTAAAGTTAGAAAATGTCCTTAAACTCACAAAAATAAATCTAAAAATCCATTTATTTACCGAACTATTTCGTTATTATTTTTAGGTTAGTTTTCCTCGTCGATCCAATCCCAAAAACTCGTGCGCATCCAACATCATCAAAAGAACGCACCCAATGTGAGTGAATCTCTACCAATTCCCCGTTTTAATCACATTTTTTGGGTGTATCATGTGTCGCTTAATTATTTATTATATTTAAACACTTGTGCATCCATCATATCCGTGACCAAATGTGTATTCAATATGTATCAATTGTTGTGTGGATTATGTTTAGATTAAAGTTATCATTTTCAGTACATGCATTTCATTAGGCTCATCATCTCCCCGTGGGAGACGGGTTGAGTACAGGTGCCTCATTCGATCGGCTCTGTTTGATTGAGCCTTGATCTCACATACATCATCATACATTTCATACGATCTGCTCCGTTTGATTGAGCCTTGATCTCACAATACATTATCATTCATGTCATATACTCATTCATGGTGGTTTGTGATTGTTTGTTTATATATGTTTGCTCACATATGAATATTGCACAACTTTTCAATATTAAATACAAGAAGAAATCAATAACAATGTTTTTAAACAAGGTTCACTCGCCAACTTTTGTTGACCCAAAATTTCCCCCATTTTACACATGATACAGGTGATCCAGTTGAGGCAAGAAACACATAAGAGGGCCTAGAAGAATAAATCAGTTTAAGCTTTGGATTATTTTACTTAGTTTCATTTCCTTGTATTTGTATGAATTTGATTTGAACATTTAAGTTGTAATTTGAATTTAATAAATATGAAATATTTTAGTAAACATCATGAGCTTTATTGATAACCCAATTATGCCCCGACTCTTATTCCGCTGCGGATCGGGGTGTGACACTTTTAGTCTCTGAACTTGGTTTTTCCTTCATTTCATGCTATAACTTGATATTTTTGCATGTTTTTAAGTGTATAACGTATATGCAAGTATATTTTAGGTATCGAGTATGTATGTATGAGTATTTGCACGTATAACAAGTATCGGTTTGTATGTAAACACGTATTTAACAATTGAATGCATGTAAGACAAGTATGTATCAAGTATGGATTTTATTACGATCAAAGTCTCAGATTACAATATTGGAAAAGAAATAAAAATGCGATACGAATACAAGTTTCCATAATAGGAACATGATTACACTTTCTAATTAAGGTAAATACGAAAAAGCGATGCGTTACACAATTCCTGTGACTGTGGTCATATTAATGTTGATGATTCTCTCAACTAGTGAAGCTTATCAAGTAGTGTATACAAAACCCCACATACTGACCGTAGTTTTTCCATGTAAGAATACAAGACTTAATTACTGTAATATAAGTAACAATTGGAAAACATTTAGGGTTTTGAAAGCATTTAATAAAAGAGAATGACTCACAATGTTGTGAGAAAAAGTGAATGACTCACTTTGCAGAATTAGGGTTTTGATTTAACAGGCCTCCTGATTCAAGCCTTCTGATACTAAGCCTCTTGATTAATAATAAGTTTACAGCTCTAAGTCTTCAGATAATTAAACATCTACTTTATCAGTGAATTTATAGTTTGAAGCCTTCTGATTCTAACCCCTAACTTCACAGAATGTACTCCGTATTAGTGTATAAACCCAAATCAAACTTTAACGATAATCACGAGACTAATACCACAACGCGATGACAAAGTATAGCCTTATTAAGGCAGCACTTAAATATCCGTTGAATTGTTTATAGATTAATCGGACAGGGGTATCGTACCAGTTATTTATGTTAGCACGCTGGCTACGGGCAGAGTTTTAGAACTTCTAGTATAATAGTAGAATTACACTAGACTATTGAGAGATAAAGAAAAGAAGTGAGCAAGTTGAACTGTGTAGATTTTGTCCTTTAAATAGCTGATTTCAGAGCATCTCACGCCCCGCGACAGGTAAAGGCTTCCCTCTCGCGGCCCGCAAGAGGGTCTAGCTAAGGCATAAGTGGCATGAGTCACCGGGGTAGGTTTGGCACGTGGACGACACGTGTCTCTTGCGGCTACAAGGTCTCTCACGCCCCGCGACGGGCTCCTTGGAGTATGTCGCGGCCCGCAAGAAGCATCAAAAATCTTAATTTTTTATTTTTCGTGCTAGTTTTCATCGTGCGCGTTTAGGGTTTCAATCAGGGTTCGTTCTAGGGTGTTTTTGAGTGTTGTTACACTCAAGTAAGTTAACCCCGCCTCACCTCCAACATTTACCAAGTTGGGTACGACACGCCTGGATTGTTTTTATTTGGCTACTTAATATCTTAGTAGATTAGTTAATATTCTTATCATTCATGACCAACAGAGTTTACCAACTATGTTGGTAAACTTTGTGATTTGGTAAATCATACAATGAGGTATTTCATACCTCCATGCTTGACTTACATGATTTCTATGATTATATTGATGGACTAAATAATAACATAATCTATATACTATATAATATATAATCGAATTCTTGATGATAATTGGATTATGGTTGTATGTCATGAACATAGGTTAACTTATCTTTGTTCTAAATTCCTCGTTTATGATTCTAATGGACAAGTTTGGACCCATGAAATCACATAAAATCTTAGTGTCAAAATGAGTGTTTAAGACAAGATATATTTTCGTGTACTTACTTTTTTTACTTAAATTTCAAATCCAAATCTTTCAGCAAATCCGAATACTCACACACCTTTGTTTCTCCAATGCAAGGTAACTTCGGTGTTTTAAATGTCAACAACTCATCTACTCTCGGTTAATCGGAAATCTTTACAAAACCGTGAGTATACTTGATCCCCATTTTGCTTTATCACTTTTGGGTGCAATATATACATTATATAAAAACTCACACAAACACTTATACGCAAACACATTATTCATACAATTGAATCCAATATACATGCTTTATATGTTTATACTTAGAAATACATACATGTTAGAAACTTTACTTGCACAATACTTTGTCATTAACTTCGTACAAGTCTCCCTTAACATGTATAACGCTATAGGGTTAACACACTACCCGTATTCTTGAGGTCATGTTAAGTCAAACAAAACGGTCTTGTCGTTGCGACGACAAGATTACACTAGCGGGGAACTTTAGGTTGACAAGTATGTGTTGCATGCTAGATTATGTTATGTGATGCCTTAGTATACGTTATTGCATTGTGGATTCCATTAAACTTTTCTATACCTATGCAAGTACACACAAACTTGTATACTTGCCAATACTTTATGTGTTGACATGTTATTTTACTATATATAGCAGGATAGTGATCATGACACATTGAAAGAATCTAGTAGGAAGGATTAGAAACGCACCAAACTTTAATTTATGTTTATTAGATTAGTCATACGTTATTTGTTGTATTTTTTTCCTTGTTCAAGTTATTGTATTTGTTTCCAAACAATTGTACTTTGATTTAGTAATAAAATGAAATTTTGATCATTAAATATTTTCACAAGTAGCGTTATGAAGTCTCTTGCAATCTATTTCGTCCCGTCCCAATGTTTTCGCCATCGGTTGGGGTGTGACAGATTGGTATCAGAGCCAAAACTATAGGAAATTAGGAAAATTGTCATGATTTGACCTAGTCTATAATCTAAGTACCATTCTTGATTTCATGCTTAAAATACCCAAATTCTTTCTATTTCTTCTATCTCATATTTTGCCTTAAAAACATATATATCTTTCCTAAGACAATTTACCATACACACATGAAGACGTGAAAATGCTCGTATTAAACAAACGAGACGATTTCACCAAAATAGACGTGAAACCCTCACTTTGGTAAAAGACTCTCAATCCGCATTCTTGATTTTTATGAAATTATACATCAAGTTAGGAGTGACAAGTATGTGATGCATGCTAGATTATGTTATGTGATGCCTTAGTATATGTTATTGCCATGTGGATTCCATTAAACGCTTTTATACTTATGCTAGTACACACAAACTTGTATACTCGCCAATACTTTATGTGTTGACATGTGCAGGATAAGAATCGTGACACATTGAAGAAAATCTAGTAGCAAGGACTAGAAACACACCAAACTATAGTATATGTTTATTAGCTTAGTCATACATTATTTGTTGTATTTTGTTTCCTTGTTCAAGTTGTTGTATCTGTTTCCAAACAATTGTCCTTTGATTTAGTAATGAAATGAAATTTTGATCATTAAATATTGTCACAAGTAGCGTTATCAAGTCTCTTGCAATCTATTTCGTCCCACCCCGATGTTTTTGCCATCGGTTAGGGTGACATAAAGTTATATAACCAATGACAAAATGGGTATTTCACATGAAACTAACGAGAGGGACTCAAATCATAACGAATTTCATAGGGCAGGGACTGAAGCTGTGAAAAGTTTGCTTCGGGAACACGACCTGACATCTCCCTTGTACCCTAAGGATGCAAATTGCATTTTACTCTTTACAAAATATGCATTTACTTTTTCAAGTTATTATTGTTTGTGACTAATTTTGTGATACTCAAAAGTTTAAGAATACTAAATGATTTAGTTTACTTTAGTTGGTAGATTTAGGATTTATGTTAGTTTTATTTTATATTAATATTTCGTTTCTTAATTCTAGTCCAGTATGTTTTTGGGCATCAATGTTTGTTTAGTATATATAGGAGTTATAATTAGAGTTTCTGTATCTTCAATTTTAATAAAAAAAGTTTTTTTCCTTGTTAAATTTATTGTTTGATTATATTGAAAAAATGCCTAACTTCAAACAATTAGACTCTATGTTGTTATTACAAGAATACTTATTACTATAAATGTGCCCTCTTCACTATGACTTGATTAGTTAGAATATCAATTTCCTTAGTGGAATGATTCAAAGGAACTTATGTTTTTTCTAGCTTAAAAGTTGAAACAAAGCTAACTTGTTTGCTAATTAAAGGGTTGTTTCATGTTAAATGATGTATCACTTTGGGTAGACAATCTATAAATGCATGTATATTTTTATGGCTATAAAGGCTACTTATTAGGGTTATACCTTCTGAAAAGATAGCTCATGAGCCTAATACATGGAAATCTTAGTTAAGAACTATATAGTTAGTAGGTTAATAATCCATGTGGAATCATTAGGTTCATATAATACACATGCTGTCATTATAAAAGATTCCAGGGAACTTTAATACTTTACACTAACATTTAGCACAAAATTAGGGACTAACTTTGACTAAAAGCCCGACTTGATAGTTCAATTAACACACACCACCCATAAATGTATTACTTTTATCAAGCCGGAATTTATAACATCATTAGTGATTGGTCATTACCTATCTATCGTGTTTCACACTTTCACCTATATGAAACCTTATGTACGCAGATTTGTTGACTATGTAAGATTCGACAAGTGTTTTACAAAACAAGACATAAAACTTAAAGAAAATGTGTTTTTTTAATTCAAACACAATGATTTTTTAAAGGCTATCATGTAAGTGTTGATATAAGAGAATATTTGTCTTTGATAAATAATCAATTAACTTTGCTAAAGATGTTCAATATGTTCCAAGTGCTCTAATAACTTTCTTCAAAATACTATCAAAGGCATATGCCTGGAAGAGACGAACTTTTCTTATGTTCACAGACATTGGAGGAGTCTTTATGAATGAAAAAGGAAAAGAATATGAGTAACAATTTCATATTGCCTAATGCCTTTCTCTAGAACCACCCCGTTATGCAAATTCATAAATTTTGTTTTATATAACATGTTTCATAAAATTCAAATAACCATGATTATGACAGTCATTTGATATATTCATGCTTTTTTATTAAAATATTATTATTTGTCAATTGCATAATCTCAAAGGTGGACCGTTGTTATCGTGAATATACAGTGATCAATATTTTACATGTTAGTAACTTAATTTGAAAACATTTTTCAGAAAAATTAACATTGATGGTTTCTTAACTTATGATTTATGTGGAGAACTCTTCCTCTCGTTCTAGTACAGACATGTGATTAATGCTTTCTTAACGTTGATGTTATCATAAATATATTGTTATTTCGTTGTCTATAATGGGATAATGAATTTGCTCCAAGGGTGAGGACTTCATTTGTTTCCACATAGAGATGGGTCATATAAGATATAATAAAGTAAATATTGTTATAAATTTGGCATGATTAGCGTCAGATACATGAACTTTAGGGTCACATAAAAAAAGTAGTCAAAAGTTACATATCAAATTTGATTTGCTTGTTTTTTTTTTCAACCAAACGTTTACATAATGTGCTAATAAAATAATATGACAAGATGGCGAAAAAACTACTCCGAAAGCCATTATTCAAAAGTTCAAAGCTAGCGTCCATGTCTTGAACACATCATCACATAGAGGAAAACGATACATGAAACATTTAAACGATTAATCATGTACTCAAGTATGGGTTGATAGTAAATTGTTACGAGTATGATATTAGATGATATCTGCCATGAAACCAGCTTCATACTACTAGCTTACATTATCAAAATCGAATATATTAGCATCTTACGTAATTTGTAATAGAATATGTAAGTATTTTGAATTTGTTATAAAATTTCAAACAGATAAAAATATGGACTTGTTAGAATTGTATTTCGAAGTTGCTGTAAAATTTAAATAAGTAAAAATGTTGAAATATTAAAAATTTACTTGAGTATTTGATATTAAAGTTGGTTTTCGATTGAGTTTGAATTAGCTTTCGAATAAAGGGAATCCTGCATGATAATTTTTAACCTTAGAAAATCATAAATGGTGATCTTAGCTACTCTTGGGTAATATGCAAACTTCACGAGTTAAGAGTAATCAAGTACTAGACATTATAGATACAATTTTTACAACAGCTACGGGACTAGAATTACCCAAACTTATATAAAGTTGTGATGAACATGAGCCTGCCCATGAACTTGCTCGACGTACGCTTTTAGAATCGATCGTAACAGTCCTCTAATGTCAAGATTGACTTGATTCTTTAGACATCAATATCTCCATGTGAGAAGATATTTTTTTTTGGTTAGGAAAAGTTTGCCCCATCTTGTTAAATCACTCGATCGAATCACAGGTATTATTTTCGCAAGATGTTAAAATCTGGTGAAAAAGGTTGTGAAGTTACATGAAGAATAGCAGACCACCACCAACCATCCATCTTGTCTTTATGATTAATATTCATCATTTATTAAGTTGAGAGTTCATATGCTTCTTTAACATCAAAAGAACTTGGAGACAATAATCTATAAATTCTACAATTATAAAAAAATTGGATAATAAATGAATTAAGACAAGAAACTTAGCTTACAATTTACTAACACCATGTATTTTATTTAAGTGGTCACTTACATACTTCCAAACTCCCTCTATGTCATAAATTTTTCAAGTTAAATTATTCTAACTTGTAGTTAATATTTTTAGACCATAAATAGCCTTGATTTTTAGTGACCAATCTTATATTAAGATTTGTTAATAAATATTTTAAGCATCAGTGCATGAATCGGGATATGATCAAGTGGAGATGGGATTGGATCAAAGATCCTAGGAGTGATATGGAGTAGAAGCAATCTGTGGATTTGATGAAGGACCTGAGCTGTGTTAATATATCAGGCATATGATGTGGAGGGTGACTGCCCCCGCCCCGTTAAAATTTAGTGTAATTTTTAAGTAAAAATCTTGATCTTTCTCTTTAAAAGTTTAGTAAAGTCCTCCAATTTGCTCCTCACGAAAATGGCTATGTTAAGGTGCTATGGATGAAGGCTTCTTGGTGAATTTGTTTAGAAACAAGGTGGCTCTAACGATTGTGGGTTCGTTCGTATGGAATCGCTGGACTCCTCCAAAAGTTAATTACTTTGTATGGAGAGCGATCCTTGGATGTATTGCTTCGAAGGTTGTTCTCTCTAATCTCGGGGTGGATTGATATTATTCTAGTTGTTATATGAAAAGACGATAGATCACCTGCTTGTTTCTCGCTCCTGGGCTTGGTCAATTTGGTTGACTGTTCTTGCCTAGATTAAAATCCATGCATCTTCTTCGTTTGCGTCTCGTTAGGATATTGTTCGACTGTGGTTGGACAACCGGGTTCCAAGGGGTGAAAAAGACTAACAAAGTGGTGTTTTTTACAACCATGTGGTGTATTTGAAAGTCAAAAAATGGTAGAGAATTCAACATGGTTAACGTGCGGGCTAAAACAATATTTGAGAGCATCAAGCAAGAATCGTTCGTTTCAGTTAAAATTAGTCTCCGTTAGGAGAGACGGTGCGACTATTACTAGTGATGTAATTTTGTAATATGTTTCGATTTTATTTGTTGGGATTTCCAGCTGCCCGAGGACATCTTTTTCTTTTAATAAAGTATTTTGTTCTAAAAGAAAATTAATTAGTGAATATATTAGATATGTGTAAAGATATGCATTTCATACATGTTTTTTAGTTTTTTTTACCTAACGGTGGGCGTTGTCTAAATGTTTTTTTTTACAAATCATTATGTAAGTACATAGTTACAAAAATCATATATTCATTATTTTAAAAACTACTTTGTCCATCCATCAATATCTTCTGTGTATATATAAGGGTCCTCCTTCCCTTCAAAGAAACCATAAACTCTAAGAAGTTCTTACCATATTCTTCATCATCAACACCCCTCTCCCTCTCTCAAAATCTCTAATAGCATTCAAACACAATCCTTTGAAGCTTGCTCTCATACTGCTCTATGCTAATTGTCACATGGGTTCTTAAAAATTTAGATGTAGTTCATGCTTCTAGCTCTTGTTTTGAGTTTCTATTTTATTTGCTTCAAGGCACTTATATGAATTGTGTTGATCAAGGTTTAACCATGTTTGTTTTTTTTAGTTAGGGTTTTGGTTGAGGGCTAACAGAGAAGAGAAAGAGAGCTTTCTTCGGTCCACTCACGGGCTACGATAAGATATCAATTAGCTGCCGACTCATTCACCCAAATACTAAGCCAAAACTAGCGATGAGGCTCAGTAAATGATTGAATGATGCGGGAGACAAATTGAATCTTAAGTTTTCTATAATTGGACTGAAGGGAGCTCCCTTTTGTTTCAAAGTTATATCAAGATTTATTCTAAAGTTATTGTTTTTTACTTTTGAAAGGTACAATATAAAGCACTAAAAGTTACATCAGGATTATCATTTATCATGTTTACATTAAGTAACTTTTACTAGTGTTGAAAAGATTCATATCAAGATCTTGCTGACTCTTATATAGTATGCATTCAATCATATTTAAGGTTTATGAACTCGGTTTCATTAAGACTACACGCTTTTTTTCGTTGTGTAGTGTACCATGTATGTCTTGTGCTTGTAATTTCTTTCCTTAATATTGATTAGGCTTATAGGAATTTTTGTGAGGTCCTCAGCAGCAAACCGCCCATGTCACCATGATCCTATCACTTAACCGGATGCGATGGGTGATGTTCCAAGGGCAGGGATATTGTAGTCAACACGAGCAGATTACTTGCGTTTACTAGAAATTCATTGTTTAAGATTAGATCAACAACTGTAGTGATCTATGCTATGATGATAAAATTTCGATATGTCATATTTTCCTAAAATTTTTACTAACATTAACTTCACTTGTTCATGTAGCTCAATTTCTTGTGCTATCCTTAACTATAATATTTATTATTTTTCATGAAGAAAAAACATGTTATTCATTAGTTAAGTTCCTTAACAAATGAATTAAATTACTTCATATCTTTATCACTCTGCAGTAAAACTAGTACTTGGAAACAGAAGAATTTTAGGGTTCTTGAAGACAATTTGTAAGAAACAGTCTTCCACATGTGTATGAACTAAAGTTGAGCTGATGTGGAAACAAATTTACAGTGGCGTACGTTATGCAGTACATGTAGTACCTTGAATCATTGGAGTTTGCTTTAGAGCATGCAGTAGATGGATATGACAATACCTTGGTGTCTTGGATGTTGCCCTAGCACCAAGTTCCCAGGCATGTGTCCAGTTGGGTACAATTACCAAATATCCTCCCTCTTCAGATCTGAGTCTGACACATTATTAGGGTTTACTGATTGTAGTTAAATTCTTTTAATTAATTATCATTCTTTTATTAGTGTTATGTCTTACTCATTTTTATATTCGTCAAACTTGTATTATTTTAATTAATTATTCTTCTTTTATTAGTGTTATGTCTTACTCATTTTTATATTCATCAAACTTGTAAAAAATCTAAGCTGATAATGTATTAAAATCATTAGTGTTGATGATAAAAGAGAACAAAGAGGTCCAAGTTTCTATACCCACAATAAATGAATTTAATTCCGATATGTCAACAAATTTATTTGTTCATTTTTTAGTTTGTGTTCCTTTTTATTTTTCTGATGTTTATTCTCATCATTTATGTTACTGCATTAAAAGTGCATTATTTTGATGCTTGATATTTTACAATTTACTTTTAAGCAATTCGAATGGTTTATTTTACATTAAATCGGGTAATTAAATTAGGATATCTGTAGAGTTCTAAATTCTGTTATTTTTTCAGCTTCTCTACAAAAGAAAAGTATCTGAATATTGAAAACCATTAATTTTTTCTGTATATTAAATAGACAAAATGCAATATGTTGAATGAGGTCCATACAATTGGGTTTTTATGGGTGAAAAATCGTTCCAAGCTAAATCTCTTGATTGAGATCAACTGATCAATGGTGCAGTTTTAAATTGTGTAACTAATGTAGTTGGTGGTTGCCTGGGTCTATCTGTACTTTGTATATTGATTGCATTGGTCGGTTTGTACGTGGTATATTGATTCTAGCTCTGTGATAGGGGTTTAATAAAAGTTACCTTTAAAAAAAAAAAAAGCTTTAGCTTGAACTTGGAAGGGCAGATATAAAAACACCTGAGATGGAGACATATACAACCCAGGTTTTAAGAAACACTTATAAGGCCTTTAATAAGCGCTAATGTTATATTTTAGCGCTTGTGATATATTTTAGTTGCCACTATTGGTTCATCTTATAAGGGCGTTTTCCGTTATCAGAACGCCATTATTTTGAAGCAAGAAATGGGTATAATGATATGAAGTGTGTGAACCAAACAAAATCAACCAATAGTGAACGTAAATAATGCAGAACTGTAGAGTAATGAAGGCGTGATTGAAACCACGAGCCTCCAACAATTTGTCAGATCATTAGATGGGGGGCAGTGTGCTCGGCATTTTTTGCGCGTGGAATGGGACAATCTCGCCCCGTTAGAGATGGTATTAAAAACATTTGTTTTCCTCTTAAACCTTACACGAGTCAAAAAATTTCTTCCATATTTACATTTTCCTGTTATCAAATATTTTTTTGTTTTGTTTTTTATAATCAGTTTTGTTTATCATTGACAAGAATTCTCAACTTCTTATAATTAAAAAAGTTGAATAAATTTAAAACTAAAAACTTCGTAAAGTAAAAGTTCTAAAAATTTAAACACTTAAACATTGCATTTCAAAAATCAAGACGAAATTACACAGATCATCCTTTATTTAACTATCAATTTCACCATTTGTCCTGTCTTTATAAAGCACACTCTATGTGCTTTACCTAAACGCCTATCCAACCCCTCGGCTAACCTTTGTCATGTGCCTCACATGTGGGGGGGCAAAAACGACATGTTAAACCCTTTCTCTTCCCAGACTTCACATATACCAGACATTAAACTCACTTCATCTTCTAAACCTCAAACATTTTAAATTAGTGATCCACATATCCATTCAAAGATGATGTATTGCATATCTAGAAGAGAAGCGGTCATACGAACTTCTTGGACATACAAAAATCCAGGTTGTAGTTTTTACGGGTGTCTGCATATTGTGGGTTTATTGCTTGGTGTGAAATTGAGGTTTGCCAAAATCAAAGGTGATTATCCCCAGATTGTTAAGGTCTAAGAACGAGGTTGAGATGCAGAACCAATATTTGGCCCGAAAGCTACAAAAAAGTGAACAGGTTAAACGAAAGCTACAAAAAAGTGAAGAGGTTAAAGCTTGTTAGCAGCTGGATTTTCTTCCTTGTTGTTGCAATTGTTTTTGTACTTTTTTATTTACTGTAATTTAGTAATTTCAGGGTATGAAATGTAATGCTAGTTCTTTTGTAATGTAAAGGGTTGTTATATGTTATGTGTAATGCAATTCGTTTTGTCTAGTTTAAAGGTTTTAGTTTTAGAGCTGCGAATGTTGAATCAATTGCTTGCACTTTGGTTGCATTGTAACGCATAATTGGCTGCAAATGTTGAACCATTTAATGCAATACGGCTGCAAAGTTAATGATAGATAGCTAAGCACAAGATTGTTCTAGCATGCATAACATATTACTCATAACAATTAAGCATGTTTAAGGATTGAGTGTTTGTATAAGATTGATTGTGTAAGATTGATTATATATGTATATGTGTGTTTAGGATACATGTTGCAACCGAAATAGTGTTTGTTAGGGGTTAAATTTTATTGGATCTGGATCATGTATCCTGAGACCGGGCCTGGATCACTTATCCTTAGTGAATGGTGCAGAGAGTCTGAGGATCAAGGATCTCTATTTTTACTTATGATTTCTAACAATTATTCTCTATGTTTCTAACGAATATGTGCAGGTTGTGGATGACGTGGACTAAGTCATAAGCTAGAATCTCGGTCAATATTCGCTGGTGATGTTGCACGTGATGAATTCCACTAACATTCTTGAGCTGGGACCTGGTCATCCTAGAATTTCGACCTTCATTGTTAGCTCAATTCAAAAGCGGTTGATCAAGTGTTAGATAGCAGATTTACGGTTACACACACACATTCGTATACATTGCAAAACAGAGTTTTCACAACACACTTAGCAAACAATCATTGTACCACACTTGATCAACATCCAAAGTTGAAATCTTTGTTGTGAAATATAGTTGATAGTGATAGTTTTCACCATCCGAGGTTTTTTATGCCGGAGATCTTTTGAAGATCAAGGGCTTTTTCCTTGTATAAATACCTGTGTTCATTGTTATTTACATTTCGCATTTGTTCACACAATTGTTCAACACATTAGCACTCTACCCGACAATCAAAGTTTGGTTACATTATCCTTAAACTGATTTCTGACCGAAACAGTTTGGCGCCCACCGTGGGGCAAGTGGTGCTTCAATTCTAAGAATCTTCGTTCATTTCTACTCATTTCCATCAACTTCATGGCATCTCAGGGAACGGCTACTTCAAGTGCCATGCCGACAGTTACCTCATCACAAAGCAGTGCATCGTTGCTTCCTATTCCCCCTACATTCCAGAAGAATGCTGAAAACGCTTAGAAAAAGACATCACCCATCTTCACATAATCAAAAGCTCCTGTTGTTTCTTCCTCGACAACTACTAATAATGATATTTTTGTTTTGATGTTGCAGATGAAAGGATACATGGAACAAAAGGACAAAACCAACCAAAGGATCCTTCGCGAAATTGAGGAAATCAAGAAGCAGAAGAGACCAGTAGAAGATCAGTCGCCACTGATGCCTAGGTCGTTGGATTTTGCTACCCCATCATCAACAATCCAGCATTCTAGAGGATACAATGTCTAGATTCAAGAATCCTCCAACCTTCAACAAGGATCATTATCATTGACGCAGCCTCAAGGATCCTACTTCCAGTCCTCAAGGACAAAACCAACCAAAGGATCACTGGAGACCACTGAGCCTCAAGGATTCTTCTATGAACCTGTAAGATCAAAGGGAATGTGCCAGCCCCAAGGATCCTACATTCAGCATCAAGGATCCTCAGCTCGGATTTAAGGATCCATGGAGTATCCATCAAGGCCTTCAGCACCAATGTATCTTGGATCCAACATCTTTTAGGATCAAGGATCGTCAAGGAGTCAATCACTTAGTGGTTCCAAAATCCATGAGCAGGATTTCATGCCTATGCAGACAATTGCTTCTTCTGGTCCTACTATTGCACAGTACATGTCTTATCCTAGATACACTTCTAGGATACCAAATTCAAACAAATCAGGAGGTAACAACTTTAATACATCTTTTGATACTAAATGTGGTTACATGTAGGATGCAGGGATCAATCAAGCCATGGCCAGGAAGTTGCAGACAAGGACATGATATCTAGTGTCCCTAGAGTGGTTAAACCCATTCCTGAGGTTCCAAATGGGAGTCACAGAGTATCTCGCTTTGCACCTCCCTTATGCAATGCTGAGATACCAAAGCATTTCCAAACCCCTAATATGAAGTTATACGACGGTATTACTGATCCAGAAGAGCATGTGGCTCAATATAGAGAAAGGATGGAGATCAATCTCATTCCCGAAAGGTTGATAGAAGCTTATTTATGTTAGGACTTTGGATCCACACTTACTGGATTAACACTAAAACAACTGCTAAGTCTTCCTCCCTATTCCATAACTTCATTTTCTCACTTAGTTAATTTATTCAATAATCAGTTTTCTTGGAGTAGAACCTTTGAAAGATTAACTAGTGACTTATATAGGATCACTCAATCTCGTGATGAATCACTTAGAGATTATGTTACTAAATTTGGTAAAGAATCCTTGGAAATCCCAAATTTAGACATTGCCACTGCTGTGGAAGCGCTTAAAATAGGACTACAAAAAGATTCTCCTTTTTTTGATGATCTTATTATGACACCTTGCCGGAACTTAGATGAAATAAAGAGCAGGGCGCTGAGGTTCATCCGACTAGAGGATGACAAAAGGATCCAAGACAGGTTATCCGGATCATCAAAACAAGAGAAGCAAAGATCCTTCTACAAGAACAATCGATCCAAGAAATAGTCCAATCATGACAATCAAAATGTTCATTCGGTTGAACAAGAGGAAGATGAGGAGGAATATCCTCATATATTTGAATATTGTTTCTGCTGACAATAGTGAATTAATCCTTTCTTTGCAGAATCTAGGTGAAAAGGCTAGATGGTCCAAGAAGAATGAAAAATCTACATCTAACAAGGATAAATCAAAGTGGTGTGCATACCACGAAGACTTTGGCCACCTTACCGATGAAAGCATTGCACTCGTAAAGGAGATAGGTTACCTGCTCAGCAAAGGTTACTTGAAAGAGCTTCTCAGAAAGAAGAAATCAAGGATCCAGGATCCTGAAAAAGTATCTGAAAGAGCTCCTACACCACCTACAGATGCTCAGATCATTAACTTCATTTCCGAAGGCTCCGATATATGTGGAACCTCATTCTCTGCAGCAAAAAGACATACCAAGGAAACCAAGCTGGAAAACGAAGATAGACCTATCCGAACCTCCACCATCACTCAGTAGAAAATCATATCCTTTGATGAGGA
Source organism: Scalesia atractyloides (assembly GCA_947069175.1). Taxonomy (NCBI): domain Eukaryota; kingdom Viridiplantae; phylum Streptophyta; class Magnoliopsida; order Asterales; family Asteraceae; genus Scalesia; species Scalesia atractyloides. The sequence continues at coordinate 88,508,174 of CAMTDV010000008.1, forward strand.
TGACCGTGTTGATATACAGGATCCTTGTCATGATAGTTCAGTCATTACTTTATTTATATCTAACCACTTTGTTCGCAGGATCCTTATTGATGGAGGGAGCTCCATAAACATTATTCAACTAGATGTCCTCAAAGAATGAACATTTTGGAGAAAGAAATAGTTCTGAGATCCTCTGTCCTTGTAGGATTCATCGGTGAGACAAAGAACACACTAGGGGACATCAAATTCCCAATCTACACCGGGGGATAAACTCTGTACAAAATTCTGTGTCATTGACTGTTTGTCCTGTTGCAATGTGATTCTTGGCAGGCCTTGGATACATACTATGAAAGTTGTTCCCTTTATTTATCATCAATGTGTTAAGATACCGACACCTTGCGATGTAGTGAAGATAGAAAGTGATCAACAAGAGACAAAGAACTGTTACACATCTTCTATGAAACCAACATCACAACTGAGAGCGGCATAACAATCACGGCAACCTCCAAGGAGTGTCCTGGAAGCAGCAGAATAAGACATCAAAGATGTAATATTGGGTCCTTAGGATCCTGGGATCAAAGTCCTCATAGGATCCGGGATCCTTGATAGTATAGAGCATGATCCGGTATCCATCCTGAAGAGAAGAAAGTCTACCTTTGCTTGGAAACACGAGGATATGACAGGTATATCTAAAGATATTATAACACATAAACTTGGAATTGATAGATCTTCCTAGCCAATTCATCAAAAAAAAATTGCACCTGAGAGGAACATTATCATCCAAGAGGAGGTATACAAACTCTTGAAGGCAGGTTTGATTAGAGAAGTTAAGTATCCAAGATGGTTAGCCAATGTAGTGGTGGTTCAAAAGAAATATGGAAAGTGGAGGGTATGTGTTGACTTTACAGATTTAAATAAGGCATGTTCCAATGATCCTTTCCCATTACCACACATTTACTCCATGGTGGATGCAACAACAGGACATGAATTGCTAACCTTTATGGACGCTTCCTCTTGGTTCCAACAAATTCAGATGGAACCATCTGACCAAGAGGATACAACATTCATGACTCCTATTGGCATATATTGTTATATTGCAATCCATTTTGGACAAAGAAATGCGGGTGCCACCTACCAAAAGACTTGTCAATATGATGTTCAAAGAGTAGATTGGAGACACTATGGCAGTGTATATAGACGATATGGTGGTCAAGTCCAAGAGAGCATAGGATCATCTCAAGGATCTTGAAGTGGCATTAAATATCCTTGACCAATACAACATGAAGCTAAATCCTTCAAAGTGCCATTTTGGTGTCAAAACTGAAAAATTCCTAGGATATATGGTGACCAAAAGGGGGATTGAAACTAATCCTAAACAGATAAAAGCAATTGTGAACATCAAATCCCCTACGAATGCCAAGGATGTCCAGAGACTAACAGGATGGATCTCGACCCTAAACAGATTCATTTCAAAGTCCTCTTAGAAATGCAAGGATTTTTATGATATGCTAAGGAAAAATAAGAAATTTGAGTGGACTGAGAAGCATGAAGCTGCAGTCAAGGCTCTCAAGGATTATTTATCCTCAGCTCCAGCCCTGATGAAAACAGAGGATGGTGAACCATTGTCCTTGTATTTATCTATATCCAGTAAAGCGGTAAGCGTTGTGTTAGTTAAGGATCACGAAGGCCAACAACATGCGGTATATTAAGTAAGTAAATGCCTTTTTGATGCTGAAGCCAAGTACTCTCATTTAGAGAAATTAATTATTGCATTAATTATGGCTTCCACTAAACTTAGACATTATTTTGAAACATATACAATTATTGTGAAAACTAAGTTGCCTATCAAGAATGTTCTCAAGAAACCTTAAATGTTAGGAAGAATGGCGAAGTGGCCAGTCAAACTTAGTGCATATGATATAAAATATGAACCAAGGACTTCCATCAAGTCTAAAGCTTTGGCAGACTTTGTGGCAGATTTCAGTAGTAATCTCGAAAGAGGAGCTGAATTAGAGGTTCAACAGCTTGAGGAGGCCAAGGATCCTTGGATACTTTTCATAGATGGAGCCTCAAACGTTAAGGGAACTGGACTACGCATACTACTAATAAAATCACCACAGTGGGACGTAATACCCCAATCCATTACTTATGAGTTTCAAACGACTAACAATGAAGCAGAATATGAGGCCCTGATAGCAGGTTTGCAATTAGCCAAACAGATGAGGATCAGGTATCTTCAAGAATGTATAGACTCATTTCTAATTACTAACCATTACAATGGCTCATATATTGTGATGGGTAAGAAATTAATCAAATATTTAGAAATTGTTAAAAAAAACTAGCAAATGCTTTCAATTCTTTTAGCGTGACATAGGTACCTAGAGAAGAAAATGTTGGGGCAGATGCGTTGGTAAACCTAGGATCATCCTTAAAGATACTAGAAGATGTGAGGATACCAATCATCCATATTCTCTTTCCTATAATCGAGGAAACAGAAACAATGGAGATAGTGGAGGATACTGCAATCGTACCTAGTGATGATATGCAGTCAAGTTCTGGATCATGGATCTTTCCAATTTTATAGTATATTCAGAATGGGTAAATTGCCACAGGGGAGACTCCCAGGGCCTTCAGGAGTAACATATCTCAATTCACTACTTTAAATAACATGTTATATAATAGATCTCTTGTAGGTCCCTAGTTGCGGTGCATTGAGAATCCAGAAATTCAAGAAGTCTTGAAGTATTTTCATGAAGGAGGTTGTCAAAATCACACTGGGGGCAGAGTCTTATTCTCAAGAATCCTCATAACAGGTTACTATTGGCCTACAATGAAGAAGGATGCTGTGGAATACGCAAGAAAATTTGATGCTTGTACAAGACACAGCAACATCCTACGTCAACCAGCAGAGCCTTTATATCCAATATTTTTTTCTTGGCCATTCATGAAATGGGGAATGGATATAGTTGGCAAACTTTCAAAGGCACTAGGAGGAAAAGTATTTATGCTAGCCATCGCATATTACTTCTCCAAGTGGATAGAAGCAGAAGCTTTTGTTCAAGTCGGAAAAAAGGAACTCATATACTTCATTAAAAGAAACATTATTACTAGATTTGGACTTCCTTCTGAAATTATTTGTGATAATGGATCCCAATTTATTGGGAGTAGAAATACTATAGGGCAGAATCATTATTTGTGATAATGGTCCTAGCTTCTTTTTCAACAAAATCATCATCAACAACTTGAAAAAGAAGCTAGGACCCAAGAAAGGGAAGTGGGCTGAAGAGCTACCGTATGTCTTGTGGGCAGAGAGGACAACTCCAAAGAATGCTATAGGGCAAACTCCTTTCTCTTTAGTCTTTGGAACTGAAGGTGTGATTCCTACAGAAATGGTGGTTCCTACAGCTAAGACAAGCATCCGTGATCTTGTTGCAAATCCTAAGAACCTGACCCAAGACTTGGATACTATGGACAAGGTTAGAGATTTAACAAGAATAAGGATGGCCAGTTATCAATAAATGATGGTTGGGGCATATAATAAGAATGTCAGGATCAGAAGACTCCAAGTTGGTGATTTGGTACTAAGGAAAGAATTCCAGAACACTACCAACCCAGCTGAAGGAAAGTTAGCACCAAAATGAGAAGGTCCCTATTTGATAGAAGCAGAAGCTGGAAAGGGGTATATCGCTTACCAACTATGGATTGTGATCTCCTTCCAAGAGCTTGGAATGCTATTCATCTGAAGAAATACTTCATGTAAGAAGGATCTAGGATCCTTAGAAACTCAAGTACTCTAACTCAGGATCAAGGATCCTCAAAGGATGTATGACCCTTACTTCGGTAACATCTCATATTCACTCTCTTTCATTTTATACTTATTATTCAATATAAGGAAAGGATGTTGAGCATTTAACATCCATTTTTATCAAGTTATGAGCTTTTGCAGAATTTTAACAATTTTTTACAGAGGATCAAGGGGTTGGCCACCTCTCTCCCACGTTTAAGGTATCTTGTACCTTCTAAGGTTTAAAGGTTTTCACCTTTCACACGAATTGGGTTTTGACACCCTGCAGTAGCGCACGTTTATCCAAGTCTGGTTCGAGGCAATACAACCAGCACACGCTTTAGTGGCAGACAATTTCATTGTTGTTGGCCATATGTAGGATCTCAAGTATAATGATAGATGTATCATACATCCAATATCCTAAGTTTTCTAAAATTTTCACGTTAGCTAAGGTTTTGGCATTTTCACGTCACTTACGTTGGGTTTGTCCCCAGTTCAGGCCAAACCCCCAGGATTTTGGGCTTGACCCCAGTTATAATGGGCTTATCCCCAAAACAATTGGCTTAGTCCCAAGTTGTTTTCTATAGGTTCTTGAAGCCTTAAAGGTTTATAAGTAAGGATCCTGAATCCTTAGACCTTAACTAATTTCTCTTGTCTGTTTATACAATTATACATCTTAAGGATGTAGAATTCTAACTTGGATTCTCTGGTATGTTTTGTCCTTATGTTTATTTATCATATTGATTACACCCTAGACCCTCTAGTTGAGGATATATGATCCTTGATCATATGACTTCTCATATTTTCCAGAGTTGTTGTAGGGAATTGCGATATTTTTAGCAATTCAAAATAAAGCTAATAATAAACATAAACATATTAGAACAACATTTCAGAAATAGAAATACAACAAGATGTAGTTAAAAGGTTGTAATTTTTATTAAAACCTCATTATACGATTACCGAAATTATCAACCTAATTTTCTACCAGCAAAATGTGGCCCGTCCATTTAGGTTGATAAAGAGTGTCCAAACTAATTGTTCATCAAGTGAAGGACAATAAAAGCGAGGGGTGTTAAAGGCTTCATCCTCCACAAACAGAACGACCCATCCACCTTTGCCACCCTCTATTGTCTTAAGGACCGTGGATCCTTACCCTGGAAACTATTGTTTATAATTACAAATCATAAATTGTTTCAACCAAAAACACCATCAATTAAAAACCACAAATCCTAAAAAAAATTGGGTTCAGCATCAATATCCTTCATTGCCCACTTTAGCAGCATCATCTTCAGCTGCACCAGCACCTCCTACTTCACCTCCAGCAACCTCGATCACCTCATCTGCACTCCATCATCTGCACCAACTCCGGCTCCTCATCATCACCAAGCTCTAGGAGTCTCGCCTCCCATCCAGCCACATCCCATGAAGACCGGTCGAAGGCAGGATCCATTGCCTCTTTGACAATCTTGATCCTAGCCTAGAGGATAGCTCGAGCAGCACAAACCTTGGCTTCTTCGGTTACCTTCATCTCTGCCCTGTCAGCCTGCGTGTCTGCCTCCAAGATCTTCTTCTCCAAGAGCTTGTTTTCTTTTTCTAGCTTAGAAGTCATCTTGCCCTTGGCAGCATCAATAGACCGGAGGTCAGCTAGGTTATCCTCAAGCTCGGCCAGGCTCTTATCCTTATGGGCCTTCAAGCGGATAAACCTCTGCAATGGATAACATGCATAATTAGAATCAAGGATCCTTCACTAAGGATGACAATAAAAGAAATGGATCAAGGATCCTTACCTCGGTGATGAAGTCATGGATCAGTCTTTCAGCTTGGATCTCATCTTCCTTAACCTCCATGGGCTTCTTTCTTTTCGACCCCCAGCCTTGGCCCTGGTAGTGATGGCTTTTGGCTCTGGAAAGCTTGGGCCTTTAGCCAGCTCCTTCTTGATGAGGCGAGGGGAGATGATGCTGTCAACATCGTCTAAGCCGAACTTGGTGGCCGACTTGCTGGTGGATCTCTGAGCACCTATATCATCAACAAAAAAGATAAGTCTTCTTACTTTCTACAACTTTTTCAATACAAAATTATATCTATTATGAAGGCACAAAAAACTTACTCAACATTAAGTATGAGGTGTAAGTGTTAGCTTCTGAATCCTTTGTTCTTGGCTTGAATGTTCTGATCGTAGAATCAAGAGCCCAGAATGCAGTAACTCTATCTTCAGTTCTCGGTGAATTGGCAAGGCAGACAAAATTGGTCACTTCATGCAAAGAGAAAGACAACTTAGCAAAAAGGAGTAAATTTTCTACAGTAGTTATCTAAGGATCTTATATCCTACCCTTCATGATCCACTTTCTAGTTATACTATTCCCGAGAGGAATAGAATCCCTTCGCACAAAGAAGAGTTGATTCTTTCAGGCAGAACTATTTTGAGTGGATTTAAGGATAGGCAGAGGCTGTTGGGGTTTAGCTTTGAGCAAGAAACGATGGGAACCGTGAGTAACAAGCCTCTAGAGATATGAAAGCTCTGATAGACCAAAATCGATCCCCTCTCTATTGATGACTTGTTCAAGAGTGTACAAAACCCTCCAAAGCATTGGCATACCTTGGCTGTAACTCATGCCGAGGGTGAAGAACCTTTGGTAAACTGAGGGAAAGGGAACGAGAAGCCAAAAAGAAAGGGTAAGGCAGGGAAGCACACACAAGCAGAGGAGATAGCATCACTCTTCATTGGCGAGTCATATGGCTGGAAAATGGTCTTCGATGGAAAACAGGGGTGCAAACTATCGATCTCTAGATCAGTAAATTTACAGAGCTCCGAAGAAGGGGTTGATAGAAGGTTTTGGATTTAGGGTACATTAGTATCCTAGTATCCTGACTCTTATTTAGAGAGGATTTAATAGCCATCTTAGTCATGATCGGAAGAATAGAGATGAGGAATTGAGAAGATGAAGAGAATAAGAGAGAAAGTACCTGAGTTGCTTCCGGAATGAGGATCTAAAAGAGGATCTCTTGATCTTTAAATGAATACTTGAACTTATATCTACCCTATATAATGTGATGATGGTTACACTCTATCCCATCAATGATATCAGACTCGCAACGGCTAGTTAGCGACTGCAACGGCTAGTCCGTGTATAACGGAAAGATGACAGATTCGATTCACATCTTATCTGCCATGTTTAGGGGCAATTTTTAGGGGTTAAATTTTATTAAATCTAAATCATGTATCTTGAGACCGGGTCTGGATCATGTAACATTTGTTGTAAAACGGGTCTAAAAACCCGCTCTGTTTTGTAATACAAGTATACATATTGATGTTCGTTACGTGTCTATGTTATATGTTTAAAAGTTTGATATATTATTTGCACTAAATAATAAATAAAGTAATAAAATATAATTTATAAAAAAACAAAATAACAAAAAAAGTGAAGACCGCGGGTATCGAACCCGGGTCTCCACCCATCCAGCACACACAACAAACCACTGCACTACACACACATATCTGAATTAATCCTAGATCAAATAAATTTTATATTGAAACCACACTCTAAATTCAATTTCAAAAGAACACCCGCCTGTAATCGGCTGTAACTCCCAAACCATTAACAATTTCCGATTCAATTCACGAATTAAACCGAAGAAAAACTATTTTTCAATCTTGAGATTATACTCAATCAAGGGCAATCGGTTACAAAATCATTCGGTCATAAATTTCTTGACCGAAACCGATAAAAACTGAAAATCAACTTGAACCCAACCTTCAACTATAAATCGTGAACCTTAAACTCCTTAGAACCCGCTCACACTCACCAAAACACTTTGCAAACACTCTGAACTCTCTAATTCACTCGCCGGAAAACTTGTGTCGTCGCCGGAATTCAATTGGAGCAATCAAAACATCCCTATGTTTCGGTACAAACACTTAAATCCTTTTCTTTTCATTTATTTTCATGATTAGTAATAATAAATAAACTAATTCAATAAGAATTGTTGATTAAACAGTCGGGTTGTTGTTCTGGGTTTTTAAAAGGAAGAAGATGAAGTCAAAACTGTGTTTAAATGAATTTAAAAACGGTAAATATACCGGGTTAGATACACAGTCCAGTGGTGGACTGTGTGCAAATCTAAAACATAGTCCCGGGTTCGAGTCATACCTACGCTGTCGATTTCCTGAATAAAACCAACCTTTTTAATACTTATATATATTAACTCCCAGTAAGTGTATAAATTTAATATAAATCTTAAATATTCCGGGTTAGTCACACAGCCCAATTGGTCGGGTTGTGTGCAACACGAAGCTATGGTCACAGGTTCGAGTCCGGTCCGTTACATGTTCCAGAAATTATCAAACCATTTTAAAATATAAGCAAAATATAGTTTGACTTAGTAAGTATATATATGTAATTAAATTCAGATATATTTTGGGTTAGACACGTAGCTCAGTTTGTAGAGCTGCATGCACGTATACGAGAGGTCACGAGTTCAAATCCCACACGCTGCCAAAACCACCGATCTGACCGGTTCGACCCTAAAAAGGGGTATATTTTTTTTAATAAACCTTTTCCTTTATTTTTCTCCAAAATCCATAAAAATATATAGGACTTTTTAAACATAAAAATTAGTAATAAATACTATAAAATTGTCTAAAAAACCTAATAAAATTCATTAAATAAAAATGCTAATTTTAAATAAAAGAAATATATTTACGGAATTATTACGTGAATATTTAGGTTAGTTTTCTTGTCGGTTGGAATCTTTAAATCGTGCGCGCTCGTTATCAACTCAAGAAACGCACCCACTATGAGTGAATTCCTACAAATTCCCCTTTTTATTCATGTTTTGAGGTGTATCATGTGTCGTTTATTTATATCTTTTGTTCAAACACTTGTGCTACTACCATTATATGAACTAACGTGCTATGTGATATTTGGATTATTGTTATTTGTGGTTATACTTTCTCATTTCAGTCAAGTTTTCACATTAGGCCCATCTGTTTCATGTTTCATACGGGTAGAGCATCGCGTTGTCTAATTAGATCGGCTCCATTTGATTGGGCCTTGATCTCACAGCTCATCATTTATCATGCTCATGTGTATATTGCTAGATATTTATGTGGTTTGTGGATAGTTTACGTATACGTTTGCTCATATTTGGTTTATGCATATTTTTTATTAAATTAATCAACATATCATTGCTTTCAAATGTTTAAACAGGATTCACTCGCCAACTTTTGTTGACCCAAATCTCTATTTTTACACATGATACAGGTAACAGGTTGAAGCAAGGAACACATAGGATTGGGCCTTAGAAGATAAATAAAGCAGTATTTGAATGTCATGTTTAGAACATTATGTGCTTGTATGGTTTATGTGTTTGTTGGAATTTTTCCTTTTAATTGGGAATAATAAATATTAAACCTTATTATAGTAAATGTCATGAGCTTTGATGAAAACCCAATCATGCCCCGACAACTATATCTGCTGCGAGTCAGGGTGTGACAGATCACTTATCCTTAGTGAGTGGTGCAGGGAGTCTGAGGATCAAGGATCCCTGTTTTTACTTATGATTTCTAACAATTGTTCTCTATCTTTCTAACGAATATGTGTAGGTTGTGGACGACGTGGACCAAGTCATAAGCTAGAATCTCGGTCAATATTCGTTGGAGATGTTGCACGTGATGAATTCCACTAACGTTCATGAGCTTGGACGTGGTCATCCTAGAATTTCAGCCTTAGTTGTTAGCTCAATTCAAAAGTGGTTGATCAAGTGTTATATAGCAGATTTACGGTAACACACACACACATTCATATACATTGCAAAACAGAGCTTTCATAACACACTTAGCAAACAATCATTGTACCACACTTGATCAACATCCAAAGTTATAATCTTTGTTGTTCAATATAGTTGATAGTGATAGTTTTCACTATCCGAAGTTTTTTAAGCCTGAGATCTTTTAAAGATCAAGAGCTTTTTCCTCATATAAATCCTTGTGTTCATCGTTATTTACATTTTGCATTTGTTCACACAAGTGTTCAACACATTAGCACTCTACCCCACAATCAAAGTTTGGTTACATTATCCTTAAACTGAATGAACTCACAGTTTGCAAAGATTTATACAAAAGCGAGTGATGGAATCACCAAAGTTACCTTGTAAGGTAAAAAAAAGGTGTATGAGTTTGAGGATTTTATGATTGGAATATAAATGGGAAACTTATAAGCATGAAAATATATAAAACATATTTTGCCTAGATACTTATTTGGACACTATTTTTAGTTTGTGTTTTACATAAGTGTTATACGTCCATTAGAAGTCCAAAATAAGGAGTCTAAAACTAAGATAATTTCCACCTTAGCACATAACATTCAACCATGGTTTCGGTTGATATTATTGTTTCATTTTTGGAAGTATTATATATGTATATTATTAGGTATATTACAGTCATGAATATCACACCCCATATGCGCGGAAACCCGACCTCCACCCGTCCGAAGACACGACAATGGAATAATCGGTAAAACCTCGCCTCCTATCCAAGTTAAACCGGCGCCACCCGTATTCACTCTTCACCTGGATGTCGCATAAAATAATAAGGAGAGTGAGAATCAAACCAGGTCACAAAGAATACCAATTATTTCCCCAACCACTTCACCAGTATCTCATTAGCTTTTATTAATTTAATAATGTATTCTTAAAAAGGCAAAACAACAAGCTATTTTATGCATGTTATCTCAAAAAGGCAAAACAACAAGGTATTTTATGTATGTGTGTGATAATGATTATCTTCATTTATCTCAATGCCTGATACCATATATAACATATCTTTCAATATATAATTCTCAACTGATATTTTTAACCAATATATAATTCTTTCTTTTGCGGAATCAATTCGAACACACCATGGGACGATGGCAGAATTAAGGTTGCTTTTTTAGCGAACATTATCATTATTTACAAAGTCCACCCTCTTTGGATCTTTGACCGAAACTTTGTTGAAATTTGCATAATTGTATTGAATGCTCATCAAGCATTCCCATAGATGGATCCATATGAGATTTTTAATGTGGAAACAGTTTAGATTATGTTATTGGTGATGAAGAAGCTGGTAATAGATTTGTAACATGTTATGAGAATACGACAAATGAATATCGGATTTAATTTCGTGAATTTTGATCTAATAGTTATGCACTCAATGTCACATGTAACTTTTAACACATATCTGCACAATTTAAATGTCACATGTAACTTTTACATATCTGCACAATTTAATATAGTGGATATCGTTTCTAGATATGCTATTTGTTACGGTTGTTTTTTTTTTTTTAAGAAATGTGAACATGTGTGTTGTCAATGACAAGCAACTTCTTTTACATCTTAAACATATGCATATTGTTTTTATGTTTATGTATTTTACTGTTATATTCGTAATCGTGTTGTTTTTGGTTCCGTATGTTTTAATATGGGTCATTAGATTTTAATAGTCTTAATTTTCATCCATTGCTTGTCATTAATCCTAATTTAAAAAATTCTCTCTGACAATCCCAACTTATAAGAATTTGGCCCCCATCGATTCTTGATCAGGGCAAAATTGCCCAGAATCTACACATACCAGGTGAGCTCATCCGACTTCAAGGGAAGCTTTTCAATCTGTCCTTCTTTCCTCTGAAAGGCGGCCAAGAACAATGGGGCACCCGCAAATAAAACACATGCATGTTAGACAACTAACAAGTCAAAGTCAAGGAAACACAATGGAATAAGAGCGCTTACTCCGATCACCCTCCACATACACTGGTCGAGACCGGCAGTTGGGTCCCCACAGCAGGCTCATCCCCGCCGCCACCAGTATCCTCTCCGGCAACTAAATCGCCGGGATCTCTTTCAAATCACAATACCAGGGGTCCAACATTGGTATTGGTAGGGTCTTCGCCGGAATCTCATCCGGCCCACGGAACGTCAAAGGCACAGGAATAACACCTGCTTTCACAAAAAAGAATTTTGCCTTCCAACCATGGAAGGACTTGGGGGAAGATAACAAAATTTTTTGTGCCTACGCACGGTGCTGAAAAGAATAAAACCCCATTGAACAATGGAGTTGATAGAAAATGCGGAAACGGTCGACGGTGGGAACAGACCCCGTCGATCGGCACAGAAACTCGAAGTGCTTGATCCACACCATTCTCATCGGATTCAACTGAGAAAGGTGGAAGCCATAGTACTGCAGCACTTCAAGAAAAAATTTGGTGGCGGGCAACCGGAAGTTACCCTCACCGAAAAAATCATAAAACAGGGTGATGTAGCCCACCGGAGCATCGGAGGCTGCCTCACCCTCAACCGGCAACCGGGCATCCTAGTTGGGAGAAAACCGAAAACCAGACACAAGATCCTCAAGAGCCTGTCGGCTCAACTTACAAGCCGGCAAAGGGGGCGGAACCCCAACTGTTGGTGCATTATGTCTATTGCCTACGTCTAGGATATGCCTGCATTGTATTAGGGCTTAAACGTCATTTGTTTATATCTTAAATGTTTACACATTTTGTAATGATTCGTACGAGCGAGTCAAGATGGCTCGTACGAGTGACTCTCAGTCACTCGTACGACGCAGCCACTCGTACAACCAATGTCTTTGTTTACACACACTCCAGTACGAGTCATGTCGACCTATAAATAGAGGAGTGTTATGACAGAGCTAGTTAGAGTTAGTCCAGTTGGTACGGCGAAGCCCTGCTGATTTGTTTACTCATGTCTATACTTGCACGACATTCAATAAAATCAGAGCAGTTAAACAGTAAGATCTTTCTTGTTCGTTTTGTCATCCTCTCTATCAATGAATTCCGCCTCTACTAGTTGAGTTAGATCAGACCGGTTGCTCATCGAAGGAGCCGATCCTCCCTCACAAGTAGTATCGGAGCTACGGTACCAATTCATTCAATCTAACAGTTGATTAATCACCTACGCTCATGAATTTTGGACGTATGAGGGGTTTTAGATGTAAAACATCAAATAAACGGACAATCCATGGACATAACGTAAAATTGAATCTATAAGATTGTTAGAGACCGATTTTCGACCAGATCTGGGCAAAAACCATGTCAAAATTCGAAGAAATGAAGATTCTAGAACGAAAATACGTTATCAGTTTCATCCGTATGAGCGAGTCTCAGTGGCTCGTACGAGTGACAATTGGTCACTCGCACGAAGCTCCACTTGTACGGAGCACCACTCGTACGAAGCATCACACGTACAAAGTCTAGCTCATACGAAGCGGTGGGCAAAAAAAGGCATTTTTTGATCGTATTGAAGAGATGAGTATCCATAAAAAATTTGGTGATTACAAATTTTTTTGAGATTTTAACGTCAAATTCGGGCTGTTCGGGGACACCGTCTAGAGCTTCAACGTATAGATTTGATGATACGAACACAAAAGGATGAAGATTTTGGGATAGTCACTGATACCTGCGCAAAACGTTGATCATCTGGTGTAGTGATTATTAATGAGCCTTAACGTTAAGTCAGCATTTGATCAAAACTGTAAATTTTGGGAAATTTTCCGCAAAAATTGAAATACCATAAGTTGCAGTCCCACCGTAATCCTCATTCCCATAAGAACTCGACGTCAGAATTTGAAAAAATGATGGGGAATAAAAATTTCCACGTATATCTTAAAATTCCGGCATTTTTGAAATTCGTGACGTACAACAGTATGCGGGTGGTTCAGACCGCAGATTATCTGGGAATCACAGAGGATCGAAGATTCATTAGAGATGAGATGACGTTTAAGTCTATTCACAAAATAGGCTATACATTCAGAATGTGTGATCGAAGAATGTTCAGAATTTTCAGATCATATTACAGATTGATGCTCAAGGGCTAACCACCTGATCCCCGATATGGAAGTGGAAGCACACACGACTGCCTATCATTAACTCTGCATTGCAAAAGAAATGTTTTTCGGACTAATCGCCAGAAAACACGGATGTCTTGTAGTTTCAGTGCCCCATTCCAGTGGAGATAGCTATACATCTGTTTTTGTGACTAAAAAGGAAGAATGTGATTCCGATTGTCGTAGAATGTTTCTCAGATTCAATGTGTCACCAGATAATTTGTTTCCGATGATTTGCTGATCGAGAAGATTTTTGTGGATAAATATGGATTTGAAGTTTTTCGGTGTGGTATTTCGAAGTTTCTCTCAATTTCCGGTTGGGTTTTGAAGATCGAGGATCGAGCATCAGGGGAGTGCGCTAAATCGAACGCGGATATGCTTAAACGTCGAAACGGAGAAGCTGCATTGTTTAATTACAAGTTGGTGATTATTCGAGAAAATTTATAGATCAAGCAAATTAGAGGAGGTCTTGAACCGTGCAAACAACGACTTGAAGTTCAATTTCTGGAGAAAATTATTTCAGGGGGAATGTTGCTTTAATGTAGATAATGCAAACCCGGATCTTCAATCAAGGGGGAATTACGACGTCAACAGATACCCGATTGAAGTTGCAGAATATTCAAACACAGCTCTCAGATTTCAAGTTCAAGCTTCAGTGACGTCCAAGGGGGAAATTGTTGATGCACTTTGTGGCTGTCACTGTGCGAATAGGCTAGAAAGAGTGTGTATTGAATATTGTACAGATTAGAGACGAACACACGACCCAAGTGCGAACAAGTACCGGCTCGTACGAGTGACATGTGCCTCGTACCAGTGACTTTGTGCTTCGTACGAGTGACTCTTGTTACTCGTACAAGTGATAACATCTCACTCGTACGAATGACCCTTCGTACGAGTGACAACATGCTTGGTTCGCACAAGCTGCCATGTCTATAAATAGGTGTTGTGTGTTCATTGTTTGTTAAGTTTTTGGAAGTTCCCTTAGGGGAAACGTTGATTCTCTCCAGGAACTCCACCAGTCAGTCAAGATGTATACTCTTTCGGTATGAATGAATGAAATGAAAAGCTTTCGCTGATTCTGTGCATACATGTTTATTTCATTCTACCGAATCTGTTTAATCCCCAAAGCTTCCGTCTAGAATCGCCGCCGACCACGGGACCACAACACTAGAGGCAGATTCAGGCCCTCTTTACGCCATTAAAAATCAAGAAAAAGAAAGTTTTGAGGAACACAAGAACTCTAATAAATTGCAGAGAAGAGAATGAAGGAGAAGCTGAAGGAATGAGGAAAACCCTAAGCGGAGTACCTTTATTTATAGTACTCGCATTTAATACAGTTAGAGAACGTGCTCTATGCGTGGCATTAACAGCCAACCAGAGAAAGACGCGTGGCAAGCAAGTTGCAAAAGACGGTTAACATGCGCGCGTGGCCTCCACTTTCCCTGCCAATTCATTAATGAATGGTAGGCGAAACGGCTGAGTGCACGCTACAGCTGGCAGATGTCTTTTCAACTCCCATTTTTTCTTACCAACCTTCCTACAACGACAGAAGGGCAGAGTTTCGAATTCCAAGGGCTTGAGGACAAAATGTTTCCTTCTCACGAACGTTTTCTCTCAACCCTTGTAAAAATTTGTTCGCCACTATATTAACGGCACAAGCATCAAGTCTTCTAGTTCAGCACTCCTCCCACTTTACAACATGCGCGTAGGAACAGCACTGGACTGGGGGGACTTGAGGAGGTATGGTCCCAAATGACCATACCCTTGACTACATTTTACAAGGATAACCTTGCATGCAACATGCAATGGTGCGTGTCCTTCAACAAAATAGGTCATACAATGAGCCTTGCGCACTCAGCGGAACGGTGAATTAGACCAACACCAATAGGTCATACAATGAGCCTTGCGCACTCAGCGCAACGGTGAATTAGACCAACACCAATAGGTCATACAATGAGTCTTGCGCATGCAACGGTGAAATAGACCAATGCAATCAAGTCACACAACGAGCCTTGTGTACTTGGCACAACGGCAAGTTAGACTCACACGCGCAGGATGCTAGACCCTGCGCAGAACAACATCCCTCCGAGCTGCGAATCCAAAAACCTTACAAGGACAAGACACACATGAGAAACGCCTCATAGTCTTGGGACAAAAGGATATACCCCTGACACCTTACGCTGGCAGGAAAAACCTTGACAGCGTCGCAGAAGGGGTAAGCACTAAGAGGTGTTGACCATACTCAAGGGTACAAAGTGGCAGAACTGTGACCAAAGGTTACTCCGCAGGTTGCGTGTGACAGTGTCCATGACCAGTGATGCAGACGTCAGGCCATACACCAACCACGTCTCTGCAAGTGACTGTTCCACATTCTCCACTTTCAGCTGGCAACAGGTCTGACACCAGAGATGGCTGCCTTTACACGTGGCACCACTCAAAGTCCGACAAACCACCTCCTGACAGAGGACATTAATTCTCCTGCAGGGAGCATTTAATGTCTGACGCTGAGGGACAAAAAGGATGTCTCTGGCTATATGGGTCGGGCCCAAGGCCCACCAGCGCTTCTCCTGAACATACCTTTTTCGCCTATAAATAAGTATTGAATCTCCAGGTAAAACCACGCCTACACGCTTTTAACACACACAAGCTTACGCTTACACCAATACTTGCAACTACTTGCTACCTTACTTACCATCCTCAAATACTTATTCTCACGCCGGAGTGTGGTCACGGAGAAAACCACCATTTTCCCCGTGGCGAGACTAACAGTGTTGCTAGTGTTGCAGATCAGCTGAACTAAGTTCAACCTGAAGAGTGAAGTGAAGAGACAACCTTTTATGCAGATACACCCTAGTTGTAATTTATATATCTCCGGATATCCTTATGTTCAACCGGTGCTTCTTCAGATGGAGGTTAAATCTTACAAGTTGGGATTGTCAGAGAAAAAAAATGTTAAGTTAGGATTGATGTTGACCAATAGGTAAAAGTTAGGATTATTAAAATCTAATAACCCTTTTAATATTCTAGTATACTTAAGGGGGAAAGGGGCGCTCGGGGGGAGGTGAGCAGGGAAGCCAAGTGTCGCACGCTGAAGGTGAATGCGGGGTGTTGTTGACGCATACGAGGAACAGGGGGGAGAGGGGGTAATTGTGGACCCCCACTCTCTTTCAACCAATCATCCATTTTTCTTCTTCTTTGTTTTTAAATGGTTTGGGTGAAACCATCTCTTATGTTTTTTGGATAAGAGTGGTGTATGAGAGGGGAATTGATATACCAAATCATGATTGAGTGAGTGAAAATTTTTCTTCATCTTATGAGGAATGCACCCCGTTCACCCTAAACTATGGTCATGTATATGCCATGAATAATCCATTAAATGCTTACATACGCATCTATAAATGCATAAATGATGTATAAATGCGTAAATGACTTAAAGTCTACATGTACATGTTTAGCACAATGCATATTAATATACGAGTAAAAAAACATGATTGTAATTTTTTAGATTATATTAATATTTGAGAATCATTACATGATACTAAGGTATTGTAAAAACAATTTAAAACGTTTATTTTTTTATCATTGATTCATATTTTTAAAATTTATATTATTATATATACATGCTTAAATCATGTAGATACAACAAAAACAATAATAACAACCATGCCTAGTAGATCTAACAAATAACAAAGTTATTGGTAAGTATTAAAATGATGAGATGTAAGTAAACATTACCTCTATCTTTAGGAAAGGAAGATTGTTTCCGGAGAAAGTTTCACCCCCAAAGTAAAACATGTACATATAAAATCATAAAGCTAATTTGGTCATATTTTTTTTAAATCCTATGACATTTACCTACATATATGTAAATAATATAAACTACACAGTATTTCCTACATACATGTATGTTATATAGCTAAATGAAAATTTAATTAATTACTTTCTTAATTGTTTTTAATTTGATGAGAGATTTAAGCAATAAACATTACAATTTCCTTTTATTTCTGTATTTTATAAAGTTTAAAAAAAACTTTAATGTTTGTTATGCACTTATGCCTGTTCTCGCAATATATATAATGGAACATGCGACTCTACATCCAGTACAAGCTTCGGCCCGGGTCAAATTTTTAATCATATATAAGATTAGGATGACATATGCAACCAAATCATGATGGATAGCATGATATATGCGGAAGCATGTGTGAAGGAAAAGAACTTAAACCAACAATGAAGGGATATATCGACATATTACACACCTTTGTGAAACGGGTGTCAAAATTACTCAAGGTTATAAGTTACAATCAGATTGTCGAACTTAAAAGCACCATGCAATATAACTGAGTCGGCTTACATTGAAGTTCTTCTAACCATTATGCTAGACATGTACGCCCATGAAACAACACATAACAATATTGTTTTTCACATATGAATATATGAAGATTCCTACACTGAGAGCGTTATTCAGATGGTAACATGAATCCCCGATGGTCAAGGTGTGAAGGAAAGGTTTGTGAACGATGATGCATTGATTTCACATACATTGTCTGATTAGGTAATAAGGTGGATGACCGAGTGGAGAAGGGATGTGCAAAATAAGTTTGTGAAAACATAGGTTATTCATTTGTCCCGGTGTCCATTGATTTTATTGCAGGTGTTTTCCTTTTAATCTAATATATATGGTGATTTATTTGTATTATAATACAAATTTTACAACCAATGTTATAGTTTACGAAAAATTCCAAATATTTTCTTATAGAGAAAGATTTGGGCCCAAAACCTAAATCCATTGCCCAACTCCTCTGATTTCAATTGCCATAATTTTGACTCACAAATAGGGCTACTTCGCAAGTGTGCCTAACCAAGCTAGCTTTAGCTTGAGCTCAGGATTGAAATTAAACGAGTTGTTTGGGTTTAAAAACTCAAGGAGCAACCAACTCATTTGTTTTGAAAATCATGTATTTCTTACACATACAAATAAATATAGCAACAAAAAATCTTTCTTGCACATATGGTAAATATAACAACAAAATAGTGGGTGGTTACCCGAGTTTTTTGCCTATAAAAGTCGGTCTTTATTGCCGCTTAACTTGAGCGAGACAATGAGTGAACTAACATTGGCTTGACTCGTTTATTTATGATTTGACTGCGAATAAGCTTTTTACTGGTGACTTTCGAGTAAGAATCAAGCTATTTGAACAGGTTGCTCACATTTACAAATATTCGTTCTCACAATCGGCCATTCTCTCTGTCACTCTTCCAATCTCTCACATTACACTACCACATGAAGACATCCGATTATTTTTAGCCATGATCATTACCTTAACCGTTCCCATTGCTCAACTCCTTATTTCCTTTGCCATTCCGTTGCATTTTGTTCGAAAGGCATGGTTGGTTGCATTTTGACGATGGTCAACCCTACCTCGGCCTCAGCTAACATGTAGATGTTCTTCTTTGGCTACCTGATCATCTTTAACTTTGAGTGGGCTCTTCGAGCCACGGGCAAGCTTGAGTTGTAAACAAATCAAGTTCAACCTCAAGTTTTTAGCTCAATAAACAACTTTTGAGTCATTCTTGTATGACACATATTTTTGAGCCGGCCTGAACGGACCCTAGCTCTGCTAGTGAACAACTTCATTTTTAAGCAAGTGTTTTTGAATTTGGGTTTTCATTTGATCACGCGTGTAGGTCTTGCAAAGCCGAGATATTTGATTTTGGAAGCTATGTGAAATGACCATTATTTAATAAAGTCATATAAATCTTACGAGTCAAAATTCACATTGAAAACGGTAAAACTTATAGTTTTGTTTATAAAACAACCTTAACAACAATATACAATCTCCAATGCTTGTTGTAGTCTCCTTTTTTTTAACCATCAACTTTCTACATTTATATATCCCCGTAATTTTACACTTTAAAATTTAAACTCACACCATTTTAATAATGAGTCTCCTTTAATGTCTTACCGAAGATTTCGTATGACCCCCTCTTCTTTAACCGCCATTTCTCTTATGCCCAGAGATATTTGCAATAACATACATAGTCTTGGAGACTTTGTGTGCTCGTGTGTTTGCATTGTGTTTGCGTATCATAGATATGTATTCATTGACACAAATGGTAAAATATACTTCTTAATTTTCATGCCAATAAAAATATAAAATACAAATATTATGTATATTGTATATATATTTCCATGCACATATCTAACGTTCTAAAAATCATCAACGAACTTTCAAAATCAAAAGATCGAAGAAAAAAGTAGTGGATAGAGGGAGGGAGGTCAATACACAATCTATTTGTGACATGTTTCGCTCGTTTTTTTCCTTACAATAACTTGTAACATTTTTTTCCTTATATGCTAGGGGCGACGATTCTTGACACGATGCGAACACGACATGAATAAAACCAGGTTTTGGGTTGGCCAGTAAAACCTGTTTTAAAACGACTCGTGTTCGAGTTGACCTGTTTAGTAAACACGCCGTGTTCTGAGTAAAGATAACACATATATGCTAGGGGCGGCAATATTTAACATAATCCGAACACGACACAAATGTAATCAGGTTTGGGGTTGGCCAATATAACTTGTTTTAAAATGACTCGTGTTCAAGTTGACATGTTTAGTAACTCGTCATGTTTTGATTAACTGTTTTGGATGACCCGTTAAGGTTTCAAAATTTTGAAAAAATATATTCTTTTTATACTTTACTTTCCGAAAATTACTTTTTTACTACAATATATAAAGATGAGGCCGATCCTGTAAATTGTAAAAATTGGGTACTATTACCGATACAATACAGTACTTGAATGTAAAAGTTGGCTAAAATATTGTATCGTACCGAACAAAAAGTATCAAACCAGAGAAACAACTAAAATACGTACCAAAAAGTATCAAACCTGAGAAACAACTAAAATACGTACCGAAATTTGATCGATACATTACAATTCGGTACCAATATTTTTTTGTTATCCGGTACCGATTTCACATCCCTAAGAGTGAAAGGGATGCAACCCTCATGAGGTGGGGGAAAATTTTCTTTAACCCAATCATATGTTGTCATGTCATTTCCTCTCTTTAACTCCTTTTTTGTCCAAAAACATAAGAGATGCACCCCTCATATGAGGTGAGGGGAAACTAATTTTTATAAACTATTAATTAATTCATAAATGAAATATAATATTAACAAAATAAAAGTAAAATAAATTAAAAAAAACATTATATTAAATTAAAAATAAAATAAAAAAACATTACATTAATTAGAAATACTTAAATTAAACTAGATTAAACTAACTAAAATTACTACTCTTCGTTGGAGTCCACCAATAGGTGGGGTAAATTCATTCTTCCGAGATGCTCAACAAGATCATGTTTTAGTCTCCAATGCGTATCTTCATCCATAAGCTCATTTAACACACTGTTATCGAGGGCTGGAACGACTTAAGGATCCCGAATGTGTACTGGTACTATCGCATTTCCGTCGTCTTTTAAAATCAAGGTATGTAAAATAATACATGTATACACCACGTACCCAAATTTTTTCACACTCTTACCACGCATTGGTCGATTCATTATTACCTCATTATGATTTCAAAACACCAAAGTTCGTTCTACGTCTTTTCTTGCCTCCTCATGTTGCTTCTTGAATTTCTTTTCTTCTAGCAGGTGAGGATATGGAAATGATTTGACAAACACGGACCATGTATGATAGATTCCATTCACGAGATAGTAACCACGTTTGTATAAGTGGTTGTTAACGTAAAATGGATATTTTGGGGCCATTCCGTTTCGTTCCGTATCAAATAATGGAAATTGCTGAAGCACATTGATGTCGTTTTGTGCACCTGGTGGACCGCAAAAAGCATGCCAAACCCACAAATCTTAAGAGGCCACTACTTCGAGCATAATTGTAGGGTAACGGTGATCTCCTCTCATATATTGGCCTCGAAACTCTGTGGACACATTCTCCATACGAAATGGATGCAATCAAAGCTACTCACCATACCAGAAAGGTGATGTTTATCCTCGTGAGCTTGGTACAAAAGCGTCATTTCCTGGCTTGTTGGCCTATGTAAGAACTCGGGAGCGTATATTGTACATACTATTTGGTAGAAATATTCTAGACACTCACATGAAGTCCTTTCGGTCATATGTAAATACTCGTCGTTCTCGTCTGGAGTGTTACCAGTTGCAAGTTGTTTAATGGACGATATAACTTTTTTCAATGGTGTATAACTCTTCTTCATTCCCCCATCCACGCTCTCTTCAAACCATGGGTTATTAGTTTCCACGTCGCTCAAAATTTTTAGAAACAACCGTTTTGACATACGAAACCTATGACGAAAAATATCCGCGTTGTATTTCGGGTCCTCAACAAAATAATCCGCCATATGGGTTTCATGGTCACCCTCGCGATCACGGCAAAGAAAACGTTTCTTACTAGATGTGCCTGTGTCTTGTAGTTCGGCTTCATTGATAAGATTTTGGAAAAAAACTATGCTACTATCGGATGAATCACTGTTATCTGGTTGGAAAAACAATGGTAACTCTTCTACCATTTTTAAATAAAATAGGAGTTGAGATTTTTAGTTGTAGGAGAAATGAAGGAATGGGTTGGTGTGAATATGTTTAAAAATGGTTGGATTTGTATAGTTTTAGTATAAAAAACCCTTTTTTTAAAAAACTAACGGCTATATAGCCGTTAAACATTATCATCCACTCTCCAACGGTCATATTGCCGCGGTAAAGTTTCACCGATTTCAAAGGCCCCCACATGGTGAACTTCGTTGGTGATGGTGTGCCCTCCGCGGCAAGCCAACACCCCACTTCCACCTGTATACCCTAACTATAAAATGTGAAAGTAAATGTAAAATTATTTATTACAAAAACTTTTATTTTGTTTCTTTTCCGAGCAGATTTCCTGTTGACTTATAATAAATGCTTTGTTTATTTTACATTTTTACCAATTTTCTTACTTTTGCCTTTCCAGAGTATTTTTACTTTTTGTTATTTTCATTGAAATTCCGAGTGCTTAATTTTTATTTTTATACGATTGTGATATCATACCACTAGTCGTTTATTCCCCGTCTGTATAATCACAACAGTGGATTTGTATGAAAATGAGTCCTTAGGTAAAAAGAGTTGTTCCGTTTGATTGTTTTTTAGGGTCCCAGTAATACCATATTGTAAAATCTATACTATATAAAATAAGATTTTATCATGTGTTATTATTAGGACCCTAAAAAATAATCAAAAGAACGACTCTTTTTACCTTTTAGCATGGGAAGGACTCATTTTCGTACGAATCCACTGTTCATAAACACCTATGATTATACATATGAGAATATATGGCCCATATACACCATGTGAAAATAAGATTCTTAGGTGATTGTATACGATATATTTATACAGGCCATATATGGCCCGTATACATCATATTTCTATTTTTTTTAAGTGTTTGATTTGACGTATTATTCCTCGATTCGATGTTATATTCCTCGATTCTCGTGCGAGTTCTTCGAGTTGACGTTAGAATCCTCGATTTTCGTGCAAGTTATTTGACTTGACGTTAGATTTCTCGATGTCACACCCTGACCTGCAGCGGATAAGTTAGTCGGGGCATGATTGAGTTTTCATCAAAGCTCTTGACATTTATTATTGTAAAGGTTTAATATTTAATATTTCAAAATTAATTAAAATATCCCAATAACACATAATTCAAACAAACACAATGTTGTTCCAAACAAACTTGTAAACAACGTTTTAATTCTTCTAAGGTCCATATCCTATGTGATCCATGTTTCAAACCTGCTCACCTGTATCATGTGTAAAAGTAAAGTTTGGGTCAACAAAAGTTGACGAGTGAATCCCTTTTTATCATCAAGAAAAATGATATATTTTAGTATTTTATCAAAATGTGCATTAACCAAATATGGGAACGCCGTGTATGTAATCTAAATCACAAACCATCTATAGCCATATACATGTGTGCACGATAAGCAATGTGCTGCAAGATCGAAACTCAATCAAACGGAGCTGATCTCGTATATTAGGCAATGAGGCGCTCCACCCGTAGGTAACGGGAAACAAATAGCCTAATGTGAGAAATTGACTGCAATGAGAATATGAACACTAAATGGCAATAACCAAAACAATATCACATAGCACGTTAAATTACATAATGGTAATACCACGAGATTTTAATAATGAGATAACAATTTATATAGCGACACATGATACACCCCAAAAACGTCAAATAAAAGGGGAGCTGTAAGATTCACTCACAGTGGGTGCGATTAAGATTCGTTGGAGATTGCGCACAATTGAGAAGTTGAGATACCAAGTGACGAAAACGGCTAACCTAAATATTCACGTAACAATTTAGCTAAAAATATATTCCTTTGGTTGAATTTAATATTTTTAATTAACTTATTATTTACATAATTTATTAGATTAGTTAAGATAGTATTTATTATTATACTACTTTGTTTTAACTTATATTTATTAATTGGTCATATTTTAAAATAATATATTTTTTTGGAGAATAATTAAAGGTTTAATTAATTAAAAAAAATGTTTTTTGAATAATCAGAATAATTCGCTCAAGAATCGGCTACGTGTGAGGATCGAACTCGTAACCTTCCGTTCATGTGCACGCAGCCCGGCCAACTGGGCTGCGTGTCTAACCCAGTTGATATCCGGATTTTAATTCTTTTATACACTTAAAAACACGTTTCAGAATTAAACTGTTATAAAAAAGAGGTATGTTATTTCAGTGGATCGGACACGTACAAGGCTTGAACTCGTGACCTTAGCTTCGTGTGTGCACACAGCCGACCAATTGGGCTTTGTGTCTAACCCGTTTATTATCCGGTTTTTGTTTTATTTATAATCTTACTGTTGTTGTTTCATAATTTGGTTTATAAAAAGGTTTTGTTATTGTAGGGTAGGATCACAAACAAACCCGAACCCGAGACCTTTGGCTTCATATGCACACAGCCCAACCAACTGGGATGTGTGACTAACCCGGCTAATATACGATTTTTAAATCTGATAAACAATAACTCAAGTTCACCTTCTTCATCAAAATGAACAGAAGGTTGAAATCCCGATTGAATTGATTTGTTTGATAATTCTCTTATGATTTCCTAATTGACTACACATGATATTAATAAAAATAGATGGGAATGGATGAAATATATACCGAACAGGGGTTCTCCGATTTTTCGGCGAGATTTTGACAAGTTGCAAGGTTTCTCCGGCGAAGTTTCTGATGAACAAAGATTTGCGAGAAAGCTTTGTGCATTCTAGTGGGTTCCCAGAGCCCCTATTTATACTTGAAGGAGGTCGCATGGATTGGGTTTTGGTTTTAAATCGGGTATGGGCAAGTTGTTTGCAATCTCGACTGAATGTGGTTTGGTACGAATTGGTGTCCATGTTCGTGATTGAGAGTAGGTTCCTCAATCAATTGCGAAAGAAAATGGCAACTTTGATGATTACCGTGTTGACTAAGAGCCGTTACTCGACGGCAATGCTTCAAGAAGAAGACTGAGAAGAAAAGCATAAAAGATTATTTTGTTATGTTATTTTAGATGTAGAGTGGGTGGTGTAGTGGTGTGTTGTGGGTTGGTTATGAGCGAGACCCGAGATTGTTTTTGGTTATTTTTATTATCTTTATTATCATTTATTGTTTTATATTATTTTATTAATATAACGATTCTATTTAATGATTTACAATAAGATATAACGAAAGGAGATTATAATAAACTTGATTTCATAATGGTGCGGGTTTTAGAATCCGTTTTTCGACGGATATTACAGTCGATTCGCGAGTTAATCATTTGAAAAGATGTAATATTCCGTAAAAAAACTTACTGTATAAATTGCAATAATCTTATTTATTTTTATTCAACTTCTATGTTTTTCTTCTATATATCTCTGTATTCAAATTATATTACATTATCAATGTCGTTTTGGGGCAACAGTAATTTTTTCGGTGGTGACTCGGCTAGCAAGTCGAATCAGACGAGTTATGATATCAATCAAATAACAATTCGAGTTTTTTTGATTTAGATGGTCCGTTCGATCTAAATTCTGCATCTGATGCAAGTTAGGATCCTTGGGATTTGGATGCCTGTCAGGGTAATTATGCTAGTTGTTATCCACGGCTGCCCGGTAGTTTTCAATCCCCTCCCGATAATGGTGGACCACCGCCCGAGGGTCCAAACGGTGACTAGGAACCAGGAATCATGAGCTTGTGTATAATGTTATATGGCCTGTTTACATGTAAAACAAAAAAAACATTCTAATGCATTTATTTATTTGCAACCACATTTTATACGGGTTGTATAATATTATACGACCTATATATATGTAGAGATGTATAAATAAGAAAGCAGAGGTGTGAAAATAGAATAAATTTTTGTTATTTTAACCTTTGTTGCTGAAATAGCGCTTCCCCAATGCTATAATAAGTTGCCCTCCTTTAACTGCTTTTTTTCCAACCCCTTCAAAGGTTTATCTTCAAAAGGTTTCAATGTCTTTTTAAACCACTTAACAAGTGTTTTGGGTTTTCCTATTTTTCCTTTGTGGTTTTTTATAAATCTATAGTTGTTCGTTTTAATGGTATTTTGAAGATTTATCGTTTGAGAATATGTTTACGTTACGACTTTTTTTAGGTTTTCTTTTCATTTGTTGTAGCATTTGTCCATTCCTTGACGAACCAGACCGATAACGATCAAATTCCCCTAGCGTCCTCGCGACAATGCATAGGTTGAATGATCTAGTTTTCATTCAAATTTCGATCGTCAATTTTTTGTTTTTATATGAGAGTGGCGTTCGGATATAAGGTCCATTTTTCTTACAAAATGTACAAAGTCATAAATCACCACAATTTCAGCCGTAAAACACACTCAAAATCCACAAATAACAAAGTGAAGATCACTAAAACACAATATCTAAATCCTAACAGTCCATAAAAACTTCAAACACACCATTATATAACTATAAATATAAAACACAAGATGATAATCGACATAAAAACACTATGTTAGTCATTCGATAATCAAAGTCTTATCATTCAAAACATAACACAAAACCCACAAATATGACGTTTTAGTAATCTTCACTATGTTGGTTTTGAGAGTGTTCTATGGTTGGCATTACATTATTCTATGACTTTTTACACTTTTGTAGGAAAAATAGACTTTATAGTTAACTCTCAATCTTTATAGGATTGTAATATTAATTGCTTTGGTTGTTTATTTCATTCAACTTCCAAAGGTCTCATGTTGTTTACTTTTATTCAATTTCCGGAGTTCTTGTTTCTAATGTTTATCTTTTACTAAAATTATTTTAGTTGCATTCCTTTAAATATGTTATTTAGTTCATGACTCGTTAACCTGCTTAACTCATTTTATTAAACTGATTAAACAGGTCTTGTTCGGGTTTATCCGAATTTTTGTGTACCCGGGTTATGGTGGAAATATATGACCTCAATAAAAATATGAGTTTGTTCGGGTTTTGTATTTTCACCCATCAACCCAACACGATTGACAAATAATAGTGTCCAATCTAACATGATACCCTTGTATCAAATTCACACCTAGTTAACATTATGTTAAATATGTTGTGTTCACACATTTTTGTCTAATGGCAACTTAAGAATGTCTACACGTTTGTTGTGATTACAATAATTTAAAAATATGTGTTAACAATATATGACATTACAATGGCAATAAGCAGTAACTATGGTCAAGTTTCTTTATTTATTGAATATTACAATCCAAACAAAAAAGTCTTACACAATTAATTTAGAGAAACATCGTATGAGTCTTTTAGTTTGTGTATAATGTTAGTTATTGAAGATCAATAATCCAACTAAGTTGGTTATTTTTTCGCATTAATAATGTTACTTTGGTCACATTCATTTTTTTGTTGCTTTAATCGTATCAACGCTTTCGCGTCATGTATTCGAGTCATGTCAATATTTATGTCGTTTATCTTATCATATGAGTATTTTATTAGGTCCTACTAAAAGAACACCAAGGTTTTCTTTTACTAAACATACGCAATCATTTCATCTGTT
The DNA here is from genome assembly GCA_947069175.1 of Scalesia atractyloides. Lineage (NCBI taxonomy): Eukaryota > Viridiplantae > Streptophyta > Magnoliopsida > Asterales > Asteraceae > Scalesia > Scalesia atractyloides. The sequence goes on from CAMTDV010000008.1 coordinate 88,535,892, forward strand.
ATGTTGGGTTACATGTAGATGTACGATAAGAACACACAATTGGACTCCTTTGAAGATGCTTTAACGTGTGAAAGCTGACAATTGAAGATTTATGAAGAATAAAGAGACATAGATATGTAATCTTCAGTACATGATTGTGTTAGATTAGGTGATTGAAAAAATCAACATGTAAAAACATACGGCTAAATCATGATGAAATACATAGGCGTATAACATACAAGTCACGTTGATGACCCTGCGACTAAATTAGAGTACATGAATAGACAAAAACATTTTACCTACGAATACCGTTGAAATACAACTTAGGTAACAAGAATATGAACTCAATTGGTGACTTGATGAAAAGATGTTAGGATATTCACATAAAGATCCATAATGTGTGACTGGTTGTGTAGGGGGTGTTATGTTGTACATGATGCTATATTTTATTTTTTTAATTATAAGAGTATGTTCTTTAATATGTATGTGTGCTAGTATTCCACAATAAAATTTTTTAAACCTTGGTTTTGTATAGCTACGTGTCTTTTAGCTTAAGGATCGAACTCAGGTTTTCTTGGGTCTTCTATTATTGTCCATCAGTATCTCACTCTGCACCAAGTGAGAGTTGAAGCTACATCTCCTACGAGAAATACAAGTCTTTCACCACTTGAAATAGAAATGATTGGCTGAAAGTACGGTTTATTATTGTTAAATTTTGACTAGTTCATTTGCTTTTGTATTAATTAGGTTTCTGTAATTATATCCTTAATTCCAAGTTTTTTTTACTCTAGATGGATGACGCCTTCTAGTGTATACACATCATTTTCCATGTTCGAAAAACTCGATCATTTACCATTACCGTTCTACTATCGATTAGATCACACCTGCCTGTTTGCGGTTTGGTATTTAATGTAATTTAATTAAAATTAAGAGAAAATATCACGTAAATACAACCAAGTTTATCAAGTGTTTCAATCAAGTTAAGAAAACTTTTTTTGTCTAATAAAATAACTAAACTCTAGTTTAATGTTATGATGCTGTATAATTACCAGGTTACCATTTCTTTTTCTTATTTTTTTCACTTTATTTTAATGCTTAATTGGATATTATTTGGATTAGGTGGATTTTATAAAAATAAAATTGGGTAACTTTGTAACCAAGTTTATTAATTGTTCTAATTAAATCACTAAAACTTTTTTTATCTCTCTAAAGTCATTAAGTTTCACTTGACGTTCCAATACTATATAATTATCATGTTACAATGTTACCATTGATAAGTGTCAGGTTTCGTTATTTTTTTAATGTTTAATATGATGTGGACGATATAAATGAAGACATGGGCTTTTCAATAAAAAGAATAAAAAAATTACATTTTTATAAAATAATAAGTTTCAATTTAAAAATATATTTTTTTAGTTTTTAAATCACAAAATTATATTGAACGACCCTATATAGATATTTGGTGATTGCAATGGTAAATCTTCCAAAACACATCTCTCAAAATTGAAGTTTATTACAAGAAGGATTAAAAATGGCTGTTGAAATTAACAAGATAAATATTCTCGTTTTTGCCAACTACAATACTCATAGTTGTTTATGGGCATTCTTGTCTATTGTAGTGTTTCAAATGTTCAAATTTCATTTCTATATTATCATTGCTATGTGTTAGAATTCATGTATTATGTTTGAGTTTGGAAAAATGTGTTATTCTGTAATGTTTTATTACCAATAGTTTTTTAAAATAAAATGGGTATTAGGCTCCATAAACCTAATACCAATGGGCTAACTTCTAAACCATATAAATTGTTTTGTAAATGGGCCTAGCTTGGATTTGGTGTGGGTATATAATGTGCTAAAAGTAGTCTATTAATTGTTAACTAAATTAACCTACTAGACTCTTTAATACTCGACTAAACTGCTAACTGGCAAGTGAAACGATCGACTCTAGTAAAAATAAGCAAGTTCGGAAATTGAACACACGAGACTCTTTTGATCGTAAGCTAGACTCATTAGACCTATTGACTGACACGACTAACTGTTTTTGTATTTTGAGGGGGGGGGGTTTCTAATATTCTAAAATTGCAACTAATTAAATACTAACTAAGACGTACGAACTAAGACGCAAATTGGACATTGAATTTTGCTTAAATGATATCTTGAAATACTAAACTTACCGGACGACCGAACAGGACCCTCGACCGTTCTCAAGAAGACATGTATGGAGACCTAATAAGCTGTTATATTACAGGTTATTATTGAATTCCTCAAGGCTTTTCCAATTATGTTAATAAAGTACCTTAAATTGACAATGGTCCTCACGATATAAAAGTCTAAGGTAACTATGGTAATTTGGTTTGACTCGATTAGCAAAAGTTGAAAGGGAAACTAATGTAGTCTTTTCACAAAATTCCTAACTTTAGCAATCTAACAAGCTAGACAAACCGACAATCTCTCACCACACGGATATTAAAATTAGTTGAACACCTAGAGCTGCTTGATTCACAAATATAACCCCTATGGTGTATTGGCCAATTAACCATAAAAATCACAAGCACAAGTGATTAAGATCTAACACGAACCTATTATATGGAAGACATTCAACTAGGAACATGTGAAGATAATAAACATGAAATCAAGCAAGTATAAGTACTCGTATAACAATCTATAAATCATTCACCAATAAAAATCAAAACTTTATCATGTATTCATCCTTCCTAGGTAGTTCAAAAGCAATTAGTCAACAAACATTATCAAATTCATCAAAATATCAAGTTCAAAAAGAGTATTCATGGTAGAAAGATAAAACATGTAAAAACTCAGAAATCGAGAATATGAAACACGTGAAATCTTCATTCTCGTGCCTTGGATCTTCTACTGGATGATTCCTAGCTTAAAAAATTGTCAAAATCTAACTTCTCTAAGCTCCAAATCGTCCAAGCTTTGCTAAATTCGTAAGATTCTGAGTTGTTAGAGTTAACGATGTTTATATATCATGTTTCAGCTCAAAACCCATCAGAAAATGAAGCAATCTGCGAAAATAAGTTCCCACGCGTCACTCGGGGAGCACAAGAGATATAGTTGTGCGACGCGGCGTTGTAAAAGTCAAAAATAGTCAACCCTCCCTCCTCGTGTCGCGCGGGGAGGGCTCTCATCCTGGTCCCGCGACATGGCTAGGCTATTTTCTTGAAATTCGTGCTGTTTCGGCTCTCGATCTCCTGAACTCGTTCTGGTGCTCAGTTTTTGCCAATTATGATCCGTTTTTCGCCCTTTTCAGCAATTTTTAACTCCTGAGACCAGAAAAACACAAATAGATCAGCAGTATACACATTCTAACTAAAAACGAAACTAAAACTACCGAAAACAAAAAAACTTTACACGGAAATAGATGTGTGTGTGTGTGTATATATATAGAGGTTCATGTAAGAAAATATAAAAGTGTGAGAAGGATAAGAAAGATTCTAGAGGTGACACGTGTTCCTTTTTTTATTTTGGTAGTTTAAGGGTATAAGCTTAATTTAACTAATAAAATCTAATAATGGAATGAATATATTCAACCGATTCTGGCAGTTATTTTATGGTGTTATTTCATAAAAACAGAAATAACACCCTAGCTCATAAAAACACCACAACATGTATATTTGAAGACATGTATTTTATAAAGAACATAATTATAACAGAAACAACACCCTAACTCATAAAAACATCACAACATGTATATTGAAGGCATACATCTTATAAAGAACAGAAATATAATAAAAACAGCACCCTAACTCATAAAACACCACAACATGTATCTTGAAGGCATACGTCTTATAAAGAACAGAAATATAACAGAAATAACACCCTAAATATATTAAAAACAGAAATAATATCCTAACTCTATGAAGGCAACATAAACCTACTGAAGATACCAGAAACCACAGCAATGCAAGGACCTTTGTCCTCACATTAAATATAACAGGATAACACCATAACTCATAAAAACACCACAACATGTATATTGAAGGCATACATCTTATAAAGAACAGAAACATAACAGAAACCACACCCTAACTCATAAAAACACCACATCATGTATATTGAAGGCATACATCTTATAAAGAACCGAAATATAACAAAAACAACATCCTAACTCATAAAAACACCACAACATGTATATTGAAGGCATAAGTCTTATAAAAATAGAAATATAACAGAAATAACACCATAAATATATTAAAAAACAGAAATAACACCCTAACTCTTTGAAGGCAATAGAAACATATTGAAGACACCAGAAACCACAGCAATGCAAGGACCTTTGTCCTCACATTAAATATATCAGGAATAACACCCTAGCTCATAAAAACACACAACATGTATATTGAAGACATACATCTTATGAAGAACATAAACATAACAGAAATAACACACCTACAATTAAAACACCATTGTTTGAACATAAAAAACACCATGGACTAAAACATCCAAGCGAGACGTAATTTTTTTCTCTACATAAGTATATCAATATGGTACTCATATTAAAGATAAAAAAATACTCGTTATTATGGTGTGATTTTTTTTTAAAAAAAGAGTTACGTATAAAAAGTTATTGAGGTTAAAAAAAAAAGGGGGGGAAACTTGCATGTGTATTAATGTTAGTTTATTAATTTAAAAATGTTACATTTACCTTTATACCCTTAATCTAGGAAATAAATTAGTTTAATAGTCAACACTATTTACAAGATTGCCATCAATATCTCAACCATTAGATTAAATATCTAATGGTTTAGATTCTTTCTTATCAATCTCACACTTTTATATTTTCTTACAATAACTTCACCATATATATATATATATATATATATATATTATATGGGAGGTTCATTTGAGAAGAAAATTAAATTAAGAATAAAAAAAACAAATGGTACAATTGTAAAACATTAAATTGTTTCTTTCATCTCATTTATTATTATCTTTGACTAATTAGTTAGTCATAAACACTATCATCCTCCACACTAAAACTTTTGTCTGCACACATCAAAATTTATCCTACACGTTTTGAAATTTATCCTACATGTAACATCCAAAAAATATCGAAATACGGATAAAAATACATTTTAATTATTGTTTAAAGTAAAATAACTAGGGGTAAATAACCTAGTTAGTACTTAGTAAACTTAAAAAGAAAACATGGATTTTAAACATAAATTTTTAAATAAAAAAACTTGAGGGACGAAGAGGGTTAATGAGGAAATTGATTTTATTAAAACAAAGAAAATAAAACACAACACACATATATGTGTGTACGCGTGTGCGATCAGAGTAAAGAAAGAAACACCAAAACCCTCATTCACCAAATTGCTCAAATTGGAGGGTAGATTGGGACTTTTATTTGTGCATGAACCAAGAATAGTGATCATCCATACTTTTATAACATAAGGTAAGTTGTAATTTCAGTTTTTGGTGATATTTGATTTTGGGTGAAATTTGGATGATTGAAGTTCTTGAACAATTGATTGATGTTGTGACCCAAGGAAGGTGTAATCTAAGTATAAGATCATAATTCTAACTAAAAATTAGTTGACGAACTTATAAAAATTATGTATTGAGATTATTGTGATGTGTATGAAGAAGTGGGTTTTGATTCTAGTATGAAAAGTTCCATGTTCTTGTGTAAATAATATATGTAATGACATGAGTTTGTTGAAATTGCATGTTAAAATGAATTATGATGAGTAATTGAGTTTGTTAAGTTGAGATTCTTGATTAACCAAGGTTTAATAGAAATAAAATGGCTACCTAAAATATATGTACACAAGGTGTTTGATGAAACGCCTAAATGAATTGCCAAATTTAAATAATGAACGGAAAAATGTGATTAGAACATGAAGTGGTGTGTTTGGCAAATTTACATGCCTTAGTTCTGGGCTGAGATGTTCTAATGATATTTGGCTTGTACACTTTAGGCAACGCAAGTGAAGCGTCGAGAAGTCAACGGACACACGTTTAAAGGGAAAGCTTTAAGGTACGTGCTTTATGCTCCGTAAGATTTCATTAATGATTCTTGTTTTGATATGTGTTGATAATGAAATGATACCAAAGAATTTCAGTTCTTTTATAAGTGATGGATTCCACATGAATCAACCAAGTGAATAAATAGCGAATATAGATATGTTTTGAAACGCCCATAGTTCATTCTTACAAAATTACCAATAACTAGAAACTTATAAAAATACAACCAATTTAAACTTTATTTAAATTCTTAAGAAAAACATTGGTCATACTTAAAAGTTAATCCTTTCTACGTAGTTACATAATATCCAACTTTTACAAAAGAAGTAAAACATAGATCTTGTTTCATCTACCCAATATCCAAAAGCATTTTGACCTTTTTACGTAAATAGGATCGGAAGCGTGTTGATGGCGTTATGGAGTGTGTTCGTTCCGATCAAATACCTAAAAACCATAACAATTACGGTTAACAATTTCAAACAATATAAAAGACTAACTTCTAGCAAACATGACGATTATTCTACTAGCTCATTCTTTTTACTTTCTTGTTCTAACCCGGTTGATCCATTCATAACGGATCAACACGAAATCATTCTTTTTACTTTTTCATTCTAACACGATTGACCCGTTCATAAAGGGTCAACACGAAACCATTCTTTTTACTTCCTCATTTAAACCTGGTTGACCCGTTCATAATGAATCAACACGAAACCATTCCTTTTACTTCCTCATTCTAACCCGGTTGACCTGTTCGAATTATGATGAGTAATTGAGTGTGTGTTAGGGCAAAATTCGAATGCATGTGTGTAGGATTGAAGGAAGAAGGGACAAGTTCCGGAAAGCAACAAACGACTGGAGATCGATGTAAGTATATTTACTTACGTGTAGTTATTACTTAGAAGTAGTGGAACCGCGTTGTATCTATGTAAAATTTTAATTTGCATAATACCATGACTTTAGTTGATTTATACGTGTAAGGCAATTCAATGGTCAATAGAGTGGTTTCGTGTTGATCCGGTATGAACGGGTCAACCGCGTTAGAATGAGAAAGTAAATAGAATGGTTTCGTGTTGATCTGTTATGAAAGGGTCAACCGAGTTAGAATGAGAAAGTAAAAAGAATGGTTTCGTGTTGATCCGTTATGAAAGGTTCAACCGGGTTAGAATGAGGAAGTAAAAAGAACGGGTCATTCCGTTCTTAGTATAGTAATCAATGAACACGTACGACGCAGATGTCTGACGCATCATAACAAGGGTCGCCCTGCTTGATTGACATACAATTGGCTCCATCGGTTCCACACGCCCAATCGATGGTGGATTGAATGGCGAAGTCGTTAGCGTTGTTCTTGGTCGTCGTCGAAGGTTGGTCGGTCGTCGGAGGGATGGTCGTCTGAAATGTCTACCACATTTTGGGAAAGTTTAAAATATATTTTTTATTTAGGAAAAATTCAGAGAAATGTAACACATAAATCTTTTAAACACCATTTGTTTTTCATTCCTACATAGACGCGAGATATTAAGACGATACTACAAAAATTAAATACTCGATATGCGATTTTTTAAAAACATAGTAAGGCGACTCACCGAAAAACCTATTACTTTTTTTTTTTACAAAACTTATCACGTTTTCATTTCAAATTTATTTAAAAATGGGACGTCCCCCTCCGCTATAATAAACAATACTAAAACACATTTTCCTTGTCAGCGAACCTTGCCAGTCATAACCGTGAGTGATGACGACGAGGACTGTTGCAAATTGATAATCTTTGACGTGTCGGGTCGCAACACCATGTAACCATTTTTCTTCTATTACGTTTTATTTTGTTTTTGTTGTTTTACATATTCGTATTGTGTAGCTTCATACTAGTCTTTTCCATTTTGTTTGTATGTGAATTCTTCATCGCAACGCGCGGTGGGAAAATCCTACTATTATGTGTAATATATCTATGATAAATAACATATCAAGAGTATTATCTATAGTGTATAATACATTTAAGAAGGACATTTGAAGATTCTTAAAGCTAAAGAGTTTTTTTTAGTAATTTAATGAATAAGATACAACCTGAAAATGAGGGTAAACTAGTATTTTAATGACCATAACTTTTCGTATGTATTTTTTTTAATTACACCGTGTAAAAATGAACATTTTATTCTCTTTAATTTAAGTATAGTAGTACTATAGTTTATATAAAAATTGATATGTTACAAGATTAATAGTGTCTGTAGGTGAGCAATAACTAAATCGTTAACCGAAAACAGATGAACCGAACACGAATCAACCAAAAAGTGAAAACCGATTAACCAAAGAACGGTTATCGGCTTTTTTGTACCCTAGTTTAACCAAAACTAACCAGACTGAACCATTCATATTTTCATATATTTTTAGCTTTTATACCTTCAGGCCATATTTTATAATGTATTTATACCTTAAATTTCATTTGCTTATAATCAAAAGTTTTAGCCCTGGCTATGAGATAGTTTCACTCACCGTTACGGACCCGTCAATTATATTACTCTCGCGGACAAAAGCATACTAGGTTGGGGAGAATAAAGTGTCCATTGCTCCTTTAGACGATTTGAAAGGACCTTTGAAATTGTAATTGAGGGCGTATAATATAATACTTGTTAGGTTTGCATTGTATGTTATAATACATGTTTGGTATGTGGAGTCTTATTGTTCGATTTTATTTTTGTATATCATTTATTTTGCGGATAAAGTAATGAAACTAGTTATGTTGTATATGTTATATCTTTATTGTTATATTAGAACACTTTTACGTTTATAGTCATAACATACACAAAGTTATTATAGTGTACCAACATAGCTAGGTACCATATCCGAGTCACATAAACATAAACCACAATCTACACAAGTATTCGAATTAGGCACTTTAAAGTTGAATCCAATTTGCGTATAATTAGGGATGTGCAAATCAAAGGCATACACTCGAATGTAGTTCATATTTAATTCAACATAGAAATACATTATACATAAAGCTTGCTTTTAGCAATAGAGGAAAATGAACCGTGAAGAATAAAGAATGAATAAAAGAACTAGTGATCAATATCCCAGTAAGAAAAAGAACATAAATTATATTAGAAAGAATTTGGTGGGTCAATCTTTGGTGACTAAGGAACATATCTTGTGGGAGGATAACAAATGAGCTTGATGGAAGAAGCTGTAAGTGTTTGAATAAGAAATTAATGCAAAGACAACTGTGATTGATGAGCTAGATCTATAATCAATAAGGGTGAAGGTTTTGATAGCTTATCAATTCTGAAAAGAGACATAAAGCACGGAACTGCACTTAGTGGGTCGGGGTCATAGGACCCCAATATTTAAAAAAAATAGTAAAAACTATATAGATTCTTTTGAAGGATCCTATAAGGAACCCATAGTGTCATGTCAAACTTAAACTTAAGCTTGTTGTAATGGCAAACTTCTTCCTTTTAAACCAAAAGTCATGGGTTCGAGACCTTTTACCTCCCGTTTTGTTAATTTCTCAGACCTCACTATTAATTTGCAGCATCTGAGTTGTGTGTTCCTTTGACAAGTCGCTAAGCATGGGTAATTTTGGTAACTTTGTATGTTTAAGTAAAGTGAATGGGTGTTAAGAAGAACTATAGAAGAATGGATACCATTTCTATTAATATTCATAGTATTAATATTATTTTCATAGAGTATTATATTCTTATCACAGAAACACATTTCTATTAATATTCATATTATTAATATTATTTTCATTATAAAAACTTATGGATTTAGGCACTAGAAATTGTACAAACAATTAAACATAGTGTACATATTTATATTAGCAAGGTTAAAAGAAAAGAACTTATATATTGTCCAAACTATACTTTAACCAAAAGAAAATACTCAATACATGATATAAATGTTAAAAGTTATATCACATGGGCAAATGCTCTGAAATATAAAAGTTGATGCAACATTACCGTATTCAACTAAACCAAAGATGCTATATAGCTATTTCATGAGACTTTTGTGAGCTGTGATATCTGTTTTTAAAAAAAATATATTTTATATAAATTTGAAAATTTCGTACTCAAATAAGCCACCGCCATTACCATTTGCTTTTGCAGTTTTTTGTTGCTACGTGTTGGTACGTGTGTCAGACTGATAACAAACTCCGGCGAGTATGGCCGGTGTGGTGATTAATCCGGTGCAGGCGCCGAACGGCCGTACGACGCCGTCTTGCGGCAAAACTTTTCGCATTTCGACAGCTGTTGATCGGCTGTTTGCTCACGTTCGCGGTGGTTTGAAGAATGATGTTAAAGAGATCTGTGAACTATGTATTCATCTCTCCAGGTGTTTATTTTGCTTGAAGTTTGTTCTGTGTTTGTAATATTTGTGTCTCGTTTGTGAGGATTTATGCGTGTTTTGTGTTCAGTTATGGCGGAAAGTAGAGAATTCTCGTTGTTGATTTGTTGTTAGACCTAAATGTTAGGTTGCAGGTAGTTTATTTGTGCTTCGTTTTCACACACACACACACACACTCTCTCTCTCTCTCTCTCTCACACACACACACATACATGATTTATGCGTGTTTTATGTTCAGTTATGGCAGAAAACTGAAAATTCTCGTTGTTGATTTGTTATTTGACCTAAATGTTAGGTTGCAAGTAGTTTATTTGTGCTTCGATTTCATACACACACAGTCGCACATAATTATTCACACACACACACACTCATGATTTATGCGTGTTTTATGTTCAGTTATGGCGGAAAACTGAAAATTCTCGTTGTTATATTGTTATTAGACCTAAATGTTAGGTTGCAGATACGTTATTTGTGCCTTGAATACTCACACACACACACACTTGTACTCACTGAAGTTATTTTGGAGGAAGAAACAAAAAATTGTGTTTTCTCTATTTCCTAAACAGGAGATTTGTGTTTAAATTTCGACTTGTATATTTAGATTGAGAAACTGAAGTAGATAATAAAATTATTTCAAGTTCGGTGTCATTAAATGGTTTACTTGTACTTCGATTTGTTATTTAAAAATGTTAGGTTGCATATAGTTTATTTATGCTTTGATTTTACACTCACACACGCTGACACACACTGAAGTTATTTTGGAGGAAGAAACAAATGCGTTTTCTCTGTTTTCTAAACATGAGATTTGCGTTTGAATTTCGACTTGTATATTCAGATTGAGGAGCTGAAGTAGATCATAAAATCATTTCAATTTTTGGTGGCAGTAAATATTCGTTTCTATCACGTTTTGTAGAGGTTAATGTTGGTTGTTGACCTTTGGTACTCCATTTGAAGCTAGAAATTAGGCCATTTGACATCTGATATTGGAGTACTTTTGTTTGCTAATGGTTTGTTAGGTCCTATTTTGTAAGCAATGTTTCTTTAGGACTATTTTAGAGTTTGATGTTGGTTATTAACCTTCGGTACTCGATGCTTCAATTTCAAATTTCAACCCCGGAGCTGGAATTTGGCCATTTGACAACTGACATTGGAGCATTTTTGTTTGCTAATGGTTTTAAGGTCTTATGTAGATTAAGAAATAGATTGTACAGTAAGTCATTAGGGTTTTGCTTTCCCATTAACAAACATTCATGAGTTTATACATACTTTTGACACATACACACACAACATTTACCAAGGAAACTTGAACATTCTGAAGTCATTTTAAAATCATGTCATATGCCGGTGTTGTACATCGAATCATTTTATTGAAGTCATTCATTTAGCTCATGGTAGCTCCTTACAAATTAAAATTTGGTACTGATTCATTAGATATGCATTGACTATTACAGAGGTATTGACTCTGCGGTTAGTAACAACGAAATTCCAGACAGAGCTTTGGAGTTACCTTACTTATTGAAGCAGGTAAGGACCTCTTCGAGTCTTTGATGTGTAGTTCAACATGATGTTATGTAACTTTTAGGGTGGTATGTACTCTAAAACTACTAAGTATTATTTTTAAAAAGTATATCTTATATTCACATATGTTACACATTAAGTTAATAGTTGTTAGATTATGTAACTAGAATTGTAATACATACTGTTTTTAATCAATGCTGTAGTTTATTTTTACTCTTAAGTTTATAGTCATTTTACTTCATTCCCTCATTAATATTAAAAAAATAACAACTAGTTATACTTTTTTAATGCTTAGGTATGTCAATGGACAAGTGATAGACACTTACTAACAGCTATCATGGTGCTGATGATTTCTATGAAGGTACTCTTGTATCTAGCTTTCTTTCATTCCATTTAAATCGTCAATTATCATTATAAGGCCTTACAAGTTTTTGATTTGTGCTTGTATCTTATTGATGACGGCCTGTGCATTCTTACTTTCTGAAGTTTTTAATCGCGTTACCTTATTTCTAACAGGGTGCATGTAGAAACGGGTGGTTCGGTGAGAAGGACAACGAAGAACTTCATAAAATTTGGACTGAGGTTTGTAAATTGTTTTATTAGTACTTTTATTTGTTGATAGAGATCTCTTCCATTTTTGTAGCAAATTCTCTTATGAAGACTGCTATATTGTTATTGTAGTTAGCAGCAAGTTTCTGCAGTGTTAGAGATATGAACTTTGTGGAGAACACAGTTAATCACAGCATCTCAACAGTATTGTCAAGGTATTTTGTATTTATGATGATTGATGACTCTTTTCATATGTATTTAGGTTTTTATGTCTGTTTAATTAATCTTTTGGCTTCTATTGTATCCCTTCAGGTTCTATCCAAGGATGAAGATGGGTGAAATATTTGCATTTATTGAGGCAACGGTAATAGTATTCAGTTTAACAAATATTATTTTAAATAGAGTAAAATGCTATTTTCGTCTCTGAGGTTTGGCGGGGAAAAAATGTCTAAAAAGACGGAAATGTCCCTCATTTAACGGAGAAAAATGGATGGAGTTAACGAGTCAGATGATTTTTGGCAAAATTTCAAACCTTTTGGATCCAGATGCGGAAAAACAAACCAATGAACGAAAGTCGCAAAAGTGACCAAACCTCAAGGACAAAAATGGCAATTTACTCATTTCATTATCTATGGACTAATCATCATCTTGTTTATATTGTAGCCGGGGTATGGTGCGTTTGTCAAAGATTTCCATATTACAAAGAATGCGGAATCTCCTCATGAAGAAGTAGTAAGATATTCATATTATAACTTTACATATGTTAGAAGTGTTCGCTTTGTCAAGTATTCTGATTAAGATTTTGTTTAACGGTTTAACCAAAAGTTAATGTTATTTAAATATTGCAATGCGACAAGTTGACAACTTTTTTCCTTTGCCTTTTTTTAGTTATCTTTTTCTAACTTCACTACATTGTTCGTTGCTCAAATAAATAATATGGAGACGTCATCTTGCATCACAAGTCCTCAGTTAGTCAAGTATATATTTCTTTTCATCATTACATTTTGCTTAAAAAGCACACATGCACTAGTGGCCTGACCCTTAAATGCTTATGTTCAATTTTTAGCTTTTTGCTAAATGGGAAAGCAGTGGATAGGAGGACTTGTATATACAAGGTTTGTATACGAATATCACACAACCAAAATGGTTCGGGTTAGTTTCTGCTACGGGTTGAATTGGGCCAGATCTGTTTGGATTGACCCGTTACACCTTTTCCGAGAAAATTAATCTTTCGACAAGTAATTAGCGTGTCGAATGTTATTACGAAAATAACATTCTTTCACACAATAATTTACCTTTTTAATAGACTGGTTTAAGTAGATTGTATACATTACAAATAAACATTGTGGGACGTTTGACTTTGACCCATTCCTTTTTAGCTAGCTTATGATTATACCCGTTTGACCCGTTAAAGAAACAAAATAACCCGAATCGAAATTTCCACCTGTAGGTGCTACATATGTATGCTGAGCCTTGTGCCCATTTTGGTTGTGTGAATACTTAACGAATTTTCATTTTTAATATTACTGTATCAGGATACTGGTCCGCAAATTCCAACACCCATAACAGATTTGGTTAAGAATGGAACCCATCTTCTTCAAGCGGTGGGCCAGTTCAATGGTATTTACTGCATACATTCCCTTTGTTTCCAACATAATTTATGTACTTGAATTTTCTATATTAAACTGTCGGTAATTTTATGTTAGGGAAATATATCATAGTTGTTGCCTTCATGAGTATGATCACAAACCCAAGCTGCCCTGCTCTTCCAGATTACGTGCCACCTGTCGCTGCTGCATCTGATTTAGGTATACTCATGTAATGTATGAGAAAATATTACAATTGATAGGGGTTGCAAACGAACCGAATGAACACGAACAAGACCTCGTTCGTGTTCGTTTGTTATATGTGTTCACGAACTATTCATGAACACTTACCGAACGAGATTTTATGTTCGTGTTTGTTTGTTAAGGAAATGAACTCCTTCGTGTTTGTTTGTTAATTTTGGGCAACGATGGAAACAAACGTTCATGAACACAAACTAATGTTCGTGAGCGCAAATGGAAACAAACAAACACAAAGAAGCGTTCATGGACATAATATATAATACACTGACGCTTATTAAATATTTTATTTGTCATTTTGTTGTATTTAAGCAAAATATAAAAACTAAAAACACTAATGAACTATTGAACATAAACGGACACGTTACCGAATGTTCACGCACATAAATGAACGAGCACGGCCTCTGTTCATGTTCGTTCATTTAACTAAACGAACGAAATTCCTTGTTTGTGTTCGTTTGTCTAATAAACGATCGAACACAAACGAACTTCCCGCCTAACGGTTCACGAACTGTTCGCTGAACGTTTGGTTCGCTTGCAGCCTTAGATAGGGATATAAACACAGTCTTGTTTGAGGTTCTTATCTATATGGTTTTGGTTTGTCTTTTTATGACAGATAACGATATAGTTGTAGGGCCATCTAGAATATCACTAAATTGCCCCATAAGGTATGCACTGAACTCGTTTTTGAAGCTATTAATTTCTAATTTCTTGTCCGTGTATATTTATCTTCACTTATATATGCCTTTGGATCCGGGATCTCTTTTTTATACAGCTTCAAACGCATCACGACACCTGTCAAAGGTCATTTATGCAAACATCTTCAGGCGAGTCTTTATTTTTGCATTACTTTGGTATGCATCGTATCTTTTCCCTTGTTAGTCTGTTATATATTTTTACTCCTTTTGCAGTGCTTTGATTTCGAAACTATGTGGACATTAACTCAAGAAGACCATCGTGGCGTTGTCCCCTTTGTAGTCAATCCTTATGCTTCACCGACATCCGTATTGACCAGGTCATGGCTAAGGCAAGTATCATAGAAAATTAGAAATAGTGTTTCGACTCATTTACTTAATGGATCAATTTGGTTTTTATTTTTTTTTATCTCAAATAGGTCAAATAAAAATGTTACCGAGTAATTTGCCGTTTTTGCCCATGAGGTTTGGCTACTTTTGCGACTTTCGTCCAAAAGGTTTGTTTTTCCGCATCCGGATCCAAAAAGCTTGAAATCTTGCCATTTTCACCCAACCTCGTTAACTCTATCCATTTTTTTAACGTTAAGTCAGGGTTATTTATGTCTTTTTAGATTTTTTTTGTGATGATTAAAGGGTTTGGGTGGGGAGAAAGTCAACAGAGGTGGATCTTTATTACTTATAGTGTTTTTATTTTAATAAAAGATGTCTAAAAAGACGGAAATGGCCCTCATTTAATGGAGAAAAATGGATGGAGCTAACGAGTTGGATGAAAATGGCAAGATTACAAATATGTTGGATCCAAATGCGGAAAACAAACCTTTGGACGAAAGTCGCAAAGGTGGCCAAACCTCAGGGTCGAAAATGACATTTTACTCAAATAATTAGTGAAAATGGCATTTTACTCAAATAATTAGCTAAATAACACAATAAAGTTTAATACAAGAAAAAAAAGTTATTGTGGGTCGCATTGATTTGTATTGAGATGACCTGTTTAAAGCCAAACCTTTTTTCATCTGTTTACCTGCCATTCTTATGTAATTTTTCTATCACTAATGTTAACAAAAACCTGTTACCCAACCCGCTAGAACTGACCATTTTACATTCATTTGATATTCTTAAACTGTCTAATGAAAGCAACTGAATTGTCGTTAGGTTTTGAAAGACGTAGGTGGTACTATTTCTCATGTGAATTTCTCTGCTGACGGCTCGTGGGAAACTGTTAACGAGTGTGATGATCATGCGGATAAACAACAAGATAAATCACTCCACCAACAATCTAATCCCTCTACAAACACGGGTGGAGATATTATGGACCTTACAAAAGGGGATAATGATAATGATATTGATGCCAGTAATCCCCATCAAGAAAATGAAAAAAAACCTTCTCTTGCTCAGTTGCAAAACCAAAACGAATGTGGGACATCAGATACCAGATCAAATGTTGTTCTTTCTCAGGGTCAAAGTCAAACTGTAATGTCTGGCTTCAACAGTATGCAGTTACCATTACCAACACATGCCATCGGGACATCCAGTACTGTCATGAGTCCTAATTTGCAAGGTCAAGGTCAAACTGAAAATTCTGCTTACAGTATGCAGTATCAACAGCATAACATGAACAGTATGAATAATGGTTATGGTCAGAGGTACACGACACCTAGCAGGCAAGTGACGAGAATTCCAATTGCTTTCCAAGGACTTCCAGCTCCGACTCCTGCAGGATTAGTTAATACCGATAGACAGCAACAATATTCTCGATTTTATATGGATCAGTATCAAGTAATACGTACGATCGCAGCTTCAAATCCTTCAGTGTACGAGAACATGGGCTCACAGGTACGGAGTAAAGACCATATATTACCTACCACCTTCATAGTTTGTATTTAAGGTATTTTTTATAGATTTGCAAAATTGTCGGGTTAGATATTTGGGTCAAAACAGGCCCGGTTGAGCCAACGCATTTTAAGTTAAAGAAATCATTGATTTGTTTATAATTATAAATAGCTGGTGTGTCAAGTATGATTACAAAAGTTATGTTCTTTCAATGCTATTGTATTCATTGAATGAAATGATCTAGGAGGTTTTTATGCACTAAAAATACGCTTTAGGTGACCTTCTAAATGTGTGTATATGTATATATATTATATTTATAATTTTTTTACTTAAAGGTAAAAAATAAAATTTAAAAAACTAAAAAACAATAGAATAAATGGGTAAATTGCCAAAATTGTCCCTGAGTTAACGAAATTGCCAAAATTGTCCATGAGTTAACTATACATTTTAACTGAGTTAGTGATTTGGATGAAAATGGCAACAAAAATGAAACGTCAGGTCCAGTTACAAAAAAATCTTAGTTTGGATGTAACAGGCAAAAGTGCCCAAACCTCAGGGACGATTTTGGCATTTTACTCTTTTATATATTACCCGTAGGAAATGTTAGAGATAAAAACACAACCCGAATTACCCATTCATAAGTCAATGGGTCAAATCTGCCACCTCTAGACTCTATTCTCGTCTTCCTGGACTCACATTTCTAATTGATTAATGTTTTGCTCATTTTTTGTTAATAGCCTCCTCTAGTTATGCTTTATATTCTTAATTTATGTCTTCTTTGTAGAATTGGGTTCATCATGGTCTCTCAAATGTTTCAAGCCAACCAGCTCAACAATTTGGTGCTCACTCAGGTCCGTTTTATCAGTCAGATGGCCATCACTTCAACTCTCACCAACAGCAGTCAGTCAATCTACCAAATTTGGTGCAGCCAACATTTGTGGGTCCCACAATCGGTCAAGTAAGCAACCAGCAAGCCCACCAATATGTAGATCCGACAACTGGTTCTATAAGCAACCAACAAGCCCACCACTATGTAGGTCCGACGACTGGGTCCGTAAGCAACCAACAAACCCGCCACTATGTAGCTCCGATGACCAGTTCTATAAGCAACCAACTAGCTCATCAATATGTCAGTGCCGTTGCTTCACAAGCTTTCCAAATCACTGGCTGGACACAACCGACTCCAGCTCCAGTTCAGACCTCATTATCAACTATGCCTGTAATATCATTAGAAGAACAAAGAGGTACTAGTTTAAAACACGGTTATATGATTATCACAACAAGTAGTTTTTTTACCGGCTGCGTTGCGGCGGCGCCATACGCGAAATGATAACGTATAGACTACAATCGACCAGGCTCGTCCTTGAACTAAATTTATGTGAAAATGTATGATTACTCAATTTTATACCGTCGAATCAAAATGTATTACATTTGACCTGAACACGTAGTACAACTCAAAACGTACATCAAAAACATTTTATAATTGACCCGACTCGTTTTTAAACCTAAATTACGTTAAAGCGTAGGCGAACTCGAATTTATACCGACACGTCCATTAAAATAAAAACGTAAGAAATGAGTTTTAGGGTAAGCTCGAAACTTTAGAAACCTGGGGGGGGGTCAAAGTCACATTTACAAAGTTAGAGGGTTACCTTTGACATTATCGCAAAGTTTGGGGGTAGAATGGGTTACATGTCAAAAGTTGGAGGGATAAAGAGAAGTTAGAAAGCGGTTTTTTTGTCAAGTTAGAAAGTAGGAGGGTTATTTTTGTCAAATTAGAAATTTGAGGGGTGAATTTTGTCATTTAGAAAAGTTGGAGTGATTTTTGTCAAATCAGAAAGGTGGTCGGCACCAACCTTTTAATTTAAGTTGTATATAATAATATTCTAGTTTTAGTGAAATGCTTAGGAGGCTTTATATTATGCTTTTGGTTACAGGCTTACAGCTTGTTTGACCTGTTTCCATTTTAGCCAATTTTGCGAAGTTTGCCTATCTGACCCAAAATGACTTATTTACCCTTTACATAAATTGCCACATAGTCAATTAAAAATTTTGCATTTTGTGCATCTCATGTGTAGGTCTTGGTCAAGCTTTTAGGACGCAGGAGGGTTCCGCTTCAGCTAATGCGCTAGCAGACCAAAACTGGCGACCAAGTGCCCGCATGCGTGGAAGTTTGTCGGGTCGGGCTTATTCAGAGGCTCTTAGTCAGACCATGGTTCATCCAACGCAACCGGCCCAAGCGGCTAGCCTGCTGGTTTTGAACACACCTAGACCTTTTTTACCACCTCATCTGCAAGTCCTAGTTGCAAATAACATGAATGCGAATAGTTTTCAAGAAGGTGCAGGCGGTTCAGTAGTGGATGGGAGTGGTGGTGGAGTTTTATTTCCTTAATTAACTCATTGGGATGGGAATGGATATATTATATAGATAACATAGCCAATTTTGTATCTTTCTGGCTGTGCAACTAGAGGTTGTAGAACATTCTCAAACTGTTCCAAGTCTTTTTGAGCAGTTGCTTTTGGGTCACACGTGGTACACGTCATCAGCGTGTGTGTATATATATATATATGTCTATATTATTACTAATTCTTCATTTCTTGTATCTGCTTGTTTTCTTATTTCCACAATACACAACGCACACGTATATAATCCTAATGCTTCATGTATAAAGAGGGTTGAATGCTTCTTGTTTCTGCTGGTTTTCACGAATGTAAAGTCGAAGAGTCCATTCTTGTTTCATGTGTAAAGAGGGTTCGCTGTCCACTAATTTCGAACAAACTATCTCACAATTGGTTTCTGTTCATTTAATTTAAAAGAATATATTTAATATTTCTCGATAATAAAAACGATAAAGGTCTAATAATGATTTACCATCATTACGGATCTAACAAGGGGGGTTTGAATACTTATGAATAAGGCACAAAGTCACAAACCACTAGCCGAGCATTTACAATCGTTCCCTTGTACTACGCAGTATGGGGTGCTTTCCCCATATTCCCTTCCATTTAGGGGGCGCTATTGTTGAGTTGTGAGTGCAATAGCGAGGTTTGTTTGTGTGGGCCATGCCTGTTAGCGGTTGTTAATGGCTATAAATTAAAAAGTCACACTTTTTTTTAATATAAACTTATATATAAACATACACAACTCTCACACTCAACACAACTCTCTCAAACACTCAAAATAAATTAAACCAATTTTAGAAAATGTCAACAAGTTCCGAGACGTCAAATGATTATCCAACCTACTCGGGTATGTTTGACGATTGGCTCATAGCAGTGGTGCAAGAGGGGGTTCACATTTTTTAAAGAGGAAGAACCGGAATCGTCACAACCAACACGTTCTAGACAACTGCATCTGGAATGAGACCGGATTGGTGCTCACAACCGTTTGGTTAGTGATTATTTTGGGGACAATGTGTTATACAATGAAGATCAATTTCGACGACTCTTTCGTATGAGCCGCCGCCTTTTTTTTGCGGATTAGTGGCAATTTAGAGCGTGGATATACTTTTTTCAAACAAAGAGTGGATGCACGGGGTAAAGTCGGATTCTCTCCGTTGCAAAAATGTAAGACCTCCATTCGACAACTAGCGTTCGGAATGACTGAGCGAAGCTTGGGACGAGTATCTAAGGATGTCGGCACTGAATGTATAAGTCTTATGTAATAAATCCTATGGCTGCAGAGTTTGTTCCACCTTCACTCGCTGACAATGGTTTTCGCGCCGCTTGTTCTGCCGTTGCCTGCCGGAGCTCCGTTTGGGTACTCTGCTGTTAATGAGTTTCTGCTTCAAACTGGACAAACCCCTTTTCCTAATATGAATGGTGGTGGTTCTACTGGAAAAGGTATACTAATTTTTAGAGTAAACTGCCATTTTGGTCCCTGAGGTTTGGGCAGTTTTGCCACTTTAATCAAAATTTCAAACCTTTTACATCTAGGGTCCTGTGGTTTCGTTTTTGTTGCCATTTTAGTCCAAAAGCAAATGAAACTCAAATTTCTCAATAAAAACCCTGCTATTTTGTCATTTTCTGAAGGACATTTTTGTCATTTTAAACATTAATATTTATATATAAATAAAAAGCCCCTCAAAACTCAGCTCTCTCTAACCCGAACTCTCCTGCAATGCCGCTAGCCGGTGCTGACGGAATCTCTAGCCGGAATCTCTCATGGAACCAACGGAATCTCTAGCCGGTGCTGACGCCTCCGACACCCCAAGCACCACCTCTGATACCAGCACCGGCGAATCAGTTGAACTCCCGGTACCGACACCGGCTTCTATCAACACCGATTCCGGTATATTTTTGGTGCTTTTTCTTCCCAAAACTCCAAATCAAAACCTCCAAAATCCCCAAAACTAAAAACCACAAAAATCTATTCCGGCCATCAAGTCTCCGGCCACCACCACCTGGCAATTATCCATAACACCATATCCACCGCCGCACCTAACCCGCCACCACAACCACCCCTTCACTCACCGCCACCACTAACCCACTACCACAACCACCTACCATCACCTAACACCACAACCACCTCCACCCAGTGCGCCGCCGTCGTCCACCACACATAGTGGCCAACCTATTGTTAGAGAGAGAGAGAAAGAAGAGAGAGAGGGAGATGGGGCATTTTCAGTTGAGAGAGAGAGAGATGGCCAACCTATTACACTCCTCTGTTTAGCCCTAACCGATTGGGGATTCTGCTGTGGAATAAACTACTGCGGGAACAAATCTGGACGGCGGTGGTGGTGCTATAGGCGGTGGTGGCTCCTGATTGTTTAGTTTGTAGAGATAGAGAGTTGAGAGAATTGAGTGTGTTATTTGTGTATATTCTATATATAATTAATATTTTGTAAAGTAATAAAACAAAAATAACCATTTTACTCATTAGGAAAAGAACAGAAATCAGGATTTTTTGAAGAAATCTGAACTGACTTTATTTTTAGACCAAAATGACAACAAAATGCAAACCACAAGGACCCAGATTTAAAAATTTTGAATTTTGGACTAAAGTGGCAAAAGTGAGCAAACCTCAGGGACCATTTTGGCTATTAACGCCTAATTTTTATTATATTTTATTTTTGTTTTGGTATTTTTTGGTAAAAGTATGTGTTTGTTGGTGTTGATGGTTAGAAGAAGGGTAACTTTAACCATGGGAAGCGAAGAATGAATAACCAAACCAACATGGCTCAACGAGAAGATTTCATTAGGAGAACCGTTCATGTGTCGATGTCGATCAGCATTAGCAGGTGAATCTTGTTTCGTAGTTTTTAGTTTGAAATGATATTATGTAACTATTTTTGAAGTCTTCTCTAGTGTTTAGTTAACATTATAGAAATGATTTGCAATTACAAATTCATTACTTTAAGTAATATAAGTCTTATGTATTGTGCATGTGTACATATGCATAGTAATTATATTATATTATATTATATGTTTTTTTAAACTTTCAAGATTTTATTATTATAGTTAATTTTGAGTATGTTTTGGTTTACTCTTATAACTTTTAAGATATAATATTTTATAAAATTACGAGTATGTCGTTAGGACATGTCTATTTCTGAAATGATATTATGTAACTATTTCTGAAGTCCTCTAGTGTTTAGTTAACATTATAGAAATGATTTGCAATTACGAATTCATTGCTTTAAGTCATATAAGTCTTATATATTGTGCATGTGTACATATCCATAGTAATTATATTATATTGTATTATATGTTTTTTTTTAAACTTTCAAGTTTTTATTATTATAGTTAATTTTGAGTATGTTTTGGTTTACTCTTATAACTTTTAAGATATAATATTTTATAAAATTACGAGTATGTCGTTAGGACATGTCTATTTCTATCAACGTCTTGATATAACCTTTTTCAAAACCGAATAATTGTAACACCCTAAATTTTTATAATAGATTAATAAATGCTATTGATATGGGTTTGCTAAGAGTTTAGTTAATTTTGATAGTGGTGTATAGAGTTAACACCGTGGCCAAATGATAAGGGCCATTGTCTTTGTGGGTTGTCGGTGATTGATCAACTATATATAATATAACTACATATAATATAAGATGTATGTATAATTTAGAGTTAAAAAATTATAGTTTGTGACAAAGTAGTATACTTTGTGCTTATTATAAAGTTACGTGATGTACTGATGTGTTTAACGTGTTTATGTGCTTATATTACTAAAGTGTGTTGATGCCTTATTAAACTAGAACTCGCTCATTGTAGTGGATTTTTAGTATGCACATCAAGTCAAAGTTGGTTAGCTGAAGGGGTACTGGATCGCGACCTTGGACTACTGGCATCCTGCGTTCCGTTATTGTTGTGAGTTTTTAAGACCTTTTTTATGAGTTGTAATTGACATTTAGATTTTATGCTTGTTATTTTTCCACTGTGTTGGATTGAAATTTACGGTTACAAACTAAATGCCGATGTGTAAATCCAACACCCAAAACCCTAGGTTCTCGGGCGTTTCAGTTATAAGTAGTAATGTATAAGTAATTGAAGCACAACATACATGTTGTTAAAACAACCTCACATTTAGTTTTATTTGTGTGTGTGTATATATTTATAAACAACGTGTTTACCCTTTTTGTAATTTAATAATATAATGTACTGCTTGAAATCCTAAATATATCGTTGCGAGGTGCTTATTTTTATTTCGATAAAAGTTTCGTTCGAAATCGGTGACGTCTTATACAATATAATTGATATTACAACCGTTTCTTCTCCAATATTACCCCACAAGACTCAGTTATTTTTCCTTGGGGTTCCGTTCCATATTTCATATAGATAGAAGTATTTTACTATTATTATATGTTAAATGAGACCAAAAAGACGAAATGGAAATAAAAATTCTAGATTTTAATAGAGGAGATAACGATGTGGAAAACAAGACAGGAATTCTCTACAATGACACTGTAGACCAATGGAAAGGATGTAGCGCAGCTTGGTAGCGCGTTTGTTTTGGGTACAAAATGTCACGGGTTCAAATCCTGTCATCACTACCTATTACTGCTCCTTTGAGCAGTAACGAGGGATTTTTTGAGATCAACTCACATTGGACATATCATATAGAATCTTTCATTCTTATGATACTATATAGTATGCATACAAGATGTATTGGGACCAATCCTTTTTCTTTTATGATAAAACGCTCTTAGTTTAGTTCGGTAGAACGTGGGTCTCCAAAACCCGATGTCGTAGGTTCAAATCCTACAGAGCGTGATTCGGATCTTCTTCGATCGAATTCGAATGAAACACTAACTGGAACTGGAACAACAATCTTAATTTGACCTCCTGGATATTAAAGAAAGGAGGAGGTCAATAAAAAAAAGAGACGTTAATTAATTAAAGGTCCAACTGATTGCCACGCCTGTATTGTAAATATGCAGTTACAAATAATCCAGCCAAAGTAATAGGAATTAGACCTAACACGATTCCAAATAGAAAAACTTCAATCATTTCAATTTGTTTGAAAGGAGAAAAAAGAGGTAATATCTGTACCTAAATATTAATCCGAATTACCATGAATCTCAATGACCAAGAATTGGTAATTGACACGATAAGTAACTAGAAATACACAGAAGTTCCCTAAAAGATTTCTTTTTATGAATTGTGCAATTAATTTCAAATAAGTCGTATCTTGCTCAGACCAACAAATAGAGCTGAGGCTATAGTTAAAGCCGTTATAGAAAACCGAAATAATTAGTTATGTTAGGCATCAAGGAGCTAAATGAAATATGTTATTTTTATACATATGTTTATAAAAAAAGTACTTACCTGAGTTTCCTTTTTTACAAAATAGGAGAGAAACAAAAATACTAATTGAAAGTTTTTGATTCAGATATCATTATAGACAGCACTAACAAGGATAAAGTCCAAACTTTATAAAAAGAAATTGATTAATCATCTGTAACATCTACGTATACCGCGTTTGCAATCAGCGAATGCATTATTGGATCATTTTTCAACTCAACTTATAAACGAATAATAAGAATTGGGTCGTGTAATTTCGTTTGAAAATGAAACTCTTTTCGAATCATTATGGAATCAAATTAGAAAATTATTCCTATTTTTATCATTTCTTTTTTTCGAATCTATTTTAGAGCGAACGGTAATCTTTAAAACTTTTACTTTCATTTGAACTAATTAGATTCCGTAATAGGTTCACTCATATAATATCTTGAATGAATGAGAACAAAAAGTTATCACACGATCACTCGAAAGAAAAATAGGTGTTTTGGTTCAACTATATTCTAAGACTAGTCATTTCTATTATCTTTTGCTTTAGAAGTTCTATTTTGTATCTTTCCATATTTGAAATCCGCCTCTTTATAGTTAGGTCAAGAAAGAACCTTCATATTTCGATCTAATACAACAATGCAGGCATTAGTGATTCCAATTATTTCATTCGTTGT
Organism: Scalesia atractyloides; assembly: GCA_947069175.1. Lineage (NCBI taxonomy): Eukaryota > Viridiplantae > Streptophyta > Magnoliopsida > Asterales > Asteraceae > Scalesia > Scalesia atractyloides. Next base: position 88,561,053 of record CAMTDV010000008.1, read on the forward strand.
TCTTTTTCGTTTATCGAATAAAAATTCATATTCTTACTTGTTATTGGACGACTAACCAATTCCTTAAAAGATAAAAAAAGATTCCAATAAAAAGCGCTTATACAACTATGAATTACAAAGATTGATAGATCTAAAATCTACTTACAATTGCGGTGATATTCTAATCAGTTTCATGAATTATTAGAAACTAACTTATTAGTTTTACATTTTACCTGATCCTTAGTTTATCGCCCTAAACGCATAATGGCGAGAAATTGATTTTTTTCACTTCAATAATTTTCTATTGAATGGGACATTATTTTACATTGACAAACAACAAGTAAAGGAAGAAAGAAATGATTTAGCACCTCTTTCCAATACTAATCGAAAGTGCATTGCTGTGTCAGAAGAAGGATAGCTATACTGATTCGGTATACTCTAAAGACGCCCTCGGTACAATATTGACGATCTCACAAAGATTTTTTCAGTGAATTTACATTTACTGATCCAATCTTTTACGAAATCGATCCCCTTTTGATTGTACAAGAATATGTGGAGCTCAGCATGTCTGGAAGCACAGGAGAACGTTCTTTTGCTGATATTATTACTAGTATTCGATACTGGGTCATTCATAGCATTACTATACTTTCCCTATTCATTGCGGGTTGGTTATTCGTCAGCACTGGTTTAGCTTACGATGTGTTTGGAAGCCCTCGGCCAAACGAGTATTTCACAGAGAACCGACAAGGAATTCCATTAATCACCGGCTGTTTTGATTTTTGGAACAACTCGATGAATTTAGTAGATCTTTTTAGGAGGCCTCAATGACCATAGATCGAACCTATCCAATTTTTATAGTGCGATGGTTGGCTGTTCACGGCCTAGCTGTACCTACCGTTTCTTTTTTGGGGTCAATACCAGCAATGCAGTTCATACAGCGATAAACCTAATCCGAATTATAGAGCTACAACACAATCAAACCCAAACTAACAAAATGTTGAATTGAATCGTACCAGCCTCTACTGGGGGTTATTACTCATTTTTGTACTTGCCGTTTTATTTTCCAATTATTTCTTCAATTAAGAAAACGAGAGAGAACTAAAATAATAGACTAATCATTCTAGGTATTATCTCTCTTAGCCCATTCGGAAGGATCTCATCTCATAATTATCCATGACTGTTTATGTCTCTAGCATGACCACTTGATGAAATGTGGAGGGAAGTGGCGTAAATGGCCGATACTACTACAAGAATTCCTCTTTGGATAATAGGTACTGTAGCTGGTATTCTTGTGATCGGTTTAGTAGGCGTTTTCTTTTATGGTTCATTTTCCGGATTGGGTTCATCCCTGTAGTAATCAGATGAATTGAGTTGTATACATGAAAGCGTAAGAACTCAACGGATTTCCTTCTTTGTTTGTCTGATTTGAGGGAGAAGGTCCCGTTGAGTTCTTAATAACTAGAATATTTTTTTATAAGTTCATTGAATCTATTTACTCAACAAATTTTCCCTTCCTCTTTTGTTTGTCCACCACTTTTATATTTTTTATATTTATAGTATACGTAATTATTAATTCTTATAAGAAAATAAAATAAGAAATCAAATATGTAATAACTCTAAAAAACGTTTTGATACGTCTGTAAAAATCAAAACTAACACTTAGGAATGTTTGACGAACAATATAAAGAATCATAATTATTTCGACACAAGAAAAGGGTGTGAAAAATCCTTTTCTTGTGTCGAAGACTACGAAGACGAATAACCCCTCCCAGAAATAGGTGCTCCCTTCATTTATATTGATCCGTTCTATTTCGCATTTACTTTTGGATAGTATCTAGCCAAAGTGAATTGTATTAGAATCATATTGCATTTTATGACATTTCAATCTCACAATAGTAATATAATAACATCACCCCAATTTTGATAAAAAAAAAGACAAAGAAAGAAGGGGTCAAGTCAAATAGTCTTCTTCACAATCTACATACTATGGCTAGAAATATGGTACAAGGAATTACCGGCATCTCGTAGAAAAAGAGTATAAACATAAAAGGCTTTTATATTTATATTTAGAATTCCGTTTTTATATCATAATTACTAAAAATAATTTGGTTCTTTTTACAAACTTGATGTCGATGAATCCGCGAGTTTAGAAATTCATTTCGGATAATTGAACTTTCTCGAACTGTTTCTTTTTAAGAACCAAAAATATTTGTGCCAAAATAACAGCTGCGAAGAAGAACAAAAGGCCTTGTACACGTTATGGATCTTGAAGTACTATTTCTGCATCTCCCTGACCAAATCCGCCTATATTAGGATTACTTGTCAACGGTTGATCCAATTTGATAGATTCGCCTTCTGAAACAAGAAGTTCTGGCCCCGGAGGGATAATATCAACCACTTGACGTCCATCCGACGCATCCACTATGGTTATTTCGTATCCCCCCTTTTCTTTTCGTAGGATTTTGCTTACTATACCTGATGCTGTAGCATTATAAACTGTATTGTTACTTTTGCTCCCGTCAGGATAAATCTGGCCCCTTCCTGTTTCCACCTACGTATATAGGATATTTTAAGAAGTGAATGTCTTTCTTAGTAGCGGGGTCCGGGGAAAGAATAGGAAAGGTGATTTCACTATATTTCTGACCAGGAACAGGGCCTATGACAAGAATATTTTTTTGATTGGGGCGGTAGCTCTGAAAAGACAGATTACCCATCTTTTCTTTTATCTCGGGGGAAATACGATCGGGATGGGCTAATTCAAAACCCTCTGGTAAAATAAGAACATCCTCCACATTCAAACCTCCCTTTTTACCATTAGCAAGAACTTGTTTCAGTTGCGTATCATAAGGAATTCGAACAACTGCTTCAAATACAGTATTGGGAAGTACCGCTTGCGGAACCTCAATATCCACTGGTTTATTAGCTAAATGGCAATTGGCGCATAAAATACGCCCAGTCGCTTCTCGTGGATTTTCATAACCCTGCTGTGCAAAAATGGGATATGCATTTGAAATGGATGTACGAGTTATTATATATCATGAGCGATACGGAAATAGATCGAGTAATCTGTTCCTTTATCCAAGAAAAAGTATTTATAGTTTGCATGGTCCAATCATTGATCCCGAAAATTTCTACAATAAATTGGGGTAGGTCACTAATGGAGTTTCCTATCCACGATTCTGTTATTTACTGGAATAGTTTGACTCGATTAATCTATAGGAATATAGGATGAATCTCCGGGATGGGTAGAAGTAGAAAGGGATTTTCAATGTTTTGCTTATGTACAACTGCAAAGTAAGAAACATTATAATTGGATTAGGTAGATCATTTTTCAGTAATTCATTGAATGATAAATCACTACAAGTGACGGAGATACACGATTTAAATAACGAAAAATCCAATATTTTAAAATTGTATCTAGAATGACTGGAAAAGTGGAAACAAGGCCAGATATAATTTGATCATTATGAACAAATCCAAAATCCTTGTAGACAAAGCCAATCATCAATTCCCAACCATGGGGCGAATGAAACCCGATACATAAATCAGTTAATAAAAGAAGAGAAAAAGCTTTTATTGCGTCACTTAAGTTATATAGGAATTCCTGGGCCCAAGAGTTAAGAATAACAAGTTCTTTATTACCCAAAATAGAATAACCACTTAGAAGAATGAAACAGATTATATTTGTCGAGAAGTGCAAAACCGTATGACTGCGACCCTCGTTGTGTATCTTGATTAATTGGATTGTTTCTTTGTGAATTCCTATACGAAGGTTTTGTAGATATGTCTCCGAGTATTCCTTGATCATTTCCTCTAAGAAAAGGAGTTCCTCTAATTCTATGAATTTTTCTAGAATACTCTTTTCTTCAATATCATTCAAAAAAGTTTCGGATTGCCTAGTATTCCACCAATTAGTAACCCACGATTCCAGACTTTTTTGAAATAAGAGAGAAATTCACCAGGGCAAAAATACGATAGATACAAGATATAAAAGAGGAGTGAATGCTTTCTTTTTTGCCATTTTTTCATCTGTGAATTGTTAATGAACCCATCTCATTCGTCAACTCTATGTAATCTAATATTTCTTATTTCTCTCACGCATCAATTCTATTACAAGTTATCGAACCTATGAATCTATTCACTATTTTTTATTTGTGATTTCGTGGTTAGGCCTTGAATTAGGCCTTGAATCTAGAAAAAATACAAAAATAGACGAAAAACTCGAATGAATAAATAATAAAAAAAGATTGTTTCCCTATAGTCAAATTTGAAGCACATATCTCCTTTCGATGAATGCCCCGAAAATTTAAATAATGAATATGAATATTATTTAGATTTTGATACAAAAGAACTCCTTTTCTATCATTATATAAAAATCTCTAATTTTTTGAAATTTTTTAACTTACTATGAATAGTCAGGAATAGAATAATTGAGGGAATTTTCTGAAAAATATTGTTAAAAATGAGTGGCAAAAAACGACAGAAATCGGCTAGTTATCATTATAAGAGATCCAATTTTTTGGTCATTAAGGAGCACAAAAAGAAGCGTCGAAAAAATGACAAGATATGATCTATCTGAATCTAAAGTCTCAATTCCAACAATGAAAAAGGGGGGATTCCTTATTTCGAAATGGTTGATTATGAGATATTTCGATTTGTTTATTATTTTTTTTTTATTGAGTTGTGGATATTTCGATACATATAAAAGATCCCCAAAAGAGTTTTTTTTTTATACTTGTTCCATATATGCCTGCTTTGACTCGAATGAATGTTCTGAAAAAACCTCAATTAAGTTATGTTCTAGAAAAAGAGGATTCTTGCGTTTTTGCCCTCCTGCTGAGAAAGCATTCATTTATCGGCTCATTTCTTAAATACTTCAATTGGTACACGCAAGAAATAGGCCAATTCAGCAGCTTTTTGTTCCATTTCCCGCGGAGTAAAATTCTCATCAGTACGAGTCAATGGAATGGCTCCCTGACCTCTGAATATCCATATAAAGGATACGCCGAGCATAAATACCCTCTTTAACTTCTATTCTGACGGATTGAATATCTTTTATAAGAAATCGGAGAAAGACCCGACGATTTTTTCCAGGAAATCCCCAACGAAAGATACACACTATTCCGTCTTTTATATCAAATCGATCATAACCACTACCTACATTCCATGAAATTGTGCACCACAAATAGGAGCTAATAAAAAGACCCGCGATCCCATAGAAAGACATCACAATTCCTTGTGAAAAAAAAAACGATTTCCTGAGACGGAAATAAAGATATAAAATTTCTACCAAGATAACTCGAGGTTCCAACCAACAAGGATCCTAATGAACCTAAAAAAAGGATAATAGCCCAGCAGAAATTACTTGTTTTTCGAGCCCCCTTTATAGGTTCTATCCATATATGTTCTGATCGACAACTCATACTTGATCCTGTTGCTTTTTTGGAATTGAGAGAATACGCCAAATGAATTTGACTTTAGTCCGTTTGTTTCCGAAGTAACTCGCATCAACTAGCACTAGTTTGATGTGAACCTTTAGGAGTAATTCATTAAATTGGTTAGATCTAAACTAATAACATACCTTTCGTTTATCTCACTAAAGATAGCCACATACATATAGATAGCCCAGCGTTACAGTTCCGCCATCCGCCGATTCGGGTCTATTTGAAAATAGCTAGAACATAGCATTTTCTGGAGACATAAGAATTTTTCGGCGGAAGCCGCTTATACCATATTTATACCATATTTTGCTAAATGGATATATGTGTTATGATACAAACGTTAATTGAAAAAAAAAGAGATAGAGATTTTGTGCCATCGGCTCTAAACAATCTTGTTTTTTTGAACATGAAGAAATAAAGAAGCCATTGCGATGCCAGAAATACTAGGCCTACTAAAGGGACCAAAACAGAGGGAAAGTTAAAAGTTGTCATAGAATGAGTACCTCGATTTACTATTTGTACTTGTTATTATTTAGAATTTATAATATAGTATATATCTTATTATATATAAGGATATCTTACTTATTATAATTTGATAATTTTAAATTGAAATTATTATTACTTAATATCTATAGATATAAGTATCTATCTAAGTGAGTATATAATGTACTTTCTACATGAAGGATTTGAAAGGATACGGATGATGTCTTATTTTATTCATTTTTTGCTCTTGTCTTCGAATTTCATTTATTAAGCAAAAAGTTTCTTAAAAATGAAGAAAAATGAATTAGATTCTACTTATTTAGATTCTATTTATATTGAATTGAAGGGTTTGTTAGAATCCCATCCAGCATGGATTCTTAGTCAAAATAGGATTATCGTAAGATATAAAAAGATAAAAAATTCTATATTTTCTAGAGTTTAATTATATATGACGAGAAGAAGATATTTTTTTTGCCTAATTATATGAATTTCATCTTTTATCTTGTTAATGTTAATAGAGGCTTCTTGATCAAATCAATAATAAGGAATATAGAAAAGGGGGCGGATTTTTGATTTTCTATGACTTTTGATTCTTTATACAATTAGATCTTATGTCTTATACAATTAGATCTTATGTCAACAAAGAAAACCCCATTCGTCTAATTTTGACTTGGATTCCGATAAACTAATTACTTGTTTGCTCAAAAAAATTGAACTTAATGTTTTAATTTTGATTCAAAGGAAAGAAAGTGTGGAGTTGAAATAACTCGCTCAGAACACTTTTAAAGGATTACGTGGTACGATTAGATCGAATAAGCCCTTCTGGAATAAATACTCAGCTGCTTGTGAACCGTCGGGTACTGTTTTATTCAATGTTTGTTCAATTACTCTTTTACCCGCAAAGGCAATGTAGGCATTGGGTTCAGCAATAATGATATCCCCCAACATACCAAAACTAGCTGTCACCCCACCGGTAGTAGGAGATGTAAGGATTGGTACATAGAATAACTTTTTATTTGATTGATAATCATATAAAGCAGAAGATATTTTAGCCATTTGCATCAAGCTCAAACTTCCTTCTTGCATGCGTGCCCCTCCGGAAGCACACACTATAATAAGAGGTAGAAATTTTTTAGTAGCGTATTCAATCAAACGGGTAATTTTCTCCCTGACTATGGATCCCATACTACCCCCCCCCCCATAAACTGAAAATCCATAACCACAATTGCTACGTTAATACCGTCTAGTGGCCCTATACCTGTTTGAACAGCCTCGGTTAATCCTGTCTTTCTTTGATAAGAATCGATACGATTTTTATGAGGCTCCTCCTCCGAATGAAATTCAATGGGATCCAGAGAGACCATGTCTTCATCCATAGGCTCCTAAGTACCCGGATCGATCGAAAGTTCGATTCTATCTGAACTACTCATTTTCAAATGATATCCACATTGTTCACAAAGATTCATTTTTGATTTAAAAAATTTCTTATAATTTAATCCATAATGATTTTCGCATTAAACCCACAAATGCCTGTATTTTGAGTTACATCCAGATCAGTAGAACTTTCTCGTATAATTTGATCACTCGTTGTGGCATCCGCGTTTTTACTACTATTTCCACTTTCACCACAAATGAAACTAGAAATGTAATTATTACTGGAATTGTCACTACCACTTACAATGTAATTATCAATACAGATTTGAGACTGAAGATAGCTGTCAATGCAACTATTTCTGAAGTCTTCTCTAGTGTTTAGTTAACATTATAGAAATGATTTGCAATTACGAATTCATTGCTTTAAGTCATATAAGACTTATGTCTTGTGCATGTGTACATATGCATAGTAATTATATTATATGTTTTTTTAAACTTTCAAGTTTTATTATTATAGTTAATTTTGAGTATGTTTTGGTTTACACTTATAACTTTTAAGATATAATATTTTATAAAATTACGAGTATGTCGTTAGGACATGTCTATTTCTATCAACGTCTTGATATAACCTTTTTCAAAACCGAATAATTGTAACACCCTAAATTTTTATAATAGATTAATAAATGCTATTGATATGGGTTTGCTAAGAGTTTATTTAATTTTGATAGTGGTGTATAGAGTTAACACCGTGGCCAAATGATAAGGGCCATTGTCTTTGTGGGTTGTCGGTGATTGATCAACTACATATAATATAACTACATATAATATAAGATGTATGTATAATTTAGAGTTAAAACATTATAGTTTGTGACAAAGTAGCATACTTTGTGCTTATTATAAAGTTACATGATGTACTGATGTGTTTAACGTGTTTATGTGCTTATGTTACTAAAGTGTGTTGATGCCTTATTAAACTAGAACTCGCTCATTGTAGTGGATTTTTAGTATGCACATCAAGTTAAAGTTGGTTAGCTGAAGGGGTACTGGATCGCGACATTGGATTACTGGCATCCTGCGTTCCGTTATTGTTGTGAGTTTTTAAGACCTTTTTTATGAGTTGTAATTGACATTTAGATTTTATGCTTGTTATTTTTCCACTGTGTTGGATTGAAATTTACGGTTACAAACTAAATGCCGATGTGTAAATCCAACACCCAAAACCCTAGGTTCTCGGGCGTTTCAGTTATAAGTAGTAATGTATAAGTAATTGAAGCACAACATACATGTTAAAACAACCTCACATTAAGTTTTATTTGTGTGTATATATATATAAACGACGTCGTTTACCCTTTTTGTAATTTAATAATATAATGTACTGCTTTATGAAATCCTAAATATTACGTTGCGAGGTGCTTATTTTTATTTCGATAAAAGTTTCGTTCGAAATCGGTGCCTCTTATACAATATAATTGATATTTTGTTTTTATCGTGACAAACCGAACTAATACTGTTTGAACATCTTTGGTAGTGGTACCTTCACTTTTATGGCTTCGAGTATAATTTATTTTTTTTAAATGGAGTTATATTCATAATAAAGTATCTTTTTTGTATTATAAGCTATAGCGAGCGCCGGTACCGCAATGGTACAATGATGAACCAAACTGATACCGTCCTATAAATACGGGTACCATGTCGACTCCTAGTGAACAACATTGGTACCTGTATCGGTACTATTAGATACATTATTGATATTTGTTTGTATGATTTTCGATTGATGTAAAACACGGGTCAATATTCTTTTAAGTATATCAGGGTTATATTTTTTGGGGTTCGTTTTTCAGTTATTATACCGATTATCAAGCACTAGTACCATGTCGATATTGTAATGGATTGAACCGATATCTGCTGAATTCCTGTTAACGAACTAGGCATTCCACTAGTATGCAAAGCAATTTGATTGTGTCATCTACTGCATTGAATCTCTCATTCACGAGGATGCCTTTTATGCATGGTTTGTATGTTCTAATACTATTTTTTTTAAAGTGACTCTTAAAGTTTGATAGGTGCATTACAGTATACATGATATTATGACATGTATAATAGATGTAGTAACCTTCTATCTTTTATTTTGTTCACTACTAAAAAAGGTTTTTGATGTGTAAATTGCTAATTCTGTGACGGTGTTGCGACAGAAGATGGTGTTGCTAATATTATGATTAAAACATATATATTCCATCGTAACATTAACGACAGAAAATGTTGATGAACTTGTGGATATCACAGAAACTCACGGCTGAACAGAACAAACTAAAAACAAACTTTGTTTTTGACACTTTTTATTAACTTCCAACAACATAACAAAACAGACTTGACCCCTATTTATAATAATTAACTTGCAACAAAAATAATAAGAATTCTAAACTAACAAGTACTCACGATCCTATACCAAATCCTATCTAAACAAATCAGATAAACTACAAAACTACTAATTTTCAGTCTAGTCCTCAGACTTTAAACGATCTCCGCCATCCTCCCCTTGAGATCACCCGCTCCACCACAAAAGTCCAACATTGTTGATCTTCAATACTCCCTCTCAATGTTGACTTCTTCCATGCCGATTTCAGTCCGAAACATTTTCAACTTTCCGTCGGTAAACTCTAGGTAAACATGTCGGCTTCTTAACGATGAGTGCTTACATACTTCAAGTCGATTTTCTCTTCTAATACTTTCTCCCGCATGAAGTGGTAATGAACCTCGATGTGCTTTGACCTAGCATGAAACATCTGATTTTCAGCCAACTGGATTGAAGACATATTATCACAGTGTATTACCACACTTCCTTTGACTTCATGCTTTAACTCTTCAAGTACTAAATTTAGCCAAGTAACTTCTTGAGCTGCCATAGTGGCGGCCCAATATTCTGCCTTGGTTGTGGATAACGACACCGTGGGTTGACGCTTGCTACACCAAGTTATAGCTCCTCGACTCAGCTTGAACATGTACCCCGTTGTCGACCTTCTTGTGTCCAAGTGTTATCTATTTATTGTTAAGGGTGTTCAATTGTAATTAGTATTATCTATATATAGGACCTTTGTAATCTCTTTCATTGAATAATACAATTTCAAGATTTGATTTGGTATCAGAGCGAAAAACTTGAGCATGAGGATGGCCTAGGCGTTGATGCCAAGTGTTGGAAGATGCTTTGGTAGCAGTAAAGGCAACTTTTGGACAAAACCTGAGCTAAGCAAGACGGATGGAATATAAGCCCTGTTCACTTGGTCCCGTGAGAAGGATGTTGTGTGTAGACTCGTCCTTCACAACAAAATAAGAAGCATGAAATTCAAAGAAAACGTCATTATCAACACAAAATTTTTGAACTGATAAAAGATTTCGTTGAAGTTCAGGGACATGAAGAACGTTAGAAAGGACAAGGGTTTTATTAGGTGAGTAAATTTTAGTTGAGCCAATATTTAAAATAGGTAAAGATTGACCGTTACCAACAAGGAGAGAGTCGTTACCATAGTATGCTGCAGAGTTGTCTAGACTAGCTACATCTGGAGTGCCATGATCATTAGCTCCCGTGTCAGGAAGCCAAGTGAAGCCTGACTGAGAATCAACATCTGAACGAGTTGCATAGTTGGCTTGTGATTGCATACGAGACTGATTTGATTGATTTGGACATTGAGATGGGAGGTGCCCGATGCCACAATGGTTGCAATGTCCATAAACTGTGTTTTGAGTGGAAGCCCAAGAGAATTGGCGTGTGCCATTAGTGTCTTGACCACGATCGTTTATTCGTGAGTTGCCACGTGACCCACGATATCCACGATTACCCCGATTACTATTAGATGCCCGAGAGGTAAAATAGGCCTGAGGCTGAGAATAAACTGTTGTGTTTACCGGTAAACCGATCTGATTTTGAATTTGTGCAGCCATGAGTTGAAGACTTTGAAGCTGATTCTGGAGTGCAGCAATGTTAGGTGAGTTGGTGGCGGCTGGAATGGCTGGTAGAGCAGCATTAGAAAGGTGGGCAGCCGCCAAAAAGGCCTGAGGGCTGTTGTTAGACATGTCAGATGGTAGAACCTTTGCTATCATATAGTCATGGTCACTTAGAAGACCATGGAGTTCATTGAAACTTACCGGTGGTGAACATGTTAAAAGATTGGCCTTAAGACCGTTGTACTCTTCACGAAGGCCCGCGAGAGTGAGCATGACAAGATCCTTATCTTTCATCGGTTCACCAATATTCGCTAAGGCTGTTGCATATTCTAGAGCCCGACTTAGGTATTCAACGGGGTTTTTATCACCTTTCATGGTGATTTGAAGAAATTGACTTTTAAGAGTAAATTCAAGTGAGGACGTTACCGGTGCATAGGACGTTACACTCTCGTCCACCGTCTACTACCACCGACCAAATTCAACCTACTACTATCGAACCCACTTCAGTAGCTTGGTTTTTATGGGTCCAAAACTGACCCGTCACTCTTTATTCTTAACTCAAATGGCACTATTATCTATGTACTTGTGTATCACAGGAAATCAACCTCAAGCTGTTGCGGGTATCATTCAACGTCCCAGTTCTTTATTTGCTGTCAAGGATCTTGGACAACTGCATTATATTTTGGGAATTGAAGTTCTACATCATGGTCCTGATCTTATTCTGCCTCAACGCAAATATATTATAGATATTCTTCAACGAGCAGGTCTCTCTGATTGCAAACCGGTTGCTTCTCCTATGAGTGCTCTTGATGTTTTGCTTCCTAATGATAGTCCCCTCCTTCATTACCCGTCTAAATATCGGCAAACTGTAGGTGCGCTTCAGTATGCCACTTTGTCCAGACCGGATATTGCTTTTGCAGTTAACAAAGTTTGTCAATTTATGCATGCACCTACTGAAAACCATTGGGCGACGGTCAAGCGCATTCTACGTTACCTAAAAGGAACGACTCAACTTGTTTTACTATTCCATCATAATTCAAGTTATCATCTACAAGCCTTTTCTGATTCAACATGGCCCAATCTTCAGGCTTTCTCAGATTCAGATTGGGCTGGCTGCCCTATCGATCGTCGATCCACGGGGGGATATGCTATTTATTTGGGCTCCAATCTTATTTCATGGGCTGCTAGGAAGCAACGCACCGTCTCTCGATCCTCTACAGAATCAGAGTATAAGGCTATCGCTGATACTGTAGCAGAACTGATCTGGTTAAGATCCCTCCTTCGTGAACTTGGTATGGTTGATAAACCACCGACACTTTTGGTGTGACAACCTTGGTGCGACCTATCTTTCTGCAAATCCGATTTTTCATGCGTGAACAAAGCATGTTGAAGTCGATTATCATTTTGTTCGTGAACAAGTTGCTCAAAGGATGTTGAAAGTTAACTTTATTTCTACTGATGATCAAATAGCTGATGTCTTTACAAAGCCATTGTCCACACAGAGATTCTTATCATTACGGTCCAAGTTGCAGGTCGTTCCCCGCCCTCAACTTGCGGGGGAATGTTAAACTAAGTTATTAGTTTGTCAATGTATTTATTGTTAAGGATGTTCAATTGTAATTAGTATTATCTATATATAGAACCTTTGTAATCTCTTTTATTGAATAATACAATTTCAAGATTTGATTCCAAGTCACCTGCGTAATCGGCATCATAGAAACCACTTAACTCAAGTTTCTCACCTTGATTAAATCGTACTCCCATGTTAAATGTATGCTTTACATACCGCAGTACATGTCTTATTGCATCTAGGTGTGGCTTTCTTGGAGTTTGCATATAACGACTCAAAACTCCGACTTCGAATGCTATATCAGGCCTCGTTAATGTCAGGTATATCAAACTACCAACTATTTTTCGGTACATAGTCGGGTCAACTAGTTCTTTTCCCTTATCAGCACATAATTTCATTGTACTATCCATGGGTGTGTCAATGGGTTTGCAATCGAGCATACCAAACTGAACGAGTAAATCAACACAGTACCTTTTTTGATGAAGAATGATTGCTCCCTCTTCATATTTTAACTCCAAGCCTAGGAAACGACTAAGTTTTCCAAGGTCTTTCATATAAAAACGAACACATAAGTTTTGTTTAAGTTGATTAATACCTTCTTCGTCATTTCCCGTTATGATCAAAATGTCCATGTATATCAATACTACCACTATTTTTGATCCACTGGACTTAATAAACATGCTCGCATCTGTCTTAGACATCTTGAAATCATTATGTTGCATAAACTCTCCCATTTTTCCAAACCACGCCCTTGAGGACTGTTTTAAACCGTAAATGGCTTTGTTTATTTTACATACGTGATTCGAAACATCTCCCTTAGGCTGCTTCATGTGTATCGTATGATCTAAATCACCATAAAGAAACACGTTTTTAACGTCCATTTGGTGTAACTTCCAACCCTTGCTTGCCGCTACCGCTATCAACACTGGAATCGTTGCTATTTTCGCCACGGGGCTGAAAGTTTTCTCAAAGTCAATGCCAAATTGTTGCGAGAAACCACGTGCCACCAATCGAGCTTTGTGTCTTTAGATTGACCCATATGTTCTACGTTTTATTTTAAACACCCCCCTTGCAAGATATGGGTTTAACATCTTTGGGTTAGGCACCAAAACCCATGTTTCATTCCTGTTCATGGCTTCAATTTCATCTTGCATTGCATGGATCCATTCTTCCTTCTCGCATGCCTCCTTGAACGTATTAGGTTCGGATTCTTCCACCTCGGTCACCACCACGTTAACCACATATTTTGGATTCGGTTTAGACACTTGATTCGATCTTCTTGGGCCTAATACTGGGCTATTGGAATCTGGATTTTGGGTCTGAGCATGCGTCCCAATTTGCCAAGGGCGTTGCTCATTGATTTCTTGTCTGAGACTTGAATTTGAATTTATCACCCCGTCATCCACTTCGATGGCAGATTCCTTCTCATCAAGAGTTAAATTTATCATATTGGATTCAAGTTTTTCTTTTATAAACTCCGTATCTGGTAGCAGTTCTTTATTCTCTGACCACCAAGAAGAGTTTTCGTAAAAAAACTACGTTCCTTGATACATATCATCGAGTTGAAATCGGATCACAACACCGCCACCCTTTTCTTCCCCTGTCATACCCCGTAAAGATACATGGAATGACCTTTTTCTCCATCTTGTCTCGTAATAGATTTGGCACAAACACGTAACACACGCAACCAAAAACACAAAAGAGTGTTACATTTGGCTTTCGATTCAACAGCTTCTCATATGGCGATACATAACCGTGGTTTTGTGGAGGTAATCTATTAATTACATGGGCCGATATTTGCATGTCTTAAGCCCAAAAACGACCAGGCACATTCTTTGCATGCATGACGCTTCTACATGTTTCTACAAGATGGCGATTCTTTCTTTCGGACACGCCATTTTGTTGAGGCGTGTCTGGACATGTGAGTTGTCGCCGAATCTTGTTTTCTCTTAGATAGGTATCAAACACGGTAGCTAGATATTCACCACCATTATTTGACCTTAAACACTTTATTTTATTTCCCGTAAGCCTCTCTGCTTCATCTTTAAACGCCTTGAACTTCTCGAAAACTTCCGATTTTTCTTTTAAAAGATATGCCCATGTATACCGGGAGAAATCGTCAATGAAGGTTACCATATATCTCAGACCTTTTATTGACGGTTGTTTTACGGGACCAAATACATCTGAGTGAACTATATCGAGCGGCTTCATTGTCTTGAACGTTGAGGTTTCAAACGGTTGTTGATGTGCCTTGCCATATTAACACCCATCACATACAATTTCTTTATTAATCTCGAACTCGGGTAGGCCTTGGACCAAGTCTTTTTTCATCATTAATTGAAGTTGGTCGTATCCGACATGGCTGAGACGAGCATTGCCAAAGTTCTGCCGTTTGATTATTATTTGCTTTATCGACGTACGATGACTCAGTATCGTTTCGTTTTCCTTTCAAGGTAGGAACCGATGTTGTTTCAAATTTATCAAAGACACATATATCATTGGGGCCGAAAAGAACGTACCTTCCTGTAACCGTGAGTTGTGGAACGGATAACAAGTTCTTTTTCATACCGGGTACATGAAAGACATCTTCCATTGAAAACTCCTTTCCCTTCCATGGCTTGGAAATTTTACCTCTCATATGTTGGTGATTTGGTGTTTTGATCCATCGGCAATAACAACTACATGATTTCTTGTGTATCATTTTGTTTTCCTTAACCTTTCCTTGTCTCCGGTTAAATGATTAGAACACTCATAATCAACAATAAAATCTCCAAAACTATTGGACTTGAGCTTGTTTGTGACCGTTAAAGCCTCATCTTCTATAACTTGAGCCACCATTGCTTCTGCGTCCCATGTTTCCTCTTCCTCGGTAACCATGGCTACATTCCCTTCTACTTTGGCTTCCTACAGTCTTTCGCCATGTGCCCATGTTTTCCACAATTGTAAAAGTCATATGGAAACCTCCGATTATCTTTTGATTTACCTTTGCGCTCACCCGAGCTGTCGCCACGACTTTCGCGACCCTTTTTGTTGCAGCCGGTTTATCTAGGTTTTCTCGTTTGTCTTAGGCTTACTCCATGGTTTACTGTTTCTACTCTTTCCTTTTTCCGCATAAAGAGCCTTCTCTTCTTCTGTCTTAACCTGAACGCCCCGCCAACTGTTTTGCTAAAGCCTCTTGGCCTTCTAACAGATTCTCGAATTCAATGAGGTTCGGTTGATTTGCCCAACCTTGGATGGCTGCAATGAAGCTCCTGTATTCAAGTTTCAACCCGTGTATAATAATACGTTTCATACGGGCCTCTCTTATTTTGGAATCGAGATCGCCTATTTCTCGACACAGATTCTTTATTTTCCTGAAATATTGAGACACAGATAGATATCCTTGCGAGGCGGTTAGTAGTTCTCCTTCAAGCATCTGAAGACGAGCGTCATTCTTCTTCGAAAAAAGTGCTTCGAGTGTGTCCCATGCCGCCTTCGGGTACTCGATATCTTGGAGGTGATCAAGAGTATCTTCTTCAACCGCAGTCTTGATAATAAACATAGCATGTCCTGCTTTGATCTGCCACTTACTGACTGCTCCGTTTATGTCGTTAGTGGGTTGCCGGGTATCGTTTCCGTTCGTAACCTGCCACAAATCTTGCCCTTGCAGGTAAGATTTTATGCAGGTCATCCAGGTTTTATAATTCGTTTGGTTCAACTTCTTGATTGCTCCACTTGCTTGAAAATCAGCCATACTAACTGATTGATCTTCGACTTTCTTGTTCTTTCGAGACACGTTTTGTGCTCCTGCGATCGGTAACGTTCTTCTTCGATCGGATGACTTTGATGCCTGTGAGCGAACCCAGAATCTTGTGGCCTCTGATACCACTTGATGAACTTGTAGATATCATAGAAACTCACGGCTGAACAGAACAGACTAAAAACAAACTTTGTTTTTGACACCTTTTATTAACTTCGAATAAAACGTACATACATAACAATATAGACTTGACCCCTATTTATAATAAATTAACTTGAAACAAAAGTAATAAGAATTCTAAACTAACAAGGACTCACGATCCTATACCAAATCCTATATAAACAAATTAGATAAACTACAACACTACTAATTTTTAGTTAGTCCTCAGACTTTAAACGAACTACGCCATCCTCCCCTTAAAATCACCCTGTCCACCACAAAATTCCGAACATTGTTGATCTTCAATAAGTACTTAGTGACGAATTGGAGAGGAAAGTACTATGGTTTATCTTACACGATTTGTTGATGTATATTTCATTTAAAATGTTTATTATGATATTTATTAAGTATTTGTTACTTTTATGATTGCACATATGATGAATATTTTTATCTGGTCTGCTAAAGTAATGACACATTCATTTCTATTAACAGTGAAAATGAATTAGTAACATGTCCTTATGATTTAATTTATGCACCATAGACGCACACAGTGAAACTAAATCTAGCCTTTTTAATTTTGGATTCATCGATCAATATAACACAAATCAATATAACTTTATTATGCTTATTGCTTTAATAGACATAATAATAAACTAGTAGCGACACTCCGCGCTTCGTGACAGGAATTTGGTTGGTATCGTTTTGCTTCTCTAAAGTACCGTCACTCCCTACAACAATCAAAAGAAAAAACTCAAGTCTAAAATATTTTTAGACTAAAAGAAAAAAGAATAAATAAAAAATACATTTATATAACAAAATACAAATTTTTTCTTAATAAAATTTATCTAGATAAAAATAGAGAAAATAAACTAACTTATGATATTTATAATTACATGAATATAGCAATTATAAAAAAAGAAATTTAATAAATCAAATGATCATAAAAGAGAATAATGTTGAAATGGCATAAATCTAATTAATATCAAATTATTCTCCAATCAAGTAACTATTTATGGAGGGTTATAGTCTAAATGTGTATGAAAGTGGGTGGTTGGGGGGGGGGGGGTATGAAAGGTTACATAACTTGAGTGTGTAGTAAGGGGTTATGTAGATGTGAAGTTATATATGTATGCATATATATGTGTGTAAGAGAGGCAAATGTGTTCTAGTCATTATGTCCATCGCGAGCAAGAACAATTCGAAGCCATAGCGCCTCGGGAGGCTGTGTGCCCAGGCGCTATGGAACATTATGGCGTCGGAAAACGCTCGACTACGAAAGGACTAAGAATCTTCCACAAATGTTATATTATAGGATATATTATTCTCATCCCAAAATAAATGTTTATCAGATCCAATAACATAATTCTAACGGGTGGTAGCGTGTTGACATACATAACATCCAATCTAGCTCCCATATAACAAATAATAATTGATCGAATGACATAATTTCTAGGACTGAGTCCTTATGGCACCTAGATAAATATACAATAGACATAAATATGGCGCTCCATAGGTACCAGAAATGGCGACGTCGTGATCTTAGCTCACCCGCCACAGATGTTGCGCAACAAGGTGCCTTGGTCACCCCAGGTAAGGGCATTCTCGAGTCCGGAGTACAGAGATATATAGTACGCAAATACAAATTATATCATGATATCAAATTTAGGGATCAAGGACTATGCAATAAAGAATATTAACGTAATAAAACGTATTGTATGTGAAGGCATCAAGATGCACATCTGGTCTGGATAAACGAAATAGTCATGACATATAATGTAGATATCCTAATATTATCATATCCTAAGAAGTATATGAAGCTCGAAGACCAAATGTTTCATTTCATTATATGCATGTATATCTCATGGAGTAAAGGATATCGAACACACACGTTTTTAACGTAAAGATCAAATGGCCATAATAAATCCTACTCAAGCTCAAGTCCTATGTTGTACAACCAACAATATCACGGTGCTTCTACATGATAAGTTATCATTTTGTTGCCTGTTCATAAATTCCAAAAATATATGATTTATAATTTATTATATCATATCAGGTCTATAAACTTTCGGAATATAAAAATAATCATATACAATTGTAGAACACTTGTTTCAATTAAATACAGTTGTGTTTTATTCTTTGTAGGTGTTATATGAATATTTTTTTATATATGAAAATTGTGAGTATTTAAGATATTGCACAAGCTATTATCCTTAGATATTAATATTTTTCTGAAGTAGACTCTAGATGTACAAGGTTCGAACTATAGAAGTGGACTTTGATTTCAAAGATGACCGACCATATCTTGTGTGCCTATAAATCTATAATAAATGACGGTGTTTTTATTTTTTAATAATAGAAAAAGCTTTAGTGAGACGTGTCCCATGCATATTGTGTTGGTGGGGCTTGTTGCTTCAAGGCCTTGTTCATTTTAAAAGTTATGTTTATTTAATTAGGATTAAAAACTAATAATTTTTATGTTATGTTTTAAAAGCATTTATGGATTGAAACTTGTGTCCTAAAAAACAGTTGCGGATTCATAAATTATTTGCTGTGAATGCGAATGAGAACCTAAATTATTTGCTGTGAATGCGAATGAGTTGTTCAAGCATATTTTTAAAGGGTGCAATCGAATTTTTGTCTAAAAGATATACTAATTTCTTTTAAGGGACGTGTCCGTTGACCCAGGGTAGTACCTGGGTCTATCCCTGCAAACACGTAACCCAATCCAATATATATAGGGGTTATATACATCAATATTCTCAATCATGCTAATGTATGTGATTGTCACATTTGTAACTTGCATTCTTACAAGCCTATAATAATAAAATCTTTTCTACACTTATATTCTGTGTAAAAAGTAGAAATGATGCATTGATAGCTCATTGGTATCCATACTTCTAGTTAATTTGGTCCCACTTAAAATAATACAAAATTTACTTTTAAATTAGATCATTGCAAATACTATTTTACATATTTTTAAACATGCAAAGTACCAAATTATATAACCTATTTTTATATTCTGTGTAACAAGTAAATATGATGCATCTTTAGGAACTAAATTAGTAGCTATTGGTTTTTATCCATATTTCTAGTTAATTTTGTCACACTTAAATAATACAAAAAATATTTTTTTAATTAAGATAATTACAAAATATAATTTTACCTATTTTTAAACATACAAAGTATCATATTATGTAAACTATTTTTTTGGCGTTACCACATCAAGGCCTATATATGATTAAAAAATAACCACTGTTTATATATAATAAAATAAAATAAAAACTGCATTTTGATGATGTAATCTCACAACTATAAAATTTGATATAACAAAGTGGCAATGCTATAGCGGTATCTTAATGATTTGTAGGGGATGTCGTTAGTTGGAGTCTCATATGTAACAAAATATCATGCGTGAGCTAGTTGTTTTACCACAATGAACTTTCGAGAGATGAGTCACGAATTGGTAACCGTCCATGTCACTAGCGATATCTGCAATTACGGACATGGGTGGCTTTTGCCAAAGGTGTTATTCAGATGGCTGGGTTTAGTTGAATGTTAAAAAAAATCGTATTATTTACCAAATTATAGTGGGATAGGTGATTTCACGAATTTATTTCTTTAAATTGTGCTAAACTATAATAGAAAGGAAAGAAAATATCATGAAAGTAGGTCAATGAAAAAAGATATTGATTTATGAATTCAAGATTGACAAATAATGCACCAAAAAGGTCAATGAAAACATTAAAAAAATCTTGGAAAAGACTCTAGTTCTCCATAGGAATGTTGTTATTTAAATTATAGTTATTTCAAAACTAATTATAAATTTATAGTTCTTTATTCTATTTATAGTTTGTTTCGATAACACTTCATTTATATTTGAGATCTTTTTATACACAGATCTAAGTATATATTTTAAATCAAGCATAGCTTCTTTGAAAAATAAATTTCATTGTAGAGTTCACAAATTATATAACAATAATCCACACATTTGTTACATATTATTATCTTAGTTACGTATGCATGCATGATCATTATGGCACACTGCAGCTTTGAAAAGTAAACACAAACAAGCACACTCTTACAAACCCTAATTACACATATTCAGTGTCACTTCTATAAGTAAACCACAAGATATATGAGCCATTGATCCGATAGAGTTTTTTCTGCTGGAAACACCTTAATATGACGTCGGTATCTTCTAGGTTAACTTTATTTATAAGCTCCAATCGGATACAAAATCTATTCTTTATTTCATGAAAATGAATGTAGTTGTGTTTGAGATTTTCAATGTCATCATTTATCTCCAAACAAGTAACCAAGAGATGAATCTCCACCAGGAACTGATTTAACCCTAGTTGACGGCCGGCCCTATAATCAACAGAAAATATGCAACAAACAATCCAGAATATTTAGGATTTGTAGGTGGTTTATGATTCCGCCAAGAACTTTCGCGTATTTTGAAAGTTATTCCACTTCTAGTTAGTTTTTTTGTCCCCGCAAACTGCATAGAGTTTTTCACCAAATTACTTAACCCGTCAGTATTTTATCAAACTCTATGGAGTTCGCTTGTGGGGGTAGCGAAGTGGTCAGAGGTAGAAAAACTTCCAAAAATGCCTAAAAATAATTAGCTGAATCCTAAACCAGTGGTGGATACATAAATTTTTTTCCAGAGGTTCATTTTGATAGATTCTCACTATTTTTTCACAAATCATACAGGTGTCCACTAATGTTTTCCTTTTTTTTTTTCAAATCGAAGGGTTCCCCAGAACCCCAAAAAACCCCTGGATCTGCCCCTCTCCTAAACGACTTGTTAATCATAAAAAAGATATTTTCAGTAATATCCAAATAGGGTAAGAAATATTGGTGTTTTTTTACAAATGTACCCCAAATATGATGAATAAGAGACTTACAGTCACTAGAACACCTGTGAACTTATCACCATCTCCATGATAGCATACACATAAGAAGAGCCGGGGTCATCTTTCTTGGGAGGAGTTGGTGCTTTTTCCGGCGACTTGATCTCTTCCTTGTTGTCGGTGGTGCCGTATGGCGGAGTACAAACCGGATACGACGGAACCTTAGATTGATCATGTTGTTGTTGCCCTAACATGTCATCAGAACCAAACAAGTACCCTAAAGAACTTTTCCCTCCACCAGAACTTTTCCTTCTGTTCATAATTGATACCCAACCCTAAAAATCTCAGGTTTTTCTGTGTTTCTTCTTATTTTCACCCTCTAACCTAACTACATATATATAGGCATAGAAAGCATATATGATGGACACCTACCTTATACAAAATTGACGTTTAATTTCCAATTATTTTAATCATTTTCAAATGTGAATATGTAAACTTTATCAACACTTTGTTTTATTCCATTTTTGTGTTTGCTTAGGTGGCTGGGGGATTGTGTTGTTTGTTTTTATTTAACCACTTCAAATACTTTGGTGATGGACAATTTAACTACCAAAATGGCGGATGTTGACTAATTAAGGAGAACTTGTTACAAGGTTTCACCATGTTAGTTTGAGATACAATACGATAATATAAATTAATCTGATTTAGTTAACATGTTTTGTGGTGGTTTTTAGCCGTTCGTGTTTAATGTGGGACGTGTTTAATACATAACCAGTTTAAATTAATCTGATTTAGTTAACATGTTTTGTGGTGGTTTTTAGCCGTTCGTGTTTAATGTGGGACGTGTTTAATACATAACCAGTTTAAGTTGAGAACAAAACGAGAATCGCAAAGAGCATTTTATTATTCACATTTAAATCAATACGTATAGTATAAGTGTTTATGTGATTTCAATAGTTCTTACTTATGTATTGAACATCCGCTCTCGACCTCCCCAAAATTGTTATTCACTGCTTCTCTCTAAAAAGATGAAGATCACTATTGTAAACCTTCATTCTAACATGATAGAGATCACCATAACTTATATTTTTCTTTGTAACAATATGGAAAGAGAGTCACCATACTTTAATGGAAGTGATCACCTCTTAATGTTCTTAGGCAGTGATTACTTTTACAAAATTAACTAATCTAGAGGGTGAATACCTTTTGCTCTTCTTGGTAACTTGATAGTGGAGTTTAAGATCAATAACTAACAGGCTTTTTGACCTTTTGATCTTGATCTATCATTGATCTCTCTATTTGATGAAGTATACGAGGACATCACTTATGAGAGACCTGTGATTATGAGTTTTTGGATTTTCAAAAGGTTTACAAAGAGTTGGACTGAAGGTTGTTTAAATAGTCGAGAGCGAGATCGAGATATATGTGTATATATATATAGAGAGAGAGAAGTGAGCTAGGACTCTTGACAGTTATAGAATGGTGAATCGTGCATGGACTGTGATCCTCTGATCCCTTTTATTATGTGGATTATTTGATCTCATATGGTTTGCACGTATTAACAAGTGTGTGTATATATTATCATGTTCATTTGGTATGTGTTATCATGTAACACTTATGTGGATTATTTGATCTCATATGGTTTTCACGTATTGCAGCTTTACACACATGCTCATTTACACACATGCTCATTTGGTATTTATTATCATGTAACGCTAATGCTTTTTGAATTGGATGGTCGTTACAGTTTTTAAGCGCATGCAAAGATGACAATTTTATTTATATCCTAAAGAAACAAAACAGTAAACAAATAGAAAAACATATAGACCTACCTTAGTGATAATAAATTAATTAAATATACCAAATGTATATTTGCGTGTAACCCACCAAACCCTAATGTACATCCGACTCTCCCTTCCTCTTAAAAAACAATCGACGATGATCTTCTCTTTCCCTCTTCTATTTTTTGGTCGGTCGTATCTGGCAACACCGGCACCCACCCCCACCACAGACATATATGATATATGTATTTTACAAACACTTTTTAATATGAGAATAAAAAGAACTGATTTCCACATATGTTAATAAAATCAATGGTTATAAATAATAGTTTCAATTTTGTAAATAATGCAAATATTTTTATTTTT
This sequence comes from Scalesia atractyloides, assembly GCA_947069175.1. Classification (NCBI taxonomy): domain Eukaryota; kingdom Viridiplantae; phylum Streptophyta; class Magnoliopsida; order Asterales; family Asteraceae; genus Scalesia; species Scalesia atractyloides. The sequence continues at coordinate 88,584,740 of CAMTDV010000008.1, forward strand.
AATATCAAATGGGCATTTTGAAGATTTTTTTAAGAGTTTTAAATCTAACCATTAATTATTCCCTCTCAGACTATTATGTCTAAATTTATCCTACATATATCAAAATTTATTCTACATAAATCCTACAATACATATCTAAATTTATATATCCTACACATATCAAACTATATCTTACATATACCTTACACATATTAAAATTTATCCTACAATACATATCTAAATTTGTATATTCTACATATTATCATCAATCACACGTGATATGTGTAAGACAAATGTAAGATAAGGTACGATACATAGGATATGTGTAGAATAAAATTCGATATATGTAAGAAAAATTTCAATATGTATAACGTAGAATAAATTTTGATACGTATATGATAAATTTAGACATGTTTAGCATATAAAATGTGTTTGACTAAATAATTTGAGAGAAAATAATTAATGTATATATTTAAAACTCTTATAACAAAATCTCCTATACGCCCTTTTGATATAAAAAATAAAGTTAAAACCGGTTACATTATTTATAAATTGCCACCATCATATAAATTGTCGACATATGGCACACTTGTTTTATTATTAATTTATATTTAAAAATTATATAGAATTAATTTTATTATTTTAAAAACATTAATAGTAATTAAACTAAATAACACTAATAATTAAACATAATTAAAATAAAACCTAAAAATTAAACATTATTAAATAAAAATTCTAATTTTCTGCCACGTCTAAACGTGTTTGAATTCACGGTTGTGGTGGCTAAGCGCTTCGACCCACGACTCGCACAATACGATATCTTCTTCTTCGCTCCATGCGTGCCATTTTCGGATTTTTTGAAGCGGAAATGGGTAGAAAGTTAACAGAATTTTGGAAGAATTGTGAGTGTTTGTAAAAAAAAGGAAGAAGAGAGTTGTTTATATAGGGGAAGTTATTTATTTTTAATAAGTAAAATTTTCAAAATTTTAAAAACTTACCATTGACACCCAACGGCTATAACACACGCCGAATAAAAACGCGCCATGTTAACACACATATTTAAGGATGGCAATCGAACCCAAATCTTATGGGTAAACCTGAAACCCGACCCATTTGGGACGGGTTTGGGGTCGGTTAATTGGGCTTAGGAAGGGTTTGGGACTGGTTTTTATTTTTTGCAGGTTGGGACGGGTTTAGGATTTGGTGATATACCCGTTTACCCGACCCGATTACCTAATAAAGTGTATCCGTTTACTCGATTGTATATCCGATATAATATCTTTTATATTTTTAAATATGTATGTATGTGAATGTGACACATCCATATTTTATACATATAGGTACTTTATTTCATATAATTTTTTATACATATAGGTATTTTATTCCATATATATTGCAGTTATTTAATATATTTTTTAGAGTGATAATAATAAATGTAACCAATTAGTAGTTATCCAATGGGTATTGGGGCGGGCATAACCAACGGGCAATTTTTACAAATTAACGGATTTATTCGAAACCTACGGGTAAAACCGATACCCAATGGGTATTTACCCGCTAGAAACTGATGGGTTTTGAGACAAACTTATCTAACCGGGTTCGAGGTTGGGATTACCTGAACCCGTCCCAAATCCGACCTATTGCCATCCCTACACATATTGCCTCCACGCCAGTGGAAAACTCACCGTCTCTCGACCCACACCGCCCTCTGGAGAGGCAACCACGCTGGTTTTCCATCCCTTAGCGTATGTGTATCTACTCATTTCATAATGTTACACATTAGTATTTACAAGTTATTTTCATAATATAATACGATAAATGAACATATCATAACAAACTTATCTAAGGCAACCATATATGTACCACATAAAAATGTTTTGTCGGATACAAGTAGCACACTTAAGACCCTAGACATCATTATTAGCTTTCACAAATAACACAACAAAATATTAAATTCAATGGCGGAGCTTTAACAAAAATTCGGTAAAGACCGAGCTGTCAAATCAAACTTGGTAGGGACCGAACTCTTAAAAATCCAATATTTTATACTAGAAAAATATTTTTTTCACAAATTTTCGATAACACTAACACTACGAGCAAAAAAACCGATAGAGGCAGGGGCACCCCCGCGCCACCATTAACCTCTGCTCTTGATCAAACTTACCTTCTCATAGTTCTTTTTTAAAGACAATTTCATTTAATTATGTAGTACGACTTAAACTTAATACTTCCAACCCTAAATATTTTTTAAGAGTTTGTCTTTATCAGTATACCACCAACCCCATTAATTACCTTTTCATAGTTGCCACTTCCAGAAATATGGGCAATACCAATAAATATCTTGTATTACTCTTACCTGAAAACATTTATAACCTATAATAATACTACAAAATTATAACTTAACTTAAAATATATATCTTTTGATATCTTTACACGATGATTAGATAAAATAAACAAAAGTAACAATAGCTGATGACATGACAATAAAATACAATGCAATATGTGATAAGGCATATTGCGTGCAAACGATTCAAAACAAAGTCTAAATGATTAACACAATAAGACAAACTACTTTTTAATTTCAACTATTCATCACCAACTGTATACACTAGCTTCTTTTATCAAATAACTACAAAATTCATCATACATCTCTTGAACATACACTTGCCATTTATACATTCAAATAAGTTAAATCAACGCGATTGATCCCAATCCAAATCATGCTGTTTAGCACGATTCTTAACTCACAAACAGAGACGGAACTTAAACTTTTAAACTGTGTTATTGATTGGAGGGGGGTCCTCATTCCAATGAAGTTTCATCCATGCCCACAAGAAGGCAATGGCCTGAATTTCCCCAAGGATCTAGTCAATTCGCATTCTTTTACTTGAAAACACCAAGTTGTTCTGACTTTTCCAAATGACACAATGTTAATTAGCACTGTTTTACCAGAGAACCAAGTTGTTGTTCAGACTTTTTCAAATGACACCACAAGGCATCAAGATAATCGCTTGAACCACTCATTGCTTGAAATGGTCAATCCTAGAGTTCTTATTAATACACAAAAGATCTCTAGTTGAGAATGCAAATATCGATAGAATTTTACACCACTCAATAACCTTGTTCCATGGTCGTTGGTCCTCGGTATATGTTACATTTGTGAAGTCCATCGAGGGTAGGTAATTGACCTTGCTCCGTCTTCCTTCCGAAAGTATTTTTCTCGAAACCCATTTTATCCATTCAAAGGGTTAGAAAGGCACTACATGCATAGACAATAGTCTTTTACATGATTACACGGAGAAGAATCCATAATAGCCATTTGTCCCAACATCTCATTTCATCGTTACATCTCGTAGCTCAGTTGGGGAAGGGGACCCCTCCACCCCAATGAAGTTTCACCCATGCTTACAAGAAGGCAGTGGTCTGAATTCCCCCCAAGATCTAGTTAATTAGCACTCTTTTACTAGAGAACACCAAGCTGTTGTTCAGACTTTTCCAGATGACACCACAAGGCACCAAGATAATCGCTTGAACCACTCATTGCTTGAAATGGTCAATCCTAGAGTTCTTATTAATACACAAAAGATCTCTAGTTGAGAATGAAAATATTGATGGAATTTTACACCACTCACTAACCTTGTTCCATGGTCGTTGGTCCTCGGTATATGTTACATTTTGTGAAGTCCATCGAGGGTAGGTAATCGATCTTGCCCAGTCTTCCCTTCGAAAGCATTTTTTTCGGAACCCATTTTATCCATTCGAAGGGGGTAGAAAAGCACTGCATGCATGGACAATAGTATTTTACATGATTTCACTGAAAAGGATCCCTTATACCTAATTGTCCCAACATCACATTTCATCGTTCCATTTCTTGTAGCTCAGTTGGGGGGGGGGGGGGGGACCCCTCCTTACCCCAATGAAGTTCCCCCCATGCCCATAAGTAGGCAGTGGTCTGAATTTCCCCAAGGATCTAGTTAAATAGCACTCTTTTACAAGAGAACACGAAGTTGGTCAATCCCAGAGTTCTTATGAATACACAGAATATCTCTAGTTGAGAATGCAAATATTGATTAAATTTTACACCACTTACTAACCTTGCTCCATAGTACTATAATGACATAACACAATGTGAAGAGATGATCTGAAGTCTCCTCGTTCTCTCCACATGACCAACAAGTCGTTGGTCCTTAGTATGTGTTACATTTGTAAGTCCATTGATGGTAGGTAATTGATCTTGCTCAGGCTTTCATTCGAAAGTTTTTTTTCAAAACGTATTTTAGCATTCGAAGGGGGTAGAAAGGCACTGCATGTATGGACAATAGTCTTCTACATGATTTCCTTGAGAGGGATCCATTATACCACTTGTCCCAATTCTTATAGCCCAGTTGTTCTCTCGTCCAATCACACACCCAATCCAAAGATTGATTGTGTCTTTTTGACTCTCATAACTCCTATTACATTATTTTTAGCCTCCAAGGTAATAAAAAGGTAAGAAATCCTTCAATGGTATCACCTAACCAATAACCAATCCAAAAGCAAGTGGACATGCCATTGCCTAATTCACCCTTTAGCAAACCACTAACCTGAATGTTGGAATTCCATATCTCTTTCTCCACTTTGCTCTAGATTGAAAGTGTATCACCGTGACCACTCTTTTCCATAGACTGCCCTCTTGGTTTTTGTATCTCCAACACTACTTCATGAGAAGGCTAACATTTATGCCTTGTATCGAGCCTCTATCGATCTCACCTTATCTCAAGAACCAATGACATGATCCTAACATACCCAACTTTGTTTTAGTTCTCTCTTTGTCCCCTCCCTTAAAGAACCTCATTCTAAGACCCTATAAGACTTCAACACACTAGCCTGATGGGTTGGTAATTTTCAACTCTTAACCGATTTAATTATGCGTATTTGTGTGAGATATATTCTTGAACTGCACTACTTTGATATGGTTTATGATTTGCAGGCCTTCACATGCTTAAAGTGTGTTTGGGAGGCTTCTTGAGTCATTATGATCGAAGACGGATGAACCAAGAGCAAGAAAAGAGGCAAAATTGAACCAAACACTACGCTAAAAATACTCAAAACTTCATTTAGGCATATCCTGAGCTATAAAGTGAGTTTCGGGGCTTATAATATATGCAGTTGGGGTAGTTCGATGAGACTATAACACTCGTGTAAAACGGGTTCCAAAAACCCGCTCCATTTGAGAATCTAGAATTGAAAGTTCGTTGCGCATTTAATGGTGTTACTTTAATATATGCGATAACTTATATTTAATAGATATTACATAACTAAAATTAGTAATTAATAAAAAGAATAAATATTAAAAACACTAACATTGTAAATTAAAAATAAAAGAGAGTAACCGGGAATTGAACCCGGGTCTCCCATATGAACACACACACAAAACACCACTACACTGCACACACATATCTGATATAAACCAGAATTAAATGGATTTTATATTGAACCAACTTTGTAAAACCCATTTCAAATAGTCGATGGTAACGGCTGTACCCACCCAGTCTTATCATCAATCTTCATCATTCTTGCAAAATTAATCTTAGAAACGTTTTAAAATATGTGATTAAGCATAATCATTGGGTCAAGATCGGTTACAAATCATCCGGTCATAAACTCTTTTGGCCGAAACCGAAAGAAGCATGAAATCAACTCAAATAACCTTCAACTATAAATAGAGATCTCTACACCTCTGTAGAACTCGCTCACCCTCACAAAAGCATCTTACAAATTCTCTATTTCGAAATTATACTTCTCCGGAGTTACACTCATTCGCCGGAAAATCTCGCCGGAGCTCAGGAAAACCACTCGGATTGGTACATCCTACACTCTTATTCTTTACTGTTCAAATATAATCTTGTCTGAAATTAAGTTTTAAAACATCTCAGATCGAATCGGTTTCTAAATCATCTTCTGTGTTTAAAACGTAGAAGATGAACTGAAATGTGTATATATCAGAAATAAAAATTGGTTTACACATCGGGTTAGACACACAGTCCAGTGGTGGAGTGTGTGCATTTTAACTAAAAGGTCATGGGTTCGAGTCGTGTGCTTGATGCCGAATTCCTTATATAAAACAACATTTTTACAACTTATATATAAAACCGTTTAGATAATACTTAAGTATAATTAAAATCCTAGAATAACCAGGTTAAACACCCAACCCAGTTGGTAGGGCTGGGTGCAAACAACACCAAGGTCGCGGGTTCGAAACACATCTCTCACACCGGTTCATTAATTTAAAAACCTTTATAAATTAAATAAATTCTGGTATAATCTAATGAGTATATAAGAGTAACTAAAATCAGTATACCAACGGGTTAGACACGTAGCTCAGTTGGAAGAGCTACGTGCACGTAAACGGGAGGTCACGAGTTCGAATCTCACCACACGCAGCCAAACTCACCCATTGAACCGTCAGACCAACCGTCAGACCCCCCCTTGTCAGGTCTGACAAGGTTTTTTTTATTATTTTTTTATTTTATTTTATATATTATTTTTGTATTTATATTCTAGTTAATAAAACAATTAAAAATACTTATAGATACAATTCGAAGGTTTTAAAATCTCAATAAATACCACAAAAATAACCTAAAAATCTAACAAAAAGTATTAAATCAAAATATTACTTTTTATATATTTATCAAATTATTGCGTTATTATTTAGGTTAGTCTCCTTCGTCGGTTAAATCCTCAATTCGTGCACACTCTTCATCAATCAAGAAAACGCACCCACTGTGAGTGAATCTTTACAAATTCCCCTTTTTTATTCACGTTTTGAGGTGTATCATGTGTCGTTTCATATATTTCGTTTATTCAAACACTTGTGCTATTACCATTATATGATCTAACGTGTGATGTAAATGTTACTTGTTGTATTGTGTGCTTACATTTATGTCAGTTGCGTGAAATCATTCATTAGGCCCATCAGTTCCTCTTGGGATACGAGTTGAGCATCAGGTGCCTCATTAGATCGGCTCCGTTTGATTGAGCCTTGATCTCATTTGTTCCTCATTTGGCATGCTTATGTGTGCATTGATTGAGAATATGTGGTTTGTGGTTAGATTTACATATACCGTTACTCATACTTGGTTTATGCACATTTTTATTTAAATAATCAATATAACTAATTCTTTCACATGTTTAAATGAGATTCACGCGCCAACTTTTGTTGACCAAAAACCCTATTTTTACACATGATACAGGTGGACATGTTGAAGCAAGGAACATATAGGAATTTGCCTTAGAAGAAAAATAAAGAGTTCATGAACGTTGTGTATAGAACATGTTGTGCTTGTATGTTTATTATAATTTCTCCTTTAAATTGGAAATAATAAATATGAAACTTTATAGTAAATGTCATGAGCTTTGATGAAAACCCAATCATGCCCCGACTACCATTTTCACTACGGGTCAGGGTGTGATAGAGACAAACCCAAATATGATATTTTGAAGACTTGAAAGTAGGGGCAAACGCTCTCCCCCATGTGTCAGCCACGTGAAATTGCGTGAGGTGGTCCAAAAGTTCGCGTCAGGCACCCCTGACGCGTTAACACTTTCTGGAAGGCATTGGCACCACCCCGCACTCGTCGCTGGTGCCTGGCCTGCTGTAGAATTAGGTGTTTGATGAAGTTTGGGAGTTAATTTGAATTTTAATTGGGGGTTACTCATTATTTCGACTTTCTTTGACACTTGACTTGTTCCTCTTCATTCTAATCCATCCCTAATCATTCTCTAAGACCCAATCAACGAAATAACACCGAAGATTGAAGATTTGAGCATGATTCTAACCACGATGCAAGGCTAATTTCCTCAAATTATCCCATGGTGAAGATTGTAAGTAGACTAGGGTTTTATTTTCACATTTAGTTTGATAGAAACACTTGTTTAGTCTTTTGATTGTGAAATTGATGCAAATCATTTGTTAGTTTGGTTATGAATTCATGATTGTTAATGTTTTTCTTGCATCATAAACATTGTGAAAAATAATGGCTATTGGTTTTGATTTGTATTAGGGTTTTGTGTAGGATTAACCTAGATTCATGAAACCTAGTTTTGTCCAAATGTTTTATAAGTGTGAATGTATAAGAATATTGATTAGCCTTTTTCACAAACTAAAAACATTATTAGAATTCCCAACTTGATGAAACCATTTGTATGAATTAACCCTAGTTGCTTGCTAATCTGAACCAAGGTGTGATTGTTTTTACCATATTGTTTACAATCATCATAGTTAACCATTTTTTATAATCATCGAGTTGAATTACAATTGTTATTGTTTCACACAACCTTAAATCACTTTGTAATTCATCTTTTAAACAAACTTCTAAAAGAAAAATGGCAACCTTCATAAATAACATTATTACAAGTGACCCGTTAATCAACTAGGCCTAAACATCGACCACAAACTCTTCGTGGTTCGACACATCTCTTACCACTAGCTATCAAGTTAAAGGTACTAAGGAACTCTCTTTAACTTATCTTTGACCGGACTTCGACAATTCGATCAGAGCCTTATATAGTGAAAAAAATTACAATTGTAGTTTGTCTATAACTGACTTCAACAAGGTCACACTACACCAATGCCTTGCTTGGTTGATGTTTACACGTATAATTATCCCAAGATACTTGCAAGGGAACTTACCAACATTACAAATGATAACACTCACCTCATTTTCCACCACTGTTTTGTCTACTTTGAGCCCGAATAAGCTAGATTTTTGTGATTTAACTCCACATCAGAAATAAGGTGGAAACAACTAATTAACCTTATTACATTCTGATGTTAGAGTCATCTCATTCTCCCATGAAAATTACATCATCCGCATACAACAAGCGAGAAAAAGATGGCCTGTTATTTGGTAAGTTTATGCCCCTAATGATCCCCAACGAAACAACCTTTGTAATAAAAACCGTTAAAGCCTCTATAGCAATGATACATGTAAATACGGACAATGTGTCACCTTGTATAACCCCACAATAACATTGGTACTCAGGTTCGGCGATCCATTAACTAGTACCAAGGCTCTTGAAGATTTTAGATTCCCTGCACCCAAATCCTCCATAAATCCGAAACCCCATTTGTTGAAGAATGGAATCTATAAAAACCCAACTTATAGTGTCATATGCCTTCTCTATGTCAATTTCAAATAAGAAAGCTTGAGTCTTCGATCTTTTCACCCACGAAATCATTCCATTTTTTTAGATCAATAGTTTTTTTTTTGGTATTCTTAGTATATAGTTGCTCTTGCATTTGTATTAAAATACCCTTGAATTAAAAATAACTGAAACAAAAACTCTCTTTCAAGAAATCTCTGTCTTTCTCTTCTGTCTCTCCTAGATCTTCTCTAACTCTCTCGGCCTCCCTTTAAGATGGTGTTTGTGTCAAATAAGAAATTACGATAACAAATCACATAGTTTAATTATCCACATACGAATTTGTAATGTACAACTTAATAATGCATAGCATGTGCTAAAGTCCCTAATTTCCTCCGGTTCGACCCTCGACAACAATGAGTTTGGTTTAAATCATTGGTGGTTTGGCAATCAATTTCCACGTCGATTCAAGATATTGAAGCATTAGGTGCGAACACAAACCTAAAAAGGTCTTAGTTTTTTTTTTTTTAAAACCCAAATCAATGAAGATGATGAAGATTGAGATCTTATTGTCCTTAAATCAAAACCTAGAACAATGCCAGCTACAAGTTAACAAAAACCAAACACCATAGAATAATTGAACCTTTGAGGAGGATTCAGGGTCAATTTAAAGATCGTACCCAAAACACTACACATCACTTTCCTTCATGTTGTCATTTGGGGTCTCACATTCTTCATTGATCTCGTGACGATTTGTAATTGATTTGCAGATGAGGTTTAGTGGGATGGACAATGACAAGAAAAAAGCAGAGAGGGGATGGAATTGAAAGAGAATGAAAAGGGGATTTAGGTCTTTTCACTAAGGATTATGTTTTAAGTTAAACTCACTAATCAAATATCATCTTAAAGAAAGAGAGCCTAGAGAGTTAGAGAAAATGTGGGAGAGATATAGAGTGAGTTCTTGAAAGAGAGTTTTGACTTTAGTTATTTTTAATTCAAGGCTATATTAGTACAATATGCATTAATGTTTGTACCTTAAACAAAAGACCAAAATGCCCTTTCATTTCTCAAAATAAATAAACAGTGTTAAAAGCTTGGATGATCATTAAAACTAAGATGAAACTTTTGGATTGTGAGTGCAAGAAATAAAACAATTGGACATAAATTGTTTGTTTGGCCAAACCTTAATGATAAAAAATAGTTTACAATTTCTTTGTTGTATGATTTTGTTGTACCATAATGGATTAAAACTTAGCACTTCTTTGTTGCATTTTGGTGCTTGTCGAAAATTCAAGAAGTAAAAACCGAATAAATGGCAAAAAGAAAAAAAAACCAGCTAAATGAGTAAACTTGAAAATTTAAGTTTTAGTTAAGAAAACCATAAATACTCATCCTACACTCTAATTTTAATAAAATAAATACAAATGAGTAAATTTAATACATTTAGCTTTAAGAAAGGGATATCTTAAAGGAATATATGTAATTTATTTTCTGTACTGAATATATATGTAATTTAATTTCTCAAAGTTAAAAGAACTTAAATTCTTGGTGTTTCAATTTAGAAATCTAAAATAAGAAAGTGATGGCATTTAGCAAATTCAGCAAAAAATAAATAAATAACAAACACTCTTGTGTGGATTACATGAAGGGACGTTTCCTTAGTGAAAATAATGTTTATTGGTGTTCAATCAAGAAAAGGTAAGCTTTCCAGCGCCAATCATTCAAATAATAATAGATTTATGGAATCCAAGTATCTTTTAATGCATATTAGTTTAAATAGATGAACTAAATCTAATACTAAATAATACATCACTCTCCACCACAAGATTTAAACATCACCATTTATAAGGGTAACACCTTACACGTCATAGTTTGTATTAAAGAAAACATGCATATTCTTTTAATCTCATAAATTTATGTCTAAACTTTTGGATGTAAGATTGTAAATGAGTCGAACGTTTAACGAGCCTGTTGTGAATAAATGTGTTCAGTTCTAATGATAATATTTAAGAAACACAATGATCCTAGTTTTGATATGGTTGAAATTAGGAATTTGTGTAATTTTTTAAGACCGTTTGCAACTAACCCCAATACCCAGTAAGCCTTCCTAAGACGGGATGTCAATCAACCATACTGATTTGACGCTCCAAACACTATCAAGGAGGAAACCCACCACTATGGGAAAACCCCCTTGAATCCTCACCCCCATACCATTGTGCCTAAATTAACCATCACCCACATACCATTGTACCAGATGCCTTTGGTGGGAATTTGTGTGATTAGATGGTTGTAAGTAAATATGCATATACCATATACACTTACGCACTTACGTGAACACTTAATGTATAATATGTTGATAAAGTCTTAGAAGCTTAATTGATAATGAATTAGTTAAGTATTAATCAAGATCAACAATCAACAAATGCAAGAATTAACAAGTTCAAAAATCATCAAGTGAAACATTCACAAAGTGTAACACATTGCCATATTCAAAGGTGATAGATCAAAGCTACAACAATTGATGAAGAATTGAAGATACACAGATTAAGAATGACAGAACATCTCCAAATAGTCAAAGATTCAAGAAAGTGATTGGAAATCAGAGATACAAATTATTTAATTAAAGACAAAATATAAAAAAAATTCATTTTCTTATAAAATTATTAAACAAAAGTCCCAGTTGAACAAAACTAGTTAATTATCAATCGGATGCATTTTAAATTTTAAAATGTAAGTATTTAGTTGGTTTCTTTCCATATAAGGCATGTAATCATAGTTGGAGACAAAGTGTTGCAAAAAATTAAAAGAAAACAATCATGCTTTACCAAATCTTAACCCATGCTTGAAAACTAAGATAAAAAAGATATGCGTGATTGATAAGTTAAAAAATAAGAGGTATAGGTGTGAGAAAAGTGTTTGTAGCCATTTATAACCGTTACACAACGTTCAAGAGTTAAAACAAACGAGAAGTCAAATCAGACAATCCACGGTCGATTGGATCGACCGCCAAGTTGGCTATTGTCTTTTCCTTGTTTGTTATGCTCTGTCTATAAATATAAGCTAACCTCAAACTTTTACACTTACCTCTTTTGTTCTAAACTTTCTAAATAATATTCTAAGATATATCTCTTTAGTTCCATTGATATTTCCACATCAAAACAAATAGAGATTCAAGATTAAGAGAAATAGAAAAAAAGAAGAGTTTCCACAACTAAACATTATTTATAGTTGCGTATTATTAGCTTGTAAATTTGTTGCTGTGAGAAATTCATAAAGGGCATCACTAAGCTTGTTTAGTGATTAGAGAGAGTGGTGATCACTACCACTTGAAATTAGTGAGACGTAGAAGGTGATCACTTCCTTGGAAATAGTGAGACGTTTATACAAACTGTCACTACCTTTTCTTAGTGAGAGGCTTGTGTAACGAGTATCCTTACTAGATTAAGGGAGACGACTGGTGTAGAAACTCTAGATTGGAGGATCGGGGAGAAGACGTAGAGAAATTACTTAACATCTCTTGAACCTATTTAAATCGGTTTTATCATTCCTTCCCTTAATTCTTACATATTTGCATATATTATTGTTTATAGCTTATAAGAATATTGTTGGATTTATAACAAGTGAGAAAGCAAGTAAAACTAGTGTTTAACAAAGAAATTTTAAGAAAATCTATTCACCCCCTCTAATTTTCTACAAAGCCATTTATGAACAGTTTGGCAGGGAAGTTCATTTACGTTCGTTTATTTAATAAATCAATGGACATGAATGAGGAATTCCTTTGATTAATTAAATGAACGAACATGAAAAGAGTTAACATTTGCTCAATTGGGTTCGTGCACGTTTGATAATGTGTTAGTTTATATTTGTTTATTTACGCTCGTTTGTTAACATCGTTAATATTCTATCTTCGGTTATTAAAGGTGTATAATAATTTAAAAGAAATTAATTCATTGTCCATCGTTTAAACATCTTATATTCATTTTGGGATAACTATGTCTAGATGACTATACCAAGTACTTAACTTTACATTTGTTTTTGGTGATTGTATTTTATTGGGATAAGTATGTCTAGATAACTATACCAAGTACTTAAACTTTACATTTGTTTTTGTTGATTATATTTTATGTTTTATCTTTTTAATAGTTATATGTTCATTTGTGTTTGTATTTGTTTATGAAATTAAAGAACGTACACAAATGAAATCATTTCATTAATGAACGAATACAAACACGAAATTTTGTTCAGTTGTGTATTCGTAAATCGTTCATTTATCCGATAAAATATTAAGGAACGAACATGAACAATACAACTCTGGTTCGGCTCGTTCACACCCATGCCCGGATGTATATAGGACACTTAAGAAAATATAGTTGGACCCACTAATATATAGACATCCTAGTTTTTTGAAGACAACTCACTCCCACACTAAATTTACTCTTAAATCTAAATTAATGTCCATTCTAAGACTAGAACCCTCACCACTTAAGGAGGAAACATTAGTACCCTTCATAATTGTTGCTACCCCTTTTTGACTATAATTACAAAAATGTTAATAGTTCATTACGTATTTAGTTTTTAAGTAAAAATGTAATGAACGTACTTATTTCTAAACATAAATGGATGGTTTTCTAAAGGACATGCTCATCATCTGAAACATAAATTATATCCATGTTACTAATATTATTATTGACCTCATTATTAAACTACATACACAACTCAAACCATCTCATATAGAAGTGTAAATCGTTTAGGTTTGACGGGTTGAATTCTTCAACCTTAACCTGACTCGTATACTTATTCGTGTCATGTCGTGTCGAACCAACTTATACTCGTGTTGTGTTCTTGTCGTGTTTCATGTCAGCTTATTTTATGTACATTTACATGAGTAATATGTAGCGACTTAGTAACACCTAAACAATCAATTAATCCGGTTCATGTGAAACTTTTTTTAATTTGTGTAGTTATCTCACATTCCGAATTAACATACTTGGGTTTATATATTTAGCGCGAGATTAGAATAAGAGACTGTGAATAATTGACAGCTAAACTAATAGAATAAAATTGTTGGAAATGAATAGTGGATTATGTTGTGTTATTATAATTGTTTTTGTATAGTTATCTCTCATCCCCAAATTAACAAACTTAGGTTTATATATTTGGCTCTAGATTAAAATAGGCGAATGCGAATAATCGGAGAATTGACAAGTCGGGCTAATAAAATAGAATTGTTAAAAGTGAACATGAGATAAAAATGTTTGAAAGGGAAATTAAATAATTTTACTTTAAAAGCTAATAATCAAAATATTTAACTTTGTATTAAAGTCTAACATAACCCTTATTATGGTTAAAGACAATGTTTTCTCACATCAAGGAGTAACCCTTTGTAGAATCAAGTTCCAACATGTATCTCAAGTTAGAGGATACAAAGACAACACTACTTCCAAAATCCTATTATGATGACGATTGAGGAGTTGGACCTCATAGATGATGTAGCTTTTCTTTCTTTCTTTCCTTTTTGTTTCTTTTCTAGGCCTGTTTATGTGCTAGCCCAAATTGATATTGGTAACCAGCCCAAATTTTAGTAAATACTTGAGAGGTAAAAATAAATAACATATTATCACTAAAATTGAATTATCCTCTCTTTGTCACAAGTTCTTTTTTTTTATAACAATAGTTAATTGTGTGGTAAGTTCCTATAGTTTATATAAAGTAACAATGTCAGGTATTAATAATTTAAATTCACATTCTAAGGTATCAACTTTTAATTTTGTAACAACCTGGGATACTAAGACTAATATATGTTTGTTTTTTTATTAGGTTCAAGGGCATTTAAGTCATTTTACATCTAAAGAATTAATTATGTAACTATATGATTAAGGAAGGACTGTTTTGTAATTTAAAAAAAAAATATTTTTATACTATGATTGAAATGTAACTAAGTTTAGAAGCTCTTTATATCATATTCACCCGGTAACATTCGAAACTTAGATAACCCTAATTAATTATTGTCACAAACTGATATGTCATTTATGTTAAATATAAAACTTTTAAGTAATTAAACATAATAAACATAATAATAATAACAATAGTAGTAGTAGAAGATTGTGTTTCATCAGTAAATAAACATATTAATATGGTATTTTATAACATTATGAGAAAAAAAAGAATTAGAAAGTAAATAAATCACAATAATTAGAAAGTAAATAAATCGTATCTCTTCGTGTGTTCAACTTCAAGCTACACCACCACGCACCTCCTGCGCGCAAGCTTTCCAAATCTCCGATTAATCACCTATTAATGGGATTTTCTTTTTACCGTGACCATGATACTATCCAGTTCGCAGTCATTTTAGAAACCAACATCACCATTGATATAAACCCTCAAATATGTCTGTTTCGTTTCATTCCGAATCCCACACCTGAGTTCACGCTACATCACCACACACCGCCTCCGGTGCTTCTTCCTACCCGCACCAGCCATCTCACACTCCTTTTGTTGACGCCACCGTAGTTTTGACATGACAAACCCAAAAGGCATGATAGGAAAATGAGCCCGATCATGATATATATATATATATATATATATATATATATATATAGGTTCATGTGAGAAAATTTAAAAGTGTGAGAAGGGTAAGAAGGAATACGATTGTGCCATGTGTCCTCTTTTTTTTTTTTTAGAGATTTTGGGTATAATGGTAATTTCATTAATATAAATCTATTCTTGGTAATTATTCTATATAACCGCAAATCAGTTATAATTGGAGATAATCAATTCGATTTTGTGGAACATGTTGATAAAATCGCAGGATCATATTTGTTTCAAAAGGCAGCAATATTCGATTTCAATTTATACGTGATTGTCGATCCATCATCGATAACACATACCGGGTTAGATCGATTTGTTACGATTTCTATTGAAAAACGCTGCATTCATATGGAGAATCTTGGATCAGGTATGTTTTCGTATGGTGATCGTCTGTATTAGATTGCGGGTTGTTACATATTTTTTTTGTTTTATTGTCATCTGAATGTAGTGCATGGTGTTATTTGTTCATGTATCGTATTTTGTTTTGTTATTCAGTTTATTCATTTATATGCATAAACAATCTTGTTGAAACCGTGTGTGTATGTGCTTACAGGAGGTGGTGTTATTTCTTTATAGGAATTCATGTTGTATTTTTTTTTATATCATGTGGTGTTATTTATGTTATAACCAATTTTTCGTGCATGGTGTTTTTTTAATGGGTAAATGTGCTGATACAGTTGGGTTCATTTATAAGTGTTTTTTAATACAGTTCTGTTATGTTCATGGTATTTTTGAAATACAATTGTGTTCCGTCATGGTGTTTTTATCTGGTATACGTGGTTTTTTACAATACAGTACTGTTCTCTGCGTGGTGTTTTACAATACAGTTATGTTCTGTTCATGGTGTTTTTAAATACAGTTGTTCCTTCATGGTGTTTTTATCTAGTATATGTGGTGTTATTACAATACAGGACTGGTACTGCATGGTGCTTTTAAAATACAGGTCTGTTGTATTTTCTGCGTAGCTATGGTGTTATTTATGTTAGATGTGGTGTTATTTTATAGGGTCTAATAATTACCAGCCTGTTGGGCGTCCACGTTTGTCTCCTAATTCTGGTAAGAGGACTTTTTTACCTGAGGTGGAAGATTCGCTTAGGCCGAGAGAGAAGATGACGTTCAACACACTGAATAATGCATTCCTCTTTTATTAAAAGTACGCGATGGCTACATGATTTACTGCCAGAAAGTCTTCCCAATATAAGCAGCAGGATGTTGTTAAATCCAAATACTTTGTTTGCTCAAAGGAAGGGACCAAACCTTTTAAGGTGATCGATTCTTCTAAAGTGGTCGACACATCAGACATAGGCTCAAAAAGGAAATCTACTCGTCGGGTCCCTTCTATTAGGACTGGCTGCAAGGCACGTATGTGCCTAAAGCTTAATGGGATGAATTTATATGAGGTATATTATTTCAAGGAGGAACATAACCACTCTTTTGTTGCTGATGAGGACAGGTATTTACTCCCCGTTAACCGAGGATTGAATTATACCCAAGAGCAAGCGGTTAATGCTTTTAGTGCGATAAATATTGGACATGTGAAAGCATTTAATATAATGAGGACATTGTATGGTGGTTTTGACAAAGTTGGGGCAACCAAATCCGATTTCAAGAATTTTAAGCGAGATATAAACATGTACATATCTGAGTTTGATGCTGACATGATGATTAAACGGTTGTTGAGAAAGAAAGAGTACATGCCAAACTTTTCAATGGAGTATACAACTTCTGAAGATGGCATACTAAGGGCTTTGTTCTGGGCAGATGAGGAGGCCAAGTGGAATTTTTCAGTTTTCGGTGACGTTGTGTCATTTGATGCAACATATCGGCGTAACAAGTTTGTTTACTATTCAATATTGTTGATTGTTTTTTTTATAAAATTCGTTTTTAGATTTATATAAAAGTTTTTTATATGGTTTTTTTTGTGTTAGGTACAAGATGATGTTCATACCATTTACCGGTATCGACAACCATAATCGTAATGTTACACTTGGATGGCGCTATAATAGGGAACGAAACCGCTGAAACGTATAGTTGGTTGCTTAGGGTTTTTCGTGAATCTTTTGGTCGTGCTCCTCCGGTGGTTGTGACCGACCAAGATCCAGCCATGAAGAAGGCTATTGAAGATACATGGCCTGAGAGTAGGCATAGGTTATGCATGTGGCATATAATGGACAAGCTTATTGTTAAGGTGTTTTTGCTTATTCAATCTATTATTTTTGCTTCATTTTTGTTGAGTTGTATTTATTTTTTTCAAATTTTTTTCAATTGTGTTTTTAGGTTGGCCCTACGATTTGCAATAGTACAGATTTTAAGAGGAGGTTGTGTTCCATTGTGTGGACCGATTCTATACTGCCCGAGAAGTTTGAAAGCGAATGGGGCACCATAATGAATGATTTTAATCTTTCCGAGCATGAATGGTTACAGTCTATTTATCAGATAAGGGGTAGTTGGATACCGGCGTATTATCGTGATCAGTACATGTCTGGGCTCATGCGTACATCATCTCGTTCAGAGAGTGAGAACCATTTTTTGGACAGTTTTGCAACCCGGAGTGCACCCTTGTCGAATTTTTGGGCCATTTTGACTCTGCAATTGAAGCTCAAAGACATGAGCATAGGAAGAACGACCACGACACTAGAAACACGATTGCTGATATATGGGCTGTAGACTTTGCGTTGGAGGAGGAAGCTGCGAGGTTATACACAAGCACTATTTTTTTGATGTCCAATTGGAGATACAAAACGGTATTCATAGATGTGCTATTGGAAAGTGGGAAAATATCGATGACTTCGTTAAATTTTTTTGGAAGGATTGGGAACAACCATGCACCACTTTCTTCGAGGTATACAATAGGCTTTTTATTTCTTTGCTTTGTTTTCATTTTTCTTTAATTATATTTTTTGATCCGGTATATGAATTAGTATGGTGTCATTTGTTTAATCGATTTTTATTTTTTTGTAACAATTTATATTTTTTGTTGCGACCTATAGGTAACGGTGCGGGAGGCCGACATGAATATATACTGTACATGCAAAAGATTCGAACAGTTTGGGTTGTTGTGCTCACACATATTATGCGTGCTTCGGATGCTTGACGTGACGGAATTCCCTCAACGATATAAACTTAGATGTTGGATGAGGGAGGCTGTTACCAATAGTTCTCCTGGTGTTATTTTAGGTATGAATGAGGACGAAAATCGGTATAACGAAGTAAATCGGGTTGTACGTGAGATAACACAATGTACATAGTCGGTTATTAACAAACTTGTTAACAATTTCGATGCATTGTGCTCATTTAGGGATCATGTGGTTCAGTATTTCGATTCAGCTGACGAGGCAGTCGGGAGTGCACCTTGTAAGAGTCGTAGGGAAAGATTTGTTGAAATAACCGGCAAAACCCAACCATCTACAGTTACTGTTCGTGTCCCCGTTGGAATTAGATTTAAAGGTATGGGTAAGCCGAAACGGATGAAGTCTAAACGTAAAATTGCAAGAAGTCAAACTGGTAATAAGAGACGTCGTTGTCAAAATTGCTTTAGGTACGGTCACAACAGACGTACATGTAAACACCCTACAAGGAAACAAGAAGACGTTAGTTCCGAGGAAGACCGGGGTGAAGAGGTGGCCGAATCTGACGAGGATGAAGCAGACGACGATGAAGTAAACGAGGATGAAGCAGACGAGGACGAAGCTGATGATTAGGGATTGTCAGATAAGTCATTTTTATTTTTGTGTTTGTTCACAGTGGTTTTCGGTTGAATGACTATACTTCAATATTTAAGTCGAAACGTTATACACTTGTTTTTTGGTTATGTAGTGATGAGTTTTTTTATTACGGACGAATGTTTAAAAGGGTACATATTGCATATTGGTATAGCAATTTTTTTTGTTAATGTATATAAATGATTTTGTGTTTTTTTATATATCGTATGGTGTTTTTGTCGTTTTGGTTATTTTGTTGTTCCTTTTTTTAAAGTGAGATTTTTAGCCAACTAAATAGGGTTATGACATGAGTTATAACAATTTATATGGTTTTATTATTTTTGTCGTATGTCTAACGGTGTTTTGTTTTCAACCATATATTTTCGTGACATTCGCTAATTCCGTTTGACATGAACGAGATGAAACTAGTTTCCTGTAGCAAAACATTAGACAAAGTAATTAAAAAGAAAAATAATAACAAAACACAAAAGGAATGATCAAATTTCACACCATTTGTTCTAGCCCGAAAAAACCTCATGAAATGTTCATACTTCACACAATTGTTTAGAGTAACCAAATTGAAAATGGACCAATTGGATTAACTTGTTTGAAATCTACATTATACCATCCAACCTGCGACAAATTCTTTGTAGTGTGTTTTCCTCGAGCTTCAATCTTTCGTCCTCGTCCAAACAAGCAAACTCTCTAACTTCTGCCTCTACAACCCCTCGTACTGAGTTCACCTCACTAAGAAGTATTTTTGATACATATTTCCTCCGTAGATCAGTGATTTCCCTTCTTTGATTATCCAAAACTTCCCCTTTTTCTCTCTGACGATAGTCCACATTTCCAATCTTTCACGCTTGTTCCTATATAAGTCAAAAGACATCTGTTCTCATAAGCAGATAAAATAATGCGCATATACATATATGTTTTCTAAATTTTATCGGGGAATCGTATAGCTTACCGTTGTAGGTCTCCATATGCCGCATTAAGAAAATTCCGCAATCGGTACGTTAAACAGGGTCTGCCATGGGAATTCCATTCTCACGGGTATGGTAACCTTTAGTTTATCAGCTACTGTTGGCTGTATACGGCTTAGGAAACCACAAAAGGCACTTATCTGAAATAATACATTCGGTAATACATTATTGTTCTTTGTTTGATATATAAATATAGTTTTGTATATTTTTTAGATGTACGTACCATTTTTTCGACCGTCCCACCGTACCTTTCTTCTAAACCAGTGTCACCCTCTATGTTGTCAATGATTATTATTTGGGTTGTTGACAAGTTGAAAAAAAGTAGAAAGTAGTGCTCCCCATTCAAGATAGGGATGTACACCCTCTCGAAACCTTTAAATGCCTTTAGTTCCGTACCGTCGAGTACATACTTCATGTTCTCTACAAACCTTGTTATTCGGTCCTTTTCTGGTAAGTCGAACTCCTTTTCAAGCTGCATATGTTTAATTTTTTAAAAGAAAAAAAGTTAAGTTAGAAGATATGGTGTTATTTCATAACCAATATCCGAATTTTCATACCGTTATGACAGAATAACACCTTTAGTTCATTTAGGCTTTATCTATAGGGATTCATATAATTTATACAACATGCAGGCTTACGACTGTCTTACCAATGATGTAACTATTTTCATGTTAATTTTTCATATAAAACTGATAACATGTTTTCACTTGTTAAATCCCTTTAACGGGTGTTATTTCAGCTCCAAAGCAAATGTTATTTTAGTTTACAATAACCGAGTTTTACATACTCTTATAACTGTACAATAATCCATTTAACGACATGGTGTTAAATCCGTTTAACGACATGGTGTTATTTCAAGATAATTCTTTCGGACTTTTAATTACACCGTACAATAATCAATAAAGAACACATACCAACATTCCAACATTGCAGAACAACTTTGGGGCCGTTCCCATCTTCCTCAGTCTCTCCTCGTAGTTCAATACCACAGCCCATGCGCTGATCACATCAATATGTACCGTGACGCCCGGTACCATCGATTCGAACGGTGACCTCATCACCGAAACTTGACCTCTATTGCTGAAAATCACATCCCTACAACACGAGATAATTATTTTAAATAAATAATGTTTAATGAAAAAGTTTAAGGTACATGAATACGTACCACGCGTTACGCACTCCGCAGATAATACATCGTGGTACGACTTCTTCTGACTTCTCCCGTCCAGCCCACAACGAAACTATGCGGCTGACATATGGGGACCGTAGCGTTGGTGGCAAAATTATTGTCCTTTTTGGGCATGGTGTTTTTCCGGGCATCGCAGATCGACCCCCCTCAACAGTTTTTTCATGAACCCAAACACTGTCAAGTTTTTTTGACAGGTTAACTGCCTCAAGGCCTGATACATTGAACCTTGGTTGGGGTGTCTTTGTTGTATCCACTGCGTCTATCGCTGCCTCTACCTCTGCCACAAATGATGACGTCATTGGTGAAAAGGAAGGTTTTTTGTGACATAGGTTCATGTTTTCTCGTATTTGGAGTAGTGTTATTACTGGTTAATGTTACAATACCTTCACGATGCTTGACATCTTGTGTTCTCGCCTCATCCGCTTGTAGATATTTCAACTTCATTTTATTCCATGTCAATGCCTTTTCCTTCAACTTCTCACTATTGGGATACAATGTGCAGGATTCTGTAATCGTATCATTTATGCTACGAACGCATTCTTCAAAATCACGGAACAACTTATCCAAAATATTGCATTTATCCTGTTTCAAAATCCGTTTTAAACAACATAATTTTGTAAAACAATATATTGTATCATTATTTTTTGGTCAACATATTGTTTTTTTTTACCTCATCAGATTCTTTTGCAGATGCGGATGGGGGCGATTGTGTGTCTCCGTACTGCGACACCATCGGCACACGAAATGATCCATCTGGACCTACAAGCATGGCACACGTTTGGGTGTCAGTTTGCATCAGAAAGTAGTCCGCACAATGCTTGTATATACCAAGGTGTTCGTCATCATCTTCAATAGGTGTAGTACCTTTAACCATCTTTTTATTTTCCCTTCCACTGATCTCGTCCGATCCATGTTTCCTTTTCTCTCCCTTTATTGCTGAATCAACATCCTCGATTGATATCTCAGTACGCTCCATCTCTGAAGCCAACTCCTCAAACATGTCATCCGTTGCTAACCCAATCAGAGCCGAACCATGTGTTGCAGGTATCCTTTTTTTCTCTATTGCATAGGCCATCGGCAAAGTTTTATTGAAAGATGTTTAGTACAGTTTCCACAATTATCAAATGCATGATTTTTTCTTGTTTATGTTTTATTTAGTATTAACTTACCATCAACAAAAGCATTGGGCCCCTGAAATGATCCTCGTCTCCGTGCCACGATCTCTTCATTCGGAGGCATGTAACCATGTAAGCACACCAATCGAAACTTATTTTCAACTTCAGATTTTAGGCACGGAAGATACCGGACATTAACTAAGTTGTTGCTTGTCGTTTCACCTAGAAATGAAAAGTATAAAACTATAAAATTCAGAACAAATAACCGTTCGTAGTCGTCTATGCTCAATATGTGCATCATCAGTTGCAATGGAGACAATCTTTTTCCTTGTACATCCTTAAATTGACCCCTAAACTCCTTCATAACTTCACAACTCCTCTTGTTTGCCTTCGTTTGTTCAACCAACACATTTTCCACACGAGGCAGCTTGAATATGCGGTATACAAGGTCTGCATTAATAGGTATCAGACAGTTGTTTCCTATATTCAAAACACGCATCTGGGTCGTAATTTGTGACCAACCAGTGTGCGATGGCGGTGGGGACACCAGTAACTTGATGGCTGAAAATTGATCCAAACACGATCTTGTAAACCCTTTCTCTTTGTTTCGCACTCAAACCACCTGTTAGATTTAACAAATTGTCGATAGAAACCTTTGGCATGATTCTTGTCCCCGTATAGGGCTTGTAAGGTTGTGAGTGTTTTTGTCGCTTGGTATGAATCGGCGATTTTTTGGCTATTCGTTTACCTGGTGGGGTGTCAACAAAGTTATCGTCCAGGTCGGACGATGACTTTGAATCACCTTCTCAGGCTTCTTTATTGTTAGCTTCGATTCTACATTAAACAAACAAAGTATTAGCGAGAACCGCACAACATAGACATTTAGCTCATTATAATGTTCAATGATAAAATGCATACCATTTGTGGTAGTCCCTGTAACCAGCCATCTCGCAGTCGATTTGAACTGCTTCCCTGGTGGTGGCAATATTTTCGTTGTTTTTTGTTCTGCTTGACGTGGCATTTCCCTGGCGGGGGCTTCTTATTTATCATTTCCCTCTCCGTCTGAATCCGAACACACGATAGCAGTATCTTGGGTGTTCTTGTATATGGAGTGGTACATTTTGGTTCGTAGCCGATTGCTTTTTCTAACTGCATAGTACACGCGTGCGACAAAATGTATTATAACCATAGTTTTTTGTGACGAATGTGTTATACCAAATGTCATATAACCCCAGGTTAGAGAGCAAATCACTATTAAATACAAAAATAAAAAAAATTTGAAGACAACCACTGTACTGCTGTATGAACTGCTGTATGAATGGAGGATCATCAATAACAAACATACCAAATCACTAACTAACACCCCTTAAATTCATATAAAGAAATACAGACCAAATCACGATTTCAAACAAAAAATTACTACGAAGGTATAACACCACAATTTTGTAGTTATTGGACAAATAACACCCTTTACTCATATGAAAGACAATTTCAACTCTTATAAAGAAATAACATCGTAATGCAGTTAATGGACAAATAACACCAATCAGACAAATCCTAAGTTTTTGTGATGCTTGTTCTATAGAAGGCATACATATACTGGGCAAATAACACCCTACACTTCTATCAAATTTCATATAACAGATAAACAACACCCAGCACTACTATAATATTTCATATAATGGATAAATAACACCATGCGCTCCTATAAAACTTCAGATAATGGATAAATAACACCCTGCACTCCTTTAAAATCTCAAATAATGTTCAAATATCACCTTGCACTCCTATAAAATCTCAAATAATGTTCAAATAACACCCTGCACTAATATAAAGTTTCATACACTGGACAAATATCACCCTGCACTCCTATTAAATCTCAAATAATGTTCAAATAACACCCTGCACTAATATAAAGTTTCATACACTGTTTCATATAAAGGACAAATAACACCCTGCACTCCTATAAAACTTCAGATAATGGACAAATAACACCCTGAACTCCTTTAAAATCTCAAATAATGTTCAAATATAATACTGCACTACTATAAAATCTCAACTAATGTTCAAACAACACCCTGCACTAATATAAAGTTTTCATACACTGGACAAATATCACCCTGCACTCCTATAAAATCTCAATTAATGTTCAAATAACACCCTGCACTAGTATAAAGTTTCATAAACTGTTTCATATACTGGACAATAACACCCTACACTACTATAAAATCTCAAATAATGTTCAAATATCAACCTGCGCTACTATAAAATCTCAAATAATGTTCAAATAACACCCTGTACTACTATAAAGTTTCATACACTAGACAAATAACACCCTACACTGCTATAACGTTTCATTCAGTTGACAAATAACATCCCTGCACTACTATAAAGTTTCATACACTGGGGCAAATAACACCCTGCACTACTATAAAGTTTCATATAATGGACAAATAACACCCTGCACTACTATGAATGCATATAATGGACAAATAGACCATAAAACTTCAGAAAGACACCATAACATTCTTAAAGCCACCATAAAGCAGAAACACTAAATCATACAATGCAGACTTGTTATTTTAATGAATATGGATTAAATCGAACTCCGTTGATAAAAAGAAAACCAAAACCTTAATAACTAACTGGAAAACACCATACAAGCTTCATTTTGTTGAAATTCAGCAACTTTTCAAAAACCTTAATCTTAACAACTAAAGGAATAAGCAGTACCTCAATACAATGTTCGAATACGACTAAAAACACTCTGATTTCGTAGCACATTACTTACCTGAACGTGATTTTGAAGTTTTCCCCATCGATGCAGTGTTCTTCGTCTTCTCCTCCTCCCAATCGACAATAAAGGGAACTTTAATTTTCCTCATTCCGTAGACTGTGATCTTTTGCGATTACAAATGATTTGAAGATTGATGCTGAAGATTGTTATCCCTGAAAATTCTCCGTAATTTTCGAAGAACTAATTGTGATTGTTGGAGGTTTTGATTCGGTTTCTATTTGAAAGGGTGACAAATAGTCTAAAACACCCCTGAACGATCAATTTGGTTTTAATGGTTTGACACTATATTTACAATAATGCCACTATGATCTCAACCATTAGATTTTTAATCTAATGGTTGATATTTTTTCTTAACCTTCTCACACTTTTAAATTTTCTCACAATAACCTTACCATATATATATATATATATATATATATATATATATATATATATATATATATATATAGTGGAGAGTTCAAATGAGAAAATGGAGAGAGAAAGAGCAGATGGATTCTATCCCCTATATCGAACACTCATTCCTATCTATTGATAGAAAGATCTTCGTCAAATAAAAGAATAACTTTTAAACCAATAGAAATTCTCCATTTACTTCATTTAATGTGTCTATTTAATATTATGAAAAATGACATATAGGTAAATCTATAATTGTCATTCATTAGCTAATTAATTAAACTTGTAACTCATTTTTTTAATATACTTTTTCAAGATAAAATAATTTATGGTGAAGGACAATTTTCGACATGTGTAGGATAAATTTTAGTATGTGTAGGATAAATTTTGAAATGTGTAGGGTAAATTTACATATGTGTAGGGTAAATTCCGATAAGTATAAGATATATGTAGGATAAATTTTGAAATGTGTATGATATAATGTTTTTTTCTTTTATTAATGAGAGATAACATAATTAATGAGAGAAGTTATAAACTATTTAATGTTTTACCATTATGCTCTTTCTTATTTTTCTTCTCACATACACCGGCCCACACCCAAAATGCAACCGTTGTCAATACCATCACCCTCCCGAAACTCTTTGCCAACATTGCACCAGCTGTGGCCGTGCGGGTCACACCATTCAAACTTGTCGCACTCTGCAACGAATGAACCGCAATCAACCCCCAACCCAAACCCACCATCAGATAGTGGGTCAAGCCCAACAACCCTCACTTCTACCATCTGCACAACACATAGCCCAATCCTACTACCAACCCAACTACCCCATGATGCAACCCATGCGAGCTTGTTACAATTGTGGAGACCCAAACCACTTCAGGAACACTTGTCCACGCTTGGTGAACATCATCCATGCCCAAGCTCAAGCGAACCCAGTAAAACAAGCTAACCAAGCTCATCCACCTGCCAGAGGAAGAGCTTTCAACATCAATGCCAACCAAGCTAGGGCTGACAACAACGTGGTTAACGGTACGTTTCTCATCAATGGTAGTTATGCATCCATGTTATTCGATACTGGCGCGGATAAGAGTTTTGTGTCCTTAGAATTCGAACCTATCCTCAACCAAACTCGTGATAATCTCATGGAATCTCTAACGATGGAAGTTGCTGACGGAAAGCCCGTTTCATTAAATTCTATTATACGTGATTGTACCCTCACTCTAAACGATCACGATTTTCCAGTTGACCTCATTCCTATGAAGTTGGGAAGTTTCGATGTTATAATCGGTATGGACTGGCTCAGCCAGCATCACGTTGAAGTAGTATGCCGTGAAAAGTTCATTCGCATTCCTCTTGCAGACGGTCAGACCCTACGTATTTTTGGAGAAACCCCTTCTAAAGGACTCAAATTAATGTCCTGCCTTCAAGCCCGAAAATATCTCCGCAAGAACTATGTCGCATTCCTAACTCACGTCGTCAAAAAGGGAAACAAGGAGAAGAAACTCGAAGATATACCAGTTGTGAAAGAATTCCCACAAGTCTTTCCCGACGACATCTCAGGACTCCCTCCTATGAGAGAAGTCGAATTTCGCATCGATCTTGTACCTGGCGCTACACCAATCGCAAAATCTCCTTATAGGTTAGCCCCATCCGAAATGCAAGAGCTGGCCAGTCAACTGCAAGAGCTGACTGACAAAGGATTCATACGTCCTAGCTCCTCGCCTTGGGGTGCACCTGTTCTTTTTGTGAAGAAGAAAGATGGAACGTTTCGCATGTGCATTGATTATAGAGAACTCAACAAGCTAACGGTTAAAAATTGCTATCCACTACCTCGCATCGATGACCTCCTAGACCAACTTCAAGGCGCCAGCTGCTTTTCAAAAATCGACCTTCGTTCTGGTTATCATCATCTGAGAGTACATGAAGAAGATATCCCAAAGACCGCTTTCCGGACTCGTTGTTGTCATTACGAATTCATGGTCATGCCATTCGGTTTAACCAACGCCCCCGCTGTCTTCATGGATCTAATGAATAGGGTATGCAAACCCTACCTCGACCGTTTCGTCATAGTCTTCATCGACGATATTCTTATCTACTCCAAGTCTAAATCCGATCATGAGCGACACCTTCGACTCATCCTTACACTTTTAAGGACTGAAAAGCTCTACGCTAAGTTCTAGAAAATGCGAATTCTGGTTAAGAGAAGTACAATTCCTTGGACATGTCGTCAATGACAAGGGAATACATGTCGATCCTTCAAAAATCAAGGCAGTGCAAGAATGGCAAGCGCCACGTACCCCTACCGAAGTAAGGTCATTTCTTGGTTTGGCTGGTTACTATCGCCGCTTCATTGCCAATTTTTCCCGTATTGCTGTACCATTCACGGCTTTGACTCATAAAGGAAAACCCTTCATATGGGGATCTAAACAAGAAGAAGCCTTCCAAACTCTAAAGCAAAAACTTTATGACGCATCTATCCTCACACTCCCTGAAGGGTGCGATGACTTTGTGGTATATTGCGACGCATCAGGGCAAGGGCTAGGCTGTGTATTAATGCAAAGAGGAAAAGTGATAGCCTATGCTTCTAGGCAACTCAAAGTTCATGAGAAGAATTACACCACCCACGACCTGGAACTTGGAGCCGTTGTGTTCGCTCTCAAGATATGGAGACATTACCTCTATGGTACCAAGTGTGAAATATACACTGACCACAAAAGTCTCCAACATATCTTCAACCAAAAGGAGTTGAATATGAGGCAACGAAGATGGGTCGAACTTCTTAACGACTACGACTGTGAAATTTGGTATCATCCTGGCAAGGCAAACGTGGTGGCTAATGCACTCAGTCGAAAAGGTTAGGCGAACTCCATTCGTCTTCTATGTTCGCAAATCATAACCGACATCAAAGATCGAATCCGAGCAGCTCAACATGTGTCTGTAATAGAAAATGACGTACGCGATGAGCTGTCATGTGGAGCTGAACTCAAAATCGAAGCCAAATCCGACGATATTCTATACTATTTAAATCGCATATGGATTCCTAATCGCGATAACCTTCGTGATTTCCTCATGAATGAGGCGCACAAAACATGGTACTCTGTACACCCAGGGGCCGACAAGATGTATCAAGACCTACGATACACCTACTGGTGGCCTGGCATGAAAAAGGATATCGCTATTTCTGTTTCCAAGTGCCTTACCTGTTCCAAAGTAAAAGCTGAAC
The DNA here is from genome assembly GCA_947069175.1 of Scalesia atractyloides. Lineage (NCBI taxonomy): Eukaryota > Viridiplantae > Streptophyta > Magnoliopsida > Asterales > Asteraceae > Scalesia > Scalesia atractyloides. Next base: position 88,613,832 of record CAMTDV010000008.1, read on the forward strand.
ATCAAAGACCTTCAGGACTTCTAGTCCAACCTGAAATACATGTATGGAAGTGGAAAACATAACCATGGACTTCATTACCGGGTTACCTCGCACCTCCAGTGGGTATGACACCATATGGGTAATCATTGATCGTCTTACAAAATCAGCTCACTTCATACCGATTCGCGAGGACTTCAAAAATGAGAAGTTAGCTCGTATCAACATCAGCGAGATCGTAAGCCGTCATGGTGTACCTTTAAGCATCATTTCAGACCGTGATGGTCGTTTCACTTCAAGAACATGGCGAGCCGTACAAACCGCCTTGGGTACACGATTAGACCTCAGTACCGCTTTTCATCCTCAAACTGATGGACAATCTGAACGCACCATCCAAACTCTTGAAGACATGCTTCGAGCATGTGTCATAGACTTCAAAGGGAATTGGGACGCTCATCTACCATTAGTTGAATTTTCGTACAACAATAGCTATCATTCAAGTATCAGCATGGCTCCTTTCGAAGCTTTACATGGTCGTAAGTGCCGATCTCCGATATGTTGGCACGAAATTGGGGAATCACAAATCACCGGTCCAGAATTAATTCAAGAAACAACCGACAAGGTCATTCAAATTCGAAACAATCTTCTAGCGGCTCAAAGTCGTCAAAAGAGTTATGCAGACAAACGACGAAAGCCCTTGGAGTTTGGCATTGGTGATCAAGTACTTTTAAAAGTATCACCGTGGAAGGGAGTGATTCGTTTTGGCCAGAAGGGCAAGCTAGAACCACGCTACGTAGGACCTTTCAAGATACTCGAAAGAGTAGGTCCTGTAGCATACAAGCTTGACCTACCAGAAGAGCTCAACAGAATTCATCCCACATTCCACGTATCAAACTTGAAGAAGTGCATCGCCGATGAAAACCTCCATATTCCTCTAGAAGACATTCAAGTCGATGAATCTATGCACTTCATTGAAAGACCAGTAGAAATCATGGACTTCGGAGAGAAGCGTTTAAGACGAAGTCGTATTCCAATTGTCAGAGTACGTTGGGAGTCAAAACGAGGACCCGAGTTTACTTGGGAACGTGAAGACTCAATGCGCGAAAAATACCCGCATCTTTTTCATGTTACCACTACTACTTAAATTTCGGGATGAAATTTTTAAAAGCAGGGGATACTGTAACATTCGTCAAAAAACGGATTTCCAAACCCGCTTCGTTTATCAATCAAATACTCAGTTATAAGTTTCGTTGCGTATTTATGGTTCGTATTAATTTTAAACAATACATAATTAATAAATATATTAGAATTTAAAAACCATAATTCATAATTAATAATAAATCGTGAATAAAAAATAAAATGGAGACGCCGGGTTTCGAACCCAGGTCGCCCACAAATCCAAACACACAACACACCGCTCCGCCACACATTGTTTTTGTAATAAACACGGAAACAAATAGGATTTATAATAAAACCGAAAAGTCAAATCTGCAATCAGCGCGCCCAGAACTCGCACTCACCGGAAAAAACCGACGTTCCGCGATTTTGGCTACCTTTCCTTTGACTGAAACGCACAATTTAATCTCGACGCCAGTTATAACTGTTGCCGACAGTCAATTTCGGTTGTAACCCGCGGAAAACCTTTGACCGCGAACCTTAACCTCGATTCAAACCCAATTCAGCTGTTCATCCCTATAAATACTCACTCAAACATCTCGTAAACCTTTCGCTCTCAACTGCACTTTCTTTCCGAAGTTGCATTTCCTCAAAAGCTCGTCGCCGAAGATTTCCAATTTCGCCGGAACATCGCCAGAATCGTTGATCAGAAAACCGTATTCGTTCATCAGACGGTATAACTGTCTAAACTTCTCTGCTATCTTTTGATTTATACTTTAATTGTTCAAACCAATGATCAAAACTGTTAAAACAGTTCACTTAGCCAGAATCCGCAAATCAGAACCGACGAATTTTGCCGGAAAATCTGAAGAAGGCACTCTGTGTTGGTACATCTTATTCCTTAATTTCCTTCGTCTATTTCAATTCAATCACTTATAAGCGTTTTTGGTCAATTAAACAAACAGTCGGTTTCACTGTTCGGTGATTCGATAAGTGAAGAAGATGAAGTTAAAACATGTGTATTAGTATAATTAAAATCGGGTATATAACCGGGTTAGACACACAGTCCAGCGGTGGACTGTTTGCACAAACAATACACACGTCCCGAGTTCGAATCGCACACGTACCGACTTTCAGAAATAAAACCAACATTTTTTAAACTTAATCATATCAAGTCACAGAATGTTTATAAGAGTAATATAATCCATAAAGTTAAACAGATTTGACACACAGCCCAACTGGTTGGGCTGTGCGCATTCGAACCGAAGGACCCGAGTTCGACTCCGAGTCCCTGCAGCCGGTTCGGCCATATAAATCAGTTTTAATAAAAAATCAAATAAGTTTAAAATTAATTAGTATATAAATATAATTAAAACAGAGAATATTTCGGGTTAGACACGTAGCTTAGTTGGTAGAGCTGCGTGCACGTAGACGAGAGGTCCCGAGTTCGAACCTCACTCAGCGCATATAAAAACACAGTCCGACCAGTCAACGGTCAACGGTCAAAAAGTCAATTTTTTTATTTCTTTTTATTTATTTATTTAATTAGAAAATTATTTAAAAATACTTAAAAATAAGATTTTTAAAGTTAGAAAACTTCCTTAAACTCACAAAAATAAATCTAAAAATCCCATTAAGAGTATGAATTAAAAGTATTAATCTCAAATAAAATCCATTTATTTACCGAATCATTTCGTTATTATTTTAGGTTAGTTTTTCCCTCGTCGATCAAATCCTAAAATTCGTGCGCATCCAACGTCATCAAAGAACGCACCCAATGTGAGTGAATCAATATCAATTCCCCGTTTTAATCATGTTTTGGGGTGTATCATGTGTCGTTTAATTCTTTATTATATTTAAACACTTGTGCATACATCATATCCGTGATCAAATGTGTATCAAATATGTATCAATTGTTGTGTGGATTTTATGTAGTTTGTGTTTATCATTTTCAGTGCACGCATTTCATTAGGCCCATCAGTTCCCCATGGGTGACGGGTTGAGCATCAGGTGCCTCATAAGATCGGCTCCGTTTGATTGAGCCTTGATCTCACATTCATCATCATTCATATCATATACTCATTCAAAGTGGTTTCTGTTTGTTTACTTATATATGTTTGCTCACATGTGATTATTGCACAAATTTTTCATATTAAATAAAACAAGAAATTAATGACAATGTTTTATCAAGGTTCACTCGCCAACTTTTGTTGACCCAAAATATCCCCCGTTTTACACATGATACATGTGATCCAGCTGAGGCAAGAAACACATAGGAAGGCCTAGAAGAATAAACCAATTTAAGCTTTGGATTATTTACATAGTTTCATTTCCTTGTAATTGTATGAATTTTGATTTGGATATTTAAGTTGTAATTTGAATTTAATAAATATGAAACATTTTAGTAAACATCATGAGCTTTGGTGATGACCCAATTATGCCCCGACTCTTATTCCGTTGCGGGTCGGGGTGTGACAAATCTGTCACACCCTCAAATTCCACTTGCGGGGTTTTACCTCGAGGCGGGTGACCGACCAGGATCTAGCCACTAATCATGTTGAATAAACCATTTAAAATAATAAAAGCATCACTATCAACATGATTAGCGATAAGGTTTTAATTTGTTTAAAAGACAGTTTGTGTTGCAACGGAAAATAAAGTTAAAAACCAACAAGAACTTAAAACTACAAGTTAGATAAATGTTCAAAACAATACGCTTAAATGAACCACCCACTCCGGCCGATTGCAATGCCCGTCCAAAGCTGTACCTACTGACCTGCAAAGCATGCAACTACGAGTCAACAATAAAGTTGGCGAAGTCACAAAATTTGAGTTTAGTAAAAGTAAAGTTCACAACGTTTTGATTTAAGTATGACTCGGGTAGCTAACCCTCATCATATGACTAAACTATTGTACCGAATGTTGACGTTTCATTTGTGCCCTCAATAATGTCTATCAACACTAAAGCAAGAGTGAAGGTTAGAAGTTCACGCCCGGCCTCCAGCATGGTGTGAGGTTTGTCAAACCTAATAGCGCTATCAACTAATACCCCGCGTATACCCACCCGACAATCTAATCGGTAAAATGTAGGGACTTTCATGATAGATTTTTCGTTTAGTCTAAGTGTACTATCCACCTCCAGTGGATAGCGTATTTCAGTGGTCCACACAAGGGACGCGCGCGTAGCCCAAACTGGGGATACCGTAAAAAGTGTTGTCCCAACCCATGGACGCATGCTTTTAGAAAAGAGTTGTGAACTCACCTTAGTTTGCTCGGTAGTAAACTTGAAAGGTAGTCAGGAAATTCAATCTCAACCTGATATCTTTACCATTTCAATTAGTTTAATTTATGAATCCTACGTAGTCTAACACGTAGTCACATAATCAATCACGTTGTCATACGATTACTCATTTAGGTAAGTTTGGGCAAATGATCATCTAATTCCATATAACGCATTCATAGACACCCGTTAACGTTTCTAATAACATATAACACTTTGGTGCAACATATAAGCATATTTAAAACGTTCCCAACTACTTTTAGCTCATTACAGTTTCATTTCAGTTTCTAGGCAGTTTTCCAGAATTTATTAAAATATTAACGAACTCATAAAATTATGATATTTTAACACAACGTGTCATTTGGTCCTAGAATAATCGTGTATTTTTCTCATAACCTGAATCTTTACGGAAAAATCTGTAAAAATCATTCTCTACACCTAGGTCTGATCTACAACTTTCTTATGACAGTTTACGCCAAAAATCATTTAAAAATCATCGTTTATTCTTTTTATGAAATTCCAGTTAGAGATTTTCATGACTTCCTGGAACTTCCTACAGTAAAACTTTGAGATCATAAATCAATTTCTACATTGAGTTATGACATTCGTAATGGGCTTCAAATTCTGACGAAAAATGCAGGCTGAACCTTTGACACGAAATAAATCATTTAAAATACCAAACGACATCGAAAAAATGCGATTCCAGTTACGTTTGAAAGGTATTTTCTGAAAGTTCATCATGGACTCAAGAAACAATGGATCTTGTTAAGTTTTGACCATGTTACAGCCAACAAAAGTCGGCTGTAAAGATTTGGACAGAATCTGTTTACTTTCAACTTTTCCCAAAAACGTGTTTATGATCTTGTTTACCCCAAACCCGACCTGTACATCATGCATAACCCCAAATACATTAGATTAAACAACCAAGTATCATCAATATCAAGTTATAATCAAAATCCTAATGTTTAACTCATGAGAAACATCAAAATTGATCAAGAAAACTTACTTGTAAGCGTTAAAGGGTAATGAAATCGATCAAGCAAGCCACCTCTTGAAAGATCCAAGCAATAAATCAAAGTGGAATGGTGTTCTAAAGGCAAAATTTCGAAATTATGGTTGAGGTGGGGCTGGCATATGTATTTTGGGGATTTAGGGTTAGGTTATGTATTTTTTTAACTAATTAAAACCCATGGGTCAGCCTTTTGGTGGGCTTTTGTAACTTTTGGCTGTCGTTTTTAGCTAACACAAGTCCACTAAACCATTTTTACTAATTTTTAATCGCTCAAGTCTATAAAAAATAAAACCCACTAGTTTGTTTATAAAAATAAATACTTTTATAACGCTAGATCACACAAAACGCACATTGTTTGCAATTATGAGAAATAACTAACAAGTAGTCTATGTAATCAAATAACATATAATTCCACTAAATTATATTATTATTTCTATGTTTGCACATCCATGTTTCACCAATGTTCGGGGTCAGACTTATGTGCAGTTTGTTAATTCGGTTGATTCTCTGAATTATTATTACGTGAGTGTTCGTGTACTAACTGACACACTTAACCAAGCAATATGAAGTGAAATGCTATAATGAATGTTTTAAGTCATGTTAAAGATACCGGAGTTGTGCTAACAGAGTTAACCTAAAAAATCTAAGTTGTCACATCATCCCCTAGTTGATAGAATTTTCTTTCGAAAATTTGCAAACCGTCGCTGAAGAAGCTAGTGTGGTCGAACGTTTTCATGGGGCGTCACATATCTTACTTAGAAAAAAAAAACACCACCTTATTGTGGAGGATGATAGTCATTATGACTAATTAATTAGTCAAAGATAATAATAAATGAGATTAGAGAAAAACTATTTAATGTTTTACAATTGTACCCTTTGTTCTTTTTCTTATCAATTTAATTTTTTTCTTAAATGAACCCCCTATATATATAGACACACACGGATGGGTTAAAATCATAACCATCTTGAGTTGTGAGAACCGTGAGAACTAGGTCATCCATTTTTCCAAAAAAAAAATTTTCTCAAAAGTCATAAAAAGATTCAGTAATAAAAAATTTAATGTCGCATACTCACATTTACATGAGGCGTAAAAAATCTATTTATCTTCATGCAAAATTTATACGAGTGCGTAAAAACACTTTTTTTACAGATGTGTTTATAATATTTTCATCTACGTTTGTGCAAAAAAAAATTTGGCCCAACTCGCGCAGGAACAAAAAGTTCTTACAGTTCTCGCAACTCATGGGGGTTCTCATTTGAACCTTGAACCAAGCCATATATATATATATATATATATATATATATATATATATATATATATATATATATATATATATAGGCTAGGAGTTGGCTACAAATTCCAAATTATCTAAAAAGTGTAAAAAGTTATAAAACACCAAAATGTCAACCATTAAACAAGCCTAAAATCCACAAATAACAAAATAAAGATTGTTAAAGCATCATATACATGAGTTATGTTTTGTTTTTTGGATGATAAGCCTTACATCATCGAATGACAAACATTATTGTGTTTTATATTAATAGTTATACGGTTATGTGTTTGTAGTTTTTACAGACTATTATGGTTTGAATATGGTGTTTTAGTAGTCTTCACTCTGTTATTTGTGGGTTTTAGGTGTGTTATGGCTGAAATTATAGTGTTTTATAATTTGTTACATTTTTTAGGAAATTTGGACTTATAGCCGAATCCCACCACACACACACACATATGTGGGAGGGTTTATTGAAGAGCATTAAAAAAGTGAGGAACTAGGGAACCATGAATTTAACATCTTAAAAATTCAACTTAACATGTTAAAATCAAGTTTTTTTTAAATCAGTGTTTTTTCTTTTAATATAAAAAACTAAAAATATAAAAAACCTAAAAATATAAAAAATGTTTAAAAACAGTTAAAAAAGGTTAAATTATTTTACACACTTATTTATTGGAATAGCATCTACACATTTGTGTAAGGAAAAGCGCCAAAAAAAATTTTAAAAAGATTGATTTAACATGTTAAGTTGAATATTCAAGATATATTTAACATGTTAAATGCATTATTCTCCCATTCCTACTTTAATTGTGTCCCCAATGATCCTTGCACTATATATATATATATATATGGGTAAGATCAAATAAAAAGTTTATTTTGCCTAAGTACGATAAGAAGTAATATTAACCATCTATTTTTCAAATCAATGGTTAAGATGAAAATGTAGGAAAAAGAGGAGTGTAAGGGTATCTTGGGAAATCATATTTATTGACTCTCTTTACACATGCATATTTCACCCGTATTTTTTAAATGTTTATACCTTTTTTATATGATATTATTTTTTAATTAAAATTTCACCATAAAATCGAGCGTCTTTTTATCTTTAATTTGAGTACCATATTGCTTTATAAAATACGAAAACTAAAAAAACCCACAAAATGTGTTGTATTTCTATGTTTTAAGCATTTTCTGTATTGTATTTTTGTACTACATTTTTGTGCTATATTTTTTGTTCTAAATTTTTTTGTCTTAATTTTTTTTTCTAAATTTTTGGACTATATTTTTAGTGTTGAATTTTTTTGGGCTATATTTTTTTTACTGGATTATTTGTGGTATAATTTTTTGTACTGGATTTTTTTGTTGTATTATTTTTTATAAAACGAAAAGGGTGCCACATGTCATTTTCACACTTCTACTTATAAGAACCAAAATGTTTTGGTACTAAAATGCCTTTCCTTCGTACTTATAAGAAGTGACACATGTCATTATCACAATCATTCTTAGGCTACTTAGGCAGATTCCACTTTTTATTGGATATAAATAGAAGAAAGTTTAAATGAGAACGTTAAATATTATGAGAACCGTGAGAACGAATGAAAAAATCGCCACAACTTGGTCAAAAACAATTCGAATTCAAAATTTATTTTTAACTTATCATTCGAACACAATGTTAAAAAATAAATTTACACGTTTAAAATTTACATGTGTTCGTAAATATTGAAAATTTACATATGAGTAAGTTTCTCGTTTACACATGTGTAAATTTGTTGTATTTAACAAAATTTACCCTTGTAAAAATTTTAATAGAAGTGATTTTGGGAGAATAAATGAATTATTTGATGTTGTAAATTCTTTCTTTGATGTTGTATTTTAACTACAATGAAGTTTGTATTAAAAAACTTGGTTTTTGATTGGTTTTTTCATTCGTTCTCACGGTTCTCGTAATATTTAGCGTTCTCAAGATAACTCTCCCCTATGTGTGTGCATGTGTATATAGGTTGGGGTTATAGAGTGAACACTATTGTATTTGTGAACTACGTGAACAAATTCTGATCATTGATTTACATCATCAAATCGATAAATACACTAGTGTATTTTAATTAGGGGTGTGAATTTCTGACACGACCCGGAAACCCGACACGAACCTAACACGAAATTCGCGGGTTTAGGTTTCGTCTAAACGGGTTAGGGTCAGTTTCGGGTTTAACACGCGAACCCGTTTAGGTTTACGGGTCAGGTTCGGGTCAACCTGGTCGGGTTGGCGGGTTGACCCGTTTAACACATTTATACTATGTTATATTTTTTTACAATATATTTTATCTCATAAATTAAATGGGGCGTGTATTTTATGCCATGATTATAACTTAAAAGGAGAAATTAACATAGCTTTTATAATTTAAATATGATATTATTATATACATTTGTGTTTTTTAAGTAATTTTTAATTTTAATATATTAGTTTTAGAAAAAAAAGTTATAAATTCGGGTTAAACGGGTCGTGTTCGGGTCAACCCACAAAACTTCGGGTCGTGTTCGGGTTCATATATATGATACGATTTTCGGGTTCGGGTCGGGTTCGGGTTCGTGTAAAATTTTCGGGTTCGGGTCCGGTTGAACCCGCCAACCCGCGAACACGACGCGTTTAGCACCCCTAATTTTAATCATCAAATCTTGGCTATTGATTGACACTTGTGTTTACACTTATGTATTGATAATCAAGGGTTAAGATTAGTTCACTAGTGTCCACAATCAAAAGCGTTGTTCACAAAATAACCCTAATATATATATATATATGTGTGTGTGTGTGTGTGTCTGTGTGTGTGTGTGTCTGTGTGTGTTTGTTTGTTTGGTTTGATATAATGAATGATTCAGATTTAGTTTACTAATATATACTACAATTTTATAACATGTTGTGAGGTGCTTTTGACGTTTTAGACATTGGGGGCAGGGCGTTTTTTTAGACCACGAGTAGTGGTTTGGCAAACCACATGCTCTTTTTCTACATATGGCGTCCACGTCATCTTAACCAACTCATTTGATAAAAAAAAGTGTAGCAGTAAGATATTGGGCTTGTAATTGAAATAAAAATGATTGATTAGGCCAAAGCCCAATCAATCTCTCTCTATCCAGCTCGTGGCCACAACAACGAACAAAGTCCTAAATTCACTGACCACGTGAAGTGGTGGTGATGGTGTTGAGCTCGTGGTTAGCCAAATCATGTACCACTATACATGACCTTATAAAGAAACATAATTGAGTTGAGAGTAATGAGAATTTTATAACCACTTGTAGGTTGTAAATGTGTATAAAAGATAATCAGATATAAAGCAAAAGGTTTATGTGTTTATGTGGTTTCGAGATATGGGTGAATCCATGATTTTTTTTCTTTAAGAGTGACTAGTAAGGTTAAACAGCGTCAGATGATAACAAGTTGGTTATAATGTGTCAGCTTTAAAATTACATTATAACATAGAAATATAACATGGCTTTAAGTAATAACAGCAGAGGCAACCAAAATCACAATAATAAATATTACTACAACACATAAGTTTTGGGGTGTTAAATAAAGGGTGTTTCCGAACACCCAACACACACAACTTAAGAAGCTTTACCATGTAATGACAGGAGATGAAATTTAAATTGTTTCCAAAAAAGATTCAAAGTCACAGTTTTAATTGCTACCATATAATTCTTGAATCAAAACAGTAAAAAAAACAAACAACCATTCTCTCATCTTCATTCAAAAGTATCAAATGGTTGTAAGGTTTTGTGCCAAACAGTGACGGATCCAGAAATTTTTGTCAAGGGTGCAAAAAATTTGATTGAGTCAAAACAAGTCGGCATAAGATTGGATAACCAAAGTCAAGTCTAAAAAAATCGGTCGCTTCAAAACAATTTATATTTATTTACTTCATGAACAAAACTGCCTAGCCTTGTTTGAACTTATACACGTCTAAACAAGAAATTCGATTAAACACGGTAACTAACTAAATTCGATTAAACACTGTAACTAACTAAATTCAATTAACTAATCATTGACAAAAAAAAAATAGTTATTTGATCAGTTTAATTATTATGATTATATGATTGATACCTAATATTATTAGTATAGCTATAACTTTAGGTTCTTTAAAATTCAAATCAAACTAAAAGGTTAAATTTGTAACTTTAAAAAAAAACAAAAGGGGTTAACATGAAACTAGCCATTTAAAAATTAAAATTACCAAAATCAACTCCCATCTTTATGGAGTTTTTTTTTCAAACTAGTGTTGGTGGGAAAAATATTTACCATTCGTGACGTTTCAGTTGGTGAATTTGACTCAGATGTGACGCCCTTTCATCTGCAACAAGATCAAATCTCTTTGGCACCTTGTCTCTCCTTATTGAATCAAAAGCGTCCTTTTGGTAAGCCATCGCTAACCCAAACTGAATCAGAGTCTGAATCCATCCACCTCCGCTAACGCTAGTGAAACCATTGGATCATAATCGATCGTACTCCGCCAACACCATTGAAACTGTTGACTCATAATCGATAGAACTCATCTGCAACGCCATTTAAACTAATTCAATTGAATCATAGTTTTAAAATGATGGACTGAATCCATTGACTTCATCCAGACTTCGACCCCAGCCGATATCGAGGATTTCATGGTTTTAAAATAAGAATTTTGAATCATAATGGACCGAACAGAAAGGTTGAACTCTATGTAATCTCATAGTATATTTGGTTATTTTATTAACTGTTAAATGTTACACAAAATTAATTTTATGAATGATGAATTAACACTACTGTGCGCATGCAAGAATTTTAAGAACAATAGCATATTGATATTTCTTTAAATATTTTTATTTATTTACTTTATAATTAAAAGGATATTTAGCATAGTACGTTTATCTCCATTAGCTTTTAGAATACGATTTTGTATAATATTTGAGTTTATGTGATTATTTTTATTTACGTTTTCATATAGGTTTTACTCAATATCGAATTGTAAATAGTAATGTAAAAGTGATCGAAGCATAAACATACATGTCATTAAAGCTGACTTATGGTTAAGGTTTTTTTTACATTAGATGACGTTCTTTACCCTTTTTGTTATTTCAACGGTATAATGCGACGTACTTATTTTAAAGTTTTATTCAAAAGCGAATCCGTCAATATAATTGATATATGTGTTCTTTACCGTGACGAACATTCCACTGATACTGGTATTACCCGAACTGGTACCAATTGTTATTGAAACTAATGCCGGTATTCATTATTCTAGTGAGTCCAAGGACCCATCCAAACAGCATGGTCAGAATTTTGTACAAATTAATAATTCGGTTCAGAATTATGTATCACGAATTTCTAAAGCATTTTATGTGTAGAATGATGATACTGCTTGATGGGTTGATTCGAGTCACTTCAGCATTTCATGTATACAAGGATCTTCGTTGTTTTAAATACTTTCAACCAATTGAAGACGGGTCAATCATCAAGTTGGGCAATGTTGCAACTGAACCAATCAAAGGAATAAGAAGCGTGCAACTTACTTTTACTTATGGAAAATCTTTACTTTTGAACAATGTTTTGTATAGTCCAGAATTCAAAAGAATCTGTTAAGTGGCATTTGTTGAATAATTGTGATTAAAAACAAGTGTTGGAGAGTAACAAGTATATATTGTCAAGACATGGTACTTTTGAGATGTTGCTTATCGTTGTAATGACATGTTTATGTTGAATTTTAATGTTTTTTTTGTGAATGAATATGCTTGTGTTGCATCTGGTAGTGTTAATTGCATGACTTCTACAAGTTTAATTAATCAAAATTATGGCATACCAGACTAGGACATGTACATTATAAAGGGATAAAAGAAACAATGATAAATGCTATATTTGCAAGGTGAATAAAAAACTAAGAAACCTTTCATGCAACATTTTAACAGAGAAAGTAATATATTAGATTTAATACATAGCGATCTATATGATTTTCATGCTATACCATCACTATGTAATAAAAAGTATGTAGTAACGTTTATAGATGATGATACCTGATTCTGCTATGTTTATTTGTTGCATGCTAAAGATGAAGCTCTGGAAAAGTTTAACATCTACAAACAAGACGTACAGTTCTATTGGATTGGGTTGATTAAAACACGGCACACTGATAGAGGGGTGAGTATTTGGATCCAGTGTATTTCCAAACAACTGGAATAATACACCATACCACAGCTCCCTATATATCAGAACAAAATGGTGTGACAAAAAGGAAGAATAGGACTCTAAAGGCAATGGTCAATACTATGTTATCCTATTCAGACCTAAGTGAAGATTTTAGGGATGAGGCTGTGTTGACAGGCTGCTATTTGCTAAGTAGGGTTCCTAATAAAAGGAACAAGACTACACCTTTTGAGCTTTGGTATAAAAAACCACCAGAGTTGCATAAAATGAGAGTTTGGGGTTGTAGAGTTGTGGTAATGCTCACTGATCTTAAGATAAGGAATATAGGGGAAAGAGGTATAGACTACATTTTCATTGGGTATGCTGAGCATTCGTTTGCTCCCAGGTTCTATGTCATAGAACCAAATGACTATGTCCGCGCATACGGTGATTGAGACAAGAACTGAAGATTATGATAATATTATATATTCTTTTCTATACCTAGACCTAAGGATATGGTTCGAAACTCCAATAAATCTTAATTGGTTGATCAAGTGATTGATACTCCTCCAGAACCTAGGAGAAGTGTTTGAGCAAGAAAAGTTAAATCATTTGGTGATGATTTTCAACTATATTTTGTTGAAGGATGTAGAGATGAGAATCAAACTCAATATCAATATTTTTTCATTATTGAGGAAGATCCTAGAACCTATAGTGAAGCCATGACATTTCAGGATGTAACATTCTGGAAAGAAGCTATAAATAATGAGATGGACTATATTATGCAAAATAATACTTGGAAATTATCTTATCTACCCACCCTAGATATAAACCACTTGGTTGTAAATGGATCTTCAAAAAGAAGATGAAAGTATATGGTTCTATTGATAAGTTTAAAGCCTGATTGGTTATCCAAGGATCTAGAAAAAAAATATGAAGGAATACACTACTTTGACACATATGCTTCAGTAGCAGGAATATCTACTATTAGATTGTTGGTTACTTTAGCAGTAATACACAATCTTTTGATTCACCAAATGGATGTGAAAACATCTTTCTTAAATTGTGAAACAACCTGAGGTTTTGTTATGCCTGGTAATGACCAAAAGGTGTGCAAGCTTGTCAAGCCACTATATGGCTTAAAGCAAGCACCTAAACAGTGGAATCAAAAGTTTGATGATGTGGTTTTGTCTAATGGTTCTGTATTAAACCAAGCAGACAGTGTGTGTATATAGCATATTTGATGCTTCTAGAAAAAGAGTGATGATTTTCCTATATGTAGATGACATGTTGATCTTTGGTACAGACTAAGATCAAGTTGATCAAACAAAGAAATTTTTGTCATATTGCTTCAACATGAAAGATAAGGGGGAGGCGGAAGTGATCCTTGGTATAAGGATTAAATGGGAGAATAATGATATTTCGATCTCCCAATCTCATTACATTGAGAATATCTTAAAAAGGTTTAATTTTTAAGATAGTTCTCCAATTAATGCACTCCGGATCCTACTTTTAAGCTCTCAACTAATAAAGGTGTTGTTTGGAAGTCAACTTGAATATTCAAGAGTTATTGGATCTCTCATGTATGATATAATAAGCACTAGACCAAATATAACTTATCTTGTTGGAAAGCGTAGTAGTGTCACACCCCGACCCGCAGCGGAATAAGAGTCGGGGCATAATTGGGTTATCACCAAAGCTCATGATATTTACTAATATGTTTCATATTTATTAAAGTCAAAATTACATTCTCAATAATCCAAACATGTCCATACAAATACAAAGAAAAATAACCAACTAAACAATCCAAGCTCTAAACCAGTTTATTTTTCTAAGCCAATCCTATGTGTTTCTTGCTGCGCTGGTTCACCTGTATCATGTGTAAAAATGGGGGTTTTTGGGTCAACATAAGTTGGCGAGTGAACCTTGTTAGATAAACATTTATTATTGATTTCTTGTTATTTTTATCAAGGAAAAATTGTGCAATAGTCATATGCGAGCAAATGTAAATAATCCAACAATAACAATAACAATCCACAAACAATAACATACAATAACATATGAACTTGCATGAATATATAACATGAATGAAACTGTATATGTTGGCAACGTCACATTCACGCTCATAATGTAATGGGGAACGGACGGCCTATGATGAATGTCTGTGCGATCAAGGCCCAATCAAACGGAGCCGGTCGTATGTTGGCACGCCAGGTTCACGCTCATAATGTAATGGGGAACTGCTCAACGCTCATAATGTAATGGGGAGCGGCGGCCTATGAAATTGCATGTACTGAAAATAATAAATTAAATCTAAACAATAACCACACAACAGTTGATACAAGCTGAATACACATTTGTTTCATGATATGATGTATGCACAATGATTTAAATATAATAAATGGTAAGACACATGATACACCCCAAAAACGTGATTAAAACAGGGAATTTGTAGAGATTCGTTCACATTGGGTGCGTTCGGTTGGAGATGATGAGATGCGCACGAGTTTGAAGGATTGATCAACGAGGATTAACTAACCTAAATAATAACGGAAGGTATAGCAAATGAGTGGATTTTATTAATAATTCTAATAGGATTTTTAGATATATTTTTGTGAGTTTAAGGCTATTTCCTATCTTTAAAAACATTATTTTTAAGTATTTTTAATTTATTTTTAAATTAAAATAAATAAATAAAAATATAAAAAAAATGTTGACTTTTGCGTTGACCATTGACCATTGACTGTTTGACTGTTTGACCGGTTGTATTGTGTGAATGTATGCGCTGGGTGAGGCTCGAACCCGAGACCTCCCGTACGCGTGCACGCAGCTCTACCAACTGAGCTACGTGTCTAACCCGAAATATTTCTGTTTTTAATTATATTTATATACTGTTTTAATTTATTCAAAATGCATTTATTTTTAAAAAGGATTTTAATTATCAAACCGGTGCCGTCAATAGGTCTCGAACCCGGGACCTGTGATTTAATGTTGCACACAGTCCACCGCTGGACTGTGTGTCTAACTTGGTTAATATACAGATTTTTATTATACTTAACATCTAATTGCGAAAAGGATCCAGTTCAGTCAAAAAAAGAACATTTTAATTACAGAGAGTGTGTGTGTATCAAGGATCGAACTCGCGGCGTGTGGTATATGTGTGCACACAGTCCACCGCTGGACTGTGTGTCTAGCCCGAGATAATATCCAAATTTTATTAAACTTATAATCAACCTAACTTCGTCTTCTTCGTTACAGAATCACAGCCTACGATTACTCTATTGTTTCTTGTTTAATTCAATTGACAAACATTCAAAAGACTAAAATGAAATGGCAGAGACGATTTTGGAAGTATACATACCGGAGAAACGATTTATCTCAGAATTCCGGCAAGTCGTCGGCTCTGTTTTTATGAACTTCGACTGAGCGAACAAATTAACAGTTTTGATTAGCTAATTGTGGAATTGAAGTACTAAACAAGAGTTATCAGAAGGTTTAAATGACTATACCGTTTTACAGCGGAAGATAAGAATTTTCAGAAGTTTTCCGGCGAGAGGGATTATTCGATATCGACGTCTGAAACTGATTCCGATTGAAGGTTTAGAGTTAGCAATAGCTTAACAACTGATAGACGGTGAAAGAATTAAGAGACTTACTGATTTGATGGAAGACACGGTTTTCCGACGAAAGTCCGGCGAGTTCAAAAAGCTGCTCCGACGAATTGAAAGTTGTGCGAAAATGAAATTGAAGGTTTGCAGAATGTGTTTGAGTCGCGAGAGGGGACAATGATTGGAGTAATTCAGGAATTGCATACTTTTCAATTATTAAAACCGATCCCACATGAATTCAAGTCCATTCAAGACTAAATTGATTGGAGGTGTCGGTGTATCGGTTAAAATCAGTAAACCGCGAACAATCAAACGTTTTTGGACGTTTGGTGACCGATTTCGGTTACAGATAGCGTAACCAGATTGATTTATGATTGACCATAAAATTTAATTGTTTCCTAGAATTTACAGAAAACATCAAGTGGCGGAGTGGTTATATGTGTGTGTGATAAGTCTTTGAGCTTAACCCGGCTGACCCGGGTTTGAGTCCCGGCAGCCTATTTTTCTTTTTATTTATTTTATTTTTACTTTTTATCAACTTTTATATTCTAGTTTGTTTATTAATCATGCATCATTAAAAATTAAAATTGACATAAATACGCAACGAAACATTTATAACTTGTTATTCGATGAGCGAGTTTGGAAAACCCGTTTTTGACAAATGTTACAGTATCCCCTACTTTTAGGAATTTCGTCCCGAAATTTAAGTAGTAGTAGTAGTAGGAAAAAGATGCGGGTATTTTTCGCGCATTGAGTCTTCACGTTCCCAAGTAAACTCAGGTCCCCGTTTCGACTCCCAGCGTACCCTAACAATTGGAATGCGACTTCGTCGTAGACGTTTTTCTCCGAAATCCATGATCTCTACTGGTCTTTCAACAAAATGCATAGATTCATCAATCTGAATATCTTCCAGAGGAATATGGAGGTTTTCATCAGCGAGGCACTTCTTCAAGTTTGATACGTGGAATGTGGGATGAATCCTGTTGAGTTCTTCTGGTAGATCAAGCTTGTATGCTACAGGTCCTACTCGTTCGAGTATCTTGAAAGGTCCTACGTAGCGTGGTGCTAGCTTGCCTTTTTGACCAAAACGAACTACTCCCTTCCACGGTGATACTTTTAAAAGTACATGTTCACCAATGTTAAACTCCAAAGGCTTCCGTCGTTTATCTGCATAACTCTTTTGACGACTTTGAGCCGCTAGAAGATTGCTTCGAATTTGATGGATCTTGTCTGTGGTTTCTTGAATCAATTCTGGACCGGTGATTTGAGCTTCCCCAATTTCGTGCCAACATACTGGAGATCGGCACTTACGACCATATAAAGCTTCAAAAGGTGCCATGCCGATACTTGAATGATAGCTGTTGTTGTACGAAAATTCAACTAATGGTAGATGAGCGTCCCAATTTCCCTTGAAGTCTATGACACATGCTCGAAGCATATCTTCAAGAGTTTGAATGGTGCGTTCAGATTGTCCATCAGTTTGAGGATGATAAGCGGTACTGAGATCTAATCGTGTACCCAAAGCGGTTTGTACAGCTTGCCATGTTCGTGAAGTGAAACGACCATCACGATCTGAAATAATGCTTAACGGTACACCATATCGGCTTATGATTTCGCTGATGTAAATACGGGCTAGCTTTTCGTTCTTGAAATCTTCGCGGATAGGAATAAAGTGAGCTGATTTTGTAAGACGATCAATGATTACCCATATAGTGTCATACCCACCAGAAGTGCGAGGTAACCCGGTAATGAAGTCCATGGTTATGTTTTCCCACTTCCATACAGGTATTTCAGGTTGGACCAGAAGTCCTGGGGGTCTTTGGTGTTCAGCTTTCACCTTGGAACATGTAAGGCACTTGGAAACAATAACAGCAATACCCTTTTCCATTCCAGGCCACCAATAGGTGTATCGAAGGTCTTGATACATCTTATCGGCTCCTGGGTGTATAGAGTATCGTGTTTTGTGAGCCTCATTCATAAGAAATTCACGAAGGTTGTTGTGGTCAGGAATCCATATGCGATCTAGATAATACAGAATACCGTCAGATTTAGTTTCAATTTTAAGTTCAGCTCCACAGGACAGCTCCTTTCGTACGTCGTCTTCCGTTACTGAAACATGTTGGGCTTCTCGAATTTGATCTTTAATGTCAGTTATGATTTGCGAACATAGAAGATGAATGGAGTTCGCATAACCCTTTCGACTGAGTGCATCAGCCACCACATTTGCCTTGCCAGGGTGGTACCGAATTTCACAGTCGTAATCATTTAGAAGTTCGACCCATCTTCGTTGCCTCATGTTTAACTCCTTTTGATTGAAGATATGTTGAAGACTCTTGTGGTCAGTGTATATTTCACACTTAGTACCGTAGAGATAATGTCTCCATATCTTAAGAGCGAACACAACGGCTCCAAGTTCTAGGTCATGGGTGGTGTAGTTCTTCTCATGAGTCTTGAGTTGTCTCGAAGCATAAGCTATAACCTTTCCTCTTTGCATTAGAACACAGCCTAGTCCTTGCCCTGACGCGTCGCAATAAACCACAAAGTCATCACAACCTTCAGGAAGAGTGAGGATTGGTGCATCACAGAGTTTTTGTTTAAGGGTTTGGAAGGCTTCTTCTTGTTTGGGTCCCCATATGAAAGGTTTTCCCTTATGAGTTAAAGCCGTGAGTGGTACAGCAATGCGAGAGAAGTTTGAGATGAAACGGCGATAATAAACAGCCAAACCAAGGAATGATCTTACTTCAGTTGGTGTACGTGGCGCTTGCCATTCTTGTACCGCTTTGATCTTTGAGGGGTCGACATGTATTC
Organism: Scalesia atractyloides; assembly: GCA_947069175.1. Taxonomy (NCBI): domain Eukaryota; kingdom Viridiplantae; phylum Streptophyta; class Magnoliopsida; order Asterales; family Asteraceae; genus Scalesia; species Scalesia atractyloides. The sequence continues at coordinate 88,633,048 of CAMTDV010000008.1, forward strand.
CCTTGTCATTGACTACATGTCCAAGGAATTGTACCTCTTTTAACCAGAATTCGCATTTGGAGAATTTGGCGTAAAGCTTTTCATTCTCTAGAAGTGTAAGGATGAGTCGAAGATGTCGTTCATGATCAGACTTAGACTTTGAGTAAATGAGGATGTCGTCGATGAAGACTATAACAAAACGATCGAGATAGGGTTTGCAGACTCTGTTCATTAAATCCATGAAGACAGCTGGAGCGTTTGTTAAACCAAATGGCATGACCATGAATTCATAATGACCATAACGAGTTCGGAAAGCGGTCTTTGGGACGTCTTCTTCATGTACTCTGAGCTGATGATAACCAGATCGAAGGTCGATTTTTGAAAAACAGCTGGCGTCTTGAAGTTGGTCAAGAAGATCATCAATGCGAGGTAATGGATAGCGATTCTTGATCGTTAACTTGTTGAGTTCTCTGTAGTCAATGCACATGCGAAACGATCCATCTTTCTTCTTCACAAAAAGGACAGGTGCACCCCAAGGCGAGGAGCTAGGACGTATGAATCCTTTGTCAGTCAACTCTTGCAATTGACTGGCTAGCTCTTGCATTTCAGAGAGGGCTAACCTATAAGGAGACTTTGCAACTGGTGTAGCACCAGGTATAAGATCAATGCGAAATTCGACTTCTCTCACGGGAGGAAGTCCTGAAATGTCGTCAGGAAAAACTTGCGGGAAATCTTTTACTACTGGGATGTCATCGAGTTTCTTCTCCATGGTTCCCTTTTTGACGACATGGGTTAAAAATGCGACATAATTCTTGCGAAGATATTTTCGAGCTTGAAGACAGGACATTAATCTGAGCCCTTTCGATGGGGTTTCTCCAAAGATTCGTAGGGTCTGACCGTTTGAAAGAGGAATGCATATAAACTTTTCACGGCATACAACGTCAGCCTGATGTTGGCTGAGCCAGTCCATATCAATTATAATATCAAAGCTTCCCAACTTCATGGGAATAAGGTCGACTGGAAAATCGTGGTCGTTTAAGGTGAGAGTACAATTGCGTATAATAGAGTTTAATGAGACCGGTTTTCCGTCAGCAACCTCTACTGTTATGGATTCCATGAACTTATCACGAATTTGGTTTAGGATGGGTTCAAACTCTAAAGACACAAAACTTTTATCCGCGCCAGTATCAAACAACATGGATGCATAACTACCGTTGATAAGAAACGTACCGTTAACCACATTGCTGTCAGCTCTAGCCTGATTAGCGTTGATGTTGAAAGCTCTTCCGCTTGCAGGTGGAGGAGCTTGGTTAGCTTGATTCACCGGATTGGCTTGGGCTTGAGCATGAATAATGTTCACTAAAAGTGGACAAGTGTTTCTAAAGTGGCTTGGGTCTCCACAATTGTAGCAAGCCCGCATAGGTTGCACCATGGGATAGTTGGGTTGGTAATATGATTGGGCTAAATGTTGGGTAGGTGGTAGTAGTAGGGGTTGTTGGGCTTAACCCATTATTTGTTGGTGGGTTTGGGTTGAAGGCTGGGGGCGGTTCGTTCGCTGAGGTATGCGACAGGTTTGAACAGTATGACCTGCGCGACCACAGCTGGTGCAATGTTGGCAGGGATGATCAAGAAAGTGCTGGTATTGGCAACGGTTGCATTTTGGTAATGGGCCAGAGTATGGCCTTTTGTATGGTGCAGGTAAGGGGGCAACTTGGGTAATGGGTGCAGCAAAAGGATAGGGAAATTGGTTTGTGTGACAGCGAAGTTTCTGGTGTTACGTTTCCTCTTGTTAGCAAACTTAGATGAGGAGGTGGAATGGTTTGAAGTTTGGCCCTCAACGGGGGCTTTCTTTTTCTCCTCTTTAAACTTACCGTTGCGAATTCGATTCTCGGTCAGTTCAGTAGCTAGTTCCATAGCAGCTTCAAGTGTTGCTGGTGAAGTGCTGAGAACTGAATCTTGAATTTTCGAGGGAAGACCTCGAATATAATGCTCGATTAAGCGGTAAACTGGGTGAACAAGTTAGGGACCATTTGGTTCAACTCTAAGAACCTCTTGTTGTAGGAAGTATGATCTCCCTCCTTTTGCTTCAAAGAATGAAATTCGTCCTCTAACTTTTTAATCTCACTTCTAGGACAGAATCGCCTCGTCATGATTTCCCTTAACTCCTCCCACGTTAAGGCCATAGCATCTTCGATTCCCCTCTTACCCTTTTCAGTATTCCACCAGGTAAGAGCTACCCCAAATAGTCTCCCGGTTGCGTATCGTACCTTGCGATCCTCGGGACAATCGCAGTTGAGGAAGGTGTTTTCCATTTCCTCAAACCAGTGGAGGAGAGCAGTGACACCTTCGGTCCCTTCAAATTTAGGAGGATCGCAAGACTTGAAATGTTTATATGAGCACTTTTTGGTAGGAGGGTTGCCGATGTTCTGGTCTTCTTGCTGGGGAGGATTGGTGGGATTTGTGGCGAGAGCTTGTTGTACTTGAACCACAATGTCAGGAAGCACCGCGGCCATTTGTTTTGCGATTTGAGTGGCCAAGCGTTCGTGTGACCTTCCTGATCTTTTACCCCCTCGTTGTTGTCTAGCCGACATCTACAGGAACATACATAAGAAGATTGTGAGTTTATGGAGTCTTTTTAGGTGTCATGTGTCTTAAAGAAAATGAAAATAACATAAATATCAATAATGCAACTACATCCATAGGATGTCTTGGGTTTGCTCATGTTGGGCCTCAAATGTCCCCCATACCTTCACCTGTATAGTCATGTGGGCCCCCATGTCTATTGGCTTGGTAGGATTCACATTAGTATTGGCGATTTAACACTCGCATCACCCGAATGAAAACCACGAAATATGTTTACGAGATGTATGGTCGGAATGTGTCCAGGTGAAGACACAATGACAACTCAAAGTGGGGTTAGCTCACACGACGTTTGGTATAGCATGCTTTGGCCTAATAGGGACTTCGTACTCTCATCGTTAGTCCCCAGGTAGGCAAACTGGTCCTTTATTTTGGATTTATACGAATGCCAGCCTAGACAGGACGTTCCGACTACCGGTACTTGTACCATTCCAGTTACTACATGCCCGTCATGAGAACTCACTTTGATTTGATTTGAAAATACAAAAAAAAATCATTGTAAAAACAATCATGAAAATGATGTGATGTGTGCTTTCATGGATCTGATATGTTATGAGAATATGATTGATGATAGGCATTATATACTAATATGTACTTATGAACATGCTTGCATAACATTGAATGTAACATTAAACATAAAACATATAAACATCATGAATTTTGCATGTAACACACAAAAATCTTAAAAATTTCTAATCAACTATAGTATAGGCTCTAAGGGTCTAATAACCTATCCTATATCCTTATAGTCATGGCTCTGATACCAATCTGTCACACCCCAACCCGCAGCGGAATAAGAGTCGGGGCATAATTGGGTTATCACCAAAGCTCATGATATTTACTAATATGTTTCATATTTATTAAAGTCAAAATTACATTCTCAATAATCCAAACATGTCCATACAAATACAAAGAAAAATAACCAACTACACAATCCAAGCTCTAAACCAATTTATTCTTCTAAGCCAATCCTATGTGTTTCTTGCTGCAGCTGGTTCACCTGTATCATGTGTAAAAATGGGGGTTTTTGGGTCAACATAAGTTGGCGGTGAACCTTGTTAGATAAACATTTATTATTGATTTCTTGTTATTTTTATCAAGGAAAAATTGTGCAATAGTCATATGCGAGCAAATGTAAATAATCCAACAATAACAATAACATACAATAACATATGAACTTGCATGAATATATAACATGAATGAAACTGTATATGTTGGCAACGTCACGTTCACGCTCATAATGTAATGGGGAACGGACGGCCTATGATGAATGTCTGTGCGATCAAGGCTCAATCAAACGGAGCCGGTCGTATGTTGGCACGCCAGGTTCACGCTCATAATGTAATGGGGAACTGCTTAACGCTCATAATGTAATGGGGAGCGGCGGCCTATGAAATTGCATGTACTGAAAATAATAAATTAAATCTAAACAATAACCACACAACAGTTGATACAAGCTGAATACACATTTTTTTCATGATATGATGTATGCACAATGATTTAAATATAATAAATGGTAAGACACATGATACACCCAAAAAACGTGATTAAAACGGGGAATTTGTAGAGATTCACTCACATTGGGTGCGTTCGGTTGGAGATGATGAGATGCGCACGAGTTTGAAGGATTGATCAACGAGGATTAACTAACCTAAATAATAACGGAAGGTATAGCAAATGAGTGGATTTTATTAATAATTCTAATAGGATTTTTAGATATATTTTTGTGAGTTTAAGGCTATTTCCTATCTTTAAAAACATTATTTTTAAGTATTTTTAATTGATTTTTAAATTAAAATAAATAAATAAAAATATAAAAAAAATGTTGACTTTTGCGTTGACCATTGACCATTGACTGTTTGACCGGTTGTATTGTGTGAATGTATGCGCTGGGTGAGGCTCGAACCCGAGACCTCCCGTACGCGTGCACGCAGCTCTACCAACTGAGCTACGTGTCTAACCCGAAATATTTCTGTTTTTAATTATATTTATATACTGTTTTAATTTATTCAAAATTCATTTATTTTTAAAAAGGATTTTAATTATCAAACCGGTGCCGTCAACAGGTCTCGAACCCGGGACCTGTGATTTAATGTTACACACAGTCCACCGCTGGACTGTGTGTCTAACTTGGTTAATATACAGATTTTTATTATACTTAACATCTAATTGCGAAAAGGATCCAGTTCAGTCAAAAAAAGAACATTTTAATTACAGAGAGTGTGTGTGTATCAAGGATCGAACTCGCGGCGTGTGATATAGTGTGCACACAGTCCACCGCTGGACTGTGTGTCTAACCCGAGATAATATCCAAATTTTATTAAAGTTATAATCAACCTAACTTTGCCTTCTTCGTTACAGAATCACAGCCTACGATTACTCTATTGTTTCTTGTTTAATTCAATTGACAAACATTCAAAAGACTAAAATGAAATGGCAGAGACAATTTTGGAAGTAAACATACCGGAGAAACGATTTATCTCAGAATTCCGGCAAGTCGTCGGCTCTGTTTTTATGAACTTCGACTGAGCGAACAAATTAATAGTTTTGATTAGCTAATTGTGGAATTGAAGTACTAAATAAGAGTTATCAGAAGGTTTGAATGACTATACCGTTTTACAGCGGAAGATAAGAATTTTCAGAAGTTTTCCGGCGAGAGGGAATTATTCGATATCGACGTCTGAAACTGATTCCGATTGAAGGTTTTGAGTTAGCAATAGCTTAACAACCGATAGACGGTGAAAGAATTAAGAGACTTACTGATTTGATGGAAGACACGGTTTTCCGACGAAAGTCCGGCGAGTTCAAAAAGCTGCTCCGACGAACTGAAAGTTGTGCGAAAATGAAATTGAAGGTTTGCATAATGTGTTTGAGTCGCGAGAGGGGACAATGATTGGAGTAATTCAGGAATTGCAGACTTTTCAGTTATTAAAACCGATCCCACATGAATTCAAGTCCATTCAAGACTAAATTGATTGGAGGTGTCGGTGTATCGGTTAAAATCAGTAAACCGCGAACAATCAAACGTTTTTGGACGTTTGGTGACCGATTTCGGTTACAGATAGCGTAACCAGATTGATTTATGATTGACCATAAAATTTAATTGTTTCCTAGAATTTACAGAAAAATCAAGTGGCGGAGTGGTTATATGTGTGTGTGATAAGTCTTTGAGCTTAACCCGGCTGACCCGGGTTCGAGTCCCGGCAGCCTATTTTTCTTTTTATTTATTTTATTTTTACTTTTTATCAATTATAACTTTTATATTCTAGTTTGTTTATTAATTATGCATCATTAAAAATTAAAATTGACATAAATACGCAACGAAACATTTATAACTTGATATTCGATTACAAACGGAGCGGGTTTTGGAAAACCCGTTTTTGCCAAATGTTACAAGTAGGTATACTAGCAATCCAAGTGCAATTCATTGGCAAGCTATAAATCGAGTACTTAGGTGCTTGAAGGGAACCATGAAATATGGTTTGAATTATATGGGATCACCTTAAGTTTTAGAAGGTTATTCGGATGCAAGTTGGATTAACAACATGGAAACAAAGTTGGGATAACTAACTCAACAATGGAATATGAGTTTGTAGCATTAGCAACAGCTAGTAAAGAAGCTGGATGTCTAAGAAACTTGATATATGAGATTCCATTATGGCCTAAACCGACATCACCAATATCAATTAGATGTGATAGTGTTGCTACCTTGGCTAAGACCTATAACCAAGTGTATAATGGGAAGTCTAGACACTTAGGTGTTAGACACTGCACAATTCATGAGCTCATCATGCATGGTGTGATACCATTGGAGTTTGTGAGAACTCAACAGATTAGCTTACCATTTAACCTAAGAGTTAAGTAGAGATCATGTGCACAAGGCGGCTGAAGGAATGAGATTAAAGTCCACATGAAATATCTTATGTTAAGATACCCAATTCCCACCTAATATGACATTAGGTATTGAATTCAATGCGGAAAGCTTAACATCTAGAAATTGGAACACATTAGTAGCATCATCCCAAGGTATGTGTTCAGACCTTCAAGTTAAAGGAAGTTGAAGGCTAACTTTTTAATAGTTCTTTGAAAAATTGCATATCCAGGTGCAAGAGTAAAGAACTACCTATATGAGCATGAACCTTAGCCGCTTTAACAAGCTATGACTTAGCTTTGATATGTTCATTGAAGGATAGGACACAAGCTAGTAAAAATAGTGTTAAGAAAGAACATAAGAATATGTAAACTTGTGTGTGTATTATCTTCATGTATTCAGTAGTCGAGATATTTTATTTATGCATAAGAATAGAAAGAATTTAATCCATAATAACACCCTAATATTTGAATATTTGGAATGTTTAATATCCTAATGTGAAATTCAGTAGTCAAGATATTTCATTAATAAAGGATTACACTAAAATGGGGGGAGGAGTGTTCTATATTTTAGTGTAATTGGGATCGATTTGGTGATCAAGGTGAACTATAACTCCCATCAAGCAAGTTGAGAGGTGCGGGAGTGCATGCATGTTTGAGTTGTTATGGTACTAAGTGTTCGGGCAAATTCCCTAATCAATATGGGTTTCCAAGCTGCCCCCAGGAGCAGGATCTAAGAGGCAGCGGCCTCTGACAGGGTACAAGGAGCAGAGCTCCTGGCTAGAGGCAATTTTTTTGGAATTATTTTTCTGAAATTTTCTCTTATTTTCAAGATGGAAATAGAGGTTTTTTACTCTAATTCAAAAATTGTTCTTGACACAGTTTTTGGTTCATATGAATTCTTACAACACACATACTAAGTTTTGTTTTTATTCTGAGTTGTATCCAATTGAATTATTCAATAGAATCATCAAAGTAATTTGATCTGAAAGTGATAACACGTCTTTTAGATCATTTGTTGAGTTTCTATATTCCCTAACAAATCATAACTAGTCAAATATTAATAAATCCAATAACCTCATTAAACGTTATAGCCTTTAATACTACAAAATTACAATTGAATTCAAATATCCATCTTTTGATACCCTTACGATGTCAATTGCAGGAAGAAAGGAAAAAATGGCTGTGTCAATTGAGGGATAAGCGGATAAACCTAAATAAACAATTACCGATGTGAGATAATAAAATAGTATGTTAAGATGTGAATGCTAGGCTTTCAAAGGCCATTGGTTGATAATTCTTCTACGTATTTAGTTTTCTCAAATATTAATATTAATATTTAGATTTTGTTTAAGGGTTATTGGTTTTAAATAACCCTAGCATTCACCGATTGACTTATAGCACTTTCAACTTTTGATTTGTACCATACCACTTCCAACTTTCAACTTATTGGCCGATAGCACTCGCAAACTAACCCAACACTAACCCAGTTTGATGACATCAGCTGCCACGTCAGCTTCCACCTCAACTGCTATGTCATCAAAAAGTTCCACATTAGATGTCACGTAAACACACAAGTGCCACATCAGCAAAAAATTATGTTAGGATTCAGTTAGTCTCGTAGTGTTATTAGTCAATAAGTTGAAAGTTGAGAGTAGTGTAGTACAAATCAAAAATTGGAAGTGCTATCAGCCAATTGTGAAAGTTGTGGTTATTTAAATTCAATATCCCATATTCAACGACTTACTAGTAAACTGTTCTAAAGCTTACATGAAAGGTGCATGTAGTTTAAACTCCTAATCATTTAATAACAAGTTAAGTATAAAATTTCATATCTTTATGTATTTTTTTTTAACGGTAGATTTGGATTACTGATAGATCACTAGAGTATTATCGTGTCATCAACGAAACTACTTGATTATATCCATCTTCACTGGGCATAATGCATATACACTAATTCAAAACAAAACTCAATAAATATGAAAAAAAAAAATCCTTTTATGAAAATCAAACGCAGAACCTATTAGTTCCAAAGTCTTATCCCACTTTTAACATGTAAATACTTGTATAGGTAAAAAGAACTTGATTTCTTAATGTGTGAATTTGCAGATATTTGAAAGAAATAATTGATGGCATTTGGGAAATTAAGCAGAAAAACACTCGTGTGGGTTACATCAAGGGACATTTCCTTTGTGGAAGAATAGATTATTGGTGTTCAATCAAGAAAAGGTAAGCTTTCTATTACTAAATAATTCATGAATGATATTATTATATTTATGTACATTTTAATCTAATGCCCCTTTAACGTAAATTAATTTGAAATCGTTGGATTAAAGAAAGGACACATATTCTTCTTTTCTCGTAAATTCATGTGTAATATTCATCAGGAATAGTTTTGAACTCACGGATGTAATTAGGATATTTAAGAAAAAATAGTTGGGCCCATTAATAAGTAGATATCCTAGATTACAATGGTTGCTACCACTAATTGACTATATGTTCCAAAAATGTTAATAGTTCATTACGCATTTAGTATTAAGTAAAACTGCAATCTAATGATCATCTTTATTTTAATTTTCAAACCGTATGGTTGTTTAAAAGGCATTCATTTTATGAATATATAGTTATACCCTCGTTAGGAACAAAGTTTTAATTATTAAACCGTATGGTCTTTTAAAAGACATTTATTTTCTGAATATATAGTTGTACCTCATTAGTTACAAATATTTAGAGCCTTTAAATGTGTTATAATAATTACATCTTCGTCGTTGCCGTCTTGTTGTGGAATCCCTCGTAACTCTTGCCCGATTGGATTTCACGATTCCATTTGATGTGACCACAAACACCTCTCTTATTGCCATTAGTGTCGTTTGGTCACAAGGGAGACCGACCAAAATATATTAGCAAGAAACAATCTCCAAAATGCAATCACAGCCAATGTGACTATTGCCATGGGTTTTTATTATAAATTACACCACAAACCCGATAAAGAAAACAAAAAGGCAGTCTCCTTAAGTCGATAATCCTAAGCTGGTTCTGAAAGGAGTTATTTAAGCAGTCCATTCAAGTGCTTATCACTCACAAACCCAATGGCCAAACAAAAGTAGTAAACCGAGTTATACGTGATAATGTACAAGTTATAGAATCAACGAGTCGTCAAGGTTGCTAAAAGATTTTTTTTTTCAGTTTTTCTCCTCTTACAACCTTTAGAATATAAAATTCCGAATTTGTTGTTGTAACATATTTATTTTTATCAACGTCTCAACGTGAAATTTTTCCATGATGTATAAGTTGTCTTCTTACAGAAACTCACATAAATGGCCCAGCCCAATAGACGAAATCCATATAAGCCCAATAAATCTTCGTAAAAAACCCACAAATATGGCCCAGCCCAATAAGTCCACTTTTATTAGTTACAATGTTCAGAAACTTCAGGAACTTCATCGGTCATCTCGTGCTAACGGCAACCGGTAGTCATCTCACTCTTATCAACTCCGGCAGTCCCACCGTCACCGTTAGAATCAACGGCGTACGATCACAGGTCATGATTTTTTAACTTTTCCTTCTTTGTTATTATTATTTTCTTTAAACTTGTATTAATATTTCGAATTCTGATCATATGGTTATACTGGAAATTCAGTGTGCGTTTGATCTGTGATATATTTATATTCGTAGGATTCGTCGTATACATATGTTATTGTTCATCATACTTGTATTTATTATTAGAAGTATATTGTGGAATTTATATAGAATTTATCTTTGTTTTTTTACATAAGTTGATTTAATGAATATTTTAATTAAATTTAGGGCGAATTTAAAAGTTTTATTTGAATTTGAGTAGAGATTGTGGAAGAAGGAGCGTTTAATAATAATTATGTCATATTGTGGATTTTAGTTATAACTGTTTCGCAGATTTTGTTCATTTAAAAAACTGGCATTTGCACTGAAACAAACTGGTTTACGAATTACGAGATGAACTAGTTAATAGCATTATTAGTACGTGCTCGGTTATAAAAAGCACAACGCGAGGCAAGAGCTTTATGTATGCGAGGTGTATAACCAAATAAGCTTCATGCATAACTAGAAAATGCATCAAGTAAACCATTCAAAATGTCTTTATCCTATTGGTTATTTTACATATTTGCCTCCTACAAACCCGGACTTTGACCAATGTTGACCTAGATGTGCACGAAGCACCTAGTTAGTTTAAATACCAGCCTGTTTATCAAGGTTGCATGTTAGATAGTTTAGTGTAATTAGGATTAACTTGGTGACCAAAGGGAATCATAATATAAGTCAGGAGGTGCGGGAGTACACGCTTGCTTGAGTTGTTATAATTCCAAGTGTTCGGGCGGAGCCCCGAATGGGGGGTTCCAAGGGGGCAACGCCCCCTTGGCAGTGTCCAATGGAAAATAAGGCTTTTTATTTAAAATAAAAAAGATAACTGCCTAATGGCATTTTCCCATCCCTAACCCTAAAATTCACAGTCAGTTTTTGGTCACAGTTCTGGTTCATACGGATTCTCATACACATACTGTTGGTTCAGTTTCTTGAATTCAGAGTTGTATCCGATTGTATTATTCGGGAGAACCACCGAAATAATTTGATCTGAGAGTGATTATACGCTTCTCTGATTATCCGTGTTTACAAAACTATGAGCGGGATTTTACTCAGTAAGTACGTACGTTTGTTTGTTCCATTGTTATGTGCATGAAGCACCTCCTCAAGGCCCTAAGCTCTTTTCCACTTTCCAGATTGCCTCGTGCGCCTAAGGCATGCTTTAAAAGAAAGCGTGTGTAAACTTGGAATCGTTAATGGGGAAACAAAAGGGAAATAGTGAGGTTTTGCAGGAACTGTATCATGTTCATTTTAGGTTGTTGCAAAACATTATGGTTTCTTGGTTTTTACCTTGCTTTTTTCTAACATTTGCAAATTGCTATCTTGATGCAGATTTCTTCAAAGAAATAAGGAAACAAAAACCTATATGCGTGGAACAGCTGCATTATCTCGGGCCAAGAATACATTCAACAACATTAATCCTGTAAAACCATCATGGGGTAATACCAGTTTTAGTTTACAATGTTGTCTTTCAAACCCTTATTTTTATAATGATCTTAACTTTAAACGTGATGTGCAGTCGCCACCTTGACACCAAAGAAGGGAAAGGATGATGGGTTTGAGAAGACACAAGAGATGAAGGAGGAGGTTGACCCAATTGTTACCTTCAGTAAGCCGCCACCGGTTCCGCCGGTGCTTGGACCGCTTGTTCTTCTGTCGCTATGGGAAACATGGTCAACCCGAGATGATAACTGAGAGGTGATGTTTTGTAAAATGTTCATATACTAGGAAAAACGTTTTCGTTTTGTCGTGTGATCATGACTTATGAGTGTACTAGAATCTGTGGGGAATGTACTGTAATTATGTAATCTGTATTAATAATAGCACAATGTTGTGAAGCCAAACAGTTTAATGAAGAAGAAGATTTTAGAGTTGTTTGATACATAAAAAAACAAAACCTTTTGGATCCCTTTGTGGTACTTGTGGTAACAAACATTGGAATTTCTAAACGACACAAACTTAACACGAAATTTGCAGATTTACGTTCTGTCTATATGGGTTAGGGTTAATCTCACATAGAAGCACATACATCTTTAGCTAATTGAGTTGACTAGACGAGCTCGTGGGTTGACCTGTTTTTGCTTTTTTTTATACTTGTAATATTTTAAAATATTTTTTTGTTGTAGCTTAAAAAAGTTGGATGTTTTGTACATGAATTAAACTATTGGGTGTTTTATGTAAGAGTTTAATAGACGGAGAAGTTAGCGTCGCATTTTATGGTTTAAACTAGGGGTGAGTAGATAAAAATAAACTAGATAACTGAACCATAACTAAATTAACAAACTTAACCGAACTGGGCAATTAACCGATGGTTTAGTTAAGCCATAATCGAATTAATTAAAAATATGATTCGATTTTGGTTATGGTGTGGCATGTTGTACTTCATGCTTCAGCATAAACTGGGTAAGTGTGGCAGCATGATCAAATGTATAAACTTGATTGATAGGATCACATCATTCTCACTTTCTTTGTCTCAGTTGGTATTCAAACAGTTTATCCAAAACTGGTTTACCCATTTGTCCCACATAGAATGAATGCAAAGGTTTTGGTGATTATGCAAAGGGAACATGAGTGGTCAACAAAAATGGGAGAGGCAATAGGTTGATGGGAAGCTCCATCCATCACTTTTATTTTTATAGTTGCTGGATTAGTAAGATAAGCTTCAACATAATACTTTGAAAATAGGTTAAATTTTGTAAAGTTGTTTAACCATTAACCGAACCGAAGTTATGGTATTAATTGACTAGCCCAAAACTAATTAACCAAAAGCTGATCAGTTAATACAAACTAATAATCAAAAATTTGGGTTTCATTCTGGTTGGGCACAAAACTGAACTGAACCGCCCATGCACATCCCTAGTTTAAACATAGCTATTACATATACATGTGTGTGTGACGAGAATCATGAGAAAACTACTTAAATGTGAGAATACTACTTAAATGTGAGAAAACTAAAAAAAACTACCAAAAAAACCTTAAAAACACACCTTTTTTATATTGTTTTTTTAATTTTAAAATGTAGATTTACAGCCAGAAAATGTCTAGAAAAAATTGGTATGTTTTTTAAGCTTTCTTTGTAGTTTTTTAGTTTTCTCATTTAAATGAGTTCTCCCAGAATCCATCCCTTTACATATACACACACTTTTGGTTCTAAACTTTAGTTTTAGAGTAGTGTTATATGTATAAAAAACGATCTATATGAGTTCTGCTTATGTCAACCCGTGAAGGCTCGTGTATGTTCATATTCATTTGTCTGATACAATATTGGTTTCTACCTACCGACTCATTTAACAATGTTATGCATATGATATTCGCAAATGCATTTTAAAAGCTTTAGGTCCTAGCTTGTGCAACTTTATAGTCAGCAAAATAACCCCAACTCTTAGGTAGGTTAATATGGAGATTCCTAACTTTTAGTATTTCACAAGTTTTCTTTAGGTTTTTTACACTATTTCTAATATAAAACACGTTGCAACCCATACACGTTGCCTTACGAAATGCGTGTAGGCGAATCCTAGATCGTTATGTGTAGTCTAAATTAGAGATATTGTGTTATAAGGACTGACTCGCCTCAAATATCACCAATGCGTATCTGAATATTGGTTGTGAATAAGATGAGAACTTCACATTTAAGTTGTGTTTATTGAAGCAATCTATGATGGGTGACCTCTTAGGATGTTGCCACTTGTGCAACCAAAAACAATTCTTTGAGTTCTTTTAGTCAAATGCGACAATATTGATTAGTATATGGAGTTACGGACCGATTGTTATAATCCTAAAATATGTGTATCTAGATTTCATGATGCTGTATTCAGTATCTTTAATACTTGCACATAGTTCCTATTATTGGTATTGTTATTTTAAAGACCACAAGTCAACATGTGGTATGTTTGAGCATATAAGAGTGGGCACAATGGAGTGTGTGCATAGTTATTAATATAATCAAAACAATAGACTTTGAAATAGATGATTGCAAGAAACATACAGTACACTGTACACCAGCCAATATAATGGGGTGTACAAAGCTATTAAAAATGTGGGTGGATATTCTTAATCGTTTCACAATGTACGCATTTGTGCTTCAATGTAACACCATCATTTTCAAAAGTAGATAATATAATATAAAAAAAATAACACAAATGGAAGTTTCCAACCAATTGTTAGTTATAAGGAAAACATATTGAGTTAAAAAGCAGAAAACCAATAATAAAGTCCAAAACTCATTACTAAAGCAAACAAAATTACAAAGGAGTTAAGCCAATAAATACTATTTTGTCTTTGATTCTAGCATGCACAAGACATTGTACGCAACGATAGATGATCGTGTATGAGATGTTTCGGCTATAAATGTTACAGTGAAAACAATTGGCAAAAGTGACACATGTGTTAATGTCTGGACCAAGCCAAAGAACCAATGACGTGAATAATTAAGCGTATGTATCGATTGTTAGTTCTCCAGTATCTTTTTTATTTATAGTTGCCAAATCTAGTCGTTTAAATGGTTTACCTTAGGCAGACCGAAAGAGAAAACAAAGAGGAAAGATACAAACAAAACTAAAAAGAAATTCATAATTTATACCAAACCATAAATTTATGAATATCCTTTAAATAATAGTTACACAAATAACTCTTCTTCTCTTTCATCAATCTATCTTTGTAAAATTACCATCATCCACACAAATAACGTTAGTTGGTTACAATGCCACATCGACACTATTGTTTTGTGTTTTTAATAAAGTTGGTGGAAAAGACCAAACATGTTAACGTTTGTTAAATAGCAAGAACCAAACATGTTAGCGATTGTTAAAAAGCAGGAATCAAACATACATTTTTTTAAAAGAAAAAAAGAAACTGCCTAAACGATATTAAAAAAAAGTTTACCAAAATTCAATATCAATATTTAAGAAACATCATAACTTTTTATAAATGTTAACTAATTATTATCTCAAACATGATTTTATGCATAATATATAGGGTATGATTTATACAAGAAACACCATTTATCACAGGTATTTCTTTATGTTTAAACAGAATTGGTCAACATGTGGTATCAGAGCATATGTTGATAAATCAGTTCTGTTATGTATCCATTATTCTGGGATTATAAAAATCTGGAAAACAGAATTTTGAAAAACCTAATAATAATCCGAAATCACATAACCTGTGGATTAAAAATTCAGATCTGATGTTATCATGACTAATTACTATTCCGAAATCAAACGGTTGTTTTACTGTTCCGAAATCAAATGGTTGTTTTACTGTTCCGAAATCATCATGATGAACTTAAAAAACCCAGATTTCGGATTCAATATTTAAGTTTATGTTTTAAGGTTCATCATTTGTTCTTATGAAATTCGAAAAAATCCTATATCTTGGAGTTAAATGCGGATCATTAAGTGTTTTTCCCAGTTTTGATCGATTTTTATTTAACAAAATTTCCGAAATCTGTTATAAGATAAACGGATATTATTTTTGAAATATTTTGATATGTTTAGATCAGCATTAAAATAGGAAAATTGATCCCATAATCTTTAAAATTCTGACTTTCAAGACTTATCACAACTAACTGCCATCATTAGGGATTTTGAAATCTTGCAGGATAAGTTTCGAAACTCATCAGAGTCTAATCCGAGATGCTTATTTCGGACTCATCAGAGTCTTATCCGAAATGCCCAACTCGGACTCATCAGAGACTTATCCGAAATGACTAACTCGGACTAACATGAGTCTTATCCGAAATGACCATTTCGGACTAACATGAGTCTCATCCGAGATGCCCATTTCGGACTAACTTGGGGCTCATCCGAGATGACCATTTCGGACTAACTTGAATCTTATCCGAAATGCCTATTTCGGACTAATCCAGAACTCATCCGAAATGCCTATCTCGGACTAATCCGGAACTCATCCAAGATGCCCATCTCGGACTAATCCAAGTTTCATCCGAAATCCAAGATTTTATCCGAAATCTCACTACTAAATTAGGCTATTTTTGTGAACTAATCCGACTTCGATCCGCGCTAACAGGGGGTTTGCTATTAAATAAATGGTTTTGTAAGTACTTAATTAATTATAATAAGATAACTTTTTACAAAACCAAATAGCTTAACTTGAATGAGCTTCTGATGTATCACTTCTGCCCAAAGGTGATTTGATGCATCTATTTATTGTTCAAGTATTACAAAAGGCTATGTTAATTGTGCATTATATACATGAACGTCTTATTTCTGGCCAAAGCTGATCTAATTCATTCATGTCTAACATATTTAACAAGTGCATAATTAAAGTGGTTGTCTCATTTCTGGTCAAAGCTGATTTGTCACAATTACTTTGCACACATACTTAGGTGATTACACTTCTGGCCAAAGCTGATTTGTCTTCACTTAAGTAGAACTTTTAACTAAGTCTATTATTTTGATGTTAGTAATAGACAATATTACAGCTTCATAATTAAAATGGTCATTACTTATGCCTGCCTTAGAATAACTTGCCCTTAGATCACATTAAGACTTCTTTTCTTAGTATCATAACTTGCTCATATTATTTCCGCTCTCAGCACCCAATTGCGGGATTCCACCATTGACTAGTGATAATTTTGCTGCATGGAAAGACTCTCTCATGCTAGCTCTTGCTTTGCTGGACTTTAACTACGCCCTAAGAGAGAATAAGCCTGAATACCTTACTCCTCAGAGTATCGCTGCTGAGCAGTTGGCTCATGAAAAATGGACTAGGTGTAACTGCATGTCTCTCATGTTCATGAAGCAGTCCATAAGCAATGCAATTTGAGGAGCCATTCCTGGTTCTGAAGATGCTAAAACCTACTTGGCTTCTGTGGAGGAGCAGTTCAAGGGAACGTCTAAAGCACACGCTAGTACTCTTATCCTCAAGCTGGTGACGACTAAGTATGACGGGAGGAGTGGCATCCGTGAAACACATCATGATGATGAACGACATGGCCCATAAGCTCAAGGGATTAGACATGGCGATTAGTGATGGTTTTCTTGTTCATTTCATCATGACTTCGCTTCCTTCATCCTATGAAGCATTCAAGATCAATTACAACACTCAGAAAGAGAAATGGTCGATGAGTGAGCTGATCGCTATGTGCGTACAGGAGGAGGAGCGTATGAAGATGGATCGAACTACCGATGTTGCACACTTTACTACCTCCAGCTCTAAGAAGAGGAAGAACACTTATCCAAGGAATGATGTTTCTAAAGTCCAAAATCCCAATCCTAGTACAAGTGCGCCTTCCAGCTCTAAGAACTCCTTAGGTAAACCCTACTGCAAGTTCTATAAAAAGACAGGACATAAGCAAAAGGAATGCCCTGACTTTAAGGAGTGGCTGGCTAAGAAAGGTAACGATTTTTCCATGATACTTGAGTCCTATAATTTAAATGTTCCTGCTAATTCTTGGTGGTTTGATTCTGGTGCTATGACTCATGTTACTAACTCTACTCATGGATTCCTTACAATCCGGAGGCTGGGAAGAAACCAAAGAACACTTAAAGTGGGGGATGATAGAGAATTAGAAGTGGGGGCCATTGGAACATTACAATTGTTTATGAAAACTGGTTTATGTATTAAACTTTATGATACCTTATATGTTCCCGAGGTAACTCAGAACCTTGTATCAGGACCAAAGTTAGACATAGACGATTTTGATATTACTCATGGTCATCGCAAACTCTCTCTTCTCTATGATTCTGTGGTTTATGGTACCGGCATTCTGGATGGTGGTCTCTATAGATTAGAACTAGATGATGACTTTTCCAAATCTTTGTTATCATATAATATTAATGAATCACTCACAAAGATGAAACAAAATCGAGACTTAGAGACTTCGTCCATGTTGTGGCATCAACGTTTAGGCCACATCTCAAGAGAACGATTAAATCGACTCGTAAAGGATGAAGTCTTACCTCCTCTCGATTTTACTGATTTTGGAACATGTGTCAAATGTATTAAAGGTAAAATGACATTAGCGAATAAGAAAGGTGCCACTAGGAGCTCTAATTTATTAGAACTCATTCATACTGACATTAGTGGTCCTTACCAAATCGATGGCATAACAGGACATACTTCATTTTCACTTTCATTGATGATTATTCTCGTTACATGTACTTGTACCTAACTAAAGAAAAATCTGAATCTCTTACAACCTTTAAAGATTATAAAACTGAAGTTGAAAAACAACTAGATCATAAAATTAAAGTTGTGAGATCAGATAGAGGCGGTGAATATTATGGAAGACATACTGATGTGGGTCAAGCTCCTGGTCCATTTTATGAGTTTTGTAAGGGCCAGGGGATTATAAATCAATACACCATGACAAGTAAACCTCAGCAGAATGGTGTCGCTGAACGAAGAAATCGTACCCTTATGAACATGGTGCGCAGTATGTTAGCCAACACTAATTTACCATTATTCCTCTAGACTGAAGCGTTAAAAGCAGTTGTTCATATACTCAATAGAGTTCCTTCTAAGTCTGTCCCTAAAACTCCTTATGAACTTTGGACAGGAAGGAAACCGAGTCTTAAATATATGAAAGTATGGGGCTGCATTGCTGAAGCGAAACTTTACAATCCTTTCCTAAAGAAACTTGAGCCTAAAACAGTTACCTGCTTCTTTATTGGGTATCCTGATCATTCTAAGAGTTATCGTTTCTATTGTCCTTCCCATGTTACCCGTATTGTTGAACCAAGCGTGCCGCGTTCCTGGAGGATTTTAAGGTCAGTGGGAGCAGTACCAACCCTTACGAAGAATTGCACGAAGTACAAGACGCGGGGGGAGAATTCGTCGCTTACCATTACTCCGTTTACTCCTCTTGTATCCAATGCAACAACTGCACCTGAAGCTACTGCACCAACTCCAAATTTACCTCCACAACAAGAACCCATTATACCTCATAACGAAGGAATATCAAACGCTCAGAACCAATGTAACGCCCCAAAAACCCGAATGTTTGGTTACTAGTAAGTTTCTTGTATATAACATGAAGTAGTCTAACCAGTTTAATTAACCTAGTTAGAATATGTGTTAAATAGAAAGAAATGAAAGTTGGAACAATTATAAGCAAGTAACAAATTAGAGGGACTAAAAGTGGAAAGTGGGGCAAACTCATTAAAACTCAGATTTTTATAAGTGTGTATGTGTGTGTTCAATGTGTGTGTCGACACACACATGAAGAAGAAATGGGGTTCTTCCCCACAACCCCACAAATTGGTGAAATTGAACAAGGATGTGAAGCCAAAACACTTGCATGAATGAAGATCCTTCACAATCTAGCTTTGATAAACATGTGGTAAGTTGTAATTTATGATTTGATGATTTTTGTATGAAGTGGGTTATGATTAATCCGTAAATTTGTATGAAATTAAGCATGAGCATATGTTAGAATCACCATATGGAACATGAATTGTACATAATTTTGATGTCATTTGATGTTTGGGGTAAAACCCACTTCTAGTGGTGAAGATGATGACATAGGTGTTACACCCATGTCTAATCCTATTGCAAATTTGATGAATTATGCGATATGTGATCTTATATGTTAGCTAGTATAAAGTATAGTATGAAAATTGTTTGGTTATAGTTGTGTTGAGAAGATGAATGCAAGAAGTGGAAATCAAAGCATGAATGGGTTGAACTTTATGCTTAGAAAGTGGTATGCACACCAAGTGTATGATGAAATGCCTAGGTGAAGTTAGGATGTGAAATGGTATGAAATGGCTTGACATATATCAATTAAATATGTTAATGATGTAATAATAGTAAACTAACTTGAAGAATGTGCTATAAATGGAACTCATACAAGAAATTTGGGTGGAATGTGTGTTTTGGGTAAGATCATGCATTAGAAGCGTGTACCATGTGCTTAAATATTGTGATGTTTATCATGTATTCGATTAATCATTAGTTGGATCAAGAAGTGAAAGAGCACTATGTCCATAGCATATGGACTCACTAGCGACGAATGATGTTATGTTTATGTTAAACTGCTAGCTTTGAATGTGGTTGACAGTTTTAGGATCACGAGATCTTGAGTTGTATTGATTTGGTTATACATGGCCATGACATAGCTAGGTGATCATGTGGTTGTAAGTATATTGCATCGTGAGTATGATATGTACCTAATGTCATTTGTATAGCCTAATATGATGACGCGGATACATGAAGTTATGTCAAAAGTTCATATGATAAAAGTTGACTAGTGAAAGTCAACTGCGCATAAGAAGCATGCTTAGACTCGTGTCACAATTGTAAGATTATAGAAAGTCATACGGTATGTGATAACATAATGAATTATATGAGTTTGAAAAGATGTGATTTTGGATATATGCCTGGTGCTTGTTAGGATTGACTTATGAAAGTCAAACGTGAGTTATGTACTTGATATGATCGTTAATGGGTACAATCGTGTATGCTAACATGAATGTGATTGCGATGACATGAAAGTATAGGGATCAGATCAAGATGAATGGAAGCATGCAAGGCTAACGGGTCAAAAAAGAGACAAGGCAACGGATGCAAATATGGATGCTAAGGTAAGTGATTTCCGGAATCGCTTCGTCTCTTGTATATGAATATTGATATGTTGAATACAGGGGTTGTGTAAGAAATTACGGATAAGGGTAGGAATCAAGATATGTACATTGTTGTGATAAGTTATAAGATGTCAATACGTTCGGAAAGCATAATGGAAGTAAACGGGTCAAAATGTAGAAGTATGTGTCGGGTGTGGGTTTTGGATGTTATGGTATGGGAACTATATAAGAATGTTTAACTAATTACAGAATTAAAGAATATATGGTTAAGATGGGCCGTAAATAGCAACTATGTTGTAAATACCTTACAATAGTCGAACGGGTCAAAAGAATCAAGAAAGTACGTTAGAGGTATAGATTTGATTTAAAGAGACATGGGTTAAGTGTTAAAAGGATACGAGAAGCTCATGGAGTGTTATGGGATGATACGGGACATGACGAGTCAGTTTGGGTTAGAACGAGAGTCGGAAACGGGCTGTGTAAGCTTGATTAAGGAAAAACAGCGTCGGCAACACAGAAGGGGCGTCGCCTACGGTCTCCTTAGCCGTCGCCGATGCTGTCCCATTTTCCCGACGCGCTAACTCACTATCTACGCAACTTGGTTTCGACGCAACATTCTAGAGGGCGTCGCCGACGCTATAGGAGGATATGTTGTTTTTGTCGGTTATTCGCATTGTGAGTTTCCATATCTCCAAAATCTGTTCCGTAACTCCCAATGAGCCCCGAAAACTGAAAATAACCAATAGGGAGTTATGTGAACTTATTGAATTGTATTAGTGATTACCTAATATGATTAAGTATGTAAGCGTGTATGTATGTATGTATGTATGTATATGGATGTGTGCGAATGTAAACAGGAATCGTAACTTACTGAATGTAGATTAGTGGTACATGCTTACACGAAGTTGGAGGTCAGCAATACGTTGAGATTATGTCTTACTCACTATACTGCTAATGAGAATGAAACAGGAATGCAGGTATGTAAGTGTTGGACTTTCGAGGGTGCGAAGTCTGGTGTAAAGAACAAGTTTAGAAGAATATAATTGTGGAGTAGTAAACATAGTCAGAATGCTATGTAGTTGTTGATTAATTATATATTCATTTAATTATGTAAGATGTCACCCGTTACTAATGTGTTGGTTATGTATGTGCTGACCGCAGATTAATCAGATCATCATTACCATCATGGGAGATATGTGGACTAAGATCGAGTCAAAAAGCAAGGATTGTACGGGACGAGTGGTCTCATAGCTTGTATTATGTATTACATTTAGCAAGTTAATCAATAATGAATGTAGTAAATCTTTTCTAGAAAGCGTCCAATAATTCATAAATGAACCTTTAAGTAGGTTATATAGTTAATAAAGAAAGAATTTTCAAGTTGGTATTTCCGCTGCGTCGTTTGGGTCAATATGCGTTTAGGGCGTTACAACCAAGACACCGCTGAACCCGATAATCAACTCAGGGGTCATCCAGGCACAGAAGGCCTACTAATTGGGATGATTATGTTACCTACCTGACTGAAATGGATGCCGGAAAGCTCAATGATCCTATCTCTTATAATGAAGCCATTAGCAGTGATCAGTCTTCTGAATGGAATAAAGCAATTAATGATGAGCTTGAATCCCTGAAGAAAAATGACCTTTGGGATTTGGTAGAATTACCCAACGGTGTCAAACCCGTAGGATGTAAATGGGTATTCAAAACAAAACTGGATCCGAATGGGAAAGTTGAACGCTATAAAGCAAGATTGGTTGCAAAGGGCTACACTCAGAAAGAGGGAATTGATTATCAAGAGACGTTTTCACCTGTCTCTCATAAAGATTCATTAAGGATCGTTATGGCCCTAGTAGCTCATTTTGATTTAGAGCTGCATCAAATGGATGATAAACCGTTTTCCTTAACGGAGACATAGACGAAGATGTTTGCATGAAACAACCTGAAGGCTTTAAACCTGAAGGTCAGGAGCATCTAGTCGGTAAGTTGAAGAAATCCATTTACGGGTTAAAACAAGCATCACGTCAATGGTACCTTAAGTTTGATGAATTCATGAAGAGGCAAGGTTTTATAAAGAATCAAGTGGATCAATGCACATACCTCAAGATGAGTGGAGCAACTTTACTATACTTGTCTTTTACGTAGATGATATTCTATTGGCAAGTAATAGTTTAGACATGTTGCATGAGTCGAAGCGGTTACTCTCGCATAACTTCGACATGAAGGATCTCGGAGATGCTTCTTACGTTATTAGCATCGAAATTCACCGAGACAGACACAAAGGGATCTTAGGATTGTCCCAAAAGGCTTACATAGATCGTGTCCTTACTCGTTATAACATGCAACAGTGCAAGCCCTCAGTCGCTCCAGTAGTTAAGGGAGATGTTTTCGGTTCATTCCAATGTCCGACAACAGAGGATGAAAAGGAGCAGATGAGCCAGATACCTTACGCGTCAGTAGTCGGGAGCCTAATGTATGCTCAAGTCTGTACTCGCCCAGATATCGCTTATATTGCTGGAATGCTAGGCCGTTATCAGACTAATACTGGCCTATATCACTGGAAAGCAACTAAGAAAGTACTTAGATATCTGCAAGGACGAAAGACTATAAACTGACTTATAGAAGAAGTGATCATTTAGAAGTGGTAGGATATTCAGATTCTGACTTTGCCAAATGCAAAGATGACAAGAAATCCACTTCGGGCTATATCTTTATGTTAGCAGACGGACCTATCTCATGGAAGAGTCATAAACAACAGTTAACTTCAACTTCCACAATGATGGCAGAATACATTGTTGTTTATAACGCAACCTCTCATGAAATGTTGCTTAGAAATCTAATTACTGGACTTAAAATCATTAATTCCATTTCTAGACCATTGAAGTTTTACTGTGATATCTCAGTTGCCGTTAGTTTCTCGAACAGTAACAGTTCGACTGGAGCTGGTTTATATCTCGATACAAAGTACTTGTTCGTACGTGAACGAGTTGAGAAAAATAATCTTTGTATTAAGTATATTAGTACTAAAAATATGCTTGTGGATCCGATGACTAAAGGTCTCCCACCTAAAGTTTTCGAAGAACATGTTTTGAATATGGGATTTACGAAAGACCTTATTTAATAGCATATTGTACTTACTTATGTTTTAATTAATGAAATTTTCTCAGTTTGATTTTGTATGTCTCTAACATGTATTCTGCCGGTATAATGATATATAGACAAATATAAATACAATTCAAACGCTAAAGGGCTTATTTACATATGTTGATCATAACTGTTAGGTTTTAAATTGAGGATGTAGTATGACTAATGGGGGTCCTGAGTCGAATGATGATTCAATGGCTGTATTTCTCTGCTACGGTTCTTGGTTAAAGCTAAAATGAGTGTTAACTCCTGATCAGGCTTTTTCTAATACTCATGATAAATGATTACTCGGCTAAGTGGGAGAATGTAAGATTAAATATATTATTTATAATATTTAATCATGTAGCCATTATAATCATTTATATTATATTAGATCAAAATATATTAATCCTATTATATAATTAGTTGGTAATTATTGATGGACCATGTTACCCTTATTAACTAATTAGGGTTTCCTTCTGGGTGTATATAAGGAGATGATTAGAGAGGTTTAGGGTTAGACTCTTACAACAACATCACTAAACCCGCCCACCTCTCTCTCCATAACCTAAACCGAATTCATCCCTAGTTCGGTTCTTACCATCATAATCTTACATCCTAAGGAGGAATCAGATCATACTGACAAATATGTCGAACCCCATGGCTGCGTCTCTAACTGGATTCTCTGCTAGCCTGTCTGCCGTCACAGGTATTTCTTTATGTTTTCCATTATGTTTAAACAGAACTGATCAACACGGATATGGTAATGGTTAAGCCTTCATAACCAAACCGAACCAACTCTGCACACCCCTAGAAAAATACTAAGTATTAAATGTACAAGTTTATGTTTTTCTGATCATGATAAACATACCAAAGTAATCAAATTAATATCCAATATATACAAGTCATGTACAGCTTTCTCTCATCACAGAAACTATGTTAAAACTGGTTGCTAAAGGCACGTAATGAATAGATGAATTTTTCTCCACACCTACCACTACATAGCATATATCCAGCACAACATGTATCCGGTATACCTATGATAGACAAGGAACAATATAAAACGCCATCATCGCTTTAGTGGGGTGGTAGAGGCTTCGTATCTCTTGGGGAAAGACCAGGGTTCAATTCCTGGTATAAGATATATTTGGTGTAATTTAAAATTAGAGATTATGTAACCTTTGTTGTTAAAAAAAAGAAACAACATAAATGTTGAAACTTCAAACTTTACTCTTTGTTGAAATAGAATTTTAATGATGGAGAATTTTTCATACCTTGACATATTAGCAAGTATGAGACACATAAGGAAATTACTAACTAATATTGTTCGTTTTACTCAAAACTAACCCAAATCATCCATAACCAATGCACCCAAAATACGGTAGGCAATATTTAAGCCAAGTCATACCGAGTGACCTAGTATCTAACATAACAACGTGGGATTCGCCTAATGTATCACATCCATGGCCTCTATTGTAATATGTATGGAGAGAATAGTTTTATAAACAACTACAATTTACAATATCTAAATAAAAATTTTCATCCACACTAAAATAATAATTTTACAGAAGAGTGTGAGTGTCATGAACCACCAACTAAACCTTATTTGTATGCCTGATTTATACAATGCAATGTTCTAGTAAGCCTACTTTTAAACAAATTGACAAGTATCCGTACATGATCATTGACATATTACAAAATCTTAAAAACACCTAACATTACAGAACTCAATACAAATGATCAATAATCAATTTGTAGAAGATTAATCAAACAACACGACTTTAAACACATAATTTGCTGTGTGTATGAATACATTTAGGGGTAAGCAATAATCGGACCATTAATCGAATTGGTTCGAAAATCGATGAAAACAAACCGAAACTACCCGAAAACCGAATCAACCAAAAATCGGTTATCGGTTTTTTTGATACCCTCGGTTAACCGAACCATTCGTATTTTTATAGATTTCTAGCTTTTATACCTCCATTTCATGTATTTCTAATAAGGGTGCAAACGAGCCGAGCTAACCACGAGCAACTCGAGCTCGGTTCGACAAGCCGAACTTACACGAGCTCAAGCCCTAGCCCGAGCCTAAAAACAAGCTCGTTTAGTAAATAAGAAGCTTCGCTTATTGAGAGCTCGAGCCGGCTCGCGAGCCTAACCAAGCCCACTGTTTATGTTAATTTAATTAATATATTAGATATATATTTAAACAATTATGATTATTATTATTATTTAAGAAATATATTTAATTAATATAAATTAATTAAAAAAATAAACGAACTGAACTTAAGCTTTAGAAACAAAGCTCGAATCAAGCCAAGCTCGAGCTTTCATAAGTTAAACAAGCTCGAGCTTGGGCTCGACTTAGCTCGTTTGCACCCTTAATTTCTAAGCAAAAATTTTAGACAAAGTTTGGTTTTGGTTGTTAAGTGAAATTAACCAAACCAAACCGAAAACCAACAAACCAACTAAATAAACCGAACCGATTGACCAATAAAATAGATTCACGGATGACTTCAGTTTCAATTTCGGCAAATAACCATAACCGAACCATGCACACCCATCAATTACACAACACAAAACTTAAAATCTACATAACAAACCGAAGATGAACAAACAAAAGCTCAAAATTCTACATCAACACACGAACAAAGATTCACATAATCAGAATCAATGAAATGAAATGAATCAAGCATATGAAACTTTTGGGAATAAAACAGAGATATGATTACAAGGAGTATCTGTTAAATCAATGGATCCATTTAGGTAGTAGGCCCAACAAGTAACCAACCCAAACACTGAATACTCGATGAGACTAAGCACAACGGATTTCGGGGTGTTTGTTGTCTACGAAATATTCTGACATGGGTCAGGTCGATTGAGTCATATAACAAAATAAAACTGGATAAAATTAAAATATGCATTAATTGTTATTAGAATATGCATAAAAGTTCGTTTAAGCTCGGATCAGTTTGAGTTTTTAGCAAGTCTAGCTCACGAGCGCTCAACTTATTTACACCCCTAGCAACATGCAGCTCCGACGACTCTAGCGACTTGGGTTAATTGTTTAAAATAGTTATTGGCTAATGAAGGAATGAGCTTAATTTTGAAATTGGTTATTGGGTTTGTAAGTTATCTTTTATTTATTGGAGATCAATGTCAATATTTCTTCGGGTCAGTGTTAAAATTGTATGGTGTCGATGTTAACATTTCTTAGAGGTCAGTTGCAATTAGAATGTATATATATCAAACACGAAAAAGTTCACGGGAGTCAACCGGCCCCAGTCTCAAATGTGTAGGTATGCCAGATGCCACTGAGTCAACCTCATGTTTATATAGAAAGAACTTATATTTAGATAAAAGAATCTAACAACTTTTATTGATCGGGATCAGCGGACCCTCTTGAGATACTGTTGATGTCACTTTTGACGCCACTTCAAGAATGCGTTGAAGGTATACAATATAATGTTGCAAACTTCGTATAAAACTAGGATTAACTAATTTGGTTATTTTATGTGTGATGCTTGTGTAGCAATGGATATTGTGGCAGCTTAAGTTATATATACATTTTGTTGCTCACTCGCTTACTTGCTCTCTCAGTTTTACCCTCTCGTTCGTATGTCGTCTACCTTCTCTATTGATCGTCTTGTTCATTTACACTATATATTTAGGGTTTAAATCGTTTTTGAGCATCTAGTGTTGTATAAGATAGATTTCTGGTGTGTTTATTCTTGAGATTTATACAACTAGTGAATCACTTTGTTGTACAATTCTGGTTGTTATGAGTTTCATTGAGTTTGAGATCCTTAATTCTTTGTTAAATAGAGACATCGATAGTGGTAATGAGGAACAAACGTAACGTAAAATCGCTGTCACTCATAAATTGCCCTATATGACAATTTTCAAATAACTCAACATAACATGGTTAGGAAGAATCATTTAATTTATTGTCTTTGAGCTCTAAACTGCATTTATATGTAACCCTCTTAGAAAGAAAAATACAATTTTAATGTCGCATATGATAGTTTTATAATCCTTGTATTTTTGTGAGGGTAAGCTTTTGAAAGAACGCAAGGTTCAAGGGGTCCAATAGAAAACCTTTTATATTAGAATATAAATATAGCATAAGTGGACTAGCTTCTAGTTGTTTTTTTAGTATTGTGACAAAAGGGAGGTTGATGCTTTTAAACTGCCATTCTCTTGGCAAAAGAATGGTGTCCTCTTCTTTTAAATAGAGTGTCATCACTCTCTCTCTCTCTCTCTCTCTCACTACTTTGCTTTCAAGTGCTATTGGTGCCATCCTCAAAAATATTGAGGAGATTGTCATAGTTTCAAGTTTCACTCATTTCATTAAAAACAAAGAGAGTAATTTCTTGTAGTTTGTAACTTCAAGTTGTGTAATTTTGTTCCAAAAGGTCGTGGTTTTAACTTCTAAGTTGCCATCTCTTTCGAGATCCTTAGCATTCCATTCTATGAATAGTTTTGATTCTAAACTTTCACCTCTTTCAAGTTTGTTAGTGTTCCGCTTTAATATGGTTGTGATTCTAAATTTCCACTTCTTTCAAGGTCGTTAGCATTCTGCTTTAAAAAGGTTTCGCTTCTAAATTTCCACCCTTTCAAGATCACAACCATTAAAGTTTCATCCTTACGAGTAGACAAAAGGGAAGAAAAGTTAGTCCTGTAATCGTCAAAGATTCAGTTTTTACCTTTTTCTCTATTAGAAAGTGACTTTTTAAGATTGTCGGAAATTAAAGTTTCACTTTTTCCATACTCCTTTGAAGATTGTCAAAGTCTCGAATTCCACTCTTCGATCAATAGTAACAAATTGTTTCGGTTTAGGGAAACAAGAGACAATTGTATGCAAATTCAAGATTCAATCATATTCAATGTCTTATGATATGTGTGAATTTGAGGAGTGTTTCTTCACTCACCCATTCTCCCCATTGAGTGATTCTTCCTCCATTGACATCCTCAAAACTTTTCAAGAAAACAATCACAACTTGAACCCTTTGACCCATGATATTCTTGACACCCCACTTGAAGAAAATGACCAAATTACCCCTACCACCACCACCCTCTCTTCCTCCCCACCATGCCACCAACTTCAAAATCTATCATTTTACCAAATGGGCAATTCAGTAAATTCTCCATATTTATCTCCCCTTGATATCAAAACAAAGCAAAGTCAACTACCCTTGTATGATTATTACATCAACATCAACACTTTCTTGCCTCGTAGCTATGATGGGTGTGACAATTATATGAAGATGATGCAAAGAAGCTTGATTGGGTCCTCAAATCTTCAATCCATAACCCTCACCTCACCTGATCATAGCCATATGAGAAGGGCCAGCAGCACTGGTGATTTACATGTTAGTCCACTTTATGCATGTCTAACTTTGACTTTTTCTTGGTCAACTCGATTCATTTTCAACTTCAAAATTTGTACAAGTTGTGTTTTATCTACACAAATTAAATGATACAAACATTAGATATAACAATTTAGGGTGTGATATGAAAATTTTGTGTTGATAATTGAATTTATAAAGTAGTACCACCCCATTTTAAAGTCTCAAATTGACCTTTTAATATTAAATATGTGTAAATATTGGTTTATTTCTTGATTTTAGAGTTTGGAAACAAAGCAAACAAGTCAAACATTGTCATCAAGTCCTTTAGCAACAGAAGGATCACACATGGAGGAAGCAAATTTCAAGGTGGGTCGTTATAGTCCAGAAGAAAGGAAAGAGAAAATCTTGAGGTACAAAGCAAAGAGGACACAAAGAAATTTTAATAAAACGATTAAGGTAATTAAGTATTGTTGTTATTTATCATATTTAAAGCAATATATATAAGTATATATGCGGCTCTCGCATAATGCATCATGCTAATGTATATATATATTTGATTAAAAGTATGCATGTCGGAAAACTCTTGCTGATAACCGGCCAAGAATCCGTGGGAGATTTGCACGTAACGATGAGCCTGGAGAGACTCCTAAAACTCTTTCTTTTCGACGGTTCGAGGATGAAGATGATTTATGGGTATGTATTATTTTGTTACGAAATTTAATATTTATAATTTGATTTTTATTATAATATATATAATTTACATATCCTATAAATCACAACGACCTTTTGGATGTTATTGAATATTTTTTATAAAGGATGCGTACAAATATATTACAAAAACACGATGTCATTGACTATTGTTATTAATAGAAAATATGAATGGTAGTAGGGTTAGCGAACCTTCTCGATCCTTTAGCTTTAAGTATGTGTATTGAAGTAAAATAAAAAAAAAGTATTTAAGGTTTATAACTATATGAAATTCAAATTTAACCATCTATTCTTTGTGTTATATGTAGATGGAGGGGTTGCAAGAAGAATTTCTAGAGAGAGGGCACTTTTCCAACACCTACATGCCCACCACCCAATTAAATCAATTTAAATAAAAAATAATAAACACATCCCTTAAAAAATCCATTGTTGGGATAATTTATTAGATGGTTCTTACATGGCCATAAAAGTAAAACAAATATGCTTTCTAGATTATTTAAAGTTGTGTGTAAGAGGGAGTTAGGATAGGAGTTTAGACGCCTAATATAGACATAAAAAGTTGCGAGTTCTTCAAATCCTACATTTTGTATTTGTACAAGAAAATCTCGGGATTGATGCTAAAGAAAATAGAGGCATAAAAACATTATTAGTTTGTTTTGAAAATTTTGTGTAATGTATAAGGTAACATTATGAGTACACTCATAAAAGCTTGGGAATATTTTCTTTTGTGTCATCATTATTTCTTTACACTTTGCTTTTTTATTGTATGAATATATCAAATATTCTCATCTTCACTAGCTCACATGGTACAGGCTATTATTTCTTAGTGCGAGGTTATGGATTTAATCCCAAACAAAGATAATTTATTTGTAAATAAAATTTTAGAAGAGTAATATTAGCCATTCAAAAAATAGAGATAAGTCATGAACCTGATGATAATTAATTATAAATTATATCACAAGTGATTAATTTTCAAGTCAAAAAGACTTTCTTGTTAACAAATGAATGTATGCACTCTATCAATCAGAAAGGCTAACGAGCTATGCACAAAAGGAGATTGTAACATATCTTATAAGAATTTGGACCGAGACATTTGTGCTGTATATATAACTAGTTTAAGATTTCGTGTGTTACCTAGGTAGTATAAAAAAATATATCTTCTATAAATATATTGAATTAATAAATTGCATGTAAATGTAGATGTTACTAACTCATAGTTGGTTCTCAAGTTACAATTATTAACATATTTTAACATCCCCTACCCTTTAACACGAAGTGGCTTCTCATTAACAAATAAATACAAAAAAAATCACGCGTCATTTTATATAATATATTTTACTTTTATATAGTATATCGTATAATTCATTATATATATATATATATATATATATATATATAAGTAACAAGCATATAAACAGTCTATAAATCTCTAAATATTTCTTCGTACACCACATTTGTCGTCTTATTTGTAACATTTTTAATCTTTATCTAATATTGGTAACTTGATTTCTGTCTTCTTTTTTATCTTGATAATGTCACATGTAACTACCTATAAGCAAAAAATAAGTTCTTTTAAGTACAAATCAACCTTTAATAGTGATTGTATTTGACTTTTATTAACAATCATTTGTTAAATATCAAATTGTTGTTTATTTATAAGCTATGCAAACATTTTAAATACGGAAATGATTTTTAGTTATCATTCAAGATTTCATTAAAAATGTAATAATAACAATACAAAAAATGTAATGATTATTATATTGATTTATTTAAACAAAAAACAGGCAATTTAAACTACTACCATTCTTGACATAATTAAAAACTTTACCTATTTTATAATTTGAATGCGTAAAATATATATTATAATATTTAGAAGTCAACTATAATTTTATATCAGTTACAATTATAGATTATATTTTAAAAGGTCAATTGTATTTATTATATGTTTTATGAACGACGATTAGAAAAGGTAACTAAAAATTAAGACAGTTATAACGAAACTAATTTATAATTTAATTACAGAAAAAAATTTATATAAAGGAGAACACAATTTCAAAATTAAAATAAAAAATCACATAAATATAAAAATTATTTAATTAATCTTAAAAAGAATGTAACTACAATGATACATCAAAATAATCAAAACATTTTAATTATTTAATACTTGAAAAAATACGTATGCAATCGTTAATTGATTAAGATTTATTATAGAAAGTTGGGTAAATGAAATAAATTATATAATCTTTAATAAACTATTGACAATTATATGTTGAATTGAAAGAATATAATCAAATGTCAATAAATCAAAGGATATAACTGAATCTTTAAAATAGCATCGAAGTTTACATTGGAAATGTTAAGTAATTAAATATTGAAAAATTTAGCGGATCAACAAATATCTAGTTAAAAATCGGTGTAAATTGACTAATCACATGCAAGCTTCTACAAGTAATTTTTTAATGAAGAAATATTGTTGCAAAAGACAGCAAAAGAAAGTGCATATATCTTAAAAAGAAGACGCATCCATATTGTCTCCTGCAAGTAATTTTTTACACGTTAATGAAGAAAATAATATTATAAACCCTTAACATGCTTGAAAACTAAAATGTCAAGATTGATTCTTATAGTCATTGTCATAGAAACCGTAATTGAAAGGGTAAGCATGTGAGTTTTGCATAACGTACAATTTCGTTACTTTTGCATAAATATAACGAAATAAAAAACACAAATAATAAAGCTATACACAATAATTAAGGTGATTAACACTCATGAAAAAAATATCAGTATCAATAAACACTAATGTAAAATAAAAACCTAACAAAAATATGTATCTACACATAACTACTGTTAGGGACTAAGTTTTAATTATTGTGGATCCTATATCCTGAGACATATTCTGGATAAATTATCCTTAATGTGTAGCAGAGGACCTAAGAGGATCAAGGATCCTTAATGTCTACTATGGTTACTAATGATTGTTATCGATATCTTCTTATGTTTATACACAGGTACACTAAGTGGTGGACTGAGTCTAAGCTGGAATCTCGCTAAGAATTCGTTACAAGGCTGCACATTCCACATCATTCATGGGGAGAGGACGTGGGTCTAGCATGATTTTCGCATTTTTTTGTTATCTTTATTTTCAAAAGGATTGATCAAGTCATATACGAATATCACATATGAACAAACACAATACACTCAGCATCCGCAGCTCATCGTTCTCTACTAACACACACTCACCATTGTACCAAGCTTGATCAATATCCGAAGTTGTACTAGATTGTTACTTATTAATTTTGGTGGTTGACAGTTTTCACCACCCGAGGTTTTTATCCCGATGATCTACTTGTAATCAAGGGTTTTTCCTTGTACAAATCCGTGTGTTCTATTTACATTTCAAGTCTTGAAATTGTTATATTCATACAAGCACTTTACCTCACAAAACAAATTTGGTTACATACCAGTTGTTTGTTGATTTATTTCGATTCAGATGTAGGATTATTGGAAAGTGAATAGGCAAACGTAATTGTGGTGAGGATATAGAAGAAATATTAGGGTTTGTGATTTGCAATCACATTCAAAAAGAAATGGTTTACATAAAATAGAAAGTCTAATTTCTTTAAAATTTATAAAAAAAAAGAAGTGGAACAAAGGTCTTGTGTTTTTCCTCATAAAGTAAAATAATAAGAAGTATAACAATAACACGTGACAATTAATGTTTTAAATGGTTGTCAAGTGACCAAAGTTCGTTTTGCTTTATTATAATGTATAGATAAAGCTTTACGAAGAGTAGTCCAAGTGGATAACATCAAGAAATACAAAGTAACAAAAGATATAACTTAAGAAGTAAATCATTAGAGCTAAGAAGTCTTGAATAGTTATTTAAGAAAAAAAATATATTATATTTAATGTTTTTAAAACAAACTTTAATTCAATATACTTGTATGACAAATCAATAACATAAACAACGTTGATTTAGTTATCGTTTAAATTGACACACAGTTTTATATTTATATAAAATTAATTATGAATTTATATAAATTGTCTTGTAAAAATGACACATGAATTTCATTCATTATTGAGATCATAATGGAATATTTATATTTTTTTTAAATATTCGACCTTACTTTTATGATATATCAAATCAATCATGTAAACATGATTGAATATATACCTCTACATGAATGGCCACTTTGGACCCCCAATCCAAATAAGGCAAAGTATTCTAATTAAACAAAAGTAGCACACATTTTTTCTCTAAATGACACAAAATGCACGAGTCAAAGAAATTCCAAGCCTACATCCTAGGAAGTGCTTGAATATGGAAAATCACATGATTATGCTTCTATTTGGTGACTATGATGCTTTAGTGCATATAATTAAGCTTTTATTCTCACATAATGGTTAATCCACCAATGTATGTATAGGCTCATTAGTCAACGAGTTTTTATCTATAAACGATTATAATCGATTGGTATCATGAGAGTCTTACACTTTTGAATGAAAAAATATAACCAATAAAGCAAATACAATCTTATTAAAATAAGTTCGACTCCATTCATATGTGCATCCAATTAAACTCGACACTTGGATTTTTTTTATTCGTAATGTTTCTTGTAATTGAGTATATATTATGATGACGCTATTCATTAAAATAAAATATCCTTTTCAAATAAAAACTGAGATGTTCGTAAAGAGGTAAGACTATGAATCCATAAATAACATAACCTGATAGTGTAAGATATTTCGACTTATATTAATATAGTTAATTATTTATATATTTTGTCATGTTTTGTGATTTCATCTTAAAACCAAACATTAACTTTGGTCCGAGTTCATATGCCACTTTAGACGTCCCAACTCACAACTACCAATAGCGGTTATGGGGTGGTCATCCTCATCTCATCATTGTCGACCACATTGTTGTCACCGTAGTAATAATGTAACATACAACCTCTCGTACCACTAATAGTGTTTGCTTTACTCACGAAGATGGTTGGCGGGTGGAGACCTTCCGTGAGGTTACCCATAATGGCCTTAAATGTGGAGTTTTCATATTCTTCACAACCAATGCGCCCAAAACACGTCGATGATATTTGACGTGAATAATTCTTTATAGCGAATAATCACTTCTATGGACAAAACATAACGATATGAGATTAACCTAAAGTGTTGCAAATAATGTAGCAAAATTTTTCACGAGATGAAAGAAGAGTCACAAATGTTTGAAAGACACCAGAGGGAAATTACAAAATGATTGGAGTGTAAACACACACAAGGTGTATATATATATATATATATATATATATATATATATATGGGAAGGTTCATTTGAGAATAAATTTAATGTGAGAAGAAAAGGAAGAAATGATATAATGGTAAAACCTTAAATAATTTATAGCCCCTCTCATTAATTATGTTATCTTTCATTAATAAAACAAAAACATTATATCATACACATTTCAAAATTTATCCTACATAAACCTTATACTTATCAGAATTTACCCTACACACATGTAAAAATACCTTGCACATTTCAAAATTGATCATACACATACTAAAATTTATCATACACATGTCGAAAATTGTCCTTCACCATAAATTATTTTATCTTGAAAAATTATATTAAAAAAATGAGTTATAAGTAAAATTAATTAGCTAATTAATGACAATTATAGATTTACCTATATGTTCTTTTTCATAATATTAAACATACACATTAAATAAAGTAAATGAAGAAATTCTATTGGTTTAAAAGTTATTCTTTTTATTCTTAAAAAAAATTTTCTCATTTGAACTCTCCACTATATATATATATATATATATAGTAGGATTGTCAATTGTGTTTGATTTACAGATTTCATGGTTGTGTTTTGCTTACACAATTTTAAGTATGTTCGAGATAGTAAATGTCTTTTACACAAATAAAAATATAAGCTCTGTTCAGAATTCCCCACTTAATCAAACCAGCAACTCAAACCTCACCAACCTTACACGACTTACATTCCTTGCCTAGATAATTGGCATTTGACAATCATTATGTACTTTCTCATTCGTTATCACGATTCCTTACCAGTTAATGCTTTCATATCTAGAAGAATAAATATGACTTTACATAATTATAGTTATCACTAAACACTTACCTAATAAATGTCGATTTTTGAATCTTCTATAGTACGTTCAGGACTAATTAACTGACACCTAGAATACCACTTAAAATCCAAAAAGAATATTACGATTAACAAAAGCGAATCTCATCCCATTTCTTTTTTTTTTCTGATTTTTATCTTCCCCAAATATTCTCTAATTTATAAATAATACAAAACCACAAAGTATGTCAAGAAAAATAATAAAATTCATCTACACGAACAACCCTAATTTCTTTATACAGGCATATATAATAGAGTAAATTGCACAAAACGTCCTTTAAGTTTCACTAATTTTGCTGGTTTCAGCCTTAATCTTTAAAAGTTGCCAAAACCAGCCTTTAAGATTAAATTAGTTACGGGTTTCATCCTTTATCACTAAACCAGTTATTAAATCATGTTAAATGGCATCACATGCAAGCCATGTGAGGGTAAAACCGTCTATTTCATACTTAAAGGACGTTTTGTGCAATTTACTCATATTTTTCATCCTCCTCATCCTCGTCTCCTCCGCCACTTTGCTAACATACACCGACCCTTCGCCTGAAACCCTAACGGAAGTCGACACACTTCTCGATTTCAAACTCAACCTCCATGATCCACTCGGTGCACTCACTACTTGGGACTGGTCAACCTCTTCCGCTCCATGCGACTGGCGAGGCGCCGGTTGCTCCGGCGGCCACGTCACCGACCTCCGTCTGCCACGTCTGCAACTTCACGGCTAACAGAGTGACCATCGAGTATATACATGTTATAAACACAACCTAATATCAATATCAATCCAAAACCTTAACACTACCCTACCATTGATCAATCCACACCAATCTACTTAAAACTTCAGATAAGTTCACTATACACCTATCTTTCGGCTCACGTTCATTTCCGAATAACACACAAACATTCAAGTTCAGCGTTTTCGGGGGATGACGCCGCGCTAAACGTAACCCAAAACCCACAAATCACATACACAACTTGACAATCCAAAAAGTATAAAAAGACACCAACATTTGTTCACCACATTACATTACATAACTTGTCTATCAGCAGCCTCAGCAACAATAGGCAATCTAGGAAGCTGCCCCAAACAACAACAAGAAGACCCATAAACCAAAGAAACCAACATAAACAAAACACAGTGCTATCAACACTCATCAACAACCCCAACCCCACACCATTTTTAACCTCAAACCCTCTCTCCAACAAATCAGGAAATATCAACAACACATCAAGCACAACAGCCTGCATAGCATTAAACCTAACATACCTACTAAAATTAGGGTTTCTAACCACCACAAAATACAGCGTTAGAAACACCAGCACGCCGTTGAACGGCACGCTTTTATAAACTCTAATTGCAGGCACCAGTGGTTGAACTAGGGTTTGAATGAACGAGAATTGATTGATTGCGTATTTGCCGTACTGGACGCCGTCGAAGAATGGGTAGAAGTAGCATAGCGCGGAGATTAACCTGTCTGGGCCGTCCGGAGAGTCGGCGCCGGTGGATTTGGCGACGGTAAGGGTGGTCCGGCAATGGTGGTAGGTGGATTTGAGGTGGATTGGAGTTAGGGTTTTGAGATTGAGGGGGAGGAATGGGGTGGAATTGAGGGTTTTGTGGGATGGTGGTGGTGATGATAGGGTGTTGGTTATGGTCATTGGTGTGGTGGTGAGTTGCAGAAGAGGAAACAAAATGACGAATATACCCTCACATGTTAGGCAGTAAGGGAAATAAACTGAGATAATTAACTTGGTTAGTAATAAAGGACTGAACCGGCAACAAAAATAACGTAAAGGCTGTTTTTAGCAACTTTTAAACATTAAGGCTGGAACCTGCAAGTTTGAGAAAACATAAAGGACGTTTTGTGCAATTTACTCTATATAATACTAATTAAGGGGTGAGAACAATGGATTTTAAAATCTTAACTATTAGTTGTTGGCCGGTAACGGTCCCAACCTTAAAAATAACTAGTAGTGGTACCACTTTTTCATATATTGTAAACCAATGGACATTTACTAAACAGAAAATGAAAACCGGACAAAAAGAAATTAAGGTTCTGTTAGTAAACATTCATTAGTTTACAATATGTGAAAAGGTGGGACCACCACTGGTTATTTTTGAAGTTAGGACCGTTGCATGCCAACAACTAATAGTTAGGATTATTAAAATTCATTATTGGGTGTTAACCGTCCAATCTAACCAACTTTAACAACAACTGAAGACCAAATTGTTAATTATAGTTACGAAAAATGACAAACCAAACCGATAAAGTTAGTTGGGTCAATCAAACCGGGATGTTTGCTAGGTTGATGGTTTGGTTTTGAACGAATTATTTCAATTTTTATTAAAACTTATTTTGTATTAGATTTTTATAAACAATTAAAATGATTTATTAATATAACACATATACATAATTGTATATTCCTAAAGTAAAAAGAAGTCAAAATATTTGTTAACCATCGATCAGTTTACATGGTGATTTCAACTTTCTAGTTTCAAACACCAAGTAAACTGAACCATATACCTATCATCCCGATCGAGTTAATCCGGTTTAACGGAACAAGAGTTTGTTAACATCTATTGGGAAAGGAGAAAACGGCTTACACTTCAACTCAAAAGTTATCAAACAAAGAAAAAAATAAAAAATTTTGAAGGGTCAATGTATTTCATTATAATGTATAAACTAAAATGTTAGTTTATGATTTTCTGGTGATGAATTATTGGTTATGGAAGATTGTCAAAAGAATCCTTATTTTAATATATCACTTTTGCACCCGAACTATGATGATTCCAAACATGCACTTTTGACTGAAACAATATTGAAATACAGAACGAACAAAAGAAACATTGTTTACAAGATGTACAATGATTGATGTGTTTAAAATGTTTTCCTTTTTCTGAATTTTAAAGTGATTCATTTTCGTTTTATTATTATACATCAATGTTTTGAAAATTATACGGGTAACCGAACATGTAGTCAGGGGCGGACCTAGCATGTTACTAGGGGTAATCTCTGCTGCCCCTTGACGCTCCGACAGTAGTGTAAATTTTCGAAAAATTTGACTTTTTTCGATTTTGTTATCCCTTTTTATATGAAATGTTGTCTTTATAAAGATTTTCTAGATACGCCACTGATGTAACCGCTCATTTTGTTGATTCAATTGTTCGATATGGTCTTACAAAAATTGACCTACAAGTAACTGGGAGAATAAACATATCAAGGTTTTTTTACGGTTTCAACCAAGTTGACAGCTTCAACAGTTCCCTATTCCAATTCAATTTTCACAAACAATTAAACTATGTGTTGTGTTGATGAAATTTGAAAAAAAAATTGTTGCTAGTAGGCTTCATATGTGTAGGGATTAGGGATAAGGTCGTATGTTATGGAGTAAGACCACGGGGTGTGGGACGGAGGTTGCCAAGCAACACCGGCTAAATCACACTGGGCCAGCATTGGCCATGGTGTTGCCCTGCTGGCGGGGGAATGTGAGATGGTTGGTTTTCATTGGCTGGTGCGATAGAATCGTTTGGTATAACCGTTGGACAACGACTATTAAAAAAATATTTTCTATATAAACCGAACAATTTTTACTCATTTTTACTATCCAAAAATTCAAAAACCACTACCAATCTCCAAAAACAGTATATAAAATGGATTCTTCAAGTTCAAGCGATTCGTATGATAAATTTGTTTTGTCATCCTCATCCGACGAGGGGGCGGAAATATTATTATCAACAGTTGTGATGGTCGTGAAAGTTATTGTTGAAGACTCAGATGAAGGGACTTCCCAACCCCAACTCAAACGAAGGAAGTATATTGTTCGTGAACGCGAAACCGCAAACGATTTGCTGATAAGCGATTATTTCTAATTGAGTCAAGACAAATCAATGCAAACCTTCGAGCTGATTTGGTAGAACATGTTTCGCCACTTCCTAGATTCGACTCCATTGAAGATGAAGATGATTGTTTTTTTTTGTGATGTAATGTATTTTTTTATCGTAATTATTTAATATAAACATAAGGTGTTTTTAAAATTACTTTGTTAAATTCTATGATTAATATAAAAAACAAAAAAAATTAGGTGTCACATGGCATCCCAACGTTGCCTGACCACGCCCCTTCTACACCTACTTTTTTAGTATGAACTGATGAAACCCACAACTATCACGTATCAAACAATGTCCCTAGCTTAAAGCCCTCTACAACCTAAAATCTAACACCCTCATGTCACCTTGAACTTGAACCACTTTCACACCCTCACATCTCCCTAATCCTACCATTAAGAGGCCTTCACATCTCCCTAGTCCTACCATTAACAAGCGTGAAAGACAAGGGCGTTAGCCTCTTCAAGGTAGAACTCCAACTACCCCACCTTTCACCCCTTTGAATTCTATATGCAAACAAATTCAAGTTACATATACGGTAAATATAATAACATTTTAATTTATATATTTTACATTCTTCTTTTTCTTTTCTTCTTTCTTTTAATGACTTATTTAATTTTTTTTACTCTTACACTTCAGTATTAGTATTCGTACATACAATCCATCAATCTTATAATTAATTTTTACATGTTTACTTTTATGTACGTATCAGTATAAATTCAAGTTGATTTACGTTTCAATGTATTTCTTTTGAAATTGGTAGGCTCAAATATAATGTATTTTTGTGTTTTTTCCGTACATTTTTTTGGTTTACTTCGTGACATAATTTAAAAAAAAATAAATCGGGTCAAATGTATTACGTTTTCATTAGATGATTAAAAATCGAGTTACTTTACGTTTCGATGCGTCGCAACACGGCGTACCATTATTTAATGTAAAAAAACTTAATTTTCTTACGTACTTATTTTTATGTATGTGTCGGTATAATTTAAAATTGGTTAACGTTTTAACGTAAATTTCTTTTGC
Source organism: Scalesia atractyloides (assembly GCA_947069175.1). NCBI lineage: Eukaryota > Viridiplantae > Streptophyta > Magnoliopsida > Asterales > Asteraceae > Scalesia > Scalesia atractyloides. The sequence goes on from CAMTDV010000008.1 coordinate 88,673,936, forward strand.
AAATACGTCGGATCAAATATAATAAGTTTTCGTACTTATTTTTAAGTAAGTTTTTTATTTGTCTACGTTTTGACGTAAGTTTTTGTTCAGAAATAAGTCTGATCAAATATAATACGTTTTCATGAAACGATACAAATTCAAGTTACTTTACATTTCGAACTCCCTGCAACACGGGAAAATTACTTACAAAAGCCAATGAAAAAAACACATCACCCCACTTAAATCCTTTCACCAAATTAATCTTTTACGCTCACTAACTTCTTTTTTAATTTTTTGGTTTATGTAATTCATTTATTATTTTAACAAGAAAATGACAAAAAGAAAAAGAAATTCACAAAAGGATAAAAGGTGCACTGTAGCTAGTAGCTAAAAGGTTCATCAACTTCGCGGTTTTATTGTTTGACAAAAAAAAATTTACGTTTATATTGATAATAAAGAAATTCTACGCATGAACATATTATGGAAATCTGAAGTTCACGATGAAAATACGACGAACCAACGTACTATAGATATAAAATAATCGAAAGGATAAGTAAATAAAGGAAATATGTTTTTGTGGTTTGAAATATAAATTGAAATCCTATTACTATAATAGTTCTGCTTGCTAGAGTCTCGTAACCAATAATCTCGAATTCGTTTTTAACCAATCGAAAAAACAATCATCACCTAATGAAATATGTTCGACTTGAATCATATCATATCATCGAACAACTGTAAACAAATTATATGCAAAAAAATTATATTCCTAATATATTGATAAATGTTGTAAAATAAGTAAAACAAAAGTAATCAATAATATGAGTAATGGATTAACAAGCCTTGTTTGACTATCAATGTTCTCTCTACGAATATTCTTAACTCAAGATTTCCGTCAACAAATTTGACCTTTATTTCACAAAACTCATCTAAACCACCTAAGTAAGTAATTAATTTTGAAAGGATCTACATTTGATAACAACATAACAATTTGTAAATATTATTATACAGACAAATTAGTAAAAGATAAAAATTAAAGAGAAAATAGGATAGTAATACCAATTGATGAGTTACTGTCATTGCAAAAAAAAAAGATAGTTATGATCGTCACTAACTTGTAGATAACTTTCCACATTGCTAATATGTTCGTATTTTTGCTAAATCAAAGGAGAATTGTTTAACAAAAGTTGACAACAATGTTTATTGAATATCATAATATTAAAATTTGTCGCATCCTTGATTTGAAAACAGAGAATATCACTAGGATTTAATCGAAGATATTCTATAAATTTAAACCAACCATCAGCAAAACATTAATTTGAACCAACCATCCTCATACGGACTTCCCATTGTCGGATAAAACCATTAAGATACAGATAAAAACACTTATTACTATATGTTGGCAAATCACGAAAAAGTTACATCATAAATTAAACTCGAGTAAAACCATTGAGATGCATATAGAAATACATGCGATGGTATATTTTCCAATCACGAAAAAGTTACGTCATAAATTAAACTCGAGTAAAGTCGTGGCATATCCAAATTTATTACAACTAGGTTTAAAACTCGGGCGCCCGTTGCAGCGCGCTTTCAACTTTGACGAACGTACATATAACATATCAAGGCGCACATTCAACTTTGACGACTCTACATCACCTATTTTCCAAACTTAACGACACAAATGCGACCTAGTATTTTACATAAAAAAAGACGTTTTTACGTTTATTCAAAGCTTAGAAAAAAAATGAATATTGTTATGCTTTATCAATTAATTTAGTTATCATCTAAACTAATATTATGAAATGTTTAGCATCAGTGTTGATCAAAATCAAACAATTTGTAATTTTAAGTAAACAAAATCGAATTCAACAAAAATTTTCAATCACCCACTCATTTTCAAACATCTCTCCTCCAACATAATCTTCCATTGAAATTTTCCTTCTTGCACTCTTGATTTTTTAAAACCTTTTTCAAATTAAAATGGGAACCTGCTATATTTACATCACAATAACCCTCAAATTTCTTTGTTTAGTTCATGTCTCCACGTTAAAATGGAAGATACGTTATTTGAAGACACAACACTTATTATCACTACCAACCTCTTCCATTACACCACACAATCCGAAAACAAAGACGGAGATATGGAAAATACATTTCTAGTTTCCTCAAAAAAAAAAAAAATCTTAAAACTAAATACTTAACATAAATAAATAAAAAACAAATCATATATTTTTAGTAACCGTTACGAAAATAGAAATGAAATTCATTAATTCGAAGAAACTAAATGATCTGGTTGCAGAGGGGCTAAATAATAAATCCTCGATACACTTGCCGGAAGCTACCATAGCCACATAGGATGATCGTCACAGGTTTCTTCTTCTTCTTCTTCCAAGCTTACCGCTACACATCGCCAACCACCACAAATCACCACCGGAAACACTTTGTGTGGCCGGCGGAGAAGTCACAACGGTTACCACTCATTAATCGGGTTTCTAAAACTACTATGACTATCGATTTTGTGCTTCTTTGTCTTCCCTTTATAGATAAATAGGTTTCGTTTAAACTGGAGACGTGCAATTAAAGTGGTGGGAGGATAGAACTAATTTAACTATAACTATTCTAAAACTAAAAGACGTATAGAATAAATAAAACACAAATTATTTAACATATCTAATAAAAAACATGGGAAAAAAGTATTCGAGTATAAAATTTAGAATTATTTATATTACCTATTTGGTTTATAAAAAAATAAAAAATGCCTAATTTCATATGCCCAAATTAAGAAAAAGAAAACTGTTAGTAATCGAAACAAAAAAAAAACATGTAATTTAATATGTATTATAACTAGTGGTTAACCGCCACGTTGCGGGCGCGTGAGTAGTAAAACCGTACTAAATAGTAGGCAAACGATCGCCAACCTAGGAAAATCGCTAAAAAAAAACGTGAATCCATACCGCCATGTGACATAAAACATAGGGGAGAAATCGTAAAACAAAAATGTGAATTTATGCCGTCACGTGTCGTGAAACGTAGAAAAAAATAAACGCGAAATTATACCATAAGCTGACATAAAACAAATACATACTCAAATTTATACCAAGAATTGTTTAACATAAAAAAAAGACAAAACTTAAGACCTAAAGGTAAAACATACTGACTTAAGGGACTTAAAATGTAAATAACCTTAATTAAAAAAAATAAAAGACAAATAAGACTTTAATATAATACAAAAACCCAAAAAACAAAAGAGATATTGTTGTTTAAGAACATACCTCAATTGTAATATATATAATAATACAATATATTATAATATTATTAAAGACAACTTATGATCAAAAGAAAAGGATGAAAAAATAAAATCTAAAACTAAAAAATAACTTGTGGTCAAAAGAAAAGGATGAAAAAATCTACTGTAGTTTTATATATATATATATATATATATATATATATATATATATAATGGGTTGTGTTAGTAAAAAGAGGGTGAAATCAAAACAAATAAAAAAAATGAATAAAAGTGATGTGGTGAATTGTTAGTAACGTGATAATCACTTTATGATGTTCAAATTAGTGAAAATATAACGAATAGCCTAAGGTGTGTGCCGTGGAATGTAAAATGTGATGAGTTGAGTAATAAAAAATGAAAAAAAAAAATAATGAAGCGAAGATAAATGATTGTTTATATATTAACTAATAATTAGAAATAAAAAGCTAAATAACTCACCTTTGCGCCTGTTTTTGCCTCATGTTGGCACCCCACGCCGCGTTTGCGCCTCCTCCATGGCGCTGTGCTCCGCCTCTCCATCTGACGTGGATTGCTTTCACGCCCCCATGAAAACTCGGCAACACATAGCCTTAGTTTAATATTTAATGCTTCATAGTTTTCATTTGCCATAATACTAAATTAAACTTAACTATTAGCTACATAATCATCCGGTAAAATTACCAAAATGAAAAATAATACTGATGATTAAAATTAATCCCACCAAATAGTTCAATAACTAAAAAACAATACTCCTTGTTTTGAAAAAATGGCAAGTTAATGATACTTTTAAATTTATAAACACTTTTACTTAAAGAAACTTATTTATATATTATAAATTTTCAACATGTTTATGCATTGATAATTGTACACAATGTATAGGGTGGTTTTGAAAAAAAAATTGATATTACACTATTAACCTAAAATTATTTGATTTTCACTTTAAACTCAAAAGTTTTTATCTTTTGCATTTTAACCTTACAAACTTTTTACCTTCAACTTTGATCCCCTATATTTTTCATATTTCGCAAACTTTTTGTTTTACACTTCGTTTTAGATTTTACGAGTTAACATGACGCAACGTGCGTGTGTGATTCAACGTTTATACGTTTCGTTTTACGCTTGGTTCAACGTTTTTACGTTGTCTATTTTTTTTCCCATTTGACAGGTTCGTCACAACGCGCGGGTACCAAGTCGACTTCGTTATTATTTTCTATGTTTTACGTTATGGTATAATTTTTTCGCATAAACACGCCACAACTTCAATGTCGCTGATTGCTGATGGTGATGTGATATTGGTACCATTTGACACAATTTTATACCCCCACCTCAACGCGATGGGGCTTAATACTAGTTTTATTTAACGTTAAACACAAAAAAGTATCACATGTATTTTATTATTTTATTTAATGTTAAACACAAAAAAGTATCACATGTATTTTAAAAAAGATAAAAGTATCCGGCATGTAGAAAAAACTGTCGGCTATTATGTATTTTTTATAGCTTATAAGATATGAATGAAAAAGAAGTTTGTTTATTCAAAATTCCATGTTCCACAACATTACAATTCTTTAATTAAATTCTAACACCATGATTGATACCTACTTGTGACTTAGGTACAATGTCATCAAAAAATGGACTAGACCGGTCGGTCTGATTGGTTGGACTAAGAACCGGTAGTCAAGTCGGTTCGTTTGTAGAGTGTGGGCCGTTGATGGATGAGTTGTATGATTTTTCATGCATCAGGATGAACCGAGAAATCCGGTTTATGGCTAAATATAGTTATGTTGGGTACTTGATAGCACTTGAGCAGTTCAACAATGAAGGATAGAACAACTGGTTCGTTACAACGATAACCGATCTAGTTTTCAAAACATTGCTTGTGTAACATTATATTATCTATTGTTACCAACATTGTATCTTATCATGTACATTTTGAATACAAGAGGTGTGAGTGCCTACGATCCACATTCATTTGGCAATGCGTTTCATTATAATTTGGCATTGCATTCATTATAGTATGACTAATTACTCTTTTCACCTAGAGTTTTATAAGGGACTTCATCAAACATTTAGACGCATTAAAAAGAAAACTGACATTTTATCATGTATTATACTATTACGTAAAACTTGTCCGATAAGACTGTTTAGACGCATGAAAAAGAAAACTGATATTTTATTCTGTATTATACCATTACGTAAAATTTGTATGATAAGAATGGCTAGAAACCCTTATACATAAACGATTTTACACTTAAATTCTTTAAAGTGGTACCTTGAAATTAACAAGGGTAGTATATAAACAATAATGAAATCAACCTTGTAACACCTATTTTAGTGTAATTGGTTCATTAAAACATCGATATAAGATATCATTAATCCTATGCATTTCAGTGTATACACGTTTTTCACAAATCTCAAGAAGCTATCTCAAGTTGGATGTAAATTCAACATGAGTAAATCTCAGTGAGCATCTGGAAACCTAGATAACTGAACAATGATTTTTTTAACACCATATAGGTTACTCACGAAATTCACAACATCGAGATACACTCAGCTTTGAACCCGAGAAAACCCTCATTTAGGGCCGAAGCCTGTGAACAATTGCCCGAATGCACGACAGTGTGGTGAGGTAAAACCCGTTCAGTTCAAGGATCAAACTAGCAATCTCCACCTAGTCTGCCATCATCAACAGGTGCCGCAAAAACTAATGGGGATGGAAGGAATCGAACCTTGGTCACTTAACTTAGCATGGGTGTTTTGCCAAATTGATTGTGTGTTACGCTTCCTTTGATTTCTGGTACCAATTAACTTAACTTTACACATCCATTGGTCTAATATTTGAACTCGAATTATAAGTCTACTTAGGTTGGGTACCTTAACTTAAATTGAATCGGAATCGAGTTAAATATCATCCAAGATCTTCTCAAGCTTAGGAGTTTGGCTTGATTGGATTAGACATTTAATCATTTATAATCTATTTGTGGAATGGTTTATAGAGTTGTAATCTATAAGTAATTAAGGTTGGTAATTTTGTATTGAATTACAAAGCTATAAATTTAGTTAGTTTTATATCTTCTTTCTACAAGTTATCAAATTCTTTCATTACGTTAGTATACAAAATACGGTGCGACGGTGCCTTCCATGGGCAGCCCTGGGGTTGGGCGGAGATGACCATCGTCCAGGGCCTGTGATTTCGAGGGGCACAATTAAAAAACGGTATATATACATATCTATAGGGTAGGGTTCATGCGAGAGCCACTTTTATTGCGAGAACCAATATGAACACAACAAAATAAACCCACTACACCACCGCCCAAAACCTAAAAAACCTACCCCCCCCCCCACCTCACCTCCCAAAAACCTAAAAAAAAACCTAACCCCACCCTCCAAAAACCTAAAAAAACTAACCCCCCCCCCCCCCCTCTCCCAAGCTAAATGCTAAAAACTAAACCATAAAACGAAACCCCCCAAAAGCCTAAAAGAATCTAAAAAACACACTTTTTATGACGAAAAATAGCATTTTTTATAAAAGATATTTAAAAAATTGTGTGTTTTTTATATTTTTTAGGTAATTTTTTTTGTGTTCACACTGGTTTTCGCGGTTCTCGCAATAAAACATGGTTCCTAACGGATCCTTCTTCTACATATAACTCTCCAAATTGAAGAGACTCGTTGCCCCAATCTGGCCAGACTATGTTGTCTTAACTGAGCCTACGCTGTCTTCAGAGTTTGGCATGAGCGTTCCCCCAGGAAACCATACCGCCGGCTGCCACTTGACTAAGTTTTTGATACGCCCATTTACAAAACAATTTTTAAATTTTAGAAGTTAGTCCAATACTCGTTTGATTTTTAAAAATATAAAAACTAAAGATGTTTCTTTAAGTGACAACTAGACGTAGTTTTTCGAACTCAGACAGAACAGCTGCATACTCAGAACGAGTCTTGATGCTCCGTCTACGATTTAAGTAATTGTATTACATAATTATTACTTTTACGAAACTAAATGACCTCTCAAAACATTTCACCATTATTATATAAATAAATTTGTACTAGTCCCCACTCACCCCAATGTTGTTGCTCCTAGCATCTAGGATTTAAGTGCTCTCCATGTCAAGCCGACGTGTCATTCTTCTAATCAATTATATAGTCACCCTATTTATTGATTCTTAAACAATAAAGGCTTGAGACATCTAAGATTACGCTAATAAATGGATCATTCTTTTGTTTAAACAGAATGTTATAACCGGCTTATTTGCCTAGAAGATAACCGGCTTATTTGCCTAGAAGAAAACCCATATCTGGAAAAATTCTCTAACTTAACCTAAAACAAATTATTTCATGCAAGACTCCAATCCATAACCTTTATAAAAAAAAAGCCATAGGGCTATCTAGAGGTGTACAAATCGTTTTTTTTAAACAATCGGTTTCGGTTTTTATCCGAACCGGTTTTTTACATCAAAAGCTGGTTTTTCTTATAGCCGGTTTCGGTTACTAACTGGTTTTTTAAGTCAAAACAATAACCGGTCCAACCGGTTAGGATCGGTTTTTTAACCGGTTTATTTAAAAAAAACCGGTTTTTTACCAGTTTTTTATAACCGGTTTCGGTTTTAAAACCGGTTTCGAAGCTCAAGACCTCTAACCGGTCTATAACCGCCGGTTCGGTTCGGTTCGGTTGTAACACCGGTTAAAAAAAACGGTTTCGATTTTTTTTCTGGTTTCGATTCTAAAACTGGTTTTTTTGTACACCTCTAGGGCTATCATTAGATCAAATGGCCTTTGGTCCTCCTAGTTATATTTAATTGTAAAATTTGTAAAAGAAAATGTATTGTATATACACATTATTTTAAATTCAACATAAGCACAAACCTATGTAAAAAAAGGTGATAGGAAAATATTAAATAGGCTTTAAGAAAATAAAAATGATTTAAAAAGACACAGGAATTTTGTGAAAGAAATAATAGCTACAATGGACTAGAAAAGTAGCCATTAACCAACCAAACCAATCAAAGTTTATTTATATTTGTATTATTAAGTTTGACCAACCTAAAAGGTAATGGCTAATGACAAATGGTCCCTTTCATGCTTTTATATGTTCTTTTCTTTTGTATTATATATTTCAAACATAAGTTTCATCACATTTGTTTCTTCTTACCTCTACATTACAAAATCCAAGTTAAATTGGTAGATTCCAAAGGTTAAAAATGTCATTTCAATTCGTATACTAGGGAAAAGGTTGGGGTAGACCAATCATTGTCTCTCTTGTATCTAAAATGGAAAGAAAAACAATTGGATAATTTGTAAGAGGTTGGCCTTATAAATCAGTCCATTGTTTAACTTAGCCATTTTCAAGGATAGAAAAATAATGAGAGAAGTAAGGCTTCTTAGAATACCGCATATGGAGATGATGACTTGTTGTTGTTGCAGGCCCTGAGTTCTTCTAAAAGATAAGGACATTTGTGACCGACCATATCATTAAGTGTAACACCCCAACCGATGGCGGAAACATCGGGATGAGACGAAAACGAGATTGCTCATTGCTCACAACATTATTAAGTGACAATAATTAATTAAACCATATTTCATTTCGTAAGAATTGTCAAATACATCAATGTAACAAAACAAAGAACAACCTAACATTTGCAAAGTCATAACAAAATTGATACGTCGATATTAAACCTAACGTCTAATTTGTGTGTATCTAGTCCTTGCTATATTGTTTTCATAGCGTCATCTCCTTCAACCTGTAACATGTTTTAAAATAAAGTCAATGCAAAAGCAAAGGCGAGTACACAAGTTTAAGCATAGCATACGTATACGAATAAAGTTTCAACAATCCTCATGGCAACCAAATCTATACAAGAGCATATCAAGGCATGCAATACTAATAATCAAACCCGTAACGCAATCACGATGTTTTAACATGACCTCACGAATAACACGATGGAGGTGGATGCGTGAATTCCTATAGCGTTAAGCATGTCAAACAAAGGCTAAAAATAGTTAATGACTGAAGCATAGCACAACGTTTATCCCTAGACAAGCAACAAGTATACGATTCAAGTAGTCATGTGTATAGGATTGTTTGTGCGTTTCATAAAGTTTAAGTGTTTGTGATTTTTATATATGGAAACATGTTACACCCAAAAAGTGATATAAACAAATGTGGGTCGAGTGTACTTATAAAATTGCTAGGTCTTCTTTGGAAATTCCACGACGAGTTGATGAGTGGGAGAAAGGGACACCAATGCCACCTTAAATGACAACGAACATGGATGAATAATCGAATCGGAGTTGAAGATACGTGTACGTTTAGCACGGAATTTATGTAACGACTCTAAAGTTAAATTCGTCAAAAACTGTTATCAAAATAATACAATAAATATACATATTTTTGGCGAAAAGTATAAAAGGTATATAGATATTCGCAGTTGGATAAATATATCCCTTCGTTAAGTTATTATGTTTTGTCGACGAGAATAATAGATGTGTACTTATATATTTTGGCGAAAAAGTATAATCGTTGAGCATATTTGGTCGAAAAGTTTAGTAAATAAATATATACTTTGTCGAAAGGATTAATTAATAAATATGCACTTTGTCGAAAGGTTTAATAAATAAATATACACCTTGTCGAAAGGTTTAATAAATAAATATACACTTGTCGAAAGATTTAATAAATAAATATTGGTACGTTTTGACGAAAAACAGGCAGAGTTTCCCCTATTTTAGGACGATTCCGACAATACCAACGTGCCGATTAAATGTTTTCAAAACACAACGTTGAATGATACAATATGGACGATATACGAATGCTTTTGTTAAGCGGCGAAGTTTTGAACAAAATGTAAATTATATACAAACAATAAAACTAATAATAAAAATTTGCGGCGTTAATGGTATACCGTGTCGTGTTTTGATTGAGTTGACTAAAGCATTGACTGAACTTGGCCCCGAACACCGAACCGAACATCGAATCTGACTGGTTTGACTGGCGTTGACTGTTTGACCAGGTTTGACTCGAACCGAAACGTGTATGGACCAAGCTGACCCGAATCTGCTCGCTAACCTGCTTTGACCGAGACCCGAACCAACTGTGCGGAGCCGTGTTGAACCGTTCATGACCCGAGCCGAAGAAACCGAAATTGTTTCGAACTTGAACCGGGTCAAACCGTACACTGAACCGGGGCTGACCAAACCCAAACTAAATCTGACCCAAACCTTTTTCGACTCTAATCAAGACCCGAGATAACCCGAAACAAATCCCCAAGTTTGGACTTGAACTGAACCGAGGCTGATTCGACCCGAACCCGAGCCGAAGGTGACCGGAACAACAGAATTTCTAACCAATACCACCACTACCGCCGCCGTCCGTCGAGCCGGACAACCGCAGCTACACCGCTGCTGTTGTCGCCGCTGAGACACGGCGACTGCCACCGACGCTGGTCCGATGCATCGTCGCAGCCGCGACGCTGCTCCGCCGCCACGCCACCGCACCGCCGTCGCTCTATCTTTCGTTTGAATCATCCACCACCACCGTCGCCCGCTGGAGGTGACGGCTGCTGCCGCCATCGATCGAAACCCCCCGGAGCCGTCATAGTCGCGCCACCACCACCACCTACCTTCTCTCTATCTCGTCTCTCTCTCCTCACAGCTCTCTCTCTCTCTCTCTCTCTGTCTGTCTGTAAGTATATATGCGGGTGTGTGTGTGTCGGGTTTAAGAGATCGCAGGGGTGTGTGAGTGTGAGGGGTGTGCGGCGGCCGGAGAAGGAGACCACCGGAGGTCACCGGTCTATCGCCAGAGTCCGGCGACTAGTTCTGGGAGGAAGAGAGAGGGCAGAGGGTTTCAGGGTTGTGTGCTAGGGTTTGAGTAAGAATGAAGAAGATGAGTCTTTATATACTTCTAGGGTTTTAAGTGAGTTGGGCCTAAACCCGTTTGCAGCCCGATCACTTTTTAAGTCCCCGTTTCATACCCGAACGTGACATAACAGGGTATAATATCATTTTTAGGTTTAAACACGCGATTTAAACGTCGGCGCTCGAAAATGATCGCGTTCAGTTGTCGTTTCGTTAAAACGCGTAAAAACGCGTAGTTTTCCGATTTAGACCGTTTTTCGATCCGATTGAAGTTGCGACTCAGGAAATAGAAAACGAGCGTGAATTTTTATAAGAATAATAAATCTTGGAAATACGAGGCGTTACATTAAGGAACGGACGACCAATAATGTATGGCTAGGTGGCATCGTGACATGGTGTCTAATAAGTGAACAATAAATTTATTAGTGACATCCGATCAAATTCTAGCACACGTGATTGTGATAACTAACCATGACATAGAAAGGTAATCGGGTCTAGGGAGTAGACGACTCTCCTCCAATCTGGATGCGCTCTAGGGGATAAGGTTAAGTGACTATGAAGAGATTGCTTTGTTTTAAGGTTATTTTAAATATGTGGGTATAACTTATAAGGAAGATTTATGCCTTAGATCCTTATTTTATTCCTTGATAGGGAAAAACTCATTTCCAATTGAATCTATTGTGTTGGTGGGCTTTACGCATTGAGGCTGGCCCTTTGGGCTCCTTTATTTGTTTTTTTGGATAAACCTAGGACCATGAATTCATGCTCTAAATTAGAGATGGGTATAATAACCGGTTCCAAACCCGACCCGGTGGAACCTACCTGGGACCGGTTCCGGTTCCTACCCGACATATAGTAGAACCGGTTCCGGGTTCAAAATACCCGATGGTTCCTACCCGGTTCCACATTTTTGGAAAAAAATAAGTTTCGGAACCGGTTCCAACCCGTACCCGGGTTGTACCCGTAACCGGTTCTTATCATACTCGGTTCCTACGGTAACCTTCCAGACCCGGCGTCAATATATTTTTAATGTGAGTTTTTTTTATAAGTCTTTGCTAGAAACAAGTACCCGGTTACACAAACAACCTAAACAAGAAACGTTAAACAAAACATATAAAACACTAAACATACTAATCATAAAACACAAATGGGTTTACAATACATAAAACAAACTAAACTTTCGATGACCCGGTCCCGGCTGCTTCACCCTTTTCATTGTTTTTCGCCTTTGTCACCGGACAATGGCGGTCGGTGTGTTTCTTGAACGTCAAGTTGGCCGACGCCTTCATGAACTTCCCGCACCCCTTGCATCTAGCCATTTCATGGCTATCCGACATCAAGCACAAGTCAAAGTGCTTCCAAATAGCGGGGCTTCTTTTGGTTTCCAAAACAACCACGACCTCATCGTTGCAAGCCATCGTTATCTCTTTGATAGTATTAGATTTGAAGTGTAAAGTGTTAAGTTTAGAAATGGTAAGTAGGAAGGGGTTTATATAGGAAAACTGATTCTTTAATCAGGAACCGGTTCCAACGGTAACATTTCTCAGGAATCGGTTCCAACGGTAACATTTTATCAGGAACCGGTTCTGAACAGTAAATGGCAGGTTTGACTGTCAGGAACCGGTTCCCAATAGTAAAATGGCAGGTTTGACTGAACAGGTTTGACTGTCAAGAACCGGTTCTGAACAGTAAATGGCAGGTTTGACTGCCAGGAACCGGTTCCGCACCATACCCGGTTCCACACCATACCCGGTTCCATAATACCCATACCCGGTTCTACACGGTTCTATATTCTTGGGTGTGAACCCGGGTAGAAACGGGACCCGGTTCCACACCATACCCGGTTCCAATGACATCCAAGCAGAACCGGGTCCGGGTTGGAACCGGTTCTGGGTAATAATAAAACCCGATTATGCCCATCTCTACTCTAAATGTAGTTATGTGAGCAAATTACTACTTGACAAAATGCATAATACTCGTAAATAAAATTATGATTTTGTAAGTATATGTAAATATAATGATGGGTTTGAAAAGAGGGAGGGATGGAGTTTGACTTTTTTTTCAACGGGTTGATCATCTTATATGCGTGTCTTTTTAACCTAACTTCAAAATTTTCGGTTCAAGTTTTCTTACATAAATAAAAACCAGTTCCATTAGAAACCACATAATATAAATAAATTGTCATTATAAGGCATATAACAAAATACAATGTAATCAGAAAATGAATAGAAAAAAAATACATTATGTTTTGTAGTTTTTTTTTTCGGATTTTCATATTTTGAAAACAATGCATTAATTCTTCGATAGAAACATTCTTAAAGTACTTGTGTTTCTATGTATCAAATGCAAAAATCGTACATATTTTTATCACTTATCCGATTACGCGTGTTAGTGAGAATGAGAATAAAGCATATAATTATTTTATATCTAATAAAATTAAAAAGTGAAAGGTTTATTTGATTACGTCTTAAGGGTTGTTTGACAACATCTGAATGGCTAAGTGTTGAACCAGTAAGAGATCTGAACCATTAAGTGCTGAACCAGTAAGAAGTCTGAACCGTTAAAAGACAGTATAATGTTTAACCGTTCAGAGGTAGCTGTTGACCAATTCAGATTAGAGGTTTTAATTATTCAGACTCAGTATAATGCTTAACCATTCAGAGACAATTGTTTGAACCATTCAGGTATTTGCTTGTGAAACAAATAGTCTGAACCATTAAATACTGAACAATTAAGAGCTAAACAAACAACTCCTTAACAATTACGTGTAAAATTCGCATGCAAGTTGGGTCCGTATAAGGATGGGCTAGTTAAGCTCAACGTATTACTCATAGCTGATTAAGCCCGGTTAATAGGGTCCAAAGTTTTAAAATGTTTAGAACTTAAGTTTGTAATTCTATCAAACTGTTATAAGATGTTAAGCTCATTTTTGAAGAATAACCAAACACATCCACGGTTTTAACAATTGGTTAATGAATTGAAAGTTTTTCACTAATGAATTGAAAGTTTTTAAGAAGATTATACGTTTCAATACAAATATTTTGATTTTTGTTTTGGTTATCATATAAACCGGTTATATATAAAAAAGCAAACATAATTGATGAATTGGTTTCTCAATTCGTTTAAATATTATTATAGTTTGATTATTATATTTATCGACTCAAATTTCATGTTTAATAGTTAAACTATAAAGTGCCAATTTTTGGTATATAACATCTATACTATATATTATAATGTATGAGTGAGAGTTATTTTAAGATATTAAAAAAATAAGAAATATTTTTCTCTTTATTTATAAATGCATCCCTAAAATCAGGGTAACTTGGTCTTTTTAACACTAATTATATTTTAGTCACTCATCTTATTACACTTAAATCCCTTTATTTTAACAAAATTATTGATAATTAGTTTACAATTTCCCCCCTCTACAACAAACTTATAACTTTTTTACGTATTCTTATCATATCTTATAAACTACAGAGTTTTAAAACAACAAAGGTACTGTGATGGCCTACTCATTTTTGTTGACGTTTCGATAGATGTCTTGGTCAGTATTGTTGTGCGGATTAAAATATACAAGTAGATGATGCATTAGCATACAAGTGATTAAAGCAGTGTTTTCTATCACATTTCAAATGCTCAGGACTCTCTAAATTATTGTCATTATTATCAATTTAATAATATTCCACCATTTTCACTTTGATTTTCGTTTGATTAAGATTGTTCACCAATTTGTTCCGACGACTAGAAAAAATTTCAAAACCTTGCATATACGGGTTTAATGTGAGCTTGGTTTGTATTCTGTTTGTTTGTGTATTTACTTGGTTGGGTGCACACACTTACATGAGTTAGTAGGTAGTAAATTGACATCAAACAAGCTCACTTGGTTTCTCTAAATGGTTATATTAAAGCAATGTTTTATTAGTTTTCTCCATCTTTTATTACCTAATGAACTTGTATGTTGCCGTAATGAAAAGGAGAAAATACAATAGGCTAAAACACACTTGTTTGAATTAGATTATGTCCCATAGATAATGGAATAACCTTTTTGTTGATTTTAGCAAGTTATTTGCGTTGCGTTTTTTTAGTATCCACATGTGTATGCAAAAGAATTTGTTATATGTCCATAATATTTTATAATAAAAGATAAGCAGGCTGAATAAAAGTAAGCACCGTAAGTGTTCTGTGGATTAAAATGTACAATGCTACCTTGTTCGAGTTGTCCAATTTACACTATCACATTCCAGCCCTTTTCAACGTGTTTCCTACAAGCATAACAACAAGTAAAAAAACAAAACTAAAGAAAAGCATGTAGCTAGATCAACAACAAACCATCTAGTTACAAATCCTCACTACCCTTTTAAACGTGTTTCCTACAAGCATAACAACAAAAAAAACAAAAAACAAAAAAAAGCCTGCAGCCAAATCAACAACAAACCCACGAGTAGAAGACCAAGTCCACCAGCTGCCATGAAGATAATTTTGACCTGATCTTCTAAGCCATTGAAAATGTTGTTGTTTATTTACAAAAACAAGACAAAATCAGTAATTATAAACAACATAATGAAATCCTCCATTTATATAAAAAATAATAGCTTGTAATTAATAATAGTTTATAAGGTCCATAACAAAGAATTCAGCTAAAATAATTGATTAACGAACCAAATTCGAATGAGCTGACAAAAATAAACAAGCAAACCAAAATACCTTACCTAAGCTAATAACTGACAGTTTGGTCTTTTCTAACCAATAGTTACGCTTTAATTTGGGTTATGCCTCGCTCTAAAACCAAACAGAATTGAATCAAACAACACCGAACTTTTTCAAATATTTATTATTAAATATATAGTTCAAATTCATTATTTTAGACCAAGAGTTTTATGCCCAAGTTTATTAAAAAGATGATTAACAAAAACTTTAATACAAAAGTTTTTAACCCAATTTTTTGGAATATTTTTACAGGCCCAAACATTTCAAATCTAAATGAACAAATTCATAACTGAATTGAACCAAACCCACACGAAAAACCAAAACTAGAAAACCAAACTGGACGACAGTCTAAAACTTAAAAACTGGATTTTCGGTTTTGGTTCGGTTGAAGCCCAAAGTTGACACGCATCAACCCCAACAAACCCTGCAAGTTTTAAGTTTCATATTCAAGTTTCCTCATTATTAACCAACTCATCAAGTCATGAAGATTCTCAACTTTTTGTAATTTATATCACATACCAACATAAATGAATAAAAGACGAGAACTTGTCTTACGAGAGACATGTCTCATACAAATAAAATAAATATAAACTAAATTAAACTAAGCCCAACAAAAATAGTTTTATGTTTCGTTGTAGCCGATGGCTGAAAAATCTACGTTCAACGAAGCTTCTTCATTTCAAGACCTTTTAACAAACACATCGTAGAAAACTTTTATCCGTCTGAAATATCTAATTCAAAAAAAATTATAAACTTTTTATCCGTCTTAAATATCTAATTCAAAAAACTTATATAAAAGTGATTCTTTTCGTCTTAAAATTCTAATTCAAAAAAGACTTTATATATAAAGTACCATATTCAACAAAATGGAATTTTAGTTTTCATAAAAACTTTTTTTATAAAAAGTTTTTAGAAGAATTTTAGTTTTCATAAAACCTTTTTTTATGAAAACATTTTTATAGAAGTTTTCCACCAACAAACTTTTGGGAAAAAACTCCATAATCTAAACATAATACATCTTTAAAAACTTAATACAAAACACAACAAACTTTCTAACTAAAAAGGTGTAATATCTGATAGAAAACCAAGCGGGAAAACAAACTTTTTAAAATTAAACCCTAATGCACTACTAAAGTTATCCTATAAATACATAATAATAATAATGCTCACCTATGTCTATTGCTAAACAAAGTAAAAAAATGGATCCAATTTCGAATTTAACTGTTTGGAAAGACCAAGAATGTGATATTGAAGGTTCTAAGGTCAGTTTGCTAAATCAAAGCAATGCAAATACGTTTTTTTTTACTTTTATGTGAATGTTATTAACATATTTGATTTTTCAGATTCAGTTGCATGCTGAACATACCAATTTAAACAAACCAATAGCCGTACAAGCTTCTAAGGTATTGATTTTGCAAGTTTTTAAGTTTTGATTTTGTGTATATCTTTCATATTAACAAGTTTTTTATGTTAATATATGTGTTTTATTCTAGTATGATTTTGAGAAAGTATTGATGTTATTTGTTATGGTGCAATGTTTAGTCCATACAAGTCTGATCTTCAACATAAATTTAGTGAAGAGGTAAATTTAATGTTTATTTAATCCTATCTTTAACTTCTATATTCAATTTTTGCCATTTTTAAGGATCGGAAGTTTGAAACTCAAAGGAAGAGTAGGCTCTCTGAGTAGAAATGGAGTGAGATTTTCAACGTTTATGTTTAAAACTTATCTTTCCTTATACGTGTGGCACTTTATATAACTTTTATATATGTTTAGGACTTATTTTTTCTTATTCGTGTGTTCCTTTACTGCATCAACGGTTTCTTAAAGTACTTGATAATTTAAATTCTAAATTTAATAATTACTAGACATGTGTAACACTTATAACAGATAACCATCACAATAATGATACCATAAATATTACACAAAAGAAGAAAACTACCAGAAACGAGTGTCGCAATGCAAAGTGTCGCCCCCGCCGAATAGCGTGGGAACCCTACTAGTATAATTTTTATAAACAAACTAGTTGAATTTGAACATGTACATATTCTGTTAATTAAACTAACAGAGAACTCATTTATACGACGGAACACTATTTTTAACAAATTTAAAATATAAAAAATATTTCATTTTGTCCCCCAAATAACCTAAAAGATTGAATAACTTGCTAGGGGTGAAGAGAATACTGACAAAACTGAACCAAACTAAACAAATCGATAAAACCAAACCGAAATAACTAGAATCAATGGTTTCGTTTTTATTCTCTGAAAACATAAGTTTTTTCGATAACCGAAAAAACCAAACCAAAAAAGTTGGAAAAAAAACGTCTATTGTTATTAAAATTATGTATTCTAGTTTTTATTTACAAATGTTAAGTAATTTATAAGAAGTTAATAAATAGTTAGGCCAAAAAACTAATATAATAATCTATTAATCATTAACTAAGAAAAACATGTAGACCCAAAATTTCAATCCCAGCTAGCAAAACCAAAACAGAACCAAACCCTTCGTAAGCCGAAGAATCGAAACTAAACGGTCTTAAAGATACAGAAACCGAATTTTAATTTTGCTTCATTCCCCCTTTTCAAAAGCCATTTCCACCAATCTCCTTTTCTAGTTTTCCACGTATTCTCCTTCCTCACTTGCAAACCATCTTTTGCTCCGTCGAATCGTCGTCGTTGACTCCGATCACCGGTAGCAGAGATGAGCGGTCATAATTCAAAGTACTTCTCCACCACTAAAAAAGGAGAAATCCCCGAGCTTAAAGAATAACTCAATTCACAGTACAAGGTATCGCATCTAACCTAACTTCACTGAATTTATACATATCTACTCTGATCTGATGCAATACCTAAAATTGTTATCATTTCATTCATTTGTGTTGATCTGTGTTGAAATTCTGTAACTGTGAGAAGATATTTAATCGATTAGGTCGTTTTGAAGCTGTTTATTGGATCGATTTCTGATTCGTTATGCAAAACGGTTTTGTAGATCATAAGTTTCGATTTAGTTTATGAAGTTTCTTATTATGTGCATATACATGTTAGTAGTTACTACTCTTACAATTGTTAGTAGTTTCTTATTACCTTTGCATATGGCAAGTTCCATAGGTTTGTGTTTTTGGGATATTTTACAGTTTTAGCCAGTTTAGGGCATGTGGTATGTATGTGAAGATGTCTGATTGAAAACTGAAGATCGTTGGTTCTTTGGAAGCGTAACACTCCTTGGAACATAAATTCAATTCGGTTTTCGTGATGTTTCTCATACTGTGCATTTACATGTTAGCGTTTTGTTTCTCATTCTGTAATGTTAGTTTAACGAATTATGTTTTGTTGTGTTGAATATTGTTACTGATGGCCACATCTTGATGATTCATGCAGATGAGTTCCATTCTTGACTCGGAAAAACGCTGCAACATCATCATGGATGTTGTGATTGGACTACATTACCGTCAAAGGATAGTTCATCGGGACCTTAGAGCAGCCAGTGTTTTTTTGTATGCAAATTGGAAGGACAAAATCTAGCAAGATTGTTTGAACCCAATGAATCTCGTCGCATCACAAACAGCTTGTTGGCACCCTGTAAGTGTATATGTGAATCCATAAGGGATACTTTAATAAATTTGTTTTATACCCATAGTGCCAAAGGCTAACACTTTAATTTGGTCAATTTGTATTTCTTGGATAGTGGTTACATATCTCCCAAGTACATCCGGTATATGCGCTTCTTCTCTCAATCTAAAGTCTTCAGTTTCGGTGTGCTGGTAATAGAAGTTATACCTTCATCTAATGATGCACGAAGCCAAACGCTTCATAACCTTGTAAGTATCCATCTTCCATTATAAATTATATAAATATTGATAATATTTATAAGCTAATTACTCCCTTGTGAAAATTAACGAAATTTGACTTTCACTCTTGTAGGCGTACTAACGTTAGCAAGGGAAAGAGACAAGACAAATGATAGATCCCTATTTAACAACCGAACCAGATTCAGTAGAGGGGATCACTAGATGCATTCACATTGTGTTACTATGCATTCAAGAAGACCGCGAATCTAGGCCACCATGAGTTCAGTTGTTGATTGGATTAATAACTCCCTTGACACCCCCTTCCCGCTGTTCCTAATCCAATACCAGATCAAATCCCAACTAATTATGATAATCCAATTATTGGGTGTGAAGTCCTTAGGCTAGTTCTTGCTATTGGGCTTCTTCATTGGATATTTAGAAATCCGGTTTGGTTTTCTTGTTCACCCGCCTAAAACTTTAAATAGTCTCCAATTATACCATTCTCTATGTAATTGTAAAAATTGTCAGAGCTAATAAAAATATACCTAGTTGCAGCCTGTGGACGTAGGTTCCTCACTGGAACTGAACCACGTAAAATTCTCGTATTCGTGTCGTGCTTTATATTTTCTTATTTATTGTGTGTTTGCTGTGAGTCGATATTCCACTGCGCCACTTGAAACCTAACACCAACTGCATCAAATAGTATGTCAGTATCTCTATTAATGCATAGATAGATTATAGATAATATATTACTTTTAAAACCATAGTTTTATTTTATAATTCAACGTTGCATGTTGATCTTGTTGATCTTAATCGTGTGTTTCACGGTTTTTATTTGTTTATTTATTATAATGAGTTATAATTAACAAATCGCACGTTTCCAACAAAAGCTGTAACATGTCAATTATCCAAAATTGGAAGAATTCCATATGCTTCGCGGCGGATATTCAGTTTGTATCATTTCGCTTATTTACAATACATGCTTATATTTATTAGCCTGCGAACGCCTCAACGTTGGCATGGATCGGTCATATATTTAACACTCCTCTAATTACGTAATTAATTTTAGGGTGCTTCATAGAAAAGTAAATAGTAATTAATGTATGAAGATAGTGTTATTTATTTTAGTTATTAATAAAACTAGTGCTAATGCCTGTGAACTTCGTGGTTTTGAAAAATGATATGTGTTTTATTAAAATTTACGTTTATATTGATCATAAAGAAATTGTACGCGTGAACATATTATGGAAATCTGAAGTTCACGATGAAAATACAATGAACCAACATACTATAGATATAAAATAACCGAAAGGATAAGCAAATGAAGGAAATATGTTTTTGTGGTTTGAAATATAAATTGAAATCCTATTACTAAATACTTCTGCTTGCTGGTGTTTCGTATCAATAATCTCAAATTCGTTTTTGACCGATTGAAAAAACAATCATCACCTGATGAAATATGTTCGACATTGTACCTATCGTAAACAAATTATATGCAAAAATTATATTACTAGTATATTGAAAAATGTTGTAAAATAAGTAAAATAAAAGTAATCAATAATATGAGTAATAGATTGACAAACTTTGTTTGACCATCAATGTTCTCTCTGCGAAGATTCTTAACCCAAGTATTTCCGTCAACAAATTTGACCTTTATTTCACACAACTCATCTAAACCACCTAAGTCAGTAATTAATTTGGGAAGGATCTACATTTGATAACAACATAATAATTTGTAAATGTTATTATACAGACAAATTAGTAAAAGATAAAAAAAATTAAAGATAAAATAGGATAATAATACCAACTGATAAGTTACTGTCATTGTAAAAAAAAGATAGTTAGGATCGTCACTAACTTGTAGTTAACTTTCCACGTTGCTATTATGTTAGTATTCTTGCTAAATCAAAGGAGAATTGTTTAACAAAAGTTGACGACCATGTTTATTGAATATCATAATAATAAATTTGTCGCATCCTTGATTTGAAAACAAAGAATATCACTAGGATTTAATCGTAGATCTTCTATAAATTTAAACCAACCATCAGCAAAACAATAATTTGAACCGATCATCCTCATAAGGGCTTCCAATTGATGAAACTCGGATACAATAAGCGTAACCAAATTATTCGGTAAACCATATTGATAATGTTTGGCAATAAAAGTAATCGGTAGAACATGTAGACAAAATCGTTCTAAGTAAGATGGTAGTATTATTTATTATATTCAAGTGTAATAAAACATAAATTAAAACTGTCATGTATAAAAAATAATATGTACCGTAGGAGTTCGTAAAGGATTATGAATTACTTTGCAAAATTATTTTCCATATTCTTTATTTGGATCATGAGAAAAGTGCTTGAACATGAAAGTACGATCACCAACATAGTTGAATATCATGAAGAAAACTTCATGTCCTAAGTCGTTTAAAACCTTATACCATCCATCCGTAAATAGAATATATCATCGACCAATTTGATAACAACAGACCATGAATGACTATCATCAATTTTAATAGTAACAGTTGAAGATTGGAAGTTATTCATCCATATAAATCTACTTATACATATTGGTATACCCTGCAAAACAAAAAAAGAAGCACACATTTCTTAAAACAAAAGATAAAAGAATAATAATAAGTTTCTTTAAAAAAAGAATATAGAAATGTGCGTACCTGTTGAAATGCTAAAGGATCAAGTATAATCATGATTAAGTTCGGACCATGACGATACATGTTAACCAAAGCAGTAAAAGATAAAGAATGCTAAAGATTGAATGGTACTTGCAACACTTATAATGAAAGAAAAAAATGTAGAATATGTATTTAAGAAAGAACAATGCTAAATCAGACTTAAAAGAAGAATTATGCATCAAATCTTGACAAAATTGATAAATATTTTACAAATAGTATGTAAAGAATTGGTTATTTCTTTTTCCATATATAAAACAAAATTTAGCACTTTAAATCCATACAATATGATGAAAAATATCAAATATAAATTATGTAAATCAATACACTAAATGGGATAAAACAATAAAGAGAAAAAATAAAGATACATGTATTGACAAAGAACATTATATATTTATGATAATCATAACGAAATTCTCTGAAGGAAATTATTGTGTAACTCTCAGGTTCATAAAGTAAATAAAATAACCAACGTACTATCGATATAAAAAATATTAGTAGATTTTAACCGCAGATAGCAGATATGTGAGTGCCAGATTTTTGTTTTGAGGCATCACTCGGTTAAAGACCTTACAACCTAATAAAGAAAGTTGTTTCACGGCCCTTAGTCATTGTTAAATGCACAATGAATTTTGTAATTTTATAAATTGCAATATAAAAATAATTTTCTAGTATAAAATGTTTTGAAAAGGTTGGTAGATGCTTACAGATTAACAAATGAATCCATTATGCATACTTGAAAATGCAACAGATACATCTCAGCTAATGTAAATAGTAATTAATGTATGCAAATAGTGTTATTTATTTTAGTTATTGATAAAATAATAAAGAGTAAAGTTCTATTTTGCTCCATATGGTTTTGTCCAAATATCCATTTTGCTCCAATAGTTTTAATTTGACTTTTTTGCTCCTTATGGTTACCTAATTGATTCAATCTTTTCCCTTACACTCATGTCCTCTAAATTGATTTTTTTATCAAGAACATGCAAGACATTTTGCATATAGGCAGTTTGTCTTTTGCCTTTCAAGTTCATAAACCCCCCAAAACCCTTCAAATTCTATATCAATCAAACCATCAGGTGACTTCCAAATTATAGAGATTTTTAGGGTTCCTAAGAATTAAAGTATAGATTTTTAGCGTTCATGAGATTCATGCAAATTTAAGTATGGATATAATTGAAGCGTGGTCGAACAATTACTTCTAATTTTCTACATCAAATTCGGATTATTTCTATGTTCTTCGCGTTCGATTTTTCGGTGTTCTTTCTCAATCCATGTCATAGTTAGTTTGATCGTGTTTCGACTTATATATGTTCAAAGTTGTTAAAATCATATATATGCTTTGATTTTGTATATAGTATTCGGTTTTCAAACTTTATGTCAAAATCTGATTGTTTTAACCATAACTTCATATATGAATAAATAAAATCATATATACCAAAAAAACACTTTAGTCATTGTATGTTAATGTATAAAACTAACTAATTGTTCTTAAATTTTACAATGTGAAAAAATCAATTTTCTTGAGTACATATCACCTTTCAACTAGTACTAAGTACCTACTACACACTGTCATAGTTTTGTGTGCCATGTAAAAAGATTTATGTATTTAAATTGCATATGTTAAAAGAAAATTAGATAAAGGCAAATGGGTACTCATTTACCATAAAAATCTAGTTAATAAGACACTTTGTGCTAAATATGCATATAAAAAGATTTATATATTTAAATTTGCATATTTTAATAGGAAATTAGATTAAGGCAATTGGGTATATCCCTTTTTACGTATACAAAATGTATATGTAATTAGAGTTTATTGAAAAATTAACTAACATAATTAAGCAATTTAAACCTACACCATACACCCTACGCAAAAGACTTACTTGCCCTTGTAAAAAATCAATTTAAGTGTAACATTTGTCAAAAACGGGTTTTCCAAACCCGCTCCGTTTGTAATCGAATATCAAGTTATAAATGTTTCGTTGCGTATTTATGTCAATTTTAATTTTTAATGATGCATAATTAATAAACAAACTAGAATATAAAAGTTTTAATTGATAAAAAGTAAAAATAAAATAAATAAAAAGAAAAATAGGCTGCCGGGACTCGAACCCGGGTCAGCCGGAAAGAGCTCAAAGACTTATCACACACACATATAACCACTCCGCCACTTGATGTTTTCTGTGAATTCTAGGAAACAATTAAATTTTTGGTCAATCATGAATCGATCTGGTTACGCTAACTGTAACCGAAATCGGTCACCAAACGTCCAAAAACGTTTGACTGTTCGCGGTTTACCGATTATAACCGATGCACCGACACCTTCAATCAATTTGATCTTGAATGGACTTGAATTCATAAGATGATCGGTTTTAATAACCGAAAAATCTGCACTTCCTGATTTACTCAAACCTTAGTCCCCTCTCGCGACTCAAACTCATCTGCAAACCTTCAATTTCATTTCCGCACAACTTTCAGTTCGTCGGAGCAGCTTTTTGAACTCGCCGGACTTTTGCCGGAAAACCGTGTCTTCCATCAAATCAGTAAGTCACTTAATTCTTTCATCGTCTATCAGTTATTAAGCTATTGCTAACTCAAAACCTCCAATCAGAAACAATTGCAGACGTCGATATCGAATAAATCACTCTCGCCGGAAAACTTCTGAAAATTCCTATTTTCCGCTGTAAAACGGTATAGTCATTCAAACCTTCTGATAACTCTTGTTTAGTACTTCAATTCCACAATTAGCTAATCAAAACTGTTAATTTGTTCGCTCAGTCGAAGTTCATAAAAACAGAGCCGACGACTTGCCGGAACTCTGAGATAAATCGTTTCTCCTGTATGTTTACTTCCAAAATCGTCTCTGCCATTTCATTTTAGTCTTTTGAATGTTTGTCAATCGAATTAAACAAGAAAACAATAGAGTAGCCGTAGGCTGTGATTTTGCAACGAAGAAGACGAAGTTAGGTTGATTATAAGTTTAATATAATTTGGATATTATCTCGGGTTAGACACACAGTCCAGTGGTGGACTGTGTGCACACATGTATCACACGCCGCGAGTTCGATCCTTGATACACACACACTCTCTGTAATTAAAATGTTCTTTTTTTTACTGAACCGAATCCTTTCGCAATCAGATGTTAAGTATAATAAAAATCTGTATATTAACCAAGTTAGACACACAGTCCAGCGGTGGGCTGTGTGTAACATTAAATCACAGGTCCCGGGTTCGAGACCTGTTGACGGCACCGGTTTGATAATTAAAATCCTTTTTAAAAAATAAATGAATTTTGAATAAATTAAAACAATATATAAATATAATTAAAAACATAAATATTTCGGGTTAGACACGTAGCTCAGTTGGTAGTGCTGCGTGCACGCGTACGGGAGGTCTCGGGTTCGAGCCTCACCCAGTGCATACATTCACACAATAGAACCGGTCAAACAGTCAATGGTCAATGGTCAACGCAAAAGTCAACATTTTTTATATTTTTATTTATTTAATTTAATTTAAAAATTAATTAAAAATACTTAAAAATAATGTTTTAAAGATAGGAAATAGCCTTAAACTCACAAAAATATATCTAAAAATCCTATTAGAATTATTAATAAAATCCACTCATTTACTATACCTTCCGTTATTATTTAGGTTAGTTAATACTCGTTGATCAATCCTTCAAACTCGTGCGCATCTCATCATCTCCAACCGAACGCACCCAATGTGAGTGAATCTCTACAAATTCCCCGTTTTAATCACGTTTTTGGGGTGTATCATGTGTCTTACCATTTATTATATTTAAATCATTGTGCATACATCAGATCATGAACAAATGTGTATTCAGCTTGTATCAACTGTTGTGTGGTTATTGTTTATATTTAATTTATTATTTTCAGTACATGCAATTTCATAGGCCGCCGCTCCCCATTACATTATGAGCGTTGAGCAGTTCCCCATTACATTATGAGCGTGAACCTGGCGTTGCCAACATACGATCGGCTCCGTTTGATTGAGCCTTGATCGCACAGACATTCATCATAGGCCGTCCGTTCCCCATTACATTATGAGCGTGAACGTGACGTTGCCAACATATACAGTTTCATTCATGTTATATATTCATGCAAGTTCATATGTTATTGTATGTTATTGTTTGTGGATTGTTATTGTTATTGTTGGATTATTTACATTTGCTCGCATATGACTATTGCACAATTTTTCCTTGATAAAAATAACAAGAAATCAATAATAAATGTTTAACTAACAAGGTTCACTCGCCAACTTATGTTGACCCAAAACCCCCATTTTTACACATGATACAGGTGAACCAGCTGCAGCAAGAAACACATAGGATTGGCTTAGAAGAATAAACTGGTTTAGAGCTTGGATTGTTTAGTTGGTTATTTTTCTTTGTAATTGTATGGACATGTTTGGATTATTGAGAATGTAATTTTGACTTTAATAAATATGAAACATATTAGTAAATATCATGAGCTTTGGTGATAACCCAATTATGGCCCGACTCTTATTTCCGTTGCGGGTCGGGGTGTGCCAGATTGGTATCAGAGCCATGACTATAGGGATATAGGATAGGTTATTAGACCCTTAGAGCCTATACTATAGTTGATTAGAAATTTTTAAGATTTTTGTGTGTTACATGCAAAATTCATGATGTTTATATGTTTTATGTTACATTCAGTGTTATGCAAGCATGTTCATAAGTACATATTAGTATATAATGCCTATCATGTATCATATTCTCATAACATATCATATCCATAAAAGCACACATCACATCATTTTCATGGTTGTTTTTTACAATGATTTTTGTATTTTCAAATCACGTCAAAGTGAGTTCTCATGACGGGCATGTAGTAACTGGAAGGGTACAAGTACCGGTAGTTGGAACGTCCTGTCTAGGCTGGCATTCGTATAAATCCAAAATAAAGGACCAGTTTGCCTACCTGGGGACTAACGATGAGAGTACGAAGTACCTATTAGGCCAAAGCATGCTATACCAAACGTCGTGTGAGCTAACCCCACTTTGAGTTGTCATTGTGTCTACACCTGGACACATTCCGACCATACATCTCGTAAACATATTTTGTGGTTTTCATTCGGGTAATGCGAGTGTTAAACCGCCAATACTAATGTGAATCCTACCAAGCCAATAGTCATGGGGGCCCACATGACTATACAGGTGAAGGTATGGGGGACATTTGAGGCCCAACATGAGCAAACCCAAGACATCCTATGGATGTAGTTGCATTATTGATATTTATGTTAGTTTTCATTTTCTTTAAGACACATGACACCTAAAAAGACTCCATAAACTCACAATCTTCTTATGTATGTTCCTGTAGATGTCGGCTAGACAACAACGAGGGGGTAAAAGATTAGGAAGGTCTCACGAACGCTTGGCCACTCAAATCGCAAAACAAATGGCCGGGGTGCTTCCTGACATTGTGGTTCAAGTACAACAAGCTCTCGCCACAAATCCCACAAATCCTCCCCAGCAAGAAGACCAGAACATCGGCAACCCTCCTACCAAAAAGTGCTCATATAAACATTTCAAGTCTTGCGATCCTCCTAAATTTGAAGGGACCGAAGGTGTCACTGCTCTCCTCCACTGGTTTGAGGAAATGGAAAACACCTTCCTCAACTGCGATTGTCCCGAGGATCGCAAGGTACGATACGCAACCGGGAGACTATTTGGGGTAGCTCTTACCTGGTGGAATACTGAAAAGGGTAAGAGGGGAATCGAAGATGCTATGGCCTTAACGTGGGAGGAGTTAAGGGAAATCATGACGAGGCGATTCTGTCCTAGAAGTGAGATTAAAAAGTTAGAGGACGAATTTCATTCTTTGAAGCAAAAGGAGGGAGATCATACTTCCTACAACAAGAGGTTCTTAGAGTTGAACCAAATGGTCCCTAACTTGTTCACCCCAGTTTACCGCTTAATCGAGCATTATATTCGAGGTTTTCCCTCGAAAATTCAAGATTCAGTTCTCAGCACTTCGCCAGCAACACTTGAAGCTGCTATGGAACTAGCTACTGAACTGACCGAGAATCGAATTTGCAACGGTAAATTTAAAGAGGAGAAAAAGAAAGCCCCCTTGAGGACCAAACTTCAAACCATTCCACCTCCTCCTCTAAGTTTGCTAACAAGAGGAAACGTAACACCAGAAACTTCGCTGTCACACAAACCAATTTCTCTATCCCTGCTGCACCCATTACCCAAGTTGCCCCCTCACCTGCACCATACAAAAGGCCATACTCTGGCCCATTACCAAAATGCAACCGTTGCCAATACCACCACTTTCCTGATCATCCCTGCCAACATTGCACCGGCTGTGGTCGCGCAGGTCATACTGTTCAAACCTGTCGCATACCTCAGCGAACGAACCGCCACCAGCCTTCAACCCAAACCCACCAACAAATAATGGGTCAAGCCCAACAACCCCTACTACTACCACCTACCCAACATTTAGCCCAATCATACTACCAACCCAACTATCCATGGTACAACCTATGCGGGCTTACTACAATTGTGGAGACCCAAGCCACTTTAGAAACACTTGTCCACGGTTGGTGAACATTATTCATGCTCAAGCCCAAGCCAATCCGGTGAATCAAGCTAACCAAGCTCCTCCACCTGCAAGAGGAAGAGCTTTCAACATCAACGCTAATCAGGCTAGAGCTGACAGCAATGTGGTTAACGGTACGTTTCTTATCAACGGTAGTTATGCATCCATGTTGTTTGATACTGGCGCGGATAAAAGTTTTGTGTCTTTAGAGTTTGAACCCATCCTAAACCAAATTTGTGATAAGCTCATGGAATCCATAACAGTAGAAGTTGCTGACGGAAAACCGGTCTCATTAAACTCTATTATACGCAATTGTACTCTCACCTTAAACGACCACGATTTTCCAGTTGACCTCATTCCCATGAAGTTGGAAGCTTTGATATTATAATTGGTATGGACTGGCTCAGCCAACAGCAGGCTGAAGTTGTATGCCGCGAAAAGTTTATACGCATTCCTCTTTCAAACGGTCAGACCCTACGAATCTTTGGAGAAACCCCATCGAAAGGGCTCAGATTAATGTCCTGTCTTCAAGCTCGAAAATATCTCCGCAAGAATTATGTCGCATTTTTAACTCATGTCATCAAAAAGGGAACCATGGAGAAGAAACTTGAAGACATCCCAGTAGTAAAAGATTTTCCGCAAGTTTTTCCTGACGACATTTCAGGACTGCCTCCCTTGAGAGAAGTCGAATTCCGCATTGATCTTATACCTGGTGCTACACCAGTTGCAAAGTCTCCTTATAAGTTAGCCCCCTCTGAAATGCAAGAGCTAGCCAGTCAATTGCTAGAGTTGACTGACAAAGGATTCATACGTCCTAGCTCCTCGCCTTGGGGTGCACCTGTCCTTTTTGTGAAGAAGAAAGATGGAACGTTTCGCATGTGCATCGACTACAGAGAACTCAACAAGTTAACGATCAAGAATCGCTATCCATTACCTCGCATTGATGATCTTCTTGACCAACTTCAAGGCGCCAGCTGTTTTTCAAAAATCGACCTTCGTTCTGGTTATCATCAACTCATAGTACATGAAGAAGACATCCCAAAGACTGCTTTCCGAACTCGTTATGGTCATTATGAATTCATGGTCATGCCATTTGGTTTAACCAACGCTCCCGCTGTCTTCATGGATCTAATGAACAGAGTCTGCAAACCCTATCTCGATCGTTTTGTTATAGTCTTCATCGACGACATCCTCATTTATTCAAAGTCTAAGTCTGATCATGAACGACATCTTCGACTCATCCTTACACTTCTAGAGAATGAAAAGCTTTACGCCAAATTCTCCAAATGCGAATTCTGGTTAAAAGAGGTACAATTCCTTGGACATGTAGTCAATGACAATGGAATACATGTTGACCCCTCAAAGATCAAAGCAGTACAAGAATGGCAAGCGCCACGTACACCAACTGAAGTAAGATCATTCCTTGGTCTGGCTGGTTATTATCGCCGTTTCATTTCAAACTTCTCTCGCATTGCTGTACCACTCACGGCTTTAACTCATAAAGGAAAACCCTTCATATGGGGACCCAAACAAGAAGAAGCCTTTCAAACCCTTAAACAAAAACTCTGTGATGCACCAATCCTCACTCTGCCTGAAGGTTGTGATGACTTCGTGGTTTATTGCGACACGTCAGGGCAAGGACTAGGCTGTGTTCTAATGCAAAGAGGAAAGGTTATAGCTTATGCTTCGAGATAACTCAAGACTCATGAGAAGAACTACACCACCCATGACCTAGAACTTGGAGCCGTTGTGTTCGCTCTTAAGATATGGAGACATTATCTCTACGGTACTAAGTGTGAAATATACACTGACCACAAGAGTCTTCAACATATCTTCAACCAAAAGGAGTTAAACATGAGGCAACGAAGATGGGTCGAACTTTTAAATGACTACGACTGTAAAATTCGGTACCACCCTGGCAAGGCAAATGTGGTGGCTGATGCACTCAGTCGAAAGGGTTATGCGAACTCCATTCGTCTTCTATGTTCGCAAATCATAACTGACATTAAAGATCAAATTCGAGAAGCCCAACATGTTTCAGTAACGGAAGACGACGTACGAAAGGAGCTGTCCTGTGGAGCTGAACTTAAAATTGAAACTAAATCTGACGGTATTCTGTACTATCTAGATCGCATATGGATTCCTGACCACAACAGCCTTCGTGAATTTCTTATGAATGAGGCTCACAAAACACAATACTCTATACACCCAGGAGCCGATAAGATGTATCAAGACCTTCGATACACCTATTGGTGGCCTGGAATGAAAAAGGATATTGCTGTTTTTGTTTCCAAGTGCCTTACATGTTCCAAGGTGAAAGCTGAACACCAAAGACCCTCAGGACTTCTGATCCAACCTGAAATACCTGTATGGAAGTGGGAAAACATAACCATGGACTTCATTACCGGGTTACCTCGCACTTCTGGTGGGTATGACACTATATGGGTAATCATTGATCGTCTTACAAAATCAGCTCACTTTATTCCAATCCGCGAAGATTTCAAGAACGAGAAGCTAGCTCGTATCTACATCAGCGAAATCGTAAGCCGACATGGTGTACCGTTAAGCATTATTTCAGATCGTGATGGTCGTTTCACGTCACGAACATGGCAAGCAGTACAAGCCGCTTTGGGTACACGATTAGATCTCAGTACCGCTTATCATCCTCAAACTGATGGACAATCTGAACGCACCATTCAAACTCTTGAAGATATGCTTCGAGCATGTGTCATAGACTTCAAGGGAAATTGGGACGCTCATCTACCATTAGTTGAATTTTCGTACAACAACAGCTATCATTCAAGCATCGGCATGGCACCTTTTGAAGCTTTATATGGTCGTAAGTGCCGATCTCCAGTATGTTGGCACGAAATTGGGGAAGCTCAAATCACCGGTCCAGAATTGATTCAAGAAACCACAGACAAGATCCATCAAATTCGAAACAATCTTCTAGCGGCTCAAAGTCGTCAAAAGAGTTATGCAGATAAACGACGAAAGCCCTTGGAGTTTAACATTGGTGATCATGTACTTTTAAAAGTATCACCGTGGAAGGGAGTAGTTCGTTTTGGTCAAAAAGGCAAGCTAGCACCACGCTACGTAGGACCTTTCAAGATACTCGAAAGAGTAGGACCTGTAGCATACAAGCTTGATCTACCAGAAGAACTCAACAGGATTCATCCCACGTTTCACGTATCAAACTTGAAGAAGTGCCTCGCTGATGAGAACCTCCATATTCCTCTGGAAGATATTCAGGTTGATGAATCTATGCATTTTATTGAAAGACCAGTAGAGATCATGGACTTCGGAGAAAAACGTCTACGACGAAGTCGCATTCCAATTGTTAGGGTACGCTGGGAGTCGAAACGGGGACCTGAGTTTACTTGGGAACGTGAAGACTTAATGCGCGAAAAATACCCCCATCTTTTTCCTACTACTACTACTTAAAATTTCGGGACGAAATTCCTAAAAGTAGGGGATACTGTAACATTTGTCAAAAACGGGTTTTCCAAACCCGCTCCGTTTGTAATCGAATATCAAGTTATAAATGTTTCGTTGCGTATTTATGCCAATTTTAATTTTTAATGATGCATAATTAATAAACAAACTAGAATATAAAAGTTTTAATTGATAAAAAGTAAAAATAAAATAAATAAAAAGAAAAATAGGCTGTCGGGACTCGAACCCGGGTCAGCCGGAAAGAGCTCAAAGACTTATCACACACACATATAACCACTCCGCCACTTGATGTTTTCTGTGAATTCTCGGAAACAATTAAATTTTATGGTCAATCATGAATCGATCTGGTTACGCTAACTGTAACCGAAATCGGTCACCAAACGTCCAAAAACGTTTGATTGTTCGCGGTTTACCGATTATAACCGATGCACCGACACCTTCAATCAATTTGATCTTGAATGGACTTGAATTCATAAGATGATCGGTTTTAATAACCGAAAAATCTGCACTTCCTGATTTACTCAAACCTTAGTCCCCTCTCGCGACTCAAACTCATCTGCAAACCTTCAATTTCATTTTCGCACAACTTTCAGTTCGTCGGAGCAGCTTTTTGAACTCGCCGGACTTTCGCCGGAAAACCGTGTCTTCCATCAAATCAGTAAGTCTCTTAATTCTTTCATCGTCTATCAGTTGTTAAGCTATTGCTAACTCAAAACCTTCAATCGGAAACAATTGCAGACGTCGATATCGAATAAATCACTCTCGCCGGAAAACTTCTGAAAATTCCTATTTTCCGCTGTAAAACGGTATAGTCATTCAAACCTTCTGATAACTCTTGTTTAGTACTTCAATTCCACAATTAGCTAATCAAAACTGTTAATTTGTTCGCTCAGTCGAAGTTCATAAAAACAGAGCCGACGACTTGCCGGAACTCTGAGATAAATCGTTTCTCCAGTATGTTTACTTCCAAAATCGTCTCTGCCATTTCATTTTAGTCTTTTGAATGTTTGTCAATCGAATTAAACAAGAAAACAATAGAGTAGCCGTAGGCTGTGATTCTGCAACGAAAAAAACGAAGTTAGGTTGATTATAAGTTTAATATAATTTGGATATTAACTCGGGTTAGACACACAGTCCAGTGGTGAACTGTGTGCACACATATATCACACGTCGCTAGTTCGATCCTTGATACACACACACTCTCTGTAATTAAAATGTTCTTTTTTTTACTGAACCGAATCCTTTCGCAATCAGACATTAAGTATAATAAAAATCTGTATATTAACCAAGTTAGACACACAGTCCAGCGGTGGGCTGTGTGTAACATTAAATCACAGGTCCCGGGTTCGAGACCTGTTGACGGCACCGGTTTGATAATTAAAATCCTTTTTAAAAATAAATGAATTTTGAATAAATTAAAACAATATATAAATATAATTAAAAACATAAATATTTCGGGTTAGACACGTAGCTCAGTTGGTAGAGCTGCGTGCACGCGTACGGGAGGTCTCGGGTTCGAGCCTCACCCAGCGCATACATTCACACAATAGAACCGGTCAAACAGTCAATGGTCAATGGTCAACGCAAAAGTCAACATTTTTTTATATTTTTATTTATTTAATTTAATTTAAAAATCAATTAAAAATACTTAAAAATAATGTTTTAAAGATAGGAAATAGCCTTAAACTCACAAAAATATATCTAAAAATCCTATTAGAATTATTAATAAAATCCACTCATTTACTATACCTTCCGTTATTATTTAGGTTAGTTAATCCTCGTTGATCAATCCTTCAAACTCGTGCGCATCTCATCATCTCCAACCGAACGCACCCAATGTGAGTGAATCTCTACAAATTCCCCGTTTTAATCACGTTTTTGGGGTGTATCATGTGTCTTACCATTTATTATATTTAAATCATTGTGCATACATCAGATCATGAACAAATGTGTATTCAGCTTGTATCAACTGTTGTGTGGTTATTGTTTAGATTTAATTTATTATTTTCAGTACATGCAATTTCATAGGCCGCCGCTCCCCATTACATTATGAGCGTTGAGCAGTTCCCCATTACATTATGAGCGTGAACCTGGCGTTGCCAACATACGATCGGCTCCGTTTGATTGAGCCTTGATCGCACAGACATTCATCATAGGCCGTCCGTTCCCCATTACATTATGAGCGTGAACGTGACATTGCCAACATATACATTTTCATTCATGTTATATATTCATGCAAGTTCATATGTTATTGTATGTTATTGTATGTTAGTTTGTGGATTGTTATTGTTATTGTTGGATTATTTACATTTGCTCGCATATGACTATTGCACAATTTTTCCTTGATAAAAATAACAAGAAATCAATAATAAATGTTTAACTAACAAGGTTCACTCGCCAACTTATGTTGACCCAAAAACCCCCATTTTTACACATGATACAGGTGAACCAGCTGCAGCAAGAAACACATAGGATTGGCTTAGAAGAATAAACTGATTTAGAGCTTGGATTGTTTAGTTGGTTATTTTTCTTTGTATTTGTATGGACATGTTTGGATTATTGAGAATGTAATTTTGACTTTAATAAATATGAAACATATTAGTAAATATCATGAGCTTTGGTGATAACCCAATTATGCCCCGACTCTTATTCTGCTGCGGGTCGGGATGTGACATTAAGGGTGTAAGTGTAAGCTAGGAAAGAGACTGAATCAATTGAGTAACCACAGGGAGCAAAAAAAATCAAATTAAAACTATTGGAGCAAAGTGGAAATCTGAACCAAACCACATGGAGCAAAATGGAACTTTACTCAATAATAAATAAACTAGTAATTAGACCCGCGCGTGTTGCGGCGCATATACATCACAAACATCGAATGGATAGCCCAATGTATCACGTGTCCATGAGATTACATGAAGTCGATTGCATTATATTACAAACAATACTTTGCTTGTATTCTTTTAACATTAGTCGATGTCTAGTTCTAAAAGCCATACCTAAACCGAAGACATTACTTTTTTAAAGCTTAACACCCAACATTATGTGGATGACTGACCCACTTTTGTTACCGATGAAAACTACCATAGTTAGTTAAGATAATTAAAATCCATACAATTTAGTAAAGAAGTATGAAATTTCAAATTGACTCGACTATAATATTGAAAGACATAACCCATCAAAAGGAAGCAAACCACTATTTGAAAAAAAACACAAAGTAAGGTAGCAGACACGTAGCAAATAGTAAATACCGAGGCGCACCAGAGGACAAACCGGAGAAGTGTAAAAAGGAAGAAAAACAAATACTATGGCTTTAGGGTTTAGTACCTAGTTACATGTTGTACAATGTGAACTTTATCTGCAGCATGCAATGCAATACACAAGCTTCGTTCCATCGTTCTGAAGCGACTTTTAATGTTCTTATATACAAATAACAAACCCGAATGAGAACTACAATAGTAAAAAGAAGACAATATTTTTAAAAACGAAATACATTATAATCCTGAATTTACTAATGGGTCAAGCACCATCGCCAACTAACCCAACAACATCCACTGTCTTGTCAGCACCATCAGCAATGAAAATCAAAACCGAAAGTAGAGTTGGTTTTTGTCATTCTGCATGTTTTTTCTTTAATGAAATTAGTTTTCCACAACTTATCATTTGACTACAAATGGATTATCTTTTGCATTTATGGTTAGCCTGGTGTTGCAACTTGCGAAATATTTGATATTGAGGTATATTCATTAGCTATTATTTCTTTACATTTAGAAGCAACAATTACTTTTACCTCACATTTTCATACTCGGTCCGTAGGGTGAATATATAACTTAATATTAAACATAAGACAAATTTAATCAATTCAATATCCAAAATAAAGAACATTATTCAATTCAACTTGTGTAAAAACGAAGAACAAAACTAAATCCAGATAGACAACAACAAAATAACACAAAATCCAAACTTACCGGCAACAAAGACAACTTAGAGAATGCCAAATTCCATCATGCAAATAGCGAGCCCGAATGAGTACCGAATAAGCAAACATCAAACGACCAAAAAACAACAAAAGATGAAAGAAGATAAGAAATACAAATATCATAAACTACAACAGAAAATCAACTAAATCAAACGGTTTTCAAAAATTCAAAACCCGAATTTTAATTTCGGTTTGAGCCAAAAACCAAACCAAATCGAAACTAGATTTGACACCCATGCTCCTTTCTAGTTCACACCTTTAACCAAACCGGGTCGGGTTTATTCCCCTTTTCAAAAACACCCATTTCCACCAATCTCCATTTCCAGTTTTCCACATATTCTTCCTGAAACCTCCCTCACTTGCAATCCATCTTTTCCTCCGTCGGATCCCCGTCGTTGACTCGGATCACCGGCAGCAGAGATGAGCGGACACGATTCAAAGTACTTCTCCACCACTAAAAAAGGTGAAATCCCTGAGCTTAAAGAAGAACTCAATTCACAGTACAAGGTATCGCATCTAACCTAACTTCACTGAATTTATACATATCTACTCTGATCTGATGCCAAAATACCTAAAACTGTTTAAATTTCGTTTGTGTGTGTCGATCTGTGTTGAAATTTCATCATTATGCTAGATGTATTGTCAGATCTGTAACTGTGAGAGGATATTTAATCGATTAGGTCGTTTTGAAGCTCTTTATTGGACCGATTTTTTATTCGTTATGTGCAATTAGATGTTAGTAGTTAGTGCATCTTATTAGGAGTTTGAACTGTTTAAATGAGTGTGATTCCGTGTAATTGGTTCAAGTATTGAACATTTGAACTGCCTAATTACTGTAAGGACACATTTGCATCTAATTAGTTCCATTGTTTTGTGTTTTGGTGAGATTTTATGGTTTTAGCCGGTTTAGGGCACGTGATATGTATGTGAAGATGTCCGACTGAAAATGATGATCGTTGGTTATTTGGAACCTTAGAATCCTTGGAACATAAGTTTCAATTCAGTTTATGAAGTTCCCAATTCTGTGTATTTACGTGTTAGTAGCTACACTAGCTAGTGCTTCTTGATAGAAGTTTGAAACGTTGAATGGTGTGCTACTGCGTCATGGTTCAAATATTAAACATTTGAACTACTTAATTACTGTAAGCGCACCTTTGCGTCTGGCAAGCTTTATAGGTTTCTGTTCAGGGAGATTTTATGGTTTTAGCCGGTTTAGGGCACGTGATACGTATGTGAAGACGTTTAATTGAAATCCAAAGATCGTTGGTTCTTTGGAACCTTAGACTCTTTGGAACATAAGTTTCAATTCGGTTCATGAAGCTTCTCTTTCTATGCATTTATATGTTAGTAGTTACTGCATTTTGTTAGAAGTTTGAAATGTTGAATGAGTGTGCTAACTGCTACTGCATAATAGCTTAAAATATTGAACCACCTAGTTACTGTAAGCACACCTATGCATCTGGCAGTTTCCATAGTTTTCTGTTTCGGGGATATTATATGGTTTTATCTGGTTTAGGGCACATAATATGTATGTGAAGACGTCCAATTGAAAACCTAAGATTGTTGGTTTTTTGGAAACTATAAAATATCCTTTCTTTTGCGTAAAAACTTACTATATTACTTAATGTGCTTTTCTCTAACATCCAGGATAAGAGAAAGGATGCTGTTAAGAAGGTGATTGCTGCCATGACTGTTGGGAAGGATGTCTCATCACTATTCACAGATGTCCTGAACTGTATGCAGACAGAAAATTTGGAGCTCAAAAAGCTTGTGTACTTATATCTTATCAATTATGCCAAAAGTCAACCTGATCTGGCTATACTTGCAGTCAATACATTTGTAAAGGTAAGAAGTAGAATAATCTCTGTTTTTACTCTAAGCTTGCTCCTTGGTGTTTAATCTTTGGCGAATGTTATCCCATACATAATAGGCTCACTCTTACTATGCATGCTCCTGTATAGTGATAATTGTTCTTTGTATTCAAAATTGCTGTTATGGCACTATCTGCTATTGAATGAAATAGTTTCTTTTAGTGTTTTATATTTTACTTCTTTTTCTATGAATATTATAAGCATGTCAGGAATAAGCACTCAAATCATTATCTCAAGTGTTATAAAAAAACCTCAAATCTGCATAGCGAATTGCTTGTAAGATTGTGAATGAATATTACAGGATACACAAGACCCAAATCCTTTGATTCGTGCGCTAGCTGTTCGAACAATGGGATGCATCCGAGTTGATAAAATTACAGAATATCTTTGTGATCCCCTGGAGAGGTGTCTTAAGGTAACATATGTTTCTGTTTATGAAATCTTTAGGTATTGATTGATCAAGGTATTCTAGGATTTAACTGGGCATCTTTATGTTCTTTGTTATCAGGATGATGATCCTTATGTTCGAAAGACAGCAGCTATATGTGTCGCTAAACTTTATGACATTAATGCCGAGTTAGTTGAAGACAGAGGCTTTCTGGACGGTCTTAAGGATTTGATATCTGACAATAACCCTATGGTTGTAGCAAACGCTGTTGCAGCTCTTGCGGAAATTCAAGATAACAGCAGTAAACCCATCTTTGAGATCACTAGCAATACACTTACAAAGCTCCTTACTGCTCTAAATGAATGCACTGAGTGAGTGTGGTCGGTTTATAAACATTTTTTACTGTCATATTTTCTGTTTGTCATTTTGTGTTTTAAATGTTGTTATGAACTTGATGGCAGGTGGGGTCAAGTTTTTATATTGGATGCTCTTTCTAAGTACAAGGCTGCTGATGCTCGTGAAGCTGAAAATATTGTAGAGAGAGTCACTCCTAGACTACAACATGCAAATTCTGCTGTTGTTCTTTCAGCTGTTAAGGTGAATTTACTTGATTATTTTCTTGTGTAGTTATTAGAGGGGGTGACCTTGCCTAACTTGTCAAAATGGTTTGGGTTAAATGGGTCATTTCGGTACTGCCGTACTGGTTGAAATGCGTTGATTGATCCGCAAACTATACAGTTAATATCGGTAAATTATCACCGATACATCCGTGGTCCATCTTCATGTACAATATCGGTACCGATATTACCGGCAATATTGACCGATATATCACCGATTTCCTGATATCAGTACCTTTCTTCGTAGCTCTACCATTCGTCTTTCTTCTTATTGCTACGATTAGTGTTTTAAGTCTTGATTATTAATTGTTAATGTTCTAAGTCTTAATCAGTTCCTACTTGCTACAATTGAATTGTTAGTGTTTTACAAGTTGCAAAAGGTTAATTTGTTAATGGTAGGAGAGTATAACTGAAATTGTTAGTGTTAAATTGCTCTATATATAATTTTCTGCATGTATTAAAATTACTGATATCAAACCGCGATAACCTCATTTCTCAGATATCGGTCCTTGACGGATATCCGATTTTTTACCACATTAACTGCATAGCCCGCAAACACTCTTTTCTTTATTCTTATAAACTTCTGTATGCAATAAATGCATTAAATATGAATATATGTTTACAAAAACAGTTATAATCTACATCTTTGATTTAACATGATCTTGGGAGGTTGTATGCGTTTGTATTTTGTGATAGACAATGGGCGACATTAAGCATGGTTATCCTCTTCAGCCATTTGGCCCATTAACTCTTTAGCTAAGTTTTTCATGTGACCCGAGATAAAATTCACAAATCACAACCAAAAATTACCAATTCCTTAGTAAAGTGTGTCGAAATGGTCACTCCTAGTACTTCTCCTATATTCATGTTCTGACTTTTCTTGTCTTAAATTGTAACATTATTTCCTTAACAGATGATCCTTCAACAAATGGGACTCATCACCAGTCCAGACGTGATTCGGAACCTTTGCAAGAAAATGGCTCCTCCTCTTGTAACATTACTTTCCGCAGAACCCGAGATTCAATACGTTGCATTAAGGAACATCAACCTTATCGTACAAAGGCGTCCCACAATTCTTGCCCATGAAATTAAGGTATTATGAATCAACATTTTCTTCTGTTGATATGTGTTCGTAGGAATTACGATAGATCATCTAAATTACACCTACTTTGTAGGTGTTCTTCTGCAAGTACAATGATCCGATTTATGTGAAGATGGAAAAGTTGGAGATCATGATAAAGCTTGCTTCAGATAGAAATATTGACCAGGTAACTAGAATTTTCTATCATAGTTTTGTCTTTAGCATATGTGTTATAAGAGGTGGTAAATTGGACAGAGTCAGGTAGGCCTGTAAATGAACCGAACAAACACGAATAGGAACATAGGCATGTTCGTATTCGTTCATTTAACCTTAACCGAACACGAACATATAATCGAGCCCATTTTTTTGTTCATATTCGTTTATTAAGATAATGGGCATGTTCGTGTTCGCTCGTTTAAAACCTAAAATAACAGTTCATGAACGTAAACGAACATAATTGACTAAGCATAAACGAACACAAAATAATTTAACAACACAAATGAACATAATTGACTAAGCATAAACGAACACAAAATAATTTTTTTATATAAATTAGGGATTAATTACGATAAAGTCCATTGGAAAACCCATTTTTATTACTAGAAAGCCCAATTACCAATTATATATTTATATAAGTAGTTAGAAAGTTCCTTTTCTGTTAATATTTATATAAGTATAAGTACTTACGTATTTAAGTTGAAATGAACATAAACAAACAAACATAAACAAATGTAAACAAATGAATGTTCACGAACATAAATGAACAACCAAAAAGCGTGTTCGTGTCTCGTTTATTAAATAAATGAACATAAACGAACTTCCCGCCGAACAAGTTCACGAACATTTCATGACTGTCCGGTTCGTTTACAGGCATAGAGTCAGGCCAGGTTGGCACAAAACCTTTTGTCCAGAGTTAATCTTTTTATAGATAGTTTGTGAGTCAGATACTCAAAACATTATGACCTGATTCCCTTTAACCAAACTTTTTTTTAGTTTTACCTATTTGACCCATTATAGATAAAACGTAAAGCCACATCAGATCGTTTAGGTAAACGCGTAAAATGTTGTGTCTAATTTTTGTTCAATGGATCTGGTGATGCAGGTATTGTTAGAGTTTAAAGAATATGCTACAGAAGTAGATGTTGATTTTGTAAGAAAAGCGGTGCGTGCTATTGGGCGTTGTGCTATCAAGTTAGAGAGAGCTGCTGAACGTTGCATTAGTGTTCTTCTAGAGCTTATAAAAATTAAAGTAAATTACGTCGTTCAAGAAGCTATTATAGTCATTAAGGATATATTTAGACGATATCCCAACACGTAAGTTTTTGTTTCTCCATTTGTTAGTCAATTTTTAACCATGATGTTTTATTGACTAAACGTTTGAGTACAGTTATGAATCTATCATTGCCACACTTTGTGAAAGTTTGGACACTTTGGATGAGCCAGAGGCCAAGGTATTATAAAATTTTGAAGTTTTAATATGTGTGAAAATCTTACCTGTTGATATTTATTTATTTATTAATTATTTTTACAGGCATCAATGATTTGGATAATTGGTGAGTATGCCGAAAGAATAGATAATGCCGACGAACTTCTTGAAAGCTTTCTGGAGAGTTTCCCTGAAGAACCAGCACAAGTGCAATTGCAGTTGTTGACTGCCACAGTCAAACTCTTTCTTAAAAAGCCAACTGAAGGACCACAGCAAATGATACAGGTAAAATGTAAAAAAATAACTTTGAAGTTCATGGTATCATTTATGGTTTTTTCTTTAAACTAGTATTTTGACCCGCCGTGCGTTGCGGCGTTGTCGGAACTTAAAGTAACGCGAACTTATACCGTAAAATATTTGACCCGACTCGTTTTCGCACAAAATTTACATCAAAATGTAGACCAACTGAAGACACACATGAAAATAAGCACGAAAACGTATTACATTTGACCTGACTCATTACCGAGAAAATTCACGTCGAAAATAAACCAACTTGGATTTATAATGAAAAGTACTTGAAAATAAGCACATAAGAAAATAGTGTTTTTTTACGTTAATAAATGGTACCACGCATTGCGGCGGAGTTGAAATGTAAAGTAACTCGAATTTATACCGACTCGTTTCCGAGCAAAATGTAGACCAACCAAAAATCTACTTAAAAATAAGCACGAAAACGTTTTATATTTGACTCACGTACATAAGAATAAGCACATAAAACTCGAGGGGGTCAAAATGACATTTTACAAAGTGTTTAGAAAGCTGAAGGGGTGTAAGTGGCAATGCTAAAAGTTGAAGGGTTGAATACACAAAAAGAAAGAAAAACACGGATGGCATTGTTGTAAATATGGCAAAAAACAATAAAAAATAGAGGACTTGTCTTAGGTGCTATTAGTGTTCTTAAGACACCCTTTTTTTGTTGTATTAATAATTACGTGGATCTGATTTCAAGTTATATTGCTGTCTTCAT
Organism: Scalesia atractyloides; assembly: GCA_947069175.1. Taxonomy (NCBI): domain Eukaryota; kingdom Viridiplantae; phylum Streptophyta; class Magnoliopsida; order Asterales; family Asteraceae; genus Scalesia; species Scalesia atractyloides. Next base: position 88,716,650 of record CAMTDV010000008.1, read on the forward strand.
AGGTTGTTTTGAATAATGCCACCGTAGAAACCGACAATCCAGATCTACGAGATCGTGCATACATATATTGGCGCCTTCTTTCAACTGATCCTGAGGTTCTTAATTACGATCCATTTCTTCAAAATTGTTATTACTTGTAAACCCTTTTATTCTAACAACTTGTATTACGTATATTAGGCTGCTAAAGATGTTGTTTTAGCTGAGAAACCGGTGATAAGTGATGATTCAAACCAATACGATTCATCTCTTCTAGATGAGCTTCTTGCAAATATTGCTACTTTGTCTTCTGTGTATCACAAACCGCCTGAAACATTCATAACCCGTGTGAGGACTGTTCAAAGAACCGAAGAAGAAGAGTTCCCCGACGGTATTGAAGGCGCGTATCCCGAAACATCATCTACATTAGTTGTTGATGGTGGTGCACCTCCACCACCTACTTCAGCCGCCGCTAAGCCGCCAACTGCCGCTCCTGCTCCTGTGCCAGATTTACTTGATCTTATGGGTCTTGACGGTGGTGATGATAATGCTATTGTCTCGGTAGATCAGCCTGCAGCCGATGCAGGGTACGTCATACGTGACATTGACTTATTTAGTAAAGATAGCATAAAACACAGAAAGGCGACCCGTTTGCTTATTAATGGGTCTATGTGTGTTTTTGTTTTAATCTCAAATGGTTTTAAGAAAAAATGTTGCTTAAAAGGAGAACGGGCCAAACTGGTTTAAAGTTGTTTAAAGTGTATTTTGAGTGTATATTATTGTACTGATATGTATTTATAGTCACAGTTGTTTATTAGAATTCTTTTAGAAAAGAATAAAATGTCATTTTCGTCCCTAAGGTTTGGCCAGTTTTGCGACATTCATCCAAAAGTTTGTTTTTTCGCATCTGGATCCAAAAGGTTTGAAATCTTGCAATTTTCATCCGGCTCATTAACTCCAGCCATTTTTCTTCGTTAAGTCAGGGGTATTTCCGTCTTTTTTGTTAACAGAAAGGGAATTTGGTCTTTTTCAGAGGTATTCAGTCTTTTTACTTAAAGTGAAAAAGACTGAATTGCCCTTTTAAGTTAACAAAAAAGACGGAAATACCCCCGACTTAACAGAGAAAAATGGATGGAGTTAACGAGCCGAATGAAAACGGCAAGATTTCAAACCTTTTAGACCCAGATGCAGAACAACAAACCTTTGGACGAAAGTCGCAAAACTGGCCAAACCTCAGGGACGGAAATGACATTTTACTCTTTAGAAAAAAAGAGAGCAAAAGGTGCTTGTTGGTCTACCCGACCCACTCCAAAAAATGACGGTTTGAACCTGGACCCATTACCTAACCGTTTTGTTATCATCACAGGCCACCTCTACCCGTGTTATTACCAGCAGCAAGTGGTCAAGGTCTCGAAATTAGCGCACAGCTGGTTCGTAGGGACGGTCAGATATTTTACAGTTTAATGTTTGAGAACAACACAAACATCCCACTGGACGGGTTTATGATCCAATTCAACAAAAATACATTCGGTCTTGCTGCTGGTGGACCACTTCAGGTATACCTGTAACTTGTTATTTAGGCTGCAATATCTGCATCTGGTTTTTCGACTTTGAGTAACGTGCATATTTTTGCCAGGTCCCACAAATTCAACCGGGAACATCGTCACGAACGCTTCTTCCTATGGTTCTGTTCCAGAATGTAGCACCGGGTCCACCGAACTCACTTTTGCAGGTTGCGGTAAAGAATAATCAACAGCCTGTTTGGTACTTTAATGATAGATTATCGTTACTCGTTTTATTCACCGAGGATGGACGAATGGAACGTTCTACCTTCCTTGAGGTAAGATAAATTTTATTCAGAATTTCACGTACATTTTGGGGTTTTAATCGGGTCAGTTTTCGGGTCATTCGGTCTTGAGAATTCTGAAACTGAATTCTGAAAAACTGATTCAAATAACCCGAACCAATAAAAAAAATTATAAATAAATAATTCGATTCGGACGCTAACTTGATTACAATTCGTAATTCGAATTCGGTTCCGAGTTTTCAAGCCCAATTCGAATAATCAAGACTCCCACATGCATTCAAGATTCAACAAATACTGTAGTCTGACATTTTGGTGAATTTTATTGCAGACATGGAAGTCATTACCGGATTCAAACGAGGTGGCAAAGGATATCGCAGGTATCGTGATAAACAATGTGGATGCGACTATAGAACAGTTGGCTTCTTCCAACATGTTCTTTATCGCCAAACGTAAGAACGGGAATCAAGAGGTTTTATATCTGTCAGCCAAAATCCCAAAAGGAACCCCGTTCTTGATTGAACTTACAGCGGTCATTGGTGTTCCGGGCATCAAGTGTGCTATCAAATCTCCGAGCCCCGATATGGCTCCGTTATTCTTTGAAGCACTTGAGACTCTCCTACGGGCATGATTCATTCGTATGTTGTGGTTTTCTCGGCTATGGTTCTCATTGGAGTTGATTAAGTTTGACTCGATTAGGCTCGAATAATTTGGTATAAGTTTTGACTTGTTTTGTGGTGATTATGATTTGATTTTTTTCGACAATAGTTCTCTTTTTTTTCTTTTTCTTTGCAGTGTTGTTCAAGTTAAGAATGAAAGATATTGAAATCGCAACTATCATCCAGTTTTGGGCGAATTGTGAAAATATTATTATAGAAACAATTCAATGTATGTGGACGCTCGGCTGTTATGGATACATTGTTTTTTTTTATATTGTGCTTTTGTTTAAATAATTGTTTGTTTATTGGTGATAACGTACTCATTTTACTGTTTAAATTATTATCTGAAAATATCATATAGATAGAGGGATGTTTTGATGAAGAGTAATGCATGAGGAGATAATAACAAATGTGAAACCATGCTAGTATGGATGTGTTGTGTATTATAATAGTTAGGGCTTGCGTATCGTGTATACATGTACACGATAATACATGAGCACAATGATACACGATACATGAAATCCTATATATGAACACGACACGATAAGGTTTCGTGTCCAGTTTTTCATACACGAACATAAAATATTTTTTAACAAGTATACACGATAATATTACCTGTTAATACCTGTTTACGAATGTTTCAATAGTTACATATCTAGGAACCTGTTTAGTGAAACAAACGTTAGTAAAAGTTCACGATATGCTTAAATAATTCATAAGCACATAATCCGTAACAAGTTTGAAACAAAATCCATAAATGACAAATCACAAAAGGTTTAAATAATTTCATAATATCCATTTAAAACAATAACAATGTAAAGTTCACAAGGGTCTTTCTTCTCAAATCTTTAATTCAAAGTTCACATGGGTCTGTCTTCTCGATGGCTGGTGTCGCTGGGAGTGGGGCTGGAGAAGGGGAAGAATTAGGGTTTTTTCTAATACGTCCATTGAAATGGGAACGGGAATGGTTAGGGAAACTGGAAAGATAAGTGATAAATCAGGTTTTCAAATAATATGGTCCCACTAAATTATATTTTTTATTATATTAAAATGGTTAACATGTATTAACAGGTATTTTACTTGTTTAGACACAAAAATTAACAGGTATTTTCGTGCCTACCTGTTTAGTAACCGTTGCTTGATAAGGCCATACACAATACCTGTTAACTTCGTGTAGGTTCGTGTCGTGTATTCGTGTACGTGTCTAAAATTGCCAACCCTAATATTAGTGTCTTATCGATGTAAAAATGATGGCAAATTGGATTTAAATAATCCAACATGGCTGTTTTTGCCAACAATAATCCTAACTGAGTTTATTCCCGACAATGGTTCAACCTTTTTCATTTTGTTTGTATAATGGTCTGCAGTTAAAAATAACGTAACGGAGTTAAGTTTTATTTCCGAATTACAAACCAACATTTTAGGGCATTTGATCAGAATGAGGATACGAGTCGATTGACGTAAAACTTACCTCGAAACAGTGCTCCAACGACGAAAACAATGTTTCAATTCAGGTGTTTAAACTTCCAATTAACAAAAATCAAGTCGTTTGAAGCACCATTTCGAGGTATGTTTTACATCAATCGACTTATATCCTCGTTCTAATCAAAATCTCTACAATCGGCTTGTAATTCGGAAAAAAAACTTATCTCAAACGGCGGACTGTTACACAAACAAGATGAAAAAGACTAGACCACTGTTGGGAAAAAACTCAGTTGTGATTATTATTAGCCAAAAAAAAGTTAGATGAGATTATTTAAATCCAATTTGCCAAAAATGTATATACATGACTTATCTTATGGCTAAATGACGGATTTGTTTCTAACGTTACTATATAGGTAAAGCACATTCAAAATTAGTGATTTTCTGCCTATGGCATTATAGCCTCGTGGCATCTTGTTAGTGAGATGAGGCTTAGAGACCATTAGGTCTTGGTTCGATTCCCACAAGAGGGGGGGGGGGGGGGGGAGGGGGGTTCTAGATTTATTGGGTTTTCTCCAGAATTTGTGTATAGGCATTATTGCTTAGTGGAGATGGATATGATCGAGTAGTTCAACTAATGGCATGATTATACTTCAGATAGTCTGTCAGTGATCCAAATTTGGCGTTAAAAAAATTAGTGATTTTCTCTTAAATTAAGACCATTAGATAATTAGAAAGGAAATGGTCCACTTCCTTTATATATTTAGGAGTATAAAATTGATGTTGAGAAAAAAAAACAACCTTTAACCACTATTCTTCTATATATGGGCTCTTTATTTCTGTTTTCTTATATATTTTAGTAGGGCTGTAACCGAACCGAATGAACACGAACAAGGCCATGTTCGTGTTCGTTCGTTAAGAAAACTAACATGTTCGCGAACTGTTCACGAACGCATACCGAACATAAGTTTATGTTCGTGTTCGTTCGTTAAGGAATTTCAGTTGTTCACGAACAGTTCGTGAACACTGGTTTCGTACACAAACAAACACACGCAAATCAAAACGAAAGCAAACGAACATTTAACTTGAAAATAAAAAAATAAAAACATTGTTGTCCTTAAATATTGGATATAAGTAGTTAAATACGATTATCAAATGATAAATCCAAACACAAAAAGTCTATTACACCACCAAACGATAAATCAACTTTAACTAATCTAGACATAATTATCCCCAAAATGTCTTAGATAAATGGTTTTTTTTTTATATAATCAAACGAACGTAACCGAACACATTACCGAACGTTCACGAACGCAGTCGAACGAACGAGACCTGTGTTCGTGTTCGTTCGCTAAATTTTTTGTTTGTGTTCGTTCGTTAAGCTAATCAAACGAATATAAACGAACTTCCCGCCGAACGGTTCACGAACTGTTCGCTGAACGCTCGGTTCGTTTACGGTCTATATTTTAGTTTTATAAGCTTACACTATGAGGTGAGTGAGTTGTTATACAATTAGTACATGGGTAGTCTTGAAAGAGTTATTTTTCAAAACATCAACTTTTAGTAGTTAAAAGTTAATAAATTAAACTAGTATCTATCAATTAAATTGTTACTATTATTTTAATACCAAACACTGTTACTATTATTTTAATACCAATACCTCGCGTACACGTCACACCTCATAGTGTCTCAATTTTTCTAAATTTATTTTCAAATAATTCTAGTTACCTGTCATGATGTTCCGTTATTTTTTCTTTTTATTTCACAATTAATTAAATCTTTTCAGTGATAACTATTCTGTTTATGTTAAAACAAGTATATAGGAATGCTCATGATTCCCATTACTCTCCATCATTACACAACCACCAAGTTATAAAGACATGACACACTCCAAAAGATGTTTTCAACACATTCATCATGGATATGATCTAAACTTATAAACCGACACACGAACAAATTACAGGGTTAAAGATCAAGCAGTAACTACCAAATCGATTGACAATTAAACTTTCCTATCTCTCCCGTTACTTGGTTCCTAAGTAAGAGCTAAATCAGTTAGCATACGATTAGATTACACAGTTGTTGTATCGGATCCACTCAACTTCGATCCCTCTTTGTTCTTCCAGATTTTTGTCTTTTTGCAGCATGAATGAACTCCATTATCACTTCCACTTCACTCACTTGCTGTTGCATGAAAAACACAAATAAATCAGTTTCATAATATCACCATAAATTAATTCAAGTTTTTCTTGTATGTGTATGCATAAGATACCTGTGAAGCAAAATGCTTTTGGATAGCATTAACCAGCTGTTCCTTTGTAGGATTTGAATGAATGTTTCCCTAAAATATTAAATCAGTTCCAATATAAGCTCATAAATGTGTTTTCTCTGTGTGTGTGTGTGTGGTGGTGGTGGGGGGGGGGTCCGACTTACAAGGTTGAAGGTGCTATAATATCGCCCGAGTGTGTTACTTCCAAGCTTTGCAAAATTGACTTTCTGGTCAAACACATGAAAGAACTGATAGGTTAAAAGCAAAAGACATGCAAGATCCGATACGTTAAATGATTTTCACCATATGCGTACGACCCATGATAAAAAGTAGTGTCTTTTCAAATTTCTTCTATTTGTTCATGCTTCCTACTATAGCATTTTGACTTTTTAGGTCAGAGTCCAACATATCGCTTTTTATCGGAGCATTCCTATAGATTCTCTTGCAATTTTACCAACAGAAATGGTTATCTCCATTGCATATGTTACAAAATTTGTTCTGGTTATCAAATTTTCTTAAAGTATTCAAATAACTAATCATATGAGGAAGTTGAAATATAGTATGTTTGACCTAAAAGTTAAAGCTGCATCCTAATTGTGTTTCATGTACACGGAACGTTTTCTTTTCTACTTACCGAATGACATGAATGCTTATTGGTTTGATTTTCTCTGGAACCACTACGATTAAGAGGCTTCACCGATGCAGATGGGCTCCACGGTCTTGTGTACCGTACCCTGGGCTTGCTCTGTTTGCTAAACTCCATAGCAGCAGCTGCCATAATATAATTAACAAGGTTAAAACTGCATTCATGTTCATGCAAGGACTTTTTAGGAATTATTTGTATAAGCTTACAGAAGATGTTCTCTTTTTCGCCAACATCTGAGCCACAGCTAGAATTATCGAATTCAAAATCGCCATCTTCTTCGTCGCCTGTTGGAGGTTCAAGAACACTCAAAGCATTCCTTTGTAGCTTCACTTCCACCCCATTCTTCAAAACCTTAAAACAACGAACAGTCAATGTTTTCCTATGTTCTCCATTTTGTGGGTCCCATCTTTATTTATCCTCACATAAAGTAGTGGGACCCACAACCTCTCTCCATTATAGTATCATAATATAAATGAGACCCACAAAAAGAAAATTATGAATGACTAAACCTCAACCTGGCAAAACGGGTTGGGTCGTGGAGCGGGTCAAAACGTGTTCTGACCAAACCAGTACACCCCCTCTTTAAATATTTACAATTAACTGCCATTTTTGTCCCCGTGGTTTGTCCAATTATGCCAGTTTTCAAATTTGTACCATTTCTGTCCCTTGTATTCTTGAAACATGCTAGTTCCATCCAAAAACACTAACGTCTGTTAAAACCTGATGTTTAATGAAGGGTACAAACGTCAATTTTCATTTTTCTTTTATTTTTCGTTTTTTTAATCCCTATTAAAATCCCAACCCTTTTAAGAAAAAAGGAAAATGACGTTTTTTGCCCTTCATTAAACGGTAGGTTTTAATAGACGTTAGTTTTTTGGATGAAACGGGCATATTTCAAGAATATCAGGGACCGAAATGATACAAATTTGAAATTTGGCCTAGACTGGCATAATAGGACAAACCACATGACGGAAATGGCAGTTCACTCTATTTTAAAAGCAAGATATTAATTGTTAAATCATTTTAATATGCTAAGTTTTCTTTTTCTTGTTCATTTATATTGTTAAAAGATTCATACTAACATAGGTATATCAAACTGAATCAAAATAAATAAAAACAAAATGAGTAAAAGAGAATACCAGCCAATGCCAGCCACCAAGACCAACAGCTTTCTTCACAGTGCCTTGAAGACCAACCAAAACCGACTTTGTTCGGTTATTTCCCGTAACAATAACTTTCGTATGCCTTGGAAGAACAGAAAGCTCTTCATCGCCATAATCTTCTCGGAAGTGTGAGAAGATTCTAGACGAATAGAGCTCAGTTTCCAGCATTCTTCTTAAAACTTTATCAAAAATCTTCAAAGATCCAATTAAAATACTTTTTTATCCAAATCTTCAGCTAATGAACACAAAGATATACTATTTTATCCACTCACATTGATCAACAATCTGAAACTTTTACCACAAATGACAAAAAAAACATCAGTAAGTATGTATAAATTCATATTCATGATCAAATTCCACAACATGATATTTGTAGATGTAACAAACAAAAGTACATAACCCTGTCATTAAAAAGCTAAATTATCATGAATTTAGTCAAAAATTCAAATATGTCAGCAAATTTCATATGGGTTTAAAGGGTGATTAATTTTTCAAACCTTAATAATTTTTAATGCAAAAATATAAAAGGAATATTGAACCCTGCAAGAATGATCAAACTTGGACAAAAAGTGTCACCAACTAAGTGTTTTTTTTCTTTTTTTTATATATATTTCAAAAGAAAGATGGTTACTTTATAATAAACAATAATTCATAATCTTTCAAATAGTCAACACTCTAGTTCAGGGGATGTGATACAAGATGCTTTAGGGTGTTGTACCCTTTTCTCTATAAATTGTACTTAATAAAGAAATATCCTTGAGTGAGATAAAGCAACTGTGTGTGTGTGTGTGTGTGTGAGAGAGAGAGAGAGAGAGAGAGAGTTGTTCTGTTCTTTGCTTCTTTTGCTCAAAAAATTTTGAATCTTTGAAAAATCTGACATGAAGCAGTTCAAAGAGAATGTTGATTGCAACATGACCCATAATTCCACATTAAATTTCCATAAAATTCACAGACTGTTTGGTAACAATAAATGAATCAAACATGTACACATATAATAAATAAACCCGGTTTCTTCAAACCAACCTTTATATTTTTATATTAATGCAAAAAAAAAAAAAAAAACTTATGAAGATTTTATAAGTTCATAAGAAAGTAATTGCATAGCATTTTGAGCCCTAATTCTGTCCCCTGATCATAAAACTTGAGCTTAGAAAAATTATCAAATCAATTAAGAAATTACCCACAAAAAATAAACAAATAAATTACACAGACAAACAATGATTCAAAATTATGACTTCAATTAAGCTATCAAACCACATAATTTCAAAATCAATTTAGCAACATTCAATTTATTCTTAAAGCTTAAGAAAATTATCAAATCAATTAAGAAATTACCCACAAAAAAAAACCACAAACAATGATGCAAAATTATGACTTCAGTTAAGCTATTAAGGTATTAAACTAAACAATTTCAAAATCAATTACATTCAGTTTATTCTTAAAAGCTTACAAAAAAAATCATCAAATCAATCAAGAAACTACCCACAAAAAAAAAATAAATAAAAATCCACACAATTTCAAAATCAATTAGCAGATCAAAACAACTATTAATAAAGGTTAAACTGACACACAAAATTAAAGACATTGAAACAAAATAATGAACAATCAAACAAGAATTACCTGAAACAGAGTGTGCAGGCTTTTGGGGAAATCAACACACAAAATGATCGAAATTTGGGGGAAATTGTTTGGTTTTAGGGGACCAAACGCATGAAGTGTGATGGGTTTGAGTTTATGAAGAAATATGTGAAGGAATTAAGGGATTTTGGTGGTGGACTGAAACAGAGCATGTGGGTTTAGAGTAAGAAGAAGAAGAAGAAGAGAAAGTACACACAGTAATACACACACTAAATGTTACGGTTTATTGTTTTTCTTTCCTTTCACCGGTTGTTTACCGGCTGTTTCCGGTCGCGGCTTGAGCCGCTTTTCATCTTGGCTCGGCTTGTATATCGACTGAATTCTTACGAAAATATGTATTTTAGTTCGTTAGTTTTTTTAATTAAAAAACGTTATTGCAATATTATACTCAATTTAAAAAGAGTAAAATGTTTGTTTCTAGGGTGTGATCCTTTTAAAAACGGAGTACTCCGAGAGTAACTCGGGTCCATCACCAATTTCAGGGAAAACCCGGTAACCTACTCTTCCGTAGGCATGACGGTAAAATTATTGGTAAAAACCCGTTTGGCTCAAGGATAAAACTCAAGTTTCCCTGGGTCTCGTATCATTGCACAACAATGTCTTACTCTGTACCAAGTGAGAGTTGAACCTGCATCTCATAAAAGAAATGCAAGTCTCCCATCACTTGATAACATACAAAAAAATTATCATTTAATGATCGTGGGAAAATTGATTTGAAAGTCTATAATATCTATTAAAGGATTGTACATGTATCTTAAAAGTTAAAAGTTGTAATTACTTAGTCTTAAAATTACGTAAAATTACATATTTGCATTATATGTATCCATGACCATGAAAAGTTGATGGGTAACCTCACCCGACTTCTCAAAATTAGTACAAACAAACTTGACCCGACATCTAAACCAACAAAATGATTGAACAATTGACAACATGTACAAGTAAAAATAGCATGTCATACGTCACTGGACGTGCCCGATTATTTATTAATAAGATCTTGAAAACAAAAGACTAATATCAATACTTGTTGACATAGACTTTTGGTTGCTACAAAGATCATGAAAGCAATTTGTGGCTTGCTCTTTTAACAACTTGATAGTAATATCTTTGAAGGTACAATGCTTGATTCACTTATTACAGATCCAAAATAAGTACAGTGTTTAGTATATATTTTTTTAAATAGTAATTCATTTGGTCATTAATGATTGTTTACCGGGTAACATGAATAATTCTTGGAGTGGATGTACTTTTGATTATATAAGTTAGATTTTAAAGTTAAGTATAGTCTTCGTTCAAATGGTATGGCCAGTCCAATACATCGGTTTGAGCTCTTTTATTATTATTTTTTTGTTTGATACACTCACTAATTTTTAGTTTTTTTTTTTGTCATTTCAGTTCACCCCACTAACACCGTTAAAATTATGTTGTTAACTTGTTGTAAAGTGACCAAAAGTCAATTATATACCAAAGTAACAAATTACAATCAAGTGGCAGGTAAACCAATTTATATAAAAACCAATCCCAGCTTCTTTTCCGATCTATGTTCTTCACGTTCAATTTTCTAGTGAGCTTAAACTTCTCGATGGTGTTCATTCACTGAAAATCATTAGTGTTACAACGGTGGTGGATGCAACTAAGGTAGCGAGATGAACACGATGGACTCACACAATAATGATGGATGAAACTAATTTTAAGTTTCAGAGTATTTATATTCTTTTTAATATTACACAGTACGGTAAAATAGAGTTTTGTATCATTACATGTATGGAAATTTAACGAACATCCACTTCGTATATCTGTCGGGATTACTCACAAGCAAACAATGTTAACCAAAAGTATGGTCTCTTAAATCTGAAAATAAATTCGTAATATAAACGTATTATAGAAGCTATCCATGTAATTCTTTTATACACGTTAAACTAAATAACATACATATAGTTTCGGTGCAAGTGTTCAATAAAGTAATTAATAAAAATATATTTTTTTACTATTTATTTAATTAATACATTATATTTGTCAACTTAGGTCGAATTTTAGAAACAAAATAAAATATTCGATATGATAGGAAACAAAGTATACGGTATGGAGTGTACAAAACTCTGATCCCACGAGTCCTTTCAATCTGACATGCACCCGCAAATCCAATATTGTAATCGTACGGCCACGATACGCCCACGTCACATTCCTGTCCTTATCATCACAACCTAAAACATCGTTGACCTTTTTTCTTAAAAAAATAATATGTCTTTACTTTTTTAAAGGGCTCAATCTATTCACACACCTCCTGTAGTCTGTTTGGACACTTCTGAGCTCTAGACGGGTCGTCTAGGTCTAGACGCCCCGTATAGCACTGATTTTGAGGAGTCAGCAAGTACCTGGCAGGGCCCATAGATTTTAGGGTTTAGACGGGCCGTCTGGACATAGACGACCCGTCTAGGATGCTGGGTTTTTTGTTGGAAAATGGCTGTTTTGGTCACTATCTGGGTGTTTAGACGGGCCGTCTGGACCTTGACGACCCGTCTAGGATGTTGTGTTTTTTTTGTTGGAAAAGTGGTGTTTTGGTGGGGAGATTGAAGAAATAGTGTTTTGGTGAGGTAAATTGGTTGTTGTTAGAGGTTGATTTTTTTTAGATGTAATTTTAGGTTTTTAAAAAGTTTTGTTGTTGTACAAAAAGTGAGTTATGTTTTTCAATCGTTTATATATTTAATTGTTTTTACATTATATTTTTTAAAAAAATATAATACTAAAATTTAATACTGTTTTCAACATTTTAAGATGAATGCAACAAATGTATGTGGTTTCCGTATTACATGTCAATGTCGATTTAACACAAACAGTCATCAAGTAATCGAACAACTGAAAACAAAGTTAAATATAACATATATAACATAAATTTGTACAACCAAAACAATATTTATCTGTACAGCTGAAAAGTAAATACAAAATGTCTATGCATACGAGTCGACATCGGAGTCGGGATCGGGATCTGGCATCTGCGGCTGATGCGGTGCTCGAGCTGTTGGGAGCGATATGCCAGGTAACCCGTCTATCCTGCGCCTCCCGAACCAGCCAGCCAACGAGATCCATAAGCCTGTCGACATCGGCTCGTAAGCACGTGTATGCCGCAACCCCCGGGGCATGACCTGGAAGGACATGCTGCGGAAAATGAGACGCCCCGTGAGGTGGTGGCGGCGCCGGTCCATCAAAATCAACCGGAGGGTCCTGGACTCCCGCTGCCTCATCTGCCGGCGCATGGACTGGAGCAAAGTGATCTGGCAGCGGCTCTGGAATCCATGGCTCACCTTCGCGGCTTTTAAACCGCTCGCCGAGCATGGCGAACCTCTTCACCAGCCTCATCCCGCGCAAGGTCTGAAAACCCATGCGCGTGGACGGTATGGCCGGCTGCAAGTGCGAGTCCGCCTCCTGCACAAGACCCAACGACCGGGCTATGATGGTGACATACGCCCCGCCGTACAAAAAGTCGCGATCCTGCCGGTGATAGGCAGAGGCGAAGTACTGCGCGAGACCGTGCGCAAGCGCGCACGGCCTCCTGTACAAAAGACAATAAATAAGTCGGTGCTCGTACACCACTCACGGCTGTGTCCGCGAGCGGTAATAGACGTAGGGAGCATCCGATGTAGATACCTGCACATTATATTAGCGAAATACGTAAATTAATTGAAACAATTAATAATCAAACAATTAACGTAATAAACGTACGTACCTGTACAGCGGGTCGGCAACGTGAGAAATCCTCCCCTTCGCCCTGACATGCTCCCAAGTGTCATGGCCTGCGACCACCTGCCAAAAGCCCAGAAGAGTGGCTCTATCCACCACCACAAGCCCTTCCGTATATACATCGGTAGCAATCTCCTCCTGCAGGTATATGCCACTATTAACGGCAAACTCCGCAAGCATCATCGAACGCTACACACCGGCCAGCCTAAATGAAACCTCCAGCGGAGGGGGAGGGCCATGTGGCTGGGTAGGCGGTTGGTCGACCCGTGAAGGGTGGAACGTGAAGGTCGATAGGAACTCGATGAGGAGCTCCCTGTAAGTCGGCGTGCCGGCCAGGTCAAATAGTCGGTGCCACAGGGAATCAACGGGAATGAAGAATCGAAGTCTGCGCGTCTCCCCGATCGCCTCGATCGTGTCCTAGTCGACCGTCGAGTGCGATCCGACCTTCATCCGGCGTAGCTTGCCGCAAAATCAGGCGGACTCGGTGTCGGGCGGGAACTCAAGGTATGGGTGGCCGTGGAGCGGATCCACCTGCGCTGCCGGGGCCCGTCGCGGACCATGCGGATGTGGGTCCTCGGGTATCGGATCTCCAATCTCGTCCACAACTAATCTGCGATTGTATAATACAATTTAACACGAATAAAACAATAAATTATAAAAGAAAAAAAATAATTTTCTAGGTCGTCTACCACGGTCGTCTAGGTCTAGACGCCCCGTCTTGTTCATCGGAAACCTGAAACTTAACACCCTAACAACCCTTAAACCCCAAAATCTTTCAAATTCACAACCAACCTACATTCTAAATACATAACACATTACAATGTATTGAAGTATATTTAAAAATATTCACTGGAAAAGCTTGATTTCACAAAAAAATACGGTAGAATATGGCAGGATACGTATGTGTGTGTGGGTTGAGTGTGTTTGTGTTTGTGTCGTCTATCTCTGATCATCTAGGCGATCAGAACATATACGATGCCTATACGGGTCATCTAGGCCTAGACGACCCGTATGGAATATACGGTAAATACCGTTTTACCCCTGAACTGCCGCCCATCTAGGCCTAATTCAGGGGCAAAACGGTAATTAACCAGCTGAGTGTGTTACAGCTCAGCATGGTTAATTACCATTCTGCCCTTGAGTTAGGCCTAGACAGGCGCCAGATCAGGGGTAAAATGGTAATTTACATTTTAATTTTAAAATTCAAATTTTAAAATGGGATAAAGATCCTGCCGACAATTTATGGTGTGTCTAGGTCTAGACGACCAGTCTAGGCCTTTATAATTTTACCCTTATGCCCCTGGTTTTTGCATAGACGGCCAACAAACCGGAGGTAGAATGGTCTTCTTCTAGGCCAAGACGGGGCGTCTAGGTCTAGACGACCCGTATATATACATTTAATTTTTTTTTGTACAACTAATAGTATTTTATTTTATTTAATTTAAACTTTGATTTAAGCCGACATTCTACCAGTACACCAAAGGCACAACAAATAAACCATACAAAGTCTATCTAAAAACCGACAAACTCCGGGTATTGACAAACATACGGCAATTATACTCTACGAGCTCACACGTGCCACCGTCGCCACCGGCAGTATCGACATTCGTCATCTGTCGGTGCCGACGTTGGGACGTGCGAGCTCGGAGAGTATAATTGTTGTTGTTTGTCAGTACCCGGAGTTTGTTGGTTTTTAGATCGGCATTGTATCTAAAAACCAACAAACTCCGGGTATTGACAAACAGACGGCAATTATACTCTCCGAGCTCGCACGCCCCACCGTCGCCACTGGCAGTACCGACAGTTAGTCGTCTGCCGGTGCCGACGGTGGGACGTGAGAGCTCGGAGAGTATAATTGCTGTTGTTTCTCAATACCCAGAGTTTGTTGGTTTTCAGATGGTCTTTGTATGGTTTTTTTAAACCGTACAAAGCCTAACTAAAAACCAACAAACTCCGGGTATTGACCAACAATTATACTCTCTGAGCTCTCACGTCCCACCGTCGCCACCGGCAGTATCGACATTTCGTCGTATGCCGGTGCCGACGGTTGGACGCGAGAGCTCGGAGAGTATAATTGCTGTTGTTTGTCAATACCCGGAGTTTGTTGGTTTTTAGATGGGCTTTGTATCTAAAAACCAACAAACTCCGGTATTGACAAACAGACGGTAATCATACTATCCGAGCTCTCATGCCCAACCGTCGCCGAGAGCAGTATTGACATTTCGTCATCTACCGGTGCCGACGGTTGGACGTGAGAGCTCGGAGAGTATCATTACCGACTGTTCGTCAATACCGGAGTTTGTTGGTTTTTAGATACAAAGCTTTGTATGGTTTAATTGTTGTGGCTTGGGTATACTGAAGGAATGTCGGCTTATATCAAGGTTCAAATTAAGTAAATAAAATCCTATTAGTTATACCAAAAAAAATTTATTGTATTAAAAAAATATGTGTATTATTTATACAAACAAATTGTATTAAACATAAAAAAATCAAGCCATTGTTCTTGCTTTCTTGACCGTGGTTGACCAAGACTGATCCTCAGAAGTTGATTGAGACTAGTTAGGTGTTGTAGAAACACTTGAAATAAGTTCAACAACATATCACTATGTTAAACCATAACACACTCTATTACGCAAACAACATATCACTATGTATTATACTCACAGTGAAACGTCAGCCGTTTTTCAAACGATCTTCGAGAGATACGGATTGGCTGCGTATGAGGGTGCCTCACCACCATATCCTCCACCATCACGAATAATGTCTTGTACACTAGACACAACCTCCTCTTGCTCGTTAGAATTAGGAACACCGCTCTCCCCCTAACAACGATATCACTATTAGCAAATAATTAAAACAACAACTAGTTTAACCTAATAACTGTTACCGTATTGGCTTCAGGCACCCACGAATCGCCAGAATACGCCCCAAAAAATAGTTGTCGTCCCAGTTTAATGACATTTCGCCACTTATAAATAAAACTAGATAAATCAATACAACCCAAAATGTTCATGACAAAGAGAATTATGAAAACAAATTGAAAGTTTTATGCGACATCAAATGCTCTGCATGAGTCTATTTAACAAAGAAACAGACGCCCCGTCTAACGCCTAGGCGTAGAGAATGATATCAGATTGAATGATATAAGCCAAAGAAGAAGACCGAGAGAATTCCGATGACGGATTGAAGTTTTTTTTTGCGACTTCAAAGGCTCTGCATGGATCTATTTAAGGGGGAAATATACGCCCCGTCTAGGCCCAGACGGGGCGTCTCACTTTGCAACTTGACTGACATGCATGCAGAGCATCACCTTGAAGACGTCTCGTCTAGCCCTAGACGCTCCGTCTATGCCTGGTCGTCTTGACATCCGTCTATTGCTAGACGCCCCGTCTTATGTGACTGATTTGACGTTGTACGGTGCAGGAATGTGGTCGGAGAAATAATAAACCTAGACGCCCCGTCTTGGTCTAGACGACCCGTCTAAAGGGTGTCCAAATAGACAAGTGGGTGTATGAATATGTAGACCCTTTTAAAGAACGAACATTTCATTTGTGAAGAGAAAAATGCCAACATAAAGATTTTTATTTTTTTTTCCATTTCTTGTTGCTTTTGTTATTTTGATTTTAGTCAAGATTCTATGTATTTTAGTAAATTGTCAGTGATTTCCTCTTTTAAGATTTAATAAGGTATTTTATCATGTTACGGTGATGATATATTTTACGATGATGATACAGTTAAAGATTTCAGTTGATGGTAACATTAGTTATACATTGAAGAAGAGGCCATGGACGTGAAGGTCATTTAAACTCTCATGTTTTGGATTATCGTGGGATATTAAGGTTATACCGAGTCTGGAGACACGTCGTTTGTGCATTTGATTATATAGTCTATGGATTTATGGATAAGATAGACAACGACCATCTGATTGGCTTCTCTTTAATGGTCACTCTTAGGCTGCAAATGAAACAAACGTTCGATGAACAGTGTGTCAACGGTTCGGCGGGAAGTTCGTTTGTGTTCGTTCATTTATTAAACAAACCAACGCCAACAAGAAATTTCGTTCGTTTAGTTAAATGAACAAACATGAACAGAGGTCGCGTTCGCTCGTTTATGTTCGTGAACGGTAACATGTTCGCTTGTGTTCGATAGTTCATTAGTGTTTTTCGTTTTTATATTTATTTAAATATATCCAAATTCCGAAAAATTAAATATCTAATAAGTGTCAGTGTATCATATATTCTGTTCATGAACGATTGTTTGTGTTCGTTTGTTTCCATTTGTGTTCATGAACATTAGTTTGTGCTCATTTGTGTTGGTCAACATTTGTTGCGTAAAACTAACAAACAAACACAAACGAACACGAACACGAACAAGTTCATTTCCTTAACAAACGAACACAAACATAAAATCTTGTTCGATAAGTGTTCTGAGGGGTTCGCAAACACATATATTTTTTTAGCAAATGAACACGAACAAGATCTTGTGGGATATTAAGGTTACACCTTGTAACTTGTCGTTTTTGATTTTATAGTCTATGGATAGATGGATAAGATAGACAACGACCGTCTGATTGGTTTCTCTTTAATGGTCACCCTGCTCAGTTTAGAGAAGAGGAGTATTGGTAGATTTATGGTGTTAGCGTTTAACTAATGTCCTAACTAGTTGGTTTAGTGAATGTTTGGTTGTTGGCATCACATGATGGGTTTGGAAAACATTCGGACTAAATGAACAACTTTTTCCTTCGTTGAGATCTTAGCGTCTATACAATGTTCTTTATTTCTTTCAACTTTTTAGACTTCATTGTTGTGTGTTATAAAGCATTATATATGTATCAATTTCTTACATCTAGTTTAGTTAGTATTTCACCATGTTTATAAAACTTCTATCAGTTGCATGAAGATTAATGTCACACCCCGATCCGCAGCGGAATAAAAGACGGGGCATGATTGAGTTATCACCAAAGCTCATGATATTTACTAAGAAGTTTCATATTTACTAAATTCAAATTACAGTTTTAAATATCCAACAAACAAAATTCATACAACAATAAAAATCTAAATGTTTGTTCCAACGCAATAACTTGCTTATTCTTCTAGGCCATCCTAAGTGTTTCTTTCCTCAACTTGATCACCTGTATCATGTGTAAAACAGAGGAGATTTTGAGTCAACAAAAGTTGGCGAGTGAACCTTGATAAAACATTTTAAATAATTGCTTATTTGGTTTATTATAGAAAATTGTGCATAAATCACATGTGAGCAAATATATATATGTAACCAATCACAAACCACATTGAATGAATATATGACATGAATGATGATGTATCTGAGATCAAGGCTCAATCAAACGGAGCCGATCTAATGAGGCACCTAATGCTCAACCCGTATCCCACGAGGAACTGATGGGCCTAATGAAATGAGTGCACTGAAATGATAAATTTAATCCACATATGAACCACACAACAACCAATTCACATTTGATCACAAAATGATATAAGCACAAGTGTTTAAATAAAATACAGGAATGGTACGACACATGATACACCCCAAAACGTGATTAAAACAGGGAATTGTAGAGATTCACTCACAGTGGGTGCGTATTCTTGATTGAAGATGGGAGCGCACGAGCTGCGGATTTAACCGATGAAGGAGTACTAACCTAAAAAAATAACGCATAACTTGATAATTAATTAAATTAATATTTAGGTTAAAATCCTTTGTTTAGGTTTTTAGGTTATTTTTGTGGATTGTGTTGATATTCTAAACCCTTGAAAATGTATATTTTTAAACCTTTTATTTGATTTTTCATTTAATAAAAACTATAGAATTAAAATAATAAAAATAAAATAAAATAATAAAAAATCTTGTCAGTCTGACAAGCTGACTTGTCAGATCGGTTCGATGGTATTGTAGGTATGCGTGTATCAAGATTCGAACTCGAGACCTCACGTTCACGTGCACGCAGCTCTTCCAACTGAGCTACGTGTCTAACCCGACATATTCTAGATTTTAATTATATTAATACACACTTTAGACTATTCTAGAAATTAATTTAAATTAAAAAGATTTAACAGGATCGAACCGGCGCACACTAAGGGTTTCGAACCCGGGACCTTGGTGGTGTTTAACACACAGTCCACCGCTGGACTGTGTGTGTAACCCGGTTAAATATTGGATTTTAATTACATTTGTATACATATTGCCACTGATATATTTCATTCAAAATAAAAACGGTTATGTGTATGTATGCGGTCATGAGCCGGATTCGAACCAGAGACGTGAAGGCCGTGTTTTGCACACAGTCCACCGCTGGACTGTGTGTCTAACCCGGTTAGAACCCGAATTATAAAATATATATACGCACATTGTTCTTCATCTTCTTCGTTTTAAAGCTTAAACCCAGAACCCGTTTCCTTGAATTTCAAACTTAAATAACTTAGTTATCATACCAATAGCATACCAACTGGATTCAGAGTAAAAGGAGTGTTACCGGTTGTTGGAGGGTTGTTCCTTTTCCGGTGAGTTAAATCCGGCGGCGGACTACGATGTTTTTTTGATGGAACAGGGGAAGTGCTTTGAGCCGAGAACAACTAGTGATTAGAAGAGAAAGGATTGAACGATTTGGGAGTGGGATTTCAGTGGGTATTTATAGATTGGAACCAGAGGAGGTTTTGGTTTTGATTTTGGAAACCAATACGAGTAATTGGAATTACGCGGGGATGATAGCCATTACGATTGAAGGTTGCCAAGAATAAACACGATGCCAGTTGTCGGAAGGTTCAAACAGAAAGGGAAAAGCGTGTGTGGTGATTGGCGATGATTCCGATATGGTTGCAGGTTTTTTCCGCCCGGTTTGTATGTGTGTCTATATATATATATATATATATATATATATATTGGCATGCGGAAATTGATGCATCATGTGCCTGCAGTCCAGTGGTGCTTGTGGTGTGTGTGATATCTGGGAACCCGGGTTCGACTCCCGGTTCACCCATTTATTTTAAAAATGTTTTTTCTTTATTTCCCCTTTTTTATTTATTATAACTAATGATTAATTAATAGATTATATTATCTCTTTAAACTTTATTTATTAATTTATTGTTAAATATTAAATCTTGACATAAACAAAAATTCTCCGATTGATAAAATGAGGCGGGTTTTTTGAAACCCGATTTACACAAATGTTACAGTATCCCATACTTTTAGAAATTTCGTCCCGAAATTTAAGTAGTAGTTGTAACCGGAAAAAGATGCGGGTATTTCTCGCGCATTGAGTCTTCACGTTCCCAAGTAAACTCAGGTCCTCGTTTTGACTCCCAACGTACCCTGACGATTGGAATACGACTTTGCCTTAAACGCTTATCACCGAAATCCATGATTTCTACTGGTCTTTCAACGAAGTGCATTGATTCATCAACTTGAATGTCTTCTAAAGGGATATGGAGGTTTTTCGTCGGCGAAGCACTTTTTCTAGTTTGATACGTGGAACGTGGGATGAATTCTGTTAAGTTCTTCTGGTAGGTCAAGCTTGTATGCCACAGGACCTACTCTTTCGAGTATATTGAAAGATCCTACGTAGCGTGGTGCCAGCTTCCCTTTTTGGCCAAAACGAACCACTCCCTTCCACGGTGATACTTTCAAAAGTACTTGATCACCAACGCAAAACTCCAAAGGTTTACATCGTTTGTCAGCGTAACTCTTTTGACGACTTTGAGCCGCTAGAAGATTGTTTCGAATTTGAGTGATTTTGTCGGTTGTTTCTTGAATCAATTCAGGTCCGATGATTTGCGCTTCACCAATTTCGTGCCAACATACTGGAGATCGGCATTTACGACCGTATAAAGCTTCAAAAGGAGCCATGCCGATACTTGAATAATAGCTATTGTTGTACGAAAACTCGACTAACGGTAGATGTGCGTCCCAGTTCCCTTTTAAGTCTATGACACATGCTCGAAGCATGTCTTCAAGGGTTTGGATGGTGTGTTCAGATTGACCATCAGTTTGAGGGTGAAAGGCGGTACTGAGGTCTAACCGTGTACCCAAAGCGGTTTGTACGGCTCGCCATGTTTGTTAAGTGAAACGACCATCACGGTCTGAAATGATGCTTAACGGTACACCATGACGGCTTACGATCTCGTTGATGTAGATACGAGCTAACTTCTCATTCTTGAAGTCCTCGCGGATCGGAATGAAGTGAGATGATTTTGTAAGACGATCGATTATTACCCATATGGTGCCATACCCACTGGAGGTGCGAGGTAACCCGGTAAAGAAGTCCATGGTTATGTTTTCCCACTTCCATACAGGTATTTCGGGTTGGACTAGAAGTCCTGAAGGTCTTTGATGTTCAGCTTTCACTTTGGAACATGTAAGGCACTTGGAAACAAAAATAGCGATATCCTTTTTCATGCCAAGCCACCAGTAGGTGTATCGTAGGTCTTGATACATCTTATCGGCTCCTGGGTGTACAGAGTATCGTGTTTTGTGTGCCTCATTCATGAGGAAATCACGATGATTGTCGCGATCAGGAATCCATATGCGGTTTAAATAATATATAATACCGTCGGATTTGGTTTCAATTTTGAGTTCAGCTCCACATGATAGCTCATCGCGTACGTCATTTTCCGTTACAGAGATATGTTGAGCTGCCCGGATTCGATCCTTGATATCGGTTATGATTTGCGAACATAGAAGACGAATAGAGTTCGCATATCCCTTTCGACTGAGCGCATCGGCCACCACGTTTGCCTTGCCAGGATGGTACCGAATTTCACAGTCGTAATCGTTTAGAAGTTCGACCCATCTTCGTTGCCTCATATTCAACTCTTTCTGGTTGAAGATATGTTGGAGACTCTTGTGGTCAGTGTATATTTCACACTTGGTACCGTAGAGGTAATGTCTCCATATCTTGAGAGCGAACATGACGGCTCCAAGTTCCAGGTCGTGGGTGGTGTAATTCTTCTCATGAACTTTGAGTTGCCTAGAGGCATAGGCTATCACTTTTCCTCTTTGCATCAATACACAGCCTAGTCCTTGCCCTGATGCGTCGCAATAAACCACAAAGTCATCGCAACCCTAACGGAGTGTAAGGATAGGTGCATCACAAAGCCTTTGCTTTAAAGTTTGGAAGGCCTCCTCTTGCTTAGGTCCCCAAATGAAGGGTTTTCCTTTGTGAGTCAAGGCCGTGAGCGGAACGGCGATACGGGAAAAATTGGCAATGAAGCGTCGGTAGTAACCAGCCAAGCCAAGAAATGACCTAACTTCGGTAGGGGTACGTGGCGCTTGCTATTCCTGTACTGCCTTGATTTTCGAAGGATCGACATGAATCCCTTTTTCATTGACGACATGACCAAGGAATTGTACTTCTCCTAACCAGAATTCGCATTTTGAGAACTTAGCGTAAAGCCTTCCAGTCTGAGTCGAAGGTGTCGCTCATGATCGGATTTTGACTTGGAGTAGATAAGAATGTCGTTGATGAAGACTATGACGAAACGGTCGAGATAAGGTTTGCATACCCTGTTCATTAAATCCATGAAGACAGCGGGGGCGTTGGTTAAACCGAAGGGCATAACCATGAACTCGTAATGACCATAACGAGTTCGGAAGGCAATTTTTGGAATATCTTCTTCGCGCACTCTAAGCTGATGATAACCAGAACGAAGGTCGATTTTGGAAAAACAGGTGGCGCCTTGAAGTTGGTCTAGAAGTGTCACACCCCGACCCGCAGCGGAAACAAGAGTCGGGGCATAATTGGGTTATCACCAAAGCTCACGATGTTTACTAATATGTTTCATATTTATTAAATCCAAATTACATTCCAAAGTTCCAAGTCAAATTCATACAATACAAGGAAAGGAAAGATTAACTAAACAAATCCATAATCTAAACTGGTTTATTCTTCTAGGCCGCCCTATATGTTTCTTGCTTCAACTTGATCACCTGTATCATGTGTAAAAATGGGAAATTTTGGGTCAACAAAAGTTGGCGAGTGAACCTTGTTTAAAAACGTTTGTTATTGATTTATTATTTAATTTAATTTTGGGAAAATTGTACAATAATCATATATGAACAAATGTATGTAAACATAACAATCACAAACCACCTTGCTTAAGCATGAAATGAGAATGACAATGTATGTGTTGGCAACGTCCCGTTCACGCTCATAGGTAATGGGGAACGGACGGCCTATGCTAATGTATGTGAGATCAAGGCTCAATCAAACGGAGCCGATCTTATGTTGGCAACGCCTGGTTCACGCTCATAGGTAATGGGGAACAGCTCACGCTCATAGGTAATGGGGAGCGGCGGCCTATGAAATGTATGTACTGAAATGATAAAATTTAATCTAAACTTCTACCACACAAACAATGAATACACCTTGGATACACATTTGATCATGAACATGATGGATGCACAATGTTTAATTATAATAAATAAATACGACACATGATACACCCCAATATGTGATTAAAACGGGGAATTGGTAGAGATTCACTCACATTGGATGCGTTTGTTTGAAGATGTTGGATGCGCACGAGTTTAGGGGATTGATCGACGAGAGATAACTAACCAATGAGTAATGAAAAGGCACGGTAAGTATGTGGATTTTATTAACTATTTTAATAAGATTTTTGGGTATAAATTTGTGAGTTTAAGGCTACTTTCTAACCTTGAAAACGTTATTTTTAAGTATTTTTAATTGATTTTTAATTTAAATAATTGATTAAAATAAATAAAATAAATAATAAAAAAAGTTGACTTTGACCGTTGACCGAGACCGTTGACCGTTGACCGTTACTGTTGACCGGTTTAATTGTGTGAAATTGTGCGCTGAGTGAGACTCGAACCCGAGACCTCCCGTACGCGTGCACGCAGCTCTACCAACTGAGCTACGTGTCTAACCCGAAATAATTCTGTTTTTAATTATACTTATATACTATTTACTTTAAACCGAAAATTATTTATTTTTAAAAAGCTTTTAAACGTAACGGACCGGTGCTGACCACAGGTCTCGAACCCGGGACCTGTGGGTTAACGTACACACAGTCCACCGCTGGACTGTGTGTGTCACTTGGTTATTAACTCAGTTTTTATTATACTTAACATATACTGTGCGTCAACCCGGTTAAGTTAAAAAGGCAGATTTTTATTTCAAGTGGGTAAAGCTGGGACAGGATTCGAACTCGCGTCTCGTGTATGTTTGTTGCACACAGTCCACCGCTGGACTGTGTGTCTAACCCGTTTATTAAACCGATTTTAATTATTCTTATATTATCCCACACTTCATCTTCTTCGTTCAAAACATAAACATCGATCAAAAGACTGTTATTTGCTAAGTTAGCTCAATGAAGGTTATGAGCCATCGAAAAGAAAATGAATGGAAAGAGATTGGAGGGTTGATTGTACCAACTGTTCGCTTTTCTTCAGACGTCCGACAAGGTCGTCGGCTCCGTCTTGGTGAGCTGCGGCTGATAGAATCTACCAATAATTTGGAGGGATTAGATGTGAAGTGGGACTACTGGGTGATGACTATCAGTGGAACAGAAGAATCATACCGATAATCAGCAGTTCCCATGAAAGTTCAGAAATTTCTCCGGCGAATCAGATAATCCGGCAACGTCGACTGCAAAGGATTCTGGGTGTGGGATTTATATTAGAATTTGTCTAATAAAGGAATGAGCCAGAAAAATCGAAGTAATTACCGTGCAGGTGGAAGTCTCGGTTTTCCGGCGACTTGCAGATGTTTTCCGGCGAGTAAATTTTCGTCGAGAAAAAGTGCGATTTGGGAGCGAAAAGGTTTCTGGTGAATTGTGGGTGAATTTATAGGGTAGTATCGAGGTGAATGGGGTCTGAATTCGGTCTTAATTCGAAGTCAGCCGTTCTCCGGCGGTTATGGCTGATGTCGCGGGTTTAGACGTCGGTTATAACCGTCGTTAGAGTTAATTCAATGGTTAATTCGAGCGGAAACGTAAATTATCGGCGAAGTCGTCGGGATTTCCGACGACTGCTGTTTGGTCGCAAATTGACTGGGTTTTGAATTCGTATATTAATATTTGAATTAAAAGATTCATTATGTTATCAGAAAAATCAAAGTGGCGGAGTGGTTTATGGCACGCGAGTTAAGTCTTTGAGGAAATATCCGGCTGACCCGGGTTCGACTCCCGGCAGCCGGTTTTCCTTTTTAATTAATTCATTTTTATATTTTTACAATTTTAATTTATATCTTTTAATTTGTTGATCAATTATGAATCGTTTAAAATTAAAATAAGCCGTAAATGAACAACAAAAATTTAAAACTGATTGTTCGGTTATTAAACGAAGCGGGTTTCGAAAACCCGTTTTTCGACAAATGTTACAAGAAGGTCATCAGTACGAGGCAGTGGATAGCGATTCTTAACCGTCAACTTGTTGAGTTCTCTAAAATCAATGCACATGCGAAACGTTCCATCTTTCTTCTTCACAAAAAGAACAGGCGCACCCCAAGGCGATGAGCTAGGACGTATGAATCCTTTGTCAGTCAGCTCTTGCAGTTGACTCGCCAGCTCTTGCATCTCGGATGAGGCTAACCTATAAGGAGATTTTGCGACCGGTGTAGCGCAAGGCACAAGATCGATTAGAAATTCGACTTCTCTCACAGGAGGAAGTCCTGAAACGTCATCGGGAAAAACTTGCGGGAATTCTTTCACAATTGGAATGTCTTCGAGCTTACTCTCCTTGCCTTCCTTCTTGACGACGTGAGCTAGAAATGCGACGTAATTCTTGCGAAGATAACTTCGGGCTTGAAGGCAGGACATCAATCTGAGCCCTTTCGAAGGAGTTTCCCCAAAGATACGTAGTGTCTGACCGTCGGCGAGAGGAATATGAATGAACTTTTCATGGCACACCACTTCAGCGTGATGCTGGCTGAGCCAGTCCATGCCAATGATAACATCGAAACTTCCCAATTTCATAGGAATGAGATCAATTGAAAAATCGTGATCATTTAGGGTGAGAGTACAATCGCGTATAATAGAATATAATGAAGTGGGTTTTCCGTCAGCAACTTCCACCGTCAGAGATTCAACAAGATTATCACGAGGTTGGTCGAGGATAGATTCGAATTCTAAATACGCAAAGCTCTTATCCTCACCGGTATCAAATAATATGGATGCGTAACTACGATTTATAGGAAACGTACCGTTGACCACATTGTTGTCAGCCCTGGCTTGGTTGGCGTTGATATTGAAAGCTCTTCCTCTAGCAAGTAGAGGAGCTTGGTTAGCTTGGTTTACCGGGTTCGCTTGAGCCTGGGTATGGATGATGTTCACTAGGCGTGGGCAAGTGTTCCTGAAGTGGTTTGGGTCCCCACAATTGAAACAGGCTCGCATGGGTTGCATCATGGGGTAGTTGGGTTGGTAGTAAGGTTGGGCTGCAAGTTGTGCAGGCGGTAGAAGTAAGGGTTGTTGGGCTTGGCCCACCATTTGATTTTGGGTTTGGGTTGGAGGTTGACTGCAGTTCAATCGCTGAAGGGTACGGCAGGTTTGGATGGTGTGACCCACACGGCCACAACTTGTGCAATGTTGGCAGGGGTTTTCAGGAGGGTGCTGGTATTGACAACGGTTACACTTTGGGTGTGGGCCAGTGTATGGCCTTTTGAATGGTGCGGCTGGAGGGGCAACTTGGGTGAGTGGAGCAGCAGTGATGGGAGGGTTAGTTTGGGTGACAGCAAAGTTCTTGCCATTTCGCTTCCTCTTACCAGCAATTTCGAGGATGAACCTGAGTGGTTTGGAGTTGGGGTCTCACTGGGTGTTTTCTTCTTTTCATCGTTAAATTTTCCGTTTCGAATGCGATTTTCAGTGAGTTCCGTAGCTAACTCCATTGCGGCTTCGAGTGTTGCAGGCGAAGTGCTTAATACCGAATCTTGGATTTTCGAGGGGAGGCCTCGAATGTAATGTTCAATTAGGCGGTATAATGGGGTGAATAGATTGGGAACCATCTGGTTCAACTCGAGAAATCTCTTATTGTATGAAGTGTGGTCTCCTTCCTTTTGTTTCAATGCGTGAAACTCGTCTTCTAGCTTTTTTATTTCGCTTCTTGGACAGAAGCGTCTCGTCATGATTTCCCTTAACTCTTCGCATGTTAAAGCCATGGCATCTTCAACACCTCGCTTACCCTTTTCCGTGTTCCACCAGGTAAGGGCTACCCCAAACAATCTTCCAGTCGCGTAACGTACCTTACGGTCCTCGGGACAGTCGCAATTGAGAAAAGTGTTTTCCATCTCCTCAAACCAGTGAAGGAAAGCGGTGACACCTTCAGTCCCTTCATATTTTGGGGGATCGCAGGATTTGAAGTGTTTGTAGGTGCATTTGAGGGTTTTGGGAGGAGGGTTGGCGACGCTTTGGTCTTCTTGGTTGGGAGGGTTGATGGGATTAGCGGTGAGGGCTTGCTGAACTTGTAGCACGATGTCAGGAAGCACTGCGGCCATTTGTTTAGCAATTTGCGTGGCCAAGCGTTCGTTTGACTTTCCTGACCTTCTACCTCCACGTAATTGCCTAGCCGACATCTACAGGAACATATGTAGGAAGATTGTGAGTTCAAGAATTTCCTAGGTGTCATGTGTCATAAAAAGAATGAAAACAACATAACTGAAAATGATTTAACTACATCCATAGGATGTCTTGGGTTTGCTCATGTTTGGGCCTCCAAATATCCCCCATACCATTGCCTGTGTAGTCATGTGGGCCCCCATGACTTTTGGGCTTGGTAGGATTCACATTGGTGTCGGCGGGTTAACACTCGCACCACCCGAATGAAAATCGTAAAACATGATTGCGAGATGTATGGTTGGAGGGTGTCCAGGTGTAGACACAATGACAACTCAAAGTGGGGTTAGCTCACACGACGTTTGGTATAGCATGCTTTGGCCTAATAGGTCCTTCGTACTCTCATCGTTAGTCCCCAGGTAGGCAAACTGGTCCTTTATTTTGGATTTATACGAATGCCAAGCCTAGACAGGACGTTCCGACTACCGGTACTCGTACCCTTCCAGTTACTATATGCCCGTCGTGAAAACTCACTTTGATGTGATTTGAAAAATACGAAAACATTGCAAAAATCTTTGAAAAGAAATCATGGAAATTGTGAAATCGTGAGGTGTGTGCTTTTATAGATATGACATGTTATGAGGATATGAACTATGATGAGCATTGCATATTAACATGTACTTGTGAGAGTGCTTGCATAATATTGGGTGTGGTAATAAACATGAAACATATAAACATCATGAATTTTTGCATGTAACACATAAACAATTAAAATCTAATCAACTATAGTATAGGCTCTAAGGATCTAATAACCTATCCTATATTCCTATAGTCACAAGCTCTGATACCAATCTGTCACACCCCGACCCGCAGCGGAATAAAAGACGGGGCATGATTGGGTTATCACCAAAGCTCATGATATTTACTAAGAAGTTTCATATTTATTAAAATCAAGTTACAATTTTAAATATCCAACAAACAAAATTCATACAAATACAATAAAAATCTAAATGTTTGTTCCAACGCAATAACTTGCTTATTCTTCTAGGCCATCCTAGGTGTTTCTTTCCTCAACTTGATCACTTGTATCATGTGTAAAACAGAGGAGATTTTGGGTCAACAAAAGTTGGCGACTGAACCTTGATAAAACATTTTAAATAATTACTTATTTGGTTTATTATAGAAATTTGTGCATAAATCACATGTGAGCAAATATATATATGTAACCAATCACAAACCACATTGAATGAATATATGACATGAATGATGATGTATCTGAGATCAAGGCTCAATCAAACGGAGCCGATCTAATGAGGCACCTAATGCTCAACGCGTATCCCACGAGGAACTGATGGGCCTAATGAAATGAGTGCACTGAAATGATAAATTTAATCCACATATGAACCACACAACAACCAATTCACATTTGATCACAAAATGATATAAGCACAAGTGTTTAAATAAAATACAGGAATGGTACGACACATGATACACCCCAAAACGTGATTAAAACAGGGAATTGTAGAGATTCACTCACAGTGGGTGCGTATTCTTGATTGAAGATGGGAGCGCACGAGCTGCGGATTTAACCGATGAAGGAGTACTAACCTAAAAAAATAACGCATAACTTGATAATTAATTAAATTAATATTTAGGTTAAAATCCTTTGTTTAGGTTTTTAGGTTATTTTTGTGGATTGTGTTGATATTCTAAACCATTGAAAATGTATATTTTTAAACCTTTTATTTGATTTTTCATTTAATAAAAACCATAGAATTAAAATAATAAAAATAAAATAAAATAATAAAAAATCTTGTCAGTCTGACAAGCTGACTTGTCAGATCGGTTCGATGGTATTGTAGGTATGCGTGTATCAAGATTCGAACTCGAGACCTCACGTTCACGTGCACGCAGCTCTTCCAACTGAGCTACGTGTCTAACCCGACATATTCTAGATTTTAATTATATTAATACACACTTTAGACTATTCTAGAAATTAATTTAAATTAAAAAGATTTAACAGGATCGAACCGGCGCACACTAAGGGTTTCGAACCCGGGACCTTGGTGGTGTTTAACACACAGTCCACCGCTGGACTGTGTGTGTAACCCGGTTAAATATTGGATTTTAATTACATTTGTATACATATTGCCACTGATATATTTCATTCAAAATAAAAACGGTTATGTGTATGTATGCGGTCATGAGCCGGATTCGAACCAGAGACGTGAAGGCCGTGTTTTGCACACAGTCCACCGCTGGACTGTGTGTCTAACCCGGTTAGAACCCGAATTATAAAATATATATACGCACATTGTTCTTCATCTTCTTCGTTTTAAAGCTTAAACCCAGAACCCGTTTCCTTGAATTTCAAACTTAAATAACTTAGTTATCATACCAATAGCATACAAACTGGATTCAGAGTAAAAGGAGTGTTACCGGTTGTCGGAGGGTTGTTCCTTTTCCGGCGAGTTAAATCCGGCGGCGGACTACGATGTTTTTTGATGGAACAGGGGAAGTGCTTTGAGCCGAGAACAACTAGTGATTTGAGGAGAAAGGATTGAACGATTTGGGAGTGGGATTTCAGTGGGTATTTATAGATTGGAACCTGAGGAGGTTTTGGTTTCGATTTTGGAAACCAATACGAGTAATTGGAATTACGCGGGGATGACAGCCATTACGATTGAAGGTTGCCAAGAATAAACACGATGCCAGTTGTCGGAAGGTTCAAACAGAAAGGGAAAAGCGTGTGTGGTGATTGGCGATGATTCCGATATGGTTGCAGGTTTTTTCCGCCCGGTTTGTGTGTGTGTCTATATATATATATATATATATATATATATATATATATATATATTGGCATGCGGAAATTGATGCATCATGGGCCTGCAGTCCAGTGGTGCTTGTGGTGTGTGTGATATCTGGGGAACCCGGGTTCGACTCTCGGTTCACCCATTTATTTTAAAAACGTTTTTTTCTTTATTTCCCCTTTTTTATTTATTATAACTAATGATTAATTAATAGATTATATTATCTCTTTAAACTTTATTTATTAATTTATTGTTAAATATTAAATCTTGACATAAACAAAAATTCTCCGATTGATAAAATGAGGTGGGTTTTTCGAAACCCGATTTACACAAATGTTACAATTAAGACACCTTCTTTCATAATTGGTGCATGATTAATTTAGGGGTCTTCGATATTCGGTTTTCAATTAACTAAACCAAAAATTCGAAAATGTTTAAACCGAAATACATAATTTGATTTTTTGGTATGGTTTTAATAACTTTAGTTCAGTTACTCCTAAGGAACTAAATTCATATATTTAGCCTGATACAAAATGGATGATATCGAACCATGCAGCCCGAGACCAAATCAATAAACACCTTCAATGTTAAAAATACTTTCTTTTCCGGTCTGAAATGTGAACTGAAATGACTTTAAATATGGGTTTTAGGAGTTTTGACCAATGAATTCGATCCATTTCAGCTTTTGTTTCAAACGGAAAAGTTTCTTAACCAAAAAAAACCGAAGCCCTAATCAATTAACACCCTAATGATGATGGGAGGGCATCATGTCATTCTTAACTGAAAAAACCTTAGCCCTAATCAGTTAACACTCTAACGACTACGGGATGGCGTAATGTCATTAGATTGCATAAATGTGATAAGGAAAAAGTAGCATTACATGATGTTTAAACTTGAAAATTTGTAATGGGTGTTATCATGGCTATAATTAATGTGTTTTTTCTTTTTGTTGAATACACTATATCATATTCAATAGGCTCTTATAATTTTCACATCCCCAATATTTTATTTTCACACCCCTTTTCACTCTATCTTTCACAAAATAATATATATATATATATATATATATATATATTGAAAGAGAGAGAAGAGGAGTGTTTGAATATTAACTCCGTATTCAATATCATGTACTTAATCGTGTAACAGCATAGAAAAACTGGGATGAGTTGATGGGAAGCAGAAACATCATGCCAATATAAAGTCTATTTAATAATGCAATATTTTTGTTATCACGATTTAAAAACTACAAAGTGTTATGATATGATAGCTCATGACACTTTTACGCCTATTTCATGTTATAATATTAAAGTGTTTTTCTCAATATAATGTGAGTGACGCAGAAAAACGGCTATACAATAATTTTCTTTTACGTCAATTTAAAAAGATTTTATTTTAACCACTCATTTTATAAACATGATAATTAAAGTTATCGTTTGTAATATTAGCACGTATGAATTACTTTTTGTCCGTTTTATGTTGTCTTGTTATGCCTATAAGCAATTTAATCACCAAAATTGTGAAAACAATATACTTGTAGAGAAAAAGAATAGTAAAGGTCGAATAACTTTTTTTAAACTGCTTTCACAAATAATACAAAATATAAAAATAAACATAGAAAAAATAGAAGGAATCGGAAGAACTTGTACTTTGCACTCTTGAAAATTAAAAAAAAAAGTAGTTTTTAAGGGTCGATCTTATTGGTATGCTCCTAAATCTTATTTACACACTGTTTTCTACTTTATCTCTCTATATATGTATGTATATATAGAGAAAGATTGAGAGCGAGGGTATACCAATATTAACAACTTTTTAATCTGAAAATACATATTATCATGTATGGCAGTGAAGGTTGGTCACAACGGGTTACTATGTCACATCATTTTTTTATTATAACTAATTTATGTTTTAAATTTTCATTTTCTACTCTTATACTATAAAAATTATTCTGTGTTTATTAAAGAAAATCGTTAATAAACTACGTTCATTAATTTTTTTGTGTTCAAAATTATTTTTTTGATAACGTAAACTATGTGAGTGTCGATATCATACGGGTACAATGAAACCACACCGATTTTTGATCGTACAACATCAGTAATGGTATCATTGAAACAATCCGAATATTACATTTATGGTTTTTGATTGATGTAAAATACGTGTTGATATCCTTTTGTGTATATCACAACTTTATTTTTTACGTTTTTTTTCAGTTGCTATATCAAATGCATATCCTATAACAAACCAAACGAGCGTCAACCAAATTCCCGCGCGTAGCGGTATGACATCCCTTAGTTCCCTATTAATTCCAAGTTTTCTATGCTAAAATCATATAAGCGAATGATTTTTTTGTTGCAAAAAAATAATCTCCACAAAATGCTAACAAATAAGAAAAAGCCAAAAGGCCAGAACAGTTACATTGAACCTGGCGCGCCAAGCTAAGCCGATTGAAAAGAGCCGCGCCGGTGTGTGTATGGGGTAGAGGTTCCAGAAGCACACGTGGAGGTAATCCGGACCTACATTAGAATTTATAATTTCAAAATTTAATTTCAATTTGGAGTCCGCTCACTTGCTTCAATGCAGCTGGAGCGCATGGTTTTATATTACGGGTACAAGACAACCCTACACTTTTACTTATTTGTAATCCTAACCTTTTTGTATTCCTTTCTAACTCAATCAACCCCTTTACCCTATAATTTACTTTATAATTTTTACTTTTTTTAACCAGCAAAGAAACTCACGTGTAAACCCACCTTGTTAGAGGCTATGTCCAAGGTCGACTTCTTCACCACCATGAGACCGTACCCCCTTGTAATGATACCGATACCGACTACCGAAAGATTAACATGGATCATTGTAACACCCTAGGCAAATTTCACATCGGTCGTGGCCAGGAGAGATCCCTTGTTCATAAGTAATCTAACGCCTCTTAAATCACCAACATGTTTAGGGCTTAGTTGGTTGTGGAGCACGTGAAAACTCCACAGTTAAGTGTGCTCAGGTGGGAATAGTACTAGAATGGTACCTCCTGGGAAGTCTCCACCGGGGTAACAAAAAACAAATCGTGAATTCCTGGATTGGTAACCCATCGAGGGCAAAGCGGACAATATTGGTGGGTGCGAAGGGCCGGATGTTATACCCCTGATGCGCTGGAACCGGATGAAATTCGTAAGCCCTTGCCCCCATTAAATTCGAACCCGAGATTAAAGCCAAATTCATCCCTTCATCCAAATGTCAGTCTAAAATGGCGTAAACATGAATCTTACTACAACTTCACTAGAGAGGGTATACCTCTTTACTAGACCAAATTTTTACTTAATACAATATAACCATGAAAACTAACAACAAAAATTAATATAACCTTTTTCCTACTTAAAAGTTTCTTGGTTAGCTAACATCAACGGTTTATTTTAACTGATTTAAACGTAATCAGATTGATAGTGATAATATTTTTTTTATAATTGTTTAAATAGACTATAACCATTATAATTTTTTTACCAAGTATATTTAACCCTATGCCAAGTTTCTTTATTAACAAAAAATTGCTAGTATTTATATAATTTTGTAGTTATATTGTTTGTTTTAGTTTTTTTTATCTGACTTAAATGTAACAAGATTGATAGTGATAATCTTTGTTATATTGGTTTAAAGAATCAATATAATTGTTTTTACTAGATATATTTAAAACATTGGCCAAGCTTCTTGATTAACAAACATAAGTGATTTTGTTAGCATTTATACAATTTTGTAATTGTATATATTAATCTTTGTTGTAATTGTTTAATATAAATGTAAGATTTGGGTTATATAATGAAAATAAAAACCGGATCATGAAAGAACTGGATGATATTATTAGTTACTTTAAATTTTATAGTTTTTGAATTTTTTAGTAAAAATAATGTATAAAATTATAAATTCTAACAGCTGCCCTATCCAAAAGAAAGTAATAATCAATATGAAACTTTTGATATTGTTTATAGATTTTCTATCTCCATGCTACAAGAAGTAAATAAAAGAAAGTATAGATTTTTATGAGAATAAAAAGAGTAAACAAAAGCTGACAATAAATAGAACTTAAAGGTCTAAAAGTAAATTCGAGAAAGCTTGAGGGGTTAAAAAGGGCTAGCAGCCAGACCCATACTTTGCCTTTTTCATGAATTCTTTTTCTTATTTTCCTCAATTTGGATATGGTTTTGACCCGTGTTTCTAGGTTATGTTTGGATTAAATAATTACAATATTATATAAATTAATAATAATTAAACCATAATATCCCTACAAGCTAAGTCCGGTGGTTAGTTATTTGAATTCTCTCATTGAGGTCTCATACTCAACACTGACTAGTATTATTTTGAAGGATACTGGTGGTGACAATAAAGTTTAGAACTAGATCTCTCTGGAGGTCGCCAATTCAAAACCGAGCCAAACCAGATTTTATCGCAGTAAGCATTCGGGCGAGCGGGTTTTCCCCGTAACTAATGGCTTGGACATGCATTCAACTCTAACCATTATGAAGGATGGGATACATTTAGTTGATCATTAAAATAAAAAATAATTCAACGATAATAAATAATTTAATAATGTTCATATAATTAGAAGGACTTCGATCTATTATTATGTTCTAGTCTTCTAGAATCAACTTCCTTGTACATGGGATGTTAAAATACTGTAGTGGTGGAAGAGACGGTTACATAATTATTATTTTGTGTAGTAGACAAAAAGCAAAAATACAAATATAATATTGACATTTTTAAGGCTATCAAACTATTATTGCTTTTATATTAAGTCTCTATGTACACACATACATATATGTTTTTAATATATATATATATATATATATATATATATATATATTTAAGCCTAAGTGAAAACATCTGTTCTTTGGCATAAAACCAATATGTTGAAACATAGTAGTACAAACATGTCACACTCTAAACTTTTTACATAACTAGACTATACATCGGAAGACTATATAATTCAAAAGAAAAAAAAATCAAACCTATACATTTCTTCACAAGTAATAATAGTAAAAGCTGTTTTACAATTCTGTCTGAGTTTGTTGTTGGAACACTATAATTCTTTCTTCAGGATATCCATTCTTATGCCATCCCATTGTTTATTGGGATCACTTGAGTTTCTAAAAATACATGCTAAAACGGTTGATCTACGTTGGCAAGTTTATGTTTAAAAATCGTTTTAAATATCGGGGGGGGGGGGGGGGGGGGTTAGTTTTTATTGTGTAATTTAAAAAAATACTAGTGTGGACCATTTTAAATATCAAGGGAGGTTAGTTTTTATAAGGGGATAAAGTGTAAGTACCTACTAATTATATATATTTTTGTTAAAGATGAGGGATTAAAGTGTAATCTAGATAATAGGATTAAACTAACGGTATTTAATCACTTAACATTTAGTAGCTATTAAACATTATGGAATAATGAGCAAGTACTTTAATTACTTAACATTTAGTAGCTATTAAACATTTTGTTAAAGATGAGGGATTAATGTGTAATCTACTTGTACTTTTTAATCTACACGTCAATACTGGCCAAAACAACTATCAAAACGTCAAAAAAAATAAGTAGGTCAACATGGTACTTTTGGATTTTTTTTAAACATTATATAGTTTATAAGATATGGCAAGAATACGTAAAAAATTTATAAGTTTGTTATGGAGTGAAAAGTGTAATAATTAACAATAATTATGTTAAAACTAAGGGATTTAAGTGTAAAATGATGGGGGCCTAAGAGATAATTATTGTTTAAAAGACTAATTTACCCTAATTTAAGGGTGTATTTATCACAAAAATGAAAAAATTCTTATTTTTTGGATATCCTAAAATACCCATCCCTCATGGATCTATATCTATATACTATGCTAGTGCTGATACCAGCGGACTTCGTGGGTTATACAAAATAATATGTTTTCGAGGTATAGATTCGAAGAACATTATACGTTTATGATGATCATAACGAAATTATCCGGAGGAAATTAT
The DNA here is from genome assembly GCA_947069175.1 of Scalesia atractyloides. Classification (NCBI taxonomy): domain Eukaryota; kingdom Viridiplantae; phylum Streptophyta; class Magnoliopsida; order Asterales; family Asteraceae; genus Scalesia; species Scalesia atractyloides. Next base: position 88,753,279 of record CAMTDV010000008.1, read on the forward strand.
TATAGAACTCTTACGTTCATAATGTTCATAAAGTAAATAAAACAACCAACGTATTATTTATGTAAGGGTGTGGTTATTGTGAGAAAATTTAAAAGTGTGAGATGGATAAAAAATAATCTAAACCATTATATATTTAATCTAGTTGTTGAGATCATAGTTGCAATTCTGTAAATAATGTTGACTATTAAACTAACTAATTTTATAAATTAAGGGTATAAAGGTAAATTTAATATTTTAAAATTAAGAAACTAACATTAATACACATGCAAAGTTCCCCCTTCTTTTTTAAATATCAATAACTTTTTATACGTAACTCTGTTTTTAAAAAAAATTTACACCATAATAACGAGTGTTTTTTTATCTTTAATATGAGTGCCATATTGATATAATTATGTAGAGTTATTTCTGTTTTTATATATTTATGGTGTTATTTCTATTTTGATTCTGATTAAAGTGTTGACATGTGTTATATGAGGGTGTTATTTCTGTTATATTTAATGTTAGGGTGTTCTTTATAAGATGCGTGCTTTCAAATATAACTGTTGTGGTGTTTTTATGAGTTATGGTGTTATTTTTGTTATATTTATGTTCTTTATAAGATGTATGCCTTCAATATACATGATGTGGTGTTTCTATGAGTTAGGGTGTTTTTATTAGTTAGGGTGTTTTTATGAGTTATATTTCTGTTCTTTATAAGATGTATGCTTTCAATATACATGTTGTGGTGTTTTTATGAGCTAGGATGTTTTTCAAATTCGAAAATCCCTACTATAACTGCCAAAAATCGGTTGCATATATTCATTCTATAATTAAATTTTATTAGTTAAATTACACTTATACCCTTAAACTACAAAAATAAAAAGGGACACATGTCACCTTTATAATCTTTCTTATCTTTCTCACGCTTTTAAATTTTCTCACATGAACCTCTACCATTCATATAAATAAAACGAAAACATAAATAAATGATGAAATTACGTTTGCTTCATCGGGCAGAATAAATAATACGTGGGAAAATAAAATACATCCCTAATATAATACAAATTTGTAAAGTATTTCATCGTATATAAAGTTAGAGGTTTTATTTGTAATTCTTCATCGTTGTCCATAATTAAAAGTTCAAGCCCGCCTATGCTTTTGACTCTTAGAAGTGCCACGTACATTTTCTCATGAGTGAAAACTGGTTTCCAAATGTTGGTCAAAACTACATTTCCAAATTAATTACATCTTTGAGACTCCTAAGCAAACCGAATCTAATTTCCATGAATATTTATAAGAAATCCACTGCAATTCCTTATTGACCAAACATGACCACACTTCCAAGGGTCAAAGAGCATGTTCAATCTAAAAAGACAGACATATTAGTTCACAAAAATATATTTGAACTACTGTCACTCACATAAAAAAAATTCTACATTCTATCATATTATCGATTACACGTTATGATATTTAAATAAAATATACCCGCAAACTCAAATCCATCTTCTCCTTTGTAATAACAACTGATTTGTACATATCTAAAATCAAATCATGACCCTTGATAAATAATAGAATGTGATATACTTTGTTGGCTATTTGAGTAGGAATTGTAGGGACACAAGCATAGCCTGAAACTTTTGGTTCACTTTCATTAAGTAGAAGTAGATTCTAGTTACGATTTTAGTGTTTTTAGTTAGAAAACATACCAATTCTAAAATCTAAAGAGACGTCAACATCTTTAATAGACCTAAAATACACAACGCAAAACCGTGTACCAGCCCTATAATGTTGTTACACTTTCCAATGTTTGTTTCAAAATTGAAGGTGGGTACATAATCATTATCAAAATGCTTAAATGTTGTTACACTTTAGTTGTCACATCCCGGCCCGTAGCAGAATAAAAGTCGGAGCATGATTGGGTTATCACCAAAGCTCATGATATTTACTAATAAGTTTCATATTTATTAAATTCAAATTAACTTCGAATATCCAACACAAAATTCATACAAACACAAACAATAAACTAAACGATTGCTCCAACGAAATAAATTGTTTATTTTTCTAAGGCCATCCTATGTGTTTCGTTCCTCAGCTTGTTCACCTGTATCATGCGTAAAACAAAAAATTTGGGTCAACAAAAGTTGGCGAGTGAACCTTGATAAAACCTTTAAATAATTGAATTATATTGTTGTTTAAATAAAATTGTGCATGAATCACATGTGAACACATGTATATATACAACCAATCACAAACCACATTGTATGAACATATGACATGATGAATGATGTATTTGAGATCAAGGCTCGATCAAACGGAGCCGATCTAATGAGGCACCTGATGCTCAACCCGTATCCCACGAGGAACTGACGGGCCTAATGAAATGATTGCACTGAAATGATAAGATGTATCCACATATAAACCACATAATTTTAGCACAAGTGTTAAATAAAATAAAAGAAATGATACGACACATGATACACCCCAAAACATGATTAAAACGGGGAATTTATAGAGATTCACTTACATTGGGTGCGTATTCTTGAGTGGAAATGAGAGCGCACGAGTTGTCGATTTAACCGACGAAGAAGATCTAACCTAAAAATAATAACGCGATACCTTGATAAATAAATAAACTAATATTTTGATTAAAACCTTTGTTTAGGTTTTAAGTAAATTTTATGATTTGTATTGATATAATTAAGCCATTGAAATTATGTGTTTTTAAGTGTTTAAAATATATTTTCTTTTAATAAAATCATGAAATGAAATAATAAAAATAAAGTAAAATAAATAATTTAAAAAAGTTACACGTGTCAGACTGGTTTTTATTCGGAATTGTAAGCATACGTGTGAGACTCGAACCCACGACCTCTCAGTTGCGTGCACGCAGCTCTTCCAACTGAGCTACGTGTCTAACTCGAAAGAATCTGAATTTTAATTATATTTATGCACATTTTAGGTTTATTCTAATTTAATTAAATTTACAAAAAGATTTTAACTAATCCGACCGGTGTGTGAGATGGAAGTCGAACCGGTGACCATGGGTTCAGTTTACACCCAGCCCAACCAACTGGGCTGGGTGTCTAACCCGACACTACTGGTATTTTAATTACATTTATATACATGCTGTTACTAATTATTTTGTTCAAATTAAAAACGGTGGTGTGTGTTAAAGCAGTCAGGAGTCGGATTCGAACCCGAGACGTGGAGTCCGGGTTTGCATGCAGTCCACCGCTGGACAGTGTGTCTGACCTGGTTGAAACTCGTATTTAATTACATATAAATACCCTTTAAACTTCATCTTCTTCCCATAACAACCCAGAACCCGATCTGTATTATTATTTTGAAAAGAACGTGATTTACCCTGAGATGTTTAACTTATATGTATATAATTAAATGAATTTAGGAGTTGAGAAAATGTTTACCGGTCAACTGAGACTTTCTTTTCGACGGATTGAGCTCCGGTAACGGATTTCCGGTGAGTTCCGGCGACGGAGATAATGACGAAAGAATAGAGAGGAGTTTGAGGTGTTTGAGCGAGTTGGTTAGTGCGATAATGATCGGTATTTATAGGTGAAAACAGAGGGGATTTCGATTTCGTTTTTTTGGAAACAGTTAAGGTAATTGAAGATGACAGCCAACTAAATTGGGTTTTGCCATAAATAAACCCGGAGCCAGTTGTCAGATATTTCAACAAGAAAGGAAAGGCGCGTCTTTGATTGCGGCCATGGTTGCAGGTTTCAACTTAGATTCAACATAAGAGATTTAAAATTCAAAACTTTGCACAACCAGTGTGTGCAGTCTAGTGGTGTTTGTGGTGTGTGTGTGTTCGGGAGAACCCGAGTTTGATTCCCAGTTCACCCATTTATTTTAAAACCTTTTTTTTCCTTTAATTGTTTTATTACCTTTTTGAATTATTATAAGTACTTATTAATTAGTTGATTTATTTTATTAATTAATGGATTATATTATATTATCTCTTTAAACTTTATTTATTAATTTATTTTTAAACATTAAATTTCATTATTACGATATAAACAAATATTCTTTGATTGATAAAATGAGGCGGGTTTTTGATACCCAATTTACACAAATGTTAGATTAGTAGGCCTAAAAAGTCCATAACTCAAAAACGTGTATCTGCTCGATTTTTTTCATGCTTTTTAAAGTGGTTATTCCACACACTTGTTTGCCTTTTTGTTCCCTAACATTATACAAAAAATAAATGTATGTAAAAAAATACCAAAAAAAGTGAGGATAATTTAAGTAATTAAAGTAGTTCAAATGTACCTTTTCATCCATGACAACGTTCAATAGCCCATGACTCACCATCCTTGTTAGGATTTGGTCTCCTCCTACCACACAATAGCCCCCAAGTACTTTTACCTTCATTGAAAAGTCAAATTCTTGTTTAAAATCAATATAACTCAAATCAATGCTATTCATGTTATTCATACGTCGAAGAAATTAAAAGACAATAAAATATAGTTTAGTTTTTTTTTAACAGGCAACATAGCTACTATAGTTTAGTACGTGGCTAAATCTGTTTATATGTTGGAGAAAGCATCGAGGGAAGAAAAAATATAAATTAATGGGATGAAAGGTAGAATGTAAAAAACATCTTGTATTGGTAAGACCGGTGGTAGGATGATAAATTTGATAGCATAAAAAGGTTTAAGAATGATAACGATTTAAGTGTGTTTTATATTTAGGAAAAAATAAGATTTATCATTGATATATATATATAAAATTTCTATAAATAAGGAAACAAAATAAGTAATTTAGATTAATGATAATAGTAAGTTATATCTGTATAATACAAAGAGTATCGAATAGCTAATTGAATTAAAAAAAGGAAAAAAATTTGATTTAAGAAAAAATAATTACAATTGAAAGATAACTGGTATTCTAAAATCAAAAAATTAATTCACATTTAACTTGATTGACTAATGATATAATCAAATAATTGGTAGAAAAAGAGAAGGTATCTTAAAATTAAAATTTTAATTGGCATTTAACTTGATTGACTAAAGATATAACCAAATATTTATCAGAAAATTTTAAAAAATGAATGGCATTTTAAATAATACAAATTTAACTTATCCGAGTGATTTGAGCACACACATGAAATCCCAAAAGATTACAAATCAATTTCCCATAAAAACGACAATGAATTCGGTCATTGTTTTAAATAGGGGAATTATGCCAATTTTAAAAACTATAAATATGATATTAGAAATTATATTAATTGTAATCACATTAATTAATCTTTAAAGTGAATTATATTATTGGTTGTCAATGTGGCCATTCATTAGTTCATCGCACATTTCTTTACTAAATTTTAAACCATATCTTCTATAATTCTCACCGGTCTTAACTAGTTTTTACGCATTTTTGCATCCATTTTTGTTTTAAAATTCAAAATTTATATTCATAAGAGTTAACTACACAGAAGTTCTTTATGGTTTAGTTAAAATAACAGGTTTTGAGTACCAAGTTTTTTTAGTTGCATAATTGGGGTTTATGGTTTTATATTGTAACAGGTTTTTGGGTATTAATACCCACTTGTGTTAGCTTTTACGTAATATCTAGATAAAATAACCAAAATACCCTTTAATATTAAAAAAAATAATAATAAAGAATCTAAGTACCCTTGAACCATATTATTTTGTTGAGCCACAAAAAGTTCCAAACGGCCTACAATGCTGCTGATCAAAGCTTTATATAAAGCTTGCAAATAGCAAGCTGCACCCACACACAAATATACTTAATAGTGGCTAATCTACCATATGTTCATGAAAATGGACATCTTAACCTAACTTTAGTGAGGCATTCAGGAAAGCCCAAGTTCAACCTTGCAAATGTTGGTAACCAAATAAGTCTTCACAAACCCAACAAATAAAAGCTATATTCTTTTTTTAACCGCAAAAGAAATGTAGAAGATTTGGTCCAAAATTTAGTAATATAATCAATTGGAACTTGCCATGATTCACTAAGTTAAGACATTTATCTTGAATTACTTCACACATAGATAATGTGATTAATTTGAAACAATCACTTATGTTATGACTTTGCATCCTACTTCAGTCCATAAAAGAGTAAGTTTGACCTGACTAGAGGTCAACTTTCGAACTCTAAAAGGGTAGTGTAGTATAAGTAATTTAGATATAGTTTGAATAAATATATATTTGCAACCAAAGGAATGCAACAGATAAAACTAACTTGCCCCTTATGGTCTTATCTCAATTTAGGTTATGATTTAAGAAAATATGAGAGATAAATTGATTATGAACAGAAAAAATAAATTAGAAAGGCTATACACCAAGTTGTACTCTTCTCAGGGGTATGCACATGATAAATTGATTATGAACATGTAGATCTGAAGTAAATATGTTTATCAAAACCCTGAAATACTATTATACCCTTTAACATATCAAAAACAAAATAAATAACTATATTACATGCTCTCGATGTAAAATAGTACCAATCAGAGATAAATCGGATTAAAAGTATCAACTGCAGTGAAACAATCGACATAACAAAATTCGCTGTATCTGCTAGTTCGTTGGTGTGTTTTTTTGGTCATACGCTAGTTCAGACGAATTCCTTATACACACATACTGTTGTTCTAATTCTCACAATAAGAGTTGTATCCGATTGAATTATTCGGTAGAACCACCGAAATAATTTGATCTGAGAGTGAATACACGCCTCTCTGATCATCCGTTTTCTGAAATTCCCCAACACCATTCATCTTGAAGAATATAAGATATTTAGGATTGATTGCGAAGATGGAGAGAGAGAATTCGGGGAAACCCTAGAATTTGAGAAGGAAACTGATGTTGTTCGGGTTATAACATTTATATACATACTCTAAATTTTGACCCATTTAGGCTAAAACGGGTCTTCACACCGGATGCACCAAAGGGGAATTGTGTTTTAGGCGAGAAAAGACAAAAAAACGAGACCTTATATAGGATGACATGTGTCCCTTAATTAAGAACTTTATTAGATATGATAGATAATAAAGTAAACCTATGATGACACGTGTCGTATTACTATGCATTTTAAGAATTGTTTTTCCACCCTTATTTTTCTCTAGTTTAGTTGATATTTCTAAATTATGATCTTTTATTTTTTAAATAAGTAATTATGTATTTCCTAAACTGATTTCTACTTACGAGACAATGGGTACATCTCCATCAAGAGTTTTGTAATCTATGTAGATGTATCTTCACATAATTAGGGGTATATTATAGCCATTGGCAGCCTTACTTCTCCAATTACTTCAAGTCACGCTTTATATATTACTGTTTTGGATTTTTAATACCGATTACACTTTATGTAACATAAAATTAGGGGTGCTAAACGGGTCGTGTTCGCGGGTTGGCGGGTTCAACCCGACCCGAATCCAAAAATTTTCACGAACCCGAACCCGACCCGAACCCGAAAATCGTATCATATATATGAACACGAACACGACCCGAAGTTTTGTGGGTTGACCCGAACACGACCCGTTTAACCCTAATTTTTAATTTTTTTTCTAAAACTAATATATTAAAATTAAAAATTACTTTAAAAACACAAATGTTTATAATAATACATATTTAAATTATAAAAGCTATGTTAATTTCTCCTTTTAAGTTATAATCATGGCATAAAATACACGCCCCATTTAATTTATGAGATAAAATATATTGTAAAAAATATAATATAGTTAAATAAATGTGTTAAACGGGTCAACCCGCCAACCCGACCATGTTGACCCGAACCTGACCCGTAAACCTAAACGGGTTCGCGTGTTCAACCCGAAACTGACTCGAACCCGTTTAGACGAAACCTAAACCCGCGAATTTCGTGTTAGGTTCGTGTCGGGTTTCCGGGTCGTGTCAGAAGTTCACACCCCTACATAAAATATTTTAATCCAAACAATGGAGTCCTTTATTATTATTATTATTATTATTATTATTATTTTTATTATTAGGTTAAAATCCCGTGTATTACACGGTTTAAATGAATATAATATTATATACTAAGTAATAAAAAAGTTACATTAAGAAAAACTTATTTATTAACACGGGTTGAATAAAAATAATGTAATCGGTTAACTCATACAATCGTCAAGATATGTTTTTGAAAAAAATGATCTTTAATGCCATAAAAAATTTGGGCAAATACCATAAAAAATTAACATACTTTCTTTTTTTTTCTCATTAAAGTCTCTCCAAAATGAAAAATTTGAACGAAATTGTGAATATTATTTACTTATTAATATCACGTGAGAAAAGAACTGAGATGAATTAATATTTTAAATTGGGTATATGGCAAACCAATGTTTGTTCAATGTTTGTTTTTTCCATTTTAAATTCAATAAATTGATAACAATAAATATTATTCGAAAAACAATATATAAATACACGAGCGTGGATAACATACCTCTAAATAAATAACATATAAAATATTATGTATAAATTTAAAATCGTTCAAAAGTTATAAGCAAATATTTTTTTTTCTCAAATATAGAATAATTTGTCAAACAATGTAATCTTGATTTCATCTGATCAAAATTAAGAGATTTTTTTTATGTTAAAACTTAATATTGTAAAGGACTTATGTGATACAAGAATATAAAATATGTTGATTTTTATGTAAAAAACTTGTTAAGAAAATTTGATGAAACAAAAAAGAATATGCAAAAATAAAGTGAAAAGACTTTTAGTATAATATTTTCTTTGATTTTTTTTATTTATTATTAGCTTAGAAACAAAACGGAAAAATTAAGCATAATAATCCTTGAAAAATTTGGATTAATTGTATCTAAAAGTTTATCATCCGTATATTAGATGTCTTTTAATTGGATTAGTTGATATATTAATATTAATTTATTATTAAATTAAATGAGAGATTGTTACGTGACATTAATTGAAGTCTTTTATTTTAAGTTATATTATTATTATTAGTAGTAGTATTTTTATTATGTGGTTTTATAATCAAAATGTTACACAAATTTGAAACTACAAAAAAATAACCGGTTTATAGCCTAGCGCTATCATGACGTGTGATAAATGTATTCATACAAATCATCTACCAAAGTGCATAAAATACTTTTATTATTATTGTTGTTGTTGTTGCGTCATATGTTATAATTTAGTGAGCAGAAGATTAATTCCCTCTCTTATATCATTCTCTTTCGGATTCTATTATTCAATTTTAAAATTTTAATTAAAAAAAGTTTATAATATGTCATCACAAAATACGTTTTATAATATTTTAATCTTTATTATTAACTATATGTATTTTATTCAATCCGTGTAATACACAGGGTTATAATCTAGTTATAATATATAGTATAGACAGTCAGACTTCGAGCTAAACACCTCTTTTTATAATCAACTTATTTATTTTATCAAAATACATGTATGCTTAACCTAATATCTTAACAAGTCCACGGTTTTCGCTATAAGTGAAAACTAAAGTAGGCTTACAGTACAAACATTATATAAATTTTAAATCATAAAGCCTTAGAAGACATAGTAGACAATCTGTCACACTGTAATTATAAGTACCATAACTCATAACTGCATAACTAAGGTCTAATGGTATGCTACATTTCTACAGGTACTAAAAGCAACTTAGCTATAAAATGCAATGGCCATGGGCTGTGTACTAATCGTTTCAGCCCATAACGTCATTCACTATCAGAAAGGAAACAAAATACCGAATTTCCTGTCCATTTTAAAACTATTAACAACTTAGCTGTCGACAATTGGTGTGATATTACCGTAGTGCCCGCCTCAATCCTTTATATAGTATAACAAACGTACTCGCACGTTGCGGTGGGGTGTTGAACCGTGAAAATATTTAAGATCAAAATCTGTCTTTCAAATATCTACTTTTATGAGTGGATACTAAGCGCGCACACACATGTGAAGAAAGAGCACATGTCATAACCCAAGCACATGTTAATGACATGGGTTTTCTGACTTGTGGGTGCATTCCAAAGTACTAATCTTCCATCTTGAGATACACTAACTATACAATTCTTTTCAAGAGTTCAGTCAGGTGAATATTTTTATTTTAAAGTTGAGAGTATTATATTTATGGATAAATTATAATAATATGGGAATACCAAGAGCAGTGGCAGAGCTAGCCCGTTTATTCAGGGGTATCCAAAAAAAAATTTACCCTGCAATCATACAAAAATAAAAAAAAAACATGATAATAAATAAAGTAAAACAAATACCTAATAGATTTGTCCTCTTCGTATTAACAAGAAAACTAGAAAAGTATAGGTTTTTGGATAATTTAACTTATTTAAACACTTAAACCTAACAAACCTACAAACTACCATTCTACATGATCAATAACAAAAACACAAGAAATCAAAGGACAAGAAACACTCACAAATCACCAAGGTCACACGCAAGTCAACGGTGATCAGACTTGCAGTCTGTAGCAGGGGCGATATCGACAACATGCAACTCGTCTCCAGCAGTCCAAAGACCATCCGTTTCCAAAATCTAATTGCCGCCTTAATATAAACTTGAGTATTTTATTGTTTTGGACTTTGGGGTTTGGGCTAAGTCGGGCCTCCTTTCGATTAAACTATTTTTAGTGTGTACTAACTTTATCATTTGGGCTTATTAATTATACAAATTTGGGGTTATAAAACTTTTAAGCTTATAAAATTTGGGATTTTAATAAACTCAAGTATCCTATTATTGTTCAGAGGTATCCTCATATTTGTTTAGAGGTATCTTTGATATAAAACCAAAAAAAATTAGAAAAATTACACTATAAAGACGAGGTTGAGCAATAGCCCGTACTACCCCTAATAACACTACACCTCCACCCCTGCCTAAGAGCCTAAGAAAAGGAAATTAGAGGATGGTAGAATATTTTGTATAAGCAAATGCCACAAGTCATCAAAGTACTTCATACATAAGTTATCAAAGTAAAATACAAAACTGTTCAAGATCCCTTAGACTAAAAGTAAAGTTTTTTCAAGAAAGAACCTACATAACATAATCAACCCAAATCTTTAACTGGCATTGTAAGTCCAGTGGCGGATCCAGAAAATCTTCGTAGGAGTAACGTTTTATAGAAAAGGGGTAACGAAATAAAAAAAAATGTCAAATTTTTCAAAAATTTACACTACCGTCGGAGCGCTAAGGGGTAGCCGAGGCTACCCCTACCACCAATAAGGTAGTTCCGCCCCTGATTGTAACACTTATAAGCTAGCAGGACTTGCTGCTCGGACCCCACACGGAACAATAAGAACAAATAATGCAAGATTTTTTATAATATTCCAAGCTTCAAATTAAACATGTGATGCATCCTATAATGCTCTACCATTTTTATCCGGTGACCCGTTAGCCAACCTAATCGACCCACTCATTCAGCACAATCACTTATGGCCATAGGAATGTCTCTACTGACAGTTGTGTCACATAAGCACATAGTTGTGTTAACCCTAATTTTCATGATGGTAATTGTATTAATCTTAAATTAATTTAATAAACCAATCCAAAATGCTGAAAAGGAAACTAAAATAGTGACACATAGCAATAGTATAATAGCCAAAGCAGAAAAACCAATTAAGGTTGTAGTAGTTAACTCATTAAAAGATTCAAATCTCAACTCACAGTACAAGTCTCTTGAACTATAGGTTCAGATTTCAATTACATGTAATGAAAAAATCATACAACTACAAAAATAAACTATTAATTTAGATTTCTACCGCTTTTATAAAAGAACTAACATACTTTTTTATTTTTTTTCCCATATCTTAACTTTCTAGTCAACATACTTCGACTTTTCAACTTCTAAAGACGTATTTACTTTTAACGGGTGCTAAAAAGGAGAATATGTTGTGGAACGGGACGCGAGTTCCCAAACACTATCAACAATGCATATAACCTCATAAATTTTATCAAAGATATACATTGTTATCATTTAAAAAAAAATCGCAAAAAGCGTTTATGGGTTAACCGAAGTCAAATGTAGTGTTTATTCTGACAACAAATATGTTGTTTTACAGAGGTATTACTGGGAGCATCTGGTGTTGCTTTATTGTATATGGTCATTGGTTTTGTATATGAAGAAAATATCAAAATTATTGCTGGTGTAGCAAATTTTCTCCTTTCTATTCTATAAAGGACAATTGCTATTTTACCAAGCCCTTTAGACACAAGGCTACACTTCATCAGTTCATTTCATATATTAATTGTTAAACCAAAAGGTGAAAATCTGCAGCTATGTGGTAAACATACAATAAAAATTTAGCCTCCGGGACCAGTACTGTGTGCAGGAGTGACGGCTTAGTCTTTTAAAAGAGTTCATCGACTCTAAAAAGGTTGTAAAAGCAGGAACGGGTCATCTTGGTGTGACAGTCATCAGTTCTCCTAATAAGATAGAAAACACACCGTATAAGAGTTGTTAGTTTTGGTTTTTAAATTTTCTTAAACACAAGTATGCTAATCTTAGTACATCCATGTATGGTTTCAAATCTTTTATCAAAAGGCTTATCCTCAGTACTTCGTTTGTTACCACACAGTTAAAAAGAGGGGATATTATGCCATGGACAGTGGCGGATCTAAGAAAATTTTTCAGTGAGTTCGTTTGATATATTTTTACTATTTTTGTTTTCAAATCATACAAGGTTTTCACTATATTTTTTTTCACCTTTTTCCAAACGAAATGGGTTCACATGAACCCACAAAATAGAGTTGAATCCGCCACTGGCCATGGATGAAGGTAATGCTGTTTGTGAGATGGTAGCGGGAGGATGAGGAGCTGGAAGGACATTGTTGACAATCATGTATGTAGGTAAACACTACATTTCAACTTCATATTTTATTTTGCGGTTATATTTATGTGACTATCTTTCAGACATTTAGTTGTCGATTTAAAAATATTGCCTATTTTTTTACACTTTACCAATTATCCATAATTGTATTGAGGTGCTTTCATGGTAATATTTTGCGAGACAAATAGACTTATCAAGACTTATTCGTTACGCATTATTCATTTTTTAAAATATATATATATATATAGAATTATGTTTAATAAAACATTAAATATCCGAACTGTGATTATTCAATAAAAACTTTGGTTTAAGGCAGAGCTACTACATAGGCGGTGTTCCATGCCGGTGGTTTTACTACGTCAGATGGCGATGGCGGCGCAGGTGAGTCGATTGTAAGTGTTCCGGTAGAATTCATGTTTCCTAAATTCTGTAACCGTAGAATTCATTAGTTTTAAATTATGAAATGAGAGACCGTTCGTTTTCATGCAATTTTAGAGGACTTCCCTCTCGGTACCTACAAAAATGTCATAGGATCCGACAGACCTATGTTTCGAATGCCTTGTCAATGAGCTTTCTCATCATGCCCTCTACGTTATTGTTCAAGGTATTTTCTGTTGATTATGTTAATATGTGTATATTAACTCATTGGCAAAAATGAAATTAACTAATGAATGCCAGTTTGTCACAGGGGGTATAACCTAAACACGTTGTCCTTACAAATGTGGGACCAGAAGGAAGGGAAGGTCGTAACGCTAGAACTACTGTATAGCAGAACTATGTTGCCAAAAGTTAAAGACTAAATCAACTTCAAATTATCATGTTATTAGTACTCAATAGGAGTAAAAGATTTCGAAACAAAAAGAGATGAGTGAAGTTGAATTTTTAGAAATTAAATGAATGTTTTGAGATTGTAATTTTTTTTTGACTTATTATGTTTAAATTAATTTACTTAGGTTGAAACGAAACGTAATCTTCATAGTAAGACCAATGATTAAAGATTTATTAGAATAATTCAACAATTATTTCTTTATAATCTATTTTCAATTAAATCTTAAAAAATATATAGTGATTCGTTGTTTAATAAAATGTGGTATGTAAAATTTCAAAAAACCACTCGTGTTTAAACACGGGTTTTACTACTAGTTCTAATAAAAGACTCCAAAAATGTCATGTGTCAACACCATATTATTCATCAAGAAATCTATATTAATAGTTTTAAAATTTTAAATTATTGATATTTTTATTTAAAACAAAAGTTATCTAATAATATACCATAAAAGATTAGTACAAAAAAAATAATCAACAAAATCTATCTAATAACATACCATAAAAGATCGGTACAATAAAAGTTTTAATAAGTTAATTAGCTAATCAAATATACCTTTTTATATTAAAAGTATGTTTATAGTTTGTATCATAATTAATTAATAATATTTGATATTATTCGTTATCATATAGCTCAGTCAAGATCAATCAGCAATATACACTTTCTTTTTTCCAACTTAAAGATTTAATCTTTGCTTAATATCTTTGCCCTCAGTAGCGGGAATGCATGAATTATTTTTTGAGAGTGTGAATGAAGGTTTCAATCAAACTTTCAATGGGTGAGAACGCATATTTCAACCAAGCTTTCAGGGGTGCGATCGAAATTTTTACCTATAAAATACACTAAAAAAATTTGTTTAAGGGGTGTGTTTGCTCACCGACCACAACACCTAAGGCTGATCCTGGTTTCCCCGTCCATATGATATGATCAACATTTAAATCCAATTTCAATCAACAATGCACGATTTCTTTTTTTCAATTTAAAGATTTAATATCTCTACCTATCCATATGATATGATTAAGATTTAATATCTCTGCCCCTTCCTTCCACATGATCATATAGGAAAACTAAAATTTTTAAAGGGTAAAAAAAAATGATGTGTGGAATGAGGTATTTTTATCTTAAAATACGATTCTTATCAACTAAATATAAGCAAACAACTTATTGTGTCGTGTGTGGTTTCTAACTAAATTGTACAAAATAACTTATTTATAGCCAACTTTTAACCAATACATCTTTAGTTTTTAAATTTTAAAGGAAATATTAAGTCTTGGGTTCGATTCTCATAAGGAGTTTTTCCCAAGTTTATTGGGTTTTCTTCTAAGTGGAGATAAATATGATCAGGATGGTTCCGCTGGTGGCATGATGATACTTCAGTGGTCCGGTAGTGATCCAAATTTGTCGTTCATTTTTTTTAAAGATACCGATATTTTTTAACTAAACTTAAAAAAACATATTTTGTAAGTTTTTATTAAATTAGATTTATAATGATAATGGTATATTTATAGTTACGTCACAAAATTATGACCCATACTTCAAGTATAATTCAAATGTTAAGCAATTTATAGACGGGTTGGGTATTTAATAATTATGAGCAAAAGATTTCAAACTTGTGAGAAAATCATCAGATACACTTAGTTATTTTATTGTGCTCTACAAACATTCAATATTAATTATTCAAACGTGTAACACACAGGATTATTATCTAGTACTTGTTTAAAAACATAGCCTGAAACAATCGTTATGCTTTAAGTTTAACACCTATAAGTAAAACGATTATTTCACACTCTCCTTTTAGCTTACACATAGTTGTTTTCCCGTGCTTTGAGGTGTTACGTTATCGCTAGCATTCGATCGGTATCGGTTTGGTTCATTATAGTACTGGTATGATACATGCACTTGGTATAGAAATCAGCACATGTTTAACATCAATTGAAAACGAAAAAAACGAACACCGGTACCGACAACGATGTTGTCCAAATGGTATCCATCAGTTCAGATTGTCATGGTATTGGCAATGATATTCGTTTATCATCGCAGACAGGGCTGTATAAATGAAAATTGTCGAAACTAGAAATCATAAAAATGAATACAGGTACATGTAACAATGTTGTTTGGTAGGATACGTAAGTTTATCAAATGTAAAACACTAAAAACAACTACCGATACCAGTACCAATGTTGTTCGTTCGGTTGACTACGGTTGTGTAACGCCCCGTTTTTTGTACTTTCCTTAATTAGAAAGTGTAATCGTATTTCTATTTATGGAAACTTGTATTCGTATCGCATTCGTATTTCATTTCCCAATCTTATTATCCGAGACTTTGATCGTAATAAAATTCATACTTGATACATACTTGTCTTACATGTCTTTAATTGTTAAATACGTGTTTACATACAAACCGATGCTTGTTATACGTGCAATACTCATATGTTCATATTTGATACCTAAAATATACTTACATATAAATTATACACTTGAAAACATGCGAAAATATCAAATTTTACCATGAAATGAAAGATAAACTAAGTTCAATGACTAAAAATAGCATAATTCGGAGAAAGTTATTTCTAGCTCATGGATTGGGCAAAAGTGTGTTTATTGGATTGTGTTTCTTGCATTTAATACTCGCCTAACTCAACCCCCAAACCTCAACTATAAATACCCACCTCCTCCCACACTCATTTCACACATCAATCATCTCTTCTCTTCTCGTTAAAAGCTCTAAGAGCTCTCTTCTTCTAAAGATTCAAGGTTTCAAAAGTGAGTTTTAACTCACACTTTTTCCTCATTTGATCTTTTCTTCTTCTTCACACTTGAAACACCTTTGGGAATACTTTCATAGGTTTTCCATGAAAAACCAACTAGGAATATCATCCTATTTAAGATCCCAAGTGTAAGAACCTTCTTGTTTTAATAGGGTTTTACCCACAAGTGTTGTATCCTACCAAGTTTGTTCTCGAAACAAGACTTGAGTTGGTAGAGTGTGATCACTTGGAAGCCTTGGTTGTCTTACCTTCGATCCACCACCTCACTTGATGTTTTCGATTACTTTTATCTTTTACTTTTTGTTTAAACTTACTCATGACCATCCTTGTCGTCCTTGTGACGACTTGTGCCTTGGTAAACTATACAAAAGAGGTTTTACAAAGGAAGGTTATCCTCCTACCTCCATGCATGACTTCTATGAACTTCCATGATAAATATGATTACGTATACTATATAATATATATATATACACTAACCAAACTCTTGACAGTAATCAAATGATTATCCGTCATGGTACTAGGTTACATCACCTAAGTACTTAATTTCTCGTTACGATTCTAATGGGTATCCTAACCTATGAAAACACATCAACCCGAATGGGTATTATAGTGTCAAGAACGAATATTAAGTCTAGATGATTATTTTCCCGTATACATACTTTAGTGTATTTAAATTCCTAATCCTCCGTTATCATTCGAATACTTACCAACCTACGTTTTCATCTTGTAGGATAACTCGATGCTCCATCTTCCAAACTCCCCCAACACTTTACGGAAATATCAAGTGGAAGCTTGCAAAACCGTGAGTACACTCGACACCCTTTTACACTTTACACTTTTTGGGTGCAATATGTTAATCTATCATAAACACACTAAATCACACTTTTATTCTATGAAATCACACAAACAATCTATCATACATGCTATAGTTATGTGATACTTGAATTGTTACTTGGTACGTTCTTATGTGATACTAAATGTAATTAACTTCGATCAAGCCTCCCTTAACATGTATAGCGCTATGGGAGTAACGCACCGCCCGTATTCTTGTGGTCAATGTTAAGTTTGTAATCTATTGTGCGGTACACTAGAGGATTGACTTGTAGTTTACATGCCTTGTTACATTTATCTCATATACTAGCTTATCATGTGGATTTGTTTAAACGTTTTTACTACTTATGCTATGATATCAAACTTGTGTACTCGCCAATACTTTGTTATTGAACTATACTTTTTAACATGTTGCAGGTTGATGAGATTGACATGACGAAACTTATTAGGATCGGCATAGAAACACGCTTAGAATGCTAAGTTAATTATTATGCTTTGTTGAACTTGTCTCATTTGTTGTTATTTTGTATTCGATTTATGTTGTATTTGACAATTTGATGAATGAAATGAAATGGATTGTTTAATTAAATATTGTCACAATTAGTGTTATGGTACCGATATATATATTATTATTCGGTAGGGTTCTGTTCTTTTTGGTAAGATAGCGGTACAATTAAATGTAAATAGTAATATGTGTAATATCGGTACTGATATCATATGACATCGGTTACTTATTTTATAAAATGACGGCGATTACCCTTTTCGATTTTTATTATTATATACGATTCAATCAAAGTTTTATTTAAACGAGTCATATTAAAAAACTATAAATTATTACAAAAGTAAAGTTACTATTCATACTCACTTTTCAATTTCAATTATATATATATATATTATATATATATATATATATTAAATCATGTGCTTATTATTATGTACGAATTAATAAAAATTTTATTTAAACAAGTCATATTAAAAAAATTTATATATTATTACAAAAGTAAAGTTACTATTCATACTCACTTTCCAAT
This sequence comes from Scalesia atractyloides, assembly GCA_947069175.1. Lineage (NCBI taxonomy): Eukaryota > Viridiplantae > Streptophyta > Magnoliopsida > Asterales > Asteraceae > Scalesia > Scalesia atractyloides. Next base: position 88,771,522 of record CAMTDV010000008.1, read on the forward strand.
TTAATTTAACACACACACACACACATATATATATATATATATATATATATTGAATTTAATTTAATTTAATTTAATCTATCAATACTAAGTAAATGTATTTTACAATTCTCATATAAAACTGGTTTTGTATTCAACCTGCTAGTTATCTTATTTGTTTTTTTAAACAACATTTTCTCATTTTTAGATTAAATATATGAATACATACACGAACTATTGATAAGAAACTCCATGAATCGGATCAATATGTTTTTAGAATTTACCTGTTAAAGAGACTCCATAAACTAGTAATATTTTAAGTAAATTAAACATACTAAAAAGTAATTATGTTAATAAGCTACCAAACATCCATTAGATTAGGTGTTGAGCACATCTAAATATTAATGAGAGACTATAAATAATGTTAAATGACAATTTCTCCTTCAAGCTCACAATTATACTTTTATTTTTATTTAAAAATATTTTGTTATCCTTATTATTATTATTTATAAATCTCTCAATTTTAATTTTAATATTATATATATATACACACACACTCTATTCGTCTAAGTTTAATATTAGGTCCTCCGTCCTTTAATAACTATACTACGAATCATGTAATGTTGTTGTTGAGGACACGTGTCACTTTCTAAAGTTTTCTCGCCCTTACTTTTTATTTATTTCTCCTACATGGCCGGTCCAACTATTTTGGAGGCCCTAAGCAAAATTAAAAATTGAGGCCCTTCAAGTTAGGATTTGAGTCAATAATAAAGATCATATCTTTTGAGCATCCACATCCTATCCCCTATGTTCGTCTCTATAATTCGTCTCTATAATTACATTGTAACTTACTTCATTTCTCTCTCATGATATAATATTTTCTTATACATTTATCATTACCTTTTCTATTTCTTATACTCATAACCACTTTTAAAAATATAAAAAATTTTATAGGGGTTACTAGTGCTTTTTCAAATTTGCATATGAACAGTAACACATTTTCTCTCTTCAACTCAGAATCCCCACTAATCACTAACTATAATATGGAGGAGTCTCTCACAAAATTTGGTTGACAGGATGTGAATGCTATTAGGCAATTAGCATGTAAAGTGATTAAGATAATGAACTATGATAACTCAATAGACCAAAATGTTTTGAAAATAAACCAAGAAACAGTCAAAATAGAACAAAGGCATGCTCATAACATATACACTAGTGCAAAGAAACAAATATTGATGTTTGACCGATTTACAATATGAATGAAATTATGGAATACTTTGATATGCTTAGTTGGGTCTAGGAACGTCTGTTCAGACTTCATTCTCCCCCACCCTATCACTTAAGCTCACCGCAATTCAACATTTAGTGTAAACAACCTGAAAAAAGTAAAATAAATAAAAAACATCGAGCATGAGATTTAAAACAACTTTCGCTGGGAATAAAAGTTGTGCTCTTTCCACTAAGCTACAAAAACATAATATATTAATAATTAATGATGTCGATATAGTATAGTATGTTATATATAAATGTTGTTTTGGTTTTTGAGGCTCTAGGCCTAAAAATTGGTTTGATACAAAGGCGGCCCGACCCTGCTCTCCTATTAAATCATATTATCCCACTTCTATTTTATATGAAATAATAATAATAATATTAAATAAATATCTCACTTTTTTATTTATTTAATACTTCTTTTCTTAACTATTTCTTTACTTTTTTTTCTTATTAATAATCATTTAGTATTTCATTGATCCAAACTCGTGTAATACACAAATGTATAACATAATAATATATAAAAAACAAAATAAATGTTATAACACGTGTAATACACAAGTTTATAAATTCATAATAAATTAAAAAAACAAAGGGAAAATGCTATTAAGTAAATCATACATCAAAGTTCTTTTTTATTAAAAACATATTTTAACGATTGTATGTGTTAACCGATTAAATTATATTTACTCACCCCATGTAATACATGTGTTTGTCCAATCCATACAATACATGAGTTTTTAAAATATGTAATATTCTATTATTTACTCTATAAAATTACATTTATTCAAATCGTGTAATACACATAGTTCTATAATTTATACTAGCTTATAGACCTGCACATTTCACGGGTTAAATTATGAAAACAATATAATTTATAAATCTCTAAATACATCTTGTGCTGAAATTACATTTTAAATATAAAAATGAAAGCGATCAATTAAAGTCGTATTTTATCAAATGGATGAACTGGACAACATGTTTCATTTTTAAAGAAGCAAAAAAGTGAAGACAAATATGTTCTTAATCATTTATTTACAAATTTTAAATCTTTCTTTTGATAATATCTTGCCAATAATAATAAAATACACATCAAACTTTACAAAAACATATACATAAAATTAGAATCGACAAAATGTGTTGACATGTTGGCTTGTTGTGACCCAACTTATTTTAACCAATAAAAATTAACCATTTTAACACAAACCCATTAAAACCTAAAATGGAATGGCTAAATCAGATTCAAACACTTAAAGATTATTGTTGAGCATGTTGATTCCACTAAAAAGAAACATAAGATTTATTACAAATATGTGATTGTTTAGCTTATATTAACAAAGGTTTACACATTAGAGCTACATTTGGACTTTAAAGGGTTTTTGGGCTTCCTAGTGCCTTGTGGGCCTAGGGTTGTTAATGGTGGGCTTAGTGAGTAATATAAATACATGTCTTAGGTCAAGGTTAAAGGGTTAGAGAGTTGTATTTGCAAAACTTGTATCATACACTTTTCCAATGTATGCAAGTTGTTCTTAATTCAAGAGATTGTTCTTCTTCCTAATCATTATTTCCTCTACTGATTAGGTTTGTGATACCTGTTAGATCCGTTATCAGGACTTACAATTGGTATCAGAGCCTGCTGTTCAATACAGGCTCCAGGTATCGCTGATTGAAGAGTTGTTTCGAAGTGGTGTTGCTGCTGTTCATCCGGATTACTGTTCAGAATCGAAGAACTCGAAGAAGATTCACGTATTTCGGATCTGGCGAAGAACACGAAAGAGATCATCCATATCGGATTGATCCCGGACTATTGTTCAATCCGGATTGCTTTCCGGATCCGAGATACTGTTGGTGGTTATCGGTTGCTTGGAAGTCGGATTATTGTTGCTTAGATTTCGGATCACTTTTGCATTCGGATAAGGATTTCATTCCGGATTCTCATTATTCCGGATTCTCATTATTCAGGATTCTCATTATTCCGGATTCTCAACATTTTGGATTCTCTTTATTCCGGATTCTCATCATTTCGGATTTCTCATTCCGGATACACAGGTTTTCGGATCATCAACTCGGATTTTTTCAGTTTCGGATTAATCATCTCGGATTCAATTCGATTCATCCAACTCGGATTCCTCCAACTCGGATTTGATCATATCGGTCTGTTTTCGGATTTTTTCATCTCAGAGTTGACCATTCCGGATTGATTTCGGATTCATCCACCGATAGTTTATAGTACCGATCAAGATCCGGCCACAAAGATTCCTAAGCCCAGTCACCTGTGGACTCCAGAAGATGTTAAAATAATTGAGGAAGATGAAAAGGCCTCGGCTGTACTGACTATAGCGCTTGGACCCGATATTTCTATTGCGGTAAGAAATTCTAAGACCGCTAAAGAGGTATGGAGTGAACTGCAAAATCTCTATGAGAGAAATGCAGATATGAAGGCGAGCAGGGTAAATCAGCTGAATCAACAATTCAGCTCATTTAATCACATCTACGGGGAAACCATTGAGAACCAGATTCGTAGATACGTAAAGCTTGTTTCCCAGATCATATCAGCTGAGATTACTCTCACTAATAGTGCTATGAACAGACAGTTGTTAAATTCACTGCCAAAAAGTTGGGATGCGGATGTTGGAATGATCAAAAAGACGAAGAACCTGAACGATGTCACTCTCACAGAAATGATAGCTACTATTAAATCATGTGAGATTGATAACAAGCAGAAAGACATAAATCATCAGAGCAGTTTGATGGCCGCCGGGATAATAGGGCAAAATGCAGCATTGATGTCACAAAATCTAGTTTATAGCCCTCTGCAAGGAAATTCTCAAGCACCGGGTAGCTCAAATGTGGTTTACAGTCCTCTCGCCACGCCACAGAAAACCCAGTACGTCTATGGTCTTCAGTCTCAGACTCCCACTATGATTTCTGCTGCTCAAGTTCAGACACAGTACCATGCTTAGTATCCCAACATGGTTTTCAGTCCTGCCATTCCTCAAGCAGTTCAATAAGGCGACATTCCCCAATCTGTTGCTCCAGCGCCTGCACCTGCTCAACCTGTGTCCAACTCTGCTTTTCTCACTAAAGAAAACAAAGAGAAATTGGATATTGCTGCTTCGATGATCAACAGCTTGAACGCGTTTTTAGCCGGTGATCTGACTCCTCCATCCATTCTTCCAACCCAAGTATATCAAATAATGGAGGAGGATCTGAACGAGATCGATGTGTCCTGGAATCTGGCAATGGCTGCCTTTCGTGTCAACAAGTTTCAAAAGAAGTATGAACGGCAACCATTGTCAAATCTGAAGACTGGTCTTATAAAGGATAAACTCAGATGCTACCGATGCCACAAGCCAGGACGCTTTGCCCGGGAATGCAAGAAGCCGCCATCTGGATATGTGTCATCCAGAGTGGCAGACATACAGAGCAGCGACAGACAACTGGTGCCAGTCTCTCCCTCAAAGTCTACTACGAGTCCCTCAAGCAGCTCGGGTGGGAAATCAATAGCATTGGTGGCACAACAGCACGAAGGATTCAACTGGGCTGATACTGCAGCTCAGATGGAAACTTTGAATCTCTCCAAGAACAGCAACCACTGCATGATGGCGCAAACAACTGAGACGCCCGATCTTTCAGAAATGGTAAATCGAATTCTCTATTCTGATAGTTGTCGTTTTAAATTATCACAAATGCGCACCCATAATTCAACTCTTGTAGCTGAATACCAGCAAGCTGCGTCACAGAACATCGCCCTTAAACGTAAGAACAAGCTTGTTATGGAAAAGGTCTAAGCTCAAAAACAAGATATAGCTCAGCTAAAGCTAAACTTGAACCAACAGCAGTGTTGGGTATACGACTATAAGCTAAAATTAGCTGAAAATGACGTAGAACTTCAAGCAGCCTTAGCCAAGCTAAATTCCTTGACAGGGAAGTTTCACGAAAATGAAATAAACATAAAAAAATTTGAAACTTCAGTAAACTGGTCAAGGACTTGTGTGACCTTTAGCTAAATTACCAGAAAAATTTCACCAAAGGTCTTGGGTATCATAGGGCTCCTCCACCATATAATCATAACTATACAAGAATGCCTGAATATGAGGCTGATCTAGAAAATGCAGAAAAAATGATTTATGGTAAACCTTCAGATTATCACCCTAAACCATCGAAGCCCTATTACCCAAAGTTCTCTAAACCAACTGAACTCAAGAGGGATGATGCTTTCGTTACTTTCCCACCACTTTCACATGAATCTAGTGATTATCCTTCTTGTAGTACAGATGATTTGGAGAAAGTAACGCCTAAGGCAGAGAAATCAACATCCTCCACAGAATCTAAAGGAGAAAAATCAACTAAAACTGAAACTAAACTAGTGAATGATACTAACGTGTCTAACTCGTGTGCAGAAGAAATTTTAGTTGAGTATATCACAGATGGTGACCAAGAGAAATGTCTGAATGCAAATTCATACAATTCGGCTGCTGATTATGAATTTTATAAGCCTGCTTTTGACATTTTAAATCAATTTCTTGTTGAACAATTTAAATTCTCAGACAGTGTTGGTTGTGTTGATAACACAGACAGTTTTAATTCTGTTTTTTCATCGAATGCTAATGTTTTGAATGATACTAATAACTGTGATAACTCTTGTGATGAAAACATGAATTTAGCTACAGGTCCAGCATCGACAGATGATTTGGTTTCATCAGTTCCAACTGAAGAGACCGGAAGTTCTTCTCCAGAGGTTTCGTCTGTTGATGCGAATCCCAGGGTTGATAGTGAGAAAGTCAACCAACCAACCGACCCTGTGAACATTGATGTTGGCATAATTCTAGAAGATTCGGGCGACTCAGCTTCTTCAAACCAAGCACAAGGGACTGATTCTGAAATGATTAATGATGAGCATTCTTTTTCTGATGATTCAGATGAAAATCTTCAAACTGATTCTGAATCGGATTCTCAAACTTTTCAAAATCTAGAGATTCCACCTACCTGTAATGTTTCACGCTCATCTTCTAAAAATCCAGAAAAGGATGTCCCTGCGGAGCCAACCGTGTCCTCTACATAATCTGTCACGAAATGTGATTTGAAAAATAAGAATAAGAAACGGATAACACACCGATCCAATAGGAAGAAAACCAAACAGGCGTCTCTGACAAACGAAAAGGCAACTGCTTAGTCCCCTCATCTCTCTGAGAAATTGACTCAGCAGCCACAGACTGAATCTGTTAAGCAAACAGCTGAACAGAAATCAGTTAAAGTTTCACCTAAATCTACACATTCCAAATTGTCAAATTCAAATAACAAAACTAACAAGTGTGCTGATGGTTGTGCGCAGGCAACAGTCAAGAACAACACCTTGCATCAGCCGTCAGTACCCGCAAACAAGAAACTGACAGACAAATTGCCTAGAATTTCCCAAGCTGAACGGACTGTTTTCTTCCAAAAGAGGCAGACCTGTTTCAATTGTGGATTTCCCGGGCATATTGCGCGAAATTCTCAAAAGGCCCTTACACCGTTTAAGACATTATACTCACAATATCAGAAGACGATGCCTAATCGCCTACCTTAGGCTCGATTTATGGCTAAGTCTTCTGATCAAGACTGGAACTTGGCCAAGAAACAATCTCTTAAGTCTTTAAGCCCTTCAAGTTCCCAGAATCCTTCTAGCACTCCAAGGATTGTGCAGAAGTCTGATTCGTTAACCTGGAGGCCTAAGACATTGACCAAGATTCAGTCTTCTGCCCCTATTACAAAGCAATCAAAAGCATCATCAACCTCATCCTCAACTAATTTAATTTTCCGTGAGGTTACTTGTATTGATGCAAATGGCATGCCCAGATCTTCAATGGCCTGGGTTGCAGCCTCTAACTAAAACCTGTTGAAATGTGCAGGAATAGCTCTGGCGAACTCTTTTTAGACTCTGGTATATTGACAGTGGCTGTTCCAGGCACATGACTGGACACATCTCGCAGTTGAACGACATTCAGTTTTCGATGGCGGGTTTGTTTCCTTCGCAGGTGGTGAGACATGGAAGATTACTATGAGAGGAACAGTTTGCAACGGAGCCCTTAGCTTTAAGAATGTTAACTATGTCCCATAATTGAAGCATAGTCTTTTGAGTGTGTCTCAACTCTGTGACAATCATTTGGATGTCCTATTTACCAAGAAAGGGTGTTATGTGCTAAAACCAGGTCTTATTATTCCGGATGATTGGATTCTTCTTAAAGCTGCACGAAAAGGAAATGCATATGTCATCGACATGAACAAGGCTCCTTCTGACAAACTCACTTGCCTATTCTCGTCTACAGCTGAACATGATGCAATGTTATGGCATAGTAGACTGGGATACATCAACATGAGAACTTAAATCGTCTTGCAAAAGGTTGTTTAGTCAGAGATCTACCAGTTCGCGACTTTATGCAGGTTGAGAAGTGTGAATCATGTGCACGTGGGAAACAACATCGACAGCCACACAAATCTAAAGCCGCTCCTTCCACGTCTCAAGTCTTAGAACTGCTTCACATGGATCTTTTTGGTCTGACAGACATTCTGAGCATTGGTGGGAAGGCATATTGTCTGGTTATTATTGATGATTACTCGCGATTCACCTGGGTTATCTTTCTTACACATAAAAGTGAAACCGATGAGTTAGTCAAACAATTCGACACGCTTATGGAAAACCAGACAGACACCACTGTGAAGGCCATTCGGTGTGATAACGGAACAAAATTTAAGAATGTTACCTTAAATTCTTTCTGTTCTTCCAAGGGTATTAACCGCCAGTTTAGTGCAGCCAGAACTCCATAACAGAATGGGGTTGCAGAACGCAGAAATCGAACGCTAATTGAAGCTGCACGTACTATGCTGGTTGAATCCAAACTACCTCTCATTTTCTAGGCAGAAGCAATCAATACTGCATGTTATATTCAAAATCATGCCCTGATCAATAAACGACACATAAAAACTCCATACGAAGTGGTTGAAGGTCGCAAACCTTCGGTCAAGAATTTTCGCAAGTTCGGATGCCCTTGTGTTCTCCTGCTCATGGACGCTAAAGGGAAATTTGAATCACGCGGGGATCCATGCATCTTTGTTGGATATTCCAAAAATACTTCATACCGTGTTTATAACAAGATCAAGAAAATGGTGGTTGAAACCTACAATGTGGGTTGGCTGGAGGAAAATCCCAAGGACACACGCATCGGTTCTGACTGGCTGTATGATTATTCCACATTGTTTAACCATGTTGATGTTCCTTCAGCTGTATCTGCAGGTAAAAGTCCACTTCCTGACCTTCCAACAATGCCCATCTCACCCGAAGACGATGCTGATGCTGCACAACTACATGAGACGTTAAAGCAGCTGAGTGTGGATCCACCTGGATTTAATGACGCTGTATCTATTTCTTCCCTAGTATCGCAATCTTAAGAACCAGCACTCAATCAGACTTCTCAGGATGATTCTCCTGAAGTTGAGGCTTCTGACGCAGAGCCTCCTATGACAAATGAAGGGTCTATTCCTCCCGATGTCTTGGGTTCATCTCTGTTTCCTGAGCCTACTCCGCCAGATTGTTCTGTTGATTTCATCCACCAATACTCCTAGTGGTGCAACTAATGAGGGGGATTCATCTAGAGTTGCTTCAGCAAGTGTTACCAACTTGCAACTGGATCTTCTTCTTCCTACTACACCAATACCGCAGCGTCTACAGCGTGATCATCCCATTGAAAATATTATTGGTCCTGTTAATGCTGCTGTTCGAACCCGCAGCCAATCAGGGGATCTCAATACTTGTCTGTACTCTTGCTTCATTTCACAAATTGAACCTAAAAGTATTGATGTTGCTTTGCAGGAACCAGGCTGGGTAGATGCTATGCATGAAGAACTCAATCAATTTGAGAAGCTTGGTGTTTGGCAATTGGTGAAGTTGCCTCAAGGAAAACGTGCTATCGAAACTCGCTGGGTTTTCCGTAACAAACAGGATGACACTGGAGTAATTGTCCGAAATAAAGCTCGACTTGTGGTTCAGGGTTTTCGTCAGATTGAGGGATTAGACTACGATGAGGTCTACGCACCGGTCGCTCATTTGGAGGCTATTCGCATTTTCTTGGCATATGCATCTTACATGGATTTCACTGTCTATCAAATGGATGTCAAGACTGCGTTTCTCTATGGCACGGTGAAAGAGGAAATAAACGTGGCACAACCACCGGGTTTTACTGATCCTGACAAGCCAGACTATACATACAAATTAGACAAAGCTTTGTATGGGTTGCCTCAAGCGCCTCGCGCATGGTACGCAACTCTCACAAAGCATCTGCTTGCTCATGGATACACTCGGGGAACCATTGATCAAACACTGTTGATCAAACGTGTTGACAAGGACATTATTCTTGTTCAAATTTGCGTTAATGATATCATTTTTGGTTCTACAAATGATGGTTTGTGTCGCGAATTTGAAGAAATTATGAAGAAGAAATTTGAGATGAGCTCATTGGGGGAGATGACCATGTTTTTGGGACTTCAAGTTCGTCAGAGCCCGCAGGGAATCTTGATTCATCAAGGAAAATATGTCCATGACGTTCTTACGAAATTCAAGCTTACAGATTCAAAGCCCATGGCTTCACCTATTGCAGAACGACCTTTGCTAAATGAAGACGCTGAAGGAATGCTTGTTAATCCGACTATGTATCGCTCAATGATTGGTTCACTCATGTATCTCACTGCAAGTCGCCTAGATATCATGTTTGCCGTCTGCCGGTGTGCTCGTTATCAAACTACTCCTAAACTCTCTCATTTACATGTTGTTAAACGAATTTTTAGGTACCTAAAAGGGGCACCATCACTAGGCCTCTGGTATCCTAAAAATTCTGAATTTGAACTGTTTGCTTTCTCTGACAATAATCCGGAGGTACAGATAGGGATATGCGCTCAACTTCAGCTGGCTGTCAATTCTTGGGAGATCACTTAATCTCGTGGCAATGCAAGAAGCAACAGACGGTCTCCCTTTCTACTGCGGAAGCAGAATATGTCGCAGCCTCTGCTTGCTGCTCCCAGGTTTTATGGATGCAACACCAGCTTGCGGATTACGATTTGACTTATCTAAACACCACAATCTATTGTGATAATGATACTGCTATCCAAATCATAAAAAAACCCTGTTTTCCACTCCAAAACCAAGCACATAAATATCAAAGTTCATTTATCCGTGATTCCTATGAAAAGGGTCTCGTTAAGCTTGAGCAAATCCACACTGATGCTAATGTGGCGGATTTGTAACATCCGTCAAAAAACGGGTTTCCAAAACCGCTTCGTTTATTAATCGAATATCCAGTTAAAAATTTTCGTTGCTCATTTAATGCTCAAATTAATTTTAAACGATACATAATTAATAAATAAATTAGAATTTAAAATCTATAATTGAAAATTAATAATAGATAAGGAATAAAAAAATAAAAGGGGACGCCGGGTTTCGAACCCGGGTCACCCGTTTCAACAAACACGCAACACACCACTCCGCCACACATTCCATTTGTAACAAATACAGAAACAAATAACATTTAAGTAAACCTGAAACTCAAAATCAGGAATCAGCGCACCCAAATCCGCAGTCGCCGGAAAAACCGAAGATTTCGCGAATCACGACCGTTTCTTTTGACTAAAACGCGTGAACTAAATTCGACATTGGTTATAACCGATGTCTAACCCCCAATTCCAGTCGTAACCGCCGAAAAAAGTTTTGACCGTGAATCAAGACAAAATTCCGACCCAATACATCCTGTTCTACCCTATATATACCCCCCTCAACCTTCCGGGAATCCTTTCGTTCAAGACCGCACAAAATTCCGACCCAATACATCTTGTTCTACCCTATAAATCATTTCGTAGTTGAAGTGCTCAGAAACTCGTCGCCGGAGATTTCCAATTTCGCCGGAATTGGTCACCGGAAAACCGAACCCATTTCATTTCTTTGCCTTACTCTAAAATAAGACTTCTAGAGCTCAGACAGAAAGCACCGCACTCACCTCAAACTTCTGGTAGAGCCTTTGTCGCAAGTTACAGTTCGCCGGAACTTCTTTCAGTCACCGGAACTCACACCTGTTCGGTACAACATCCTTAAATCCTTTTCTGTTTAAATTATTTTCGTTATCAGTAATAATCAATCAACTAATTCAATAAGATTTGATTAAACAGTCGAGTTATGATTCTGGGTATTAATTCAGTCGAAGAAGACGAAGTTATAAAGTGTTTTAATATAATAAAATGTGGGTTGTTAATCAGGTTAGACACACAGTCCAGTGGTGGACTGTGTGCAATTATAAGGCGCCGGTCACAGGTTCGATTCGTGCACTAAATCGGTTTTCAAGGATAAATCTCAAATTTTTTTAAGGCTCCAGAACACCTCCCAATTAGTATTTAAGTTTAATAAAAATCATAATATAAACGGGTTAGTCACCCAGCCCAGTTGGTAGGGCTGGGTGCGTTGCAAGACCAAGGTCGCGGGTTCGAGACCTGTTATGTGCACCGGTTCGACATAATTAAAATTCTTTTTAAAATAAATGATTTCTGAATAATCTAAATAGTATATAAATATAATTAAAATCAGAAATATTTCGGGTTAGACACGTAGCTCAGTTGGTAGAGCTGCGTGCACGTATACGGGAGGTCACGAGTTCGAACCTCACTCAGCGCACAGAATAAACGCAGTCCGACCGGTCAACGGTCAACGGTCAAAAAGTCAAAATTTTTATTTTCTTTTTATTTATTTATTTTATTTAAAAATCAATTAAAAACACTTAAAAATAATATTTTTGAAGTTAGAAAATTTCCTTAAACTCACAAAAATAAGTCTAACAACCCCATTAAGAACACTAATTAAAAATATAATCTCAAATAAAAGTTTATTTATTTATCGAATTATTATGTTATTATTTAGGTTAGTTTCTCTCGTGGTTAAATCCAAATTCGTGCTCATTCATCGTCAATCCAAGAAACGCAACCACTGTGAGTGAATTCTTACAAATTCCCCTTTTTATTCATGTTTTGGGGTGTATCATGTGTCGCTTAAATTAATTCGCTTATTCAAACTCGTGCTATACCATTATATGATCTAAACTTATGATGTAAATATGGTTTATTGTAATGTGTGTTTACATTTAGTCAAGTTGCGTGCAAATCAATTCATTAGGCCCATCAGTTCCCCGTTGGAGACGGGTTGAACATCGTGTGCCTCAAAATCATTCATTAGGCCCATCAGTTCCTCGTGGGAGACGAGTTGAACATCGCGTGCCTCAAAATCATTCATTTGGTGTGTGCGTGTGTATTTATTGATATTATGTGTTTTGTTTAAATTTACATTTACGTTTATTCATATCTGGTTATGCAAAATTTTATCCAAATAACCAACCTAACTAATCCTTTCAAATGTTTAAATAAGATTCACTCGCCAACTTTTTGTTGACCCAAAACCCTATTTTTACACATGATACAGGTGGACAGGTTGAAGCAAGGAACACGTAGGAATTTGCCTTAGAAGAAAAATAATGAAGTCTTGATAAATGTATAGAACATGTTGTACTTGTATGTTGGTTGTAATGTTCTTATTTAAAAGGAAATAATAAATATGAAACTTTATAGTAAATGTCATGAGCTTTGATGAAAACCCAATCATGCCCCGATCACCATTTCCGCTGCGGGTCGGGGTGTGACAGGATTTGTTCACGAAACCCGTTAGCAACGCGCGTTTTCAAGTGCTGGTGGATCTTCTCAAAATGATTCGGTTTTCTAACTAGGCATCCTCTGTTCTTTTCGTTTTGATTATTGTCTTTCATTTAATTTCCTTTGCTTCGTAAATTTGTTCATTTATATGCACAAATTTAGGGGGAGAAATCTAAAAAAACAGCTTTTGCAATGATTGGGAAATGAAATACTTTTTCGTGATAAAATGTCTGTCTAACACAACCAGATAGTGTTAGCCAAATGATATAACCATAACGAGCTATGTACTCAGTGGTCACTTACTATAGGCGTATGATTTCATGGTCTTAAATCCTGTGTTGATAGATAGCCAACGTCTGAGGTTTCGGGTCTTTATGCTGTTGAGTCATCCGGGGATATCTTGGCTGCCCTTCTATTGCATCCAGATTATATGTAGACCTAGGCTCAGTCAGGATATCTTTTTAAAAGAGCCAAAATAGAAGGGCCAAAACCTAAGAGAACGGAAGTCTCTTCATGAGAAAATTCCATAAGTTCATACGTACCACATAAGGTATTTGCCTAACTCTTTTCAGACACTATTGGTCTCTCTGTTGTACGAAAGTACTGACCTGTTCACCAACAGCCTGACGTTGTAAAATATAAAGGATGACCGCAGTATACTCACCTGCTACGATGAATTGTTGTGCTTACCTTGATCGCGGGGGTATGTCATGGTATGGGACACACGGGTATCATAGTATCATACTACCTTAAACGTATCATAAAGCTTGAACTGGAAGGGTTGAGTTTTAGATTTAGATGGACAAGTATATTGACAATCGCTTAGACTAGTTTGACCCTGCTCATACTGAAAAACGTTCCTTGACCTTTGAAACAATTTGATCCCTTAGCAAGGCTGTATTAATGTTTATGTGTGTGCTAAAATGTCTTCTCTTTGTAGATTGGTAAAAGGTGGTTGGATGCTTGGTTAGTCAACTTGATGATTTTTTGTTAGATGGTTTCTGTTAAGGGATATTGGACTGGCCTACTGAGTTTCAAATTTGGGCCAATCTAATAGAATTTCTGAAAGTCTTAAAAATTGAAAATTTAGAATTCACATATTACTGTTCCGGATTGGGCTTTTACATAAATTTCCGGACAAGCCCACTTGGATTATTGTTCCGGATTAGGCTTATAAGCATTTCCGGACAGGCCCACTTAGACTTTACTGTTCCGAATTGGGCCTGACAAAAGCCCAATCTGGATTCTTCGGAAAGTGAAGCCCAAGCCCATTCCGGAAAGTATTTAAGTGATTCAGAATTATTATTCCGGATTATTCACAAATTTCCGAAATCCCACTGTTCATCTCGGACCTCATCCGGATTAGGTAAATTTGCTTAAAAACATAAAATCCGGATGATAATCTTCATGTTTTAAGCATTCCGGATAGCATCTCGGATTGATCTTCAAAGAAACATGCATTTCGGATCCCATTCCGGATGGATATTCATCCGAATTGATGAACTTGGATTTCATCTTGGATACTGTTGGCTAATCCGGATTATTGTTTTATCCGAAATATGAGTGACCTCTTGCTAATCCGGAATGATGTAAAGGTTCATCCGGATTAGTGTTGACCTGTTAGTAAATCCGGATTCTGGGTTTTGAACCTTTGAACTCTTTTGAACTTTTTCAAATGCTTGAACCTATCAAACTGATTTGAACTTTTCAATAATTGAACCTTCGAAATCTGTTTGAACCATCCAGTTAGTGTTGACATGCATTCTGATAAACTCCGTTAACTTCTGTTAGTTGTGATTTAACCTGGTTACTGTTTTGACAGAAATGGTTGAAGAAGCCTTTGATACAGTTATGTTGGTAGAGGAGCAGTTCCACAATCAGGCTGGATATCTTTCGGATCCACCCACTAAGTTTTATCAGGAGTTCCAGTCGATGATCACGGGTTTGAACGCGTGCAAGATTGCCTATGCACTCCGGGCCAATCCAGTCATATACAGAGATCTAGTGCATTCATTCTGGAAGAGAGCTCGATTTCATCATAGAGGCGCGGATGGGAGACCATATATCAATTCTCAGATACAAGGGAAGGAGATATTAGTCAATGAAGCTTGCGTTGGAGAGGTTCTGCAGATTGCTGATACTACTAGCGACCCGACGGTTGTAACATCCGTCAAAAACGGATTTACCAAACCCGCTCCGTTTATCAACCGAACAGTCAGTCAATTTTTTTGTTGCGAATTAAATGCCCAAAATAATTTTAAACGATCCGTAATCAATTATTATGCGGGGATATATATTTAGTTTTTGAAAAACTGATAAAAATAACAAAATAAAAATGTTTTAATCATGCCGGGTTTCGAACTCGGGTCTATACCGGTTCAACCAAACGCTTAACTCACACACCGTAAACCACTCCGCCACTTTGATTTTCTGTTAAGTGAATGGATTTATTAAATCAAATAATGATGTGCGGAATTCAAACTCGGTCAACTTGCGCCCAAACAGCAGTCGTCGGAAATCCCGACGACTTCGCCCATAAAACACGCTTTCGCTCAATTTAATCAATCAATTAACTCTAGCGACAGCTATAGCCAACGTCTGAAACCGCGTCATCAGCCAAATCGCCGGAAGAACGGTTGACTTCGAATTAAGACCGAATTCAGACCCCATTCATCTCAATGCTACCCTATAAATACACCCACAACTCGCCAGAAGTCTTTCACACTCAAATCGCACCCTTTCTCGGCGACAAAACACTCGCCGGAAATACTTGATACTTCGCCGGAAAACCGTATCAGTAATCTCTGAGCTTACTGAACCCCCTAAACCTTCACCGAAGTCACCCACAACCTTTGTAACCTTTCGGAAGACTCTCTGCCGCAAGAGACTTGTCGCCGGAAAAAGGATTCTGTCGCCGGAGTTCTGCCGGAAAACAGAGTAAAACCAGTCGGTACATCTCACGCTTAATTCATTCCCTTTTTACTTTTATCTCATTTGTATTTGATCATTAAACGCTAAAGGAACATGAATCAATATTCGAATCCGTCAGTCGTCACTTCCGGTGAAAACCAGTGAAGAAGACGACGTTACGGTAATGGTTAAGTATAATTAAAATCCAGATAATTACCGGGTTAGACACACAGTCCAGCGGTGGACTGTGTGCACTTTTAAAGCTAAGGTCACGAGTTCGAGTATTGTCCCTCACACGCCGCCTTGATAAAAATCTTTTTTTCGCAGAACTGAACCGGAGTGTTTTCGGTACATGTTAAGTTTATTGATAACTGACTTAATAATCAAGTGCGACACACAGTCCAGCGGTGGAGTGTGTGTCCGCTAACCCACAGGTCCCGGGTTCGAGACCTGTGGAGCACACCGGTTCTGAGATTTAATTCGTTTTTAATAATAAAGGATTTCTGTTAATTCTAATTAATATATATATATAATTAAAATCGGATATATAACGGGTTAGACACGTAGCTCAGTTGGTAGAGCTGCGTGCACGCGTACGGGAGGTCTCGGGTTCGAGCCTCACCCGGCGCACAACAATATGCCTATAAACCGGTCAACGATAGTCAAAGTCAACGGTCAAAAGTCAACTGTAGCAAAAATAAAATATTTTTTTTTATTATTTTTATTTAATTATTTTAATTAAAAATACTTAAAAATAACATTTTTAAGGTTAGACAATAGCCTCAAACTCACAAAAATACACCCAACAATCCTACTAAAATAGATTAATAAAACCCGTTTACTTACCAAACCCTAATGCGATTTATCTAGGTTTAATCTCACTTGTGGTTAAAACCACTTCGCGTGCAATCAACGTCATCAACCGAACGCACCCAATGTGAGTGAATTCTTACAAACTCCCCTTTTTTTCATGTTTTGGGGTGTATCATGTGTCGCTTAAACTAATTCTCTTATGCAAATTCGTGCTATACCATTATATGAACTAAATTAGAATGTAACTATTGTTTGGTTGTGATGTATTTCATATTGTCAAAGTTGTATACAAATTATTTAGGCCCATCAGTTCGTAAGAACAACGCGTGCCTCAAAACTCATTTATTAGGCCCATCAGTTCCTCGTGTGAGACGAGAACAACGCGTGCCTCAAAACTCATTTATTAGGCCCATCAGTTCCTCGTGTGAGACGAGAACAACGCGTGCCTCAAAACTCATACATTAGGCCCATCAGTTCGTAAGAACAACGCGTGCCTCAAAACTCATTTATTAGGCCCATCAGTTCCTCGTGTGAGACGAGAACAACGCGTGCCTCAAAACTATCATTTGGTGTTTGTATGTTCAATATTCAATATTATGTGTTGTGTGAATAAATTTACATCTACATTTACTCATATGAGGTATGCACATTATTTATAATCAATTGGATAAACTCGTTCAAATGTTTTTCCATAGGATTCACTCGCCAACATTATGTTGATCCAAAAACCTTTTTACACATGATACAGGTGGACAGGTTGAAGCAAGGAAAACATAGGATATGCCTTAGAAGAGAAACAAGAAGCTTAGACTGATAGTTTGAACATGTTGTATCATTTATTGTAAATTTCCATTAAATTGTATTAATAAATATGAAACATATAATAAATGTCATGAGCTTTGATGATAACCCAATTATGCCCCGATCACCTTTTCCGCTGCGGGTCGGGGTGTGACAACGGTTTAGGCGAAAGAAAAGGTGGTGCCGATACTCGTGGAGATGGTTATGAAGGATCGTATCCGCCGTTACTTAAGAAGATGTTTCCTACATACTGGAGATTATTAGTACATATGTTTATGCAGTGCGTTTCAGAAAACAAAGGAGGTCTCGATCGGCCGAACCAAACCCAGACCTCTGCTTCTGTATCTCTCGTTCTGGACTGGAAGTATAACTATTTTGGTTATATCTTCGAAAACATGAAGAAAATTTTGGAGCAGTCCAAGAAGAGAATGTTTTTATTGTATCCACGTTTCGTACAGTTGATTTTCGATGCTCGATATCCTGATCTGGCAAAAGATGCTTTAGATACGAATCTGTTAAATATGAAGCCGATGGGACCAACCATTTTCAGCACAATGAAGAAGAATCGCTCGGCGTCAAAAACTGTATTTGTTGGTCGCTTTGCACTGAAGAAATTTGGAAAATTTGCTGAGGTTATTGGCCAGGACGTCCCAGCCCCTCCACCGGTAAATGCCATTGTCGTAGAAGAACATGACGTGCCTGTCAAAGAGAAAGAGATCGAGGTAGAAGATCTGGTTACAGATGAAGATACCAACGTAGAATAAGCTTTTCTAGATGATCTTACAGAGTTCAATGCCAATTTAACTCCAATTTTTCCAGAACTATCCTCGGAGAACTTGGAAGCCTTAATTGCTCATTTAAAGGAAGTCCAAGAAAAACAGGGTGATCCTCCACTGGTAATTCCATCTGTTGCTGCTCCGATTGGTATGGTTGAAGATGATGACGAAGATGAAGAGGACGAAGTTCCATTGATCAAGAGGAGGCAAACTGAGCTGAGTGTTTAGCCAAGTCAATCTGAAGCTCGTGTTGTTAGTGTTGCTGAAGAGTCTGCTTTGGTGATGTATACTGCTGTTTCATCTTCAGTCGCTGCATCTGTCACAGACACTCCAATAGTTGATACTCCAATTTTATTTGAACCGACAACCATTCATGTTGCTATGCATTCTATAGTTGTTTCGATTCCGCAGACTCAGTATTACAAATGATGGATTTTGGGGGAAGTTCGATGGGTGCTGAAGGGTCTGAGGCAAGTGGAAGTGGTATAGGTCGTGGTGATGATGATTCTGCGGAATATTTGCGAAGGTCGGAAGAGCGTGCGTTTGAATTTGGTGAGTTGGATAGTGATGATGAGGATATGGAAGTTGATGTTGTAGATCTGAAGAAGAGAGTGGTCGTTTTAGAGCATGAGGTTATATTGAAGGATGCTCAAATCGCCTCGTTGCAAACACGATTGGATGTTAGAGACCAAACAATAGATCAACTGCAGGGAGATGTTACTATGCTAATGACCATGGTGTTTGATTTGAAAGCCAAATTGGAAAACAAGTTTGGGAGGGAATTTTCTGACCCTACGAACGATCCGATGAATATAGAGCACAGACACCGAGCTGCTCAACAACGAGCGGCAGAGGAAAGTGAGGCAGAAATGTTAGCGGTGGAACAGTTGGCTTCTGAACGCCAAGCTGGATTGGATGATTATCTGGGCGATCCACGAAAGAAATATACTGCAAGCCAGAAGCGTTCAACGACTCAAAAGAAGAAGCAGGTGATATTGATGAAGAATGTTGATGTTAATCCTCTTGATGAAAACTTCCAGTTGAAAGATCCGACAAACCAATCTGAACGATATGTGATGGAGCTTGGTTCTAGCTACTACAACAAGGTCGGGAATAAATCGAAGGTGTTGAGCTGGATGTATGATCACGTCCAGAAAATGTGGATCATTGTTCGCCAGGATGGGACTCGAGAGTATTATTCTAAGGAATCTCAGTTTGAGACATGGACGAAAGTAACTCTTACTGATTTATTGCGAGCTCCGTATTCTGATGATGATACAACTGAGCGTGGCCCAGGCTGGAGATTCTTCAAGAAACTGGAACATGAGGTGAAAAACGGGTTCAAGACGATGAAGACCGCTGAACCATACTTGCGAGCCGCAAAGGGAGTCGTGATGCGCGAACAGGGAGAAGGTTCAAGTCAGTGATGTGGCCGCCAACGGATAAGGAATTGGTTATACCCATTACTCCAACCTTTCCACGAGGGATTCTAAAGAACTTTAACTTCTGGTTGTATGATCTCAAGGTTGGTAGCGTCACGACTGTAACAAAGGAAAAAACGTTTAGGGTGAATGACGTGGTTGACTTAGTAAGCTTCACGATGAAGACCTGCAGGTTCTTGCTTCTCATCCGATCCGAACTGTAGAGTTATATGAAGTGTGTGCAAAGGATTGGATAGCCGCCGTGGCAGGGTATTATTGCTGGAAGGCTAGGAGTGGATGCGCAATTGAAAACTAAAAGGCCTAATGTTGTAAACCTATGGGGAGATTTTTGGGCTTATATTAATAAAGGTTTACACGTTAGAGCTACATATGGGCTTTAAAGGGGTTTTTGGGTTTCCTAGTGCCTTGTGGGCCTGGGGTTGTAAATGATGGGCTTAGTGAGTAGTATAAATACATGTCTTAGGTCAAGGTTGAAGGGTTAGAGAGTTGTATTTGCAAAAATTGTATCAGACACTTTTCTAGTGTATGCAAGTTGTTCTTAATTTAAGAGATTGTTCTTCTTCCTAATCATTATTTACGCTACTGATTAAGTTTGTGATACTTGTTAGATCCGTTATCGGGACTTACAGTGATTGAGTACCTTCACCTCCTTTAGCATGAAGTTGTTTATTATTATTATTTAATATTTTTATTATAATACCCTCAAGCTATTTTTAGAGATAATTAATAGGTATTTTGAGTAGCTATGTTATTTTAGAATTATAATGTTACGACACATGAAGATAACTATTATTCTTAAAAGTTAATAAATATATTAGGAATTTATTGTCAATACAAATATTTAACGTTAATTATTTTATAAAAAGAGAGTAGAAAATGTAATGTAGCATTATTTAGTCTTTTATTAATATTTAGATTACAAGAACCGTGTAATTCGCGTATATCTAAGTAACTTATATATATGTTGAAACGATATTATTAATTTTAATATTAGGGTAAAATGCCCGGATGGTCCCTGTGGTTTTGTAAAATAACACTTATAGTCCTCAACTTTTGGAATTACACCGGTGGTCCATGTAGTTTGACATTTTGTTACTCGGATAGTACCTAAGTGGATGGGGGTTAGTTTTCTCCGTTAAGTCCATATGAAATTACTTATTTACCCCTCCTTAAAAAAATAAAAAAACCAATATAGATTATTAAAAGTGTGGGCCCCACCTTATTCACTCATCCCTTATAAATAACCGACCACTATCACCGTAGCCACCCACCTCCACCATAGCTACCCGCCTCTACCTTGAATCCACCACCTCCAACCTGAACCCAACACCTTTAACTAAACCCACCACCGCCTTCACTTGACCACCAGAACCACCTCGTTCTTCTCTGTCATCTCCCTCGTCTTTGTAACATCCGTCAAAAAACGGATTTACCAGACCCGCTCCGCTTATCAACCGAACAGTCAGTTAAAATTTTAGTTGCGAATTAAATGCCCAAAATAATTTTAAACGATCCGTAATCAAATATTATGCGGGGATATGTATTTAGTTTTTGAAAATCTGTCAAAAATATCAAAATAAAAATGTTTTTTTTGCCGGGTTTCGAACTCGGGTCTGTACCGGGTCAAACCAAAGACTTATCTCTCAGCCAACAACCGCTCCGCCACTTTGTTTTCTGGTGAATAAAGGAATCACTTAATTCAAATATTGAAGTTCCGAAATCAATTTCTGTATTTTGCGCCCAAAATAACAGTCGTCGGAAATCCGACGATTTCGCCGTTTATTTACGTTATCGCTCAATATAACCGAAGTCTTAACTATTACGACGGTTATAACCGACGTCTGAACCGCGACATCAGCCATAACCGCCGGAGTACGGTTGACTCCGAATTAAGACCGAATTCAGACCCCATTCAATCCCAATACTACCCTATAAATACAACCTCAACTCGCCAGAAGTCTTTCACACTCAAATCGCACCCTTTCTCGGCGAAAAATCACTCGCCGGAAGTATTTGATACATCGCCGGAAAACCGTATCATCAACCTTCGAGCTTACTGAACCCCCTAAACTTTCACCGAAGTCACCCACAACCTTTGCAAGCCTTCGGAAGACTCTCTGCTACAAGTTACTTGTCGCCGGAAAAAGTTTTCTTTCGCCGGAGTTCTGCCGGAAAACAGAGTAAAACCAGTCGGTACTTTTTACTCCTAATTCCTTTCCTTTTTACTTTTATCTCGTCTGTAATTGACCGTTAAACGCTAAAAGAGCATGAATTAACTTTTCGAACCAGTCCGTCGTCACTTCCGGTTAAAACCGGTGAAGAAGACGAAGTTCAGTAATGGTTAAGTATAATTTAAATCAAGATAATTACCGGGTTAGACACACAGTCCAGCGGTGGACTGTGTGCACTTTTAAAGCTAAGGTCACGAGTTCGAGTATTGTCCCTCACACGCCGCTTTGATAAAAATCCTTTTTTTTTCGCAAAACTGAACCGGAGTGTTTTCGGTATATGTTAAGTATATTGATATCTGAGTTTATAATCAAGTGTGACACACAGTCCAGCGGTGGAGTGTGTGTCCGCTAACCCACAGGTCCCGGGTTCGAGACCTGTGGAGCGCACCGATTCTGGAGATTTAATTCATTTTTAATAATAAAGGATTTCTGTTAAATCTAATTAATATATATATATAATTAAAATCGGATATATAACGGGTTAGACACGTAGCTCAGTTGGTAGAGCTGCGTGCACGCGTACGGGAGGTCTCGGGTTCGAGCCTCACCGAGCGCACAACAATATGCCTATAAACCGGTCAACCATAGTCAAAGTCAACGGTCAATGCGTACTGTAGCAAAAATAAAAATATTTTTTATTATTTTTATTTAATTATTTTAATTAAAAATCAATTATAAATACTTAAAAATAACATTTTTAAGGTTAGAAAATAGCCTCAAACTCACAAAAATACACCCAACAATCCTACTAAAATAGATTAATAAAACCCGTTTACTTACCAAACCGTAATGCGATTTATCTAGGTTTAATCTCACTTGTGGTTAAAACCACTTCGCGTGCAATCAACCTCATCAACCGAACGCACCCAATGTGAGTGAATTCTTACAAACTCCCCTTTTTATTCATGTTTTGGGGTGTATCATGTGTCGCTTAAATTAATTCTCTTATGCAAATTCGTGCCATACCATTATATGAACTAAATTAGAATGTAACTATTGTTTGGTTGTGATGTATTACACATTGTCAAAGTTGTATGCAAATTATTCAGGCCCATCAGTTCCTCGTGGGAGACGAGAACAACGCGTGCCTCAAAACTCATTCATTAAGGCCCATCAGTTCGTAAGAACAACGCGTGCCTCAAAACTCATACATTAGGCCCATCAGTTCCTCGTGGGAGACGAGAACAACGCGTGCCTCAAAACTCATACATTAGGCCCATCAGTTCCTCGTGGGAGACGAGAACAACGCGTGCCTCAAAACTCATTCATTAAGGCCCATCAGTTCGTAAGAACAACGCGTGCCTCAAAAACTCATTCATTAGGCCCATCAGTTCCTCGTGGGAGACGAGTCGAACATCGCGTGCCTCAAAACAATCATTTGGTGTATGTGAGTTTAATATTCAATATTATGTGTTGTGTGAATAAATTTACATCTACATTTACTCATATGTGGTATGCACAGTATTTATAATCAATTGGATAAACTTGTTCAAATGTTTTTCCATAGGATTCACTCGCCAACATTATGTTGATCCAAAACCTTTTTACACATGATACAGGTGAACAGGTTGAAGCAAGGAAAACATAGGATATGCCTTAGAAGAGAACCAAGAAGCTTAGACAGATAGTTAGAATATGGTGTATCATTTATTTCCATTAAATTGTATTAATGAATATGAAACATATAATAAATGTCATGAGCTTTGATGATAACCCAATCATGCCCCGATCACCTTATCCGCTGCGGGTCGGGGTGTGACAGATTGGTATCAGAGCCATGACTATAGGGATATAGGATAGGTTATTAGACCCTTGAAACCTATACTATAGTCTGCCTAAATTTTAACTTGATTAGGTGGTTACATACAAACTTGTGATATTTATTTGTTTCATATTTGTTTACATTTCAGTCAAACATACATGCTCATATACATATTCATTATACATATATACATATTCATTATACATATATCGATGTTCATGTATTCAATTTATTTTCATACTCTCAATATCCAAAGATTTTGTGCAATTTTCAATTCTCATCAAAGTAAGTTCTGCGACGGGCATGTAGTAACTGGAAGGGTACAAGTACCGGTAGTCGGAACGTCCTGTCTAGGTTGGCATTCGTATAAATCCAAAATAACGGACCAGTTTGCCTACCTGGGGACTAACGATGAGAGTACGACGGACCTATTAGGCCAAAGCATGCCACACCAAACGTCGTTCGAACTAACCTCACTTTGAGATGTCACCGTGTCTACACCTGGACACATTCCGAATATCACACGTTGTATACATATTTCTCGATTTTCTCCGGGTTTTGTGTACGCAACCAGGCAGAAACCGTGCGAACCATATGAAAAACCGGTATTCATGGGGGCCCACATGATTACACAGGTAAAGTATGGCGGCATGACGGGCCTAACAGCGAGCAAAGCCCAAGACATCCTATGGATGTAGTAGATTTATTTTTCTATATTTATTTTATGAACGTTCAATCCCAAACACGACCCACGATCCCAAAGGCATCCAACTCATACTTTTGACATGTATTCCTTGTAGATGTCTTCTAACCTCGCCCGTAGGAAGATGAGAGCAGAAAAAGCCCGTGAACGCATGGCTACCCAAATCGCTCAGCAAATGGCGACCGTAATACCCAACATCGTAGTTCAAGTTCAACAAGCCCTTACCGCTAATTCCGTTAACCCAACCCAACAAGAGGATCAAAACACTATCAACCTTTCAGTCACTAAATGCACCTACAAACATTTCAAATCCTGCGATCCTCCAAAATACGAAGGAACTGAAGGTGTCACCGCTCTTCTCCATTGGTTCGAAGAAATGGAGAACACTTTTCTAAATTGCGATTGCCCCGATGATCGCAAAGTGCGTTATGCTACCGGTCGTTTACTTGGAACAGCACTCACATGGTGGAATACAGAAAAGACCAAACGAGGTGTTGAAGAAACTATGACCTTGACTTGGGAAGAGTTGAAGGGAATCATGACAAGACGGTTTTGCCCAAGAAGTGAAATCAAGAAATTGGAGGATGAGTTCCATGCTTTGAAACAAAAGGAAGGCGACCACACCACATACAACAAGAGATTCCTTGAGCTAAATCAAATGGTTCCCAATTTGTTCACTCCCCTCTACCGTTTGATCGAGCACTACATTCGTGGTCTTCCATCAAAGATTCAAGACCCTGTAATAAGCACCTCGCCTGCAACTTTGGAAGCAGCAATGGAACTAGCAACCGCGCTCACCGAGAACCGAATCCGGAACAAAGATTTCAAAGAGGAGAAGAAGAAGGATAAAGCATCAACGGAAACCTCAAACCCCACCCGAACCGAATCCTCTACACCACCTACATCTAAGAGAAAGCGTGATGGGCAAGTCTTCGCCGTCACCCAACGCAAACAACCAGCTTCACAAGTTGTACCTCCTCAAACTATCCCAAACGCTCAAGTAGCACCCAACTCAACTTACCCAAATAAGAAACCTTACATTGGACCTCACCCTCAATGCAACACCTGTTTCTATCACCATCCAACTACTTCACCCTGTCGACTATGTGCGAATTGTGGACGCTACGGTCATTTGAGCAAAGTTTGCCGCACCGCTCAAAACCAAACCTCAACCCCTACTCAACCCATGACCCAAACATATCAACAACCTCAATACCCCATGAACCCATATGTTCGAGCTTGTTTCAATTGCGGCGACCCTACCCATTTTAGAAACACGTGTCCTCGTTTGGTTAATATCATAAACGCCCAAGCTCAAGCAAACCCAGTTAACCAAGCAAACCAAGCAAACCCAGCTCCACCACCAGCAAGAGGAAGAGTTTATAACATCAACGCCAATCCTGTTGAAGATGTTAACGGTCCAAACCAACCACTTAACTAGCCTTCTCTCACCAAGAATCAAGATTCAACTCTAATCACTTAGTTTTTATGTTTTTCTTTATGTTATCTCAATTTTCACGTATCTCAATTGGAATTTTATCCAAGAATTTTAATGCAAATTACTAGTTCAGTTGGTTTTATACTCATTGATTTAATATTCATATCATCATAATTCACGACATATCTCAGAAGTTGAGTTGTGTCTCACATGCAATACATTTCATTTCACTTTACATTTCAATACATGCAATACGCTCGGCTCCGTTTGATTGAGCCTTGAGCACACAGTTCAATTTACATTTCAATACATGCAATACGCTCGGCTCCGTTTGATTGAGCCTTGAGCACACAGATCAATTTACATTTCCAGTTCATGCAATACGTTCGGCTCCGTTTGATTGAGCCTTGAACGCACATACATTTTCATTATCAGTATCTTGTGGTTGTGGTGTTTGTTGTAGAGTCGCATAGAACTAATCATAACTGGCGGATGAAGTCAATGAAAATTTGACAAGAATATGGTGGATACGCCGCTGGTACTTCCTATATATAAGTATTCTTGTCAAATGATCGGAGGCATTATCAGGCAGTTATGAGAGGTTCCATGCATAGGCTGTTTGTTGTGATTAAGTTATTCATTTTCAATACATGCAATAAGCTCGGCTCCGTTTGATTGAGCCTTGAACACACAGACAATTCCATTCTCAATACATGCAATAAGCTCGGCTCCGTTTGATTGAGCCTTGAGCACACAGACAATTTCATTCTCAATACATACAATACGATCGGCTCCGTTTGATTGAGCCTTGATCGCACAGATATATATCATTTCAGTATTTTTATGTTTGTTGTATTGGTTGTAGAGTTATAGGACTAATCATAATTCACTGATAAAACCAATGAAAATTTGACAAGAATATGGTGGATACGCCGCTGGTACTTCCTATATATAAGTATTCTTGTCAAAGGATCAGAGGCGTTATCAGGCAGTTATGAGAAGTTCCATGTAGGATTTACTATTGCCTTGGTTGAAATTGTGTTACATTTATATCATCTCACTATTTAAAGAAATTGGATTGTGGTCCATTTCTATATAGACTAACCTCTCCATCATAACAAACGAGAGAGGAACCATCACCATTCAAACATATATGCTATCAGAATGTGGATACAATTGTTAGTTGTTGTGTTTATTTGTGTAGATTGTAGAATTTCTGCCTTAGGATATAACCCTAAGCATATTCAAACTTTTATGCGTGATATCATTTTAGCGAATCATTCCTGCTTAACAATACTTATACAGTAGGCAACAAAAAGCGATTCCTGTATTAGGATACTTAACCTTTACAAGGAACGTTACCGCCTCAAACAAAAACTTAAACCCTTATTTCTTCTAAGTATGTAACTGTCAAAACTAAATACCATCATTCTTTTAGTCAATTATATCCCTGTTTAAATTTCGGGACGAAATTTCTAAAAGCAGGGGATACTGTAACATCCGTCAAAAAACGGATTTACCAGACCCGCTCCGCTTATCAACCGAACAGTCAGTTAAAATTTTAGTTGCGAATTAAATGCCCAAAATAATTTTAAACGATCCGTAATCAAATATTATGCGGGGATATGTATTTAGTTTTTGAAAATCTGTCAAAAATATCAAAATAAAAATGTTTTACTTTTGCCGGGTTTCGAACTCGGGTCTGTACCGGGTCAAACCAAAGACTTATCTCTCAGCCAACAACCGCTCCGCCACTTTGTTTTCTGGTGAATAAAGGAATCACTTAATTCAAATATTGAAGTTCCGAAATCAATTTCTGTATTTTGCGCCCAAAATAACAGTCGTCGGAAATCCCGACGATTTCGCCGTTTATTTACGTTATCGCTCAATATAACCGAAGTCTTAACTATTACGACGGTTATAACCGACGTCTGAACCGCGACATCAGCCATAACCGCCGGAGTACGGTTGACTCCGAATTAAGACCGAATTCAGACCCCATTCAATCCCAATACTACCCTATAAATACAACCTCAACTCGCCAGAAGTCTTTCACACTCAAATCGCACCCTTTCTCGGCGAAAAATCACTCGCCGGAAGTATTTGATACATCGCCGGAAAACCGTATCATCAACCTTCGAGCTTACTGAACCCCCTAAACTTTCACCGAAGTCACCCACAACCTTTGCAAGCCTTCGGAAGACTCTCTGCTACAAGTTACTTGTCGCCGGAAAAAGTTTTCTTTCGCCGGAGTTCTGCCGGAAAACAGAGTAAAACCAGTCGGTACTTTTTACTCCTAATTCCTTTCCTTTTTACTTTTATCTCGTCTGTAATTGACCGTTAAACGCTAAAAGAGCATGAATTAACTTTTCGAACCAGTCCGTCGTCACTTCCGGTTAAAACCGGTGAAGAAGACGAAGTTCAGTAATGGTTAAGTATAATTTAAATCAAGATAATTACCGGGTTAGACACACAGTCCAGCGGTGGACTGTGTGCACTTTTAAAGCTAAGGTCACGAGTTCGAGTATTGTCCCTCACACGCCGCTTTGATAAAAATCCTTTTTTTTTCGCAAAACTGAACCGGAGTGTTTTCGGTATATGTTAAGTATATTGATATCTGAGTTTATAATCAAGTGTGACACACAGTCCAGCGGTGGAGTGTGTGTCCGCTAACCCACAGGTCCCGGGTTCGAGACCTGTGGAGCGCACCGATTCTGGAGATTTAATTCATTTTTAATAATAAAGGATTTCTGTTAAATCTAATTAATATATATATATAATTAAAATCGGATATATAACGGGTTAGACACGTAGCTCAGTTGGTAGAGCTGCGTGCACGCGTACGGGAGGTCTCGGGTTCGAGCCTCACCGAGCGCACAACAATATGCCTATAAACCGGTCAACCATAGTCAAAGTCAACGGTCAATGCGTACTGTAGCAAAAATAAAAATATTTTTTATTATTTTTATTTAATTATTTTAATTAAAAATCAATTATAAATACTTAAAAATAACATTTTTAAGGTTAGAAAATAGCCTCAAACTCACAAAAATACACCCAACAATCCTACTAAAATAGATTAATAAAACCCGTTTACTTACCAAACCGTAATGCGATTTATCTAGGTTTAATCTCACTTGTGGTTAAAACCACTTCGCGTGCAATCAACCTCATCAACCGAACGCACCCAATGTGAGTGAATTCTTACAAACTCCCCTTTTTATTCATGTTTTGGGGTGTATCATGTGTCGCTTAAATTAATTCTCTTATGCAAATTCGTGCCATACCATTATATGAACTAAATTAGAATGTAACTATTGTTTGGTTGTGATGTATTACACATTGTCAAAGTTGTATGCAAATTATTCAGGCCCATCAGTTCCTCGTGGGAGACGAGAACAACGCGTGCCTCAAAACTCATTCATTAAGGCCCATCAGTTCGTAAGAACAACGCGTGCCTCAAAACTCATACATTAGGCCCATCAGTTCCTCGTGGGAGACGAGAACAACGCGTGCCTCAAAACTCATACATTAGGCCCATCAGTTCCTCGTGGGAGACGAGAACAACGCGTGCCTCAAAACTCATTCATTAAGGCCCATCAGTTCGTAAGAACAACGCGTGCCTCAAAAACTCATTCATTAGGCCCATCAGTTCCTCGTGGGAGACGAGTCGAACATCGCGTGCCTCAAAACAATCATTTGGTGTATGTGAGTTTAATATTCAATATTATGTGTTGTGTGAATAAATTTACATCTACATTTACTCATATGTGGTATGCACAGTATTTATAATCAATTGGATAAACTTGTTCAAATGTTTTTCCATAGGATTTACTCGCCAACATTATGTTGATCCAAAACCTTTTTACACATGATACAGGTGAACAGGTTGAAGCAAGGAAAACATAGGATATGCCTTAGAAGAGAACCAAGAAGCTTAGACAGATAGTTAGAATATGGTGTATCATTTATTTCCATTAAATTGTATTAATGAATATGAAACATATAATAAATGTCATGAGCTTTGATGATAACCCAATCATGCCCCGATCACCTTATCCGCTGCGGGTCGGGGTGTGACAGATTGGTATCAGAGCCATGACTATAGGGATATAGGATAGGTTATTAGACCCTTGAAACCTATACTATAGTCTGCCTAAATTTTAACTTGATTAGGTGGTTACATACAAACTTGTGATATTTATTTGTTTCATATTTGTTTACATTTCAGTCAAACATACATGCTCATATACATATTCATTATACATATATACATATTCATTATACATATATCGATGTTCATGTATTCAATTTATTTTCATACTCTCAATATCCAAAGATTTTGTGCAATTTTCAATTCTCATCAAAGTAAGTTCTGCGACGGGCATGTAGTAACTGGAAGGGTACAAGTACCGGTAGTCGGAACGTCCTGTCTAGGTTGGCATTCGTATAAATCCAAAATAACGGACCAGTTTGCCTACCTGGGGACTAACGATGAGAGTACGACGGACCTATTAGGCCAAAGCATGCCACACCAAACGTCGTTCGAACTAACCTCACTTTGAGATGTCACCGTGTCTACACCTGGACACATTCCGAATATCACACGTTGTATACATATTTCTCGATTTTCTCCGGGTTTTGTGTACGCAACCAGGCAGAAACCGTGCGAACCATATGAAAAACCGGTATTCATGGGGGCCCACATGATTACACAGGTAAAGTATGGCGGCATGACGGGCCTAACAGCGAGCAAAGCCCAAGACATCCTATGGATGTAGTAGATTTATTTTTCTATATTTATTTTATGAACGTTCAATCCCAAACACGACCCACGATCCCAAAGGCATCCAACTCATACTTTTGACATGTATTCCTTGTAGATGTCTTCTAACCTCGCCCGTAGGAAGATGAGAGCAGAAAAAGCCCGTGAACGCATGGCTACCCAAATCGCTCAGCAAATGGCGACCGTAATACCCAACATCGTAGTTCAAGTTCAACAAGCCCTTACCGCTAATTCCGTTAACCCAACCCAACAAGAGGATCAAAACACTATCAACCTTTCAGTCACTAAATGCACCTACAAACATTTCAAATCCTGCGATCCTCCAAAATACGAAGGAACTGAAGGTGTCACCGCTCTTCTCCATTGGTTCGAAGAAATGGAGAACACTTTTCTAAATTGCGATTGCCCCGATGATCGCAAAGTGCGTTATGCTACCGGTCGTTTACTTGGAACAGCACTCACATGGTGGAATACAGAAAAGACCAAACGAGGTGTTGAAGAAACTATGACCTTGACTTGGGAAGAGTTGAAGGGAATCATGACAAGACGGTTTTGCCCAAGAAGTGAAATCAAGAAATTGGAGGATGAGTTCCATGCTTTGAAACAAAAGGAAGGCGACCACACCACATACAACAAGAGATTCCTTGAGCTAAATCAAATGGTTCCCAATTTGTTCACTCCCCTCTACCGTTTGATCGAGCACTACATTCGTGGTCTTCCATCAAAGATTCAAGACCCTGTAATAAGCACCTCGCCTGCAACTTTGGAAGCAGCAATGGAACTAGCAACCGCGCTCACCGAGAACCGAATCCGGAACAAAGATTTCAAAGAGGAGAAGAAGAAGGATAAAGCATCAACGGAAACCTCAAACCCCACCCGAACCGAATCCTCTACACCACCTACATCTAAGAGAAAGCGTGATGGGCAAGTCTTCGCCGTCACCCAACGCAAACAACCAGCTTCACAAGTTGTACCTCCTCAAACTATCCCAAACGCTCAAGTAGCACCCAACTCAACTTACCCAAATAAGAAACCTTACATTGGACCTCACCCTCAATGCAACACCTGTTTCTATCACCATCCAACTACTTCACCCTGTCGACTATGTGCGAATTGTGGACGCTACGGTCATTTGAGCAAAGTTTGCCGCACCGCTCAAAACCAAACCTCAACCCCTACTCAACCCATGACCCAAACATATCAACAACCTCAATACCCCATGAACCCATATGTTCGAGCTTGTTTCAATTGCGGCGACCCTACCCATTTTAGAAACACGTGTCCTCGTTTGGTTAATATCATAAACGCCCAAGCTCAAGCAAACCCAGTTAACCAAGCAAACCAAGCAAACCCAGCTCCACCACCAGCAAGAGGAAGAGTTTATAACATCAACGCCAATCCTGTTGAAGATGTTAACGGTCCAAACCAACCACTTAACTAGCCTTCTCTCACCAAGAATCAAGATTCAACTCTAATCACTTAGTTTTTATGTTTTTCTTTATGTTATCTCAATTTTCACGTATCTCAATTGGAATTTTATCCAAGAATTTTAATGCAAATTACTAGTTCAGTTGGTTTTATACTCATTGATTTAATATTCATATCATCATAATTCACGACATATCTCAGAAGTTGAGTTGTGTCTCACATGCAATACATTTCATTTCACTTTACATTTCAATACATGCAATACGCTCGGCTCCGTTTGATTGAGCCTTGAGCACACAGTTCAATTTACATTTCAATACATGCAATACGCTCGGCTCCGTTTGATTGAGCCTTGAGCACACAGATCAATTTACATTTCCAGTTCATGCAATACGTTCGGCTCCGTTTGATTGAGCCTTGAACGCACATACATTTTCATTATCAGTATCTTGTGGTTGTGGTGTTTGTTGTAGAGTCGCATAGAACTAATCATAACTGGCGGATGAAGTCAATGAAAATTTGACAAGAATATGGTGGATACGCCGCTGGTACTTCCTATATATAAGTATTCTTGTCAAATGATCGGAGGCATTATCAGGCAGTTATGAGAGGTTCCATGCATAGGCTGTTTGTTGTGATTAAGTTATTCATTTTCAATACATGCAATAAGCTCGGCTCCGTTTGATTGAGCCTTGAACACACAGACAATTCCATTCTCAATACATGCAATAAGCTCGGCTCCGTTTGATTGAGCCTTGAGCACACAGACAATTTCATTCTCAATACATACAATACGATCGGCTCCGTTTGATTGAGCCTTGATCGCACAGATATATATCATTTCAGTATTTTTATGTTTGTTGTATTGGTTGTAGAGTTATAGGACTAATCATAATTCACTGATAAAACCAATGAAAATTTGACAAGAATATGGTGGATACGCCGCTGGTACTTCCTATATATAAGTATTCTTGTCAAAGGATCAGAGGCGTTATCAGGCAGTTATGAGAAGTTCCATGTAGGATTTACTATTGCCTTGGTTGAAATTGTGTTACATTTATATCATCTCACTATTTAAAGAAATTGGATTGTGGTCCATTTCTATATAGACTAACCTCTCCATCATAACAAACGAGAGAGGAACCATCACCATTCAAACATATATGCTATCAGAATGTGGATACAATTGTTAGTTGTTGTGTTTATTTGTGTAGATTGTAGAATTTCTGCCTTAGGATATAACCCTAAGCATATTCAAACTTTTATGCGTGATATCATTTTAGCGAATCATTCCTGCTTAACAATACTTATACAGTAGGCAACAAAAAGCGATTCCTGTATTAGGATACTTAACCTTTACAAGGAACGTTACCGCCTCAAACAAAAACTTAAACCCTTATTTCTTCTAAGTATGTAACTGTCAAAACTAAATACCATCATTCTTTTAGTCAATTATATCCCTGTTTAAATTTCGGGACGAAATTTCTAAAAGCAGGGGATACTGTAACATCCGTCAAAAAACGGATTTACCAGACCCGCTCCGCTTATCAACCGAACAGTCAGTTAAAATTTTAGTTGCGAATTAAATGCCCAAAATAATTTTAAACGATCCGTAATCAAATATTATGCGGGGATATGTATTTAGTTTTTGAAAATCTGTCAAAAATATCAAAATAAAAATGTTTTACTTTTGCCGGGTTTCGAACTCGGGTCTGTACCGGGTCAAACCAAAGACTTATCTCTCAGCCAACAACCGCTCCGCCACTTTGTTTTCTGGTGAATAAAGGAATCACTTAATTCAAATATTGAAGTTCCGAAATCAATTTCTGTATTTTGCGCCCAAAATAACAGTCGTCGGAAATCCCGACGATTTCGCCGTTTATTTACGTTATCGCTCAATATAACCGAAGTCTTAACTATTACGACGGTTATAACCGACGTCTGAACCGCGACATCAGCCATAACCGCCGGAGTACGGTTGACTCCGAATTAAGACCGAATTCAGACCCCATTCAATCCCAATACTACCCTATAAATACAACCTCAACTCGCCAGAAGTCTTTCACACTCAAATCGCACCCTTTCTCGGCGAAAAATCACTCGCCGGAAGTATTTGATACATCGCCGGAAAACCGTATCATCAACCTTCGAGCTTACTGAACCCCCTAAACTTTCACCGAAGTCACCCACAACCTTTGCAAGCCTTCGGAAGACTCTCTGCTACAAGTTACTTGTCGCCGGAAAAAGTTTTCTTTCGCCGGAGTTCTGCCGGAAAACAGAGTAAAACCAGTCGGTACTTTTTACTCCTAATTCCTTTCCTTTTTACTTTTATCTCGTCTGTAATTGACCGTTAAACGCTAAAAGAGCATGAATTAACTTTTCGAACCAGTCCGTCGTCACTTCCGGTTAAAACCGGTGAAGAAGACGAAGTTCAGTAATGGTTAAGTATAATTTAAATCAAGATAATTACCGGGTTAGACACACAGTCCAGCGGTGGACTGTGTGCACTTTTAAAGCTAAGGTCACGAGTTCGAGTATTGTCCCTCACACGCCGCTTTGATAAAAATCCTTTTTTTTTCGCAAAACTGAACCGGAGTGTTTTCGGTATATGTTAAGTATATTGATATCTGAGTTTATAATCAAGTGTGACACACAGTCCAGCGGTGGAGTGTGTGTCCGCTAACCCACAGGTCCCGGGTTCGAGACCTGTGGAGCGCACCGATTCTGGAGATTTAATTCATTTTTAATAATAAAGGATTTCTGTTAAATCTAATTAATATATATATATAATTAAAATCGGATATATAACGGGTTAGACACGTAGCTCAGTTGGTAGAGCTGCGTGCACGCGTACGGGAGGTCTCGGGTTCGAGCCTCACCGAGCGCACAACAATATGCCTATAAACCGGTCAACCATAGTCAAAGTCAACGGTCAATGCGTACTGTAGCAAAAATAAAAATATTTTTTATTATTTTTATTTAATTATTTTAATTAAAAATCAATTATAAATACTTAAAAATAACATTTTTAAGGTTAGAAAATAGCCTCAAACTCACAAAAATACACCCAACAATCCTACTAAAATAGATTAATAAAACCCGTTTACTTACCAAACCGTAATGCGATTTATCTAGGTTTAATCTCACTTGTGGTTAAAACCACTTCGCGTGCAATCAACCTCATCAACCGAACGCACCCAATGTGAGTGAATTCTTACAAACTCCCCTTTTTATTCATGTTTTGGGGTGTATCATGTGTCGCTTAAATTAATTCTCTTATGCAAATTCGTGCCATACCATTATATGAACTAAATTAGAATGTAACTATTGTTTGGTTGTGATGTATTACACATTGTCAAAGTTGTATGCAAATTATTCAGGCCCATCAGTTCCTCGTGGGAGACGAGAACAACGCGTGCCTCAAAACTCATTCATTAAGGCCCATCAGTTCGTAAGAACAACGCGTGCCTCAAAACTCATACATTAGGCCCATCAGTTCCTCGTGGGAGACGAGAACAACGCGTGCCTCAAAACTCATACATTAGGCCCATCAGTTCCTCGTGGGAGACGAGAACAACGCGTGCCTCAAAACTCATTCATTAAGGCCCATCAGTTCGTAAGAACAACGCGTGCCTCAAAAACTCATTCATTAGGCCCATCAGTTCCTCGTGGGAGACGAGTCGAACATCGCGTGCCTCAAAACAATCATTTGGTGTATGTGAGTTTAATATTCAATATTATGTGTTGTGTGAATAAATTTACATCTACATTTACTCATATGTGGTATGCACAGTATTTATAATCAATTGGATAAACTTGTTCAAATGTTTTTCCATAGGATTCACTCGCCAACATTATGTTGATCCAAAACCTTTTTACACATGATACAGGTGAACAGGTTGAAGCAAGGAAAACATAGGATATGCCTTAGAAGAGAACCAAGAAGCTTAGACAGATAGTTAGAATATGGTGTATCATTTATTTCCATTAAATTGTATTAATGAATATGAAACATATAATAAATGTCATGAGCTTTGATGATAACCCAATCATGCCCCGATCACCTTATCCGCTGCGGGTCGGGGTGTGACAGATTGGTATCAGAGCCATGACTATAGGGATATAGGATAGGTTATTAGACCCTTGAAACCTATACTATAGTCTGCCTAAATTTTAACTTGATTAGGTGGTTACATACAAACTTGTGATATTTATTTGTTTCATATTTGTTTACATTTCAGTCAAACATACATGCTCATATACATATTCATTATACATATATACATATTCATTATACATATATCGATGTTCATGTATTCAATTTATTTTCATACTCTCAATATCCAAAGATTTTGTGCAATTTTCAATTCTCATCAAAGTAAGTTCTGCGACGGGCATGTAGTAACTGGAAGGGTACAAGTACCGGTAGTCGGAACGTCCTGTCTAGGTTGGCATTCGTATAAATCCAAAATAACGGACCAGTTTGCCTACCTGGGGACTAACGATGAGAGTACGACGGACCTATTAGGCCAAAGCATGCCACACCAAACGTCGTTCGAACTAACCTCACTTTGAGATGTCACCGTGTCTACACCTGGACACATTCCGAATATCACACGTTGTATACATATTTCTCGATTTTCTCCGGGTTTTGTGTACGCAACCAGGCAGAAACCGTGCGAACCATATGAAAAACCGGTATTCATGGGGCCCACATGATTACACAGGTAAAGTATGGCGGCATGACGGGCCTAACAGCGAGCAAAGCCCAAGACATCCTATGGATGTAGTAGATTTATTTTTCTATATTTATTTTATGAACGTTCAATCCCAAACACGACCCACGATCCCAAAGGCATCCAACTCATACTTTTGACATGTATTCCTTGTAGATGTCTTCTAACCTCGCCCGTAGGAAGATGAGAGCAGAAAAAGCCCGTGAACGCATGGCTACCCAAATCGCTCAGCAAATGGCGACCGTAATACCCAACATCGTAGTTCAAGTTCAACAAGCCCTTACCGCTAATTCCGTTAACCCAACCCAACAAGAGGATCAAAACACTATCAACCTTTCAGTCACTAAATGCACCTACAAACATTTCAAATCCTGCGATCCTCCAAAATACGAAGGAACTGAAGGTGTCACCGCTCTTCTCCATTGGTTCGAAGAAATGGAGAACACTTTTCTAAATTGCGATTGCCCCGATGATCGCAAAGTGCGTTATGCTACCGGTCGTTTACTTGGAACAGCACTCACATGGTGGAATACAGAAAAGACCAAACGAGGTGTTGAAGAAACTATGACCTTGACTTGGGAAGAGTTGAAGGGAATCATGACAAGACGGTTTTGCCCAAGAAGTGAAATCAAGAAATTGGAGGATGAGTTCCATGCTTTGAAACAAAAGGAAGGCGACCACACCACATACAACAAGAGATTCCTTGAGCTAAATCAAATGGTTCCCAATTTGTTCACTCCCCTCTACCGTTTGATCGAGCACTACATTCGTGGTCTTCCATCAAAGATTCAAGACCCTGTAATAAGCACCTCGCCTGCAACTTTGGAAGCAGCAATGGAACTAGCAACCGCGCTCACCGAGAACCGAATCCGGAACAAAGATTTCAAAGAGGAGAAGAAGAAGGATAAAGCATCAACGGAAACCTCAAACCCCACCCGAACCGAATCCTCTACACCACCTACATCTAAGAGAAAGCGTGATGGGCAAGTCTTCGCCGTCACCCAACGCAAACAACCAGCTTCACAAGTTGTACCTCCTCAAACTATCCCAAACGCTCAAGTAGCACCCAACTCAACTTACCCAAATAAGAAACCTTACATTGGACCTCACCCTCAATGCAACACCTGTTTCTATCACCATCCAACTACTTCACCCTGTCGACTATGTGCGAATTGTGGACGCTACGGTCATTTGAGCAAAGTTTGCCGCACCGCTCAAAACCAAACCTCAACCCCTACTCAACCCATGACCCAAACATATCAACAACCTCAATACCCCATGAACCCATATGTTCGAGCTTGTTTCAATTGCGGCGACCCTACCCATTTTAGAAACACGTGTCCTCGTTTGGTTAATATCATAAACGCCCAAGCTCAAGCAAACCCAGTTAACCAAGCAAACCAAGCAAACCCAGCTCCACCACCAGCAAGAGGAAGAGTTTATAACATCAACGCCAATCCTGTTGAAGATGTTAACGGTCCAAACCAACCACTTAACTAGCCTTCTCTCACCAAGAATCAAGATTCAACTCTAATCACTTAGTTTTTATGTTTTTCTTTATGTTATCTCAATTTTCACGTATCTCAATTGGAATTTTATCCAAGAATTTTAATGCAAATTACTAGTTCAGTTGGTTTTATACTCATTGATTTAATATTCATATCATCATAATTCACGACATATCTCAGAAGTTGAGTTGTGTCTCACATGCAATACATTTCATTTCACTTTACATTTCAATACATGCAATACGCTCGGCTCCGTTTGATTGAGCCTTGAGCACACAGTTCAATTTACATTTCAATACATGCAATACGCTCGGCTCCGTTTGATTGAGCCTTGAGCACACAGATCAATTTACATTTCCAGTTCATGCAATACGTTCGGCTCCGTTTGATTGAGCCTTGAACGCACATACATTTTCATTATCAGTATCTTGTGGTTGTGGTGTTTGTTGTAGAGTCGCATAGAACTAATCATAACTGGCGGATGAAGTCAATGAAAATTTGACAAGAATATGGTGGATACGCCGCTGGTACTTCCTATATATAAGTATTCTTGTCAAATGATCGGAGGCATTATCAGGCAGTTATGAGAGGTTCCATGCATAGGCTGTTTGTTGTGATTAAGTTATTCATTTTCAATACATGCAATAAGCTCGGCTCCGTTTGATTGAGCCTTGAACACACAGACAATTCCATTCTCAATACATGCAATAAGCTCGGCTCCGTTTGATTGAGCCTTGAGCACACAGACAATTTCATTCTCAATACATACAATACGATCGGCTCCGTTTGATTGAGCCTTGATCGCACAGATATATATCATTTCAGTATTTTTATGTTTGTTGTATTGGTTGTAGAGTTATAGGACTAATCATAATTCACTGATAAAACCAATGAAAATTTGACAAGAATATGGTGGATACGCCGCTGGTACTTCCTATATATAAGTATTCTTGTCAAAGGATCAGAGGCGTTATCAGGCAGTTATGAGAAGTTCCATGTAGGATTTACTATTGCCTTGGTTGAAATTGTGTTACATTTATATCATCTCACTATTTAAAGAAATTGGATTGTGGTCCATTTCTATATAGACTAACCTCTCCATCATAACAAACGAGAGAGGAACCATCACCATTCAAACATATATGCTATCAGAATGTGGATACAATTGTTAGTTGTTGTGTTTATTTGTGTAGATTGTAGAATTTCTGCCTTAGGATATAACCCTAAGCATATTCAAACTTTTATGCGTGATATCATTTTAGCGAATCATTCCTGCTTAACAATACTTATACAGTAGGCAACAAAAAGCGATTCCTGTATTAGGATACTTAACCTTTACAAGGAACGTTACCGCCTCAAACAAAAACTTAAACCCTTATTTCTTCTAAGTATGTAACTGTCAAAACTAAATACCATCATTCTTTTAGTCAATTATATCCCTGTTTAAATTTCGGGACGAAATTTCTAAAAGCAGGGGATACTGTAACATCCGTCAAAAAACGGATTTACCAGACCCGCTCCGCTTATCAACCGAACAGTCAGTTAAAATTTTAGTTGCGAATTAAATGCCCAAAATAATTTTAAACGATCCGTAATCAAATATTATGCGGGGATATGTATTTAGTTTTTGAAAATCTGTCAAAAATATCAAAATAAAAATGTTTTACTTTTGCCGGGTTTCGAACTCGGGTCTGTACCGGGTCAAACCAAAGACTTATCTCTCAGCCAACAACCGCTCCGCCACTTTGTTTTCTGGTGAATAAAGGAATCACTTAATTCAAATATTGAAGTTCCGAAATCAATTTCTGTATTTTGCGCCCAAAATAACAGTCGTCGGAAATCCCGACGATTTCGCCGTTTATTTACGTTATCGCTCAATATAACCGAAGTCTTAACTATTACGACGGTTATAACCGACGTCTGAACCGCGACATCAGCCATAACCGCCGGAGTACGGTTGACTCCGAATTAAGACCGAATTCAGACCCCATTCAATCCCAATACTACCCTATAAATACAACCTCAACTCGCCAGAAGTCTTTCACACTCAAATCGCACCCTTTCTCGGCGAAAAATCACTCGCCGGAAGTATTTGATACATCGCCGGAAAACCGTATCATCAACCTTCGAGCTTACTGAACCCCCTAAACTTTCACCGAAGTCACCCACAACCTTTGCAAGCCTTCGGAAGACTCTCTGCTACAAGTTACTTGTCGCCGGAAAAAGTTTTCTTTCGCCGGAGTTCTGCCGGAAAACAGAGTAAAACCAGTCGGTACTTTTTACTCCTAATTCCTTTCCTTTTTACTTTTATCTCGTCTGTAATTGACCGTTAAACGCTAAAAGAGCATGAATTAACTTTTCGAACCAGTCCGTCGTCACTTCCGGTTAAAACCGGTGAAGAAGACGAAGTTCAGTAATGGTTAAGTATAATTTAAATCAAGATAATTACCGGGTTAGACACACAGTCCAGCGGTGGACTGTGTGCACTTTTAAAGCTAAGGTCACGAGTTCGAGTATTGTCCCTCACACGCCGCTTTGATAAAAATCCTTTTTTTTTCGCAAAACTGAACCGGAGTGTTTTCGGTATATGTTAAGTATATTGATATCTGAGTTTATAATCAAGTGTGACACACAGTCCAGCGGTGGAGTGTGTGTCCGCTAACCCACAGGTCCCGGGTTCGAGACCTGTGGAGCGCACCGATTCTGGAGATTTAATTCATTTTTAATAATAAAGGATTTCTGTTAAATCTAATTAATATATATATATAATTAAAATCGGATATATAACGGGTTAGACACGTAGCTCAGTTGGTAGAGCTGCGTGCACGCGTACGGGAGGTCTCGGGTTCGAGCCTCACCGAGCGCACAACAATATGCCTATAAACCGGTCAACCATAGTCAAAGTCAACGGTCAATGCGTACTGTAGCAAAAATAAAAATATTTTTTATTATTTTTATTTAATTATTTTAATTAAAAATCAATTATAAATACTTAAAAATAACATTTTTAAGGTTAGAAAATAGCCTCAAACTCACAAAAAATACACCCAACAATCCTACTAAAATAGATTAATAAAACCCGTTTACTTACCAAACCGTAATGCGATTTATCTAGGTTTAATCTCACTTGTGGTTAAAACCACTTCGCGTGCAATCAACCTCATCAACCGAACGCACCCAATGTGGGTGAATTCTTACAAACTCCCCTTTTTATTCATGTTTTGGGGTGTATCATGTGTCGCTTAAATTAATTCTCTTATGCAAATTCGTGCCATACCATTATATGAACTAAATTAGAATGTAACTATTGTTTGGTTGTGATGTATTACACATTGTCAAAGTTGTATGCAAATTATTCAGGCCCATCAGTTCCTCGTGGGAGACGAGAACAACGCGTGCCTCAAAACTCATTCATTAAGGCCCATCAGTTCGTAAGAACAACGCGTGCCTCAAAACTCATACATTAGGCCCATCAGTTCCTCGTGGGAGACGAGAACAACGCGTGCCTCAAAACTCATACATTAGGCCCATCAGTTCCTCGTGGGAGACGAGAACAACGCGTGCCTCAAAACTCATTCATTAAGGCCCATCAGTTCGTAAGAACAACGCGTGCCTCAAAAACTCATTCATTAGGCCCATCAGTTCCTCGTGGGAGACGAGTCGAACATCGCGTGCCTCAAAACAATCATTTGGTGTATGTGAGTTTAATATTCAATATTATGTGTTGTGTGAATAAATTTACATCTACATTTACTCATATGTGGTATGCACAGTATTTATAATCAATTGGATAAACTTGTTCAAATGTTTTTCCATAGGATTCACTCGCCAACATTATGTTGATCCAAAACCTTTTTACACATGATACAGGTGAACAGGTTGAAGCAAGGAAAACATAGGATATGCCTTAGAAGAGAACCAAGAAGCTTAGACAGATAGTTAGAATATGGTGTATCATTTATTTCCATTAAATTGTATTAATGAATATGAAACATATAATAAATGTCATGAGCTTTGATGATAACCCAATTATGCCCCGATCACCTTCTCCGCTGCGGGTCGGGGTGTGACAGTCTTCACCTGCAAACACCCTCACCACCACATGCATCTGCAAACACCCCCACCACCACCGCCTTCATTCGACCACCACAACCACCGCCTTCACTCGACCACCACAACCACCATATCAAACCCCCAAATTCAAACCCATATCAATGTAATTCCGGCCAAACAAATATCAAAGTAATTCCAATTGTTGTAATTCGAAATCAAAGTATCAAACCCCCAAATTTAAACCCAAAATTGAAGCCCTAAACCCCCATATTCAAACCCGGTTTCAGATCTCGACAAACAAATGGTGCGGGGTTACCAGATTTGTGTTGGTAGTTGTGATTGCTACGTCGGGGATGGTGTTTGCCGGATTTGAAGCAGGTGGTGGTGGTGGTGTGGGAGTGGGTGGTGGCAGGTGGTAGTGTGAGGTTGGATGGTGGTGTAGGTGGTGTGGCAGTGGTGGTGCTGGTGACGATAGGTGGTGATAGGGCTTTTCCTGAGAGAGAGAAAGAGATAGATAGATAGAGAGTCAGAGTGTGTGTTAAAGAGAGTAAGTGTTTATATACGTGTGTGATTTTTTTATATTTTTATAATAGCAACTGTAAATAAGTAATTTCAAATGAATTTAACATAGAAAATTAACCCCCTTCCACTTCAAGAATTATCTAAGTAACAAACTGTCAAATCACATAAATCACCAATATAATTTTTTAAAATTAGAAATTATATATGTTGTTTTACAAAACCACAAATAACAATCATGCATTTAACTCCTAATATTATAATCTATCACGCTGGCTATATCCACCCATACTTTGTCATCATCCACACTTTATATAAATATCCCCTCTTTTACCTTACTTCATCTTACGTTTTCGAAGGCCATCTGATTACCACCTCATCACTCAGATCAACAACACAAGGGTAATTATTTTTTATTTTTATTTCAATCTATAAGTTTTTAATTTGATTTTTCTTGGCCATAATTTCAAGTTAACCCTATCTTGTATACCCATAGTAGCCACTCTGTTCTTTCTTGATTTTAGAATTTAGGGTTTATCATTCATAGTGGTAAGTTAAGTTTTGTTCATCTGGGTATCATCTTTTTTTTTTTAATTTTTATTATACCCTTTTGGCGAATTTATCTGAATCTTGATTAGTTGATGATGGCTCGATTGATTATTCCATGCAAAGGTTCGAGCTTGCCGAGGACTTGTCTCTTGGGTTTG
This sequence comes from Scalesia atractyloides, assembly GCA_947069175.1. Taxonomy (NCBI): domain Eukaryota; kingdom Viridiplantae; phylum Streptophyta; class Magnoliopsida; order Asterales; family Asteraceae; genus Scalesia; species Scalesia atractyloides. The sequence continues at coordinate 88,815,095 of CAMTDV010000008.1, forward strand.
ATTTCTTCTGCTCATGTGATTACCTAATACCATCTTTAATCTTAATCTTAATCTTTATGTTTGTATGTTTTTAGTTATTGTGGAGATTAAGGATGTGTTGTTATTACATTGCTTTGACTTTTATCTGTGAACTTTTAAGTTTTGCTTAAGTAGGTTTTGAGTGATAACGGATTTTGTTTTTTAATTTTTCGATGTTTTATCATTTTTAAGTATTAAACATGATTATTATTTTTGGGTTTGGTTGGGGAAGGATATATAAAGGTTTGTTGGATGTGTGTTTTAAACTGTTAATTGTGATTTTAAGGTTCAAAATTTTGTAATCTTACTATCTTAAAGACAGTGATAATTGATAGTAAATAATCAGAATCATTAGCAATTTATCTAAACACTCCAAAACTGATACTGTGATTTGTTACTTCAGATTTACTGTGTATATGTTATATTTCTCAGAATTAGAATGTCAATCATATGATCTTTACTTCTATCTGCTGCTGGTTTTAATTGCATTGCGGTTGTCGGATCGGTTGACAAACTAAAAGCAAAAAGAATGTAATACGAGTTCATCTTGGCGAAATTTTAAACATTGTGACAATGTAATCTACACGATCAATTGTTTTCATAGAATGTGTAATAAAACATCAAACTGCTAGTTCTTAGTTTACTCAACTTATATCTTAATGTCCTGTTTTTAAGTGTACTATTAAAACTTATTAAATGAGATATTTACATTTATGAACGAAAACATTGCAGCATCAAGGTACTTTGCGTGCTTCGTCAGTGAAATGTGCAAACACACCCTCTAAATACAGACATTATCACAGTTCGCAGGTTTCGCATAATCTTATAATATTTTTTTATGCTTAACTTTGTGTTTGTATTTAGGAACTAATTTGGATGTTTTTCTGGCATATTATTGTTTTGTAGATAATACATAGAAGTCGTCGATTTCCATACCATTCTTTACCGGTGAGTCTTTATGCTTTCAAAAATAATGATTTGTGTGCTTGAAACTGGTTAAAATTTTATAATATTTTTTAATTATTCAGAGAACAAATTTAACGAGTAGGACTCTCATTCGGTCTGTGGCAACCGAACCCGCTTCAAAGTCAGTTGAAGAACCGAAAATGGACGCCCCTAAAGAAATCTTTCTAAAAGATTACAAATTACCTGACTACTACTTTGATACGGTTTGTGTTTGGTTTAATTAAAACACTTGCTACTTTTTAAGGTGTGCACTAACGAGCTGTTAATCAGGTGGATTTATCCTTTTCATTGGGCGAAGAGAAAACGATTGTGTCTGCAAAAATCAGTGTTGTTCCTAGAGTTGATGGTATGATTTGCCCTTCTGGTCATTTTATGTATCACTATTTTAATAATTATTATTTGTCAAACACTCGAAACAACTGATTATTATATTATTACAACTTCAGACAACAACTGATTTTATGATTGTGATTATTCTGAATCCATGTTTGTAAATATCGCGCCTAGCCTCTGATTAGTCGCTGAGTAATCGCTGGTCGGAGGTCACTGAGTAATTTTCATCTAATCGGCCAATTAATAGCTAGGCGGTTAGCAATGGTCAAATTCGGTCCAAATCGGCCAAAAATCGGTGGCAGTCAAGCGATTCCAGCCAAATTCCGGCCAAAATCTATAAATTCCGGCAACTAATCCTATCTACTTCAAAATATAGGTCGAAGAAGGTGTTAAACATGTCTACCTAAAAAATTACATATAATAATATAAGAATGTATGTATATACGTATAAAACTGAAAATTACATATAAAATCCCAATATGATTAATCCCGATTAAATGCTAGCCGGTACCCACTAGCCGACTAGCAATTCTTACAACACTGTCTAAATCACAATAACTTCCAAAACGCTCATCCAAACACCACTTGAGTATTACTAAACGGGACGTGTTTCGCAGGTTGGCGGGTTCAACTCGACCCGAACCCGAAAATGACCCGAACCTGAAAATTGTGTCGAACATATGAACCCGAACACGACCTGAATATTCGCAGGTTGGCCCGAACACGGCCCGTTTAACCCGTTTTTTTTATTTTATAATTTTCCCTAAATTAATATATAAAAATTAGTACTTACTAGAAAAACACAAATGTATATAATACAATTACATTTAAACTATAAAATCTTATACCAGTTTCTCTTTATATGTTATAATCAGGGCATAAAATAATACACACCCAATTTAATTTATGACAAAACATATTGTAAAAGAATATAATATAATATAATATAAAAATGGGTTAAACGGGTTAACCCCTAACCCGAGCGGGTTGACCAGAACCTGACCCACTTAGCTAAACTGGTTCGTGGGTTCAACGTAAAACTGACCTGAACTCGTGTAGGCTAAACTCAAACCCGCAAATTCCGTGTTAGGTTTGTGGCGTGTTTTCAGGTCGTGTAAGAAATTCACACACCATGAGTTATTTTCTTTTCTTGAATTTGTTTGTCGTCTTGATAGGTGCCGCCTCTCCGTTGGTCTTGGATGGTGTCGACCTCAAGCTAATTTCAGTCAAAGTTAATGGCAATGAACTGAAGGTACGTAATATGGAACGCCCCCGTCTATTCTGAATTCAGATAAAGTTAATGGCTAAAGTTTACGTTTCTTTTTTCAGGAGGGAGATTTTCACTTGGACGCAAGACATCTTATTCTAACTTCACCTCCAAGCAGAAATTTTATCCTGGAAACCGTCACCGAGATTTTACCACAAAAGAACACATCCTTAGAGGTAAAATGGTTATCAACTTATTATATAAGCTTGTGCTTTTTTGGTGTGGCTTGTTTTTCGAATTTATGTGATAAAGGTGCGATTTTTATGCAGGGTCTTTACAAGTCCTCTGGTAATTTCTGCACACAATGTGAAGCAGAAGGTTTCCGAAAGATTACATTTTATCAGGTTCCTTATTTGAAATGACTGGCGATTTGTATTCTATATTGGTATTGTTTATCTTTATATTCTCTCTTTCTTCTTAATGTTTAAATTTGTTATGTTACTGTTTCAGGATCGTCCCGATATTATGGCGAAATATACTTGTCGTATTGAGGCTGATAAGTCACTGTACCCTGTATTGTTGTCCAATGGAAACCTTATTGAGCAAGGAGACCTAGAGGTAAAAATATTGTCATATTAAGCGTTAATTGAAATTTTAGTTGTTTTTGTTCTGGTACTTTTACCTTGAGATTTTAGAAGATCGGTCCAAGGGTTGTTTCGATATGTGTTCTTTATTGTGCTTCTTGTTTAATTGTAACAAATTTTAGTTTTACTGTAACAAAGATAATTAGTTGCAGGCTTGCAGTAGTTTTTTAACTTAACATGTACCCAAAATTTTAGCTTTATTGTAATTCGGGCTGTAAACGAACCGAACGTTCAGCGAACAGTTTGGCTGGAAGTGCGTTTGTGCTCGTTCGTTTAATTAATGAACGAACACGAACAAGAAATTTAGTTCGTTTATTTAAATAAACGAACATGAACAAAGGACACGTTCGTTCATAATGTTCGTGAGCGTTCGGTAACGTGTTCGTTTATGCTCAATAGCTCATTAGTGGTTTTAGTTTTTAAATTTTAACTAAATACTTAAAGTTCAGACAAATATAATATTTAATAAGTGTTAGTGTATTATAAATTTTGTTCATGAACGCTTGTTGGTGTTCGTTTGTGTTCATGAACATTCATTACCTGAAACTAACAAACGAAAATCTTGTTCGGTAAGTGTTCGTGAACACATATTCTTAACGAACAAACACGAACAAATTGTGTTCGTCCTGTTCTTTTACAGCCCTAATTGTAACAAATTGTTGCTTTAAATATTTGAAAACTACTATAGGGTGGGAAGCATTTTGCGCTTTGGGAGGACCCGTTCAAGAAACCATGCTATCTGTTCGCATTAGTTGCAGGCCAGTTAGCGAGCCAAGACGATACGTTCACAACGTGTTCGGGTCGTAAAGTTGCCCTGAGAATATGGACCCCTGCAGAGGATCTTCCGAAAACCGAGCATGCCATGTATTCTCTCAAAGCAGCCATGAAATGGGATGAAGATGTCAGTTCTTGCATGCTCTTTTATTACTTTTTTTATAAACGATGAAAAGGGCGGGTTGCATAATGGGTCGAAACATATATTTTTTTTGTTTGAGGTAAAATGGGCCAGGCTGAGCCGATCCTGCAAACACGTCTATTTATTTTATTCAACTTTCTAATAAACAATTAGCATGTTGTATATAAATACGAACTTACTATTTTTTTAAATCAAACAATACAGGAGGTTTGACTTGTTATATATATCAAAAGGCTATTTTGTCAACATCAAACATCTTTGGCTCCTCAACTTTAACAATGACATATTTAGCCCGTCAACTTTAATAAGTTTTTTTTTTATTTTTTTTATAATTTTTATGAACTGAACAAATAGCTTTTCCGTGACTTTTGAATACTTCCGCGACGTGTTTTTATCTTCACTTTAACTGGCCTGTTGCGATTTGCTTATTTTTATCTACGTTTCGAACTGCTGTGGAGCGCGGATAAAAAAACCTAATTTACATCTACTTGGTTGAGTGTTGACTTGCCCCCCTTTTTGTCTTTCATTTTGTAGGTTTATGGACGCGAATATGATCTTGATATCTTTAATATCGTGTCTGTTCCAGATTTCAACATGTAAGCATTAAGCAATCTGTTTTTATCTCCGTCCTTTATATATATTTGTCCACGTTAACCAATGCTCCGTTCCGGTAAACTTGTGATTGCTAGGGGAGCCATGGAGAACAAGAGCTTGAACGTATGTGCTTGATTTTTATTTTATATTTAATCATCGCTTTTCCGTATAATAATCTGCTATTTGTTCGTCTTTTTTTGGTTGTTAAATAGATCTTCAATTCCAAGCTTGTTTTGGCATCACCAGAAACCGCTACAGATGCCGATTATGCTGCAATTTTGGGTGTAATTGGTCATGAGGTATGTTGATTTTTATATCCTTGTTTAAATCATAACTAGTAGGATTACTGGCGCATTGCGGCAGGTACTCGGTTGATATCGGATCGGTTCGATTCACTACAGCACCGATACCATACCAACACTCGATATAGCAACCGATACCAGTGCCAATGTTGTTTGGTCAGAATTGATTCGGTGCATTGCACCGGTAGGAACGTTGAAATAACCATAAAAATGAAAACCGATCCCGGTGTTGTTCGGATGGTATCGATTCGATTTGTCATAGTAGAGAAAAAAAAAGATAAATTATATTTGACCCGATCGCTTATAAAACAATGTACTTTAAAAATAATGAAAAACAAAATATGCTTAAAGCAATTAGAATAATAATATTACAAAGAAAGTAAAAAAAATAATGCTACTATTCATAAACCCACACCTTTTAAAATATATATATTGACGTATATCTATTTCTTCTGTATTTTGCAGTACTTCCATAACTGGACCGGCAACAGGTTCTTATATCCAATCATCAATCATATTCAACTTTTTTATAATATTTTTATTTGCATTTTATTCGTTCTAAATGTTGTACTCAAATATTTGTAGAGTGACATGTCGGGATTGGTTCCAATTGAGTTTAAAGGAAGGTCTTACTGTTTTTCGTGATCAAGTAAGCGCGCGTTAACTTTTAAAAACAAGTTTCTTTTTCTTTAAAGTATAATATTGTAAGCTTTTAGTGGTTAACTCGTGTTGCAGGAGTTTTCATCTGATTTGGGAAGCCGTACAGTCAAGCGGATCGGTGATGTTTCAAAGCTTCGTATATATCAGTTTTCACAGGTTATGTAAACCAATAAAATATCATATTTATATTGTTCGAGCGTTTATTCATTTTTTAACATGTAATACTAATAGTCGTCAGTCGTGATATTGTTTTGTTATCGTTTCTAGGATGCGGGTCCCATGGCTCACCCCGTTAGGCCTCACTCTTACATCAAGGTTCAAAACTCATTTTGTAGTCTTTGATATTTAATTTGATTTCTTGGTAATTTTAAGCTTAATAACTCAAAATCTCCTTTTTTTTTCTAGATGGACAACTTCTATACTGTAACGGTATGATTTTAATTTTTTGCGCCCTCCGTGTGATTAACGTTACCGTATCTTGGCATAAAAAGGCGACTAATTTTTTTTTATATTTTATAATTTTATAATTACAGGTGTATGAGAAGGGAGCTGAAGTTGTGCGCATGTACAAAACTTTATTGGGAAGTCAAGGGTTCCGAAAGGTAAAAACGATGGCTAAATGGTTGAATGTATGATGTTTACGTGATTATCTTTTGGTAATATCGACACATGTTATTTCAGGGAACGGATTTGTACTTTCAAAGGCACGATGGGCAGGCGGTAACTTGTGAAGATTTCTTCGCTGCTATGCGAGATGCTAATGATGCAGATTTTGCTAATTTCTTATTATGGTATATAAGCAACTTTCTTTATATGACTTTATTGTTTGGATAAAATGATTTTTATCATTTAGGGGTCAACTATCTTAGCCGATAATTATGAAGATAATTATGTGTATTATTATTAGATAAATATTGTATATAATTGTGTTTATCTTTTCCTAAAATACAGCTAGGGTTGTTATGTATCTGCTCTATATAAGGAGCCTTTGTTGATCAATAACATTGATTCACAATTTATACCATAAACACTTTTATGGTATCAGAGCTTCGGTTCTGTTCCAGCCGCTGCGATGACAAAAACAGCCGATTCCGATTCCCCTGAATCTTCACAAAAAGCCGTGAACCCCCTTCACCCTGCCTACTCGGTTACGAATATCCAACAGAAAATTCGTACACTCGATGGTACGAAGGTTCCCTATTCGTCCTGGACAAAGCTTTTTAAGCTTCATGCAGTCGCTTACAAGGTTCTTGATCATATAGATAACACCCCACCACCGCCTGATACGGCTCCTGAGTACCCTGCCTGGAAAGAAATCGATGCCCTCGTTCTGCAATGGATATACGGCACGATATCAGACGATCTTCTTGACAAAATTATTGACACGGAAACTATTGCACGAGCAGCATGGTTAAAGATTGAAAAGTTCTATCTCAGTAATAAACGGGCACGTGCAGCAGCCTTAGAAACCAGGTTCTGCAACCTTACTCTTGCCGCCAGTTCGTCTCTTGATTATTGCCAGCGTCTTAAGGAACTGGCGAATCAATTGGGAGACGTGGACCAGCCAATCACTGAGTCTCGACTCGTTCTCCAGTTGGTCCGTGGGTTACCTGCTGAGTTTGACACCACTGCTGCCCTCATTAACAGCCAAGACGCCAATTGGGACTTGGCTAGGAGCATGTTGCATGACGAACAGATTCGCCTTGAGGCGCGTCAGCAGTCCGCCTCCTCTGTTCTGGTTACAACCCAGCAGCCCAACCACTCTTCTCAGCAGCCCGAATACAGTCAGTCTTCTCAGCAGCAAACCGGGTACCGAGGACGTGGTCGTGGGGGTCGTGGACAGAATGCTCGTGGTCGTGGAGGTGGCCGAGGCCGTGGTAGTTCTCGACAGCAGCAACAACAACAGTGGACCTCTTCAAATCAGTCTCCACAGCCTCCAACTCCCTGGACCTTTACCAATACGGGCTACCCACAATGGGCCTGGTGGAACACTCCACCTTGTCCCTACCCAACCCAATCTTCTTGGCCCATAAACTGGCCCAACAGTGCAGCTTCGGCCCAGCAACATCAGCCCACTGATCAGTCCTCTCAGGCCCACTTCACAGGTTACCAGCCTATGGCTCCCTCTGCTAGACCACCGCAGCCACCTGGCTAGAATGCCTTGTGCCCCTCTGATCTTCAGGCAGCCTTCACCTCGATGCAACTTCAGCAACCTGACCCAACTCTTAATATGGACACCGGGGCAGAAAGACATGTCTCCTTTGACCAAGGTATGATTTCTATCCCATCATCTTCTCCTGTTTGTAGTAAATTACTGGTTGGCAATGGTGAATGTTTACCCATCCTTGGATCTGGCACAGGTTTTAAAACCATAAACAACCGAACCTATATCATACCCAATATCCTTTATAGCCCAAAAGTTATCAAAAATTTAATTTCTGTACGCCGTTTTACTGGGATAATAATTTATCTATTGAATTTGACCCTTTTGGTTTTACTTTGAAGGACCTTCCAACTGGACAAATTCTTTCACACCACAATAGCACAGGAGACCTTTACCCGCTCACTGCTCCTCAACTTCCTCCACAAGCTTGCTTTCTTGCTTCCGCCTCTCACCCTTGGCATGATCGTCTTGGACATCCTGGTGTTCAAGTATTAGATATTCTTAGTCGTAATTTCAAATTTCAATGTAATAAGAAAGTCTACTTTTTGTCATTCTTGTCAGTTATCTAATAGTAAACGATTGCCTTTTTACACTTCCAATTCTTTTACTTTTGCCCCATTTGATATTATTCACTGTGATTTGTGGACATCTCCTGTGCTTAGTAAAACTGGCTATAAATATTACATGGTACTCATTGATAACTTCTCACATTTCATATGGGTTTATCCCTTAAAATATAAATCTGAAACTTTCCCAACCTTTGTCAAATTCACCGTTTAATTGCCACACAGTTTAATCGTCCCATTAAAACCTTTCAATGTGACTTCGGGGGTGAATTTGATAACACTGCCTTCAAAACCTTTGTTCACCAACACGGACTCCTTTTCCGTTTTGCGTGTCCCCAAACCTCACCTCAAAACGGCCGGGCGGAACGGATGATTCGGCGTCTGAATGATATCATTCGTTCTTTGCTCATTCATGCCTCACTTCCTCCTAATTTTTGGGTGGAAGCTCTTCATACCGTAGCCTATCTACACAACATTCTCCCCACAAAACGCCTCAACTATTTCACTCCCACCTATGCCCTTTATTTACGCCATCCCACGTATGATCATTTACGTGTTTTTGGATGTGCCTGTTACCCCAACACCTCTGCCACTCAACTTCATAAGCTTCATAGCCGTTCTCTGAGGTGTATCTTTCTTGGTTACCCTCCAGACTTTCGCGGGTATCGTTGTTTTGATCCAACCACCGGTCGAGTCCATATCTCCCGACACGTCACCTTTGACGAACATACATTTCCTTACACGATCCCTACCCCACCCACCTCATATCATTTTCTTGACAAACCCCTGCCACCTCTGTATCAGTTTCATCAGCCCAGCACCTCATTGCCTAAACAGCCTCCCGCGGCCACCATACCCTTCCCGCTTACATACACTCGCCGGAACCGTCCAACATCAGCTGTTCAAGGCACTTCTGTACCATCCACAGACCACCCACCTGCTGCCCAACAACAGCCAGCTCAGTCCGCTGCTACTCCGCCGCCTGCCCCTTCTAACCTTCACCCGATGACCACCAGGTCTAAATCTGGTTCACTTCCACCAGCCCTTCACAGCCTTGTTTCGACCACTATTTCACCTGTCCCTACCTCCTACACTAAAGCTTTTGCCGATCCAAATTGGGTACATGCTATGCAATCTGAGTTTACTGCTTTACAGGAGAATGACACATGGGAATTCGTGCCTCGTCCTTCTGACAGGCCTATTATCAGGTGCATGTGGCTCTTTCGCACAAGTTTAAGTCAAACGGTTCGTTGGAACGTTATAAGGCTAGATTGATTGTTAAATGGTAAATCTAAGACAGTTAGGGTGGATTGTGATGAAACTTTTAGCCCGGTTGTTAAACCGGCCACTATCAGGACAGTGCTCTCTTTGGCTATCTCACGAGACTGGCCTATCCACCAATTGGACGTTAAGAATGCTTTTTCGCATGGTACTCTAAATGAGGTTGTTTTCATGCATCAACCTACGGGTTTTGTTGATAAACGGCATCCAGAATTTGTGTGTCGCCTGAAGAAATCATTGTATGGTCTTAAACAAGCACCACGGGCATGGTACACCCGTTTTGCTAATTATATCCTTTCTCATGGATTTCGTAGCAGTGCTTGTGATAATTCATTGTTTATCTATCATCGTGGGTCGGAGACTGCTTATTTATTGTTGTATGTTGATGATATTGTTGTCACAGCCTCTACTACCACATTGTTATAGGAGATCATCCATACTCTGTCTCGAGAATTTGCTATGACAGATTTGGGCCATTTGCATCATTTTTTGGGCATCAAAGTTACACGACAGCCCAATGGTTTATTTTTGTCCCAAGAACAATATGCTAAAGACATCATCTCTCGGGCGTCTATGTCCAATTGTAAGCCGTGCACTACTCCGGTTGACTTATCAGCTAAACTTAGTGCCACAGATGGTGCACCCTTTTCCGACCCGACTTTGTATCGGAGTTTAGCCGGTGCTTTACAATACCTGACATTTACATGCCCAGATATCTCTTATGCGGTCCAACAGATATGTTTGTTTATGCATGATCCTCGTGACCCACATTTTGCATTCTTGAAGCGTATTATTCGTTATCTTCAGGGGACTCTGGCCTATGGATTGCGTATAATGAAGTCTGGTACAGATTCATTGATTGCTTATTCTGATGCTGACTGGGGTGGTTGCCCTGATTCGCGCAGGTCTACAAGTGGGTATTGTGTTTTTCTCGGTGATAATCTTATCTCATGGTCTTCGAAACGACAACCCACTATCTCTCGTGCAGAATATCGGGGCGTTGCAAATGCTGTTGCTGAAGCTACATGGATTCGGAACTTGTTACTTGAGCTGCGTACACCGTTGCAGAAGGCTACTATCGTTTACTGTGATAATGTTTCAGCTGTGTACCGTGTATCTCTCTGACAACCCGGTCCAACATCAGCGAACTAAGCACATTGAGATTGACATCCATTTTGTTCTTGAAAAGGTTCGAGTTGGACGTATTAGAGTTTTGCACGTTCCTTCATCTCTACAGTATGCAGACATTTTTACCAAAGGCATCTCCAAGCAGTTGTTCCAGTCTTTACGTACCAGTTTGAACGTCTGTCCTACGCCCGTTCAAACTGCGAGGGTGTCTTAACCGATAATTATGAAGATAATTATGTGTATTATTATTAGATAAATATTGTATAGAATTGTGTTTATCTTTTCCTAAAATACAGCTAGGGTTGTTATATATCTATTCTATATAAGGAGCCTTTGTTGATCAATAACATTGATTCACAATTCATACCATAAACACTTTTAAACTAAAATTATGAAAGCAATTTTGGAATTATCGATGAGTAGATGACAAACACTTATATAAAAGAGTAAAGTACACGGGATGGTCCTTGTGGTTTACCAAAATTTGGGTTTGGTCTCTCGTGTTCCAAAAGTACATAGATTGTCCTTGTGGTTTGCACTTCGTAACGCACTTAGGCCCCAACTTTTTCCAAAAGTACATGCATGGTTCCTGTGGTTTGCACTTTGTAACACATTTAGCTCCCAACTTTTTCCAAAAGTACATGGATGGTCCTTGTGGTTTGCACTTTGTAATGCATTTTGTCCCCAACCAACAAATCTAAAAGTTTTAGCATGTCCAAGTTAGGCACTAAATTGTTGCCTTTTTCCCTTTGCATTAAATTTATGATGTGTGTGACCGATGATTCTTGTTAAGGTATTCACAAGCTGGGACTCCTGTCGTGAAGGTTACATCTTCTTACAACGCTGAAGCTCACACTTTCTCTTTGAAGTTTAGGTAATTTTTTTCCTTAAAAGATTTCTGACATGTGGATTTTTTATACATGTACATAACGTGTCATTTTTTACCCCTTTTCAGTCAAATGGTACCGCCTACGCCAGGTCAGCCCGTAAAAGAACCGATGTTCATTCCCATGGCTGCTGGACTTCTTGATTCAAACGGCAAAGATATGCCATTATCGTCAATCTATCATGATGGGAAATTAGAGTCCGTTGCGTGTGGTGGTCAGCCCGTTAACACCACCGTTCTTAGAGTTACAAAGGTAAAGTTTTGTATTTGACAAGCCTTTCAAAATGTATGCTTTTTTTTTTTGAAAATGATCTCAAAAAATTTTGAAACCGACACGTATTTTAATATATTAGGGTGAAGAAGAATTCGTGTTCACTGATGTGCCCGAGAAACCGATTCCGTCTCTGTTACGGGGTTATAGTGCTCCAATACGTCTACACTCGGATCTCACCGATGATGATTTGTTTTTCCTTCTTGCTCATGATTCAGATGAATTTAATCGGTAACTTCTCTTAATTAAAAAGTTTTTTTTTCGTTTTTTTATATTTTAGAGTAAAGTGTCATTTTCGTCCTTGAGGTTTGGCTACTTTTGCAACTTTCGCCCAAAGGTTTGGGTTTCGCATCTGGATCCAAAAGGCTTGAAATCTTGCCATTTTCATCTGACTCGTTAACTCTATCCATTTTTTAACGACAGATCAGGGGTCTTTCCGTCATTTAATCATGCCATTTTGATATTAAAAACAAAACAAATAGGTAAAATGATGAAAATGCCCTGACTTAACGTAAAAAGGTGGAGTTAACAAGTCGGATGAAAATGGCAAGATTTCAAACCTTTTGGATCCGGATGCGGTGAAACAAACCTTTGGATGAAAGTCGCAAAAGTGACCAAACCTCAGGGGACGAAATGGCATTTTACTCTTTGTTATATAAAAAAACAGAATTTTTAATAGATAATTTTGTTATCGCAGTTGGGAAGCCGGACAGATATTGGCAAGGAATATAATGCTTAGTCAAGTAGTTAATTTCCAAAAGGACAATGCGTTAGTTCTTGATCAACAGTTTGTGCATGGTATTAAATGCATTCTTTTGGATTCGAGTCTTGACAAGGTATTTGTTTACGTTTTTTTTTTCAAGTACTTTTTATTTGAATAAATTGTAAAACCAAATTTACTTTTTAAAATTAGGAATTTATTGCAAAAGCAATAACGCTTCCTGGTGAAGGTGAGATCATGGACATGATGGAAGTAGCCGACCCTGATGCGGTCCATGCCGTTAGAAAATTTATCCGAAAGCAGCTAGCTTCTGAATTAAAGCAAGAGCTCATAAATCTGGTACCGATTTTTATTATTTTAACGTTATTTCAATTTATTAATCTAAGAGACTGTCTTTTGATTTCCACAAAAAAATTAGGTCTGTAAATGAACCGAACGAACACGAACTCGTGTTTGTTCATTTAACTTTAATCGAACACAAACATATAACCGAACAAATATTTTGGTTCGTGTTCGTTCATTAAGAAAATGGGAACGAACAGTTCATGAACATGAACAAACAAACTTAAACGAACATAATTTAACAAACATAAAACAACATACATGGACATAAATGACCAAAACATAAACGAACATAAAGTAGATTTTTATACAAATGATTGATTAATTACGATAAGTTCTATTGCATAGCTTATTTTTGTTATTTCCCAATTATTAATTTGTTATGTGTATGGAAGTAGTTAAAAGGCCTCTTATGTGTTTGTATTTGTATAAATATAACTCCATATGTATTTATTAAAATATAAACGAACAAGCATAAAATGAACATAAAAGAACAAGCATAAACAAAAGTTCACGAACAACACAGGTGTTCATGTTCGTTTATTTAATTAAATGAACAAATAGTTTTGTTCATGTTCGTTCGTTTAATTAAATGAACAAATAGTTTTGTTCATGTTCATTCGTTTATTAAATAAACGAACTTCCCGCCGAACAAGTTCTTGAACAGTTCATGAACGTTCGGTTCGTTTTCAGGCCTAAAAAATTTTCATTTTTTCCTTGAAAATGATGAAACTATGGCAAACACTTAAAACATTATCTGTTTATCATAACTTCAAAACATTTCTATTACATAGATTATAATTTAACAATATATCAAAAATCACTTTTAAAATTGAAATGCTTAACAGGTGAAAGAAAACAGGAGCACAGTAAAGTACGTGTTTGACCACGCAAATATGGCGAGACGGGCTTTAAAGAACACCGCGCTTGGTATTTTTTGCTTTCTTGTTGACCATTTGTTTTAGGCACTGAAAACTGTATGTGTTTGACTGTTAAGACTTTTTGAAAAAAAAAGGTTATCTTGCATCTCTTGAAGATGAAGAAATCACTGAGCTTGTGTTGCATGAATACAAAACCGCCACAAATATGACGGATCAATTTTCGGCTCTGGCAGCCATTGCCCAGAAACCTGGTAAAGCCCGTGATGATGCGTTGGCTGATTTCTATAATCAATGGCAGCATGACTATCTGGTATCCTTTTTTTCTTTCTAAATCAGAGTTTGCTTTAAGATGATTGTTTTGATTAAAAAATAGTGGGATTTTGTCTTACTTATTTTAATTTTTGTATTTATAGGTGGTTAATAAGTGGTTCGCACTTCAATCCTCATCGGATATTCCTGGGAATGTCGAGAATGTTTACAAACTTTTGTCTCATCCAGCATTTGACCTTAAAAATCCCAACAAGGTTAGAATCTTCGGTTCGTTAATTCAATTGCCGTTACGTTTTCTTAGAGGAGGCAAGTTTTACCTGTGCTCATGAAAAGGGGTTGATTTTGTTGCTATCGAGTCAACTGGGTCAATCTAACTTGCGTAGAAATTTTGGTGAAAATGCACGCATCAGGAGCGCATAATGCGCACATCACATATTCACATGATTTGGTGATGAGATCGCATTTGCATCGCGTGTTGCGATTTCATTATGCGCGTTTGAGCAATGTGTTTTAGTAATTAAGCGAAGTTGACCATGGATTGAACAATTCTGACTAGAGATGATGATTTATATTTTTAGTGTTTAAAAGTTAACAAGTTAAAATATTGTCTATAAATAACGTGTTAGTACTTTCTTAAAGAATGAATGCTTCGCGTACATGATGCGCCGATCGCACATCAGCTTTTGTGATTAAAACACATCAGAGCGTCAAGCGATTTTCAAAACCCAATTGGAATTAAAACAGGTCAAATTGGTCCCGCGAGCCCGTTATGTTTAAAATGTTATTCTAAAGTTTTCAACGTCTACGAACGAAATTTGAACAGGTGTACTCGTTGATTGGAGGATTTTGTGCTTCACCTGTTAATTTCCACGCCAAAGATGGTTCGGGCTACAAGTTCTTGGGAGAAATTGTTGTGCAGCTCGACAAACTGAATCCGCAGGTACAAATGACTTGTTTACCCTTTTTATGTTTCTCTTTTCTCGGGTCATGCCAAAATCATAGCTTTAGGACACTTTGTAGTATTTATAGAATTACATGATCCAAATCTTCTGGGTCATGCTGGAATTACCAATTTACCCTTGTCTTGGTTGCAGGTGGCGTCTCGCATGGTTTCAGCCTTTTCTAGGTGGAAGCGGTATGATGAAACCCGCCAAAACCTTGCCAAGGTAATGTCTCTTGATCTTTAAGTCAAATTTGTTTGACCCATTTGACTGTTCTTTTAGTCGAATTTGAATTGACCCATTTAAGGTGAAACACATACTTTGATAAATGGTTGATATACTTGTTGAAATTGGGAACAGGCACAGTTGGAGATGATCGTGTCGGCTAACGGGCTTTCAGAGAATGTATACGAGATTGCCTCCAAGAGTTTGGCTGTTTAGAAACATTTTTTTTTGTCTTGTTATATGAAGAATCAATTTGGCAATCATATACAGCTAAATTAGAATAAAGTTGTTATGGTTTATTTCATGTACTATTAATTTACAACTTTTGTCTGAAACTTTTAAAACTAAAAGTAGGTATGATCAATGATAGGTTAATAACTGCTTTTAGTTATTTATTATGAAAAAAATTTACAGTGACTAGTTATAAAAGATTAAAAGAAAAATGTTGATAGTGATTTGGATTTAATTAAAAAGGTAGAAGTTCTAATAGAGTTTGTACGTTTTTTTACAAAAGTATAATAAGCATGATTTTAAAAACTGGACCGGGAACCAGAGATCTGACCGAGTGACTGGTCTAGTCCACCCTATCAGACCGGATTTGTGTCGGCCCAGCTGGTTGGAATGCCAACCATGTTTGTTAATTTTGTAATAGCTTAGAATCAAGTTTTTTAAAGTTAAATATTATAAAATTTACTCGGCACAATAAAGTATTGTTAAAATATATACTATGTGAATAAACACAAGATTTATAAAAAATTAAGGATATATTTTGTGAAGATCCTTACCAGCGTTGGGGGCAAAGTTTGGGGTGGGTCTTATAATATATATTTTTAAACAATAACAAAAAAAAGGTGAGGGCCTTACACGCCCAACACCATCCGGTGGTTTTTGAGGCTTGAAGGTGGCAGCCACATGTCGTTCCACACACTCCCTTAAAGCCCCTTCACACCGTGTAGTCCTACACATAAATGTTAAGACTAAGAGGGTTATGATTAATTACACTAACGGTTCTTGTGGTATCTTTGGATTATGGGTTTTGTTTCTTCCAGTTTGTCTACCATAGCGCTTTTGATTGGCGGCACTCGCTAACGCTAAAAAATCCATTAAATCTGTCAAATGACCAATATATCCTTAAAAGGCCAACAACCCTCACACGGTGCTCTACCCCTTTGCCTCAGTCTCCATCGTTTACCCACAACTGCCGCCTGAAGATGCGGATGGAGATGGAGCTGTGATTCAATTCCGGCTACGAAATGGATAATACAAAATCTTGAGATTGACGTAGGCAGTGATTGAAATTGTGTAAGTCAAACCGAGAAAATGATGGTCTTAATTGTTACACATAATATTTTTCAAAGAAATTAATGAAGTTTTGGATTAAGTATAAATGTATGAATTGAATCTAAATACGTCAAAAATTATGTTAGTGTTACTAGAATAAGTATCTATATACGAGTAAATGAATTGAATGAGACAAACGTTCACAAAAGTCTAAGGTGGACCTCTAGATGTGACATAACATGACCAAAAATCATCACATTTGTCAAATAATAATGAAAACAAATCTTATGATCTAGTCACTTTTGGATCAACAAAGACCCTTAATCTTCATACGAAATGGACCGTTGTTATCGTCTCATAAGCACAAAAGATAAAAGATGAACTAAGCTTGCCCGAAGAATAATCAGTTCCGGGGCGCATCCTAGTTGAGTTTTCGTAAGAAGACTATTGATCGAAATCTATGATGACACAGGTCGTGAGTGTGGAGACTACGACAGTTGCTCTAACGTAAGAAGAACTGTTAAGGATAGTGGCAGATCTAGAAAATCCGCATAGGGGTAACGTTTCAATGAAAGGTGGTAACGAAATCGAAAAAACGTTAAATTTTTACAAAATCTACACTACCGTCGGAGCGTCAAGGGGCAACGTAGGTTACCCCTATCATCACTCTAGGCCCCCCGTTAAGGATTCATGAAAGAAGAAAATTATTATTCTTTTTTATATTTTTTTAATAAGAGGGACAAAAGAGTAACCTTATATAAATTATAGTAGAAAACCGGAACTTCTCGTGCATATAAAAGTAAAATGACAAATTTATAATAGTTTATTAAGGATTTTGAAATTTGGTATTTTTAAGTTTTATATAAAGAATCAAGTCCCAAGTAGTTGATAAGATTATAGGCTATAGATCCCTCTGCATGGAATACGGTGTCGGAATAATAGTGGGCCCCTATTGTTTATAATTGATAAGTTATAATAGTAGAAAAAGAACATATATAATATCTTGATTTAAATATAAGATGAAACATATTTGATTTTTGGAATAATGTTTTAGAATCGTTATCTTAAAATAGATTTCAATTATATTCGTGTTTTCAAGATACAATAATCGGTCGGAAATGATTAATTTGAATAAAACCCACACAATGATTTTTCTATTTATTATAGTGATAGATGTTCTATGTAGTTTGCAACCCACTTTTCATCTTCTTTTATAATTTTATAATTGACGTAGAACAAAAGCAAATATAGTACTGAATGAATAAACTACAACAAGAGGCGACCTTTATAGAAATTTTATAAATCTGGTGGGTTGCCACATTTTTTAAATTACAAATTGGCTAAAAATAGTGGAAATCAAAACCATATTGTAAATTATTTACTCAAAGATTTACATGTTCTAGGTTAAAAGAAAAGAGTGAAGAAATTTGGATTTGACAATTAGAAAAACTGCCTTGGGCTTTTGGCACATGATCTGGTTCAACGACACCTTTTTGGTCGTTGGTTATAGGTCAGGTAACTCCCTTGGTTATAGGTCAGGTAACTCCACCTCTACCTTAGTTATGACCATTTGAAGTTCGGTTTTCCTTTTTTGTTTTGTTTTGTTTTCTCCTTCCTCAATTGGTTCAAATAACAATATGTTATTGACTAATACCATTGCAAGATATGGGACTTGTCCCACATCGGTTGTATGGGCAACCAATGTCGGGTTTATATACCAAATGAGTTTTCTCACCCATCAGACTAATCTTTTGAGTTAAGTTCTCTTGTTTGAAATTTTTGGTTGTAATATATTATTGCTCAGCCTATCCGGTGTGGGGCGTGGAGAGGGGGAGGGGAAACCCCTCCAAACCCCCTTACACTACCCCACGAGTGGTGTTTCATGGCGTGTAGGGCATGGGGCTTCAGGATCTTCACGGGTGTGAGGGAATGGCTTTTGAGGTGGAGCTTGTTGATTGGTGGTTGAAAGGTGATGACTGTCGTAGGTTTCAATAAAAAAAACTAATAAACATAAAAGGCCCCCTCCACCTTGCCCACCACCCCATGGTTTTGGAGGGCAAAGCCCCTGCCTACATGGTAGACACGTGACGTTCAATATCCCCTCTACCTTCAGAATCACAAAGAGTAGCCTCACAATAAAACCTGACTTGTGTATGGTGTCGCAATCACACATGAGTGTAAAATATCCCCTCTACCAGACTAGTCTTTTGAGTTAAGTTCTCTTGTTTGATATGTAACGTTATAGTTTCTTAAAAATGATTTGAAATTGCATAATAATTATTCCAAGTTATTTCAGTATGCCCTTAAAAATACAAGTTAAAACTTAGAAGTGGTCAAGCAAAACCCCTTTTTATTCATGGTTCTAGTTATGATAAGTTATAAATTTTCGGTTGTAATATATTATTGCTCAGCCTATCCGGTGTGGGGCATGGAGTGGGGGAGGGGAAGCCCCTCCAATCCCCCTACACCACCCCGCGAGTGGTGTTTCATGGCGTGTAAGGCATGGGGCTTCAGGATCTTCACGGGTGTGAGGGAATGGCTTTTGAGGTGGAGCTTGTTGATTGGTGGTTGAAAGGTGATGACTGTTGTAGGTTTCAATAAAAAAAACTAATAAACATAAAAGGCCCCCTCCACCTTGCCCACCACCCCATGGTTTTGGAGGGCAAAGCCCCCTGCCTACATGGTAGACACGTGACGTTCAATATCCCCTCTACCTTCAGAATCACAAAGAGTAGCCTCACAACAAAACCTGACTTGTGTATGGTGTCGCAATCACACATGAGTGTAAAATATCCCCTCTACCAGACTAGTCTTTTGAGTTAAGTTCTCTTGTTTGATATGTAACGTTATATAGTTTCTTAAAAATGATTTGAAATTGCATAATAATTATTCCAAGTTATTTCAGTATGCCCTTAAAAATACAAGTTAAAACTTAGAAGTGGTCAAGCAAAACCCCTTTTTATTCATGGTTCTAGTTATGATAAGTTATAAATTTTCGGTTGTAATATATTATTGCTCAGCCTATCCGGTGTGGGGCATGGAGTGGGGGAGGGGAAGCCCCTCCAATCCCCCTACACCACCCCGCGAGTGGTGTTTCATGGCGTGTAAGGCATGGGGCTTCAGGATCTTCACGGGTGTGAGGGAATGGCTTTTGAGGTGGAGCTTGTTGATTGGTAGTTGAAAGGCGATGACTGTTGTAGATTTTAATAAAAAAACTAATAAACATAAAACGTCCCCTCCACCTTGCCCACCACCCCATGGTTTTGAAGGGCAAAGCCCCCTTCCTACGTGGTAGACACGTTGCGTTCAATATCCCCTCCACCTTCACAATCACAAAGAGTAGCCTCACAACAAAACCTGACTTGTGTATGTGTGTCGCAATCACACATGAGTGTAAAATATCCCCTCCACCAGACTAGTCTTTTGAGTTAAGTTCTCTTGTTTAATATGTAACATTATATAGTTTCTTATAAATGATTTGAAATTGCATAGTAATTATTCCAAGTTATTTTAGTATGGCCTCAAAAATACAAGTTAAAACTTAGAAGTGGTCAAGCAAAACCCCTTTTAATTCATGGTTCTAGTTACGATGAGTTTAATTTTCGGTCGTAATATATTCTTAGCCTATCCGATGTGAGGCGTGGAGAGGGGGAAGGGAAGATCCTCCAATCCCCTACACCACCCCGCGAGTGGTGTATCATGGCGTGTAGGGCATGGGCTTCAGGATCTTCACGGGTGTGAGGGAATGGCTTTTGTAACACCCTGTAAAATCGTGTCCAATAGTATAGTGACACATGTTGTATTTTAAATATAGTCTATTAAAGACTAATAAGGACTAAAGGCGTCAACATGCTCAAACTGGGCCTCTGAGTGACGATCCGATGTCAACATGCATAAATAACAGCCTCTGAGTGACTGACATGTCAACATGCTTAAAACATTAGCCTCTGAGTGACTGATATGTCAACATGCTTGAAATTTGGCCTCTGAGTGACTGATATGTCAACATGCCCAACCTCTGAGTGACATCGGAGTCAACATGCTTATAATAAGCCTCTAAGTGATCCTTTGTGAAGTCCTAACTCTCATACGTGCCAATTGTTGGACAAGAGGGTTCAAATTCGTAAATATATGAAAGTTGGATAATGGAGGGATTAAAAGTGTCAACATGTTAATTTATACCTCTGAGTGACCTTGTAACGAACCGAGAGCTCGGCAATGTCCGGGCATAATCCCGGGTATGCCAAGTATTGGCTACGGAGTGCTAAAAGTGCCAAAAAGGTGTTTTAAAAGGGTTTTAGAAGCTTTATAAAGTTAAGGGGTTAAAGTGTCAATTTTTGAAACTGGCCAAGGGGCGGTCGCGGGCCGCGAGAGACCTGGCCTGGGTCTCTCGCAGGGCGCGAGAAGCCCTCTGCTGCAGAAAGTTCTGCTTGGCCTCCAAACAAAACTCCAAAAACCATGTATTCGAAACTATGGACTTGCAATCAGCTATGCCACGTTTTGGGACACTTGTAAGCTTCCTCTTACACCCCTAAACACATGGCTTCACCTCCTTTGAGTTATCCAACTATAAATATGTGCTTAAGTTCACCATTTCAACTTGCACCTTTCTAATTCATACACTCTTCTCCCTCCTCTAGAAGTTCCTAGCTGAAAGGAGCATCCAACTTAGTTCTCTTGCATTCTAAGAACCTCTTGTAAGTGTTCCTTGCTCTTTCATTTTTGTTTATAGGCTTTTATAGCCAAAAGTTAAGCGTTTACGGAAAACGCTTTGACTTTCGGTTAAGACCATTATGATCCAGCCATTGTTCGAAATGAAAATGGCTAAGTGGATCGTAATAAGGTAGGTGTTAATCCCTATAAAGGGCACCTCCTGAAGATCACATTTGCTAGACCAATTGACGGGCAAAGTTAAGTTATTAAAAAGGCCATTTTTCGGAAAAATCATAGATTGATCTTATATATGTCATGAAACCTGTTGTGACACTTAAAAAAGTTGGTAATAATTATTAGAACATGTTTGGCTCGTCAATTTCAGTTCTAGGGTCGGTTCGCAACCGAAAGTCGCGAAGTTTGACTTCTGCTTTGACCTTCGATTCTGACCCGATTTAGATTAGTTACCTACTGATCCAAAGTTGCATTATGATCGTAATATAATGTAGCATAACCCTCTGAGGTTATATTACATGATCATAATCAGAATCCAAGTTTATGCGCAAGTTCTATAATTATGTCATCTTTGACCAAAATGCTCTTTTTGGATAAAACAAGGTTTAAATGGTAATGAACTTGAAAATGAGTTTTCTACTGATGTAATATTATAAGTAGGATTATTTGGGATGTTAAACCAAGTTATAAACTAAGTTTTCAAACAGGTCCTTAAACTATGTCGATAAATGACGATTTTAGCCCTTGTGGCTTATAAAATGGCTTTAATCAAATCTTTTCAAGGTAAATCATTTACCTACTGATATGTTATATTAAATAACATATTTAAGACATTTTAATCTGACCTTAATGTCAGTTTTCATTAAACATCGCATAAAACGTCATTTTACGACATAAGCGCCGTTTCGGCGCATAGTATGGTTTTAAATCATATTAATTGACCAAGATTTGTTACCTACTGATTTTAAAACTATTTTTAAACATATTTACAGTAGTTACATGTTATGAACTCAGAACCCCAAATAATTTATAAGCTATGTGTGAAATGACCAAAATGCCCCTTCGGTGCATAGTTTGGTCATAAAAGATAAATTTCACATATAACTGATATCCTACTGATATTATATCATTAATAAACTATTTTTCCAGAATACTCATTGTAACATCCGTCAAAAAAAAAAAAACCGGATTTACCAAACCCGCTCCGTTTATTAACCGAACAATCAGTTAAAAATTTGGTTGCTTATTTAATGCCCAAATTATTTTTAAACGATACATAATTAATAAATATATTGGAATATATAATTTATATTTGAAAAAGCATTAAAAATAGTGGTTTAAAAATCAAACAAGGCTGCCGGGTTTCGAACCCGGGTCAGCCGGGTCAAACTGGTCAAACAATGACTTAACACTCATCCATCAAACTACTCCGCCACTTGTATTCTTTAGTAATATATCCAGACAATTAATTCAAATAATGAAACAGAAATCAAACCCAGTCAACTGACGCGCCCAAATCCGTTGACGCCGGAAAATCCGACGATTTCGTCAAATGTCGTCGGTTATCTATGACTTAACATAAACATTAACCTCAACATCGGTTATAACTGATGTCCAGTCCGCGACACAAGTTATAACCGCGGAAAATCATTAACCGACGAATCAAGACGGAAAACGGACCAAATTCGTCGATGTTCTGCCCTATAAATACCCCATCTAACCTCTGTTAGCTTTTTCGCTCACAATCACACTCTTTCCCGACGTAATTTCACTCGCCGGAGAACTTCTGCAACTCGCCGGAAAACCGAGCCTTTCACCTCTGTGCACTACTCTAACAACTGAACACCCAGAGCTTATACCGAAGCCACCCACACTCATCTCAAGCTCCCTGAAGACCCTCTGCCGCAGGACATACGTCGCCGGAATAATCTGCTATCATCGGAGTTTCGCCGGCGAAACAGAGGAGCCCTGTTCGGTATACCATACACTTAATCTCTCATTCTTTTTATTAATCTTACATGTAATTAATCACAACACCCTAAAGAAACTTGATTAAATTGTCGAACCAGCCGAACACCGATTCTGGTTAAGTCCAACGAAGAAGATGAAGTTTCAGTTGTCTATATGTTTAATTTAAATCAAGATATATCTCGGGTTAGACACACAGTCCAGTGGTGGACTGTGTGCACATAAACACGCATACGTCCCGAGTTCGATTCTTGTCCCACGCACACTCGCCTTAATAAAAATGTTCCTTTTTGTAACCAAACCGGATTCACTACAAATAGATGTTAAGTTTAATAAAAACCGGAATAATAACCAAGATAGACACACAGTCCAGTGGTGGACTGTGTGAACGTTTAAATCACACGTCACGAGTTCGAGCCGCGACTACCGCACCGGTTCGGGCAATTATCAAACTTTTTATATAAGCAGAAATGAAATGATCTAGTTTGTATATAAGTATAATAAAAATCACTTTATTTACCAAGTTAGACACACAGTCCAGCGGTGGACTGTGTGTTAACCTAAACCACAGGTCCCGGGTTCGAGACCTGTGGAGAGCACCGAGCGAGTCATTAAAATCGTTTTTGAAATAAATGATTTTCGGATTAATTCAATTAGTATATAAATATAATTAAAAACAGAAATATTTCGGGTTAGACACGTAGCTCAGTTGGTAGAGCTGCGTGCACGCGAACGGGAGGTCTCGGGTTCGAGCCTCACCCGGCGCACACAATTATACAATAAAATCGGTCAACAGGTCAACAGTCAAAAATCAACATTTTTTTTATTACTTTTATTATTTATTTACATTAAAAATACTTAACATTTTTAAGGTTAGAAAATAGCCTTAAACTCACAAAAATACATCCAACAATCCTACTAAAATTGATTAATAAAATCCGCTTACTTACCGAACCATTATGCCATTATCTAGGTTAGTTTCACTCGTGGTTAAAACCAACTTCGTGCGCATTCAACATCATCAACCGAACGCACCCAATGTGAGTGAATCTTATAACTCCCCTTTTTAATTACACGTTTTGGGGTGTGTCATGTGTCACTAAAATTAACTCGTTTATTTAAACTTGTGCCATACCATATTGTGATCTAAACTTAGAGTGTAAATATTGTTTGTAGTTATGTCTTTCATATTGTCAAGTTGTATGCAAATCATTCATTAGGCCCATCAGTTCGTAGAACAACGCGTGCCTCAAAACTCATTCATTAGGCCCGTCAGTTCCTCGTGAGAGACGGGTTGAGCAACGCGTGCCTCAAAACAATTTATTATTGTATGTGTGTGCATTATCTGATATTAAGTGTTTTATGAATATGTTTACATCTATATTTACTCATATGTGGTTGTGCACTTTATTTTATAATCAATTCAATAAACTTGTTCAAATGCTTTTCATAGGATTCACTCGCCAACTTTTTGTTGATCCAAAAACCATTTTTACACATGATACAGGTGAACAGGATGAAGCAAGGAAAACATAGGAAATGCCTTAGAAGAAAACAATGAAGTCTAGAATGATGTTTAGGACATGATGAAATTAAGATTGTATGTTTCCCTTTAAATTGTAATAATGAATATGAAACGTTATAATAAATGTCATGAGCTTTGATGATAACCCAATCATGCCCCGATCACCTTTTCCGCTGCGGGTCGGGGTGTGACAGATTGGTATCAGAGCCATGACTATAGGGATATAGGATAGGTTATTAGACCCTTAGAGCCTATACTATAGTTGACTAGATTTTAATTATTCATGTGGTTACATGCAAACTTATGATATTTATTTGTTTCATATTTGTTTATACTTACAGTCAAACATACATACTTACATACACATTCATCATACATATTTCAATGTTTATATATTCAAATCATCTTCATACTTTTGTTATTCAAAGATTTTGTCGAAATTTTCAAATCTCATCAAAGTAAGTTCTGCGACGGGCATGTAGTAGCTGGAAGGGTAGAAGTACCGGTAGTCGGAACGTCCTGTCTAGGTTGGCATTCGTATATAACGGACCAGTTTGCCTACCTGGGGACTAACGATGAGAGTACGAAGGACCTATTAGGCCAAAGCATGCTACACCAAACGTCGTTCGAACTAACCCCACTTTGAGGTGTCACCGTGTCTATACCTGGACACATTCCGAATATCATACGTTACATATTTCTCGATTTTCTCCGGGTTTTAGTGTACGTAACCAGGCTAACACATGCGAACCATATGAAAAACCCGGTATTCATGGGGACCCACATGATTACGAAGGTGAAGTATGGCGGCATGCAAGGCCCAATGACGAGCAAAGCCCAAGATATCCTATGGATGTAGTAGATTTATTTTTTCTATATTTATTTTATGAATTTTCATTCCCAAATACGACCCATGATCCCAAAAACATCCAACTCATACTCTTGATATGTATTCCTTGTAGATGTCTTCTAGCCTCGCCCGTAGGAAGATGAGAGCAGGAAAAGCCCGCGAGCGCATGGCTGCCCTAATCGCTCAACAAATGGCTGCCGTAATACCCAATATTGTAATCCAAGTCCAACAAGCACTTACCGCTAATCCTGTCAATCAAGAAGATCAAAATGTTGTCAACCCTCCCCCAAATACCACTAAATGCACCTACAAACATTTCAAATCCTGCGACCCTCCGAAATACGAAGGGACTGAAGGTGTCACCGCTCTCCTTCATTGGTTTGAAGAAATGGAGAACACTTTTCTAAATTGCGACTGCCCCGATGATCGCAAAGTGCGATATGCTACCGTTCGTTTATATGGAATAGCACTTACTTGGTGGAATACAGAGAAGGTCAAACGAGGTGTTGAAGACGCTATGACTTTGACTTGGGAAGAGTTGAAGGAAATCATGACAAGACGGTGTTGCCCAAGGAGCGAAATCAAGAAATTAGAAGATGAGTTCTATTCGTTGAAGCAAAAGGAAGGCGACCACACCACGTACAACAAAAGATTCCTCGAGTTAAATCAAATGGTTCCCAACTTGTTCACTCCTCTTTACCGTTTGATCGAGCACTACATTCAAGGTCTTCCGTCAAAGATTCAGGACTCTGTAATAAGTACCACGCCTGCAACTTTGGAAGCAGCAATGGAGTTAGCTACAGAGCTCACCGAAAACCGCATCCGGAACAAAGACTTCAAGGAGGAGAAGAAGAAGGATAAAGCATCAACTGAAACTTCAAACTCCACCCGAACCGAATCCCCTTCTCAACCCACTTTTAAGAGAAAATGAGATGGGCAACTTTTCGCTGTCACACAACGTAATCAACCAATTTCACAAGCCATACCCATCCAAGCTATCCCAATCACTCAAGTAGCACCCAACTCAACTTACCCAAATAAGAAACCATACCTTGGACCTCACCCTCGATGCAACACCTGTTTTTATCACCATCCCCCTACCTTACCTTGTCGACTATGTGCGAATTGTGGACGCTATGGTCATTTGAGCAAGGTTTGCCGCACCCCTCAAAACCAAATCTCACCCCCTCCTCAAAACATGATCCAAACCTATCAACAACCCCAATACCCCACATTACCTTACGTTCGAGCTTGTTTTAATTGTGGCGACCCTACCCACTTTAGAAACACGTGCCCTCGATTGGTTAACATCATAAACGCTCAAGCTCAATCAATCCCAGTTAACCAAGTAAATCAAGAAAACCCAATCACTAGGCCACCAGCAAGAGGAAGAGTTTTCAACATCAACGCCAATCCTGTCGAAGATAATGACAGCCTAAACGAAACCACCCAACTAGTCCCCTTCACCAAAAATCAAGATTCAACTCCAACCGCTTAGTTTTTACATCTTCTTTATGATTCCCGTATCCCAGTTATGAATTGGAATCTTATCCAAGGATCCTAATGCGAATTACTATTTCAGTTTGTTTATGTTTTAAAGTCACATAGAACTAATCATAACTTACGGATAAAGCGAATGAAAATTTAACAAGAATATGGTGGATACGCCGCTGGTACTTCCTATATATAAGTATTCTTGCTAAAGGATCAGAGTCATTGTCAGGCGGTTATGAGAAGTTCCATGTGGAATTTAGCATTGTCTTGATTGAAGTTTGTTTTGTACTTACTGATTTAGCATTTATGGCATCTTATCATTTAAAGAAATTGGATTGTATTCCATTTCTACATAGACTAACCTCTCCATCACAACAAACGAGAGAGGTATTGTCATCATTCCAACATGTATACTATCAGAATTTAGACTCAAGTTTTGGTTGTTGTGTTTGTTTTAGAGTCACATAGAACTAATCATAACTTGCGGATAAAGTCAATGAAAATTTGACAAGAATATGGTGGATACGCCGCTGGTACTTCCTATATATAAGTATTCTTGTCAACGGATCGGAGGCATTATCAGGCGGTTATGAGAGGTTCCATGTAGGATTTAGTATGTTTTGGTCGAAGTTTGTTCATCATACATTTCAACGTATTTCAATTTCATCATTTAAAGAAGTTGAGCTATGTCTCACTTCCACAAGGACTAACCTCTCCATCACAACAAACGAGAGAGGTATTGTCATCATTCAAACATGGATACTATCAGAATTAAGACTCAAGTTGTGGTTGTTGTGTTTGTTGTAGAGTCACATAGAACTAATCGTAACTTGTGGATAAAGTCAATGAAAATTTGACAAGAATATGGTGGATACGCCGCTGGTACTTCCTATATATAAGTATTCTTGCCAAAGGATCAGAGGCATTATCAGGCGGTTATGAGAAGTTCCATGTAGGATTTAGTATTGTTTTGGTTGAAGTTTGTATTATACTCACTGATTTAGCATTCATATCATCTCATTATTTAAAGAAATTGGATTGTGTTCCATTTTCTACATAGGCTAACCTCTCCATCATAACAAACGAGAGAGGTACTGTCATCATTCAAACATGTATACTATCCGAATTTAGACTCAAGCTTTGGTTGTTGTGTTTGTTTATGTTTTAGAGTCACATAGGACTAATCATAATTTACTGATAAAACCAATGAAAATTTGACAAGAATATGGTGGATACGCCGCTGGTACTTCCTATATATAAGTATTCTTGCCAAAGGATCAGAGGCATTATCAGGCGGTTATGAGAAGTTCCATGTAGGATTTAGTATTGTTTTGGTTGAAGTTTGTATTATACTCACTGATTTAGCATTCATATCATCTCATTATTTAAAGAAATTGGATTGTGTTCCATTTTCTACATAGACTAACCTCTCTATCATAACAAACGAGAGAGGTACTGTCATCATTCAAACATGTATACTATCAGAATTTAGACTCAAGCTTTGGTTGTTGTGTTTGTTTATGTTTTAGAGTCACATAGGACTAATCATAATTTACTGATAAAACCAATGAAAATTTGACAAGAATATGGTGGATACGCCGCTGGTACTTCCTATATATAAGTATTCTTTCCAAAGGATCAGAGGCATTATCAGGCGGTTATGAGAAGTTCCATGTAGGATTTAGTATTGTCTTGGTTGAAATTTGTGTTACATTCACTGATTTAACATTCATATCATCTCGCCATTTAAAGAAATTGGATTGTGTTCTATTTCTACATAAACTAACCTCTCCATCATAACAAACGAGAGAGGAACTGTCACCATTCAAACATGTATGCTATCAGAATTTGGACTCAAATATTGGTTGTTGTGTTTATTTGTGTTCTAGAGTTACATCATAGAACCAATCATAACTTACTGATAAAACCAATGAAAATTTGATAAGAATATGGTGGATACGCCGCTGGTACTTCCTATATATAAGTATTCTTTTCAAAGGATCAGAGGCATTGTCAGGCGGTTATGAGAAGTTCTATGTAGGATTTAGTAATTTCTTGGTACATTGGTTGTGGCGTTTATTTATGTTTAGAGTCACATCATAGAACCAATCATAACTTACTGATAAAACCAATGAAAATTTGACAAGAATATGGTGGATACGCCGCTGGTACTTCCTATATATAAGTATTCTTGTCAAAGGATCAGAGGCATTGTTAGACGGTTATGAGAAGTTCCATGTAGGTTGTAGTATTAGAAATTTTGTTTTAGGATATAACCCTATCCTTCCAAACATATCAAAACTCTTGCGCAAGAAATCATACTTAGTGAATCAACTCTGCTTATCAATATTTTTACCGTAGGCAACAAAAAGCGATTCCTGTAGCAGGGTACTCAACCCTTACAAGGAACGTTACCGCCTCGAACAAAAATTTAAACACTTACTCCTTTTCTAAGTATGTAACTGTCAAACTAAACACCATCATTTTTAGACAAATATATCACTACTTATATTTCGGGACGAAATTTCTAAAAAGCAGGGATACTGTAACATCCGTAAAAAAAAAAAACCGGATTTACCAAACACGCTCCGTTTATTAACCGAACAATCAGTTAAAAATTTCGTTGCGTATTTAATGCCCAATTTATTTTTAAACGATACATAATTAATAAATATATTGGAATATATAATTTATATTTGAAAAAGCATTAAAAATAGTGGTTTAAAAATCAAACAAGGCTGCCGGGTTTCGAACCCGGGTCAGCCGGTTCAAACTGGTCAAACAATGACTTAACACTCGTCCATCAAACCACTCCGCCACTTGTATTCTTTAGTAATATATCCAGACAATTAATTCAAATAATGAAACAGAAATCAAACCCAGTCAACTGACGCGCCCAAATCCGTTGACACCGGAAAATCCGACGATTTCGTCAAACGTCGTCGGTTATCTATGACTTAACGTAAACATTAACCTCAACATCGGTTATAACTGATGTCCAGTCCGCGACACAAGTTATAACTGCCGAAAAATCATTAACCGACGAATCAAGACGGAAAACGGACCAAATTCGTCGATGTTCTGCCCTATAAATACCCCCTCTAACCTCTGTTAGCTTTTTCGCTCACAATCACACTCTTTCCCGACGTAATTTCACTCGCCGGAGAACTTCTGCAACTCGCCGGAAAACCGAGCCTTTCACCTCTGTGCACTACTCTAACAACTGAACACCCAGAGCTCATACCGAAGCCACCCACACTCATCTCAAGCTCCCTGAAGACCCTCTGCCGCAGGACACACGTCGCCGGAATAATCTGCTGTCATCGGAGTTTCGCCGGCGAAACAGAGGAGCCCTGTTCGGTATACCATACACTTAATCTCTCATTCTTTTTATTAATCTTACATGTAATTAATCACAACACCCTAAAGAAACTTGATTAAATTTGTCGAACCAGCCGGACACCGATTCTGGTTAAGTCCAACGAAGAAGATGAAGTTTTCAATTGTCTGTATGTTTATTTTAAATCAAGATATATCTCGGGTTAGACACACAGTCCAGCGGTGGACTGTGTGCACATAAACACGCATACGTCCCGAGTTCGATTCTTGTCCCACGCACACTCGCCTTAATAAAAATGTTCCTTTTTGTAACCAAACCGGATTCACTACAAATAGATGTTAAGTTTAATAAAAACCGGAATAATAACCAAGATAGACACACAGTCCAGTGGTGGACTGTGTGAACGTTTAAATCACACGTCACGAGTTCGAGTCCGGACTACCGCACCGGTTCGGGCAATTATCAAACTTTTTATATAAGCAGAAATGAAATGATCTAGTTTGTATATAAGTATAATAAAAATCACTTTATTTACCAAGTTAGACACACAGTCTAGCGGTGGACTGTGTGTTAACCTAAACCACAGGTCCCAGGTTCGAGACCTGTGGAGAGCACCGAGCGAGTCATTAAAATCGTTTTTGAAATAAATGATTTTCGGATTAATTCAATTAGTATATAAATATAATTAAAAACAGAAATATTTCGGGTTAGACACGTAGCTCAGTTGGTAGAGCTGCGTGCACGCGAACGGGAGGTCTCGGGTTCGAGCCTCACCCGGCGCACACAATTATACAATAAAATCGGTCAACAGGTCAACAGTCAAAAATCAACATTTTTTTTATTACTTTTATTATTTATTTACATTAAAAATACTTAACATTTTTAAGGTTAGAAAATAGCCTTAAACTCATAAAAATACATCCAACAATCCTACTAAAATTGATTAATAAAATCCGCTTACTTACCGAACCATTATGCCATTATCTAGGTTAGTTTCACTCGTGGTTAAAACCAACTTCGTGCGCATTCAACATCATCAACCGAACGCACCCAATGTGAGTGAATCTTACAACTCCCCTTTTTAATTACACGTTTTGGGGTGTGTCATGTGTCACTAAAATTAACTCGTTTATTTAAACTTGTGCCATACCATATTGTGATCTAAACTTAGAGTGTAAATATTGTTTGTAGTTATGTCTTTCATATTGTCAAGTTGTATGCAAATCATTCATTAGGCCCATCAGTTCGTAGAACAACGCGTGCCTCAAAACTCATTCATTAGGCCCGTCAGTTCCTCGTGAGAGACGGGTTGAGCAACGCGTGCCTCAAAACAATTTATTATTGTATGTGTGTGCATTATCTGATATTAAGTGTTTTATGAATATGTTTACATCTATATTTACTCATATGTGGTTGTGCACTTTATTTTATAATCAATTCAATAAACTTGTTCAAATGCTTTTCATAGGATTCACTCGCCAACTTTTTGTTGATCCAAAAACCATTTTTACACATGATACATGTGAACAGGATGAAGCAAGGAAAACATAGGAAATGCCTTAGAAGAAAACAATGAAGTCTAGAATGATGTTTAGGACATGATGAAATTAAGATTGTATGTTTCCCTTTAAATTGTAATAATGAATATGAAACGTTATAATAAATGTCATGAGCTTTGATGATAACCCAATCATGCCCCGATCACCTTTTCCGCTGCGGGTCGGGGTGTGACACTCATAATAATAAACTTAAAATTATATTCAATTTCCTTTTATATGGTATGAAATTACCAAAATGCCCTAAGAGGCGTAATTTCATTTTAAAACTTTAACGGGCATATAAGTTGATATCTTACTGATATTTTATTGTCCATGACTTATCCGGTTACCCATTATCGCTTATAAGCATACGATTGATTATATGTACTAGTTTACGAAATTTAACCGAAACGGGTTTAACCTTATCATCTTAATTTCAAAATCCAGAATGTTTATAGTTTACCCATATTATGCAAGTCAAAGTACTTGTCGGGTTTAAACTACATTCTATCCGATCATCGTTTAATCAAGCGTTATACGTCTTGATCATGTAGACTACTCGGTCTAAGTCTATGACTTAAATAAAGACCGATAGTATTTAATTGGTTAGCTTATGCCATAATCCAGACTAGAGCCTTGCCGGTAAATGCTATCTGCACGTTAGTACTTTTGTATACGGCTGAGTTGTTGAAATTTAAAAAGAAGACTAGCTCAGGTAAATACTATCGACTTATTTTCCCTATACGGGCTTGGGATACGGTAAACTATTACCGCTTGGTCAGAAATGGGATCAATCGAATGCCGTATTATGGCTAGTAAATCCGCATATTCTGTTTTAATCAGTTTTGTTTGATAACTTAAACATCGGGGGTTAAATTACCGTGTCTTGGATATCCTCGGCTCATTAGATTAGTTAATGGCTACGATCTTAGCGCGGGGTGTAGGCATACACCTGATGGACGCTCAAATGCAAATTATCCAAGACGTTAGGGATAACTCCTCTGTGAGTTTTAAGTAGTGTGTATTTAATCATGTCTCGGTCTCTGTACTAAGCCCTGTATGTATGGACAAATATGTGAATCTGTTAACAAGGTTACAAAGTAACTTTTCCAAGTTATAAAAGATTTTGTGCCCTGTGCATTTAAAATCATTTTAAAATGTTTTCAAAATGAGTCAGTTGGGTGTATTTACCAGCGAAAGCTGACGTATCGTCCAAAGACTAACTGCAGGTACAATACGAAATAGGTCGGAAGCTGCTCGGTAGTGAATAAGAGGATCTTGCAAATCCTTAGATCTGCCCTAAAGTCTGTTTTATATTCTTTCTTGTACATTTTAATGATCCGCCTGTGGATCTTCTAGCCTGTATATTATTTTATTTCGAACATTTGTTTGTAATAGTAATTTTACTCCAAGACTTCCGTTGTGCCGTGTTTAACTGACTATGATATTATCAACTGACGTCACAATACTCCCCACCCGGGCCCACCGGTTTATGGATTTGGGTTGGAAATCCGAGGTGTGACAGCTTTTGAGGTGGAGCTTGTTGATTGGTGGTTGAAAGGCGATGACTGTTGTAGATTTTAATAAAAAAACTAATAAACATAAAAACCCCCTCCACCTTGCCTACCACCCCATGGTTTTGGAGGGCAAAGCCCCCAGCCTACGTGGTAGACACGTGGCGTTCAATATCCCCTCCACCTTCACAATCACACAGAGTAGCCTCACAACAAAACCTGGCTTTTGTATGTGTGTCGCAATCACACATGAGTGTAAAATTTTCCGACCTTTAGAACAAAATATGCACCCCACCCTACTTGCCTATGTAAGCATGAGGTAAAAGTCAAAGAAGGTACTTTCTAAACATCTTTGCTCCTTCCTTATTAACTCAAGTTTGATGATAGATGGGACAAACTCAAACCCATTCTCACTTTTTAGATTTCATTTCAAACATCCCGAGCATAAAAAAAACGTATTCACCTTAACTTCAGTTCGACAGATCTTAGCTAGTTGTGAAACTATCATCAAAGAGAACTCAAAGACATATACATTTACTGATACTTGTCACAAATGCATATATTATACGTCTTCTAAGTTCAAGAAATCCCCTCTTTCACTAATTTGGTCAAGTCTTCATGTGAATCAGTGAATGGAGGACAACTAAAAGCACACATAAACCACAATGAGATCTTAGTGAACGGATCATACGAAGGACATGTAGGCGTTATCCTTTGAACATTTCATTGTGATTTGTGAATATATATACTTAGTTTTCTAGTTGTCAATAGATACGATGTCTTTAATTGAAGATCTGTTTGTATAGAAGAGAATACGTTTCATATGTAACTTTTTAGGACCTAGTCAATTTTCATAGTTGTGCTTGTTATGGTCATGAATACTGACATGATTACGCAATAGCTTTTTATGCTCATGTATGCAGCTTTTTTATTTTTTATTTTTACAATGAACAAGTTTCTTTCTCTCCCCCATACATATATATATATATATATATATATATATATATATATATATATATATATATA
This sequence comes from Scalesia atractyloides, assembly GCA_947069175.1. Taxonomy (NCBI): domain Eukaryota; kingdom Viridiplantae; phylum Streptophyta; class Magnoliopsida; order Asterales; family Asteraceae; genus Scalesia; species Scalesia atractyloides. The sequence goes on from CAMTDV010000008.1 coordinate 88,849,615, forward strand.
TATATATATATATATACACATGAATAAAATTTTTTAATCTTATTTTTAGCCTCATACCCTTTCACTAAATGCTATGAAATCAAGTGGAAAGTGCATACCTATTGTTATCAATTAGCTCAAGATGAATAGCTTCTTACTCTTTTCTATTATTCTAATTCTTCTCACTACTCTTCACATACTAAAGCTGGCTTTTCAACTTTCTTTTCTGGATCTTTACTTTCACAATTACCAACAATGTGTAAACTTTATCCCGTATTCACGTTTAGGAGGTTTATGTGTAGATTTTTTTTAACTTTAAAACATTATAAACTTAGGGGAGATTGGGTGAATAGGATAAAAATTTGAGGATTAAACCATAATTTGAAAAACTGAAAGTGATTGCCTAGAAAATAAATGGGCTACCCAAACAAACAAGTAAATTACCAAAATCACATATAAACACGACAAACATGTAAATTACCAAAATCAAATATAAACACGACTTTACTGTCATAAAGTCATACTAGAATTTGAGAAAATCATTGAGTTTGAAATTTTAGAGCGATGACGAAATTAAGACCTCTTAATAGTTGAGCAAACTGCCTACGATACGATCCAACCCTCTCTGACATACATATCTATTATTTATGGTCCTATAAGACTATACAAAGTGGGAGGACATGAAAAAGGGGTGTGAAGCGTCATGTGACAGTCATGTCAGCACTTGTCAGGAAAGTGGTGTGATGCAAAAAAGGGCAGAGTGAGACATGGCGTGAAAGGGTGGCGTTGCGTGACACGTGACATACACTTTTTATATTATTTTTATTTAAAAAAAGAAAATAAATAAAAACCCACCCACCACCCAAACAAAACAACACACCTCATCGTCATCTTCTTCATTACGCCGGCGAAGAATCCAGCGCCCAAATCAACCACGCCAAGCACGGGCCGATGTGCAGGCTTGGTTGAAGCCTTCACGCCGAAAACCACGCTTCACTCCGCGTGGTCTAACATAGCAAAAATCATAAAATTTTCTAGCTCTTCAATTTATAGTGCAAGCTTTTAATCCTTGTGGCCTTATTTTTTTTTACATTTTGTGATAAAGACTGAAAAAGGCATTCCTAAAAAGCATGTTTCCATAAATCATTTTTCCTAAAAGTTAGTTTGGAAAAGAGCTCTTTCCTAAAAATGGAAGGTAAATGCATATTTTCACTTAACACTTTTTAAAGTTTTACTGTATTATTTTCAGAAACTTTAAATATTATTCATGAAATAAAAATAATTAAATTAAATACTTAATTATCCGCTCTAACAACTATGGTTCTGAACTTCTGATACATTAGCTGAAAAAAAAAATATATGAAAGGATAGGAATATTTGAAGGTGGGACCCACTTGATACCTAGAGAGGGGAGGAGGGAAAAAGGCCATAAAAGAAGTAGATGGACACACGTGCACACCATTATTATACTCAAGAATCCCCTTTATTTAATATTAATTAACATTTAATAATTAAATAATAAAACTTTAATTACTGTCATTCTTGATTCAAAACAGGGTCATGCCCTTTTCAAATGTCCAAATTACCCCTCTTTAGAAAACCTAAGAAAAACCACACTAATTAAGAAACATTAAAGACTATGGAAAAAAGATAATTATTTAATTTAAGTGTTTGGGCTAATCCAAATGCAAGAATACTATGCTTTGGTTGTTAGGTCTAGATCGTGAGTTGGTCTGGAAGAGTGGTTTATCTTAACATCATTGTCATATTTTTGGTTTTTAATAAAACAGCTGATGCGATATATTTATATATTAAGCATGCGTCTTGAGGTCTTTATAATAGAGAAAACGATTGCTACAAAACTATGCGGTGCAAGATAAAGATAGTTCTAGTGCAAAATAGTCTCGATGATGATGTTGAGTCATTTTTTGACTTTCACAAATCAGGAATCAAGTTGTGAACATCAACACTACATTTGGAGGTCCTGTAGCCAAAGCTCCAAGGATGATCGGACTGTCAAATTGAAGTCTTTAACTTGTATGTGTATTGATATAAAGGACGTATAGAAATATATTCTTGGAGAGGTGGGAGAGGAAGAAAAGAGAAGAGGCGTGAGAACCACGACCCCGTGAGATTAAGAATCTTTTATGTAGTTGTTATGAGCGAAATCCCAATAGGCTTATCTGGTGTGGCTGACTGGCAAACCCAGTATACTCTTACATATTACGGAGAAAGAAAACACCGACATTGAAAAATTCTTCATCAATTAGATACGTTTAAAGTGTCAAGGCAAATCGTAAATGACATACATGAGAATAAGGTTTTTAAATTTCTTTTTTCTTAACAATACATGAATAGCGAGTATGTTTGTAATGATGTTGGCTTAGCTTGTTTTTTTGCCGGTTTTTATAAAGTATATTTGCTTTTAAAAAAGAAAAAAGATAAACCAATCCACATTCATATCATGGACAAGCTAGGATATGAAAAGGACAAGAAAAATGCCCATTTGGTGTGAGCTTTATAAATGCAAGGTAAACAAGGTGTATCATTAAATAAGGCAAGTGAAATTCAGGTGTACCTATTAAATTTCCATCCCAAATCATGTGTAACAAAAGGGTATTTATGTAATCTCACAGTTAGCAACCCTATTCATATGAAAACACCTTTTTAGACTTTTTAGCTTATATTTCCAATAATTATTACTTTACACCCAAATAATTAAACCAAATCTCAAGTCATTGCTGTGTTTGACATCAAAAAACAGATCAATATCAATATCATACATACTTTTAGAGAGAGAAACTTTCTTGATCAAGAAGATGAGAGGGGTGAATGATAATTATGATACCATTAACGCAGCCGCATCGGCGATCCAGTCGGCTGAGATAAGAGCCACTCAAGTTTCTTCATTTAAGGTAAAAGAAAGAGTTAAAAATTCAATCTTTTTTAGTTGATTTTGCTTTTTTGAATATTTCCTTGTTGGGTTTTGGTCTTTGATGAATCTTGATGATGGGTTTTTGTTTTCTTTAAATTTAAGATATGGGTTTTTGTTTTCTGATAATATTCATAGTTAAAGATCTTGATATGTGTTTAATTTAAAAAAAAATATATTTCAATGTCACAAATTTGTTAGATTTAATATAAATTGTGGGTTTTGAATCTTTGATTGATTTTATATTTTTATGTAGAAAAAAAGATGGGGAAATTGTTGGAACAGTTCGTTATGTTTTGGATCTAAAAAACAGAGCAAGAAAATCAGCGACTCGGCTATAATCCCTGAGCCGAGCTTCTCACGAGCCGAGGCTCAGCCGGCTACAAACACGGCTCAACAGCGGCCACTAGTTCTACCCTTTATAGCCCCACCATCATCTCCGGTGTCTTTTTTCCAGTCGGAGCCATCGTCGGCCACCCATTCCCCTGGCGGCGTGTTGTCATTCACAGCGGTTTCCGGTGGCATATTTTCGCCCGGTGGGACCAGTAATATGTTTGCCATTGGCCCGTATGCACACGAGACGCAGTTGGTGTCGCCGCCGGTGTTTTCGACGTACACGACCGAGCCGTCTACTGCCCCGTTTACACCGCCTCCGGAGTCGGTTCATTTGACCACACCTTCGTCGCCGGAGGTCCCGTATGCGCGCTATTTGGGTTCGGGTAACCGAAACAACGTCGTTGGGTACGAGTTTCAATCGTATATGCTGTACCCGGGAAGCCCGATGGGCCAGTTGAAATCTCCGGGATCGGCGATTTCGAACTCGGGGACTTCGTCTCCGTTTTTGCATTTTCCAACAAGTGGGAAAGTGTCACCTTGTGAATGGGAATCACAAGCAGGATCCGGGGTGTTGACTACACACACCCCGGATCCTGTGGGTTCCAAACCTCGTGATGGATATCCGGTCACGAGTATGGGACCTTATAGAAATGTGGATCAACCGCATTTGGTTGATCACAGGGTTTCTTTTGAGGTCACGCCCGAACAAGTTGTGAGATGTGTTGAGAGGCGGCGGATTGCTGATGTGGCGAACGGTCGTGAATGTCATGATGACGTGGCGAAAGGTTTTGAATGCCCTAATGGGGAGGGTGGGCAGAGACATCAGAGGCATAGATCCACAAACACACTTGGGTCTGTCAAAGAGTTCAACTTTGATAGTACAGATGGAGCCGAATCCGATTGGTGGACACGCGAGAATGTTTCTGGGAACGAAAACGGGCCAATCAAGAGCTGGTCTTTCTTCAAAATGGCCCAGCCAGGTGTCAGCTAATGATTGGTAACCCGGAACATATAACCAAAGAAAAACAAGAAATCAAGAATTAGAAGCAGATGTTGATGACCCTTAGGGAGTTGGTGTTCCTACACAGAAAAGGACTCTTTCTTCCCTTGAAAGAGACATAATACCTAGCTAGCAATGCCATATATATACACATGGATATATATAAGCTAAAGATCATAAGTACTTTTGTTACGGGTTGCTGCGGTTCAAGATTCAAACGTGAGCTCGGATGTTACAGTTGTAGTAGCTCGATGAGCATCGTTTGACTTGCGACAACGGGTTTTTATGGTGCAACTGCGGAAGTATTATGTACAAGTGTATTATGATCGATCGTATTGCGCAATAAAACTATGAAGATGTCTTTGTTTTGTTTAGGCAAATAGATGGTGAGAATGGTTTACTTTTGATGCATTGTATTGAAGTCTTTTAATGATATTTTGAAGTCCATTTTGTCCAATCATGACTTTTATGTGACCATAAATTGTGAATGATAAGTATCTATGTTTAGATGGTTTATTTGCCTTTGATAACTGACAAGACTATGGTCAGAAATTTCAAAGAAACAACCAAGAAATAGCATGTTCCAAAAATGCACGAGTGCTGTTATTCAAGTCAAAGTCAAAATTAATAGTCAAAGAAGGGTTTAAGTTTGCTTTGACCATTGGAATTTCTTATGGCGTTTGGCAAGTAGTAGGATAAGCGTGTAAACCTGCTGCGACCCAGCTCGTATAGGCTTGAGCTCGGTTCGTTTAGATTTTTATCTTTAAATTTGAGTTTGACTCGGGCTTGCCTCGTTTATTTTCTATTATATTAATCCATTTATAAATTTCTATATTCATTTACACATATTTATAATAATAAATTGGAATGTTGGATTTTAATAATCCAAACTATTTGTCGTTGGCCTCTAACTGTTTCAATTTGAAAAATAATTACTTGCAGTCCCAACTATTGACATATTGACCACCAATGAGCCCTGACTAATAGAACCTAATGATGTTCGTCTCTAAACCGTTTTTTGATAGAAAAAGGTTTCTAAAGGCCCGATCTAATGTTACAAAGAGGTTTGGGATTATAATGTTGAGTTTTCCGGCCAAAAAGGAGTTTTCCAGCAAAAAAAGAGTTTTCCGGCGACTTCAATAATTGGGGCTTTTACTAGAAAAAGATTTCTAAAGGTCCGTAATAAGGTTACTAAGAGGTTTGGGACGAAAATGTTGAGTTTTCTGACCAAAAATGTGTTTTCCGGTAAAAAAAGCTTTTCCAGCACCGGAGACTAACGGCGTTAGGGTTCTGTTAGTCAGGGTCCATTGGTGGCCAATATATTAATAGTTAAGACTGCCAATGGTTATTTTTTGAAGTTAGGACTGTTGGCGGCCAACAACGAATAATTAGGATTATTAAAATCCAATATTCATAATAAATTTTTTATAATATATATTATTTTATATTTTAATCATAACTAGGGTTGTAGTTATCCACATGTTACGCCGAGACGCGGTTGAAATTCGGTACGCATTGCACACCATGACAACCGATGAATAAATTCTTAAAATTAAACAAAATGATATCTAAAACAATAGGAACTCGATCGGTTTCGGTTCACTTATTATAACAAATGAAAAAAGAAAAGTTAGAAAATATGTTCAAAAGGGTATCGAACGTATTCAATTTGCTAAAATTAATTTAAAAAGTTGAAAGCGGTTTTTCTGTACCGATATGAGTTTTGTTTGTTAAAACAGAAACTAAAAAAAAGCAAAAAAAGGGCACAAGTTAGCAAAAATGGGGCAAGTTACCAAGGTGTACATTAACTAATTAAGAAAAATGGTGCAAGTTAGCAAACAAATAAGGTACAAATTAGCATTTAATCACTATTAAACTTCCTATCTTTTATGTATTGGATTTTGAAGTTGGGACTATTGGCGGCTAACGGCGAATAGTTGAGATGATTAAAATCCAATATTCATAATAAATTTTATATAATATATATTATTTTATATTTTAACCATAACTAGGGTTGTAGTTATCCGCATGTTGCGTTGAGACGCAGTTGAAATTCGGTACGTATTGCACACCATGACCGCCGATGAATAAATTCTTAAAATTAAACAAAATGATATCTAAAACGATAGAAACTCGGTCGGTTTTGGTTCACTAATTGTAGCAAACGAAAAAAGAAAAGTTAGAAAATATGTCCAAAAGGGTATCGAACGTGTTCAATTTATTAAAATTAATTTAAAAAGTTGAAAGCGTTTTTTCTGTATCGATATCAGTTTTGTTTATTAAAACAAAAACTAAAAAAATGCAGAAAAAGGGTACAAGTTAGCAAAAGGGGGCAAGTTAGCAAACCAAGGTGTACATTAACATTGATTAAGAAAAATGGTGCAAGTTAGCAAACAAATAAGGTGCAAATTAGCATTTAATCACTATTAAACTTCCTATCTTTTATATATTGGATAATGGATAATGGATCACGGATAATTTGTATATAATAGTAAAATATTTATTATATAAATACATAATATTCTAAATATTCTAAATACAAATTATATAATAAAATGCTCATTAAGGCTAGCGTTTTGACTCAAACTTGATATGTGAAGTTTGGGCTTGAGCAAATTTATTAAATGAGCCTAAATGAAAGCTCGAGTTCGGGTTCATACTCATTCAAACTCGGCTCGATTCGAGTTTTTAGAGAACCGATTTCGAGTAGCTCACGAGCGTCAGGGCTCGTTTACACTCTTAAATAGGATATAATAATATATTTCTAGTGGTGTCTCAAATTCATAATACCATGCAACTAGTTTGTATATGAGCTAATGGACCAACAACAAATGAAGCGGTTAAGATACGAGTAAACCAAATAAAACATGTAAAAACCTATAGCAAATTGATCAAAACCTGTGGAAACTAGTAATCAAACCAACTTAACTAATGGACCCTTAAAGCTACGGGTCTAATTTTTAAATCATTGATGAATAACTGCTAATTAATCCAAACTAATTGCTCTTTAAAGAAATAAACAACTTACTTTACACGTTGATACCAAACAAAGAGTAGTAGCTAAACAATGATCCCACAAGTAAGAAATTTGCTACTTGACAGCTTGCACAAGATTCCCTTTCTAATCAACTATTTTAAACGTCAACAACTAACTTAAAAGATAATCTTTCATTAATTAAATGTTTTTAGAAGATAGTTTAACATGTGCACTCAAATATAATTAATAGAAAACCATCTACTTTATTAAATGCACATATATAGATGCATATTTAATAGTATAAAATGCGTATAAAATTTGTAATCACAAATGAAGAAACTCTTAGACTTTATGTGGTAGCTTAACTAAAAAGTGCATAACGCTCTACCACATAGGCAATGGACTTTAACTAATTCAAACTTTAATCATCATTATGGTTTAAGTAAGAAACAAATAAAAGAAAAAAAAATGATTGGTTTACTCAGGGTGAACCCAACAACCTTACCTCTCACGCCGGTTAAGGGGCTGGTACCCTTCGATGACGCCCCGTGACCCGTGTTAATGCCCACAACGTGGTGTTCATGGACGTTATTAACTGATGTGAACAAAGACGTTAGCCCACAATAAGTAGCGCTTCGTATGACATGTGAAACAAGAGATATAAATTATATATAAGACTTGTCTGAAACTGATTTTGTATGTGGCATATTCCATCTTGATTGGAATCTCTCCAAATAATTAATACTAAACACACCAAAAGATCATTCACAAAATCACCCAATTATCTGGTCCAGCTTGGCACCTTCTTCCAAAAGCTAACTACCACTCTACCAGCCTTCTTTATTGACAACCATATTAACATATTTGTTGACCACAATATAATTCCCATAAGGCCATAATCATACCTCCCCCTCTACAAAACCAACTCACATCTCCCCCATCATTCATTCATACCACCACCACCACCACCACTATACACAAATCATTCTTTCAAAAAATTTCAAGAAAACTAAAACAACATTCTCAAATCTTGATAAAGATGCCACCTTTCTCACAATCAGCCCCAATCTCAAATGGGTTTTCACTTTCACACAATACCCATAAAGTTTCCAACAATATCATCACTATTGATGTGGGTGGTCAACTCTTTCAAACCACCAAACAAACCATAACCATAGGTGGCTCCAACACCCTTTTGTCCAATCTTTTTGATTCATATGAACCAAATACCATCCCTTTCATTGATAGAGACCCTGAATTGTTCTCAATTCTTCTTTCTTTATTAAGAACAGGCAATCTCCCATCAAAAGCTAAACTTTTTGACATTCAAGATATCATCTTTGAAGCAAGATATTATGGAGTTAGTGATCTTCTTGTTGAAACTCAATCAAACCCATCTCAATTTGAACCTTTTGGTTTAGAAAAATCAAAGCTTTTGCCACTTAGTGGTAGGGATACACCTTCTGCTATTGCAGCAACTCCAAATGGGTCAGTTCATGTCTCACATGGTAGCAAGATTACATCTTTTGACTGGTCTTTACAAAGAAAGTCAACGACTTTGACCAGTTTTGCAGCTATTGATTCTTTATTAGCTTTGTCCCATAATGTTGTGGCTGCTGGTGCTACAGACTTTTCTGGGCTGCAAATTCTTGATCTTGATCTGGGCTCTGTAACACAAACTTTAAAGTGGGAAAATGCTACTAAATCTAGCTCAACTGTTCAAGCAATTGGGATGTCACCAGACTTATTGTTCACTAGTTTTGAATCTGGTAGAAGAAATTCTAACTCTATAATGGTTTATGATGTTAATAGTTTCAAAGTTGTTTCGGAGATTGCTCGTAATGAAATCTTCGGTGCCGATCTTGATTCGGCTATTCCATCGACTAAGTTAAGTTGGGTTCCTAGTGTTAATCTATTAATGGCTTCAGGGTCTCATAGTAGTCATTCAGGTGTGTCAGGAAACATAAAGTTTTGGGATATAAGATCAGGGAATGCAGTATGGGAAATTAAGGAAACGGTTGACTGTTTTTCGGATATCGCGGTTTCTGATACCCTTTCGGCTGTTTTCAAGATTGGTGTAAACTCAGGAGAGGTTTCCTACATTGATTTAAGAAACTTTGGGTCTTGTAACTCCTGGAATTGTGTTGGTGACACTAGGAAAGTCAACAATGGGAAGAAAGTCAAAGAGGGGTTTGGTTGCAAGATTGAGACCCATGGGAATCAAGTTTTTTGTGGTAAGCAAGGTAAATTGGAATTATGGTCAGAGGTGTTGATGGGTTCGTCGAATGATGTTAAAGATCAAATCCTTCGGAAGAATGTGTTGGGACGAGTGAAGGATTTGGGCGGAAACAGGATCACGAACATTGGTTTCGGAGGAAACAAGATGTTTGTGACTAGGAAGGATGAACAATGTGTTGAAGTTTGGCAGAGCTCAGTGAGAAGATTTTGATTGTTAGAAGTTTTCAAATTGTTATTCTTTTGTTCATTTGTATGTAATTTGGTTTTGTGGTCCATTGATTGTTTATGTACATATGTTAATACACCAATCTTCAACTTGTTACAAACTATACAATGATTTTTTAAATGAGTTCTTTTGAAAAGGCATAATGAAGAATAAGTGGTTTTCTTTGTTAGATTTTATAAATTAGTTGGTCGCTATTAAAGATTATGAACTCAAATTCTAGGAGTGCCCAAATCTGACTAGATTAGACAAGTGTCTAGAATTTTTGTCTGTTCGTAGTTGAAGTCACTATCTGAGATGACGACTTCAACAACAAAAAAACACAAACTCCAGAACTTTGGTCCAACTAGATTCTACAAAGTGAATAATGACTTCAACTCTAAATTCGCTATCTTAGATAGCGACTAACCCGGATTTGAAGTCTTTAAAAAAATAGCTATTATTATCATGGTATTTCAAACGCCACATGCTCCTTTCTTTCCGAAACTTGATCACGCCAACAAGTTGAATCCCAGATTCAAATGTTTGGTGAGAAAAATAAAAACTATTTTCTGGAATATGTTTTTTTAAGCAAGACAAAGCATTATCATTTAAATTCATTTATTCTTTTATACATAGTTACATATTCATATACAACATTACATATAATCAACCGGGTACAAACACTACACCACACCACACACTGGCTTTAAGATATAAAGCACAAACAACACATAAAGAGTCATCAACCATATTCACAAGGAAAAGACAAGGAAAAAATAATAAAACAACATGGACTGTATTAACAAGGGAGAGCCAAGGTAAACTCCCATAAACATTACTTTGACTTGGTCAACTGCATTCCATATTCCCATAGTTTCTTGGCCAATTCAGCATCTTCGGCCTTATCGGTCGGTTTAGCCACATTATTATCAGCAAAATACTCGCCACTAACCCCTTTCACCTTCGGATTTAATGCTAAATAGCATGTTGTTGAAGCTCCCTAAAACCAAACCCAACAGTTATATACTTGCAGTAATCAGTTAACCAATGACGTTGGTATTTTGTGGGTCCAATCTCCGTTTAATCGGGTCCCGCTAGATGCAGAGAGACAAAAGAACAGGGGTGGGGGTTGGGTCCAATTGGCAAATCCATTGGAGTTAAGGTGTTGCTCCCCTTGAGGTCAAGGGTTCGAGCTCCGCTGAAGACGGATTTTGTGTAATTTAAGCCGTTAAAGAAAAAGACAAAAAACAAAAGAACAAACCTGTGGGATATTCTTTTGAAAATGTTTGAAGACTCCATATAAGATAACTATTTAAAAAAAGTAGCAAGATCAAGCTAACATCATAAACAAGGAAAATGCCGTGTTTTGGAAAAAAATATCCCAAGTCGAAAAACTTGTGATTACCTGACAAAAAGTTGGAGTGACGTGAAAGATTTGTTGCAATAACTCCAGGATGCACCGCGTTGATAGTTATGTACGCCCCTTCTTCCTACATTCAACATAAACATGTTACTTGTCACAATACAACTTTGCAACAATAAGAATTATTGGTTTAATTATGCGCAACAACTATATGTGATTATCAATCCTAGTAAATACCTTGAGGTGCCTTGCTAGCTCCTTCGCGTGTAGAATATTAGCAAGCTTTGATTGCCCATAAGCATAGTAACTATTGTAGCTATTCATCCATCAAATATTTATGGTGATTTTACATCATTGAAAATCCAATAAAGCAATATGTATATTAGGTGTATTTTACTATTCTAGTTAGCCATCGTTAAGGGTATGGTTGTTGTTCCCACTTTAATGTGTAATTAAGTGGGGCTAACAACACACAAGAAAATGTACTAAAAGAATGGACTTATATGTTACGTGTCAATTAGTCTAGGGACTTTATTGTACTTTTGATAACTAAGGGGACTGAAGTTGTAGTCATGTCATAGTTGTTAGCATCTGTTAGTTGAGTCGCTTTATACATAAACCGTGAGTTGTTAATGAGAAGCTACTGATCAGTTGACCTAATTCGTTCTTAGTTTCTCTCTCTATAATCTGCACGTAACATTATACCTTTTTTCATCATTTAGTTTGTCGAATATGATCCCTTCTTTGTAAGTCAGCCTATGAAGCGCTGATGAAACTAAAACGATCCTCCCTTCTTGTCCACAACTTCTAGCCGTATTTTTCATTGTATCCAACAACAGATTCGTCAAATGAAAATGTCCTAAGTTATAAGAAGAAAACATGAGTCCTTTCATGATAATCTTTTCCTAGGAGAAACAAAAGTGTGACATATAAAATGAGACATAGGCAATACATAACATTAGTACAAATCAAACATACCAAGATAGTTAGTCGCAAACTGACTCTCAATTCCGTCTTTAGAAAGGGAAAATGGAAGAGCCATCACCCCTGCATTACAACTACAAATGACAACAATCAATCTATTAGACTTGTATAGCTCTAAGTCAAATTTTCGAAACTAAGGAAAAATGTGTGTATGTGTGTCTTACATGAGGATGTTGAGTGGTAGACCCTTGGAAATGTACTCATTTGCGAACTTTGTTACAGATTTTAGTGAGCTTACATCAAGCTCCATAGTATCAATGGTGACACTAGGACAACCTTTTATTATAGTTTCTTTACATTTGCTAGCTGCTTCCAGATTTCTGGCAGCCATAATTACATGTACACCGCGTAAAGCTAGGACACGCGCGGTTTCTAGGCCTATACCACTTGTTGGTCCTGTACACAATAAGAGGACAAGAGGAATAATATGAACGTGGCATCAACGAAGCATACTCGCATACATCTAGTCATTGCTAGATTTCATTGTTCTTGAAAACAAAATTTTATTTTGTATTTTATAAGATTTTAATTTGGGATTTCTCGTATAATTTTATTATTTGGAATATAATCAACGTAACAGTGGTATTTTTTGGTAATGTATAAATATTTTTCAAATGAGTTATGATGTCATCCGGTTCTTTATTCTGGCTCAACCAGTAGGGTCGCCGGTTCGATGACATTAGTTCGATGGCCAATCAGTTTTTAAAACAGTGGTTTTGTCACATGTTCAGAAAAATGTAAACAACATTTATATGATTGCTCTTGCTCCAAACTAGTAAACTTCTACAAGCTTTAAGCAATAAAAAAAGAATGAAATCACAGACAATATTCATTAGCAAGTTGATGAATTAAATTCACCAAACAGAACACAGAATCAAAACCCAGATGGAATCTTGAAACAAAATTACCAAAAAGTCCCAAAAATTGTGAACACTTGAGGTAAAGACATAGAAAGAATTAAAAAAAAACCTGTAATAATGGCAGTTAAGCCATGACCATCAATTCCTTTTGTAACATCTTCAGCTGTGTGTTTGGCTGAGAATCCTGATTTCCCTTTGCATGCAATTAGCAAAGGCATTATTAGAAGAATGGGTGACACCAAAATTGTACACTTTCGGGGTTTTTATAGTAATTTGTTTAAAGTTGTGCCAAGTTATGCCAATAGGGCAATCATTTTATAATTTATAAATTATGTACACCCCATTACTCAAAGGATCTTGATGACCTTTGATGCTGTATAAGTATATATTAAGAGCAAATTTATAAATACAAAAGATGGAAGAAATTACAAAATCGCTTTTCCTTGAGTTTACATCTAATGATATGAACAATGTCATCCTTTAATTACATTTGTTTCATATTATAACATGTTTCCATATAGTAAATTCAGGTAATTTAAAAAGATACATATATGACATTAAACAAACAATATGATATATCCCTGTAACTTATCAGTTATATATAAAAAGGCTATTTTAAATTTCATATTGCTTCAAAAGTAAAGAATAATTTTAAGACTGTTATACTTATCCAAACTAAGAGAACCTTTAACTCTTTAAGCAAGATCCTCTCAAACTTGTTGTGACCAAAGTGCCCTTAACAACCAGTCTGTCATGAATGAGGTAAGAGAAAAAAATTTTATGTATATAAAAAGCTAATGGTTGAAATTTCAAAAATATTAGTTCTTAGTTAATTTTAGTTGGTGCGAAAAGAACTACAATTTTTCTGAAATAGTGTTACTATTTAAAAAAAAACTTTGTATATCTGTAATATGTTATAAACATACTAATAAACTAATACATAAAAAAGTAAATAGATATAATAATTTAATATTTTTATCAGTAACATCTTTTACTTAAATATTTGCTAACTTTTATTTGTATTTATTGAACCGCAAATGTTACTCACTACTACTTTACCAAATTAATCATAATCTACTCTTTACTTTGAATTGAACTTAAAACCTTCACCAAAAGACAAGAATAAGTTCCGGTAAACTAGTCCCACATTGCTCCTAAATTTATATATTTAGTTTTTACTTATTAACCTACTTAAATCCTGGGCTTTTAAAAGAATCTATTTGGGTATGAAGGGTTTCATTTTAATGAGAAGGGTTTTTTTAACCGTATTTTTTTTAATTCATGTAGTATGTGAGATTTGAACAAAAAAATCTCTTTCTCAAACCTAGGTGTTAAAACACATTGTCTTTGCCAATGAGAAAATATTAATTTCGATATTTCTATTTTTATTTGTCATAATCTTGAACTCTTATACAAATTTATTTATCACTTTTAACTATTCATTCTCACTTCCTCATTTTCAATTCTTTTCATACTAGATTTTTTTAAAGTCGCGTGTTATGGCGAAACGGAGCAAATGATATTGTAAAACAAACGTTATTTGAAAATAAAACATGTTTTTTTACAACCAAACCATTAGAATCGAGTCAATTTATCATTCGCGCCATTTTACGCTACCAAATTAATACTCTATTTTGAATACAACTTTGTTTTTAATATAACTTATACTGGTCAAGGGTAAAAATTAAGCACCCCCTACATTCTTAAATTTTCAAAAAAAAAAATAAAATACAAATGTAAGTTATTAAAGAAATATCAAAATAATTGATAAAGTAAAAATGATTTAAAAGGAGAAAAAAGAAATTATTAAAAACAAAAAATAAATAAGAAAGGAAATATGGTTGTAGAAATGGAAAAAAAAAATAAAAATATGTTAAAGGTAAATATAATAATAAAAGGAAAAAGTTGAAAATATGTTAAAAATAAATATAATAATAAACTATAATATATTAAAATAATAAAATATTAAAAAGATATATATTATTATAAATTTATAATTACTATTCATGATCTTTCGTAGAATATATATATATATATATATATATATATATATATATATATATATATATATGTATATAGGTTTTATTGATGTCGCGCGTTACGGCGAAATAAAGCAAATGATAATGTGAAACGAACGTTGTTTGAAAATGTAGCATGTTGTTTCAAAAACCAAACCAACGGAATCGGTTTAGCTTATCATTGTATTATAAGATATGATACCAAATAAATACTTTATTTTGAATACAACTTCATTTTTAACAATACTTATATCGGAATGTTCAGAGGGAAAATAAGCACAACTGCGTACTTAAGTTTTTTTTTATAAAAAAATTAACGTATAGAAGTTATTAAAGAAATATTAAATTAATTGATCAAGGCACTATCATTTAAGAAAGGAAAAAGAATTATGAAAAACAAAAGTAAATGATAAAAGGAAATATGGTTTTAAAAAAGAAAAAAAGGAAAATATGTTAAAAGTAAATATAATAATAAAGTATTATAATATTAAAATAATAAAATAAAAAAACTATGTATTATTATAAATTTAAAATTACTATTAATCGTTATTCAACAACAATATATACACTGATGCCTGGTAAGCTGAAGTTATTGATTGTTTAGATGGGTTTGAAGTCCCATTTGTTACATGCACTTTGGTGGGGTAGTCAGGAGTTTTCCCGAACGGGTTTCTTCTGTGAGAGGTGCAGGGTTCGACTCCCACCCATAGTAAATTGTTTGAAATTGGGGGCTGGACCTTGGGGGGGGGGGGGGATCGAACTCGGGAGGTGGAGGTATTTCGTTAGGGGTGTTAACTGCTGAGCCGTTAAAAAAAATTATTATATGCATATTCGTAAATAAACATTAAACATGTTGACCTGAAAGTGAAAGTCTGAAACACGACGAATACAACATATTTTCAAGTGAAAACAATATATTTTCAAGCGTGTATGGTTTAGGCATGATTTCTTTGACGCATGAATAGGTTATGTTTGGTTTCATCTATTCAACACAAACTCTTCAACTCACCAATCTAATGCAGTTAACACCCAGGTTAAAAGCTTGTTATAATATAATGAGTAAATTAAATAATTATATCAAAATAAAACTATTTATTGATAAATGATTATTTTCCATGTTTGTTTGTAAATTTGATATCTGGTGGACTAAACTTTGCATCCCATAAGTTAATTAGGTTTTGAAACTATCATTTTGTAATCAGTAAAATAATTTGAAACTGTCATCTTAATTCTTAAAAAAAACATACATTTTGTTCCATCAAATCTGTAATTATTTTTTTAAGGAAAAGACAAAAATATTAATTTCTTACATGTATGCAATATGCATATTAGTTTCTAAATTTGTGCATAACTATTTTATGAATTGTATATCTATTAGTTTTTTATTAGTACAACACAATTGAAATACAAACAAAAGACTCCTCAATATCCTCTAAAAGGATGGGATCAAAACAATATTCATACCTGTACTTATACCGAATTGGAACAAAACTGAATACCGAATACTGTAGCAAATATATTCATATGATATGGTACGGTACCGTACGATATGGGTACCGATATAGGCATCCAGTACCCGCTTTCACTTTGTTTTTATTTTTAATTTTTATGCATTCGTACAGGTAATAAATATGTAAACTCGGTACTGAATTGGAACAAAACTGAATACCGAATACTGTAGCAAATATATTCGTATGGTACGGTACGATACGAGTATCGATATAGGTATTCGGGTACAGTACCCGCTTTCACTTTGTTTTTGTTTTTATTTTTATTTTTATGCACTCGTACAGGTAATAAATATGTAGATGCCGCTTATTGTACAATAGCGCTTATCGTACGAACGTAGGCGATTATATTTTCAACATGCGATTCAATCATTCAACATGCGATTTATAAAAATAAATACCACATGCGAAATAGTGATATACACTCCATGCGATTTCTATATGTACCCAATATGCGCTTTTTTCGTTTTTACGTACACGCTGTTTCGTATAACATGCGATTTCACTGTCTCGTACGTTTGTACGATAAGCCCTAGTGTACGTTACACTTTTTTATATATGTAAACTCGGTATGAGTACCAAACAAGTAAAATCTGTACAAGTACCAATACAATATAGGTACCAAATAGGTAAATCAATACGAATATCATAATACGAAATAAAACGTAATATAAAAAGAGTAAATTACTGTTTTGGACCATGTGGTTTAGCCAGTTTAACCCTTTTAGCCCAAAAAAGATTTTTCTAACATATCAGACCCCGAGATTGCATTTTATAACGGTTTTGGCCCCTGACGCTAACTTTGTTACTTTCTTACAGTTAAATGTAAGGGTAATTAGGTTATCATAGACCTCAAGGGCTGTTTTTGACAATTACAAAGTTCTTTTAATATTTAAGAGATTACCAATGCAATTACTTAAGGTTTTTTCTTTATTGTTTATTCTCACGATTATTATTTATCAAAATATTTTTTAAATACACAAAATAAATATGGATTTTCATTAAGCGTTTGTTTGTTATAGACGTCATGTTTAAACTCATTTGTTTTTTTAACAGTCTATCGTTTTTGAAGTTGTTCTTTTTTAACCGTTTGTTTATTAAAATTGTTTTTTAAGTTTTGTGTTTTAAAGTTTTTATAAACAATTCATTTTATTAAGTTCTTTTTAAAATCATTTTTAAACTTTTTTAAACAATTTGTTTTGTAAGTCGTTGATTTTTAAAAGCGTTTATTTTTAAACTATTCCTTTTAGAACCGTTTTTGAATTCATTTATTTTTTAAGCTTTGTATTCTGTATACTTATAGCCGTTAGGGAAAAGAAAGTTCAGAAAATGAACGATTAATTGAAGGAATTTAAAAACTATCGATTTAAACGAAGATCTAAAAAAAAACAACGTTTATAATAAACCAAAAACCTTAAAAATAAGGGTAAGGTTTTAAAAGACGCACAAATTTAATAAACGAAAGGTTAAAAAAATAACGATTTTGAAGAAACAAACGGTCCAATGGAAGATATGAAAAAAAACCATTTTGAAAAAAGTTTGAAAAATGAAGGATCTTTTGCAAACTTTTTATTAGAGTGTTTCATCTTTTTTTCAAATCTTACATTTCTTTTGTGTTTTATACACGTCGTTTTGTAAAATTTAAAACATGAACGACTTAAAAAAGTGAGTTGTTTAAAAAACAAACGGTTTCAAAAAGAATGTTGTAAAATGAAGTGTTTAAAAAACTTTAAAAGACAAACGAGTTTAAAAAAACGATTTTAAAAAACAAACGGTTTAAAAAGGAACAATGTTAAAACTGCTAGACGGTTTAAACAAAATGTTACAAAAGAAATTGTTTTTTAAAACGACTTTTTATAAAAATAAACAGTTAATGGAAACACATATTTATTTGTATATTTAAAACGTATTTGTTAAATAGTAATCGTAAGAATAACGAAATATAAAAAAAAACTTACGTAATTGCACTAGTAATCTTTTAAATACTAAAAGAACTTAGTAATTATAAAAAAACAGCCCCTAAGGTATATAATGACCTAATTACCCTTACACCTAACTGCAAAAAATGACAAAGTTAGTGTCAAGGGTCAAAACCATTATAAAATGCAACATCAGGGGTTGATATGTTAAAAGATTTATTTTTAGGGCTGAAAGTGTTAAACTGGCTAAACCACAGGAGCCAAAAAAGTAATTTACTCTAGAAAAAACTATTAAAGTTCAATATAAAATTGCGTACCAAAATCATTTTTAATTTATACCTGTACTGATATCAATCCCGCTGAATTTCTTAAGTTCCAGTTTGCTTGATTAGTTTCTATTTTGAAATTGTGGAAATTGATGTGATGTGTATTTTAGGTCTATTGTATAACTTACATTATGCTTGTAATAGTTATAATCATGTCCTTGTGCTTCTAGGGCTTTCCGTATCAAAACAAGTGGGAGCAAGTTAAATCTCTTCTCTCTCCCTTCTCAAGATGCTTAAACATGGGAATCGCCAGTTGTTAAGGCTTTGCTAAGTTAGTCTGTTCCATTGATTTCCGGTTGAGAATTGGATAATAGTTGAAGCTTATGCATTTTATACTGGATGAATTTTTGTTTGATTGAAACAAAATGATTGTTAATTTTGATCTTTTTGCTCTATTGTTGTCTGATCATTCTCTTGCAAGTTGCAACACATATGAATTTGGTTATTCTAAATTGATTGGGTGACATCTATTTTCGCAAAAAAAGTAGATTATGAACATTCTCACCTGATCTTTATAAGTTGCAGAATGCAATAAGAGCTATGCCAAGATGTGGTTGCTGATGTCTTAAAGGCCAAGTGGGATCATGAGAGGACCAAATTTTCTTTAGCGTGATCGCTAAATCCGGTAATGTTATATTATTGTATACTTACTTTCAGTAATTACGTGTTAACATCGTTAAACATGTGAAGCATGCAATAATATTTGAAGGCTTTGTAATCAACCCTCTTGCAACTTGCAGTCACTAGGTGAATCAGGTACCACAACCTGAGGATCATCTACTCCATTTAGGTTTATGCTGTCAAAAGTTGGCAGAAATCTGACTCCAAAATGTCACTGGATACATGGAAACGGTTATCAGAGGCAAATACATCTTTTATATTAAAGGTGTCATATGGGAAATATATAAAGGTGTCATTTACAGCTACAACGTCTAGTCCTGGCTAAATGGGTAGGTTGGGTCACGGGTCAGAACGGTTTGGTATAAAACATGTCCAAAAATAGGTTCCAGTCAAGTTAAAACGAGGATTTTAGAAAAATCAAATGACCAAAATCATCTTTATTGTTGATTTTAAATACGTTACTGTTTTTCAAACATATTCTTCTTTATTTGTAACTAGCATTAGGAATTTGATGCTTTTAGTTACGTGTCCTTTAGATTCAGACGCTAAAGAAAAACTGGTCATGGGAAATTCATTTAGCTGCATGGAGCTTGAGTAACCGGCCTCTTGTTTGAGTCTGCTCTTCAAGGTGATTTATGATGTCTTTGCGATTTCACTTTGTATTATGATTTATGATGGATATATAAAGGTAACCATATATTTTTTATTGTGAATTATGTAAAGTACAACCAGTCACCTTTGTCTAAAAAGATCAAATACCGGTGGGAAGTTATTAATTAAAAGTTGGAAGATGCATATTGTTAACTCTTTACTTACCTTTAGGCTCAAAAAACAATCACTGCAGTAGTCGTTTGATCATACACTTGTCTCTTTCCGACCTTTCTATTTTTCAAAAACATGGTTGGCCCTCTTTTTGTTGTTCTAATACTAAGCCTTAACTATTTAATAAACTCCTTTATGTGGTTAATGATTGTTAGTTGGTGTTAAATTCAGCTGACTATGGGTGTTTTTCATGTTTTACTAGTCAATGGCCACTTTACGACAATTCAATATGAGTTATCGAAGTTGTCTCCAATCTTGCTTTTTTATTTTTAGGCATGTTATACATGTAAATGTGAAGTTATTTGATCGGTTCATATTATACATGTAAATAAATTTTTTTTTGTTATTACGACGTTGAAAACCTGTCCACCGGACGGGCATTAAACTAGTTTATATTAACGAATAGGAGACTCAAGTTGAGTCATTAGATAGTGTAATTTTACTTTTTTAAATGAGTTTTCTTTGAAATATATGATGACAAATGAGTGGTATTTTAAAAATAGGATAGTCACTGTAGATTCTTGAAATATGCAAATCTGACTTAGATGAGTCGAGTGTCTAGAATTTCTTGTCTTTTCACATTTAAAATCGCTATTTGTGATGGAAACTTCAACAACAGTTGAAGCAAACACCCTAGAACTTTTGTACTGACTTCAACTCTAGATTTCACTATTTTAGATAGTGACTAACTTAGATTTATACTTCAACCAAAAAAACCACCCATTTGTTATAATGGTATTTCAAACGGCACATGTTCATTTCTTTTCGAAACTTGATCACTCCAACAAGTTGGGTCCTAGATTTAAAGATTTGGTGAGAAAAATAAAAATATTCGCGAGTATATACACTTTTTTTTAACCTAAGACAAAGCTTTATCTTTTAAATTAGATTATTCTTTTATACATATTTACATATTCATATACATCATTCTTATAACAGGGTACAAACATATTACACCACACCCTAGTGTTAAAATGTCATGCACACACAACACATAAACAATCATCCACCATATTTACACGGAACATACAAGGAAAAAGTAATAAAACATGGATTGTATGAACGAGGGAGAGCCAAGGTAAACTCCCATAAACATTACTTTGACTTGGTCAACTCCATCCCGAATTCCCATAGTTTCTTGGCCAACTCAGCATCATTGGCTTTATTGCTCGGTTTAGCCAGATTATTATCAGCAAAATACTCGCCGCTAACCCCTTTCACCTTCGGATTTAATGCCACAAAGCATGTTGTTGAAGCTCCCTAAAACCAAACTCAACCATTACACACTTGTAGTTATCAATTAACCAATAACATTGGTATTTTGTGGGTCCATTCTCCATTTAATCGGGACCCACCGGATGAAAACAAGAAAAGAAGCAAATAGACAAAAGAACAAACCTGTGGGATATTCTTTTGAAAGTGTTTGAAGATCAGGTTTTGAAGAACTATAAACAAGACACAATTAACATCATAAACAAGAAAAGATCATGTTCTTTATTTAAAAAAAAACAGAAGTCGCAAAACTTATGGTTACCTGACATAAAAGTCATGTGACGTGAAAGATTGGTTGCAATAACTCCAGGATGCAACGCGTTGATAGTTATGTCCGCCCCTTCTTCCTACATTCAACATAAATATGCTAGTTGTCACAACACAACTTTACAACTAAAAGAATTCTTGGTTTTATCATTCACGATAACTATGTGTGATTATCAATCGTAGTAAATACCTTGAGGCGCCTTGTTAGCTCCTTGGCATGTTGAATATTAGCAAGCTTTGATTGTCCATAAGCATAGTAACTATTGTAGCTGAAAAGTTGATAGATGGATGTTAGGTGAAATCAAGCATCATGACCGGGTATATATCAAAGTTTTCGGGTCTGCTATCTCACGTTCTATGTCCACTTTTGTCCCACTTGCGTTAAATCTTCTATTGTACATCGTTTAATACACAAGAAACATTATGTATATTAGGTGAATTTTACTATTCTAGCAAGTAGCAGCCTATATGTTATCAAATATTCAAATCTAAGAAATCGTGCTTAAGGTTGTGGTTCCCACTTTCATCTGTAATGATCAAGTGGGGCCCGCAACACGCAAGAAAGCGTACTAGAAGATTGGATTTATACCTTTTTTCATCATTTAGTTTGTCAAACATGATCCCTTCTTTGTAAGTCAGCGTATGAGCTGATGATGAAACTAAAACAATCCTCCCTTCTTGTCCATAACTTCTAGCAGTATTTTTCATCGTATCCAACAACAAATTCGTCAAATGAAAATGTCCTAAATCATAAGAAGAAACATGAGGTCCTTTATGGACATCCTTTGTTAAGGAGAAACAATATTGTGACATATGAAATGTAACACACACACACACACAATACATTAGTACAATACAAGACATACCAAGATAGTTAGTCGCAAACTGACTCTCGACTCCATCTTTAGAAAGGGAAAATGGAGGAAACATCACCCCTGCATTACAACTACAAACGACAACAATCAATTGTATACTCAAATTCAAATTCCCGATACAATCAACGAAAAATGTGTGTATGTGTCACTTACATGAGGATGTTTAGTGGTAGATCCTTGGAAATGTACTCATTTGCAAATTTGCTACAGATTCTAGTGAGCTTACATCCAGTTCCATAACATCAATGGTGGCACTAGGACAACCTTTTGTTATGGTTTCTTTACATTTTCTAGCTGCTTCCAGATTTCTGGCAGCCATAGTTACATGTACACCGCGTAAAGCTAGGACACGCGTGGTTTCTAGGCCAATACCACTTGTTGGTCCTGTAAACAGTAAATGAACAAGAGGAATAATAGTGTTTTTAGACTTCTAAGAATATAATGAGATTAACTGAACCACCCAGTTGTGGACAGAATGACTCTTATTAAAAAATGTATGGATATATATTACATGAATGACGTTATGTGACGTGAAAGTGTTTTTTAGATGCTTAGTCACTCGGTTCCAGCCAGTTTTCGACGAATGACAGTTGACCCGGGGATGGGTTTTGAGCAATATTTTTATTTATTTGTCACGAACATATTACCGAACGTTTACGGACGCAATTGAACGAACGTGACCTTTGTTCATGTTCGTTCATTTAGTTAATCAAACAGAATTCCCTAAGCATGGTCGTTCATTTATTAAACGAACGAACGTGAACAAATATCCCGCCAAACAATTCATGAACTGTTCGCTGAACCTATAGTTCGTGTATTTCCAAAAGGTCCAAGAAATTGTGAATACTTGAGATTAAGACATAAAGAAATTAAAAAAAAACCTGTAATAATGGCAGTTAAGCCATGACCATCAATTCCTGCTGTAACATCTTCAGCTGTGTTTTTGGCTGAGAACCCAGATTTCCCTTTGCATGCAATTAGCAAAGGCATTATTACACCTTTTTTTTCTTTAAAAAATTAGAGAAGAAGGGTGACACCAAAGTTGTCCTCTTTCAGGGTTTTTATATTAATTTGCTTAAAGTTATGCCAAGTTATGCCAATAGAGCAACCATTTATGAATTATAAATTATGTACACTCTATTACTCAAAGGATCTTGATGATCTTTGATGTTGTATAAGTATATTATTTTTTATATATATTATATTTGTTCTTATGACCTTAATCAAATTGTACATAAAAAAATTCATTTTACTAGTGTAGTACTTACGCCTCTGTAAAAATTTGTTCTAGTTATGCATTACCGATGATATTGGGGAAGTTTATGCTCTCTAATTGTGCTTGTTTTAAGATAAGGAAAATGGCATAAACTTTATTTTTTGGAAACATATGATATATTCATGTGGTAATTAAAAAGATACAAATATGACATAAAATAATAATCAATATACATATATGATCCAATATGATGTATCAATACAAATTATAACTAAAAAGACGATTTTAAATTCATATTGCTTCAGAAGTAAAGAATAATTAAGAATATTTAGGATTTTCAGTTATCCAAATTAAGAGAACCTTTAAGCAAGAATCTCTCATATATCTTCCCCATTCTTTCCTCTCTCTCTCTGATCATACCACCATGGGAGCAAAATATATTTTTTAGAATTCGGAAACAGGGTTTCTATTTTGGATCTGCAAGATCATGGATTTCATGTTGTGTAAGCACTTAAACAACTAATTAGGGTTTGATTTATGTTTGAAAATGGTAGACCTTCACACTTGTGCGATTGGTTGAGGGGGACTTTAAATGGTAGTGGTTGAGGGCATGAATGGACGGCGCATATTAGATAGGGGGAGTAAAGGGTGGTGGCCAAAGATCATATAGAGGTGGGTGAGATCTAAACACCACTGTCTAGATAAATGTGGTTGGTGATGGTGGGGAGTTGATCAATAATCTATGAAAAACCCTTTTTTTGGTTAGTTTAGTTGTTAATTATGGAAATCATCACTATTTTCACTAAGTTTGTAAAACCCTAACTGTTGATTGTGACATTAATCAATACTCTATGAAAAAAAACGTTTGTTTGGTTAGTTTAGTTGTTGATTATGGAAACCCTTGGTTATTATTTTCATGAGGTATGCAAAACCTAAACTCTTGAGTTTGACATTAATCAATAATCTATGAAAAAGATCTCCTTTTAGTTAGTTTAGTTGATTATAGAAACCCCCTTGTCTTTTTCACTAAGGTTTATAAAACCCTAATTAATCAATGATATATGGAAAAAAAGTTTTTTTTTTAATTAGTTTAGTTGTTAATTATGAAAACCCGGGGTCAATTCTTTTGTATTCTGATAACTGTGGGAACACTTACACGGCAAACCCCCCGGCTCCCCATTACCCGACTAACCGAGGGAACATCTAAAGCGTCGCGAAAGCACCGGGTCGGTGGCTTTCAAAGAACCGATGAAAGTAAGCATCGAACTCAAGACCTCTAAGATATTTGAAACACTCTTTACCACTCCACCATATCTATGAAGGTTATACTAGTCATTTCTTGATTTTGACTTAATCAATGATATACGAAAAAACCCTCTTTATGGTTAGTTTAGTTGTTTAAGGTTTGTAAAACCTTAATTCTTGATTTTGACATTAATCAATAAACTATGAAGAAAAAAGACTACTTTTTTGGTTTACTTATTGCTTATGGAAAAACCCTTTTGTTCACCCTTTTCTTGATTAGGTTTTACTTGATGATTTCTTTGTCACAACAAATTTATTGAAGAAAATCTCTTGAATGGATAACCCCTTTATCTCTCTCTCTCTCTCTATATATATATAGGGTGAGGTTATTGTGAGAAAATTTAAAAGTGTGAAAAGAATCAGGAAGAATCTAAACCATTAGATATTTAATCTAATGGTTAAGATCATAGTGACAATTCTGTAAATAATTTTGACTATTAAACTAACTAATTTTCTAAATTAAGAGTATTAAGGTAAATTTAATATTTTGAAATTAAGAAACTAACATTAATACACATGTAAAGTTCTCCCCTTCTATTTTAAACATCAATAACTTTTTATACGTAACTCATTTTTAAAAAAAAATTACACCATAATAACGAGTGTTTTTTTTATCTTTAATATGAGTACCATATTGATATATTTATGTAGAGTTATTTCTGTTTTTATATATTTAGGGTGTTATTTCTGTTTTGATTCTGATCAAAGTGTTGACTGGTGTTATATTAGGGTGTTATTTCTGTTATATTCAATGTTAGGGTGTTCTTTATAAGATGTGTGCCTTCAATATAACCGCTGTGGTGTTTTTATGAGTTATGGTGTTATTTTTGTTACATTTCTGTTCTTTATAAGATGTATGCCTTCAATATACATGCTGTGGTGTTTTTATGAGTTAGGATGTTATTTCAAATTCGAAAATCCCTACAGTAACTGTCAAAAATCGGTTGCATATATGCATTTCATAATTAGATTTTATTAGTTAAATTACACTTATACCCTTAAACTACCAAAATAAATAGGGACACATGTCACCTCCATAATCTTTTCTTATCCTTCTCACACTTTTAAATTTTCTCACATGAACCTCTACTAACCCCTTTATGTATATATATATATATATATATATGTGTGTGTGTGTAGGCCCTATGATAGAAAATTAGCCAAGGAAACTCACAGGATGGTAGTGTATGTTAGGATAAAACCTACCGAATTACGTAAATTGAAGGCTTTAAATGTCGTCTTCACAGCAAGGTATAACAATTATTATTAGATAAACTAATAGATTATCTGTTTAGACCAAGATCAAGGAGTTAATAGATTATTGAAGAAGAAAACTTTGTTTAAACTTGTCTTTAAAGACAAGAAGATAGTTGAAGGGCTCATTATATCAACAACGGTGAATACAATAAACTTCAAGTTGCAAGAGTTCAAAACACTAGTTTTATAAAAAAGCTAATGTTTGAAATTCCAAAAAATTACAATTAGTAAATTTTCGTTGGTGCAAAGGAATCCAACTTTTTTCTAGGGTAATGTTTTCTATGAATTTTACATTTCTGTAGTATGTTATTATATACATATTAAAGGAGGAGGGGTGCCTGCGGATATCACTATGCAGGTTTACTATGCGAATCGGTAACACTAGCGCCATCCATGCGGGTAGCGATTTTGGGTTAGGACCCCTGGTTTTGGTCACCAAATGTGGAGGTTTTTTTTACCGTTTGTGACTTTACAAAAAAATCAATTTTATATTATATTTATACTAGGTTAGGTATTCGTATATTACATAGGTTGAACAATACAAATTATATAATTCATAACTAAATAAATATTTGAAATAGATGAAATTACATGTTACATTAAATAAGGAAAACAAAATAGACAGAAACAACATCATCTACATAAACTAAGATACACTTCAATTGTTATTGGTTTCCTAAACCCTTAATGATGAAGCTCGGCATATATCAATTATCTAAAGTAACTTTCCTAAAATTTTTGTATTGAGCCATCAAAGCCAACTTAAATAGATCCATAGCTAATAACTTTTTACCAATATATGCACTACTATAACATTCTTTACACAATAGATGTGACAAAAAAAACTTACACCGTCATTAGTAGATATAAGCTTTCCAAGATGGCTCAATTCAATTTCAAGATCAGCTAAAAAGTTTTGTTAACTAATGACTAAACTGTAACACCAGTTCTAATATAATATTAAAATATTGTTTAACACATACCAACTTCACATAAATGTAAAAATCAACGGAGATTTTATTTGTACAAATACATAAAACTTAATTTTTCAAAAGATAAGTGAATAAAAATACGGAAGCATTGATCTTGAATTTGTGTTTAGTTCTACGTATGGCTTGATCTTCACCCACCAAGTAGGTTAGATATCATTTATAACGCATTAATCATTCAAAACATTAGACTATACCTTTAATAAACGTGTTATACGAATCCGCACAAACAACATATGTTAACACAAATTTTTTTGCTAGAATTCTTCTTCGTTGGGTCACGCGACGGAGAAGGGAAATGCCTATAGTGTGAAGTGACAGGACTAAGTTGATCGGAGGCTTTGACTATCGCGTCACATGACAGAGGAATGAAATCCCTGTCGCGTCGCACGACATGACTATTTACTAGAAAGTTTATTTTCTAAAACTGGGTATTTCCAGCTTTTCCTTTTTTGCATCTTGCAGCCAAAACTCATCCAAAACATTTCAAACTCATTTTAATCACTTGGAATTCACACCTCAACATATCTAAACCTTAACCCATTACCCGGATCCATAATTCGTATATTTTACGCTCTCGTTACCCGGTTTGTGTTTATATTTATTTAATGCATTTTAACATTTAAGCACTAAAGCTTAAATCATCCACATTTTTTCAGTAGGATCACTCCCCTAAGACTACAACCCATTTCCCGGGCTTATAAATCTTGTGTTTCACACTCCTGTTCCCGGGTTGCGCTTATGTTTATTTGATCTGTTAAGATGTTCAAGCACTTAAGCTTAAATCATCTGTATCGTTTTCATGGGATTATTCCCTTTCGACTACAACCAATTACCCGAGCTTATAAGTCTTGTGTTTCACGTTCCTATTACCCGGTTTGCACGTATGTTTATTTGACCCGTTTTGTTGACTCTTGTGAACACCGTCACTTATGAGCAACCAATTCCATTTACAAACATTTTCTCATCCGTTACTTTCAATAACAACATTAACTAACTAGAATACTAAACGAAGCATAAAGCCATGTACATTAAATCTTTCCTTTGAGTCGCTTATCACCTCCGGCTTGATCACCCGGCTTATCCTTTGAGTCGCCTTTAGTGTACAACTTGACTAATCAATAAAGTGCCATTATGATGACCATTTTCATTACATTTGCTAGTAGTTAATTCATATGGTTCTCATCAAGTTTTCTCATACAATATTAACATACAACTTTCACTTAGGCAATTTATCATACGCCTTACGTTCATAATTTTCGAGTTTTTTCCTTTAGTTAAGTTTATGAACTTCCTATGCCCAATTTCATGACATTATGAACATGCTTTCACTAGAATTCAATAAATAGTGCAATTGTATCTATCAAGATCATCACATTAAGCTAGTGCATAAGACAAATTTAGGGTTTTTCATGTTAAGATCAAAAACCTACTTCCGCGTACAAACACATAAAACCCTAACACCTTGTTTATGCCTAATTCTTTTCAACTTAAGCAAATATGGGGATCCTAAATGAAACGCCCATTCTTTCACACGTTCAAAACCAAATATTAAACAACGAAATTTTATGACCAAATTTAAAATTTTATACATTACTTTAAATTCGGCCAAATTATACAAAGTTAACCTTTTTACAAACTAGATACAACCAAGTACCATTTAATAAAAGTTATAATCACGTGTTTTGGAGCATGTCTAACAACTAGACTTTAACTACATAAATAACCAAAAGTTTTGACCTATTGCATAAACTAGTTTGGAAGCACGTTGAGGGCGAAAAAGAGTTGTGCATGTGTTCGTTCCAAGCTCGCGAGTCCGCTTATAGTGCGATTTTACCTATAACATAAACAAAGATTTATTTAAGTAAGAGAAGGGTAAAGTTCTAACTTTCATTGAACATGACATTCCATCATTTTCATTATTCCCATAAACTTCATGCTTATATTCCTTCCATTACATTAGGTTTGACTTACTTATCTACTCGATTTCACCACTTTAATCCGTTTGAATAATAATAAATTTATAAACATTTAACCTACTCAGAATAAATTAAATACATGACTATTTCAAACATATATTCTAGCACGTTGACCCGCTTGTGTCAGATTTGTCTATATGATCATTCCAAACATAATATTCGTATTCTTTGACTTGTTCATACCGGATCGTCTACATATTCATTCTAAACATAACATTCTTGTTCGTTAACCCATTCGTACCGGATCATCTGTATGACCATATAAAGCATTTCATTCTAGTCCGTTGTGTAACATCCGTCGAAAAACGGGTTTTCAAAACCCGCTTCGTTTATTAACCGAATCAGTTCTAAAATTTTGTTGATTATTTATGACTTATTTTAATTTTAAACGATACATAATTAATAAACAAATTTGAAGTTATAAATTATAATTGTTAAAAAATAAAAATAAATAATTTAAAAAGAAAAACCGGCTGCCGGGAGTCGAACCCGGGTCAGCCGGGAACCCACAAACCTTAACTCTCACCCATTCAACCACTCCGCCACTTTGGTTTTTTGTTAAGATGCCGAAACAATTAATTTAAATGATGAATCGCGGAAATCAAATCCAGTCAAGTCGCGCCCAATTTGCAGTCGTCGGAAATCCCGACGATTTCGTCGATAATTGACGGTTTCCTCTAATTCAACCGAAGAATTTACCTCCACGACGGTTATAATCGATGTCTGAATCCGCGACACCAGT
This sequence comes from Scalesia atractyloides, assembly GCA_947069175.1. NCBI lineage: Eukaryota > Viridiplantae > Streptophyta > Magnoliopsida > Asterales > Asteraceae > Scalesia > Scalesia atractyloides. Next base: position 88,879,605 of record CAMTDV010000008.1, read on the forward strand.
CGTAACCGCCGGAGAACGGCTGACCATGAATCGAGACCGAAATCAGACCCCATGCGTCTCGATTCTTTCCTATAAATTCACCCCCAATTCACTGGTAGCCTTTTCGCTCAAAATCGCACCTTATCTCGACGAAATTTCACTCGCCGGAAATATCCTGCCATCGCCGGACTCTCGCTGGAAAACCGAGACTCACATCCACACGGTATTTCCCTCGACTCTTTCTGTTTCAATCCATTGTTAGACTGTTACTAACACAAATCCACCATCCAGAATCAATCCCAGACAACATTGTCGGAATTCCTGCCTTCGCCGGAAAACTTCTGAAACTTCCTGAATCACGCTGAGAGTCGGTATGATCATTCAAACTTCTGTTAATCTTTGTTAAAGTACCTCAATTTCATAATTAATCGAGCAGAATTGATAATTTATTCTAAACAGCCGAAGTTCACTGTCAGAGCCGACGGACCCTTGCCGGAGTTCTGTGAAAGACACGGATCGGTACCTCCTATCCCCAAACTCTCTCCATTCATTACCTTTCAAATACTTATAATGTTTGATAATCAAATTAATCCTAAATCAGTCAAGTTATCATGGTCTGGGGTTTTGAGCGAAGAAGACGAAGACGAGTTATAATATAAGATTAATTAAAATCAGTTTTATGAACGGGTTAGACACACAGTCCAGCGGTGGGCTGTGTGCAAACAAATACACATACGTCGCGCGTTCGATTCCTGTCCCAACCGTACTCTCTTGAAATAAAAATGCCTTTTTAACTAAACCGGGTTAACTCTCAAAATCATGTTAAGTATAATAAAAACCGGATTATTAACCAGGTTAGACACACAGTCCAGCGGTGGACTGTGTGCACGTTAACCCACAGGTCCCGGGTTCGAGACCTGTGGTCAGCACCGGTTCGATACATTTAAAACCCTGTTTAAAAATAATTAATTTATGGATAAATCTAAATAGTATATAAGTATAATTAAAAACAGAATTATTTCGGGTTAGACACGTAGCTCAGTTGGTAGAGCTGCGTGCACGCGTACGAGAGGTCTCGGGTTCGAACCTCACTCAGCGCATGTAATAAACACGGTCCGACCGGTCAACGGTCAACGGTCAACATTTTTTTATTATTTTTATTTAGTTATTTAATTTAAAAATCAATTAAGAATACTTAAAAATAACGTTTTTAAAGTTAGAAAGTAGCCTTAGACTCACAAAAATATATCCAAAAATCCTATTAAAATAGTTAATAAAATCCACATACTTACCGTACCTTTCCGTTATTAATTAGGTTAATTATCTCTCGTCGATCAATCCTCTAAACTCGTGCGCATTCAACACCTTCTAACAAACGCAACCAAGGTGAGTGAATCTCTACCAATTCCCCGTTTTTAATCACATTTTGGGGTGTATCATGTGTCGCTATTTACTTATTATAATTAAACACTTGTGCATCCATCATGTTCATGATCAAATGTGTTGCCAATATATATCTATTGTTTGTGTGGTTAATGTTTAAATTAAAGTTATCATTTTCAGTATATACATTTCATAGGCCGCCGCTCCCCATTACCTATGAGCGTGAGCTGTTCCCCATTACCTATGAGCGTGAACCAGGCGTTGCCAACATAAGATCGGCTCCGTTTGATTGAGCCTTGATCTCACATACATTAGCATAGGCCGTCCGTTCCCCATTACCTATGAGCGTGAACGGGACGTTGCCAACATATACATTGTCATTCTTATTATATACTTAAACAAGGTGGTTTGTGATCGTTATGTTTTCATACATTTGTTCATATATGATCATTGCACAATTTTTCCTATATAAATTACAATAAGGAATCAATAACAAATGTTTTTAACAAGGTTCACTCGCCAACTTTTGTTGACCCAAAATTCCCCATTTTTACACATGATACAGGTGATCAAGTTGAAGCAAGAAACATATAGGGCGGCCTAGAAGAATAAACCAGTTTAGATTTTGGATTGTTTTAGTTAAATTTTTCCTTTCCTTGTATTGTATGAATTTGACTTGGAACTTTGAGATGTAATTTGAATTTAATAAATATGAAACGTATTAGTTAACATCATGAGCTTTGGTGATAACCCAATTATGCCCCGACTCTTATTCCGCTGCGGGTCGGGGTGTGACAGATTGGTATCAGAGCCATGACTATAGGGATATAGGATAGGTTATTAGACCCTTAGAGCCTATACTATAGTTGCTTAGAATTTTTAAATTTTTGTGTGTTACATGCAAAATTCATGATGTTTATATGCTTTATGTTTATTGTTACATTCAATGTTATGCAAGCATGTTTATAAGTACATATTATTATACAATGCCTATCATAAATCATATTCTCATAACATATCATATCCATGGGAGCACACACCTCACAATTTATACGATTGTTACAACGATTTTTTGTGTTTTCAAATCACATCAAAGTGAGTTCTCATGACGGGCATATAGTAACTGGAAGGGTACGAGTACCGGTAGTCGGAACGTCCTGTCTAGGCTTGGCATTCATATAAATCCAAAATAAAGGACCAGTTTGCCTACCTGGGGACTAACGATGAGAGTACGAAGGACCTATTAGGCCAAAGCATGCTATACCAAACGTCGTGTGAGCTAACACCACTTTGAGTTGTCATTGTGTCTATACCTGGACACCCTCCGACCATACATCTCACAAACATATTTCGTGGTTTTCATTCGGGTGATGCGAGTGTTAAACCGCCAATACTAATGTGAATCCTACTAAGCCAATAGTCGTGGGGGCCCACATGACTATACCGGCGATAGTATGGGGGACATTTGAGGCCCAACATGAGCAAACCCAAGACATCCTATGGATGTAGTTGCATTATTGATATTTATGTTAATTTCATTTTCTTTAAGACACATGACACCTAAACACTCCTTAAACTCACCATCTTCCTATGTATATTCCTGTAGATGTCGGGTAGGCAGCTACGTGGAGGACGAAAGTCAGGAAGGTCAAACGAACGCTTGGCCACTCAAATTGCAAAACAAATGGCCGCAGTGCTTCCTGATATTGTAATTCAAGTCCAACAAGCTCTCACCGCAAATCCTGTCAACCCACCCAATCAAGAGGATCAAAACATCGACAACCCTTCCTCCAAGAAGTGCTCCTACAAGCACTTCAAGTCTTGCGATCCCCCAAAGTTCGAAGGGACCGAAGGTGTCACCGCTCTCCTCCACTGGTTTGAGGAAATGGAAAACACCTTCCTAAATTGCGATTGTCCCGAGGATCGCAAGGTACGTTACGCAACCGGGAGATTATTTGGGGTAGCCCTGACTTGGTGGACACCGAGAAGGGTAAGAGAGGCGTTGAAGACGCTATGGCCTTAACTTGGGAAGAGTTAAGGGAAATGATGACAAAATGTTTCTGCCCAAGAAGCGAACTCAAGAAGTTGGAAGACGAATTCCACTCGCTGAAGCAAAAGGAAAGGGACCATACTTCCTACAACAAAAGATTTCTTGAGCTGAACCAGATGGTTCCTAACTTATTCACCCCAATATACCGCTTGGTTGAACACTATATTCGAGGCCTCCCCTCGAAGATTCAAGACTCAGTCCTCAGCACTTCGCCTGCAACTCTCGAAGCTGCTATGGAATTAGCCACCGAACTTACCGAGAACCGCATCAGAAACGGTAAATTCAAGTAAGAGAAAAAGAAAGCCCCCGTCGAGAGCCAAACCTCAAACCATTCCACCTCCTCCTCAAAGTTTTCAAACAAGAGGAAACGAAATACTAGAAATTTTGCTGTTACCCAAACCAATTTCCCTATCCCTGCTGCACCCATCACTCAAGTTGCCCCTTCACCCGCACCATACAAAAGGCCATACTCCGGCCCCTACCCAAAATGCACCCGTTGCCAATACCATCATTCTCCCGAACACCCCTGTCAATATTGCACCGGCTGTGACCGTGCAGGTCACACCATCCAAACTTGCCGCTCACTACATCGAATGAACCGTAACCAACCCACAACCCAAACCCACCATCAAATAATGGGTCAAGCCCATCAACCCCTACTACTACTACCACCTACACAACATACGGCCCAAACCTACTACCAACCCAACTACCCCATGATGCAACCCATGCGGGCTTGCTACAATTGTGGAGACCCAAACCACTTTAGAAACACTTGCCCACGTTTGGTGAACATTATACATGCTCAAGCTCAAGCAAATCCGGTGAACCAAGCTAACCAAGCTCCTCCACCTGCTAGAGGAAGAGCATTTAACATCAACGCCAACCAAGCCAGGGCCGACAACAACGTGGTTAACGGTACGTTTCTCGTCAATGGTAGTTATGCATCCGTGTTATTTGATACTGGCGCGGATAAGAGTTTTGTGTCCTTAGAATTTGAAACCATCCTCAACCAAACTCATGATAAACTTATGGAATCCATAACGGTAGAAGTTGCTGACGGAAAACCGGTCTCATTAAACTCCATTATCCGAAACTGTACTCTTACTCTAAACGATCACGATTTTCCTGTTGACCTCATTCCTATGAAGTTGGGAAGTTTTGACATTATAATCGGCATGGACTGGCTCAGCCAACATCATGCTGAAGTAGTATGCCGTGAGAAGTTCATTCGTATTCCTCTTGCAGACGGTCAAACTCTACGAATCTTTGGAGAAACCCCTTCGAAAGGACTCAAGCTGATGTCCTGTCTTCAAGCCCGAAAATATCTCCGCAAGAATTATGTAGCATTTCTAACTCACGTTGTCAAGAAGGGAGACAAAGAGAAGAAACTCAAAGAGATACCCGTAGTGAAAGAATTCCCGCAAGTCTTTCCCGACGACATCGCAGGACTTCCTCCCAAGAGAGAAGTCGAATTCAGCATCGATCTTATACCTGGCGCTACACCCGTCGCGAAATCTCCTTATAGGTTAGCCCCATCCGAAATGCAAGAGCTGGCCAGTCAATTACAAGAACTGACCGACAAAGGATTCATACGTCCTAGCTCATCGCCTTGGGGTGCACCTGTTCTGTTTGTAAAGAAGAAAGATGGAACGTTTCGCATGTGTATCGATTACAGAGAACTCAACAAATTAACGGTCAAGAACCGCTATCCATTACCTCGCATCCATGATCTTCTAGACCAACTCCAGGGTGCCACTTGTTTTTCGAAGATCGACCTTCGTTCCGGCTATCACCAACTCAGGGTACATGAAGAAGACGTCCCAAAGACCGCCTTCTGAACTCGTTATGGTCACTACGAATTCATGGTCATGCCATTTGGTCTAACCAACGCTCCAGCCGTCTTCATGGACCTAATGAACAGAGTTTGCAAATCCTATCTCGATCGCTTTGTTATAGTCTTCATCGACGATATTCTCATTTACTCAAAGTCTAAGACTGATCATGAACGACACCTTCGACTCATCCTCACACTCTTGAGAACCGAAAAGCTCTACGCTAAATTCTCCAAATGCGAATTCTGGTTAAAAGAAGTACAGTTCCTTGGTCATGTCGTCAATGACAAGGGATTCATGTCGACCCCTCAAAGATCAAAGCAGTGCAAGAATGGCAAGCGCCACGTACACCAACCGAAGTAAGATCTTTCCTTGGTTTGGCTGGCTACTATCGTCGTTTCATATCAAATTTCTCTCGTATCGCAGTACCACTATCGGCTTTGACACATAAAGGAAAACCCTTCGCATGGGGACCTAAACAAGAAGAAGCCTTCCAAACCCTTAAGCAAAAGCTTTGTGACGCACATATCCTCACACTCCCCGAAGGTTGCGATGACTTTGTGGTTTATTGCGACGCATCAGGGCAGGGACTAGGCTGTGTTTTAATGCAAAGGGGAAAAGTGATAGCCTATGCTTCTAGGCAGCTTAAAACTCATGAGAAGAACTACACTACTCACGACCTAGAACTTGGAGCCGTTGTGTTCGCTCTTAAGATATGGAGATATTACCTCTATGGTACCAAGTGTGAAATTTACACTGACCACAAGAGCCTCCAGCATATCTTTAACCAAAAGGAGCTGAATATGAGGCAACGAAGATGGGTCGAACTTCTTAATGACTACGACTGTGAAATTCGGTATCATCCTGGCAAAGCAAATGTGGTGGCCGATGCACTCAGTCGGAAGGGTTATGCGAACTCCATTCGTCTTCTATGTTCGCAAATCATAACCGATATCAAAGATCAAATCCAAGAAGCTCAACATGTTTCCATAACAGAATACGACATACGCAACGAGTTATCTTGTGGAGCCGAACTTAAACTCGAAACAAAATCCGACGGTATTCTGTATTATCTAGATCGCATATGGATTCCCGATCACAATAACCTCCGCAATCTCCTTATGAAGGAGGCACACAAAACACGATACTATGTACACCCAGGAGCCGACAAGATGTATCAAGACCTTCGATACACCTACTGGTGGCCTGGCATGAAAAAGGATATTGCTGTTTTTGTTTCCAAGTGCCTTACCTGTTCTAAAGTAAAAGCTGAACATCAAAGACCCTCAGGACTTCTGGTCCAACCTGAAATACCTGTATGGAAGTGGGAAAACATAACCATGGACTTCATTACCGGGTTACCTCGCACTTCCGGTGGGTATGACACTATATGGGTAATCATCGATCGTCTTACAAAATCAGCTCACTTCATTCCGATTCGCGAAGACTTTAAGAATGAGAAAACTAGCTCGTATCTACATCAGCGAAATCGTAAGCCGTCATGGTGTACCGTTAAGCATTATTTCAGATAGTGATGGTCGTTTCACTTCACGAACATGGCAAGCTGTACAAGCCGCTTTGGGTACACGATTAGACCTCAGTACCGTTTATCATCCCCAAACTGATGGTCAATCTGAACGCACCATTCAAACTCTCGAAGACATGCTTCGGGCATGTGTTATAGACTTCAAAGGGAATTGGGACGCTCACCTACCATTAGTTGAATTTTCATACAACAACAGCTACCATTCAAGTATCGGCATGGCACCTTTCGAAGCATTATATGGTTGTAAATGCCGATCACCTATATGTTGGCATGAAATTGGAGAAGCTCAAATCACCGGTCCAGAATTAATACAAGAAAAACAAACAAGTTTCATCAAATCCGAAACAACCTTTTAGCGGCACAAAGTCGTCAAAAGAGCTATGCTGACAAGCGGCGAAAGCCCTTGGAATTTAACATTGGTGACCAAGTACTCTTAAAAGTATCGCCGTGGAAGGGAGTAGTTCGTTTTGGCCAAAAAGGCAAGCTAGCACCACGCTACGTAGGTCCTTTCAAGATACTCGAAAGAGTAGGACCTGTAGCCTACAAGCTTGACCTACCGGAGGAACTCAACAGAATTCATCCCACATTCCACGTATCGAACTTGAAGAAGTGCCTCGCTGATGAAAATCTCCATATTCCTCTAGAAGACATTCAAGTCGATGAATCTATGCATTTCATTGAAAGACCAGTAGAAATTATGGACTTCGGGGAAAAACGTTTAAGACGAAGCCGCATCCCAATTCTCAGGGTACGCTGGGAGTCGAAACGAGGACCTGAGTTTACTTGGGAACGTGAAGACTCAATGCGCGAAAAATACCCGCAACTTTTTCCTACTACCACTACTTAAATTTCGGGACGAAATTTCTAAAAGTAGGGGATACTGTAACATCCGTCGAAAAACGGGTTTTCAAAACCCGCTTCGTTTATTAACCGAACAATCAGTTCTAAAATTTTGTTGATTATTTATGACTTATTTTAATTTTAAACGATACATAATTAATAAACAAATTTGAAGTTATAAATTATAATTGTTAAAAAATAAAAATAAATATTTTAAAAAGAAAAACCGGCTGTCGGGAGTCGAACCCGGGTCAGCCGGGAACCCACAAACCTTAACTCTCACCCATTCAACCACTCCGCCACTTTGGTTTTTTGTTAAGATGCCGAAACAATTAATTTAAATGATGAATCGCGGAAATCAAATCCAGTCAAGTCGCGCCCAATTTGCAGTCGTCGGAAATCCCGACGATTTCGTCGATAATTGACGGTTTCCTCTAATTTAACCGAAGAATTTACCTCCACGACGGTTATAACCGATGTCTGAATCCGCGACACCAGTCGTAACCGCCGGAGAACGGCTGACCATGAATCGAGACCGAAATCAGACCCATGCGTCTCGATTCTTTCCTATAAATTCACCCGCAATTCACTGGTAGCATTTTCGCTCAAAATCGCACCTTATCTCGATGAAATTTCACTCGCCGGAAATATCCTGCCATCGCCGGACTCTCGCCGGAAAACCGAGACTCACATCCACACGGTATTTCCCTCGACTCTTTCTGTTTCAATCCATTGTTAGACTGTTACTAACACAAATCCACCATCCAGAATCAATCCCAAACAACATTGTCGGAATTCCTGCCTTCGCCGGAAAACTTCTGAAACTTCCTGAATCACGCTGAGAGTCGGTATGATCATTCAAACTTCTGTTAATCTTTGTTAAAATACCTCAATTTCATAATTAATCGAGCAGAACTGATAATTTATTCTACACAGCCGAAGTTCACTGTCAGAGCTGACGGACCCTTGCCGGAGTTCTGTGAAAGACACGGATCGGTACCTCCTATCCCCAAACTCTCTCCATTCATTACCTTTCAAATACTTATAATGTTTGATACTCAAATTAATCCTAAATCAGTCAAGTTATCATGGTCTGTGGTTTTGAGCGAAGAAGACGAGTTATAATATAAGATTAATTAAAATCAGTTTTATGAACGGGTTAGACACACAGTCTAGCGGTGGACTGTGTGCAAACAAATACACATACGTCGCGCGTTCGATTCCTGTCCCAACCGTACTCTCTTGAAATAAAAATGCCTTTTTAACTAAACCGGGTTAACTCTCAAAATCATGTTAAGTATAATAAAAACCGGATTATTAACCAGGTTAGACACACAGTCCAGCGGTGGACTGTGTGCACGTTAACCCACAGGTCCCGGGTTCGAGACCTGTGGTCAGCACCGGTTCGATACATTTAAAACCCTTTTTAAAAATAATTAATTTATGGATAAATCTAAATAGTATATAAGTACAATTAAAAACAGAATTATTTCGGGTTAGACACGTAGCTCAGTTGGTAGAGCTGGGTGCACGCGTACGAGAGGTCTCGGGTTCGAACCTCACTCAGCGCATGTAATAAACACGGTCCGACCGGTCAACGGTCAACGGTCAACATTTTTTTATTATTTTTATTTAGTTATTTAATTTAAAACTCAATTAAGAATACTTAAAAATAACGTTTTTAAAGTTAGAAAGTAGCCTTAGACTCACAAAAATATATCCAAAAATCCTATTAAAATAGTTAATAAAATCCACATACTTACCGTACCTTTCCGTTATTAATTAGGTTAATTATCTCTCGTCGATCAATCCTCTAAACTCGTGCGCATTCAACACCTTCTAACAAACGCAACCAAGGTGAGTGAATCTCTACCAATTCCCCGTTTTTAATCACATTTTGGGGTGTATCATGTGTCGCTATTTATTTATTATAATTAAACACTTGTGCATCCATCATGTTCATGATCAAATGTGTTGCCAATATATATCTATTGTTTGTGTGGTTAATGTTTAAATTAAAGTTATCATTTTCAGTACATACATTTCATAGGCCGCCGCTCCCCATTACCTATGAGCGTGAGCTGTTCCCCGTTACCTATGAGCGTGAACCAGGCGTTGCCAACATAAGATCGATTCCGTTTGATTGAGCCTTGATCTCACATACATTAGCATAGGCCGTTCGTTCCCCATTACCTATGAGCGTGAACGGGACGTTGCCAACATATACATTGTCATTCTTATTATATACTTAAACAAGGTGGTTTGTGATCGTTATGTTATCATACATTTGTTCATATATGATCATTGCACAATTTTTCCTATATAAATTACAATAAGGAATCAATAACAAATGTTTTTAACAAGGTTCACTCACCAACTTTTGTTGACCCAAAATTCCCCATTTTTGCACATGATACAGGTGATCAAGTTGAAGCAAGAAACATATAGGGCGGCCTAGAAGAATAAACCAGTTTAGATTTTGGATTGTTTTAGTTAAATTTTTCCTTTCCTTGTATTGTATGAATTTGACTTGGAACTTTGAGATGTAATTTGAATTTAATAAATATGAAACATATTAGTAAACATCATGAGCTTTGGTGATAACCCAATTATGCCCGACTCTTATTCCGCTGCGGGTCGGGGTGTGACACGTTGACCTATTTTCCGTTTGTACCAGATCAACTGTATGACCATATTAAGCATTTCATTCTAGTCCGTTGATCCGTTCGTACCAGACCAATTGTATGACCATATTAAATATTTCATTCTAGTTTATTGACTCGTTCGTAGCGGATCAACTGTATGACCATATCAAATATTTCATTCTTGTTCGTTGACCCGTTAGTAATGGATCTTTTACATGATCATTCTTTAACATAACATTCTAGTTTGTTTGACCTATTAGTAATGGGTCTATTACATGATCATTCTTTAACATAAATTCTAGTTTGTTTGACCCGTTCGTAATTGGTCTATTACATGACCATTCTTTAACGCATTACAAATACCACAATGTATATATCAATAAACAACAATACAAGTAAACTTTAATCTTACAAGTAACGTACCTCGGTCTTATGAGCCTTGAGGTTTCCGTTGCTTGAACTTTCTTCTTTCACACCTCTTGTTAAACAAGATTTGTTGACTAAGAATTTGTGTTCATGCATCAATTTTGGCCTCAATCCCCTTTCAATCTATTGATTTGGTTGATTAGAGGGGTTTTCCCTCTCTTTCCATTGCTCTGGTCGACACACACACCTGAAGTGTGTGTTTTGGTGTGTTAATTTTTATTTTAATAATTTATCTTTCTAATTGTCCCATTTTGACCTCTCAAGTTTGTTTTTCTACTCTTAAATGGCTATTGTTTATCTTTAGTTAAGATTTTACTTACATTCTAACTAAGTTTGTATTCCTAGTCACCATTTTCATAAAACAGCCAACAATTATTCTTATTCACTTATTTTAAACACATAAGCTTATATATAAATTTTTGGGGTGTTATACTAAACGTATATAAGTTAAGAATTTCACCATACAATCTACAACTCATCTAAGAATTGAGATTCATGGATTTCTATCTCATACACCAAAAACAGAATTTTAACATACCTTATGATCTACTAGCTTAGGTGATCACAAATTTCGATTCATGGACATGATCCTAACACTTTTACCCTTTTAATTAATTAGGAAATGTTGGATTAGGTCAAACTTGAAGGCTCTCCCCTTTCTTTCTCTGCTCTAGGTCGACAAACACACACACACACTATATGTGTGTTGTGTTTTAATTTATGTTTTAAAACCTTGAGTTTCCATTTTAGTCGATTTAGTCCCTCAAGTTTGGGTTTGATTATATAAGACAATAACTTATTGTTTTATTACCCATTTACATGTTACCAACTTGGTTATTCCTAGTTATCACACTTAGAATATTCATCAATTATATATATATATATATATATATAAGTATATATATTTATTTATATAAGTTCAATATTTTTGAGGTGTTACATGAACCAATTGATGAGAGAACAAATCAAGTCATATAACCCCTAAAGAAGATCCATTTCAAGAATATAGTTTCAATACTTAGATATTCTTTAACATTTGAGAGCTTTTTTGCAAGAGATTCAAAACCCATTCTTAAAGGAAAATGTTTCATTCTTTCATGGTAGAAAAGTATATATATATTTATTTATATAGGTTCAATATTTTTGAGGTGTTACTTGATGAGAGAACAAATCAAGTCATATAACAGCTAAAGAAGATCCATTTCAAGAATATAGTATCAATGCTTAGATATTCTTTAACATTTGAGAGCTTTTTTGCAAGAGATTCAAAACCCATTCTTAAAGGCAAATGCTTTCATTCTTTTATGGTAGAAAAGTATTCTCTTTCTTTACGTCTAGCAAAAGTCTAGCAAAAGTCATATCTGTGACATCCCAATCCGTAGCGAATATTGTTATGTTTATGTTTATTTTTAAGGATTATTTGAATTAATTGTTTTGTAACATGGTTTAAATTTGATTATAAATAATATGTTTCAACTTTTAAATATGTTGTTATAAGTTGTGAATACTTTTTGTTAAGTACGCATTTTAGTCCTAATTTTTTTTTAAAAAATTATTCATTTATACTAGTAGAGTAATTTTACATTTTGCAACTAAATATCATAGTTAAGTAAGTAGATAAAAAAAATTCCAATTCACTTTCTTATGTTAAATCCTATTTATATAATCAAGACTCATTTATATTTAATCTTTACATTTAATATATAAATTTTGATATTTTGTTTAATCTTTCTATTCTCGAACTTTAACTTTATTCATCTCTGTCAACTACTCATTCTAACTTCCCCATTCTCCTATTATTTTCGAATGATTCCTCCTATCTCGAACTAATTATATAAACCCAATTTTGTTAAACAGTAATTAGAGATAATGAACCAAAACTAAAAATACACCAACTACAAAAAAACTCCATTAAAGTTGAAGTCCTCGGTTGTTTAAATTGTTTCCAAGTTTACATTTATTATGTATTCGAAAATAAGTTTAGAATCCTATAAAAAAGATTGAATTTGTGAGAAGTATAAGAAAGAATATATTAAATACACATGTCATTATTTAATTTATTAGATAAGAGCAATTAAGTAATTTAATAAAAAAACCTAATTAAAGTTAAAATTTAAAAACCCACATGTAATGAACATGCAAGTTCTCCCGTCTTTTTTAAACATCAATAACTTTTTATACGTAACTTTTTTTAAAAAAAATACACCATATATCTTTAATATATATGAGTACCATATTGCTATACTTATATAGAGAAAAAAATTACGTTTCGATCGGATGTTTTAGTCCATGGTGTTTTGTCTATGTTGTTTCAATTGTATAGTGATTTAAGGCATTGTGTTTTACAGTAAAACACTATGAACGTTTATAAGACGCCATAACATTGCAAATACCATTTACATTCAATCTTGTTTTATAAGGTGTTTTATTTTAGGAATTCAAAACAGATTATGTTGTCTTGTAAAAGGAAAAAGTTAGCTCGTTGAATTTAATGATGTTTTTATTGCTAATAGAATGGTGTCTTTATATACTTGTATGATGTCTTGTTTTCTATGGTGTTTTATTTTAGTTTTTTGGTGTTTCTGTATAAGAAAATGGTAGTTTGCTAAATTCAATGGTATTTGCAATGTTATGGTGTCTTATATACGTTCATAGACTTTTACAGTAAAAAAAAACATCTTGAATCACTATACAATTAAAACAACATAGACAAAACACCATGTACTAAAACATCCGAGCGAAACATAATTCTTATCTCTACTTAAGTATAGCAATATGATACTCATATTAAAGATAAAAAACACTCGTTATTATCGTGTAATTTTAAAAAAAAAATTACGTATAAAAAGTTATTGGCGTTTAAAAAAGACAGAGGAACTTGCATGTGCACTCTATGTGGGTTTTTTAATTTAAAAATGTTAAATTTATCTTTATACCTTAATATCGAAAATTAATTATTTTAATAATAAACACTATTTAAAATTTTGTCACTATAATCTCAATCATTGGATTATAGATCAAAGGTGTAGATTTCTTGCTATATTTCTCACAAAACACATATTTTTTACAATAATTCTACCCTTTGAAAATAAACATTAAATATATCTACCCGATACATAACATAAATAAGATTTAATTTTATATGTGTGTGGGTAGATTTGATGTCTTTGGCACGTGAATAAAAAATTTGGTCGTGTTTTTAATTTCATCTATTCAACACTAAATCTTCTACTCGTCGATCCAACATGCTTAACACGCTGGTTAAAAGCTTGTTATAATGTAAGGAGTATATTAAATAATTTATATAACAAATTAGCAATGAAATTACTTATGAACTTGATAATTATTTTCAATGTTTGTTTGTAAGTTTTATATGTGGTGGTTGGGTTGTCTAAACCGCTCAGTGCTCCTTCGACATGCATTCAAAAATTGCTCGTTTGATTTTTGGTCTGGTTGCAAATGAGTCAATTGGCTCGGTTCGGGTTGTAAACGAACTAAGCACAAGCAAAGTGTTAGTAATACTGCTAATAATGTAAAGGAAAAATTGAAACATAAAAAAGGAAACAGTGAACCGGACTTGTGTTTGACACTATTCCCTTAAACAGATTCGTCGTCTGTTCCCAGGGTACGCCGGTCCGAAGCAGCAGCGCACTGTCAGGAACACTTGCCTGAAAAACAACCGGATATGTTGAGGAAGAAAAGAACTATTTGTTTTTGGTGTGTCTAAACTGAATGGCCTTGATCTGTATTTATACAGGCAGAACAATAATCGAATTTGGGTCATCATTGCAGCGTTTTAATAACCTCATAATGGTTATTAGTTAACACTTTCTAGACTGATAATTATGACCTTCAAAGTTGTTTCGAAATTCAAAAAGACTGACTTAATGATCATTAGAACCGAATCAGTTTCAGTTCTCGTGCAAAAGCCGCCCCACGTGAGTCCGGGCCTCGGAACGGCATTCGTGTCCGCAGGACATGCGGGCGTACACGAGTTCAACTAAATTCGGCTCAAGATTTGCACCCCCCTACGCGCCCGCGTAGGAGTTTTGGTAAAACATGACACATAGTTATGTTAGTTAGGTAAAACATTACCTTATACACTAACTTCTATTTTATTCCCAGACCTATGTGGGACAAAGTTTTAGACTTCATTCACACACGTTCAAATATTCAACAATCCCCCACATGAATGGAGGTCGATTTCAAACAACATTATTCCAATTAAATTTCAGCAGTTGAGTTTTGCATACGATAGATAGGTGTTACCCTTTAAACCTTCGCTCATGAAATGCACTTAGCCCACTAGCTCTGAGTAGACATTGATGTCTTTGAACTCGTCTGCCGTTTATGTAGACGACAATACATTTCATACAAGACTCTCCCTGACAAAGTCAAGCCCTCATAGATATGTTCGTTATGGTCATGAACATGATGTCTAGTTCTGCGAGAGCTGTTAGGTATTGTGCCCCAACAATACCCTTCGAAGCGACCCCACTTCTCCCTCACATAGGTGACTCACTAGGTATGGGTACCTTAGTCGAATCATTAAAAGCCATAGGCTCAGCCTTACACATGTCACTTTTAGGAATGGACTAGGAGGTTTACTGAACTTTATAATAAACTCCTTTTATATGTGTAGGGTTAACCCCTCTGCCACAGTGACCTTACCAATTCATACAATTGGGTTTTCCTATTGAACTTAATTCTTGAGATCTCCAGTCTATTAAGTTAGGTTTCCATAATATGAATTTCACTTTTCAAGGGCTTCAGTCTCATTCCCATGGACGACTTCTGAACTAACTCTCTACTTAGGCCTTTTGTTAGCGGATCCGCGATATTATCCTTTGACCTAACGTAGTCAACAGTGATAATTCCTGTAGAGATTAGTTGTCGTATCGTATTATGTCTACGTCTGATATGTCTATTTCTACCATTATACATTGTGCGACGAGCTCTGCCAATTGCCGATTGGCTATCACAATGTATACAAATGGCCGTTGCCGGCTTAGGCCATCTTGGTATGTCCTCAACAAATTGACATAGTCATTCTGCTTCTTCACATGCTTTATCTAAAGCGATGAACTCCGATTCCATCATGGATCTAGCGATAACCGATTGTTTCGACGATTTCCACGATATAGCAGCACCTCCAAGTGTGAATACATACCCACGTGTTGCTCTGGAATCATTCGTGTCAGATATCCAATTTGCATTGCAGTGTCCTTCTATGACCGCTGGATATCTATTAATGCAACCCGTATTCTCGAGTGTATCTTAAGTATCAAAGTAACTAAGTAATACCGTTCCAATGCATTGAATTTGGATTGCTCGTGTATCTACTTAGCTTGCTCACAGCATATGTTATGTCTGGTCTAGTATAACTCATAAGATACATCAAGCTACCAATAATTCTTGAGTAATCCAACTGGTTTACAGGTTCACCTCTATTTTTGGCTAGATGTTGACTTGTGTCAAGTGGAGTCCTAGCTATGTTGGAGTCATTTGCATTAAACTTCTCAAGAATTTTGTCCACATAGTGGGATTGACTTAAAACAACTCCACTTTGGGTTCGTGTGATTTTAACTCCCAGAATCACATCCGCAAGACCCATGTCTTTCATGTCAAATCTTGCTTTTAGCATGTTCTTTGTAGATTTTATGATTTTGCCATCACTTCCAGCAATGAGCATATCATCTACATATAGACACAAAATGACGTACCCATCAGATGTGTCCTTCACATATACACTTGTCACATTCGTTGATTTTGAACCCAACATCAAGCATAACATGATCAAATTTTTGGTGCCATTGTTTTGGAGCTTGTTTCAATCCATATAACGATTTTACAAGTTTACACACTTTCTTTTCTTGCCCAATGGTTGTGAAGCCTTCGGGTTGCTCCATGTAAATTTCTTCCTCTAGATTTCAATTCAGGAAAGTTGTTTTCACATCCATTTGGTGAACTTCCAAATTCCTAATGGCGGCAATGGCAAGCACCAACCTGATGGATGTTATTCGCGTGACTGGAGAATATGTATCAAAGTAATGTAAACCTTCTCGTTGTTTATATCATTTGATTACCAACCTTGCTTTGTACTTATCGATGGTTCCATCAGGCTTCCTCTTCTTCTTGAAGATCCATCGATATCCTAGTGGTTTACATCCTTGAGGAAGATCCACTAGCTCCCAAGTATGGTTTTGTAAGATCGAGTCTATCGCACTTTTGATGGCCTCCCTCCACTAAGGTCCTTTTGAGGAATGTACCGCTTGTTGGTACGTTTGAGGTTCATCTTCTACCATGTAGGTAAGAAACTCAAGGCCAAAGGATTTTTCCGTCCTTTGCCTTATACTTTCCCTGATTTCGACTTCCTTAGTCTTAGATTTTTCCAGAGGTTCATTGTATTCAACCTCAGGAACATTTTCCTCGACCGATCTAGAAGAACTCGGTTCACTTCTAGTTAAGTGTGGGAACACATGTTCAAACCATGATGCGTCCTTGGATTCTATTATGGTGCCTTTGCATATTCCAGGGTTCTTAGAATCATGCACAAGAAAACGATAAGGACCATAAGAACGGGTGTATCCAATAAATACACAATCTACTGTTTTGGGTCCTATTAATAGCCGCTTTGGTGGTGTGACCACCACCTTAGCTAGACACCCCCACACTTTCAAGTATTTATATGGTGGTTTCTTTCTCGTCCACAATTCATATGGCGTTACATCCTTTTTCTTATTAGGTATCGTGTTCAACACATAATTTGCCGATAAGATTGCTTCCCCCACATGTTTTGGTTTATACCAGAACTTATCATCATGGCATTCATCATTTCTTTCAAGGTACGATTTTCCATTCCGCTATGCCATTTGATTGGGGGGGGGTAAGGAGCCGTGAGTTCATGTATGATTCCATTTTTTGCACATACATCAATAAAAGGTGAAACATATTCGCCTCCTCGGTCGCTCCTTACAATTTTGAATTTTGCAAATTAGTTTATTTTCAACTTCGGCCTTGAACAAGATAAACTTGTCGATGGCCTCGTCCTTACTCTTAAGTAAGTACACATAGCAATACCGTGTACTATCCATCAATGAACGTGATGAAGTACTTGTTCCCACCACGAGTAGGAATTGCCTTTAGGTCGCACACATCAGTGTGTATCATGTCGAGGGGTTTGGTGATTCGTTCGACCTTTTTGAAGGACGATTTTGTTTGTTTTGCTTCTACGCAAGTTTCACATTTATTATTTGAGTCGATATCGAAAGTTGGTATGCAATTAAGTTTAACTAAATGACGAATTGAATTAAAATTAACATGACCTAGCCTACCATGCCAAAGATTAGAAGACTCAATCAAGTAAGTAGAAGTAGTGGCGTTTTCATTCATAGTTTTCACAACCATTACATTTAATTTAAACATTCCCATTGAGGGCATAGCCCTTACCAACATACATACCATTCTTGGTCAACACGACCTTATCTGACCCAATCACCATTTTGAACCCAAACTTGTTCAATTGCCACCCCGACACAAGGTTTTTCCAAATTTTTGGAACATGCAACACGTTGGACAAAGTGAGTTCTTTTCCAGATGTCATCTTCAAGATCACGTTCCCCTCACCCTTGATTTCGGCCGTGGCTGAATTTCCCATGAAAACTTTTTTCCCATTGGTCACCTCCTTGAAAGTGCTAAACAAACTTTTGTCAAAGCACACATGATGGGTAGCCCCCGTATCAACCCACCAATCCTTGTTATTTTAGCCAACCAAATTAACTTCGGTGACCAGAATTGAAAGGTTCGTGACCATGGCAACAAGGTTGTCGACTTCATGAACCATGTTCACTTGTCGAGCACTTTCTTTCTTAGGAAGCTTGCATTCATTGGCCTTATGGCCTTGCTTTTGGCAATTGTAACAAGTTCCTTGGAACTTCGTTTTCCCAACGCCTCCTTTTGGACCGAGCTTAGAGCTTTTCCATGACCCTTTTTTCCACCCTTTCCACTGTTTTTCGACTTTGAAGACTGGCCATGCTCAACAAGATTGGCTTTGACAGTTTCAGGACCATCAGCCCTTTTCAAAGCCAATTTGTTGTCTTCTTCAATGCGAAGATGAACAACAAGATCTTCAATGGTCATCACCTTTCGCTTATGTTTTAGATAGTTCTTGAAATCGACCCAACTTGGTGGTAGCTTTTCAATCATAGCAGCAACTTGGAATGTCTCGCTGAGGACCATTCCTTCTGCATGAATATCATGAAGAACTTAGCCACCACAAATTTCTTTTTGTCCGCATCTTCTGTTTTGTATTTGTGATCCAACGACTCCCACAATTCTTTGGCAGTCTTGGTTTTGCAATACACGTTGTATAGTGTATCCACTAAACCGTTCAGAAGGAAGTTGCAACACTAGAAATCCGAATGATTCCAAGCATGAATCGCACTCACAGATTGAGCGTCCATGTCCCCTTCATCAACATGGGGATTGGATTCAGTCAAGAACCTCGCAAGGTTCAGCGTGGTCAGATAAAAGAACGTCTTTTGCTGCCAGTGGTTGAAATTCACGTTGTTGAATTTCTCAGGCTTCTCGGCATGCGAGACAACTTTAGGCAACGGTGCAACCAGACCCGTTGTGACAGCAACAACGGACGTCATGATCGCAGAGATGACAGTAGAAACAGCAGTAGTCATTGATTAGGTTTGCATTCTAAAAAACAACAGCATTAAGAATTAGTAAAATAAATTTGTTTAAGTTGTCAGTAATACTGCTAATAATGTAAAGGAAAAATTGAAACAGAAACAGTAAACCGGGCTTGTGTTTGATATAATTCCCTTAAACAGATTCGTCGTCTGTGCAAAAACCACCCCACGTGAGTCTGGGTTCTCGGAACGGCATTCGTGTCCGCAGGACATGCGGGCTTATACGGGTTCAACTAAATTCGGCTCAAGATTTGCACCCCCCTGCGCGCCCGCGTAGGAGTTTTGGTAAAACATTGCACATAGTTATGTTAGTTAGGTAAAACATTACCTTATACACTAACTTCTATTCCCACACCTATGTGGGATAAAGTTTAAGACTTCATTCATACACGTTCAAATATCCAACACAAAGGTCCGCTCGGCTTGGTTCGTTTGGTTTAGCTCGAATTGGATTTAAAATATTATATATATGTGTGTGTGTGTAATTATATATGTATATACACAAATATGCATTATATTTTTTGTTTTATATATACCACTCTATTGCATTTTGTGCTACTATATACAAATATACAATTATACCTGTACATACTGATGTGATCTAAACTATACATATTATTATCCCTATACTTTTAAGTAGTTTTAGGGTTTCTTTTTTAGTATATTCTACTCGTTCTTAGTTCATATGCAAAGTTTGATGAACTTAAATGAAAACAAACCAAAATTAGTAACATGCCTCTAATCTCATTATATTTGTATACATTAGTGTTTTCTATTTTTTTTATTAAGTTAAATCTAAATAAATAATTAGGATGATGAATATTGAAAAGAAAAAAAACAAACAAATTTGAATTGTCGTTGACTTTGATTCACATTAGATAAATGTAGATGCTTATTTATAGTTGAAGTGTAAGGAAAGAGATGGGATGATGAGTATTGCGTCAGACGTCTCTATTAAGGATTCCCTAACACGACTGTTAGTATTGCGTCAGACGTATCAATGAATACATTTGTTCATATCAAGGTGTTAGTGCACATTGACTGTAGTCACGTGGCCCGTGAATCGTCCTTGATGTCAGGTCTGCCATTAGCTATGAGTGGAGATTATGGAGCAATGAATGGCGTCATCTGATTGATTACACATCACTTTCCTTCTATGCTAATTGTCCACTGCATGATTGCTACTGTGGTGGTTGTATGATCCCAGCGTGACACATCTTGATTGGCTGGGAAAAAGAATTCATATTATACGAAAAAACCTACTTATACGAACCAATATATTCATTAGCTATATGGGATTTTATGATATATATACATTATATAATTAGTTGGGAAAAAGGAATTCAGATTATACGAAAAAAACCTCTTGATACGAACAAATGTATTCATTGACATATTAATGTTCATACAGATCGAGGAAGAGCAATACAAAGAGACAAATTTTGCAGTTCTAAAGTAAAGGAGAATTATTGGGATCGAAGAACTTGGTTTAAAAGTTTATCGTGTTTGTTTTGTTAGACTTTTGTTTATTTATTTTTGGATTTGTTTAACTTGAATATTATAGACAATGTTTTTTAAATTCGTATGCTTTAAATTTACTTGTGTTTCGTTTATAGACATGAGTAGTTAAGCCTTCGGTTAGCTACCTACGCGTGTGAAAATTGTTAATTTAATATGGTTTTTGGTTTTGGTGTAATTGTGATTTGGCTTTATGGTAAATTGTGTTTTTAAATCAGGTTTTTGATGTGTTTGCATGCTTTGTATTAATTTATAATTAAATTATTGTTCTATGCATGTCTTGTTGAATGTCTTTCAGTTATAGATACATATTAGGTTGCTTACTTTGTGTTCGTGACTAGTTTTTGATTTTCTAAGCTCAAATCCCATAGGAACTTTGATTGAGAATTTAGAGGTGCTTAGTGTTCTACCAATTCTAGACGCCGAGGGGTCATAGATTGTCGGTAGTCTTTGTCATTAGGTGGTTTGGGTTGCATGAGAGTGAGCTACCCTTTATTACCCTTTGATTATTGCTATCTCGTGTCAGAAACCTGCTAGATTCACTACCGCTTACATCCCTTACACTTCGTGGATGTATTGTTTCTGGTGGGATCGAGAGGATATCCAGATTTAGGGTACCATTACATTTAGTTTAGAGAGAGCGAAAGGTGATCTGAACCCTAGACCTGTGAGTTTACACATTTCCCTAGATACTAGATTGCGTCCTGTTTGGAGAGTGATCCGCCTGCTAGTCTTAGGTCTAGTTTAGTGTATTTTAAGATCCCGATAGCCATATCCAGTTATCCAATTCCACGAGCTGTGACGAGTTAACATGATTATTGCCTAGGTAGCTACTTTCTCATCATATGATTTCACTTATATTCGTTCTCAGTTTACTTTGCTTTCATATATACATTCTTAGTTAATTTTGGTAGTTAATAGAAATCTCAAACATTCACTATACATTGCTAGACTAGGATTCGATAGAGGTTTAGTATTAAGAGTCGCGCCATTGTGTCCTTGGATTGACACTCGGTCTTACCGACTTTACTATATCACAACTTGTACACTTGCCGATTATGTGTAATTTAGTCTAACCTTTTAATTTGGTGTTTTATAAATTAATTAAACATTTTACACGATGCTTTTGAGGACGACCCGAGTTGAGGATCTAGTCATTTTTGTATCATTTCTTTTTCATGTTTCTTTATTCATTTTTTAGTTTAGCGTTAGCCTTAGAATAGTTTCACCAAAGTAGAAATGGCAACTGGTAGTGGAAGAAAGACAATTGCAAACTATATAAGGGAGTGCGACCATGCTAGTTGTTATGTATAGTGAATCACAATAGTAGTATATGAATATTTGGTGCGAGAAGTGGTGGGAAACCCATTATACGCTTAATTTTCCATATTCTTAAAGGGTTTCCATAGATTGGTATGAAGATGATCATCCATACTCACAGCCGTTGAGCCTTCAAACATGGTTCCATCTAAACCTTAAGTAAGCTCGTCTACGATCGAAAGTCGTATAACCGTAATGAAGATGCTTGAAACAAACAACATGTTTGCTCGAGGGTGTGCAGAAGTTGAGATAAAGGCTGCTAGCGAGGTGCAATCAATTAGGTTAAGCCCATCAAGTACAACATAACCTATTAAGCCACTGGATGCGGTGAGGTGGTCTTGATTGGGGATGAGACCGACAAAGAACATGTTCCATCATGGGAGGAAGAGTTTGTGATGAGCTGTAGGTTTACTAGATCTTGAAGAAGTTTAATTTGACCCGGATTGTGATCATGCCTATCTAAAGACATTACTTATAGAATTGCCGACCATGGAGATCAAACATACACCAAATGTAGAAGAAGAGAAAATGGCTAAGGAGTGTGATAGCCGGGTCGTGGAGACATTAAAAGATGGATCGCCACCGTAGTTAAAATTAGGGGAAAAGGTACGAAAAATATTGGATCAACTTAGTTTGAGGGTTCAAAGATGGTTCGAATAGAAGCTCAAGGCAACATTGAAGTGCAAACACAGCCATCATCCTCATTTTATGTCACGTGTCAGGTTTTTTCCAAGTAGATTTAAATTTGGTGGTCTTTGCGTGTTCTAAAATATTTTCTAGTTTCATCATTAGTTTCTTAATAAATTATGATGAACAATTAAAATTAAATGGGTTGGACCGAGGTTGGATAAAGGAGAAGCCTCCTGAGTAAGAAATAAGTGTGGGGATGCTACTCTGGATTTCGCCCGAGTGTGGGGATGAGAAACTTCATTTTTAGGTGGTTTAGTAAAAAAGTGGAAGAAAAAAACTTAAAATCTAAAAAAAACTGGAAAAGTCGAAAAAAAATGTTCTTGAAAGTTTTTGCAAACAAATAGAAAATGATAGAAAAGTTGGGATTTTTGGTTTTTAGTATATATATGATCAAGATAAAGGGGAAACCCTTCCGAGTTGTGAGAACTTAGAGAACTCGGCCTTCCAGTGTAAGTTTTGCCCCCATTTTTTTTCACACCCCTTGATTAAAATGTTAGAAAAGACTGCCGTAAAAATATTAAATAAAATCGAAGTGGTGTTTTCGGCCCCTTACAACAGTTGTATAAAGCTGATTGTAACCGTCCGCATTTTCTGTACTTTCTATATTTGGAAGTTGTATTCGCATTTCTATTTTTAGAAACTTGTATTCTTACTTCATTTCAATCCTTGTAATCTCGAGACTTTGATCAGAATGGAAATCGTATTTTTATATGAACCTTGTATAATCATACATGCATAATATGTAGTCAGTCGCAAAATACACATTTTAATTTAAAACCGGGCATACATCGAGATTATATTTTCTTAGAATCACATTCATACATATATCATACTTATAATATACTACACCATTATAACATAAAATAACCAACAATACAAGTGCAATGACTAAAAATGAAAATTTTCATCTCCCAACCACTTTCTTTAATGTCCTAACCTCCAACCAATTCATTTAATACCCCAAACCAATCTTCTAACCACCAACCAACTCATTTAATGTTCCTCCTAACTACCAACCACCTTCATTAAACTTCAACCACTTAACTCTCTTATAAATACACACCCTAACACCTTCCAAACACTTGCACCACCTCCAAATCACTTCCAAACTCTCTCAAATCTCCAAGATTTTCAACTTTGGGCAAAAAGTTCAAGAACCAAAGTCAGTAACTTTGGTGTGCCAACAACTCAAGACTCGTCAAACTCACTAAGTGGAAATTTCTTCGCAAGCTATGAGTATACATGTAACGCTTCACATTTTCATACATTCCCTATTTAGAAAGCATATCCGTTTTGTTGTTTTTAGAAACTTGTAGTCAAACTATACTCATATTCGTTACCAACTTTGAAACTCGAGACTTTGATCATAATGAAAATTCCTACTTTATACACACTCGTTATACATACAATCAATCATTCAAATATGTGTTTTCATGCAAACCAACACTTGTTTTATGTGCAATGTTCATAGTTTACAACGCTATACTAGCAAGACTCGACAACCGGCTAAAATACGCAAAAACAACCCCAAACCAACTCATTCATGCGAGTTGAACCCACTTCGAGTGGAGCCACTTCGCACGAAGTGGAGCTGGCAGCCACTTGTGCCTATAAATACCAGCTCATTTCACAACCTCAATCTTTCTAAATCTTATCACTTCCACCCTCAAACACGCGAAATCTTGGCAGATTGATCTCAGAATGTTCTAAATGAGTTTAGCTCACTATTGCCTTGTGTTTTTTTATAATTCTTCTTCTCTAATTCTTTTGTACCAAGTGTAGGAGTTGACCGAGTTCATCATCGTCAATAGGATTGAACTTGTGTTCCAGCAAGTATAAGAACGTTGGGAGCCTTGGCTACCCGAATTAAATTCCACACCTCACTTGAACATATTTTATTTATGTTATTCATGACCAACCGGGTTTATCAATTTTGTTGATAAACTTTGTACTTTGGTGAATCATATAATTAGGTGTTTGTATCCCTATGGTTGACATCTATGACATAATTTTTAGACTTTGGACATAACTAAATACTATAAAATACCTACTTTCCACTTAGTCACGTTTCTGATACTAACCAAATCATGGTTAAACTATTATGAACTAAGACTAAACTGCCTCATTCCAAAATTCTCGTTCAAACAGAATTCATTGTCGAAACGGGAGCTAAAACGAGCGATATTTTCCAGAAACATTCCTTTCGTACGAAGTGATCAGTCACTTCGCACGAAGTGGACAGTCACTTCGCACGAAGTGGTCACGTCGTATGAAGTGGCATTTTCCCGTTTACTTTCGTACTTTCTGCTTTTGAATCTGAGACCTTCGCCAAACTCAGAATATTCACACACCTCTGTTTCCCTCATGTAGGGTAACTTCTGTGTTCGGCACTTCAACACTCCAGCTCCTTACCCCATTTATCTTTATCACTTTTGGGTGCAATACATGTAACTTATCAAAAAGACACAAAACATATTTATACGTAAATCACGAAACAATCTTCATACATGCTCTTGTACTAAATTTGAAATCACACGTGCTTCTACTTGATATGTTTATGCTCGGTCATTAACTTTGATCAAGTCTCCCTTAATAAGTATAGTGCTATAGGAGTAACGCACCGCACGTAAACTTGAGGTCATGTTAAGTTAAACACATACGGTCTTTTCATTGCTATGATTAGATTACGCTAGCGGAAAACTTTGGGTTGACTAGTATATTTGCATGCTCGTATATTACATGTTAGCCTCAAGAATATACATTGATGCATAAGAGTTCATTTAAAACTTTATACTATGTTATTTATTTAAACTTGTATGCTCGCCAATGCCTTGTGTGTTGAACTATACTTTAACATGTATTACAGGTGGATATTGATGATGAGTCGTATGGAATCAAGTAGGACGAATACTCACCTAGAATGTATTAGAAAGTTGTTGTATTTGTATTTTGTTTTTATGATGTTGTATTTCAAATTTGAAACTATGTACTTGCTATTCAATCTATGAAATGAAATCTTGTTATTTAAATATCTTGTCAGATTTTAGCGTTATGAAGCCTCGAGCAATCTCGTTCATCCCGCCCTGAGGTTTCAGCCATCGGTTGGGGTGTGACAATACATGACTCCATTTTTCCTTTTAACACTTGTGGTTGCAATACGTATATGCTATCAAACTCATGCAATCACATTCTTTATGCTTAAATCAAAATCAAACAATCCAACATACATGCTTAAAACGTTATACTTGAATTTGTATTATGCTTTATACTTGTCATTAACTTCGTACAAGCTTCCCTTAACATATATAGCGCTAGAGGAGTAACGCACCACCCGTATTCTTGAGGTCATGTTAAGTTAATCATAACGGTCTTATCGTTGCGACGATAAGATTACGCTGGTGATAATCTTTGGGTTGACATTTATAGTTGCATGCTAGTATTGTATGTTAATTCTAGTTAACGATTATGCCATGTGAATTCGTTTAAACTTTTATACTTATACTAGTAATCAAACTTGTATGCTCGTCAATACTTTTGTGTTGAACTATACTTTAATACGCATTGCAAGAAATTGATGATGATGATGATGATAAACGGAATCTAGTAGGATGGCTAGAAACACATTTAAATTTAGTCATTTTCGTTGTAACTATCTTTTGTTCAACTTGTTGTAATTTGTTTCCAAACTATGTAATGCAATTCTAGAAATGAAATGAAATTTTGTTTATTAAATACTTGTGTTATGAAGACTTTTGCAATTTATTTCGTCCCGTCCCAATGTTTCCGTCATGGTTGGTGTGTGACACTGATGACATAGGCATGACATCACTTTTTACAGCATTTTACGGCTGCCGTAAATGAATAAAAAAACTAGTTTTCTTTTTTTTGGAAAAGTTGATTTTTAGGATTTTTGATAAAAAATTTTTGAAAAACCCTTTGGTAAGATTGAATTCTCTAAGTTCTTATAACTCGTATAAATTTTCATTTTAGCCTAACCCTATATATATATATATATATATATATATATATTAGATAGAAGACGTATTTTCTAGGATGTATTGGTAGACCCGCTGACTTAGAGGGTTCCTAGATTGCATTTAACATATTTATCTAAAATCATGATATCTTGTAGGTTATCATCTTAAGAGAAATAGCAAAATCGAAACTGTTGAATAGTTTATCATCTTAGGAGAAATAGGAAAGTCGAAACTGTTGAATAATATAAGAGGTGTCACTATAAGTAAAAACCCATAAATATTTTTAAAAAAATGGCACACAAATGTGGCGCCTAATAATTTTTTTTTCATATTTTCATAATTTGAGCTAGATATATATAACCGCAGTCTATGTGTTATCTTGTAGGATAGTGGCGCTCCCACATAGTCATTTCAAACCCCAACCATTCCCAACTCATTTCTTCCTCCAACAGTAAATCATTTTAAACTTTCACCTCATAACCTACGATCTTTTATTTAACCTTTTAATAATTAATTAATTTATTTTACATATTTGTTACTTATTTTATATTATTTTTATTATTTCATTATCTTGTATAAATATTTAGTAATAAATTCAAAATAAAATACCAAAACAATATTTAACTTTTTCTGCGACTATCTTTTTAAATGGCTACTTTTGTAATGGCTAGTTTGTTTATTTAATTATCTATTTTGTTAAGTTTTAGTTATGTAGTTTGTTTAAGTTTAAATATCTAATTTGTTTAGGTTTGATTATATACTTTGTGTAATGTTTTTAACTTTAATAAAAAAAATAGTTTATATTAATTTATTTAATGTATTTTTATATATTTTTATATTCGTTTTTTTAATTAGGTTATTTTTAATTTATATATTCATCTTATTAATTAATTTAAACAATTGTAAGGATTTTTTTTAATTTAATCCAAACAAGTTTTTTTTTTAATGGTTTAAAATTTAGAGGAGCCCACATTGCCTGCGTTTGGAATTTGGGTTTGCTTTTGGACTCTTTTTTTTATATATAAAGATAAGATCCTCCTTAATACCAAATAACAGCGCTATAATTCACTGCATTTAGTGTTTAAAACATGCAATAAAAAAAGTTAAAACCCGTAAACTGGCCGTAAGCTTCCACGTTGTTAACACACTTTTTAGCAGAGTGTTGTAACATATTAAACTTATGACTTACGTTATAACGTTTGGGGAAGTATGGTCCCATATTTATAAAAGATTGCACGAAACTTTCGAAAGCATAATATCAAACAACTCATTTGAGACTAGTTGTCTCTAGGGATGAGAAATTTGATACTGAATACCACTACTGTACCAAGACTGTCCCGGTTCCATATTATATGGGTACCGATCGAACATATACGAAATGTTATTGTATTTGTTTTGTATGTTGCTCAATTTGGTATGAATACTATATATGGTACAATACTGGTTCAGGACTTTTAACGGTACTATACCATATTGATAAAGACCTAACATATACGGTACTATATTTGGTTTTCATTTTAGCTAACTTTTGGCATTGGTACTATGTGGTACGTTACCAGTTGCAGTACGATACTAGTACCGATCTGATCCCTTAGTGTATAAACATCAATTAATTCTTTACTCCACACTTTTCACGTTAAGCTATTTTAGGGTTCATGTAAATAAGAGATAAGTTGGCATGGCACACCCCATAAATGAGTGAAGTGCATGTAACGATTTCATATCAAGATATCACCCTAAGAGTTATGAAGTTCCGATGGTTTGCCATTTTTCTTCGGTATGTTCTTCCTATAAAGTTAATTACTCGTTATGATATTCATCTACATAAACACGCAACTCATTAGTTTCTTGACTAGTCGTGAGACTTCATTTTCTAAGCATATTCATCTATGTTCGTTTGGACCCGCTTCATCATATCAAAGTTCCTAAAATAAATGAGGATTCCTTAATTCTTATAAGATGTTTGACCCGTTTGATGTAAACCTGTATAAATTTATCTTTTTGAATTTCCTAACTTCTTATTTGGGTGGGTTCAAACACACTTTATAAACTAGCTACATCTTTATAATTTATTTTTATTAAGATAATGATTATGTCAACACCAATCGAACTTACACGACGGATGAGATTAGCATAAAATGCAATATATAAACACAAACAACATTGATAGGCTCAAATCACTATTTTATTAACCATGCACCTTGAGTGATAAGCGAGGTTAACATATCTTGTTGATCTGCCTCCCAACATCTTCCATTGCAGCTTCGTCCTCAAAGCTTGTATGCAACCGACACGTGTGCTTGTGAGTTTATGATATTATCTCTTGCAGCTTCGAGTTGTAAGTTAGTGTTTTGAAAACCATTCTCAATAGCCTTCAGTAACACCCTGTTATCGGGAGGAGGTGGTGGTTGCTGGTTTCCAGGCGGCGGAGGTGATAGCGCCTCCTCGTCGGCTGTTAACAGGGGCGGTTTTGGGCCTGTGCAGGTCAGGCCACTGCACAAGGCCAAATCGTTAAGGGGCTCAAACAAAATTTAACAGTTTGTATATATAATATTATTTACCCAAGGAATCACTAGTTTCTTTTGGACGATATCATCAAATCAACATCATTTGGCCATCGATTGCAGCCTTGCCTCATCAGGTATCATTCTCAATTGGTTATGGGAATATCGAATTCATCACAACGCTTTTGGGTAGGCGACTTAGGTTGAAAGTAAATATTTCATCACATTCATTGTTAAGAGAAAAGATGCAATGTGCTTTTAGCATATTGGTTGTTAATATATTTCATATAATGTTTTGATATAATATACACTAAGCTTATAAATTAAATTGTTTTGTTTTCACTAAACTAGTTGTGTTTTGTTTCACTTTTAGCATATTAGTTGTTAATATATTTCATATAGTGTGTTGATATAATACATACTAATCTTATAAATTATATTGTTTTATTTTCACTAAACTAGTTGTGTTTGGTTTCACTAAATCAATTGTGTTTCTTTATTAGTAGAGATCATATATAAGTTGTTTACTGAAATATTTATGTAGTTTTATAAAGATAATAAGATATTTTGGGCACATATATAACAACTCCTTAATTTGTAGGGTCGTAATTCGTTTGATTTCCAGATATTTAAAATGAGAGCAAAGGATTAGTTATCTATTGTAATTTATGAAATTTAATGTTTCATGTTTGTATAATTGTAAGTTGTATTTATTGTAGTTGTTGGAATATTGTTTATGATCGACAAACTCACAAGAAAGACTTAATGGCTTCGTGAGGATATCTACTGAAAATGAAATATTAGAAGGTATGGACTATACAAAGTTGATCGAGAACTTGGCTTCCTAAAACGCTAGGAGAGTCTCTCGATTTGCTTAAGTAAGTTAGCTCGATCATTTTGCTACACTACTATTGTTTTGTTTATTTTTGTAACAATTATCAATTATCATCGTATTCTGGTTTTTGGATATATAATTCATAAATTGATATTAAGGGCTCTAATTTTTTTTGTGTCACACAAGACCCAAAATTTTTATATCACTCTTGAGGATGGCCCTGAATGCCACGATTTCTATACAACCACCTTCTAAGAAGGTTCCACATGAAGCAAAACACTTTGTTGTAACCACAATGTTCATTTGTGTTTTTATAAGGTAAAAAAGCGAAATAGTTTATTGTAACCATAATGTTCATTTATATTTTTATAAGGTAAATAGTAATTGTGGGTAATTTTATTGTTCTTTCGGTAACACCCCCAGTGTTACTTTTAATTCTAAAAAGCTAAAAAAATACTTTTACTGTAGTTTTCGAATAAAGTAGCATGCATCATGTTAAAGACTTTAAAGTAAAATAAATATGAAAGTAAATAATATAGTTATAAATAAATTAATAATTGTAAACAAAATTTAAATTCTTTTAGTGCTTGAATCCCAAAGAGGTTTAACAATAATTATATTTTATGTAATTATTGATTTACAATGAACTAGGTGGGGATGCTAGCGTGTTGCTGTGTGTTTGTTAAGCGAGGGAATTCAGCCCATATAATTCGGTTCATTATGATATCGTATGGTATCGGCTCTCATAATCTATTTCAAAGGATTTACATCAACTAAAAAACCACAAAAATGAATACCGATATCAATACAAATCTGAAATTATAACTTGGATAACTGAAAATTCGAACAAAGCGAGACTTAAATAGCATATACGCGTGTTTCGAACATTTGAAGTTGATACCTAACCAAACCTAATAAGATGCTAACCTATTAATATTGAGTCTAACACTATATTCAAAACTTTATAAAACATTATATATTAAAAGTTATAAAGGAAAAACGATTGAGCGGTTCGATTTTAGAGAAAACTTTTAGAGAAGCGATAAAAATAAATGTGTCACAATAGTATTTGAAGTTTTATAAGTTATTATAACTATATTCTTAGAATAATGAAAAAGGGTCAACAACGTCACTTTTTTATTCGCAATTAGGTTTTAAGTAAAATTTATATTGAAACGTAGATAAAACAAGCATCGGCATACTTTAAATTCTATTGAACGTTGTCTTTTAAGAGTTGAAAGAGAAAATAAAATATTTTCAAATTAGTTATATTGCAAAAATAATATGTTGGTGCTTCAACACTTGTACGTTACGATTAGTGACTCGGTTCTGAGTAAAAATCTATATCCATATATAGATAAAAATAAGCACATCACAACAACGTACTCAAAATTTTATAAAACAATAATATGTTAAAAGATACAAAAGAAAAGGAAAACAGATAATAAAATAATACGTTTGCTTGATCACTTATACAATACCATTTACAATTCGATTTTGAGTAAAACTTGTATCGAACCATAAATAGATAAGTATGTTACAGCAAAATACTCAAAATTTTATAAAGAATCGATTTTATATTTTCAAACCTATTTTGAATAAAGTTTTACATGTATACCAAACGCACCCTACGAATAAAATGTTGGGAATGATACCTACACTTGGAGAAATAACTTGCTAGATATCTTAATGATTTATAAAAACTCTAATACAACATCTTGATTTTCATAGATATACTCCAAGGTGGATCCAAACCTTTGCGATTCTCCACGACACACTCTCAAACTAGTATGCATCAATTTAAAGCTTGCCCATGAAAACAAGAACTCCAACGTACATAATACGTTCATACAAGGATGTGAGGTTGTTTACATATGTGTATATTGATTGTTGGTTTTGTATAATGTGACTATTCCTTGTTTTTTCTCTATTATTGTTTTTTTCCTTCATTATCATTTCCAACATCACAATTCAATATTAATCCGTTCAACATCACAATTCAATATTAATCCGTTTTTTCGAAGACAACACTCAAAACGTGGCGGTGGTTATACATTCATACACCAATAATCTTATCCTTAATTAACAAGGGTGAAAGTGGCAAAACCAATGAATACACACCACTTCGTCTAACAACTAACACAACCGAAAAATAACACAAGAATAGACATGAATCCGTATACGTAAGTCAAAAAAAATTCACGTGTCATAAAAAATAATACAATCAAACCGTAATTACATGTCGATTATATAGACATAGAACCATCTTTCACAATTCCAAAATAAAATGTTTAGGTGAAATCAATGAGACAAGGGAGGGAGTTTCGAGTTGGTCCCTAGGCTAAAGCCAATCTCGCAATACCCTAAGAGGGTTGGGAGGGTTATATTGAGAAAGATAAATATTGCGCGAACCGTAAGAATAATCGAAATCAATTTATTTAATACAAATCTTACTGTATTTAAAATATAACATTAAAAAAGAATTTACACTTTAAATAATTTCTCTCCTCTCATAATCACTCTTAATTAGTTTTTTTAACATGTGTAAATACAACAAATTTACACGTGTAAATGACGAACTTACATTTGTTTAATTTTTTATTACAAATACATGTAGATTTATTAATTTTTTATTTTGTTTCCGAATAATAATGAGTGTAAAAATAAATTTGAATTTGAATTGTTTTTTACCATATTCTCATGGTTCTCACAAAATATATGTTCTCAAGAAAACCCTCCATGTGTGTATGTGTAAAGTTCAAATACATAGTCTCCTAAAAATAGGAAATCGTAGGAAGGATATCAAACAAACTCCAATTGAACTCATTCAAGCAACATTTAAATCGTCTCGTCGAACTCTACAATATGAGATTTTAGGTGTTTGCTGTTGGATTTTTAGCTTGTAGATTTTAGAATTTTTGTTTAGATCAATGTTTCTTTTCTTTATTTGGGCAATTGTGTCTTTTTTCCTCGACATTGTGTTATATTTTGTGATCCATTGTTTCTTTGTACCCTTCCTAGATTTAGAAGACTTTGGAAGATAACTTTACCCTATATATATTTAAAAAAGATTATATATTCAAGAACCAAGACCCAAATAATATAAGATCTAACCATTTTAAACAATTAAAAACTCAAATTGGATTTTAAACATAAATACAAACAGGTCCAACTACTACTCAACAATTAAATTAAAAAAAGCCCAACAATTAAAACCCATATACATAAAAGGTTTGTGAGGGCCAAGGCCCGAGGATGGAAAAAAGAATGCGACATAAGAGGGCGACGATTATTGAGTTTATGTTATAAGGACCCGCTTTTTTTATCCGCCCCGGACCCAAAATGTCTCGAGGATTCTCGGGGACGGCCATTACCCTAACTATATGGGATTTACATGGATCTGTTTTGTAAGCTTTATCTACTTAAAATTTTTGTTTTGTATAGAACGAGTCTCCTGCTATGATACCATTTAGATAATCATATTCAATAACGAATGTCGTTATGGTAAATTATAGACGATATAAGAACATGCAATCTAAAACCGAAACGAAAACACAGTGCTCTAAAACCAGTTCTTAATCAAGAGTTGTTCATTCCGTAAAAAAAGAGTTGATAAACCAACATGAAAAACTTAAATACAAATAGCATCCATTTT
Source organism: Scalesia atractyloides (assembly GCA_947069175.1). NCBI lineage: Eukaryota > Viridiplantae > Streptophyta > Magnoliopsida > Asterales > Asteraceae > Scalesia > Scalesia atractyloides. The sequence goes on from CAMTDV010000008.1 coordinate 88,913,507, forward strand.
AGGACCATAATTTACACACACAATTCTTCAACATTTGAGTTTAAGATCTGCTCTTGAAAGGGATGGCCCTGATGACTATTTGATGGTAAACAGCAGCAAGTGCAGCTCCAATGAATGGACCAACCCAGAAAATCCACTGCAAATATCATAAAAAAACACATTTACCCTTTTAGCACATTCATATTAAATGTAAATGTTTTAATTCAAAAAATAATCTTGATATTTTTATTACTAAAATGTGGTTGAAATGATTGACTTACGTGGTCGTTCCAGGCATGGTCCTTGTTGTAGATGATTGCGGCTCCAAGACTTCTTGCAGGGTTAATACCAGTTCCGGTGATGGGGATGGTGGCTAAGTGAACCAAGAACACCGCAAACCCGATTGGGAGAGGTGCCAAAATCTGCAAATGTTTCACAAATTAGATGTAACCGTACAAAGCTTTTTATTCAACTTAAAAAAATATGTTTTTGGCAAGCTTTTATACTGTTGACGCACAAAGGACTCAACGGACCTTGGACTGTTCCATCCAAGTCTAACCGAGCCCAAGGTAGTCAAGACTGGTCCCGGACCACTAGGCGTTTTAAACCATTAAACTGTCTAGGTCTGGGACCAGTCTTTTGACACCTGTCTTTAATTGCCTTTAGCTTTACTATAATATTTATAGTGAATTGACAAATATGACCTTCCACTTAAAGTTATCTAAACAAATAATGACCAAGAAAGCACTAGTGCACTAGAAAACATAACGAGAAATGCATTGCACATGAGACCATCATTAAAATGCCATGAAAAAAATGAGATAAAGACATAAAGCTACTTGCCAAACTTTCCAAGATTCTCCCCCAACAAGAACAAAAATGACATAAGGGGTAGTTTTGTCATTATCCATAGAATGTTCGTTGAACATTCTTTATAACAATGAAAACAATGAGCCTTATCCCCAAAACCACTTGTTGATCAAAAACAACTTATTTTTTTCAAGATCAAATTTGTCACCAAGAAAAGTGAGATTTTTCAATGGCATAATCAAATTACAATGCTACAAGAATTAAAAAAAAATCAACTCAAAACCGAAAATTGCAAGAATGCGAACCGTCGGGTGTTGTTTTATTCATATGGAAATAAAAAAAAAACAGCTGATTTTTTCAAAGAACAAACTAGTAACCAAGAAAATCAAGATTTCTTTTCGAACAATCGAACCTAATAGATTTTTTATCCTACAAGAGCAAAATTGCAATACATATCATCCTTGTCGAATTAGGATTCGTATTTCGTAACGAACCAATAACATCAAAATCAGAACTGAATCAGATATTCTAAGTTGAAGTTACTTATTTGTCTATGATAATGGTTTCATATGCACAAATTCCTCTAAATTATGTAAAGTATTCAAGACAAATAACCAACTATAAACACAATTATGAGGTTATGAAGAGTATACACACCGGAACATGTGAGTCTCTGGCGCTTCTCTTGGCATCAGTGGCCGAAAAGACGGTGTAAACAAGGACGAAAGTACCAACAATCTCAGCACCAAGACCACTACCCTTGGTGTAACCATGGGCTACAGAATTGGCTCCACCACCCAAAGTGTTGAACTGGTTCTTGCCCATGAAACCCTTGACCACACCCGCACCGCAGATGGCTCCGAGACACTGCATAACCATGTAGAACACTGCCCTGGTCAATGACAGCTTTCTTGCCAACAACAAACCGAATGTCACTGCTGGGTTGATGTGTCCTCCTGTTTTATATCAATAGATACAACATTTAACATATAAAGATTAGTTTTTTACACACTTATACAAAATACAAAGAACCCATATCATATCAAGTAAATATGTGGTCAACTTATAGAGGGTTAGGAGAAAAATTTATATATATTAAAACCCAAAGAACATATGTTAAAGCTATAGAGAAAACACGTTTTTCTTGAAAAATAAGTGTCAAATTCAACATAAACTTATATTTGAAGTAGACTCTCTTGGTCTGCAAAATGAATAATTCCATATCATATCAAGTAAAATTATGTTCAATTTATAAGGGTTAGCACAAAACACAAAAGTATTGAAACCCAAATAACAAAATTTGAGCTTTGAGGGAAAACAACATTTTCTTGAAAACCTTATCTTGAACTCTTGCAGCACACCTATTTCTTTCTAAAAATGGTAACTTAAAACCAAACTCAATTATAAACTTTACTAAAATCCTTACTCAGATGAAAGTTTAAAATCATTAAAAACACTCAAAATTGTGAAGTATACCTACCAACAAGAAGATCCAAAACAATCACTAAATTAACACTTAGATCATACAAAAAAACACTTTTGAGGCTAACCAAAAAAAACAGAAATTGAAACAAGGGTATGGAAGATAATATACCTGAGATACCAGCAGTACAGTAGACAAGTGCAAAGATCATACCACCAAAAGCCCAAGCAATCCCTTGAATACCCACAGTGCCACACTTGGTTGGAGATTTGACCACACCCATGACAGTCAACACAGAGATATACAAGAACAAGAAAGTGGCTATGAACTCAGCAATACCAGCTCTGTAAAAGGACCATGAAGACAGTTCACCAGGCTCAAACAAGGGTGCTGGTGGTGGTTCTTTGTAGTCTTTGTCAGTTTGAGCTGATGTTCCAATGGGTTGTCTCTCTGAGAACTTGTTGGCTCCAAGCCTAACATCTTCTTCCTTACCCTCCATTGTTGGTCACAGGTTTCTCTCTCTAGAAGGTTTGGTTTCTCTCTCTGGTTTGGAGAACAAGGGGAGAGTTTGTGAAGAGTGTGGATGGTGTTCAAGGGGTTTTATAGTTGAGATGTCATTTGGTTTCTGAAAGTAACTAGGGGTTTGGGAAGGGCTGTTTGGGATATGTTTGTTAATTATGGTTTTAGTTTGTTTTAATATAACAAATATTAATTAGTTATGTTAATTATTGATATTCACAATTTGTGGCCTAGTGGTAGGGAAACTTGAATTCTCTAATGGAGATCCAAGTTCAATCTCCACTTGTGTCACTTTAGTGGATAAGGCAATGAAAGATAGATTTCTAGCCTCCTTGCAGAGGTGTCAGGATCTATCCTGAACCCACTTGGATTTTCGTTCCACCGTGTTTTACGCCAGAGAGTTATCCTCTTGTGGTGGCACAATGTAACACCTGTAAAATTTTCGTCCAACTATAAGACGACACGTGTCCCGAATCTCCGATTGATCCCAACTCATGGAAATAAATGAACCATTTATTGCCAAATTCGAAAGAATCAAAGTCCAAGTACTAAAATATAAAAATCTCAAAATTTTATTCCTGGAGGTTCCATACGGACCGCAAGTATTAGTCATTACTGTCTGCAAGGGTGTTCGAATTAGTTTGTGCGCCTAAGGTCCTTACGGACCGTAAGGGGATGCAAGTGACAGCAAAATGGCAGCTAGCTGCCAAGAATGACACCTTTCATTGAAATTGCCACAGTTAACCTCCTTTTAACAAGTGTCTTGCCACTAATATTGTTCCTAAGACACATGGGACACTTGGCACAATTCTACAACTCTTGGATTAGTATAAATAGCCTAAAACTTCATGAATTTCATTCACACCATTTCAATATCGTCTTCCTCTATCTTCTTGGAGCTTGTTCCATACTTTGGAAGCCTCCATCTGAGTTCTGAAAGAGTTCTTCAACACTAGTAAGTGCTCTTCTTAGTCTATTTCATTTTATTAGGCTAGGTATTAGCCAAAAGTCAAACAGTTTGACTTTCGGTTATGACCATTATGGTCAAACCAATGTTCGATTCGAACATTGCTGCGTGATTGTAATAATAAGAGTAATAATCCCCTAGGATTATACCTTCTAAAAATCACATTAAGTAGGTGAAATAACGAGTCACAATTATATTAAATAAAAGGTTAAAAACGTAAACTTTGCAAATTGCGCTAATTAAATTTCTAATTATTAAAACTTTAAGTTTTGACATCATATCAGTTTATAAACATATTAGGAGATGTCTAAACATGTTCAACTCGTCATTTCTTGTTTAGAGCTCAATTCTATATCGAAAGTCAAGCAGTTTGACTTCCTGCTTTGACTTTCGATTCTACCCGTTTGTTCAATGTTAAGACTTGTTTAGAACTGATATTATGACCATATTAATATAAGGTATAACCCTTAGAAGTTATACCTCTTGGTCATGTTGTTTGGTAGATTATATGACACTTCTAGAATTTATATTTTAAAAAAAGGCATTTATGCCCTTTTGTGTTCTAAAAAACTAAAGAAATGGTTTTAAAACCAAAGTAATCAATATTCTGAATTTTAAACAGAATATATAATGTTATGAAAAGTGTTTTGATACCTTAGACTTGTCATTAAGACCTATCTAACCTTCCAAAACCGCTTATATGCGCATAACTAGTTATACGAACCCAGTTCGTATAATTTAGGTGTAACGGGTCTAGATACTTCGAACCACTCCAAATCAGAATACTTGATTAAAATAACCTTTATCCAATGAGTCATTGCACACGAATAGGTGTAAACCACATTCTATCTGATCTACACTTAATCTAGCGAATCTATTCTGAAATAACGGGTGATGTCTGAAGGAACTAACCTTTGACCCGTATACATTCTAACAGATTAATAAATCTGTTCATTCCAGACTATAGAATCCCCCTAGATAATCGGACTTGGGTCAATAATAGTTTTACTTGCGGCTTTTGCTAAGTTATAATCATATTTGATTGGAAGCTAGCAAAAGGTAAATACTCTTGACTTATTTTAGTTTTTAAACTTGGGGTATGGCGTATACGCCACTTGGAGCGGGTATTACATAAATGAGCCATCTATGTTGCCCATAAATGTAAGAACTCAGTTTAATCCGTTTTACTTGATAACTGAAACAATTGGGGGTTATTGGTATCGTGTCTGGGAGTCCCGACTCATGAACTATTATGGCCATACGAAATAGCGTGCCGGGGTAGGCATACCGATTGTTAGAGACGTATTATTCAACTTTGTTGTGTACCTTTAATCATTTTAGCACTGAAAATGACCGCTTTTGATTTCTGGTTCCCATTGTATGACAAGTATGTAAATCTGGTGACAAGATAAAATCCTAAGAAATATTAGATGTTTACCTACGAATTTTCTCTATGTATAAAATCATTTTTGAAAAACTATTTTCGAAATGAGTCAGTTAATTGTATTTATTAGTGAAAGCTGACGTATTTTCAAAAGATTGAACCGCAGATACTGAACCTTATCATGGGGGAATCCGGGTTGGCTAGAAAGAAGGCCAAGGAATTTGCAATTTCTCAAGCTTAAGGCCTATGATGTATAAAGCTCTTTTTATTAGATTCCGCCTAATGTCATGTACTGAAACGCTTGTATAACTTATACATTTATATTCAAGTTTTTATTAAGATAAATATTTTTACTCCAATACTTTCGCTGCATTGGTATCTGTGATACTGTTATACAATCGTCACGACCCATCCGGGCTCACCGGGAATCGGGGTGTGGCACACAACGACTGTCAAATGGCAGTCGACGGTATGGTTTCCTGGGGAAACGCCCAAGCCAACTCTGAAGCCAGCGTGGACCCGGTTAAGACAACATATTCTAGCCGGAGGGGGACAACAGAGTTCTTCAATTTAGAGAGTGTGGTAGCCTAATATAAGAAAGTCGTCGTTTCCTAAAAAATGTTGTATTAATTATTGTTAAATAATTATTTTCAAACTGTCAATGAAATATAATTATAAGGTGTATGTGTTTTTTAATGCGTCTACGAATTTTCTTGATATCATTGACATAAATAATGATACGGAAAATGAATTTTTATATTAAGATAAGAAACTTTTTTAGGCTATATGATTGGGATAAAGCCCAGGGCTTTATCTTGTCGTACTAGTGTCATGTTTACCTTGGCGACATGTAAGTAGAGGGTCTTGTCTTTAACTATCATATGGTGGGATAAAGCCTCGTAAAAACGTCTCATCATTACTTAACTTTTTTTTAATTTATAAGTGTTTAAATTAAAAAACATTATAAAAACATAAATTTTAAAAATAATTAAGATAAAACATACAAAGTATCACTAAACTAGGATTCAAAAAAATTACGAAACTTAATAAGATAAAACATAAAAAGTACCATTAACTAGAATAAAAAATTACAATCCAACTTAATTAATTAAAAGAAATACTTAAAAAGTTAATTAAAAACGACTTGATTAAAAACGGTCTCGCAAAATTCTTCAAGCCGAAAGATGACGACAACTAGTGTTTTGAAGGTGTTGAAACTCGACATGGGCCGCATCAATCACTTCATATTCAGTTAAACCCTCTTCTTCGTTCAAACGCATTGATAAAGAGTCTCTCAGATCTTCCATACATTGTTCGAATCATTAAAACCCTATATATAATTTGATGCACATTACGCTTGTTTGCACCCACTTATTGATGAAATTGTGTCAAAACTACGTTTTCAACCCAAAGAAAACCTAAAGGTTGCCCTTGTTCGATGACATGCACCCAACTTGTAACCAAAGCCATGTCATCTTCTTTGATACATCGACGCGCCATTTGAATTTTAAAAATATGATATAAGAATGGAAGAATATAAGGTGCATTGTATGAAATTTATGTTGTGATGTAAATGAGTACTTATAATAAAGGTTTTAAAACATTAATATTTAAAAAAAAATTGAATCTTTATCGTTTTCAAACAGTCAACATATTAAAGGCCCACTAAACATGCCGTCGGCACTCGTTTGTCTCGCGAAACCATCCATGGCGTCCTTGCAGCAATTTAGGAGGGCACTATGGACCTTACGTGTGCGAGGGGTGCGGTTCCACTTTTAGGAGCCTAAACATATTTTTTAAAAATAGATTATTTGTTCTCTAAACAATGAAAAAAATTAGACAACATGATTTAGAAAACTAAAAATCACTACATTAAAGCTTCTAAACCATATTTTCTCTATAAAAAAACAACAAAAAATCACTATATTGAATCTATTTCGGTACTTATTCTCTAAACTTTTATGATGATTGCTTTATCTTAAAACTTGGATAAATTGTAATCAATGTTAATACCTTACTGCATGAAATGTAACTTTTCGTTTAATATTAGTGTTAACGTAAAAGTGAATATGTTAAACCGTAATAAACGTAGAATTGATTTTTTTTTTCTTTTATCTGACACCAACATTGATGACAAATCATCAAAATTTTCCTTGAAATACATGTGATGGAAGTGAATGTATAGGCGCTCTTCAAATATCAAATAAGTTTTGTATTTCACATTTTTTTTCGTTTTTATGTATAGTTATACTAGATTAAGTGCATGTGTGTTATACGGGTGGTTTTACAATAAAATATATTATTTAACAGTGTTGAAATGGAGCTTTTAATGAAAGAAACGTTCAAGTACTAACGTAAATATTAAATTACACTGATTGAAATAAATAAATATGAAAAAAAGTCACAACTCGTTAAAGATTTCTTTATACACCACTGACTGAAATAAATGAATATAAAAAGTCACAACTCGTTAAAGATTGCTTAAATATTGTTGCATGACTAATTGGAAAAACATTTAGTTGATGCGTGACTATTAACTCTAAATATTGCTTAAAGTTTAAACTTAACTCGTTTATTATTGATATGTACCTTAGGCAGTTTTCATTATCATGTATTATTCTTCTCCGTTAATCCAACTCTAACTCGCTTCAATATTTTCCAATTATGGTTGTTTACAGTTTTAGTTTTCTAGCTTCCCATACAAGACCCGCTCCCAAAATCTTTTTTTATGGCGGGTGATCAAGAGGCAATCGGAAGGCATTACGAAATTTTTAGAAAGGATGATCAGGATTTTTATCTAAAAGTAACAATTTTTTTTCTGAAGGGTATCTACTATCTACCCTCTCCTTTTTATAGGTACGCCCCTGATTACATGTCATATGGCAGCCTAGTCAGGGGAGGATATAGCTATTTAATAAGAGTAGCGTGGACGTTAGTGTAAATTTTGGAAAATTTGACGTTTTTTCGATTTCGTTACTTTTTTTTAAAACGCTGCCCCTATAAGAATTTTCTAAATACGCCAGTGAGCCTGGTCATACACTTCTATAGTTGTGTTGAATGTTTTAAAATCCGGTTTTTATTCGTACCAGATTTAGCTCAGAAACGGTTGAATTTGGTGTATCAGATGGTTCAACCAGATGTATCAGACAGTTTAACCGGTTCTATCAGACACTACAACCGACCGGTTTTAACTGGGTTTTAAAACATCGGTTCCATTTGAGGGCGCAGAGTGTAAACCAAAAATAATCCAAACATGGAATAAACGTTAAAATGATTTCAGGGTTCTAATTCAAAGTCCAATTTCCAAATGCAAAATACCAACCGTCCAAACCACTATAAAGAGAACACGTGGCATCGGATGATGTAGGAAAATTGATTTAGAACAAAAGTCACCGTCCAAACGACCGCCCCACAAGACATTCAACGACCAATTAAAACCCATTTTGTCCAAATGAATTTATAATATAATTTATTAATTTTATAATTAACCCCTATGCATAACACAAATTAATCACACAATCAATTTTAAATATGAAATCATGAAAAACGTAAAATGACGTATATATTGTTGACAAATATAATGATAACTAGATTAAAAAAAAAAAAAAGCAAAATGATTGCATATAATTATCAGAGTTATATATCACAAGCAGAACGTACTATTTTTTTAACGGTTGGACAATTATTCATTTAAAATTGGCTATACGAATATGGATGCGTTTTTTTCAAAACTAATAATATGTTGAGAACTGCGAAACTCGCATAATATACTTATAAATAATAAAATAATCAAGGTAGTTGGTATTAGTTAAGTAACCGTGTTATCATGTATCATATTAAAAACATCACATATAAGTGTATTATGCAGTTCTCGTATTTCTCATTTGTTGGTTTCGATTGAACACCCTATGTAAATATTGCCTAAGATATGATTTTGGTTGTTCCAGATTTGTTTAAACTACAGTTACATATATTTCTATCACTAAAGAGAATCCTTATAATATTAATTTGCATTCATAAAAATATTTAAATATCTCTATAAAAATTATACAATCATTGAAGACTTGTTAAAACTACTGTCATCCAATCAATTTTGCATATAAAAAAAGTAGTATGATTGTTAATGAATGTTTAGGCTGTTAACAGATTGGTAGCTCAATTATCAAATAATACCATGATAAGGTAAGCTATTAACTTTAATTTTTTTTTAATTCTATGCTTATATAATATATTAAGCTCAATGATTATCTTCCATATATATGTGTTTTTAAATAAGAGCCATTAAAATTTAACAACCATTTAAGAAAAATAAGAAGCAATTTATTGTTGTCTGGTTGCTTGATGAAAATTTTTACATGGTAACATTTCCATGATGACGGTTACAATGTACTTTGTAATACCATAGCTTTTATATACTTTGTATTCACTTGTAAATTCAACCGGATGTTAGTATGTTGTGAGAATGTCATCATATGAAGAAGCTTCACCAAGCAATCAAGCATGTCTGACTGTCCAAACACGATTCTATTTTTTTTAAATGTTTTTAATGTTTTAACGTTTCTCCTTTGAACCCCCCGGTATCTATCTATCTATCTATCTATCTATATATAACCGGATCATAGAGATTTACTTTATTTTTAGCTAATTGTACCTTTATTCACAAAAGGGAATATAACAAACACTTGAATTCATGTGTATCATTAACGTATAAGTGTTGTAATATACTACTTTACAGTTGGAATACAAAGTTAAATATATACAACACAACCGTGATGAGGCTGGCATACTGGCATGATAGTCAATTCATAACTCATTTCATAATCCACATTGTCATCTTAGTCATGGGCTGTGATTTCAATCCAGCAACTCCACATGATCATTTGTCATGTGGGCCGAATCTTATTCTATGGGCCACATCTCACGAGACCACCAAACAAGTAACAAATCACACCAATCTCTAGTAGTTGTCTTTAGAGGTGCCCAAAAAGCCCGAACCCGGAACCGGATCTGAAAAAAAATCCGGAACTGAGTTTTTTAATACCCGAACCCGTACTCAACCCTACCCGTCCGTAGGGTACGGATAGGGTATGCATTTCACTACCAAAACCCGTAACCGAACCGGGCCCAATTTGTACCCGGTAATACCCTAAAAACGGAATTGGTTCCATACCCGGAACCGGGTTTTTCCAATACCCGAAACCCGAACCGGGTTTTTCCAATACCCGACCTAAACCCAAAAAATACCCCTAAAAAGTGCAACCCATTAAAAAAATATAATCTATACCCAAAAAGATACATGGAAAAAAGCCCGAAAAAACCAAAAATAGGGTTTTTTCAATACCCGAAAATAGAGTATTCAAATACCCGGTTTTAGAATACCTTGTTCTATACACGACCTAAACCCGATGCATAGGATATGGTTTTTAGAGACGATACCTGGAACCTGACCCGGGTATTGCCAATTCCCGATTTTCCAATACCTGGTCATACCCAAACCCGATTCCATACACGAAACCGGGTATTTGAAAAACCCGATTTGTGCACCTCTAGTTGTCTTGTGTGGGATTTGGGAATCAAACAAAATTAACATGTATATTTTTTTAAATCAAGTAATTTCCAAAATCGGATTATTGATCTTTAATTTGGTTTAGTAATCTAATATTTTTTTTCATATCAAATCTGCATAGTTTACCTTTGAATGGAGAATTTACTAAATCTAGTGATCTCACTTTTCAACCAAATGATTTGAGTGACCCGTGTTGATCACAAATCCTCAGCCATAATTGTCAAAATCAATTTATCCATTCTCGCAGCCAACGAGACTACAAGAAGATCTTGTTGAAGAATGAAGCTAAAGACTCTACCCATTGAAGACCTTGGTTTCAATTAGTTCACATACATGTCACGTTTATTTCATAGTTTTATATTTACATTCATTTTGTACTGCGGTATTTGTTACTATTCACTTTCCCATATTAATAACGAGAGTATCTTTATTATTTATTTTTATTAAAAAAAAGTGAGTCACTTCCTACACGAGGTTGTCGCATGCTCAGGGATCTTGGCCGGGTACCCTACACACATTTTTGTAGTGTTCATTTTCACAACTTGAACCCGTAACCTCAAAGTTACATCAGAACAACCCTACCGTTGCTCTAAGGTTAAATCCACCCCTTACCCTAGGTGTATAAAAAAACAAAATAAGCAATTGCACATCACACGTGTGACTATCAATCTATGCATCCAAATATTTGATACAAGTAAGCATTAACATGAATCACCACGTGCATGCCATGCAAATCCACCAGTTTCACTACAGATTACATAACCAGTCTCCTCCACAAACCACCATACTCACATCCCACAATGACAAAATTTTCACTCGTTTAGCAGCCACACTAGCATTTGCTAAGAGTTCCACCTACAAAACAACCATCACCATAAATGACAACAACCTAATGAGGTTCCCGGGCCCAGAAAAGTGCGCGATATCGGTGCGGTTGGACCGATGCCAGGCTCACCTTACTAAGAGGGGAACTAGGATTGGACTTGAGCAGTGCTGCCAGCAGCTGAGGCAAGTGGATGAAGGGTGCACGTGCGAGGCGACCCAGCACGTGTTTGATCAAGCACGAGAACAAGAGGGAACACAGCAGTTGGTTGAGAGCATGAGGATGAAGGCTCAGTGGCTTGCAATTGATTGCATGTTGATGTTCCAGACATGCCCAATCAGGGTTTAAAAATGAAGATGAAATGGAATACATGTAATATATATTTTATTTAAAGAAAACTTTTTTCACTCAATTAAAAAAAAAAATTACTTAATTAATAGAACAATTAAAAGTTAATATCAGGGTTCGGGTTCAACTCCAGTGAAGTATAATATTTAGCCGTTAAAAAAAGTTAACATCACTGCTTTTATTTATTTGATCACATTAATTATTGTTTCTACTTAAGCGGAGCATAAAGTGAATTTCAAGGTAAGTAACAGTGGTGGTGGATCTAGAAAATGTTCGTACGGATAACGTTTTATAAAAAAGGGTAACGAAATCGAAAAAATATAATAAAAATCATTTTTTTCCAAAATTTACACTACCGCCGGAGCGCCCTTCCTCATAGGTAGGTCCACCCCTGACAACTAACATGGCTTGCAACCAGGGCGGAGGGTAGTGTACAAGCAAGGGTAGTACGGGCTATCCTCAACTCCGTCTCTGTAGTGTAAAAATACCCATCAACTCCATCTACGTAGTGTAATTTTTATTTTTTTTTTGTTTTATACAAAAGATACCCCTAATAAAAAAAATTTAAATACCCCTGAACTTTTTAGTTAGATCCACCACTGCTTGTAACTGGAGCCCCGATACTAGAAGAGGCAGACAATATCGAGCGTCCGAGACTAACTAGCATAGCTGACTCAGCAATTAGTGAACCTGGTGGGAGCGGATTCGAACCCACGCCTTATCATCTTCTTACCGGATATATGTTCAGGTTGATTAGAAAATAATATGCACAATGTTTAAATTTTAAATCATGCTACTCCCACCATCATGACTCGACCAACAACTCCTTATTGAGTACTATTTTTATTTCTTTAAGAAATGGTTAATTTTGAAATGAATGCTTAACTTATGTTATAGGTATGTTTTTTGAAACTTTTTTTTTATAAAAATGCGATAGCTATACTACTTGCGACACTAACAACTTACAATTAATTGTATTTAATAAAAAAAAAATAGGTAACTTAAGATTACAATTTAAGTACTCAATAGTTTGATCCCTGAAAGTAGACAAGGGTCCATAGCTCAGTGGTAGAGCATTTGACTGCAGATCAAGAGGTCACCGGTTCGAACCCGGTTGGGCCCTTATTTTTATTTTTTTTTTATTTTACTTTCTGTGATTTTGTTTTTTTATTTAACTTTTTTTTTGGTTATTGTTTTGTTTTTAACTTTAGCTATGTATGATTTAGTTTATTTCTGTTATTGTTTTATTTTTTTAACTTTTACCTTTTTTATTTAGTTTATATCTTTATATTGCTTTTCTTTTTTAGTTTTGTCATTTTTTATTAAGTTTAGAGTAAACTGCAATTTACGTCCCTAATGTTGTTGACCGGGATTAGATCGAGTCCCCAAAATGAACTTTTGCTTCTTGAGTCCCGGTATATAAAAAGCGCTACCGTTAGTGACGATGATGTCTCATGTCCACCCGAGTATCAATGTCATCCCGGATTCAACACCATATATAGCAGGAACTTGTAGCTCAACTACAAATTAATTTAACAAACAAAAACACCCAAAATTAACAAACATATAAGTTATAATTGTAATGGAAGAAGGTGAAGAATCAATGAAGTCTATAACATATATGAACCCGTATATGAATCGTATTCATTCTGTACAAATCAACCCGAACCCATATATAACCCGTATATATGAGCAATATTTAGCCGTATTCAGTCCGTACAAAACAGTTTTTAACCGTATTCATCCCCTGTAAACCAAGAAGTAAAAACAGAAACAAAACAAAACAACCAACCAAAATTTCACCACCAACATAAATAAAATCCATTCCAATCCACCAAATACTTTGTATTAACATGAAAAGAAAACAAAAGGTGACTACTCTCCCTCATACACAAAAGTAAACATGTCATTACACCATCCCCAAACTATTAAAACAGAAACAAATCAACCAAAAACCAATTTTACCAAAAAAGAAAAACTGTCACAAAGAATGGTTCATAAAAAACAAACATATCAAACCCCTTTTCTGCCATTAAGCTGTAACTTGGTGTATAGTTGTCAAGCCGCGTTATGTTTCTCTTCAAGAACAGTGCCTTCTCTTAGTGCGATCTGTGCTTCATTTTCCCTCCCCAATGCAAATAAAGCGGCGGCTTGTAAGTAGGATGCAATATGCCAAATCGGCGAGATTACTTGTGCTTGTACAGCGTCGTTGAGTGCTTCTTGCGGCATGTCGCTCATTAAATGTGATAAACTTCGACGCGCAAACACTGTTGGCGAGACCATGGTTCCCACCTCAATGAACTGCATCCCAACATCAAATTTGAGAAGTTAAATGCCATTTTCGTCAGATTCGAGTGGAGAATAAAGATTCTAAAATTTGAGAAGTTAAATGCCATTTTCGTCCCTGAGGTTTGGCCAGTTTTGCGACTTCCGTCCAAAAGTTTGTTTTTGCGCATCTGGATCCAAAATGAATGAAATCTTGTCATTTTCATCCGGCACGTTAATTCGATCCATTTTTCTTTGTTAAGTCGGGGTATTTTCATCTTTTTTGTTAACTTAAAGGTGAATTCGGTATTTTAAATACTTGTGCATTATGCTAAATGCTTGTACATAAAGTGAAAAAGACCGAATTGCCCTTTAAGTTAACAAAAGAACGAAAATACTCGTGACTCAACGGAGAAAAATGAATCAAGTTAACGAGCCAGATGAAAATGGCAAGATTTCAAACCTTTTGGATCCAGACGCAGAAAAACAAACCTTTGGACAAAAGTCACAAAACAGGCAAACCTCAGGGACGAAAATGGCATTTTATTCAATTTTGAGTACATATAACGTAAGTGGCAAAATGAATCAAGAATTTTCTGGGTTGGGTTTTAACTGACCCGTAAACACTTTTAGGTCGCCTTTTTACTTTTATTTTAATGCATTAATACAAATAAAACAAATGAGACGAAAACCTGTGTATAAAAGTCAATTGCAGCTTTAAACTCTTTATGGCGAAAAGCGGAGTCCCCCTTCTTCTTGGAGTTCAATGTGTCATGTATTTGATTAGTCCACATCCCGAATGACAGCTGCAATCCACCAACACATTCAACAATTATAACCAACTTCAAAAGTCAAGGTCAAAGTCAAACATAACCTTAATCACACCTTCAAAGGGGTACAGTGGTACGCGCCCGTGAAAAAAACCTTATTTAAAATATCAAAATACTAAAAAACATAAACAAACCTCAGTTGCAGCACCCTCATCATCTTTGTACCCCAACTTCTCCAAAACATCATGTATATAAGTTAAATCCATTCTTAAACAAGCTTCTCCGAGAGCCGTTAGAGGCATGGTGGAACCTTGCGGGATACCCATTAATACATGAGATGGTACCTGCATACACGTATGATTGTGTAAACAAATTTGAGCGTGTGTTTGGATGTGGGCTTTAAACCGATTTTAAGTGACGTTGAATAACTATAATCATATAAATAAAAATGAGAAAATTTATACATGAAACATGTTCTATAATATATGATCTAAAAATGAAAAAACATATATTACCTCGGTTTCTTTTTGCAGAGGAACCAAAGCGGAAACCAATGATCTTGGATTTGGCCGCTCACGTGGCTCGTATTGCAAACATCTAGAGGCTAACCGGACTAGTTCGGTTCCATCATCGGTAGAGAATTGACCTTCTAAGCAAGAGTCGGTGAGCATTTGAAGATTTCGATCTCTTATTAGATCAAGGGCCTGATATTAGTTCAAGTTTTAGATAATCAGTGCAAGTATTTTTCAATTGGTTAATGTCTAAAATGCCCTTCAATGATTGTACAACAAAGGGAATTTAGTAAACCATGAGCAAGTTTGTTGATTATTTTGTAACGATAACAATGGACGAAAAACGGAAAAAGTAATTGTGAAACATGCACATGTTTAAAAGTGAGGGCACATACATGGCTAGGTGGAATATGTTTCCCGCTAAGAAGGTCAAGCAAGAGGGTTCCGAAACTGTACATCACACTTTCTGGTGTTACCCTTCCTACACATTCGAGAGAAAAAAAACAATTATGAAACATATACCAAGAAGATATAATACAATACAAACTAAAATAAAATGATATTATATATGAATAGGTGGAGGTGGTTGGTTACAAAGATGATTTGGTTGGGTGATGTAACGGGTACGAGTCACATTAGGTCAGCCGAATTATATTGAGCTGCGAACAATGTTTAATGTTTTTTAAAAATAAGCTATTAGCAATTAGCGTGTTAATGATGAACTTATGATTACAAAAACTATATTAGAACAATAACAGGCAACTTTTAAATATAGGAATTTAAAACTTGAAGAAGGTGACTTTCAACGTGTTTGACCCCATTCGAACTATTTGACTCAATAGTCTATCCTGCTAATACATCCAAAATAAGAACACAACCTATATCAACCCATTTACAAGTAAATGGGTCTAACTTCGGATCAAAGAAAGTATTCCAAATAGCTAAAGATTACATATAGAAAACTCAATTCAATTAATCCTTATTAATCGCTAGTCCATACCCCCCCCCCCCCCCCCCCCCGCGCGACTAGCGCTTCGTACAACAGTGATTGAATTGCAACTTATTATATTTGATTTTGTATTATGAAATTAAAAGCCAATACCTGTCCTCAGATATTCAGGTGGAGTAAATGCTAAATTTGTACTGTAACTCTTTCCGTCCCTACTGTTCTTCATCAACCCAAAGCAAGAAAGTCTCGGATTTGCATCCTAAAACGTGTTGCAAAGAAATTCAAGAAAATTAGTTAAAGATTGTTAAACAAAACAAACAATAAAATTAGAAACATACATCATCAAAGACAACTCTATACGCGTTAAGATCATGGTAAAGAGCACGTCCTCTACTAGTACAATATTCTAGAGCTTCTGCAAGATATAAAGCCACCCGTAATCGCATTGCCCATTGCATAGGTTGAGTTTCCCCTATATAAAGATGTGATTAAGATCAAACCTCACACTTCAAAACATTGTAAATAAATTTTAATATTAAGAAGTTAATTTTGTTATTAACTTACAATGAAATAGGTGTTTTGCGAGGGTCTCGTGTGGCATAAATTCAGCAACAAGTAATCTTTCATCGCCTTCACAACAACAACCGAGCAGATTGGCTAATCTCGGGTTTCGTAGCTGACCAACTGCCCTTGCTTCTTCCTATAATAATACACATTTGAAGTTGAAATTATATATACTATAAATATGTTATTTTGTCACATCAATCAACCTTGGCATTAACCAACTTTAGCCTTTAATTTTAAGAATGACATGTTTAGTCCCTCAACTTTGGAAATGACATGTTTAGCCTCTTACTATAAACAGCTTTAGCCCCTCAATTTTAATAATAAATAACTTTAGCCCCTCAATTTTAATAATGACATGCTTAGCCCCTCAACTTTAATAGTGACATGTTTAGTCCCTTAACTACATCAAACAACTTTAGCCCCTCAATTTTAATAATAAACAACTTTAGCCGCTCAACCTTAATAATGACATGTTTTGCCTTTCAACTTTAATAATGACATGTTTAGCCCTTTAACTAAAACAACTTTAACCCCTCAAGTTTAATAAAGACATGTCTAGCCCCTCAACTTTAATAATGACATGTTTAGCCCCTTAACTAAAACATAAAATAACTTTTAACTCTCCTGATTTACTTATTTTTCTCTACGTTTCGAACCCGCAGCTGAGCGCGGGTGGTAACCCACTAGTTATATCAAAATATGCGATTTAAGCTTAATAGTCTAATAATAACTTTAACCAACACAGTTACAACTTACAAGAATGTAAAACATGTAGAAAAAAAATGTTAATAAATAAAAGCATTTACCAAAAACTGCCTCGAATCGGGCCAAGCGGACCTATTAAACCGTTTGACAGCAATTCGCCTTTGGTTTGCCAACTTCCCTTTGTAGACGACATTAGGGGCTTTCTCCCCGTGTTCAGAGACAATGTTTTCAACAGCGAATCCAGATGTAGCCGTTCTTAATTGTTCAATAGAGAATTCACGAAACGCTGGCAAATCACTTGCCTCACCCAACTCGTTTTCTGTTAAAAACAAAAGAAGATTCATCAATTATAGGGCTGCAAACAAACTGAACTTTCCGCAACAGTTCGTGAACCGTTTGGCAAGAAGCTCGCTTGTGTTCGTTCATTTAATAAATGAACAACACGAACAACACATTTTGTTCGTTTAGTTAAATGAACAAACATGAACAGAAGCCACATTCGTTCATTTAGGTTCGTGAACGTCCGATAACGTGTTCGACAGTTCGTTGGTGTTTTTAATTTTTATATTTATATTTTATTTAAATACTTTGAAATTCTAACAGAAAACATTTAATAGGTATCAGTGTATTAAATATTATGTTCATAAACGCTTGTTTGTGGTCATTTGTGTTCATGAACGTTTATTTGTGTTCGTTACCTAAAATTAACAAACGAGCATGAACACATTCGCTTCCTTAACGGACGAACACAAACAAAAAGTCTCGTTTGGTAAGTATCATGAACAGTTCGTGAACACATGTTTCCTTAACAAACGAACACGCACATGGTCATGTGCGTGTTCGTTCGGTCCGTTTGCAGCCTATTCATCTACATAACCCATGATAATGAGTTGATATGTTGGTGTTTCAGTTGTTAAATATATAATAAAGCTTTTGTGTATGAAATGTGGTTTTAAAAACAATTTCACTTACCAGCATTACCAGGTTCGGCCACCACTCCATCTTGTACGGTACCGCAACACGAGCACAGTTTAGAAAAATCACACCCCATGATTACAAAATACTAGTCGGGACTTGACTTCTACTTATAATCTTTGAACTCTTGATATATATATATATATAATGATAAAGATACACAAAAAACGAATATACAGCTTCTTAGAGACTAAATGTTCTGCTTTTCGCCACCATGAGTCATCAAAAAACCTAGTAAATTGCGTTGAAGTGAAAATTAGACACAACCGAACTGTTCAAAATACACAGTTCCTGAATAAAATTAAATACACAAATACAACTTAAACAATCAAGTTATCAAATCCTTCAAAAAAACAAAGCTTCCCAAGGCAACATCAAAATGCGTTTACTATTGCAAAATATCAACCAGATTATCTATAAAAATTCGCTAATCCCATTGAACGTAGCATACCCATAAAAAACGAATAAAACATCAGCAATCGCTACAGTGCAATTCCAAGATCTAAAATAGGTTTCAAAGCTAAAAAAGAGCACATACAAAATAGCAATTTAAGTGATAAAAAGTTCAAAATAATTAAAGCATTTTCCATAATTAAAAGAAACATCCAAAGCAACAGCAATTCACTATCAGATCTCAACTATGTATCTATAATCTCCATTAACATCAAGAAATGTAGCATGCTCACAAAATAAAATAAAAACTTAAATTAACATAAACCAGTAAGCTATAACTACAAGATTCTAATTAGGGCTTCATTGTTTAAAGAACCCAATTATTAAATCCCCCCTAATTAAGAAAGATTACACAGTTAAGGAAATTAACTGATCAAAACGTCCACATCAACACCATTTCAGCATCAACTAACTGCCATATATCAACAGATTGATCAACAAATTTCATTAATTAACATAAAAGCAATACACCCATCAATTAAATCTTGTAATCAACAAACTACAGGTTCAAGAATCTAATTAGGACTAATATCAAGAATTGCAGCATGGCCATTTATAAAATAAATAAATAAAAATAACAACAGCAACAACAACAAAAAATCTGAAATTAGCATAAATCACTAAATCAGAAAGCTATAGTTACAATATGTTAATTAGGATTTTAAAATTTGGAAAACCCAATTACTAAATCCCCCCTAACTGAGAAAGATAACATAACTAACTGATCAAAAGCTCCAAATCAACACCATTTTAATCAACTGTCATATCTCAGCAAACTGATCTACAAATTTCATTAATTAACCATAAAAACAATAAACCCATCAAATAAATCTTGCAATTAACAGTAATCAACAAGCTACGAGTTCATGAATCTAATTAGGGCTTCAAACTTCAAAAAAACCCCAAATCAACAAAACTTCAAATCCAAACAAAACAACACAAGTTCAAGAAACCAAAATCAGTAAACATCAAGAAATCTTTCAAAGTTCAAACCTTTGGGTTCAAAGTACCTGCAGATTCTTGGACCCAGTTGGGTCAAAGACTCAAAAACAACAACCAAGACTTTCAAGATTCTCTTTCTCTCTCTAGAACAACAGAGATCAAGAAGAAAGAAAAGGGTTTGAAATCTTGAAATGGGAAATCTTGAAAGCATGTGTTTTTTTGATAATCATGATAAGTATAAAGATCCCTTTGGTATTCCAACTGATTATTTACTCTCCAAGATTTCAACTTTCCACCGACAATAAAAAATCTTTTTTCACTTATTTATTATTTTTCTCAACTTGAGTAGTCACAGCTCAAAGCCAATAATTACTTTGTTAATAATGAAATTACGGACAAATTGTACACAGAATACTTTTACATGTACAACAAATACTGTATACGGTTGGACTAAAGAATAGTAAGTGGTTGAAATTATTATTATTATAGGTTTATAGACATTATGCTTAGTGGAGTTTGATATGATCAAGTGATTCCATTGGTGGTACGATAATACTCCACTGTTCCGTCAGTAATCCAAATTTGTCATTAAAAAAACAAAAAAAGAAAATATTATTATTATTAGTTTATTTATGGGTGTAATAGTATTTTTTGTTTTTAAGTGACAAATTTATGTTTACACCCTTGGTAACTTAAATAGTTTTTTTTTTCTTTAACTGATTTAGACTATAACCCTTAAAGTTTAATAAAGTTATCATTTTAAGGTTTTAACGAATTTCCTATCATGGGACACTTTTATGGGTTTCATTTTTCATATCAATACCATGCGAGTTATTTTTATCTACATTTCAATATGAATTTTCATAATGTTGTTCCTAAACCGACCGGTTGTTTTAAACGAATTTTAAATTGTTCGGTTTACTAAACCGTCTAGCGTGAATATCTAAATATACCATTGTGATGTGTTTTTTGTGAATTTCCGTAACGTTGTTTTAAACCGATCGGTTGTTTTAAACAGTTTTTAACCGTCTGGATACATCATTGCAACGTGTTTTTTACTTCGTTTAAACAACTCATTGTAATGCACAGGTGTCATGATAATCTTTATATACGTTTTGGTGTGCATTTTGTTCAAATAACTTTGCTTTTATATTCAAAATAACTTTTATGTGACTTTCGAATATACCAACGGAATGTGGTTTTTTTATCGTTGCATTGGTAATTTTGTTATTTTTATCCACCTTTCAAACCTACTGCATAGCACGGATGATAACCCACTAATTAAAACCATTTAGGCTTAAAAGTTTTGTTATTTTTTATAGTTTTATAACAACTTTTTTAACATTTAAAATGCATTAATTATCAAATTGTTTCACACTCACAAATTTACTATTTAAATTGATTGATCTTTCTCCTTTGTTATACACTCACAAATTTACTATTTAAATTGATTGATCTTTCTCCTTTGTTATACATCGTGCTTTGTTCGGGGTACTTACTTTAATTTATATTTTTTTTCTTTCTAAATTTAATGATTTTTCAACTTTTTCTCTTTAAATGATAAACAAGTTTTACTTTTCTTCTTTTAAAATTTCAGTAAAAAAATAGTATAAGCCTTGTAGTTTAGTCTAAATTTTCATAAACCCGATACTTATTATTATTATTAAGGTTTTTACGTGAGTTTTTATCGTTTAGACTTAGTTATTCTTTTTTACGAGAATGTTTTATATTTTGGTAAAAATTTTGTGATTTGATAGGTTGCAATGCGCATTCGCGTTTCAACACTTTTATGTCTCTTTTCCGGTTTAACGACCTCATCGCAACACGTGGAATCTAAGTCAAGTTGGTTATACTTTTCTAAATTTTACGTTTCGGTCTAGTTTTTGTGAATTAACACGTAGTAACACGTGTGCATGGTTCAACGTTTTTTGTTATAATTTTCTATGTTTTACGTTTAGATCTAGTTTTTTTTAATTAATACGTTATAACGCATATGCATAATTTAACGTTTTTACATCTACTTTTTATCTGATTTTACAGACCCACTCAACACACGAGCCTTAACTTTAACTAATTTGAATCTATGCTCCTTCCATGTAGCACGTGTAGATACTTTTTGACAATAATAATTAGTTTGATTTGAATACTTACTTGTGAGTCTTTATTTTTTATTTCAAATGTATATATTGTAGCTTGGAGTAGATTAAATTGCTATATTCTTTTAATCTCAAGGTCAAACCTTACAATGTATTGGTTGTCTATTGTCAAAGGCAATTCATTAAATATTTTGAGAGAAGAAATCTTGGATTCAAGTCTTATAGACGATAGGATTTAAAAAATGTTATTCACAAAAAGAGTGTCAAAACATTAAAACAATTTTAATTTTTGGTTGATTTAAATGCACTCTTCTCCCTTCTAGTTGTACCCTCTCTCTGTGAAAGAAAAAGTACGGGTCTCACACAAGCCTCACCCCTAAGTACGTGAAAGTAGATGGTGCGTTTAGTAGCACAATTAGTTTTCCATCTATTTTTCCCTATGCGTTGTTATTATTATCTATTGTTATTAATTATTGCTATTTGGTTTTGATTATTTATATATTTTAAATAGGAGTATTGGGTGTAAATAATAGAAAGAAAAGATTATATATATATATATGTATATATAGTGGGGAGTTTAAATGAGAAGAAAAATTTTGTAAGAATAAAAAGAATAACTTTTAAACTAATAAAAATTCTCAATTTACTTCATTTAACGTGTGTATTTAATATTATAAAAATGGTATATATGTAAATCTATAATCGTCATTAATTATCTAATTAATTAAACTTGAAACTCATTTTTTAATATACTTTTTCAAGATAAAATAATTTATGGTGAAGGACAATTTTCGACTTAGTATGTGTAAGATATATTTTGAAATGTGTAGGGTAAATTTACATGTGTGTAGGGTAAATTCCGATAAGTATAAGATATATGTAGGATAAATTTTTAAATATGTAGGATAAAATGTTTTTGTTTTATTAATGAGAGATAACATAATTAATTAGAGAAGTTATAAACTATTTAATGTTTTACAATTATGTACTTTCTTCTTTTTCTTTTCATATTAAACTTCTTCTCAAATGAACATTCTCATATATATATATATATATATATATATATATATATATTCCCTCTATTATTTATCAAATTTTCTCCTACACACATTATTACCATTCAATATCCTTTGATTTAATTGGTTCAAACCCTTCTTTCTCTCGTAAAAACATTTTATCTATTGAATATTGTATTTGATACTAAATAACTATTATCTTATATTTTCAATTATTAAATATTGTATTTGATACTAAACAATTATTGTCTTGCATTTTCTTCACTATATAAAAAAGTTATTTGATGATATTTAATAAAAGCTAACGAATGTAACATAGTTGTTTCTCTTATCATTATTACATTCGTGTATTTATAAACATTGTATATATATTTTTATTCAAATTATATGTATCTTTATTTATTATACTTTCACATTATAAAATACTCACCATTTTTATACTTTACTAATCGTCAAAAGTTATATAAAACAAATTAAATAACCAAGGCATTGCGAGTTAACACACTAAACGAGCGTGCGTTATTCAACGCTTTTAAGTCTATTTTTTGTTCGATTTAACAGTTCCGTACAACGCGCGGGGTCCTAAATACTCGTATATATATATATATATACATATATAACAACGATTCTATTTTTTATTTTTGTTTTTATTACTAGTATTTTGTCAGTACTACATTTTAACAAAAATTAAAGTAATATAAATGAAGTATTTTGTTTTCAACTTTAATATTTTCTATTAAAAGTATTATTTTTATAAATAATATGTTAAACTATTAGACTAAGTGGGTTTTTAATATTTTATTTATTGGCTATGTTTAACAATATGTAACGCCTCAAATATCCAATTTTTATTAATTGGTGTGTTTTCTCATATTGGCTCAAGAAATAAAAAAAATAACTTGGTTATATAATTTGGTTAGAATGTAAACTAAATACGAAGGGATGAAGTTTTGGACAAAAGGGGTAGCAAGCATACATGAGGGACTGAAATTGTCCATCATAGAAAGATGATTATATAAAAGAAAACAAAAATTGTCATGTTCAGTGTTTTGAGATGCGTTTGTCGACACACACTAGAAGGAGAAAAAGGGGAGGCTCAAAATTGATGAAATTAGTCCAAATTGAAGAAGGATTTCAGCCTAAACTAATACATGAACTCATTTTCTTGATGATCTAGCCCTAGCAAACATATGGTAAGTTGTAATTTTTGATTTGGTGATCTTGTATGAAGTGGGTGTGTGATTAATTCATGAGTCGGTATGAAATGAAGCATGATTGTGTATTAGAATCACCAAATAGAACTTGTTATGTATATAACTTTTAGTAATTTCATGTTTTAAAGTGAAACACATTTGGGATGATGAAGATGGCAACATGGGTGTATCACCCATGTCTAACCCTTGTGCTAATATGATATATCATGTAATACGTAGTTGCTTATTGTCAATTAGATTGAGTATGGTATGGAAGAAATGTGATTTTAATTGTTAATTGGTGAATGAAAGCGTGAAGTAGAAAGTGAAGCATAAAAAACTTGTACATTATGCATAAATAGTGGTAGCACACCAAGTGTTTGATGAAATGCCTATATGAGAATTATAGATGAAATGGTATGCAAGTGATATACGTTAAAATATATATAATTTAGTTCCCCATTTTGCCCCCGTTTTGTGCATTTTTAGCCAAAATATCGTCGTATAGGTACTTAATCGTTTCATTTTATATTTTCAGGTCCTAAACGACGTACCGCAGACAAAGTTGGAGAAAAAGTGGGATAAACGAGCATTCCGGACAAATTCTGCAGATTCTGCTGAAGTTACAGATGCCGCACGGCCGTGCAACCCATTGGCACGGCCGTGCGAGACTGCAATCTCGGAAGCACTGACCGTGCGAGAGGCAGTGCGACTCATTTCTCGGCACGCACGGCCGTACGGCCCATTGGCACGGCCGTGCGCGACTTGATTGCTGATCACATGTGACCTGAAGCTTTGGCACGGCCGTGCAAATCATTGGCACGGCCGTGCACATCTGAAGATTTTGCCGCTCAAACAGCCACTTGTCTGTCCATGCCCTGCAGTGACGTAATGCTGATGCGCACGGCCGTGCGGATAAAGTGCACGGCCGTGCGGATATGAAAATTGTCTATAAAACAGAGCATTCGCGACTGATCAAAATATTGGGTATTTTTCCAAGTTTATGGGCGATTTCTGAGGCGCGGGAGCTCTCTGATCAGGACGTTTCAAGCCTCAAGGTTGCAAGAAGCTTATCATTCATCCAGTCCATCAAATCCTTGCTTGTTTATGGTTTGATTTCTTGTTCTTAATATAAATTCTGATCACATTTGCAAGCATTGAGATGATGTTTATGTAATATTGTTATGAATACTATGAAAAACACTTGTTTTATGATCAATATTTAGTTTGTTATCAAGTTAAATTGAAGCTCAGTCAACTGTTCATGTTTGAAATTTGATGATCATATGGCAATCTTGTTTCATTGATGTTGGATTCTTGATTATGATTGTTTATCTTGGATGATTAGTAAATGGTTAGTTAGGATAAGTTGAATAAACCCCATAATTAATCATTTGTTAGTGAACTGTTAACTTGATTAATATGTTTACACCAGGAAACTAGAAATGGGTATTGGTTTAATAAAAGATAATCTGATTTTGATCAAGAATGCTTTCTTACATGGAAGGGCTCTAACGGGTTAGATGGTGTTATTGCGGGTTCTTAATATAGGTCATAATCTTTGTTGAGTATTTCTGGCCAAAATAACCAACTTGGTAGATTTATGTTTAAGACTTGCAAAATGAATGAGTTTGTGATATGATCTACGTTATGCTTGTCTCGGTGGTTATATTGTGTTTATCGGTATTGCTTTCCTTGATAAAGTGAGGTTAGAAAACTCTTAACGGATGACTAACTTATTTTTAAAGATTCACATGAAAATTATCAATAGCTCGTTAAAAAATAATTTTAGGTGGTTAAAGTGTGTTTATCGCGTTAACTTTCCGAAGAATTATCATATTAGGAGTCCCGAAAGGGATACTAGTTGTCTTTATAATTGGAAAATTGATCAAGTGCCTTTGTGACATTTTTGATAACATGCTTATTTGCTTATAAAACAAGACAAAAGAAAAATAAATTATATTTTTGTATTTAAAGTCTTTTATGTGTTAAAATATATTTTTAGATAATTTTAGAAAAAACTATTTCACATATCCTTTTTACCGGTAAATAAATGACGACGGTTTAGTACACAAGCACCTGCCCGCGTCCATGGATCGGCATCTGGTTCTTACCCATACTTTACTACATATACGACAGGGTACACTTGTCCTTTTGTGTGTGTTTTAATTTAAGGTAGAAATCATTTTTATAAATATTAAAACCGAGTTCGTGTGTAAAATTCATTATAAAAATGTGTACATATTCGCACACGTCAGCAAGTAATTGATGAACTTGTATAATATGGGGATATGAAGTGTTCGATGGTAAATAAACATGAGAAATGTATTTTTAGATGGAACTCATGTAGGATTTGGTTGGCGATGTTGTTTGGTAAAAGTATGCATTAGAAGATTGCACTGTATGTTGGAGCGATGTGATGTTTCTCATAGTGATCATTTATCAAAGAATGACTCTGGTTATCAAATGATTGAACAACCGGGAGCAATTTACTTACGAGATTGAACACTAAATGTGAAGCATAGGAGATCATTAGAAGGGGATGAAGATGGAATGATGTTGGGTTCCTAAACATGGGTCATGGTATTAGTTGTAGAATTATGAGAATTACTAGTATGGACGGAATTGAATATGTTTGGTGTGTACATATAACTAGGTGATCATGTGGTTGTAAGCATATTGCATCACGAGTATGAAATGTATATAGTGTCATTAGTGTAGTCTACTATGATTACACGGATGTATGAGGTTAAGTCGAAAGTCCATATGATAAACTGTTGACTTTTGAAAGTCCAACTGCGCATAAGAAGCATGGTTATACTTTTTGTCACAATTGTAAGGTTATAGAAAGTCATATGGTACGTGTTATATCAATATGTATTATATGTGATGACATGATGAATTATATTTCTTGAGGTATGCTCTACTTTCAAAATTCGAGATGTTTCCGACGATGCAATCTGATTGCGGCTCTTTCCATTCTCTTTGCGAGACAAAGCCCGAGCTTGGCTTCTTTCACTTCCCGCAGGATCCATTACTACTTGGAATGAAATGGCGGAGCTGTTCATGCAAAAGTACTTCCCTCTAGAGAAAACAGCTAAGTTGAAGAACCGCATCATGACGTTTCGGCAGGATGGTGGAGAGTCCTTACACGCTGCGTGGGAGTGGTTTAGAGATCTTCTTATTGACGTCCCACATCATGGTTTGTCCAAAAGGCAGCTCGTATTAACCTTCTATCAAGGTCTAAACTATGATTCGCATGAGCGTTTGGACATGTATGCAGGAGGAGATCTAGGAACGAAGACGCCAAATGAAGCTTATGCAATCATCAAGAAAGCTGCTTTGAAGTATAGTTCTCGTCAAGCCGGAGAAAGAGCTAGGACATCATCTCGTTCTGGAGTTCATGCTGTTGATACTTACACGGCTCTTACTGCTCAGATTGGAGCCCTTGCTGCAAAAATCGATCAAGCTCATAATATTTCGCGGATTCAATCTTCATGCGAGCAGTGTGGGATTTCACATGAGTTGGGTGCATGCGAACGGGGAGTTATGTTTACAGGCAACGAAGAGGTGGATTATCTGGGTAATCAAACTAGACCCCAAAATAACCCCTACAGCAACACATATAATCCGGGATGGAAGAATCACCCAAACTTTGGGTGGAAGGGTGGTTCAGGTAACCAAAACCCACTTGGGTATGCTCAGCGCGCCCCTGCTCCACAGCAATCCTATGGTCAATCTTTTCAGCCTCAAAGTCGCCCCTACCAGCCGCACTCCAATATGTACCATAATCAGCGTGCCGGGAGCAGTTCCCAGTAACAAGCCTTTCAGAATAATTCCAAGCTGGAGGAAATGATGGAGCAGCTTTTGAGCAATTCGAACAGTGCGAACCAGTTGGCTGAGAAGCGTTATCAGCAGCACGAAGAGCGCTTCATGGCTCAAGAAGGGGAGATGCGGAGTCAGAAGGCTTCCATTCAAGCCATCGAGAATCAAGTGGGCCAGTTAGCAAAGATGTTGTCGGAGCGACCTCAGGGCGGTCTTCCAGGCAGTACAGAGCCCAACCCAAGAGGGCACGTAAATATGGTAATGACGAGGAGTTGTAAAGCCACGGGACCTGACATATCGGACTCACCACCGATCACTGAGACGGTCCATACTGACGCTTCGGACGAGGTGTATGCTAGGCGAGTCCCAGCAAGTACAGCACAGCTCCAGAAGCCAGTAACAGATTATACTTCTCCAGTTCTGTACCCGGGTAGATTGAAGAAGCAAAGGAATGAAGAACAATATGGTAAGTTTCTTGAGATGTTCAAGCAGTTGCATATAAACATACCATTTGTTGAAGCGTTGGCTCAAATGCCCAAATACGCTAAGTTCCTGAAGGACATCCTCACGAATAAGCAGAAGCTCGAGGACATGTCGGGTGTTTTAATGAATGAGAATTATTCGGCCATTCTTCAAAATCGTTTACCCGAAAAGGTGGGAGACCAGGGCAGTTTCACCCTTCCTTGCCTTATAGGCAGCATGTCTGTCATCCACGCATTGGCTGGTTTGGGAGCAAGCATAAACCTTATGCCGTATAAGGTTTTTGCTAAGCTATATCTAGGTGAACCGTCACCTACGAGGATGAGTATTCGAATGGCTGATCGATCGATCAAGTATCCGCGCGGGTTTGTTGAAAACATGCTGGTTAAAATCGACAAATTCGTGTTTCCTGTAGATTTTGTCATTCTGGACATGGATGAAGACTCCAAGGTGCCTTTGATACTCGGACGCCCGTTCCTCAATACCGCGAGGATGATTATAGATGTGGCCGCAGGCCAAATCACGCTCTGAGTTAATGATGAGCATTTGACCTTCGACATTAAGCGGTCGATGCAGCACCCACAAAGCCAAGATGATACGCTTTATTATGTCGACATTGTCGATACCTTTGTGAACTCTCATTTTCAAGGCACCATTGAGGAGTTAGATTCGGATATGCACGGACTTAAGCAGCTAGTTTGTCAAGTCAGTGATTATGGTTCCCATAGTCCCGACAGATTTGTGGAGATTGATTGTGAAGCTGAAGGAAAGTCGAAGCCTTCAGTAGAGGATCCGCCGTCATTGGAGTTGAAACAACTCCCACCACATCTCGAGTATGCATTCTTGGACGAGGAATGTCGTCTTCCGGTAATTATTTCATCATCCTTAGAGGAAGAGGAGAAGAGAAAACTTCTCGAGGTACTGAGACTTCATAAGAAAGCCATGGCGTGGAAGATTATGGCCATCAAAGGCATCAATCCTTCCTTCTGTACTCATAAGATTCTGATGGAGGATGATTACAAGTCGTGTGCTCAACCTAAGAGGTGGTTAAACCCGAACATGCAAGACGTCGTAAAGAAAGAGGTGATCAAGTTACTTGATGCAGGGTTAATATACCCTATCTCTGATTCAGTATGGGTGAGCCCTATACAAGTAGTGCCCAAAAAAGGGGGAGTAACAGTAGTCTCAAACGACAAGAATGAATTTATTCCGACCCGTACTGTCACCGGATGGCGAGTTTGCATCGACTACCGCAAGCTCAATGACGCCACCTGCAAGGACCGCTTCCCGCTTCCCTTCATATATCAGATGTTGAAACGTTCGTCGGGGAAGTCATTCTATTGTTTTTTGGATGGGTTTTCGGGTTATTTTCAAATTCCGATCGCTCCTGAAGACCAGGAGAAGACTACGTTCACCTGCCCTTTCAGCATATTCGCCTACCGGCGTATGCCTTTTGGGTTGTGCAATGCGCTGGCTACATTTCAGCACTGCATGGTTGCCATTTTTCACGACATGATTGAGGACTCCATGGAGGTGTTCATGGATGATTTTTCTATTTTTGGGAGTTCTTTCGATCACTGTCTGAAAAATTTGAAAAGGATGCTGATGAGGTGCGAAGAGACAAATCTTGTGCTCAACTGGGAGAAGTGTCACTTCATGGTGAAGGAAGGGATAGTTCTCGGGCACAGGATCTCGCAAGTAGGGTTGGAGGTCGATCCAGCCAAAGTAGATGTTATTTCTAAGCTTCCACCCTCTACCTCAGTAAGAGCAGTTAGGAGTTTCCTTGGTCATGCTGGGTTCTACAGGCGATTCATCAAAGACTTTTCAAAAATCGCAAGACCCATGACCCGGTTGTTGGATAAGGATGCTCCGTTTGTGTTTTCAGAGGAATGCCTAACGACATTCAATTTGTTGAAGCGAAGGCTTGTTAAAGCCCCTATTTTAGTTGCACCATATTGGGCGTTGCCATTAGAGATAATGTGCGACGCCAGCGATGTTGCTATAGGGACAGTCTTGGGACAACGAAAGGAGAGGCACTTTCATCCTATTTACTATGCCAGTAAGACCTTGCACGATGCGCAAGAGAATTACACTACTACGGAGAAGGAGCTTTTGGCGGTAGTTTTCGCGTTTGATAAGTTTAGATAGTACCTTGTGTTGTCCAAGACTATCGTATACACGGGTGCGCTGAACGTTGCGGCCGATCATCTCTCGAGACTCGAGCGCGGAGATTCCGAGGAGACGTGGAGGAAGCCAATAAACGACAATTTCCCCCACGAGTTCCTAATGAGCATAGAGGTGAGAGATGAGTCGCCCTGGTTTGCCGACTTCGCGAACTATCTAGCCTGTAGAATCCTCATCAAAGGATTAACACATCAGCTGAAGAGGAAGTTCTTTGCAGACCTCAAGTATTATATTTGGGATGACCCATTCTTATTTCGAGTCGGAGCAGATCGCGTGATTCGTAGATGTGTGTTTGGAGAAGAAGCAGCCGACATTCTGCGCGAATGTCATGAAGGGCCTACCGGAGGTCACCACGGAGCCAACTACACCGCGAAGAAGGTGTTAGATACCGGTTTTTATTGCCTACTATTTTTCATGATGCACAGAAGTTGGTACGAGCGTGCGATGCATGCCAGAGGGCATCGAATCTATCCGCGCACAACGAAATGCCTCAGAATTCGATCCATGTCTGTGAGGTATTCGATGTTTGGGGCATCGACTTCATAGGACCATTCTCATCCTCACGCGGTAATAAGTATATCCTATTAGCTGTGGACTACATGCCAAAATGGGCCGAGGCGCAAGCCCTACCCATAAATGATGCCAGAGTAGTCGTGAGGTTCTTGAAAAGCTTGTTTGCCCGGTTTGGTGCCCCAAAGGCACTAATCAGTGACCGTGGAACTCATTTTTGTAATACGCAATTAGAAAAAGCCCTGTCTCGATATGGTGTTCACCACAGACTAGCTACACCATACCACCCCGAGATGAGCGGCCAAGTATAGGTCACTAACCGGGGCCTGAAAAGGATCCTTGAGCGGTCGGTGGGTCAAAACCACAAGGATTGGTCAAACAAGCTAGATGACGCGCTATGGGCTTTCCGACCAACGTACAAGACACCTATTGGGACTACTCCGTATAGGCGGGTTTACGGGAAAGCATGTCATCTCCTAGTCGAGTTGGAGCACAAGGCGTGGTGGGCGTTAAAAACTACAAATTTGGATATGAAGAGCGGCGGTGAGGCTCGCTTCTTGCAAATCCAAGAGCTCGAAGAATTAAGGAACCTAGCCTACGAGAACTCTTGCTTATATAAAGAGCGCGTTAAAAGACTACATGATAAGCGCTTAAAAGATCACAAAGAGTTCAAAGTAGGAGATCTTGTGCTATTGTTCAACTCGAGACTCAGGTTATTCCCCGAGAAGTTGAAGTCACGATGGACGGGGCCGTACACAGTCAAGGAAGTATTCCCCTACGGCACTATAGTCATCGAGGACTCAAACGGGGTAACATTCAAAGTCAACGGTCATCGGCTAAAGCTTTATGTTAACGGACCGGTTGACTCGGCAGTGGAAGTCATCGAACTCCACGCCCCGCACGCGTAATAAGTGTGGGGAGGAGAGTCCAGCTATCGACTCGCGGAGAAAAAAATTTAGCAGGCGTAATTTGCATGCCAAGGGTAAATACGTAGTTATGTTGATACTTTGTATTTATTTCACGATTTCCTCGTTTTTCGTTAAGTTTTAGGTTTTCCTTGTTTTGATTCATACCTTAGAGCGTTTTGTGGTCGAAACGATGTTCAAACAGCTAAAACACTTGAAAAGTTGGTGATTTCGGCGAAAAAACAGAGCTGGGTGCAATTTTCTGCAAAATCTGCAGACTGCCAGATGCCGCATGGCCGTGCAACTCATCCGCATGGCCGTGCACTCCAAAGTTGCATCTGCAGGAACGACCGTGCGGACTGACTTCCCGGACACGCACGACCGTGCGACCCATCCGCACGCCCGTGCGGATCGAGATTAGTGATCAGGGTTTTAAGATTTCCAATCCGCACGACCGTGCGCATCTGCGCACGGCCGTGCGCGTACTTTTCTGACAGTTGGTTCAGTAACTTTAAATACACATATTTTAGAAAAAACCAACTCTCATTATAAACCCTAGCCGCACTGTCGTTCCCACACTCGCACCCTCTCAAAAATCACCGCTTTTTCCAAGGATTCTCCGTAATTTTCAGACAAGGTATGAATCTCGTTTATATTTTGCATCTTTTGTTCTATCTTAAGGGTAGATTAGGGTTCTTGATCAACAAATTTTTGGGGTTTTCTTCATAAATGACAACCAAACCCTAGTCTTTGCAAAATTGGGCAAATAAGGGCTCCAATCATGAACCCTCGGTCCATTCACGGAGAAAACATCTTGATTTATGGTTAAACTGCCGAAATCAGTGAATGGACCCGATTTTTGAAAACTGCAGACGATGCACGGCCGTACGCCTCATCCGCACGGCCGTGCGGGCCCAAATCGCTGTAGTGACTCTGACATGAAAACACTGTGTGGTTTCGATCCGCACGGCCGTGCAACTCATCCGCACGGCCGTGCGACTTCTGGTGACAGCAAACAGAATGCTTAAAAGTCACTGTTCTAGTGCCGGAATCAAAAGTTTTTAGGTCTGGCCTGATTTTTATTGCTTATCTGCTTACAGATGAATCACCCGTTCTTGCAATTCGACTCCGACAAGCAAAAAGAGCGTCCGTGTGCTAATAGATTACAAACCCTTTGGAACCGACAAGGCCATATTGGTGAGCCAAGACGGCTGAGTTAGGAATCCTTGCAAGCCTTGAATCAATCAGAAAGGCTACAAGATATGATCTCGATCTCGATGGCAAGGTTGCTAAACATAGAGCGACCTGTCTACCTTGAGCTAACGTTGGAATTTTTTGCTTTTTACAAATATGATAAGCCAAGGAGCGAAAACCCGGACTTCAAAAATGCTAAAATCATTCAGTTTAGGTTTGGGGGATGATGACATAAATGGTCAGTGGCAAAGCTGGGAAAGACGTTGGGTATTTACGGAGATGACGATATAAATTCTGATATCTTTACCAACATCTACAAGTTCAGCGGCGACGAGGAAAGGGCTGCTTTTTGGGCTCAAATAACTAATGGGCCGCCTTATGATGCTCGAAGGGCAAAAGCGTCAAAGCTGAGAGACCCACTTCTTTGGGTTCTTCACCAAGTCATGAGCCACACCATTTGCGGTCGCATGGACAGTTCGAGGAACTGTCCCACACCGGATCTGCTATACTTGTACTCCATCGTGACTGGAGTACACATCAACCTCGCCGCCCGTATGGCGGAATTTTTTATCAACAGCGCGGGGAGGTCGGTAACAGTGAAATTCACGGTGAGGAGTATGTGACCCAACTTGCCTATTCTATCGGGATTATGACGGAGAATGTGGTTGATCATTTAACACTGGTCCACTCAGGGGGTGAGGTGGACATTCGTTCCCTACGGGCGATGGGCCTGATTGTTGATACTGGAAATGGCCTAAGGTTAAGGGGCCTACATGGGGAAGTTTGGGACCCACTACCACCCCTACCATCTGACGAAGAGTCGGACGTCGAAATGGAGCATGCCGACGCGGCACATGGTCACAGGGAAGCTTTTATCGGACCGCCACCAGGGCAGGAGCAGCAACAGTACCAGTACCAGCACCAGCCAGGATACCAGGCACATCAGAATTGGCCCCCTGGCATTCCCTCATATCCAGAGTTCTACCATCAGTTTCAGCAGATGCGGGTGAACCAGAATATTATGAGGGATGAGATGCACGTCGGGTTTTCTTACATTTTCGGAGGGCTTCACAACGCCTTCCCGAACTACTTTGGCGATCCTCCACAGTTCGCATTTGGGAACCCCAGGCATGACGACGCGGGCCCATCTGGAGCCCGCCAAGACGATAAGGAGGACTAGTAGGGGGAAGAGTTTAGCTGACGAAAGCACTGGTGCCATTTAGTATTTATCGTTGTTTATCATTGTTTCTTTTCGGGGTCTTTCTTTTTTACTGCTTTTCTTTAAAGAACCCGCGGATATGTATTTCAGTTTGTTTTGAAACAATTTATTAGTACTTTTGTTATTTCAATTTCTAGCTTTTGGGATGAATATTTATGCACCTAATATATTTTGATCAAATGCGTTGCCTGTGTTGTGGATAGTTTGATAAGTTTTGCAGGTACATGGAAATGCACACAGAGCCGGAAAGAAAAGAAGAATGGTCACGTCAAATATCTCCAAGTCTCTTTCCGCTCAAGGGGAGTATTATTCACCTTTTTCACACTTCAGTTTCGCTAATTAATAACTGCGTAACTAATTTTCGATTCACATTGGGGACAATGTGAAATTCAAGTGTGGGGAGGGTTTAACTTGTTAACTTTGTTTGTCCTTAAAAAAAATTTAAATATGTATATATATATTTTGTAATAAACGGTAAATTTTATTTCATTAAAAAAGCAACTGATACAATAGAAATCGGCAAGCCAAATTGATTTTTAAAAAGGAGATGACAACTAAAAGTGTGACAAACAAAAGAAAAACTTGCATGCATATCTTTACATTTATACCCATTCCTTCCATTACGGAGCATACTTGAGCCTTTCAATTCTTATCATGCTTGTTTTTGTTCGAAATATGAGCGAGCCGGGTGTTTCATGTGATCTAGAACTTGTCATTAGTATACTTTTCAAAACACTGAATATGTGAAAAGAGCATGAATATGATAGAGGCACTTAGGATACCCCTTTTGTGTTAGCCTTTTTCTTTGTTTAATTTCCGTAACCACAATTATCCCATTAGTAAACCGCGTTGAGCCTATATCCCGTGTTTTTCCGTTGACACTCATTTAACCAAATTGAGCCTTTTTATTGTTCAACTTATTTTTGTTAAAACTCGGTTATGGTTATTATCTAACTTGTAAATATTTAGCAAGTTATAAAAAAATAATAAATAAATAGCAACAAAAATAGAAAAAATGGGATCAAATCGGAGCAATTTTAGATGCTGAATGGTACAATCTTATTGACTAGCTCGATACGGTCATAATCGGCCGTTTATGCCTTACTTATGTATAGTTGTAATTCATTTACGCTTATTAGAAATAACCGCCGAGTTTTAACCTTTTAGCCACTTTTAAATGTCCATTTCCTACTCGAAACCATTGCCTAACATTACAACCTTAAGGACCTCTTGATTATGCTTTTTCGCATATTAGTTGGTGGAGATTAGATCTTTTAACAAGCTTATTATATTGCATGTTTCATCGCCTTGGCATTGAGTGTTTTGCACATACACATTACATGTATGAATCATAAATATAACTCGTGTGTGAACATTGTGAGAATGTAAAGATTTGCATGTTAAGTCGATCGGAAGTGGAATCATTGTTTTTTGGCTATCTTTCCTTATATTCGCAATTGCATGTTCGGTTTAAGGGCGTTGATGTTGACTTTTTGGAAAAACAATTAACAATCGGATATTTATATAAAAACGTTTGGGTCCCTCGTAGGCCCGCGTTCTTTTATTTCTTGTTTGCTTGAGGACAAGCAAAAGTTCAAGTGTGGGGAGATTTGATATACGTTAAAATATATATAATTTAGTTCCCCATTTTGCCCCCGTTTTATGCATTTTTAGCCCAAATATCGTCGTATAGGTACTTAATCGTTCCATTTTATATTTTCAGGTCCTAAACGACGTACCGCAGACAAAGTTGGAGAAAAAGTGGGATAAACGAGCATTCCGGACAAATTCTGCAGATTCTGCTGAAGTTACAAATGCCGCACCGCCGTGCAACCCATTGGCACGGCCGTGCGAGACTGCGATCTCGGAAGCACGGACCGTGCGAGAGGCAGTGCGACTCATTTCTCGGCACACACGGCCGTGCGGCCCATTGGCACGGTCGTGCGCGACTTGATTGCTGATCACATGTGACCTGAAGCTTTGGCACGACCGTTCAAATCATTGGCACGGCCGTGCACATCTGAAGATTTTGCCGCTCAAACAGCCACTTGTCTGCCCATGCCCTGCAGTGACGTAATGTTGATGCGCCCGGACGTGCGGATAAAGTGCACGGCCGTGCGGATATGAAAATTGTCTATAAAACAGAGCATTCGCGACTGATCAAAATATTGGGTATTTTTTCAAGTTTCTGGGCGATTTCTGAGGCACGGGAGCTCTCTGATCAGGACGGTTTCAAGCCTCAAGGTTGCAAGAAGCTTATCATTCATCCAATCCATCAAATCCTTGCTTGTTTATGGTTTGATTTCTTGTTCTTAATATAAATTCTGGTCACATTTGCAAGCATTGAGATGATGTTTATGTAATATTGTTATGAATACTATGAAAAACACTTGTTTTATGATCAATATTTAGTTTGTTATCAAGTTAAATTGAAGCTCAGTCAACTGTTCATGTTTGAATCTTGATGATTATATGGCAATCTTGTTTCATTGATGTTGGATTCTTGATTATGATTGTTTATCTTGGATGATTAGTAAATGGTTACTTAGGATAAGTTGAATAAACCCCATAATTAATCATTTATTAGTGAACTGTTAACTTGATTAATATGTTTTCACCAGGAAACTAGAAATGGGTATTGGTTTAATAAAAGATAATCTGATTTTGATCAAGAGTGCTTTCTTACACGGAAGGGCTCTAACGGGTTAGATGGTGTTATTGCGGGTTCTTAATATAGGTCATAATCTTTGTTGAGTATTTCTGGCCAAAATAACCAACTTGGTAGATTTATGTTTAAGACTTGCAAAATGAATGAGTTTGTGATATGATCTACGTTATGCTTGTCACGGTGGTTATATTGTGTTTATCGGTATTGCTTTCCTTGATAAAGTGAGGTTAGAAAACTCTTAACGGATGACTAACTTATTTTTAAAGATTCACATGAAAATATATTAATAGCTCGTTAAAGAATAATTTTAGGTGGTTAAAGTGTGTTTATCGCGTTAACTTTCCGAAGAATTATCATATTAGGAGTCCCGAAAGGGATACTAGTTGTCTTTATAATTGGAAAATTGATCAAGTGGCTTTGTGACATTTTTGATAACATGCTTATTTTGCTTATAAAACAAGACAAAAGAAAAATAAATTATATTTTTGTATTTAAAGTCTTTTATGTGTTAAAATATATTTTTAGATAATTTTAGAAAAAACTATTTCACATATCCTTTTTACGGTAAATAAATGACGACGGTTTAGTACACAAGCACCTGCCCGCGTCCATGGATCGGCATCTGGTTCTTACCCATACTTTACTACATATACGACAGGGTACAATTGTCCTTTTGTGTGTGTTTTAATTTAAGGTAGAAATCATTTTATAAATATTAAAACCGAGTTCGTGTGTAAAATTCATTATAAAAATGTGTACATATTCGCACACGTCAGCAAGTAATGGATGAACTTGTAAAATAATATGGGGATATGAAGTGTTCGATGGTAAATAAACATGAGAAATATATTTTTAGATGGAACTCATGTAGGATTTGGTTGGCCATGTTGTTTGGTAAAAGTATGCATTAGAAGATTGCACTGTATGTTGGAGCGGTGTGATGTTTCTCATAGTGATCATTTATCAAAGAATGACTCTGGTTATCAAATGATTGAACAACCAGGAGCAATTTACTTACAAGATTGAACACTAAATGTGAAGAATAGGAGATCATTAGAAGGGGATGAAGATGGAATGATGTTGGGTTCCTAAACATGGGTCATGGTGTTAGTTGTAGAATTATGAGAATTACTAGTATGGACGGAATTGAATATGTTTGGTGTGTACATATAACTAGGTGATCATGTGGTTGTAAGCATATAGCATCATGAGTATAAAATGTATATAGTGTCATTAGTATAGTCTACTATGATGACATGGATGTATGAGGTTAAGTCGAAAGTCCATATGATAAACCGTTGACTTCTGAAAGTCCAACTGCGCATAGGAAGCATGGTTATACTTTTTGTCACAATTGTAAGGTTATAGAAAGTCATATGGTACGTGTTATATCAATATGTGTTATATGTGATGACATGATGAATTATATGAGTTTGAAAAGATGTAATTTTCGTTATATGCCTTATGCTTGTTAGAATTGACTAACCACAGTCAAATGTGAGATATGCATTTGATATGATCGTTAATATGTACAATCATGTATGCTAACAAGAATGTGAATGCGATAACCTGGAAGTAAAGGGATCGTGTCAAGATGGGTGGAAGTAAGGAAGGCTAACGTGTCAAAAGGAGACAAGGAAGCGAATGAGAATACGGACGATTAAGGTAAGTAATTCCAAACTTACTTTCTTATTATAAAATGAAGTTTTGTATACAAGAGTGATCGGAGTGTCAATACCCGGCCAAAGATAATATTTATATACCCTAATTACCTTTAACAATGCGTTAATGGTAGTAAGGGGTCGAACCACGAAGAGTTTATGGTTTGCGCGTGGATAAGATTAATTTTAAAGAATGTTGTCACTTTTATGAAGCTTGCTAAGAAATTGATTAATTTGTTTGTTTGAAAAGGGTGTCGGACTGTACCGATGATTTTTGGTTTCGATTACTAAACTATGAAAACTTGAATGATTTTGGTTACACGGAAACTTGCTTAAATTATTTTAAACAATAATGGAAAAATAAGGTTCACACCCGGTTTGTAACACCTCGTAAAATCATGTCCAATAGTATAGTGACACGTGTCATTACTTTTATAATAAGTCTATTAAGGACCAATAAGGACTAAA
Source organism: Scalesia atractyloides (assembly GCA_947069175.1). Classification (NCBI taxonomy): domain Eukaryota; kingdom Viridiplantae; phylum Streptophyta; class Magnoliopsida; order Asterales; family Asteraceae; genus Scalesia; species Scalesia atractyloides. The sequence goes on from CAMTDV010000008.1 coordinate 88,952,883, forward strand.
TGTGTCAACATGCTCAAACTAAGCCTCTGAGTGACTCTCTGGTGTTAACATGCGTAAACCAAGCCTCTGAGTGACCATTAGTGTCAACATGCTTAAAACTGAGCCTCTGAGTGACCATTAGTGTCAACATGCTTAAACTTAGCCTCTGAGTGACCTTTAGTGTCAACATGCTTACACTGAACCTTTGAGTGACCCTTTACAAAGTCCAAACTCTCATATGAGCCACTGGTTGGACGAGAGGGATTAACTATGTAAATATGTAAAAGTTGGACTTGGAGGGGTTAAAAGTGTCAACATGTTAATTTATACCTCTGAGTGACCTTTTAACGAACTAAGAGCTTGACAATGTCTGGGCATGCTCCCGGGTACGCCAAATATTGGCTACGGACGGCTAAATATGCTAATAAAGGTATTTTAGAGGTTTAATAATTTGAGGGGCTAAATGTGACAAAGTTTGAAAGTTTCCATGGGCCGCTCGTGGGGCGCGAGAGACACAGATCTGGTCTCTCGCGGGCCGCCAGAGGCCTGTATCTGCAGAATTTTTGCTTGGCCTCCACACATGTTGCCAAAAACCATTTGATTCGAAACCATGGACTTCTAAACTGCTATGCCACGTTTTAGGACACTTGTAGGCTCCTTCTAACACTTTCTAACACCTGGCATCACCTTCTTCAAGCTCTCCAACTATAAATAGGTGCAATGGTTCACCACTTGAACTTGCACCTTTCTCATTTATCATTCTATCTCCCTCCTATGGAAGTTCCTAACTGAAAGGAGCATCCAACTTAGTCCTATTTAATCCTAGAAATCATTTGTAAGTGTTCCTTTCTCTTGCATTTTCGTTTATAGGCTTTTATAGCCAAAAGTCAAGCGTTTTACGAAAAACGCCTTGACTTTCGGTTAAGAACATTATGTTCCAGCCATTGTTCGTAACGAGCATGGCTAAGTGATCGTAATAAGGTAGGTGTTAGTCCCTATAAAGGGCACCTCCTAAAGATCACGTTTGCTAGACCAATTGACGGGTCAAAGTTATAATATTAAAAAGTCAAACATGCCAGTTTTCGAAAATATTATAATCTGAGTTTATATATGTTATGAAACATGTTTTGACACTTAACAAGTTGGTAATAATTATTAGAACATGTGAGAACATGTTCAGCTCGTCAATTTCAGTTCTAGACCCTGTTCGCAACCGAAAGTCGCAAAGGTTGACTTCTGCTTTGACTTTCAATTCTGACCCGATTTAGATTAGTTAGCTACTGATCTAAGGTTGCATTATGATTGTAATATAATGTAGCATAACCCTCTAAGGTTATATTACATGATCATAATCAAAATCTGAGTTTGTGCACAAGTTCCGCTATTATGCCATTTTGACTAAAACGCCATTTTTCATAAAAGAAGATTTTAAACGATAACGAACTTGAAAATGAACTACCTACAGATGTAATATCATAAGTAGGATTATTTGGGATATCAAGTCAAATTATATACTGAGTTTACGTACAAGTCTTTGTATTATGTCGACAAATGACGATAAAGCCCTTGTGGCGCGTAAAATGATTTTAATCATACTTTTTCATATCAAACCTTTTACCTACTGATGAGTTATATTAAATAACATATCTAAGATATGTAAACCTGATCTAAACATCAGTTTTTACTAAATTTCGCACAAATCGTCATTTTACGACATAAACGCCATTTCGGCGCATAGTATGGTTTTAAACCATATTTATCGACCAAGACTTGTTACCTACTGATTTTAAAACTTATTAAAAATATTTTTACAATAGGTACATGATATAAACTCAGAATCCCAAATAAATTATAAAACTATGTGTAAAATGACAAAAATGCCCCTACGGTGCATAGTTTGGTCATAAAAGATAAATTACACATATAATCAATATTTACTGATATTATATAATAAATTAATTATTTTTCTAGAATACCTATGATCATAACATTAAAATATATTCAAGTTCCTTTTATACGGTATATAATTACCAAAACACCCTTATGAGGCATAGTTTCATTTTAAAACCTTAACGGGCATGTAAGTTGATATCCTACTGATATTACAACTTATTTAAAGTATAATAATATATAGAACTTGTCCATGACTTATCCGGTTACCCGATATCGCTTATATGCACACGGGTAAGTATATGTAACTAGTTTACGGAAATTAACTGAAACGGGTTTAACCTTATCATTTGAAGTCTCAAAATCCAGAATACTTATGGTTTACCCATATTATACAAGTCATGGTACTTGTTGGATTTAAACTACATTCTATCCGGTCATCGCTTAATCTAGCGTACCGTTTTTTGATCCCTTACGCTAGTCGGTCTAAGTCTATAACTTAAATAAGACCGTTAGCATTTTAATTGGTTATCTTATGCCATAATCTAGACTAGAGCCTTCCAGTAAATGCTATCTGCACTTATTTCATTTTGAATACGGCTGAGATAATAAATCTTGCATTTTTAATCAAGACTAGCTCAGGTAAATACTCTCGACTTATTTTCCCTATACGGGCTTGGGTTACGGTAAATTATTACCGCTTGGTCGGAAATGAGATCAATCGAATGCCAGACTATGGCTAGTAAATCCGCATATTCCGCTTTGATAAGTTTTGTTTGATAACTAAAACATTGGGGTTAACGATCGTGTCCTGGATATCCTTGGCTCATTGCATTAGTTAATGGCCACGACCAAAGCGCGGGGTGTAGGCATACACCTGACAGATGCTCATGATAAATTATTTTTACCCATTAGTTGGGGATAACTCTTTCATGGGTTTATAAGTGGTGTGTACGTTAATCATGTCGCGGTCTCCGTACTGGGCCCCATATGTATGGACAAACATGTGAATCTGTTAACAAGGTTACAAAGTTAACTTTCCCAAGTTATAAAAGATTTGTGCTCTGTTCACTTAAATCTAATTTTTAAAATGTTTTCAAAATGAGTCAGTTTGGTGTATTTACCATTGAAAGCTGACGTATTTTCAAAAGACTAAGTTGCAGGTACAATACGAAATAGGCTGGAAGCTGCTTGGTAGTGAAATAAGAGGATCTTGCAAATCCTTAGATCTGCCCCAAAGTCTGTTACACATTTTATGTATTTTTATGATCCGCCTGTGGATCTTCCGTTACAAGTCGTCTATATATTATTTTTCGTACTTTGAACATTTCGGTTTGTAACAGTAATTTAAATCCAAAGACTTCTGCTGTGCTGTGTTTAATTGACTGTGATGATATCAACTTACGTCACGATATTCCCCGCCCGGGCCTACCGGTGTTTGGTTGGAAATACTGTCACACCCTGACCCGCAGCGGAAATGGTAGTCAGAGCATGATTGGGTTTTCATCAAAGCTCATGACATTTACTATAATAATGTTTCATATTTATTATTTCAAATCAAAAAGAAATATTCCAATCAACACACAAACCATACAAGCATATAATGTTTTAGACAAGACATTCAGGTAACGTTTTATTCTTCTTCTAAGGCCCAATCCTATGTGTTCCTTGCTTCAACCTGATCACCTGTATCATGTGTAAAAATAGAAATTTGGGTCAACAAAAGTTGGCGAGTGAATCCCATTTAATCATTTGAAAGAAATCATTATATTTATTATTTTAATAAAAATGTGCATAAACCAAATATGAGCAATCCGTATATGTAAATCTATCCACAAACCACATAACATCAAGTAATAAACACATGAGCATGATAAATGATGAACTGTGAGATCAAAGCTCAATCAAACTGAGCCGTCTAATGAGGCACGTGATGCTCAACTCGTATCCAACGAGGAACTGATGGGCCTAATGTGAATAATGCACTGAAATGAGAAAATGTAACCACATATAACAACAACCAAACAATACATAAACGTTAGATCATATAATGGTAGTAGCACAAGTGTTTGAATAAACAAAATTATGTAAACGACACATGATACACCCCAAAACATGAATAAAAAGGGGAATTTGTAAGGATTCACTCATAGTGGGTGCGTTTCTTGAATTGACGATGAATGCGCACGATTTAAGATTCAACCGACGAGAGAAACTATCCTAAATAACCACGTAATAAATCGATAAATATATAATTTTTATTTGAAATTAGTATTTCTAATTAATGTCTTTTATTAGATTTTTAGGTTTATTTTTATAGTATTTATTACGAATTAAAACTTAAAAAGTCTTATTTTAGGTACTTTAAAGGATTTTTAAATAAGATAAATAAAGAAAAATGGTTATAAAATAATATATCATTTACAGGGTTGACCGGTTGGACCGGGTTTGACTTTGAAATTATAGGCATCGTGTGAGGTTCGAACTCGTGACCTCCCGTATACGTGCACGCAGCTCTACCAACTAAGCTACGTGTCTAACCCGATATAAACTTGATTTTAATTAGCTATATATACTAACTGAGTTAATTCATAAATTTATTTAATTAAAAAGGGTTTTATTAACATCGAACCACTGCACCCAATCAGCATCGAACCCGCATCATAAGTTTCGTGTGCACACAGCCCAACCAGTTGTTTTGTGTGTCTAACCCGTTGATCATAGGTTTTTAATTAAACTTATACACTCACTGAATCATGTTATATAATAGTAATAAAAAGGTTGGGTTTGATTAAGGAAATCGGATTGTATCTGAGACTCGAACCCGGGTGTGCTTGTTTAACTTTGCACACAGTCCACCGTTGGACGTGTGTCTAACCCGGTTAAATATACAATTTTAATTATACTTATATACTAAAAGAAAACTTCATCTTCTTCATGCTTAATACCCATAACCCATAACCCGACTGTTTTAACCAGATAACTAATGTTTAATTCACCACTAATAAAATAAAAGATAAATGAAGAGAATGCAGGTGATTTTACCGAACAGATGTGAACTTAATTTCTCCGACTATGCTCCGACGACCGAGAACGTTTTCCGGCGAAATGTTTTTTTTAGAACAGAGGGTGAACAGAGAGTTTTGCTGTGAGTAAGAACGAGTGTGAGCGAGTTCAGTAGAGGTACAAGAATCGGTATTTATAGGAAAATGGGTTTAATTCAGAATTCGGTTTCAAACGATTTTTAATGATGAATTTGACTGCCATAAACGATTTGTAACTGACTTGACCATGATTGAATGTTAAATCTTGATTGGAGAAACTGTTTTTTTCAATTAATTTCGCGATTGAAACATAATTGGTTGATGATTTGGAGAGTTACAGTCGTTGCAAGTGGTTGTTTTGAAATGGGTTTTGAGTGTTGTTTCCGTATAAGTTTTATTTGTTTTAGGATTAAATCAGATTTGTGTGTGTAGTGTATTGGTGTGTTGTGTGTGATGATCCAATGAAGACCCAGGTTCGAAACCCGTGGTCATCCTTTATTTTTTTTCTTTTTTTTCAGTTTTAATTATTAATATTATTATTAGTGTTTATTTATTATTATTTAATCCTTTTGACCTATTTAATAATTAATAAAATTGACATAACAAATTTGAACGGTTTATATAAACACGTAATAAAACTTCATATCATTTACTTAAATTATTAAACGGAGCGGGTTTTAGAACCCGTTTTTCGTCAGATGTTACAAATACGGGATGTGACGCGGTTCAACAATTGTTCGGACCTAGGGTTACTACATGTTTTAATTTGGTTCAATCGAATTAGTTCATAACGGTTTTAGAATCACAAGGCTTAGGTGCCAATTGCTATCAACGTTATAAACAACGGACCACAATGCACTTTGTTACCTCGGACAAGCAAATCCGATTAAAAGACAAGGCATAAATACGCATATTCATTTCACAAAGTCAAATTTCATAACTCACTCAACAATTCGTAAATTCAATACAAACATAAGACAATAATCTAATGATTCAAATGTAATTCAATTTGTCACAAACCAAATATTAAACAAATAGCAAACCCTAGAAATCCTTACAAAAGTCTACACCGCGGTGAAACCCGTGAGAATTAGCCGCTCATGATAAACAGAGCACGATCAACGATTTGTGAACTCTTGACATTGAACATCTTGAAGCTTCGAATGTGGTAGAGATGATGGTTAGGGTTTAGGATGGATGATGATGAATAATGGATTGGTGGAATGATGAAAAAGGATGATGATTAGGGTTAGGGAAGTAAGGATAGATGATTCAGAGGATTGGTATGGATTATGAATGATTGAAAGTGGTTGGGGTGATGAACTAGGCTCCAAAATGGTGTTTCAAACTCAAAATACTCGTAACTCCCCGAAAATGGTAAAAAAATATCCATATACCTCGTCCCCTAAACAACAAATCACAAAATTCGCGAAGTGTGGCAGCAGAGGGCGTTGGCGACGGCCCTTGGATTTCCTGATATCCTTAGACGGCTTAATCTACTATCTACGGGGTTTTTGAGCGACGGGAGTATCGAAGGGGTGTCAACGATGGCACGTGCACTTCTCGTTTTCTGTTTTTCCATTTTCGCATTCCCGGTTGATCCGTTTCCGTCCCGGTGCTCCGTATAGCTCCCGAATAGCTCCTTAAACCCCATGAGACCTGCAAAACACAATTCCAATTAAAAGTAGGCTATTCGAAACTAAAAGTTATGTAAAAACATCAACTTGAACATAAACAAACACCAGTTTTCGACCACACATCAAAGAGAAAAGGGAATCATGGAAGGATGGATAGATAATGGTAATACCAGGTAAGTAATATCGTAACGGGTTATTTTTGGTTTAACTATGAATGGACTCACTTGTTAGGAGTAAATGGGTCAAACTTGGAATATGTTTATCACAAGGGTTGAGTTATGAAATACTCATTAGAAAGGATAAGGAACGATATAATAACGGTTGTTATGTATTGTTTAACTTATTGGGGAATCATGTATTAGTTGTGGGAAAAAGGGATGCCCAATTATACAAAATGCATAAAGTAGTAAAGATGCCCAGATGCTGCGCGACCGTGTTGAATTCTAACACAGCCGATTCGCAGTTCTGTCTTAAACTTATATATATGAGCAAGGTCGAGAGTTTAAGCAACTGTAAGAGTTATTACTCACTCGTAACAATTATATTAAACCCTTGAGGGTATATAACCAACATGACTTGGATTGCACCCAATAAAGATAAATAGGCCATGAACCATCTGACTCAAACTGAATAAACATGATATGCTTGTAGTACGTGCAAAATTGGTTGTTGGTGCGCATGTACATATATACAATAAAGATTAAATTTTATGTAAGTAGACGTACTATTACGTGTGGCGCGTATGTATATGTTTTGTATGTATGGATGTGTGTATGTGACTAGGATTTGTACATATGAATATATTAGTATGTAAGTTGTATGTATGTGTATGGATAGAAAAGGGTGGTTGCATGAATTGGAATTTTGTATATATGAATGAATGAGAATTGTATATATGGTTTTAATATGTATGAGTATTAGCGATGGTAACCATATTGCTTTTGAGAATAGAATGAAAGTGCATGTATGCTATTGTTGGCCTTATGAAGTTTCAACACTTGGATGCAAAAATTGAAATTGGAAAGATATCTGAATGAATTAGTATTCACAGAAAGAATGCGACGTGGCTACAAGTTACACAGAATCATGGATCATCATCATTGAACGTGAGCGGCTGAAGATCGAGTCATAACCCAGATTGTATGGGAGTGCGTGGTCATGTAGTTTGTAGCATATGTCATGTTTTATTTCTTAAGTGAGAACGAATAATGTGAATAATGTTTAAAGAGTCGTTTGAAAGGGATTCTCAAGTATGTTAGAATGTTTATAACGAAATAAATTTTAAGGTTCTTATTTTCTGTTGCGTTTATCGGTTAAAACGTGTTAGGGTCTTACAAGTTGGTATCAGAGCCCTGGTTTGAGCGAAACAAAGTACAAGAAGGTAAGTACTTGAACTCAACCCTGTGTGCTTTTGTGATTAGTGACCCGTACAATCTGATACTCAATCAAGACCTGAAGGTAGAAGTGAATGAAAGCATAAGAAACTAACTGTGTTTTATGTGTAAGGTAAGCTTAGATGATTAAGAAGGATGATCCAAGGATGTGGTCTAAAAAAGACACCAAAGCATGTAATTAGACTGTTGGACCCTAGGTTAATCGCTTAAGCCGAGGGGATTAAAGTGCTTGGAGAAGAAGTGGAACACCCGAAGATGATAAGCAAGGCAAAGGATATCGTTCGGGACTTGTTTTGGCTTAGAAGTTAACTTGGAAGCGTAGATAATGTGGAAGAATGAAGTTTGGGGGCCTAACTGTCATTTTGAGAAAGTTGAAAAGCAAGAAAAATGGTTGTGAAGAAACCCGTCGTAAGTTACGGCCAACCCACCGTAACTTACGACTAGGTGAACACTAACAATATCAACAACAGGTGACTGCCGTAAGCTATGGCAATGTGTTGTAGCTTACCACTAAGCGAAATAAGAACAGATAATACCCACCATCGCTTAGGGCTGATGTGCCGTAGCTTACGACAGGGATTAGGAGAAAATGTGGGTTGACTTGTTGGGGTATAAAATGTTATTTAAAAAAAACCTAAGTTGACATTAATGTTGCATTGGTAAGGTTTTATAGATGATGCACGAACTGAAACCCACTTCTCCGAGCATAAGGTGATGATTACATGAAGGCATGAAATTAGTATGTGGATTGCGCGCCTGGCCAGTGCGCAAGAAGCATATGACACTCGTGAGACTATGATAATCATCACATGTATGTCCGGTATAATTAGAAAGTAAGTGATTTGGGTGGGTGAAAAGAGTTGTCAGACTCTCAAGTGATTGAGAGTAATTCTATATTGGATTGAAATGGTTTAGATCCATAGGCATGTATGGACCAAAAGAACAAGCAAGAATGAAAAGTTTGAATCCGTATGCAACTACGGATCAAACAACTAGAATGAAAAGTCTGAATCCGTAAGCAACTACGGATCAAACAATTAAGAATGAAAAGTTTGAATCCATAAGCAACTACGGATCAAACAAGTAAGAATGAAAAGTTTGAATCCGTAATAAAGTACAAATCAAACAATTAAGAATGAAAAGTTTAAATCCGTAAGCAACTACGGATCAAACAAGTAAGAATGAAAAGTTTGAATCCGTAAGCAAGTACGACTTGTGACAGCTGTTTAAGATTTAAGAATGTATTTGATGTCATTATATTTTAATTCCAGCTTGCCATTAAAAATATTATTTTAATTTTAGCCTAATATGTTCCTTATACAACAAATTAAATAAAACATCAACGACTTATTCTAATTGATTCATATTTCAATGTAGAGTTTAACAACGTTTTATAATATTTATTACGAAAGATAATTTATAAAGATTAACTTCAACACAATAAAATGAAACTATAAACAGTTTACTGTTAATTTTTTTTTTCTAAGGAGATAACCTTTTACCAAAACATTTTAAAAATTAACATTGATTTGATCAGCAAACATAATAAAAAAGAAACTAGAAGTGTAATAACTAGTTGATGCCTCGCGCGTTACGGTGGAAAAATGACTTATTTACAGGCGTTTAAGATTTGAGAGTGTATTTAATGTCATTGTATTTAAATTCTAGCATTTCGTTCATAACTAATCAATGTCCCTGTGCATTGGTGCGGAAAGCCGGAAACACAACTTTGTAATGGTCGTTTAAGATTTGAGTGTGTATCTAAGTTCATCGTATTTGAATTCCAGCTGTCGTTCAAAAAATCTTAATTACAGCATAATATGCCTCCTATACAACAATTTAAATAAACCATCAATGGTTAATTCTAATTGATGTGTTTTTTCAATATACCATTTAAGGGTGTTTATAATAATTACCACAATAATTAATACGAAATATTGTTTAAATAAAAATCCGTTTACATTATTATAATTATTATTACAGTACTATTGTTATTATTATTAGGAGTAACTTTGTAAAATAGTAACAAAGTTTTAAAAGTGTTTCAATTAGGTCACTTAAGTTTCGAAAGTGTTTCAATCAGCTCACTCAACATTAAGTTTTCATTAAAATTAAGGCTTTTTTCATCAATTTTATGGGTAACCATGGTATGTGGATTTTTTTTCTTTTTTCCCTTTCATTTGATATTAACGTCGAGTGATGACATGGATTTTAACTTGTTTTTTTTTTATTTTTTAATGTAATTAAAGTGTTTTTATTTTTAATAAATAAAATTTCATATATTAAAATAATCCGATCCCAGCATCTTATGCTTATTTTTTTTTCTTGACACATGGAAAAAATGACATGGCTCGATTTGATGGTTAAGTTATATAATTGGGACAAAAACGATACGAGTGACCTAATTAGAACACTTTTAAAACTTGGTTACAATCATGTGACATTTTCAAATATATTAATTTAGTAATTATTATTATTATTTACTTATGGTTTATTATTTAATTTAATTTAAATAGGAACAAGAGTATGAATATAAGAAAAAAAATATAAAACAACAATTCCTTTTCTTTTTGTTTTTTGTGACTAGTATTTCTGTTATTACTATATCCAAACAAAATTAAAGAAATACAAATGAAGTATTTTTCTTTTTATATTTTTATATTTAACTTTTTTAAGTATTTTTATAAATAATAAGCTAAATTATTATGAATAAGTGGGTTTTTTAGTTTTTTTATTTATTGTTTATGTTTAATAGTATAACACAATAAACACTTACTAAAGGTTTTTAAAAATAAATTAAGAAAAAGCTAGTTTAAAATAAAAAAAAGATAAAACTATAATTAAAAAAGGTTCAAAAAAGAAAATTTGAAAAGGTTTATTTTGAAGTTTATCTTCAATAGAAATAATCTTCTAACAAAACGTTTAAAAAATAACAATGATTTTATTAAGAAAAATAAAAGGAAACAAATTAAGAGGGTAAATAGCTAATGGATGTCCCTATGCGTTGATGCGGAAGCACGGCTTTGTGCCGATTTGAGAGTGTATTTAAAGTTTTTGTATTTTAATTCCAGCATGTCGGTCAAAGAAAAGTTAATTCCAACCTAATAAAGCATCAACGGCTAATTCTAATTGATGCGATTTTTCAATATACCATTTAGGAGCGTTTTATAATAATTATTACGATAATTAATACGAAAAATAATTTATACACGATTAGCTTTAACACAATAAAATAAATTTATAAAAAGGTTTATTTTGAAATTATATTTTCAATAGAGATAACCTTCTAATACAATAATTTAAAAAATAATATTGATTTGATCAAGAAAATAAACATAAAAATTTAGAAGTGTAAATTACTAGTAGATGTCCTCGCACGTTTGGGTAAAAATACGACTTTGTGACAAGCATCTAAAATTTGAGAGTATATTTAATAACATTGTATTTTAATTCCAAGCCAACATTTAAAAAATATTTTAATTTCAGCCTAATAAGTTTCCTATACAACAATTTTATTAAAACATAGCCAACTCATTCTACTTGATGCATTTTTGTTAATGTACAATTTAAGGGTGTTTTTCAATAATTATCACGATAGTTTATACAAAAGATAATCTATACATGATTAGCTTTAACACAATAAAATAAATATATAAAGGTTTATTTTGAAATTTTATTTTCAATAGAGATAACCTTCTAATAAAAAAATATTAAAAATAACATTGATTTGATCAATAAAAATAAAAGTAAAAATAATTAGAAGTGTAAGTAACTAGTAGATGCGCTATGCATTGGGCCGGAAGCATGACTTTTTATGGATGTTTAATATTTGAGAGTTTATTTAATGCCATTGTATTTTAATTGCAACACAACGTTAAAAAAACTAATTCAAACGTAATATGTTCCCTATACAACAATTTAGTTAAAACATCCACGACTAATTATAATTGATGCGTTTTTTCAGTATACCATTTAAGGGCGTTTTGTAATAATTATTACGATAATTCATATGAAAAATAATTCATACACAATTAACTTTAATATAACACAATAAGATTATTAAAAGTCTTTTGAAATTTTATTTGTAAGAGAGATAATCTTGTAACAAAACATTTAAAAAAATAACATTTATTTGATAAAAAATAAAAATAAAAAATTTAGAAGTATAGATAACTAGTAGAACATTTTAAAAAATTAACATTGATTTGATGAAAAATAAAAATAAAAAATCCAGAAGTGTAATAACTAGTAGATGTCCTCGGATGTTGGGGCGAAATCATAATTTTGTGACTGTTGTATAAGATTTGAGAGTGTTTTTTTAATGTCATTGTATTTTAATTCGAACTTTTTGTTCAAAATATTTATAATTTCAACCTAATTTGCTCCCTATACAACAATCTAATTAAAACATCGACTGACTAATTCTAATTGATGCATTTTTTTGATGTAAAACTTAAGGGCGTTTTATAATAATTATTATGATAATTAGAAAGATACATTTTTCACATTTAGCTTAAATACAATACAATAAAACTATAAAAGGTTTATTTTCGATAGAGATAACATTCTAACAAAAAGTGTAAATAACTAATAGATGCCTCACGCGTTGGGGCAGAAGCACGACTTTGTGATGAGCGTTTAAGGTTTGAGAGTGTATTAATATCATTGTGTTTTAATTCCCCCTTGTCATTCATAGAAAAAAATTCCGATCTAAGATGCTCACTATACAACAATTTAATTAAAAACATCAATGATAAATTCTAACTGATGCGTTTTTTTCAATATACCATTTAAGGGTGGTAGTATGAAAAATAATTTATGCATGATTAGTTTTAACTCAATCATTATTACCTTATAATTTAAAAAACAAAAACTAAATTTAAAACTTTTTTTTTAAATTTACTTTCAATAAGGATAACTTTTTAGCAAAATATTTTTAAATGAAAAGACTAACTTGACACATAGCAAACAGTTATAAAACATTCACTTGTAATCTTCCATCTATTTTTTTTTCCTTTACATTATGGTTATTGGATTATGATTATTTATATATTTTAAATAGGAACATTGGCTATAAATATAAGAAAGAAAAGATTAGAAAAATATATGACAACGATTCCTTTTTTTTATTATTATTACTAGTATTTTTGTAAATACTATATCTTAACAAAATTCAAGGTAACATAAATGAAGTATTTTGTTTTCATTTTTTATATTTTCTATTTATTTTTTAGATATTTTTATAAATAATATGTTTTATATTTTCTATTTAAGTTTTTAGATATTTTTATAAATAATATGTTAAAATATTACGACAAAGTCGTCTTTTTATTCTTTTATTTATTGTCTATCTTTAATAGGGTCACTCTTAAGTAATTAAAAAAGACTATTCTAAAATAATAAAAGAATCTATTATTAACAGAGGTTTTAAAAAAACTATAAAAGGTTTATTTTGAAATTTTATTTCAATAAAGATAAACATTCTATCAAAACATTTTAATAAAGAACTATGATTTGATCAAGGAAAATAGAAGTAAAAAAATTAGAAGCGTAAATAATTAATCGATGTCCCCGTGCGTTGGGCGGAAGCCCAGCTTTGTGATTGCGGTTTAAGATTTGAGAGTGTATCTAAAATCATTGTAGTTGAATTCCATGCTATCATTCAAAAAAAGTTTAATTCTAGCATAATATGCTTCCTATACAACAATTTAAATAATACATCAATTTTTAACTCTAATTGATGTGTTTTTTCAATCTACCATTTGAGGGCGTCTTATAAAAATTATTATGATAATTATAACAATAGATGGTTTAAATAAAAATCTGTTCACATTATTATTATTATAATTAAAGTACTATTATTATTATTGTTGTTATTATTATTATTATTATTATTATTATTATTATTATTATTATTTGGTTTTGATTATCTGTATATTTTAAATAGGAACATTGTGTATAAATATAAGAAAAAAAGATTTAAAAATATAAAACAATGATCCCCTTTTTTATTTTTGTTTTTATTACTAGTATTTTTGATATTACCGTATCTTAATAAAACTAAGAAATACAATTAAGTATATTTTTTTTGTTTTTGTTTTTTAAACCATCTATTTATTTTTTAGGTATTTTTATGAATAATATGTTAAAGTATTATGACTAAGTGAGTTTTTTAATCTTTTATTCATTGTCTATGTTTAATAGTATCACTGAGCAAACGCTAAGTAAGAAAAGATTAGTCTCATTAAAAAAAAGATAAAAAACAATTTTTATAAAGGTTAAAATATAAAACTATAAAAGGTTTATTTTGAAAATTTAACTGATTTGAATAAAGTTCTAGTTCTCAAACGGTAACAAGACGATCACATCTTTAACGAGATCGTGAGGCCACCAGACGAACGTCTGGTATGTGACTATTTTTGTGAATATCCGATCTATGATGATAACATTATTAAACGACGTTTTCAAGTGAGCCGACGACTTTTTGTACGAATAGTTGGAGATTTTGAGTGCGCGTATTATTTTTTCAACAAAAATGTGACATTAGATGGGGACTCGGTTTCACGACATTATAAAAGCGTACTTCCGTTATCCATCAACTAGCGTACGACACTTCCCCCGACTCGTGGGATGAATACGTGAATTTGTTTTCAAGGTATTATTATTATAATTATCTTTATATAAGTTTATTATAAATACATAATATTTATACTATTATTATTAGTTTTATATCATTTGATTTGACTATATGAGAAGAGATATCTAAGGAGGCCAACGTTCAATGACAATTAACAAATAGATAAGGGCGTGAAGAAGTACACGACTTTCTAGGGATGCTTGGTAGCATCAATTGCAAGCATTAGCCATGGTCAAACTGTCCAATTGCTTGGCGAGGTCAACATCATTGGGGTAACCATCCAGGCCCAAGTATCATGCTGGAATCTATGGCATCATAAGATGTTTGGATTTGACATGTGTTTTTTGGTATCTTTAGATCCAACAATGACATTTAGTTTTTAATCAATCATCGGTTTTCAAAGATATAGTAGATAGAGTTGTACTCTGAAAAATATTTTATGTGAATGATCAAGAGTACAAGTATGAGTATTATCTTGCAGGTGGTATTTATCTAGAATGGACCACAATTATTAAAGCGTGTTCTTACCCACATGACAGAAAAAGAAAACTATTCGAAAAGACAGAGTAGTTGGTGAGAAAATATATATTGAACGGGTCTTTGGAGTTTTGCAAAAGCATTGAGCTACCAATTACAACCCAATGCTAATGTGGCCAAATTAAAAAAAAATAAGGAATGCAATGTATGCTTGTTTGAGTATGCATAATAAGATTTTGAAGGATGAAGGTAAAGTGACATGTCAAAGTTGTGAAGGTTACATCCCACGACCTCATGTCGTGATAAATCTATCTTTTTAGTATTAATTATTAAATGTATTTTTTTAGTATAAATTTTATTTTTAATATTTACATATTTAGGTAATAAACAAATTCAAGTTAAAAAAACAAGGATTACACAATGATCAACGAAGTCCCTCCACCACACCCCTTTGATGGTGTGTTAGCATAATAAATATGTTAGAGTGGGTTTGGCCTATTAGTTAGTTTACCGTACTATATAAGTTGTATTTCTCTTTCACTTGTTTCTTATGTTTTCTAATGCAATAAACCCTTACTTTGTACATGTTTATCAACTGACACGGTATCAGAGCTAATTCGATCCAAGTTCTTTTGATTTGATGATTAAGGAATTTGTAAGTCGTTAGTTTTCATAACCGAACTTGGGAATGACTTTATTGGGAGAAGGATTGTAGTTGATTGGGGCAGTGGATCGATAAAAGAAAAGAAAAAGGGAAATGCAAATTATATAGTACGGTAAACTAGCTAACTGGCCAAGCCTACATAACATATTTATTCTTGGTTTAGATAATTGTTAGTAATTGTTTCTGTTGTTGGGTTCGTTTTTGTTGGCGGCATCACTTTGGTAATTAGGGTTTGTATTTGCTTACACTACTTATTTATTAATAAAATCTGATTGGGTATTCTAATAGACACTGGTGAACTTGCTTCGGTTAGTTAGTAACGAACTAATCATCTATAGCGATTATTTGTTTTGTGGATTGAACTTGTTCGTGTTTGATTTTTCGCTTTCATTGTTTCGATTGATTCTTGCGTTTGGGTGAAAAGTTGTTATTGGATAAAAGTTTCTTGTGCCAAAGGTTAGCTTTGGCTATGTTCGACTTAATTTGTTTGATTTCTCGGGATTTGATTTAACTTGAGTTTTGTATTTGGTTGCTCTCACATTTGTGTCGTTGTTCACGTTTGGGTTTTAATTATCTTCATCACGGATGGTTCTCTTTTATCTACACATGGCTTTAAAGGTGCTTCCGATCTATGTGCATATTGTATACAGAAAAACCATTGGAAGTCTCAGTTTCCATTGTTGCTTAACAAGACAATACAACAGCAACGACGCGTTTCAAATCCAAATGCACCCTTTGGTCCTATCCCATTGACCACTTTCAGCTCCTTAGGTTTTTGAGCAATTCAGATTGTTTTTAAATTTGTGCATGTCTTAGTCTAGTACCTCAGGTATTCCTTCATCCTTTCGGATTTTTGGATTCAGGTGCATCTCATCATATGTCCCCCAACTTGTCATCTTTTGTGTCTTTGGCACCTGGTCAATTATGTCTGTTATGTCTTCCAGTGTTACATTGATGCCAATAGAGTGTATTGGATTTGTTGTTACCCCTTTTATTTTTCTCACAAATGTCTATTATACTCCAAATCTTGCTTTAAACCTTGTCTCGGTTAGTCAATTGTACAAATCCGATCATTGGGTGTTCTTTTCTCATTTTGTTTATTGTGTATTGGATTCACGTTCTATGAGGGTGATTGGGACCATTTGTAGGGTAGGTGAACTTTATGTCTTGGATAATCTTGAAGAAATTGATGTTGTTGCTTCTAGTGTTAACTTGTCTTTTTTTGTTTGAGTCGTTCATCCCTTGATTTTTATCGGCGGCATTCTCGTTTGGGTGATGTGTCAACGTCATATTTACACATTTACACCTTTGGCCTCTACAGGTGCTTTAGGTGAGTTTAACACTTGTTATATTTCTAATTGTAGTGGTTGAAAACTTGATAGATTTTATGCTTTACCTTTTGAGAAAAGTATATCTCATTGTATTTTTCCTTTTGATATTTTGTATTATGATGTGTGGGGTCTGTCACCAGTGTCTACTAAGGGTGGGTCGATTTTCGGAAAGCACTCGTTAGTGCCCAATAGTGATTAATCGGATCCCTACTTCCCATAATTATGGGATGTCTACATTTGAAAAACTATACGACGAACTTCTAGATTACGATGAATTAAGGGGTTTTTTTATGTACTCGCTTTGTTTTTCGTCCTCACGTTCAATGAGATAAATTGTCAAATAAATCAGCCTTATGTTTATTCTTGGATTATGCGAGTGGTCCGAAAGGTTATGGCACTGGATAGAAAGGGCATCACTGTTTTAGTACTGTAAGTAAGAAGCTATATGTTTCAAGGCATGTTATCTTCCTCAAGCATATTCCTTTCTTGTCAATTCCATCCAAATTGCACAATGAAATAAAGGTAGATCTACTAAATAGTGATCCGTTTGTTTGTGAAACTAATGCATCAGCGTCGTATGATGTTCCAACTACATCTACTGAATCCACACATCATCAGACACAACTTCAAGTCCAACTATGCCTGAGGCAGCTCCTTTGTCTGTTGAGATAAGTCCACATCCGATAAGGCCTGGACCGATCTTACCTAGGATCGCAAATCCCAAATTTGTCTATGAAGAGCGGATCTAATTGTATTAGTATGTATAGTTGATTTCTTCAGTGTAATACTAATCGCTACTCGTGCAAATAAGTCTACCAAGCTACCATATTTTTCCTACTATGCTTACTTGTTTTCGTTTGCTTCCTTTATTGCAAATATATGTATTCTATCTGAATCGGAATCGTATAGAGAGGCTACCTCTAATCCTTTTTGGCAGAATGTTATGGTTAAAGAGCTTAGTGCTCATCATCAGACTCTAACATGGGATTTGGTTCCAGTACCACCTGGTACACATGTAATTGCTTGTTGTCGGGTATATAAGATAAAAATGAAGTCTAATGAGCCTGTTGAGCAACATAAGGTCAGACTTGTAGCAAAAGAATACTAATAAAAAGTATGGTATGGATTATAAGGATACATTTGCCCTATTGGCAAAAATGACTACAGTCTGTGCTCTCATAGCTGTTGCATCTATTCTTTAGTAAGAAATATGTCAAAAATGATTTTTGAATGGTGATCTCCATGAGGAGGTCTATATGACTCCTCCCCAGGGAATTGCTCATCAGCCCGGTGAAGTCTATCGGCTTCGAAAAGATCTATATGGATTTAAACATGCCCTTCTTGTTTGGTTTGAGAAATTCTGTATAATGATTACTTCCCCTGGTTTTGTTCCTACTTTCTCAAACAAAGTATATATTTGACCTGTTTCAATGAGTAAGACTTCCTGATAACAGAACTGTAGACACTTCTCTTGAAATGAATTCACGATATTCTCCCATTGACGGTGTTCCTTTATATGTTCCGAGCCTATATCGTACTATAGTAGGTAGTTTAGTTTATCTTACAGTTACTCGACCTGATATTTTATGTTGTTCATATGGTTAGTCAGTTTGTTAGCGCTTCTACTTCTGTTCATTGGGGAGTTGTTCTTCTTATCATGAGATATCTTCGTGGGACTCAATTTCAAAGTCTTCTATTTCCTTCGACATCATCCCTAGAGTTGGGTGCCTACAGTGATGCTGATTGGGATAGTGATCTCAATGATAAAAAATCCAAGACTGGTTTTTATGTGTTTCCTTGGTGATTCTTTAATTTCATGGAAAAGTAAGAAGTAGGATGTTGTTTCCAGATCTTCTACTGAGGCTAAGTATCATGTTATGGTTGTGGCTACACGTGAGATTGTTTGGTTATTATAGCTCCTTGATGATATGGGGATCACTATCTCTCAGCCTACCCCATTGCATTATGACAACCAAAATGCTATGCAGATCGCAAAGAACTATGTTTTTCATGAGCAGACAAAATATATTGAGATTGATTATCACTTTACTCATCATCATCTTTAGCTTGGAACCATATTGCTTTCCTTCGTTCCATGAACCCTGCAGATTGTAGATGTTTTTATTTTTTACCAAGGCTCAATCGGCGTCTCGATTTCGGTTCTTGTGTGACAAACTTTCAGTGTTTATTACAATTGCATTGTGAGTTTGAGGGGCGATGTTAGCTTAATAAAAATGCTAGTGTGGGCTTAGCCCATTAACTAGTTTACCGTAATATATAATTTGTATTTCCCTTTCATTTGTTTCTTATGTTTTCTAATGCAATAAACCCTAGCTGTATTTTCTATATACATGTTTGCGATTAACAATGTGAAGGGTGTAAAAATATGCTTACGTGTCACTACATGGCAATACTTTTTCTCAATTAAGGTCCCGATGAAGCCGCGTATCAATAGTCTAATATACTTAGAGTTTGGTCAGTTAAAATAATCAATTTGTTGATTAATGGGACGATATGCTCAAAACTAGCACATTAATTAGAACCACGATTGATTCCACCAAGTCAACATAAAATAAGGTGGAAACTTGATAATCAAATATCCAAAAGGCAAAGGCAAGCTTACGCAATATTGAGTTTGCAAGTACATCCCTAAATTGTAAGAACCTTTATGTCAATTGTGATTTGTGTGCCAAAGATTGTCAATGTGAAACATGTCAGTATACAAAATGTTAAATTTTAAATATATAATAGAGGATTCAAAGAGGGATGGATAATGAGATAAATGATCTAAAACATGACCGACCATAGTAATAGTTTGAAAAAAGAATGAAAGTATATATTTTCAAGGTGAATAGATAAACACCAAATGAGAATTTGAGTTCATTCAATCACAAATGTATATAGTGATCAAAGATGAACCATATATGGTTGATATGTTACATTAAGAAGATGCAACAACTTGCATTCAACGCCCATGTAGATACAGGAAATATCGATGGAGTTTGGCTTATTTCGTTCAATACATATAAGATAAATGCATCTTTTTGGATTGAGAGCCAGGGCCGGTCCTGGGAATTCGTGTATCCTATTCGAGCTTGAAAAAATGTGTTCTTAGGCCTTAACGAAATTGGGTATTGAGCTCACTAAAGGTCTAAATACCAGTGGGCTAATAACTAATCTAAACCACAAGAATTGGGCTTATGTTGATGTTTACATAGGTATACCATATTAATTTATTTATTTTTACATATACATATCAGGTTTTTCTTTTAAATAACGTGCACTTCGAAATATCGGGCCCTAGCCAGTGGTCCTCCCCGCCCACCCTCATCGCCGCCCCTGTTGAGAGTTATAACCATATGCTCAATACACCTAGCGAGCACGACTTGGTTTCGAAGAGTTGAATTCATGTTGCTCATGGTCCTTAGTTATTATGGCTTTCGTGTGGAGCATAAAAAGAAGAGTGCGTTTTTTTCTAGGTGGTATGAAATGTTTTACTTTGTTTATGTAATCATCGTTAGTAGCTGAGACATTATACGAAGGGTAACGTTTGCATGATCATGATTGCTAAAAATCCATTTATGAAAGATGATTACAAGGGTTGCATGTTAGAAACGAAGGAATATTGTCCTACGTCACGATCCCTAATATATGCTGACATCACCATGGCTTCATCGACACCCATTTACATCATGAACATGCTGTAAATAGAGGTGCTTGTGCTCACACATATCATTGCGTATCGTGTAACATTAATGCGTTAAATGTTAAAGCAAGCAATTAATACTAAGTATCTCCGGTCGGGGGACACATTAAATATTTATCTAAACCTACAGGCCCTTGAACGGATCCTACGTTAACTCTAAGGTATCAAATTAAACATAAAAAATCATTAATATCAGATTTAAAATTTGACTACAACATTATTAATGTAAAAGATATCATAGACATAAAAGAAAAATTATTTTTTCTTTTTTTTCAAAATACCCATATCATATCACATTTTCTGCTAAAAATCTAATGTATAAAATATGATACTTTTTTCTTAAAAAATCTCATGGGTTTAGGTTTGACCAAGGTGGAACATGTGAAGACCTTTTGCACCTAATTACTTTAATTTATAATTTTTTCAATAAACAAAAAAGATTTGTCACATGTAGTTTCTAGTACACTATATAATCCAGAAGACCTCAAAACCCATTTCACTTTTGTCTTTACCCTCTCTTCGTATTTCTCTTTCCCAAAACTCTTTTTCCTTCACATCATCTGCAATTTTAAATCTAGGGTTTTGTCAATTTTACTTGCCAAACACCTTCAAAACACTCCCTTTTCACCTTCTTACACAGGTTTGTCTGCTCCAATGGTCTACATTCTCTAATTTTATAACACAAGGTTCAATCTTTTTGTAGTTTCTTGGTGTAGAACTCATAAAGCTTGCATCTTTATAACAAAAGGTTCAATCTTTTTTGTAGTTTCTTGAAATTTTAGGCTAAAGATGACAACTCCTGCTGTTTCTTGAGAACTCATGTTAAACCCTTCATAAATTTTGATTTATCTTTTGTGGGTTTGCTCAATTGTGGGTTTTTAGGGTGGATTTGTAGGTGGGTGTTGCCAATTTTGTGTTAAATTTTGTGGGTAGGTGTTAGATTAGTGAGTAAATGCATGGATGGAAGGGAAGGAATTCCATCATTTTATCTCAATGGAGGGTTTCGCGGGTCGGGTTCTAATGTCGGGTCGGGTCATCAGGGTGGTGGGTTTCAAATTCAAGCCCCACCACCTGGTTTCAAGACTCAGTCAAACCCTAACTTATCCCCCCATGGTCATGGCAATATGAGGTTAGCTCCCTCAGTAGGTTCTTCATTCCATTTGGAACACAACACACCACCACCACATAATTTCCCTCATGGGTTTAACATGGACGGTGGCGGTAATGGCGGCAGCGGGACCGGTGGTGGTAACGGTGTGAGTGATGATGGTGGTGGTGCAGCTACTGTTCCGACACCTGGAAGTGGGAATGAGTCGGTTGTAAAGAAAAAAAGAGGGAGGCCTAGAAAGGTTGTTGCCGCCGATGGGAACCACATGGCGCTAGCGCTAACGCCTGCACTGGCGGTTGCGACGCCTGATCCGACCACACCGTCGACGCAAAAGAAAAGAGGGCGGCCTTGCGGTACTGGAAGGAAGCAGCAGCTTGCAAATGTTGGTATGTTTATGACTTTTTAGTTGTTGTATGCGTTATTGTTTTTACTTCGATTAATTGTGAATATGCATATATTGGTTAGTTAGTACTTAGTGATTTTTTTTTGTAAATCGGTTGTTATGAATTGTAAGCCGCTGATAATGAGTGACCGGTAACTTTACATCATGGTTTTTGTTGATTTAGAGGTTAGTTTGGGTTCAAAGTGTTGATTGTAGCCTACCGTTAACCGCCTAATTTGATTTTACTTGATTGGGGCTTAATATTTGATTCCTGTATTTTGGGGGGTTATAATTGGTATTGAATCAATGGGCTTGGGCCTTGGAAGCGGTTTACCTCGTGCATTTATTGTTGTGCATTTTGGTTTTACGATTTTGTTGCGTTTTTATAGAGGTGACAAAATGGATGGGCCCTGCAGGTTGGGTAACTAGTAAAAAAATTGATTTAAAGGGTGATTTTCAAAAAGTTGAAGCCGGTTCGGGTTGACCCACAATCGCTTTTTGGCAGTATTTTAAGAAAATTATAAACTATTGATTTATTATTTTGACTAACTATATTTTATATTAAACTATTAGTATTGTATAAAGATAAACTAAGTTAGCATATAAGTTTTTTTAGAGAACAATCTAATCAACTTTAGATACTATATAAAGATAAATTAAGTTAGTGATAACTTTTATGGAGTAGGGTTTTTTTTTGAAGATGCTTGGAGTTTGAATTTTTTTTAGTGAAAGAATATTCTTAAAAGATGTTTGTCTTTCTGCATATTTGGATATAAACGGGGATTAGCTTACATTTAATATCATTTTGGGATCTCGTGTACTGCTGATCGAGATGCATTTGTCTTTTATAATACAATTTCCGTTATATTTTTCACTCTTTATAATCCTCTCATTTCTTGAGCGTTTTCTCATTCCTTTCTTGTATAAATGATGTTTAGGCGAATGGATGCATAATTCAGCTGGATCGGCTTTCACACCTCATATCATCCATATATCTGTTGGAGAGGTATTTGAAAATATATTAACATTTACACATTTTTTATAAAAAGCTTTGGGACAATTATTTAAATAGTTATAGGCGAATCTCGTGGACCGAAAACGATATTTACTAGGAAAAGATGAAAAATTTATGACGGAAATGTTGCGATTTATGTCCGGTCATCCTGAAAATGAACACGTTTCTGTAGAACTTGGTTAATGTGAATCTTGAATTTGAACGTTAATAAGTTTCTTGTGAGCTTGTATGTTACAGGATGTTGCAGAAAAGATATTATCGTTTGCACAACAGCGGCAAAGGGCTCTCTGCGTCTTGTCAGGCAGCGGTTCTGTTTCGACTGTGACATTACGCCAATTTACGGCTTCTGGTGGAACTGTGGCTTATGAGGTTTGACCAGTCAACACAAATTATTTCTATGCACACTTAGAATCTTTATTGCGCTTGTTTTGATTCTATGAACTGCTTTGTAGGGTCGGTTTGAGATACTATGTTTGTCGGGTTGCTACCTGCTTGCTGAAACCGGAAGCCCCCGCAACCGAACAGGCGGTCTTAGCATATCTGTTTGTAATGCTGAAGGTCAAGTGATTGGCGGCGCAATTGGCGGTAAACTCATTGCCTCCACCCTAGTCCAGGTATTATCATTTTCATAGGTCTTTAATTAGGGGTGCAAACGAGCTGATCCAAGCTCGAGCTTGATTAACTTATGAGAGCTCGGCTCGATTCGAGCTTTGTTTCCAAAGCTTGAGCTCGGATCATTTATTATCTATTAATAAATATATTAAATATAAATAATATACTCGTTTCGGCTTGCGAGCTCAATAGGTGAGGCTGGGGCTCGGCTTGTAAACAAGTTTAAATAAGCTCGGCTCGCCTCGTTTACTAGACAACTTTAAACAAGGGGTAAATGCTATTAAACGTTAATAAAAACTAATGTTACACTAAGGCTCGATAACGCTTGACGAGCCTGACGAGCTTCACATGCCAGGCTTGAGCTCAGCCTCGATAAATAAACGAGCTATATTTTAGACTCAAGCTCGGCTCGTTTCGAGCTGATCTCAAGCAGCTCGCGAGCCGATTTGCTCGTTTGCACCCCTATTTTTTAATTTCACTTCCGTTTTCACCACATC
Source organism: Scalesia atractyloides (assembly GCA_947069175.1). Classification (NCBI taxonomy): domain Eukaryota; kingdom Viridiplantae; phylum Streptophyta; class Magnoliopsida; order Asterales; family Asteraceae; genus Scalesia; species Scalesia atractyloides. The sequence continues at coordinate 88,977,256 of CAMTDV010000008.1, forward strand.
ACATTCTTTTCTGGTGGCAGGTGGTGGTTAGTAGCTTCCTGTATGGCGGTGGTGATAATTCCAAACCAAAGACCACAGTCGAGCCACCATCGGGAAATGAAAAGAGTCCTGGAGTTCAGCTTAACTAGACACCACTCTGTAGATTAATGGTGTGTTGTGTGTTGATGTATCTGCAACAAAAGAAGTTTTCGTCTTTATGTTGGTTTAGTTGTAGAACTGTTCTTTTTTAATTGTTTGGTTAATCTTGAGATGCGCCATTGGCCATCTGTAGGATCGTTTCATGAACTGGGATTTGAAAGTTATTTTCTTTGATTGGAAGTTTAGCAAATGTTTTCATGTTTCTTGAATCTTACATGTCTTTTTAGGTTTCAATCGAATCATACGGCATATAGTTAAAGATTTATATGCCGTTTTTAACACAAAACTCATCTGCTACCACCCTTGTGAGGGAAGCTTTGGGGTAGTAACGGGTCAACAGGTTCAGGATGACCGCTTTTATCGACTAAGGATTTTGAAAAGTTCCATCGAGTATCTCCCCCAACGGTTCCATTGAACCCTGTCTTTCAGAACTCGCACGCTTGTGATGCATTAGTTCCATTGACATCAAGCTGTGTTGATATTTCGTCGAAGTTTTGACCTTTTTGCTGTATTCTGAAATGTGGTTTTTTGCTGATTCAGTTTATCAAAGTTGTTATTTGTAAGCCTGCTGTCACAAACTTGTAAAAAAGTGTGACTAGGAGCAAACCTTTGCGCCTAGTGTGACCTAAGGGGCACAATCTACAAAAGGCGCATGTGACGCACGCTCTTTTTGTACATGACTTGTTTTTGTGTAGTTGAGTGTTGTACACAACAGGCTTTTATGTTGGACATCTATGTTTTCTCATTTTAAAACATATAAAGCTTAATTATAGCTAAATCATAGGTAGGAGAAGTTAAAAACCTATAGGATATAAATAAATTATATAATCAATTTGCGCCTTGCGTACGAAAAGCTCACCGCTTTTGCGCTTTGAGCCTAGGTTTTAGACCTCGTCGCTTTTGTGCACTTCACGCTTTTTAAACCAAGATCACAAAGTAAGAACTGATAACACAGTATGAGGACGGAGTGGGAGTCACCATCGAGCTGGAAAAAAATTTTCCATGGCCAGGAATATTGTTCAGCCGGATCCAGGTTTTTGTTTTTAGTCAAGGTTTTTGTTTTTAATCGTTGATCAGTAACCATTGAATTTCACCGATTAAAGCTCTCTCTCACACGCGCCAGATATTTAGATGGAGAAAATGAGGGAAAGAGAAAGAATGTTGAGGTGGTGCTGATATGACATGCGAAAACTTGAAAATTCTGGGACGACTCTCTATGGCCTAAGCAACTTTTGGAGGCCTAAAAAGCTTCCAACATTGTCCATTAGCTTGATATTTGAAGACCGAAGAATGTGGTACCACTTGGAGGCAAGGTTATCAAGTACAACTTTTTCTTGTAAATTGCAACGTCTACTTTGTTACCTTTCACGTTGTGCATCAAATTGACGATCAAATCGTTGGAAAACCAAAGATAATTAGAAAAGGCAGTAAAGAGTCCATGAGATCAAAGTAGGTTGATCAACTGTCGGCCAAAGTAACATCTGGTCATTCACATCAACCGGTATTGTCTATAAAGAGCTCATTGATTTGTTTTTAGTTGCCCGTATGATGACTTCTTAGGTCACTCATTCTGAAATTACTACCATCAATCATGTGAAGTTCTCTCATCTACTTGCTCAAGTTCATCACCAACTACTTGGTGAAATGATTATTAGTGTGCAATCCTAAAAATGATGACTTTCAAAGCAATTCTATGAACAATCTCCTGATAATTTATCGATTATGAATAAACTCTCATAACTCTTTCAAGAGCCCCACTTTGAAACCACTATAACCACCATAAAATGGTGGAGGTGAGTGCAGATGGGCGCCGGTGGCATGAAGAGGAGAAGCTATCCTTGCGTTAAATGGCTAAAATAAGGCGGAGAGGGCATTGTGACGAGAAATTTGACAGTGATAATACCCTAGTAGCATAATCATAGATACATGTAAAAGGTTATTTCATTAATAAAAACACGGCTTATATATAAACTCGCGCCACAAGATAAACTTCAAACTTCGACCTTAAACCACACGAAAACATTCAGAAACTAAAACACTCGGAAACGATGATGCATAACGACACCAATGCTTATTTATAGTGAAATTACGGAAGCATACATCATAAGTGCACTACTTAAGCAACACCAAGCAGCTTCTTTATATCCTTCTGCAACACCAAAAAAAAAACATGAGTGAGTTTCCGGGCAGTTGAATTTAGACAGATAATGCTACAAAACAAGCTTTACCTCCATGCTTAGAGGAGTGGTGGTCGGAGCGTAACGATCAACGACTTTTCCTTCTCTATCAACTAGAAACTTTGTGAAGTTCCACTTGATGCTGTCACCAAGAATCCCGCCTTTGCTCGATTTCAAGAAATTGTACAATGGTTCGGCGTTTTTACCATTCACATCAACCTACATTAACCGAGTGTCCAACATATGTGGTCAACAGAAGCACGTCCAATTAATGGTCGGTTAGTGAAAAAATCAAACGTGTTATTATGAATGAACAATAAAAAAACTAAAAAACCAAACCGAATAACCTAAAAACTCTTTTTTTAATGTTTGTTATATATTGATTTAGGAATTATTTATTCTTGAATTTTAAGTAGTTAGAATAAAATCATTTACATGTTTATTTATCTTTGAAATTATTAATTCATTGCCTACAAGAAATAACAAAATTTAACATAAAAATTAAAATGATTTTCAAAGTTTATTAAAAGAAAATGTCTTAATAAACTTTGGAGAAACATAAAAATGATTTTCAAAGTTTATTAAAAGAAAATGTCTTAATAAACTTAATAAACTTGAAATTATTAATTCATTGCCTATAAAACCGAACCGTGCACACCCCTGAGTCTATCTTTAAACAGTTGAATGTTTGAGATATGTGGTTTTCATTTCTAACATGTTCAAATTCTAACATTAACTTTCGGTAAAAAATCTGTTAAAAATGTGCAAAATGACAATTTTACCCTTTTGACGTAGGACAAGGATTATTTATGTAAGTTGCTTCAAAATAATAAGAAGAAACAACTTCCAAGTAAATCGAACATTTTTTGTTCAGTTTCATAATACAATCAGTAGAATTACCAACCTTAGCAAAAACAGGATATTCGGCCTTAAAACGAGTGCAAACGAACTCCTGAATTTCTTCATTGCTTCCTGGTTCTTGGCCATTAAACTGATTGGATGGAAACCCGAGAATCTCGAGACCTATAAATCATAGAAACACAATGAGCCCATGCCCATCTACAAAATACCGAAAGAAACCGAACATTTAATAGTGTGAGAAAGGAACGAACCTTGATCCTTGTACTTCTGGTACAAGGTTGTAAGCTCAGGGTAATTAGAATTCGTGAATCCACTGAAACACAAAATAAAAATAGTAAAAACGGATCGTTAACATTTGTATTGCATTTATATCGCCACTAAGGGAAACTGATTGAATATATATAGTTTACCATTGTGATGCAACATTAACAATCAACAACACTTTTCCTCTGTACTTGCTAAGCTCCACGTCTTGGCCCTTTGCATCCTGAAAGAAAACCGAATCAATGCTCAATGAGGGCTGTTGATAGAGCTCTTTTTGTATTAAGTTTACATCTTTATACTACATTTACATATCCCTTGCTAGCCTTCAACAGTGTTTGATCATGATTAAGGTAGCTATTGTCATGTTACATATCCTAATAGAAGGTTGCTATGATCATACTGGAAGATATATCTTTTTTGAGAGTGTACTTTACAGCAACTAAAACAAGTAATAATTAATTAATTAATTATATTATATTACAATGAATTTATATTCTGAATTTTGCATACATCAATGACTATATGCACTAATTGATTCAAGAAACATCTTTCAAAATACCCACAATTAACAAGACCAATCTTGAATCAATGGATGAAATCATTTCAAAACCCTAAAATCAAGATAACATAAACCAAGCGGTATACATACTACAACAACAAGATTAAAACTTTTTTACACATAAACCTACTCAACAACAAAAACCCACAATGTAAACTATATATTTAACCAATAAAAACTATCCAAAACCCTAAAATCAAGATAACATGAAGTAAACAGATACCCAATTACATGATCACTGATCAAGATTTTTACATATAAACCTAAATTTTTAACTAGGGCTGCAAACGAACAAAAGTACAAAACGAACACAAACTATGCCTTGTTCGTGTTCGTTTGTTAAGAAAATAAATGTGTTCACGAATTGTTCATTGTTCATGAACACTTGATGAACGAGATTTTATGTCCGTGTTCGTTTGTGTTTGTTCGTTAATTTTAGGGAATGAACACAAACAATTGTTCATGAATAGAAACGAAGAAAAAACGAACAATATATTAAAAGGTATCCAATATGCAATTCACTAATAATTTTTAAAATATTTTATTAGTGGGAACTTTAAAGTATTAAAAACCCTAATGAATTATAATTATCAAACACAAACAAACAAGAGGTAATTTTGTAATTTCACATGAACTTAACGCAGAAAATTAACCCCTATCCACTCTAGGGACTATTCGAGTAACAAACTGTCAAACCACAGGGACCATCAATGTAATTTCCAAAAGTTAAGGACTAAATGTGTTATTTTACAAAACCACAGGGATCATCCAGGCATTTTACTCTTAAACGAATGAACACAAACAAACTTTTCACCATATTCGGTTTGTTTGTAGCCCTATCTTTAACCGATGAAAATGATCCAAAACCGTAAAATCAAGATAACAAGAAGCAAGCAGAAAACAAATTACATGATCACTGGTCAAGATCAAAACTTTTACACACAAACCTACTCAGCAACAAAGACCCACAATGTAACTTATATCTTTAACCAATAAAAACAATTTAAAACCCTAAAATCAAGAAAACAAGAAACACCCAAATCAAACTTTCACACCCAGAATATAAAGTATGAATCTTTAATCAACAAACCTTAACATAAAACAAATTACATGATCACTTATCAAGCTCAAAACTTTTACACACAAACCTACACAACAACGAAAACCCACAATGTAATCTAAATCTTTAACCAACAAAAACAAATAAAACCCTAAAAATCAAGAAAACAAGAAACACCCAAATCAACCTTTGACACCCACAACATAATAATTGAATCTTTAATCAACAAACCTTAACAGTGAAGTCATAAACTGATTTCTTCGATGTAGCCATGAAATAACCTAACACAGGACACGTTCTGTTGGCACTAGAGAAACTTGTGGAAAACCAAGATCCTTTTGAACCTATTAGGTTAGATGATGAAGAAACAGATGTAATTGAAGGAGAATTTGAAAGGGGGTTTTAATGAAAAACAAGATTTTTACGAGCAATAAGGTTATTGAAGACAGGAACTGATGAACACAGCATTTGGGTGTCTTCTATTTATAGGAATGTTGTACTGATGATGATGAATGTATAAATCAAGAAAAGGTTAGAATCAATATTGGATGTGAAAAGTAAACGAGTTTTTTTTTTTGTGTTATGTGTGGGATTTGGGATAGATACATGGCAGTTTCAGGTTTTAATGACGTGGCAGTGTGGTAATCATACGGTGGTGATTTGAGTGATGCAAGATCTAACGGTTTAGAATCATAACTGTGTGTGAATGTAGAGTACAAAAAGCATCTTTGTTTGATCAAAATAACCACTTGAGGTTTGATGTGTTTATAGTTTTAGTCCTTGTTGTTGAACTTTTGTCATGGTTATGGTGTGATACACTGATATTCCTTGAAGACGGGCTCACAATAATACTGTATTAGGGGTGTAAACAAGCTCAGAGGTTCGAGAGCTACTTTTGATCGGCTTAGTTAAAAGCTTAAACGAGCCGAGCCTTAATGAGTCCAAGCTCGAACCTGAAATAGAGCTCGTTTAGTTATCGAGTCTGAGTTCAAGCCTGAAATACAAAGCTCTTTTAGGCTCGCCATAACATTGGCGAATCGAGCTTTGGCTTATTTAAGCGATACTAAAGCAAGCTCGAGCCGAGCTTTTAACTTGTTTAAGGTTGTTTTCAAAATAGCTCGAGCCGAGTCAAGTTGAACCGAGCTCGAGCTCAAAATATGTAGGTTCGAATCAAGCCGAACTCGAGTTCGAGCTTCATCAAAACATGACGAGCCGATCTCAAGGTTAGTCGGGCTCGGGCCGACTCATTTATACCCCTACTCTGCAGCAGCTTGTCCATAGCCTCTGCCCCCAGCCCATGGATGGTATGTGGTCGTGGTCGTGAACCATACACCTTCACTCTCATTATCCTCTCTCTTCCACGCCCGAAATTTTTTTTTCCCCTAGATGCTTCAAGTTATTTTATTGTGTTGAAAGTTATTGTTGATTAAATCACATATGCCCAAACTTGTGTCTATGTATAAATAAGGATATATAAACAAATATCACAAACAAAAGTTATAGTCGTCCAAGTTGGAAAACACAATTCTAGGCTCTAGCCCCTCCTCTTTATGTTTTATATACCTTTTCGTCCTTCATTTTAGAGTTTGTTGTTCACTTGTCTATGTGCATGTTCTTGACATTTCGCTTTAAGAACTTCATATTTACATCTTCTATGCAAGTTCTAGAAAATCAATGATCATTAGGTGCAACAAAGGGTTTACAATATTCACTTATGTAATCTCATATTTAATTTGAATCAAAAGTATCATTCTCATTCATTCCTATGATGGGCATGCCAATCAAATCTTTTGAATGAAAAGGTTACAACACCATTTGCCTTTTAAGTTATTTGGTCACATATTTATCGTGGAGTTTATACAAGTTTTATAACTTGAAGGGGTATATTAAAAAATTATAAATATAGAAGGATGTTACTTACAAACACGGTTCCAAAATCGAAATTGTGATAGGAAATACATATGTCCACATGCATCTCTTGATCCTTTTTCTAGAAGCCCTTCAATTTGCTTTTAAAAGTTTTCAACCAATTTTAATGAAGGGAATATATTTTGTGTGTAAAAGAGGGTGTGATTTTATTTATTTTTGACTAAATGATGACAAACTTGCGTTGTGTGTAACGTATGTGTATATTATGGATATGAAAGTCTTGAGGGAGACGGTAGGTAAAACAGCGTGCCACGAAATTCGTCTTAGTTGCATTTTTGGGTTTATGAATGGATTTAGGTGAGTAAATCCAATAAGTTTCGGCCCGAGCTTAAATGACAGGGCTAGAGATGTATAAATTAGGTTTTTGTTAATAGCTGGTTTCGGATATGAAACCGGTTTCATGTATGATCAGGTATTTAAAAATCGAGTACTGAGAAAGCGGGTAAGAGGTTTTGGTATGAATCTTGAGGAGAAAACCCATACCTGTACCCAACTAGCGTATGATTGGGTTCGGGTATAACCAGGCATTGAAACCGGGTATTAATACCCCGTTTTAATAAATAAGTTTTTTTTATTATTATTTAAACGAAATGAATTTGTTTAAAAATAAAATTTGGTGGTAATTTGTATAAATTAATTAAAAAAAATTACAATAACATAAATTCGGTCAAGTACAAATTATTTGATTCATAATATGCACATTTTGAAAAAAACTTAGATATAAAAGTTGTAACCGTATAAATATACTTTAAAAATTTGGGTATGCTATCGAGTATTAAAAAAACCGGTTTCAGATATAGGATATAATCATGTTTTGGTATAGGGTATGACCGATTTTGGGTATTTTTAGGTATAATCTGGTACGATTGGGTTCAGTTAAAGGTGTAAAATATAGGATACAAAAATAATTGGTCAGGTTTTTTTTTTCTCAAGTCTAATTTTAGATACGAGTTTTTTATACATGTCTTGCTAGGGACACAATAAATTAATTAGATAGACATGCTTATATTTATTTTCTTCTTAAATGATAATAACAAAATGGAATAGTAAATAAGTACATGACCCGGCAATGTGAAACTTTCTTTTAATGGAAAAATTCGAAGTTCATCTTTTTAAATGTGAATATATGTTGAGGATTATATATTTATATTCGTTTCCACTTCCAAAGAAAAGGTAGACTTTTAATCGAGAAAAAGATTATCTTTGAAAAGATCCCTAGATAAACCACCAAGTATTGATGCATTTTAATTATGTAATGTATGGGGTCCTTGATTTTGTGGAATCTCGAAATTTGGTGTATTTTTTATATATTTATTAAATTCTTTTATTTTAAATATAAAAGAGTTGTTTTTTTTATTTTTGTGACAAAATCAACCCCTAAATCATAAAAGACTACTAGTGAAACATAAAAAAGTACAAATTCTAAAGTAACTATTTGTAAATGCTAACAATATTACAGAGTGAAGTAAAGTTTCAGCCTCTGACGTTAACACCCGTTTATAGGTAAAGTTTCTATTTCAAAAAATTCAACACTTCAGTCCCTGATGTTATTTGATTCAATTAAACCCCTAGGGCAAACTTCTGTCAGTCAAATAAGTTGACTTAGGTCAGCTGACTTAGGCATTTCTATCATTTTCCCTAGAAAACTAAGGGCATTATGGTATTTTGTATTTTAAAAACCCTTCTAACAACCATTAGAGGTCTATGGTCCCAAAAACTCTGCGCCTGCGCAAGGAACCATACCCTCATAATGACAACATACCACAAGAATAACCTTGCGCGCAATGCGCAACGGTACTGCAACCTTGATACTAGCAGATCGCACAACAAACCTTGTACACAATGTGCAACGGCAAGTTAGACCTGGAAGCGCAGGACCTTGACCCTGCGCCGATCAAACAACCCTCTAGCCGTGAAGTCCTAAAACCTTGCACAAGGCCAAGACCAACATGTAAGCAACTCATAGTCTTGAGAAAATGACTTAATCCCTACAACTCCGCGCTGGTCATAAAGCACCGATAAAGACACGTGGAAGGGAGAAGCGCAAAGAGGCGTTGACCAAATACAAAGGTACAAAGTGGCAGAGCTGTGACCCAATAACCGCTCGGCAGGTTGTGACAGACTGCGTCGCATGATGAATAGTCCTGTAGAGGGCATACTGTATGAAAGGACGTACACGTGGCCAAACTCACGCCAACGACTGTCACATGATTTCCACTATCAGCTGATAACAGGTCTGACACCAAGGACAACTGCCATGATACGTGGCTCCATTCACCATGCGCCAAGAGCACCTCCTGCCAAAGACCATTAATGGTCGATGTAGAGGAGACAGAATGGAAAATCCTGGTCATCGAGCCCAAGGCCCATCAGCCCATCTCCTATACACCTCTCTTTGGCTATAAAATAAGAAGAGACCACAAGGTAAACCACTTACGATCATACGCTATCACTAATTACTTGCTACTTGTTTATTACCTTGCAATCCCAAATACTTATTCTCACGTCGGAGTGTGGTCACAGAGAAAACCCTCCCCTTTCTCTCGTGACGAGGCTAACGGCGTTTCTAGTTTTGCAGAAAGCTTGAAGTGAGATCACCCAGAAGAGCAAACGAGACATAACCTTTTATGCAGATATGTTGAGCTATAACTAAGATATTTCCGGATACCTCTCGGTTCAGCCAGTGTTTCTTCAATCATGATCCTTCTAAAAGCCCTCATTTGCACCTTTCAATTTCTTTCTTCTCATTCTTCTCCAGGAGCTGAAACACCAATGACGGCACTCTCTTCGTCTATTCTATCCCTTAACTATCACTTTCTTCATAGTGATCCAAAGTTAACCAATACTATTTAACAAAACCCCTTAAAACAACCAAATCAACATCTCTAACAATCGCCTGTATCCAGAAGGAAAAGTAGTTATCATCTGAGCTTGAGTCGCCAGCCTCTCCACCGTAGTTTCCCTGCATTGGTTAAAGAAGAAGAATTTTCATACTTGCACTTTTGGTCCTTGGAGGGTATTATAATCATTAAACAAGTTCAGTAACGGTGAAGTAACGCAGTTTGCCCCAGGGATTTAATTGAAACAATTGTAACATCCCAAAATCTTTATATATGCGAATACATTAAAATAAGAATGTATATTATTGCTAGAATGGTAACTAAGATTATAAGCCTAGTTAGGATATAAGTAAGATTTTAACTTAAAAGAATGGGCCAAAATATAAAAGTATCAAACTTGAGGGACCAAATTTAAATAAGTGGGAAAAAAGAGGCTAAATCATGAACCGAATGATGGCCAAACCCATGTGATAAAATATGGAGCGGAAAAAGTGTTATATAAGTTTTGTGCCTAGGGACTAAAACAGAAACAAACAAATAATACGAGGATAAAACTGTAAACTATCCAATATCAATATATCTTGCATCTTCCTAGGGTTTAGCTGCTGCATCTTTCTCTCACAACCAAAACCCCATGGAGGAGCCACCAAAACCTACACCAAACTGGAGCAACATCGTGAAACAACAGCCACCTCCGCAAAACCCTAACAACAACCACCATGATCCGTCGCAATCCATCGCTACAGCTCTCGTGGGCAGCTGCAAGTCGACCAAAGGCATCGCTTTTGCTGTGGTGGACGCTAACGCCATCATACAAGGCGGCGAACAGCTTCACAACGCCGCCGATAAGTTTGTTTCTGTTACTGAAGTGATTCAGGAAATACGCGATCCTACTTCGCGCCACCGGCTCAATTTTATGCCGTTTGTTATTGATACGATGGAACCGTCGCCTGAATCGCTTAAGAAAGGTATGATTTCATGATTTTAGGTTTTTAGTTGTGTTAGTGTGATTGTTAATTTGTGATGTGTTTTGTAATCTGAGTGATTTGTGGTTTAAATGTTAGTATTAGGATTGTAATATATAAAACTAGTTAGTTTCAGATTATATATTAAGTTGTATGCTTCATTAGTTGATTGATTAATTTTAGGGTGTAAATTGGACCTGACAAAACATATCAGATTTGCAAGATAATATTGTACCAGAAATGTTAATGCATCTGATTGGAAAGTGCATCATATTGAAATGACTAATGCTTAACTTGAAGCCATTTGATTTGAAACCACTGTCTTTTGATTTTCATAAACAAAATACAAACCCATGGGTGCAACGGATATTTATGTATCAAGTTGTTATGCAAGGGCGATGAAGAACACTTTAACGGTGGCACAAATAACGTTTGAGATCGCGTCACTTGCTTAGCGCCTCAAGTCTTAAGTGCCGCCTCATAGCACTTTATGTAGATAATCCGCCTCCGCCCAAAGAACACATTTTTTACAACACCTCTAGTGCCTCAGGATTGAGGCGTGCTTTATCAAACCAAGCAACACTCTATTTGCCCCCGTTTTTAGTGACCAAACCATCATTTTTAATTACGCTAGTTGCTGGACTTGATCGAAAATCCTCATATCCAATTCATTTGATTATTAGCCACGAATAGGTTGAGATTCAGTGTACGCGGTGAAATTGAACACATGAGATTGAAGAAGAAGAGTAACAAAATAGAAAACAGTTTTGAACTAAAAAAAATTTCAAGTTCAAATCTTAGCAGTAGCAGATTAAAAGAGGTTTTAGTGCTAAAGGGGTGTGAAATACTCCAACGATACAGTCAACGATAAGACAATAATGTGAAGCGACAAAACTAGAACTAGCCATTGACTCGTTCTTGGGCTTAGCTTGGCTTGTGTCGTTTACACCCGTAAAATTTCTGCTTCTACGAAATTTTGTTTTAACTGATTAACTTCTATGTTTCTACTCGTTTATACTTTATAGGTTAGTTTTGATCTGCTTTACCTAATATGGATACACGGATTAAAATTTTTTGTTCTTTGCAGTCATTAGCTTTGCAAAGGCAACCGGAGATCTACAAACGCTCTCAGACGTTGATCTTAAACTTATCGCTTTAACTTACACCTTGGAGGCCCAAATTCACGGAACTAGCCATCTTCGAGACAGCCCACCACCTATCCGCACAGTTAATGTAAAACGACTACCCGAGAAAGACTTACCCGGATGGGGGTCCAACGTTCCTAACTTGGCCCAATGGGAAGCATTAGAACACGCAGCGGGGGACGGTTCCGGACCCGAGTCGAGAATCCTCCCGCTGAAAGATCTGAACATGAACGTTATCGTTCCCGGTGATAACGGTGATAAGGATCGGGATAATGAGGATTCTGCATTGGTAAATGGATCTGAAGTGCATGATAACGGCATGTTTGGAAAGCCGCGGAAGTTTTTACCGAAAAAGAAAGAAGTTGTGATTGACGGGAAGAAGATGGTGGCAGCGGGAATCGATGCGTCTCAAGGGCAAGTTGATGATGATAATGCGGAGGATTGGCTTCCGGCTGTGAGCCGAAGCACTCATCGGCGGTTTTTGCGGAGGAAAGCTAGACGTGAACGGTATGAGTCATCGGAAAAAGACGTTCAAGATGACGGAAACGAAGAACATGTTGATGATGATGCTAAAGTGCCCGATCTGATTTACGAGACGACTGATGCGAGTAATGGTACTGAAGATATTGCAACGGTTTTGGATCAAATGAGGCTTGAAGAAGATGGTGAAGGAAATGAGATTGAAAACATGAATGAAGAGGTGGAACAGTTGGATACGAGTAGCGTGGCGAGTGAAAGTGTTGATGCGTCTTCGCACGTCGATGATGCTAGTAGCGAGCAAAGCTGGATGTTACGATCGCTTTCTGAGTCGAGTGTTGCTTGTGTAACCGGTGATTTTGCAATGCAGAATGTTATTCTACAGATGGGTTTACGTCTAGTGGCACCGGGCGGAATGCAAATACGTGAGCTGCACAGGTTTGCGTTCTTTCTTTGGTTGAGATGGGCAAAATGGAGGGTCGGTTAACATGTTTTAACATGCTGTATACAAGACGGGTAATTTTATATTGACTGAAACGAGTTAGGTTTAACGTGCAGCGCTTTTTGTCTGGTTTGTATATTCTGTATGTATAACTAGTGTGTTATACATAATTACATAGAGGGTTAATTATTTTTCGAAACCTGTGGTTTGTTGAAAATAACCATTACAGTCTATTAGTTTAACAAATTGCGAAAACAGTACCATTAATTTCAATTTTGTAGCAATTACTGTCCACCTCACATAAAGACTAACGGGTTAAATAGATGGTGTTAAGTGAGGTGGACTATAATTGTTACTGAAGTGACAGTACTGGTATTGTTTTCGCAATTTTTATACTAATGGATTGTAATGGTTATTTTCAACAAACCACATGGACAAAAAACGTAATTAACTTTCTTTTTAAAAAGAATGGACGAAATGCCCCTGCACGTGCCAAGCACGTGGTCTGACGAACGGGTTAAATGGATGGTATTAAGTGAGGTAGACTGTATGCGTTAAAAATACGTTTTTTGTTGACATTTGACCTGTTTTACTTGAATATGCAGGTGGATACTGAAATGTCACGCTTGTTTCAAGGTGACAATGGAAATCGGTAGGATTTTCTGCCCAAGTTGTGGGAATGGAGGCACTTTAAGGAAAGTGGCGGTTACTGTCGGTGAAAACGGAGCTATTATTGCCGCACGTCGCCCTCGTGTATCTTTGAGAGGAACAAAGGTAAGTATTTTTTTCCGATCACGTATCACATAACTTGTTGATTGTTATGTGTTTCATTAGTCGTTTTTGTGCGTTCTTTATGCAGTTTTCATTGCCTCTCCCACAAGGCGGAAGGGATGCTATAACCAAGAACCCTATTTTACGCGAGGATCAACTTCCACAAAAGTTTTTGCATTCCAAGACCAAAAAGAAGAATAAAGAGGTAATTTTTTCGTGTTTTGACAGTTAAGGAGTAAACGGGACACGGCCCACGGGCCTGCCTTTAATTATCGTAATTATCGCTGTTTATTTGATTGGACGTTGTAGGTGGATGACATATTTGCTACAAATGAAATGTTTACTCATCATTCAGACAAGAGGGCGCCTTTGCAACCACCAGTAAGGAAAGCCTTAGCGGTTTTCAGTGGCAAGAGGAACCCGAACGATACTCACTATTCGCGTGCTAAGCATTAGGGTTGTCTTCATGCATTTGTAACTTAATTTTTTTCTTAAATTTGTAATGATTCTATGGGTTATTTTTATTTGATCAAATGAGTGCAATTTTGGTTTTATTTCTCTTGGACGTTTGATTACCCTTTTCCACACAATTTTGACATCTTTGATTATGAATGAAACTTCTGTTATAAGCTGGTAAATTTCCAAAAGTTTGATTTTCACCAATGGGTAAATTTCCAAAAGTTTGATCACATAAATATAACCTTAATATCTAACTGAGCGAGCAACTTTGTCTTTCGCAACCGTCATGGTAAGTCCTAACCCAAGCGCCAAGCCGATTGATTACACACACGATCACAACCTACGTTTTGAACAATGCCTTGAATTATCTTGCAGCTATCAGTTAAAACACCAACAAATTTCTTCTATACAAAGATCCTTTTAACTTAAAATTTCTCAAACATCCAAGAATTTTCTTAAGTAGGGGCAGAAACAAGTCGGGTCAAAACAAGTTAAGGTAAAAACATAGAAATAAATAAAAAGATTCAATCTTTACAACTTTTTCAAGCTTTTACACTTCAAATTATTCATAAATCATTTCATATTAACATGATGTGGGCTTTTGTTTAGTCTTGTGTTTCTTCTTCTTCTTCTTTAGTTGTTTCTTCCGTTTCAGGTGTCTTTTCCGCTGTTCCTTGATCACTTGATGATTCTTCTATAGCAGCCGCTTTCTTGCTAACAGCTTGTTTAAGGTGATGATAACTACCCTTCTCTTTAAATAGCTGCGCGAAATGTGGCTTGCAGAACAAGTTTCCATCTAAAGCCGCGTAATTAGATGGTGTAAGAAAGCAACCTCCTTGAGTGCATCGAAAGCAAGCTTTATGGTAAAACTCTCCTTCTACAGTTACCTAAACACCAGCATTCAAATGATACAACAAATCAATTAGTTTTATCCATATATCGCGCATGCATGTATAATTACATTTATCTTGTTGTCTTTACGAACTTGAAAATCATGTTAGATACATGAACTTTTATGCGGCTTGTTCTTTCTACTTGACACATACATGACCACTTCAACTAACATTTTATTTTTGCATATTACTACTTTAAAATTACAAATTTACATAAAAAATCACCGAATGTCCATAAACCAGTTGCGCTTAAATTAGAAAACTCTATTTTTCTTCTAACTTTTAACTTTGAATATCCAACCAATTTTAGTTTTGACGTAAAAAATTCCTTAAAACATATATAAATAAACAACTCCACCTGTAAACTCTTCAGGTTTATTTGAGCGCAACCCATTTAGCTAAACGTATTCACAGGTAAACCAAAGTTGACTTGAATTTGGTTAGACTAAACCTAACTCGTGAATTTCATGTAATAGTATTTTGAATACTCAAACACCGATTGTATGTGTGGTAAGTGATTGACACATACATGACCACATAAACTAAGATTCTACTTTTGCGTATAACAACTTTAAAATTACAAATTTACATAAAAAATCACTGAAGAACCATAAGCCAATAGCGTCTAAACTAGAAAACCCGACGATTGTTTTTCTTTTAACTTTTAAGCTTTGAGTATCCAACCAATTTAATTTTTTGCATAAATTATCCTTTAAAAGGTATATAATAATAAAACGAGTAAAGTGCAATTTGCATCCATATGGTATGTTGCAAACATCAACCTGAGTGCCTATTTAAAAAAAATAAATACGTAAGTCCTTGGGTTTCCAGTTCGTTGTCTGCGTCACTTCAAGTTAACTCGAGACCAACCCATTTGGCTAAACATGCCCACGTGTCAACCGAAATTGACTGGAATGTGGTTGGAATAAACCTAACTTGTGAGTTGAGTAAACAAACCTTTTCAAGTGGATACACAGTTTTCTTACAAACTGCACATTTATCCTGGGTTCCAGAAAACAAAGCAGCTAATCTACTAGGGGCTTTTCCCTGTAATTAATTAAATTAACTAATTAAAAAAAATAGTATCTTATAAACTTTCTATAATTAAATGACAAATAAGTAGAGTATAGCGTACCGTCTCTTGTGGTTTAGCAGCTGATCATCATTCATCATTAAAATGTGCATTAGAAAAATTATTATAATAAACTTCAAACAATAATTAATTAACTTGTAATAAAGTTTATGATAATAAATTAATACAAATCCTACGTGTGACTTTTGGGAGACCTCCTCTCTCCTTAAACTTTTGCTCAAAGTGAGGCTTGCAAAATAGAACTCCTTCCAATGATGAGTATGTGCTTATCTAATACACATAACAAGTTATTATTGATATAGTGTATATGCATACACACACACATTCATGGCTTAATAAATATACAACTCATTTGTTTATAGAATCCTAAGAATTTTCGAAGCGACATTTGTACATGCTTGTATCTTAGGAGAAAACGTAACATTCTAATGAGTTAGTCGCACCATTGTGACGAGAGAAAGATACACATGTAAAGATACTTGGAAAGTTGGATGCGTACAAACACGTTTGATTTGATTAATTCAAGAATTAGGGAAACCAAACAGAAACATTCTAATGAGTTAGTCGCACCATTTTGCGAGTCGCTCATATCGATTAATTCAAGAATTAGGGAAACCAAACAGAAACATATACCGTAAGCTTGCCGTTGCATTGGCTGCATTTGAAGCATGTTTTATGATACGTGATTCCATCGGCAGTTATCATTTCAAGAAAATAAACAGTTTTTTCACAGATCTTGCATTTTTCTAAGGTTCCGGTGAACGCCATTTCGAACTTTTCACCACCTTTTTCTTCTTGAATCTGTCTTTTTAGCTTTTTTTATTTTTTCTAACTGAATGTAATATTATTTCGTTATAATATTGTAAAATGAATTTCCAAAAGAAATAAGGTAAGGTGGGGAAAATTCCATGTTTTTAAGGGACTTGATTAATTTAGTTTATTTAAATCCAGTTGTTCAATTCCTCGTTAAAATGTTTGAAAGGAGAGAATTTTTAGGTCAACGAAGGGTTGAGGTTTTATTAACTTTGAAGAGAGAATTTTTAGTGGATATAATATAATTAACATTGTAGTGAACTTCCGAAGAATTAGGACATGCTTTTCAAAAATATTGTAAATCTTTGACGAACGTATCTTATTAACATTAATAGAGTCGTGTACGAGAATTTAAGTAAAAGCTATTTGATTTAACGAATTATATAAATTATTTTTTAAATAACAATCAGCGTAATATTAATAAACAAAATAAAATACAGGGTTATTAAATTTACTGGTTTCTAATGTGCTAAACAACTTCAACTTCATATAATATTTATCTTCATCAATATTTGATCTTTAGTGTTTAGCTTTTTATTTTTTCCTTTTTATTATTAATTACATTAGATAAATGTTTGGATAATGAATATGGATCATAGAAAGACTAACGGACTCAATATGTTATAAGATTTTAGATATGGATAAAAATAAAATTATTTGGCCCCAATAAGTTGTAAAATTAATTTTTATAGAGAGTGTCCAATAAATTATATTAGAAAGATGTTTAGATAATGGACATGAAACAAAATACGACAAACGAGTCTAATATGAGATATGGATAAAAATAAAATTATCTGGGCCCAATAAGTTGTAAGATTAAACTTTTTATAGAGAGAGTCCAATAAATTTTACAATTTCACAATTTTAAATATATATATATGTGTGTATGCCTGTATAAATTTTAAAAAAAATTTCTGCCTCTAAAAAAAATCGAACCTCGGCCAGGGATGGGCTCGAACACCCCTTAGGCCGACCCAGTTAATTAATCTTAGAGAATCCGATACACCTATAATGAGTGATGAGTGTTAATATAAGCAACGCCACGCAAACATGACACGTGAAAGGGGTGTTTTCCCTCACATTGAGATGTACCATGTGTGAATAGGATATCTTTTATTCTTTTTAATATAATTTACTCGTTACTTTTCTCCAATTAATATTTGCTCGTTTTCAAACACATATTTACTGTAGACTATAGTAACAATAAAACTTTAATTTTGTTAAAATTATGAAAATCAAGTACAAGACCAAAAAAATTACTTTAATTTGAAACAACTCGGTTTTTATTATAATTTACATAGAAATAAAAAGTAAGCAACACTTTGTATTTCATTTTTTAGACTAATGACTACAAATTATTTGAGAAAAATTAAATCAAAATATTAATAAAAGAATATAATTAATGCGACATGGAAATCTCTCATTAAACCTCATAATTTACTTTTAATTTATTTAAAAATAATTTTGTATCATTATCCTTATTATTATTATTTACTATAAGTTATCTCAATTTTAGTTTTTACGATCTCTCCGTCTAACTTAAATAAATATTATATATTAAAACGTCTTTCAAATATTATAAAATGATATTAGGAAATTATAGTTTATTTTACCTCTTATAAATAAAACTAATAAAGCTTTTCACTAATCTATTGAAACTCCTTTTGATAAATGGTGAGTTTTGATTATGTATGCTTACTCACGGTCAAATATGGTTATGTTTGACGAATTTCATTTATGTCTAATTAATTGAGACTATTACTGATCAGGTATCAGTATGTGACCAATTATTACTAATCAATAATATATAAAGACTAAGAAATAAGGAATCTTTATAAATATGTTATGTGAAATATACAATATATAGAGATTGAAAAACAAGATGTTTTAAAACTAAAATCATAAATTAATTTTAATAGTATAATATTATTACATTTAGAGTTTATATTTGTTAACAATATTACACTTTTTTTTATAATAATGTAGTTTATATTTCCTCATCCTGTTTGATAAAAATTATGAATATATAAGATTATAATATTATTATATTCTTTAACCATGTGATAATGATCATATAAAAGTTATGATTTATATTTTTTATATATAACCTATGTGATACACGGTTTATAACACTTATAAATTAAAAAAAATATATAGTTAATCAAATTTTTTTATTTAACTCGTGTAATACACGAGCTTATACCATGTGACATTTTCTTCATTAATATAGGTCTTTTATTGTTAATATAATATAATATAATATAATATAATATAAATGATATTTTCTAATAAATCTAATATTATTATTAATTAATATATATAATATATATATATATATATATATCATAAGGATATTGATCTAATTCGTACGGGTCTAATCTAATTCTAATATTATTTTATTAATATAGCTTTAATTATTAATTAATATATAACATAATGATATTGATCTAATTCACACGTGTTTAATCTAATTCTAATATAATTTTATTAATATATATAATATAAATATAAATTATTGCTGAATATAGCTATAGAAAGTTGGAAAATTAACGAATATACATTTTTGAATTTAAAGTAAGTTCATATAGTTACTAAATTCTATTTAACTTATGGTTGTGATCTATTTACGATCAATCATACATATAAGCTATTTTTCATTGTAGTAAATAATATTTACATAGTGTCTTGAGTTTACATTTGATCGGTGGAATAAATTATGGGATGAGTTTAGTTCTTTTAGTTATTAACAATAACATATATATAATTCAAAGTTATAAATAGTGGAATCCCTCGCACAATACGGCAGAAATTCAGCTTCAGTCGATATTAGTTTGATTTGTTACGATACCGTCATTCGGTATAGCAACCTAAAGAAAAACAATACTTAAACATTAGTATAAAAATCTTGTGGTTACTTAAAAAATAAATTAGGCTATTATTTGCACAAAAAACAAAACATGATATCAAAGTGAAACTCATGAATGAAATATGTGATCTAACTAATATTAAGATTTAGGAGTACTAGCAAATTTATCATATATAGTTTTCCATTTCAATTATTTAAAATTCAAGTTGTCTAAAGTTTTAACTTAAGTATATATTGATAAATAACAATAATTATCTATGATATATTAGTATCTTAAATTGTGTTAATTTATTTTAATTTTCTTCAAATTAAAAAAAAAATTAACGTTTTTCTGATTATGAATGGTTTTAAATAATTTTTATGGTATTTATCATCTTTATTTATATAAAATTTCTTTATTTAACCCGTATAAGATACGCGATCCACAAGTTAGCTTATAAATTAAACCATACATAAAACATAAAAGAAAGGTGATGAATACGAGGAATGATTTGATTGAATGGAACTAAAACAATTTGGATATTGAATTTTTCGCCACGCCCGTTGCTATGCTATCATGCCACATCCACGTGAATCAATAATATAAAAGGTATTATTTTACAGTCTTTGCAGTTTATTAAAAAATAACATATATTTGGGTCTAACTTTAAAAATAATAAGTGTGAGATGTATAATTGTCAATTTGTAATAAGTTTGGGGTTTAGCAATAAGTTGTAAAATTTTATTGACAATTTTATAAAATGCTGGTTATTTTTTATAGTTGATTATATGAATAACCCTTATCTAGTTGGTTATATAAATAACCCTTATGCCTAACTTTTGTGAAACAACCGACTTCCAACACAAATACACAATTTGTACGTATAATTTATACAGAAAATATTAAAATTCAAACATGCACCTTGAAAATGTAGACACCATATGCTAACAGCTGCTAGTTTTGATTCATAAACTAGGGGTTTGCATTGCATGCACCCATAGATTCCCTTGGGACAAAACAACATTTCCTTTTTTAAACACTTTACGCTAGACAATCAAACTTATTTTTTGATATTTAGATCACCAACATTTCCTTTTTTATCTTGCCAAAAATGGATGTGTTTATCCCAGAAGAATTCATGGTGAAGCGAAGAACAGAGAAGAAGGCAGTAGCCGGTGCAAAAGCTGGTGCCGGATCTAGCGCCTGCAAGAACGATAACAATGTTGACAAGTTGGCGAAACGATTAAACGAGCTTAAGGCTCATCAAAACGAGTATGGGTTTGGCGAAAATTCCCGTTTTAGTTTTTGCTTCTGGCCTTAAGAATTTAGTGGTGTTCCGGTTTTAGTTTTTTTGGTTCTAGCCTTGAGAATTTAGGGGTGTTAATCGGGTCGGTGTTATTAAATAGTTTTATCTTTTAGTATATCTCAATGTAGTCTTGGATATCCGTTAACTAATTTATTTTTTTAATTTTTTTTTTGTCACTGATACTTGTTTGTTTAATTTGTTTAGTTTAGTAGTTTTATTTCCATAACAAGTTAGAAAACTAGGAATGTTCTCTCTATCTTTGAATTCAATATGTCCAACAAGTAATTAAACATTGTGATCATATCTTAATTCTTAACCACCTTTTGAGGCTACTACACCACCGACCAT
This sequence comes from Scalesia atractyloides, assembly GCA_947069175.1. Lineage (NCBI taxonomy): Eukaryota > Viridiplantae > Streptophyta > Magnoliopsida > Asterales > Asteraceae > Scalesia > Scalesia atractyloides. Next base: position 88,998,642 of record CAMTDV010000008.1, read on the forward strand.
AATATAATTGGTAATTAAGAAATGACACCAGGGATTTAACATGCTACGGTTTAATATATGCTAAAGGTTCAACTTGTTTAATAAATGGTTCAAGACTTAAGTGGAAGGTTCAATCAATAATTGTATGGTTCAAATATTACAATACATAACAATGTCAGTCGCATAAATTTATTAAAGCTCCCTTCCAATTATGGACGGTATTAGGTTGGGTTTTGGTAAATTTACTTCCATATCCGACTAAAACACCGTTTCACGCTGTTACTCGTTGTCCATCAAGTTTGTGGTACAACCACAAGCATCCGGTATACCTATATATGTTCTAATGTTGTTAAAAATTATATGTTACAGACTACATTGCCCAAAAATGGTTTTAGTGGGAAATCGTCGAAAAAGGGGATAGCGACAAACTTTTCGACAAAAATGGCTTATTGGAAAAATGTTGGTTGGAAAAATAGTTTATGACAATCTTCCTTTTGACAAAACTTCCAACGACCTAGCGACAAATTAACTTCGTCACTAATTTCCAACTATTTTCCCACAAAACCACAACAAATTAACTGCGTCACTACTTTTCAACTATTTTCCCACAAAACCTTTTTTCAGTTTCCCTTGACTTAGAGCACCAACAACGCTGAGTCCGTTGAAAGGCGTCCGGAATCCAAACAAGGCCAAAAGCGGATCAGAGCGATCTGAGGTGATGACTAGGATGGTTTGGAGGAGGGTGGTCCACTCCAAAAGACAACGAAAGAAAGAGTTAGGTGGGTCATTTTGGACCGTTGAGGATTAAAAAAATAATTTCAAACGGCTATTTTTAAATATTATAATAATTACCTTTTTAAACCAACCTATCCACTATACACACATTTATATTACACATCTCACATAAACAAACATACACAAACAAACACGCTCAACCCCCACTTCCAATTTACCAATTCTAAATTCCCTTTTAATCACAATGAGCTCAAGCGACGAAGAAACCGTCCAACACCCATCTACACGTGATCATTTTGAAGCGGATACCTCCAGTTATGGTGTTCAGAAAAAACACAAACCAAATAAACCGTAAATCAAACCATAACCGTAACAAAAAACCCCGATCCGAATAACGAATTCGATTTTCGGTTTGGTTTTTAACTGAAACCGACTTGTGAATTTAGTTTTTGGTTCGGTGTTTGGTTCCACAATTTTATTTTATTTGGTTTGTATGGATAATTAAATAAATCGTTAATTTAATTAATTATTAAATATAAATTATAATATGTAAGAAACCATATAAAATTTATTTGCCTAAATTTCTAAAGCCAAACTCAAAATAAAGCCCAATCATTTCTAATCTAATACAAGTTTTGAACTTCAAATATGTTGTGTGGTTTGCTTATTTGGTTTAAATTAGTTGATGACTTGTTGTTCGGAACACAAAATGGATATAATATAGGAAAAAAGTACTTAGGTTCAATTCAGTTGAATTTGGTTGAAATCGGTTTCTTTGGTTTTTAACCGAAACCAAACTGAATTAAATTCGGTTAATTTGGTTCGGTTTGCCTGTTCCTAATTTTGTTTGGTTCGGTTTTTGGTTTGGGGTACAAAATTTTGAAACGAAATAAACTAAATAAAGCGTAAACCGAACCGATGAATATGTCACACCTCAACCCATGACGGATTATCGGTCGGGGTGAGATGATTGTCCAAAACTTATTACACTATTTAAAGTTTCATAATTAATCAAACCACATAATAAATTGTCACATCAAACATATAAGTTCAAACATTCAAAAAATATTCAAAAAGGAAATAACATAAGAAATTTCTTTATTAAATTTCTAACGCAATCCTATGTGCATCATCAAGCATCGTTCCTTATACCACGTGTAAAATATTTTGGGTCAACTACAAAAAGCTGGTGAGTAAATCTAAGTTATATAAAAATTTATTTATATGAAAAATAAACATGCAACTCATGTGTCAATGAAATAATCTCAAGCAATAAACAAACCAACAATAAATAAAATAACCAGTGCGTAAGTCTCAAACCCCGAATGACGTGACTAAATGATGATGACGATACCAACATCCCATAACCATGAGGAAAGGTCAGCCAAGCATACAAAGGGGCGATACTAACATACCATAGCCATGAGAAAAGGTCAGCTAGTGGATCCACAATGAAATTGACTTGCTTACTTGAATTGAATAAAAATTTCATATAAACCAAATAAACACGTAACACATAAAATACACCATGAATTTGCATGCTCGATAATTTAATAAATTGAATATGAATTCTGTATGATACTTTTGATACACCCCAAAATGTTTATTGTAAAAAGGGGAAAAGGATTTACTTACTGTTTGCGAAGAGTTTCAGGAAAGTTATTGTACGAGAAAATGTATATCCAAAAGAAATTACCCTAAAATATATAATAAACAAAATACTAAACAAAAGGAATGATAAAACGACACTAAAGATTCGTGTTCTTGTATTTGAAGATTTCTGTATAAAATATTATTTGATATATATATATATATAACTTAAATTATATATATATATATATATATATATATATATATATATATATAACTTAAATGATTATATATATAATTAAATGTAACTTTGATTAGGTTTTATTATTTCAAGGAGTAATAACCCACATTTAATTATATTCTAAAGTCTAGAATTACTTTATACAAATTTTCCAACAAAACTAAATAAATACATCTACATTTTCCTAAACAATAATTATTTAATTATATCTATAAGTCCATACATGATTAAATTGGAGTTTCTTGATGGAAAATATTATTAAAATTATATATATATATATATATATATATATATATATATATGAATGAGAAGGTTTATTTTGAGAAGAAATTTCATGTGAGAAGAAAAAGAAGAAAGAGCATAATTGTAAAACATTAAATAGTTTATAACTCCTTTCATTAATTATGTTATCTCTCATTAATAAAACAATAACATTTTATCCTACACATTTCAAAATTTATCCTACATATATCTTATACTTATCGGAATTTACCCTACACACATGTAAATTTACCCTACACATTTCAAAATGTATCCTACACATACTAAAATTTATCCTACACATGTCAAAAATTGTCCTTCACCATAAATTATTTTATCTTGAAAAGTATATTAAAAAATGAGTTACAAGTTTAATTAATTAGTTAATTAATGATAATTATAGATTTACCTATATGCCTTTTTTCATAATATTAAATACACACATTAAATGAAGTAAATGGAGAATTTTTATTGGTTTAAAAGTTATTCTTTTTATTCTTACAAAAGTTTTCTTCTCATTTGAACTCTCCACTATATATATATATATATATATATATATAGGATTAGGTTCAAGAGTGAACACAAGTGTATTTACAAACTGAGCGAGTTAATCCTGGCCTTACACGTATGTAAACCAATGGCCAGGATTTGATGATGAAATACACTAGTGTATTTTACGATTTGATGATGAAATCCTGGCCTTACATGTGTGTAAATCAATGGCCAGGATTAGTTCGCTCAGTTCGCAAATACACTAGTGTTCACTCTAGAACCCTACCCTATATATATATAGATAGAAACAGGATCAGGAGAAAATGGTGCAAAGTATGAAAATGGTGAGAACGAATGCTAGAGAGACACGTGGCGCGAGCTACAATTCAGTTGGAGGGGCGTTTTGCCTTTTTACCTTGTCTATTAATTTTGTCCCATTTTCTATTCTACACACTGTCCACATGTATGGCGCCGAACCATTTTTGGCGTTTAGTTAATGGTTTACTAAACAAATTGATGGCGTTTTGTTTTTTTTTTTTGGTTTTGGCTCCGATAAATCAATCCTTTGTTTACAAAGGATTCAAAGTAAATATCATGGCGTTCATGTGCGTCTTAAGATCATCATAATTCATTCATAAAATCACACAAACATTACAATGAAAATGAAATAAAACAGATGTACCTATCGCTTTGCTCATCACTTTCCTCAGACTCATCATCATCAACGACATTAGCGTTTAACGCCATCAACTAGTTCAGTCTGCCTCACATCCTAGATTTAAACATAATCACAATCCTGTTTGTGATAATGTTTGAATGTGCTAAATCACAGAGTTGGTCAAGGAACTGAAGATTCTTTTTGTTCAACACTTGGTCCATTGTGAAGATATCCTTATCTCCGTTGTTATATATAACTGTCACCATCCTCAATGGTTCATTCAAAATCCAAAGGGTAACGGCTGGTTGCTCATAACCAAATAATATATTTCATTGGCTATCCTTCTTCAATCCTTTGGAATCCTGATTTGTACAATTCTATTACTCTTTATTTCCCTAAGTTCAAGAATTTGTTTAATGATTTTAGCAATCCTTCTCTTCTTTCATTTATTTCATGAAGTAGGATTTTTGCTGTGTACTTGATCCTGAGGTCATTTAGCTGTTTGGTTTGTAGACCATTTGGGGTGATTCATTGTGGGACAGTGTCTTGTCAAAATGTTTTATAAGGGATGATTCATTGTGGGACAATGTCTTGCCAAATGTTTTATAAGGGAAGATTTACCGTGAGGCATTGCCTTCCCCAATTGTTTTGAAAGGATATTTTAGTCAAGAAAATTTTCCTAGATGTTAATTGAAAGTAATTTGGATGATATTTTACTTTTAAATCGTATATTTATGAACTCCTCAACCAACGTGTTGTCAATTGTTAGCATGTTTTTCAGGTGCTTAATATCGGCTTTGGGAGTTTGGCTAAGTATGTGCTTCGTGAACGTGTTATTAATAAGCTTTCATTTCGGACAATGTTTTAAACTATGACCTATGTATTAAGATCATTGATGGGATAAGATAACTATGTTGTGTTTTGGTGATTAATGACATCATAAAGATAGATGTCCAAAATAAATAACACATCATTCATCAAATACCAATCGGTACCAACCTCCGTCACTGTCACGTTTCCTTTTCCGCTGTGAATTTTTGGGGCGTGACACCTAGGCCGTTATGCCCTAGGGTTGCCCATTTTAATTTGTTTTAATAGAAATAAATTACACCTTGGTCCCTATAGTTCTATTAAGTGAGACTTGAACCCGGATTTGTTCACCAAACTCCATTTAACCGGCACCTAAACTACTCTTATATTTGCTAGATCATAATCTCCAACTAAATAAAACCATGCTAATTAATTCGCTTAGGATAGTTTAGCGGTCAAATTTCGAGGTTTTACAACTAGCAACTCTATACTTTTAAAAGTTTATAGATGTTTCCAACAATGCAAAATGTTATATGATTATTTCATGTATAAGATTTTGATGTAGGTAATCGAGTTCGGGTAATTGGTTGGGTAGGGTGTGAAAAAAATCCGAATCAGTAACTGAATCCTAAATTATCTAAAATTCTAATCACGAAATATCCAAAAATTTGGACATACGAAAATTCGTTTATCTTCGGATATCCAATTTCTCGGAATCAATTTCGATCCGGACAGTGTCTATTAAAAAATTCAAATATTCTAACATCCAAGTTATCCGAAATATATATTTTTTAAATAATAATAAATTCTGATTAGAAATTTTGGATATTTTTATCACTTTTCTTTTTGGATATTTTGGATATCATTAGCGATTTTATTACAAAATATTGAATATAAAAAAATTAAAAAAATACATATTTTTTAGAATTCTGATACCCGTTTAGATATCTGAATTCTAAATTTTGGATATCCGAAAATCTGAATGTCAGTCTCACAACCCATCTTGTTTTCAGTGACCTGGATTCGGATCTGTTTATCATAATCATTTTCGATTTTAACAAATTTAAGTTTAAGCTCTGATATTACTAATTTAACTCTAATGTAAAACCAAACTATATTTAAAAAAAATAAATTTAATAAATCTATTATATATTTGACATTATTAAAATTACATTGTATTTGTATAACTTGTATCTAACTTATACATAATTTTGCTACAAAGTCATAATTTATTAGAAAATAAAAAGGAATGTTAGTGTCCCATCTAATCATCCATGGTTAATAAATTACTATTATTATAGTTACTTCAAATTTAAGTTATATGACTTGTTAAAGTGTAATTAGTAAACACAATAACTGTGTCAACCTTATGTATTGTAAATATGGAAACCTTAGCAACATAGCATTTCTAACTCATAAACAGAAAATGATTCTCTCTCGTTAAGAACACACATACAAACACGAAAAGGCCATTACAAGAAACTTAATTAGTTAAACTTATTTCCAAAGACGAAATGAAAGAGTGAGCATAGAGCGTTAAGTGAATAATGTACTAGACACGAAAGCAGTAATACGTTTTCAAGAGGTAACACGAACACGACTAAACACTTACAAATCATCTCATTGACCTTCTATTGTGTCTTTTCAAGGTCTTCATTTAGATCTACATGATTAGATGTGTTAGGATGAACCAAGTCAATAAGAAAATCAAAGACATCGGTAGTAGCCACAGCGCTAACGACATCTTCTTTGTGTATAGTTCTTCTCTTGCCTTGGATGGTCTTGTTCCAAGATCTCTTGGTTAAATCCTCGATGAAAAGCTCGCAAGCTTTCGAGAAGACGAGTGGTCCTCTCCTGAGATCATCTTCACATCCACACTTGATTTCTTCATGATCTTCTTGATCCTTGCCAATGGTAACAAATGAGGCCCATGCCTCTTTGGTATCCCTCCAGATAAGATTCCTGAACACTTCTTGGCCTGCCTCATCTCAAATCTATAGACAACACAAAGAGGGCTAGTTACACAATTATTGTATTGCAAATGTTTGATTGTTATCTATAAGATTTTTTTTTCAACAGATGTCCCTTGGTAATCCAATCCGTGGTTAAAATTAAAAAATAAAATTTCAGATAAGATTTTCGTCCAGTCGTTTCTGACGTTAAAGTTGCAAAGGCTTGAGATTTCATAAACAAATGAACGGTAAATGGTGTTAAAATAATCTTTTAACCAATTTGGATATAAAATGATGGTTAGAATCAAGATTAGGCAAAACCTAATTATATGAATGTTTTTGTGTCTAAAAACATGGTAACACCTGCGAAACACACCAATAGTTAAAAGTTGTAATGGCGTTGATAAAAGAAGTCGAAATCGATTTCGTAAGTTCTTACCTTGTATAGATGATCAACAAGCATTTATATACTCCTACTCTTGTTCAGTACTTCAGTTATTGAACGTCTGGTGGGGAACCCTTTTCTTAAATGTTCTAAAGTCACAAGTTTCAAGATTTTGTGAACAAGCAAGATATGATGGATCAAAAGAAAGGTAATATTTTCAAGAGAAAATTATAAAAATGATTATATTATAAAGATTAAATTAATAGATTGAGATGATGAAAAATCATGACCAAACCTTTGCTATTTATATGTATATAATATGGCCGGCCAGGTTTCACCAGCTTGCATGCTTATACCATTCTTGGGGTGGCCGGCTATTTTACTAATTAAGCTTAACTTTTTATTTTATTTATTTTTGTTTTGGGAACAGCAATAGTCAGGCTTAACTTAACTTTAGCATTTACATTTTTTTTGTTTTTTATATGATTATGTTTTGTTTTATTTTATTATTAGTTGCATAAATTAAGTTTTTAATTTAAATATTTTTTTTTTCATAAAATAAGTGCAACATGTATTATCAGGTGTATTTGTAGATAAGATAATGTTATGGATGTCGAAAAGTATATTAAATTATGGATGTCATGTACATCACAAAAGCTTATAATATCGAATATCGGATGTTAAAGTTTGAACACAAAATAGAAGATTAAACATATATAAACAAATAGTTTTGGCAATTGTCATATCCTCTTGGCACAATAGTGACGGTTTTTTATAACGCCAAAAATCAACTTTAGGGGTTTTTCCATGTAAATAAAAACTGGATTGGTTGCCGTTGGAGTAGTGGGGTTGTTTTGAACACGAAAGAACAAATAAGATTTATTTAATTAGTTTAAAAAATGGTTTGTGGAAAACGGCTGTAACATTATTAACTCACATTTTAAACTCAATTAGAAATATTCTATTTGTCATCGTTACTATTCAAAATAACTCATTTACTACAAAACAAACCAATGGCTTTCATTGATGGGCATACTCATTGGTGAAGTTGAACGCCAATGGTAATCCATCTAAAGTCAGGTTGCGGGTAATGCGATTTCTGACATATATTATTGGGGGATCAGTATGGGATATTCAGCACGTGATACCAACTTACTTCTCTAATTTCGCAATTAGATGTTTATTCCAACAATTTACTAGGAGACTTTCATTGATATATTACCGACAAAATTTTTACCAAGAGAAGTACCCATCTCAAATGAGCGATGGATTACAAAAGGCTTATCCTTAACTACGACGCTGGAAGATTTGTTTTTAATCCGTCATTAAATATCCTGTCGGTGATTCCTCATGATTTTTTTTGATGAAGTATGATCACAAATGGATTACCGTTGGTACCCACCCTTCATCAACACATATCTAACGGAATGTGTCAATGAAAGTCACTCATTTATGTACACTCTTTAACTTTCATAAACCTTTTCATTTTGAGTGATTGATTCCATATATAAATTATTTATGTGTGCCATAAATATTGCTTGAACTACTTTAATTTGTTTAATGTAATTTTTAATTTTTCTTAATTTTTATATTGGGTCCCTAGCCCCAGAGGCTGTGGAATTTCTAAACAGGGTCCAACAGGTTGTGAATAGTAATCTTTCAACCTTTAAGGGCCGTTTCGTCTTTAGTATGATTGGTTTTGCAATTCAAAAGGGGGTTGCGGCGCAGCTTGTTACCCGTTTACCTGCCACTTGTTTGCAATTTGTTACTTTGATATTTTAATGAACAAATAACAATAAAAAATATTGAATATATTATCATTTGATTTTAAATAAAACAAACTATCACTTTTCAGAATATTGGTTTTTTCGCTGCCGTTCCAAAAAGAATATTGGTTTTCTTTTCCTTTTTATCTTATTGACTAAAACATTAGAATCCTACTATAACTATTGATTATATTGATTTCATTATTTGTGATAGAAACACATAACATGTATTTACAATGAACTTTCGATCTTAACTATTTCAGCATTCATTTTCCTAATTAAAAAAAAAGAGCCATTTTCACAAATTTTATCATCCAATTTTATATCTATATTAGTGCATAACAAAAATAAAAATACTATTATCAAAAATTAAAGAAAACTCATCTCATTCTAATTTTTTTATTCTAAAAGTTCTTTTATTCCGCAAATTTCAAGTTACATTGTTCGTTATAACAGTTGCAAGTAAATTCATACTTTCATAGTAATCTATAATTGGTTAATACATTATCTTATAATACACTACTTTATATCAAAACTTATAAAACTTAAATACTTAGTTTAAGAAGTGTTCATAGTTAATGGCAAGTCAAACCATTTACATATTTTATTAAGATGTACACATCATAGTATTATATAACTCGTTTTAACCTTTTTGTTTTGGCACACTAGTTTATTTGGTGACCTAATCATATGCATTTAAATATGATTTATTTTCTTCTTGAAAAGGTGTTTGTTAAAATGTATCTATCTACTTAATTTATACTTTATATTAATAACTAAACACAAAAAAATGAAAGAATCGTATGTTCTTGTTTACACAATCTTGTGCATATATACATGTATTTCAACTTGAGACCCCTTCTCATTATCGCTTCATTTCACTCGCTTGGCTTCGCTCCTAACAATAACGTACATAAATCACAGGGTATTGTAAGCTCACATGTCAACACATGAAAAGAGTTAATGTGTTATACCTCCCTTGGGTATACATTTGGCCTTCACCAACTAGGAAAACAATGCATAATGTATAATTTTGTCAGAAAATTAACAATTGTTGTACTTCAAAATTTTCAACAAAAACCATTACATGATTTTACACAATCTTCAACTGTTATCTTACAAAACTTGTGATATCATGATGGTTATATACTTATATGCTCTATTTTACAAGTGGACTAGTTATTTTATTTTTTTAAAGGTTTTTTTTCTTTTCCACTATACTATTAGAACAAGATATTAACTCGTTGGGAGTTGGTTAATACAACAAAATCTTAAAGTCAAAGGTCTTCATTTATTAATACTTTATTATTTTCGTCAAAAGAAAATGGGAATATTGTGATCCTCATATTAGCATATCCGGTGAACAATCCAATTTGGGAGGGGAAGTCACATGTGCCAAATCAAGACAACAACCCCTTCAAAACTCAACTACTTCATTTTTTATCATTAAAGTTTATAATTATAATAGAAAATACATGAAGTATGTTAATTATTAGATATTATGTCCCAAGCATGGTCGTAGAAAGCGTTAGTCGCTAGTCAACCGATAGAGTGGAGACTATCGATTAATCGGGAATAGGGTTTTTTTGTCTATGTCTTTCGTTATTTAGTTTAAACTTTTTCTATTTGCAACTAATTTAGTTTAGTTATTGTATTTTTTAATTACTTTAACCAAATTATTTTTCTACCCACAAATAGTTTTTTTAAAACACGTTAATACCGTTTTAACATAGTTTTGAACTTCTCCTTTTCTTTGCTATAATGAGCGCACCGAAACTGGCCGAGTTTCTATCATTTTCTTTTTCGTCTACCTTTTTTCTTACCTTTTTCATTTACCTTTTTCATTTACTATACTGTTTAACTTTTTTTTAATTATTTTGATGTTTAGAGCCGAGTTACGACGCAAATAGCATAACACATTTAGATATCATTTTATTTAATTTTACAAATTTATTTATCGATTGTCATAGTATACGATACGTTCTGAATTCCAACCGCGTTCATACGGCACGTAACTACGACCCAAGTTTATAACAAAACTACAAATAATGTTTGTGAAAAGGCATTAGTATTACCATCTGATGAAAACGTAAAGCCATAGAAAAACCCTTAAGATTTAATGGGCTGTCTGTACTGGTTAAAGTTTATAAACTGTTAAATGAACACTTGAATTGATTTGTATTTATTAAAATGACAAAATATATACAGCCAATTTTATGCATAATAATATATATTCAAGCAAACAACAATATAACATAACTTTTTTTCGTTTTCTGCAAAATAACATCTATTTGTACTCATTGATTCTTTATATATATATTTACAAATTTTAACTATCATTTTATATCACGTTTAATGGTATAGTCAATTTAATTGAGTTGCAAACAAATCTTTACAAAATATATACGCTTTATGATAATATGTTAAATAAAGTAGACTAGATGAGGTTAAGGTTTGTTTAATTGTTTCGAAGTATTTTTACAAAATATATCTCAAAACAAATCTTATATTTAATCCAATAAACAAAATAATATTAAAATAAAATTTAAAAATAGATTCGGGTGGACAAGAAATTGAGCACGCTCGAGTGCGCATCGACTGATGGAGGGGCACCCATCATCATATGCAATGAATTGTTCCTTATTTATTTACGTTTATTTTTCTATTTTTTATAGTCAATGGCTGATTTTTCTAATCGTGTTTTATAGGCTAAAAAACTTCAATACTTTCTTAATACATATTCCGTATTTGAAAGAAAAGAATCGTATATTTTTTTTGGGAAATTATGAGAGAAACAAAAAAACTTGAAATGGAGCCATAATTGTAATTTTGTGGTTCAAACAAGCCGCAGATAGAAATTTAAGAATTTGACGAGCTGCATGTTCGTGTGTGTAGCGATTAGCGAAGTTGATTCTAATCGTTTTATACTTGAGAACACATCAATGTATACATGTACTACTTGCTTGTGGCCTTTCTTGTTTGTCTTTTTGTACATATATTTTTATGAGTTAATTACTGTTTTCGTCCCTGTGGTTTGTCAAAAATCATTATTTCAGTCCATTAGTTTAAAAATTGCGATTTCAGTCCCTGTAGTTTCACTTTTGTAACAATTTCAGTCCACCTCGTAACCATTTCAGTCCCTGTACTTACAAAATAAATGGATTGAAGTGGTTACGAAAGTGAAACCACAGGGACTGAAATCGCAATTTTTGAACTAATGGACTGAAATAGTTATTTTTTACAAACCACAGAGACGAAAACAGTAATTAACTCTATTTTTATTTAGAGATGTATTTATACACCCCCTTGTAACTATACCATTATTTTGTTGACTATTTAGCTAGCCTATGGGTAAGGACTTTTTTAACAATATTTAGGGGTGGTGGTCCCACCACCATGTGTCTACTTTGGCTAATGGTGGATGCTGGGATGCATCATCATTCATCATGTGCCCATATGATGACATCTTCGTCTTTTGCCCTACGAACATTTCATATGCATACAATATTCATTTATAAAAAAATTGAGGTTCATTTTTATTATGTTTGTCATTTCCTTTATTTTAACCTATGTATAAAAAGATGTATCTTTTCTTTATGGTATGTATATCCTATCAATATTTCTACTAGTAATCCTAATGCCACATTGAAGGGCATATAGAACATATTATTTCCTTATAAAAGTATTTTTTTTCCCCGAAAGCAACTAAACTTTAAGAATGTATACAATCTCAAATATAATATATTACAAGAAAGTTGAGAAAACTCTTGTTTATTAAAAAATAATACATAAAGTAGATGACAATAATATATCTTAAACATATAACACGAACTAACAATGTTTTAACCAGAATCCCCAGCTGCAAAAATCAAACAATTTGGCGGGTTTCTTATAATAAATTTGTGATTATTTATATCTATCTCATAAGATACAACAAAATATTTAGAGAAGTAGTTGTAGTGTTAGAGATAAATTCACTAATCTAAGATAGCAGTTAGGTTTGTTTGTTTAAGAGTAAAATGTAATCTGTCGTTTCTGTGCAATCCGCCTGAAAAGCACAAAAACGCAAATTGCATTTTACTTTTTATTTAATGTTTTAAGGAATAGAAAGAGAGATAATAGTTGTAATGTCACTTCTCATACTCAAAGTATATGTTCTTTGAAAGAAGAAGGGAGAGGAGAGAAAAGAGAAATTAGTTAATTAAAAAGTTAACTAATTCTAGGAAGAGAATTAAATTAAGTAGTTTAAGCTTTAATTAAGGTTAAAGAAATTAAATAATTAATTATCTTTTTATTTGATTATAAAAATTTTATATTTAAAACAATAGTTAAAACTGGTCTCGTTATGCTTTATAATCTTTATATTTCTCATTTTAATCCTCTTTCATTTATTACAATTCAGTGAAAGCTTTTTATTAAAAAATATATTGGAAAAATTAAATAAATTAATAACAAACTTAGAGAATGTTACAAAAAATCATTTTGTATACAACTCTCACTTTCTTTTTAATATCATTATTTTCAATAAAATCACATTAACAAATAATTACTAAATCCTTATTATTTTATGTTTGATTCGCATAATCATAGGGTTTATAAGTTCAGGCTGTTAATCTTGTCGTATTGACGAGTTGGATCATTGAACCTAAGCAAGATAGATACATTTAGTCATGTTGACATCAGTCCAAATTTAGACATATTTGAAATCGTCTGAACTTGACGTGTCCATGACCAATGTGGGTTTTTGCCTACAATCACCCACTCATTATCCTCGATGAGGTTTGCCCTAAGATCCCAAATGACACAAGAGTGGTGCCGATACCATTTGTAATATTCGGCCTCTCTTACAACTAATATTGTCTGTTTTGCCCACAAGGAGCTCACGAGTTTGTTTTTGGTTGACCTATTAGAGACTTTCTATGGAGTCACCCATCATGGTACTTCTCCCACATAATCACACTTAACTGTAAAGTTTTCATCTTATCCAAAACCATTGTGCTTAAACCACACCGGTGATATCTAAGACGAGACATTTCTTATCAACCAAATATCTATGACCAACTTAATATTTGCGTAGAGCGTTAATAAACCTTTTATCTAAACAAACCGAACGATTTATAAATATGATGTAAAGAGTTGAAACAACTTGACGAGTTATAATAAATGCATTTAACAATCTGTGGACAAGTTGACGGGTCAACCCGTTTACTTAAATGGGTTAAAAGTATTAACCAAGCATGACTTTTTTTTTAATTAAACAGATCAATATTGTCTATCCAAAAGTTTTGTTATTTCATTCCCATCATGTTTAGGGTAATATATAATATCAAAAGGTGAAATTAATAATTTAAGAAAAAAAAAATAATAGTTTTGCCACAGCCATGTGTACAGTGTGAAACAACCGTTACTTTTGCCTCTCTTCCTGTCACCATCTTCCTTTGGTCCTCACTCATCACCAGAATAACGTTAACATTCATTAAATTGCTTAACTTTTTCTCAAAACTATTATACATATATTGGGGTTAATTGGATTTCTAATTGTTTTTAAACTTTAATAAGTTAAATCACTTTTTGTTATCTCAATCGGCAATTCCCCACCTTTTAGCTTTCAAGTATATTTAATTAGATTTTCTCATTTAAAGAAAAATGTTGATAGGAGATTGATTAAGTTTAAGATAATCCGTTAAAGGCCTTAGAAACGTGGTAAACAACCTGGAGGCGTCACAATAAATGCCCAAAACTCTGACAGCAATAACAGATGAGGTTGACGGACTGTTGAAAAAACATTGGCACATTGTTAAAGAAAATCCTGACTTATCGTGATACACACCATAGTCCAATATGCTTTAATTATTTTAAATATAGCAATATATTCAAATTAAAGATAAAAAGATGATTGATTTTATAGTATATAATTTTTATGAATAATAACATATAGAAAAGTTGTTAAAAATAATGATGGAATAACTTATAACCTCTAGTCATCCTGTGTGTTATTTTACCCTTGCAATTCTTTTAGACTTTTGAACCAATGTAATTATAGTTATACATATAATATTTTATACTTTATGTACATGTATGCATATATCTGTAATTATAACTATGCCTAAATCTCTTACTGTCTGTTAGTTTCCTACATGTTTGTCTTCACTTCTGAGCTATAAAATCTTGTGAAATGAATTTGCTTTTTTGTTATTCAGAACAAGCCAAACTGTAAAAAATGTCAATTTTCTATTAGCCATCCATTTCCAATTACTCTGACCTCATTCAAGACCACCCTATATTCTGTTTTGCCAATGTAGTGTTAAACTTTGATAGATCATCAATATTATTATGCAAAGAGAGACATAAAATGCTCAAGTCAGCGATATGGAGGAGCGAAAAGAACAAGATTAAAGGTGTATTCAAGTTGCAGTTTCATGGAACTCAGGTAAGACATAATGTTATCAAAACCAAAATGTGTTTTGTTAATTGCATGCATAATGCCTGTATTTATCATATAAACATCAGGTGTACTACATTATTATTACATGAAATGTGTTTGTTAAATTCACTAAGAGAATACTATCAAGAAATTGCAACCTTTTTAGTGCATAACTATAGTTAAAGTTAAAATTTGCAAATTTATCTGAGCATTTCCTATCGAAAAACACCCATATATCGAAACATAATCAAGAAATTTATCACATTTTTTTTAGTTATGATAAACAAAAACTCATGTTGTGAAATAAGAAATTTTTTTTTGCAGCTTTTTGGTACCAAATGGTTACTTTAGATATATGTTATGTATATGCAGATGGCATTGTTAGGAGGAGATGATTTTATGATATCTTTAGTTCCAGCTGACGTCAGAAAACCGACATCAAGATTAGAGAAAGCCAAAGTTGAAGATGGAAGCTGTTATTGGGAAAAACCACTTTATGAAACTGTGAAGTTCTCTCAGGACCCAAAAACAGGAAAGTTTCATGAGAAAATCTATCACTTTGTTGTCACAAAGGTACATAATTCTCCAAATCTAAACCCTTTTTTATATGAAATTCACAAAAAAAAAAATATATATACATTTATTGTGGGGTTTTGACATTTTGTAGGATGCTTCAAGATTTGGTGATGTTGGAGTGGCGTCAATTGATTTCGCAAGTTATGCTGAGGCTACACAAAATTCTTCTATATCACTTTCTCTTCAAAATGCTAATCCTGCTGCAGTATTGCATGTATGTTAGTCACTTCTACCTCACAAACTTTTGGACTGGGCTGGCAATAGGTAACGTGTATAAGACACGATTACACATGTTTACTAAAAAGTACACCATGTGATTTTCACTTTTTAAAAAATAATTAAGATTAGAAGGTTATGTTCCATCATTTCTCCTTTTTGGTACATTAAACACACAACTGTGTTATAGACATTGGATATAAATTAGTTAAACGAGTCGTATTCATGTTTAGAACTTGTGTTGTTCGCGTCGTCAGAGACCTGTTAAACCCGCTAAGACACGATTTTCCAGCCCTACTTTTGGTTAAGCGTTTTTTTATCGAGTTTGATGGTTTTGTATGTTGTTTAAATTAGGTATCGATTCAACGACTGCAGGGGACTTCTGATAAGAGGTGAAAATAAATTTTCAAAAGTCGTTTGATTTACTATTCTTTTCAAATTGTTTAAATATCATATTTATATGTAAGCATTTCTACAATGTGCAGGGACATTGATGAAATTGGGAATGTGAACCAAAATGTTGTAAGCTTGAGGACACACTTTATCAGTGATGATATAAGAAGAAGAATTACCAGAGTAAGTTCTTATATCGCGTAGCTAAAAACCAAGTTGGTGTTGTATTTGTTCTTTCAAACCTATAATTTTATTATTGCAAGTTGATATTGAAATAATCAGTTTGGATATAAATTCTGCTTCTAGTTATCTATCATCAAAAACCAGTTTTTGATCATGAGTTTCGTATCAACTGCAACGGAACTTGTTATCTGAGAGTAAACTAAAGTTACCTAATAACTTGTTCTTTAAATGTAATACAAGAGACTAATTATCTCATTTCACAATGTCCTTTTTTGTCATTTAATCTATGAATTCCTTATATAATCAAACTTGCCATGCGGTCGACTTTGATAATACGATTATTACAACGTTACACAGAAGAAGCACATCAAATACTATTTTGAAGTCTAATATTGTCATAGTTATGATTGAAACTGATCACTGTAGTATATTATTATATTATTTAGCTGTAACGGTTTAGTAGCTTAATCTTACTATTTAGCTATAACAGGATTATGGGACTCGCAATGGCGTTAAAAGCGATCACCAAGCATCCATTGGATCGGATATCATGCTGTCAAGTTTTGATAGCAGTTTTGAGCTTAATTTGCAGGAACATGGACCGAAGAACCCTGAATTAACTCATAAATTCTTAATCACAAAAGATAGTTTTTGGCAAAGGAACTGGTTAAAAGGTTCACCACCAAAATTAAAAACAGATGTTTCTTCAACAACTACATTAGGAGAAACTTCTGAAGAGAGTTCCTCAGATACCATGATTCGTAATCTCAAGGTCAAAGTTGCGGCTTTGACCAGGCAAGCTGACGTGTCAGGGTTAGAGTTACAAACGCTTCGTAAGAAAATCGTGAACGAGATGAAAAAGGGTCAAGATATTTCAAGGAAAGTAGCTAGCCTTCGAGAACAACGAAACGCCTTGAAAGAGGAGTGTGAAAAGCTCAAGACGAAGGAAGTCAAAGTCAACGGTATATCGTTGATTGATCAAGGTGATCCGTATGCTCTTCTTGATGAACTGAGACAAGAAATAGTACATGAGAAGGATTTGAGTTCGAATCTCCGGTTACAACTTCACGAAACACAAAAGTCAAATGATGAGTTGGTTCTTGCTTTAAAAAAGTCAAAGTCAGAGTTAATATGTTCTGAATCTGAATATGTTCAGTTGGAAGCAATTGTTAGAGAGCATAGTGGTGCGAAGAAAACATACTTACTAGAGCAGAAAATAATAGACCTTTATCGCGAAATCGACTGTTTTAAAAAAGATAAAGATGATCTCGAAATGCAAATGGAACAAATGGCACTCGACTATGAGATCATTAAGCAAGAAAATCAAGATATGTCTTTTAAACTCGAGCGTCATCAACTTCAAGAAGAATGTATGTCTTACACAACAATAAACGAACTCGAAACAGAAATAGAGAGCTTAGAGAACGATCTCGAGTCAAAGTCAAAAGAATTTTCAAAGTCAAACCTTGTCATAAAAGAGCTTGAATCCCATATCAAGAATCTTGAGGAAGAGTTAAAGAATCAAAGTCTTGAATTCGAGACGAATCTGGAAGAATTGATGCTTGCAAAAACCATTCAAGAAGAAAGAGCCGTTCACGCAGAGAATAATTTACGAAAAATAAGATTGCAAAATGTTAGTGCAGCCTCAAGGCTTCAAGAGGAACTTAAAAGGCTCTCACAAAAAATGTCATCTACGTTTGAAGTTCACGAGAAGGCAGCCGTGGAAGCTATCAATGAAGCGAATAAACTTCGTGTGGAGAAACGGGTTCTTGAAGATACACTTATGAAAGTGAAAAAAGATTTAAAGGTTCTTGGTGACTGTTTTCAAGAAAAACTAGTTTTGATTGAAGAACAAGTAACTCTTAAGTCGAAACAGTTACGAAAGGTTAAGAAAAAGATCGAAAATATGACTGAAATTCATACTCTTGAAACTCAAAGATTGAAGGAAGTTGCAACAAATTGTACTGGAAACTTGTTTATACATAAGGAGAAAGATGTGCAACTCGAAGTTGAAGACTTGGAAAGAAAATCGGATGTTCGTGTTCAGAAAACCGAGAAATCGCAGGTATCCGCACTTTAAACTTCTTACGGAAAGCTAGAGGTGGCAAGATGGGTGGTTGGGTAATGGGTCAAAAGGGGTCCGGGTTGAAATGTGTTGTTTTTAGTATGGTTTGAAACGGGCTGGGCGGGTTGGGTTGGCCTGCAAACACTTTGTTGTCTATCTATTTAGTGGTATTAACTTTTATTACCATAAAAACCAACGTACTTTCTCATAAAAAAATCCATCAACCCAACTTTTAGCTTATCAAAGTCTTGAAAATGCACTTATTCTTGAACCGTTTTTTTTACAGATGAGTTGTTACCCGATAAACGGGTTAAGTTTTGATGACTGTGAAGTTTCAAGTATTTAAAGATGTTAATGTGAATAGTTATCTTTTAAAGATTATATAGATTTGTATTTGAATAACATGATTTGGGAGGTTGTAAAACTGTTCCCTTTTAGCTAATATATTTTATTTCACAACCCATTACCCAAATCAACAGGCCTCACAAGTACATGATTAGATGGGCTCCTGGGCCACTCTACTAAAAGCACTAAAGATTGAATCTTTTTCCTTTTCAGCTACTATCAGACCCACAAATACAATGCCAAAAATCGAACCCGCAATAAAAAAAAGGTAACATTTTCGCTAAGTACACCGCTTTTCGTTGCAAACTAACCATCAGTCTTGGAAAATGCTTTACAACAACACTGGAGTTTGCAAGAACAAGAAAATATTTGGACAAAGTGTGGTGATGTGACCACAATCACTTGTTCTTGCTAAACACTATATAGTTTTTACATTTTCCCAAGAAGAATGGGTTGTTCATAAAGAAAGTCAAACATGGTGTTTTGAAAAGTCAACCTATCTAGTTTTTTCCTTAATTATGTTGAAACGTGTCAGTGTTTAACCTTTTTATCGTTCGCTGTGACATGTAGTGACATGCCATTTTACCCGCGATAAAAAAAGAATTGAAGTTCATCACATGCGAAAAATGGTAAGATGTATGGGTGTATTGAGCATAATGCATGTCTGTATAGTATAGGTTATTTTGTTACAATGTCCCTCAGTATGATAATAAGCTGCCAATAATGACCTTTTTATTATGTGTAAAGTTTATTTGTGGATTTATATAAATTTGATAAAATTTTCTGAATTTTTTTTAAACATTGTACCAAGTTTATAGTTGATGCATTTTTTTACTGACCATAAGTTGATCCAGAAAATCTAAGGCCAGCTAGGCCTAATCACAATTTGATTTTGTGTTTCCTGTTCTTGAACAACCCAAACATAACCTAAAAAATATTTTGTTCTCTGCATCAGAAAGATTTGATTTTTCTGGATTTTAATATTTTTATTTGAAGATTTTGATATCATTTCATTATTCCTGAATAAAATATTAAGATGGTGCTTTGGTTTTGGCATTTATTTTAAAGGATTTCCTGACACTAGTTTTAAATATCATTGTTAATAGAAGATCCTGTTATATATATATATATATATATATATATATATATATATATATATATATATATATCGGAGGGTTTAAATGAGAAGAAAAATTTTGTAAGAATAGAAAAAAAACTTTTAAATCAATAGAAATTCAATAGTTATTCCATTTAATGTGTGTATTTAATGTTATAAAAAATGGCATATAAGTAAATCTATAATTATTATTAATTAGCTAATTAATTAAACTTTTAACTCATTTTTTAATATACTCTTTCAAGATAAAATAATTTATGGTGAAAACAATTTTGACATGTGTAGGATAAGTTTTAGTATGAGTACGATAAATTTTAAAATGTGTAGAGTAATTTACATGTGTGTAAGGTATATTCCGGTAAGTGTAAGACATATATAGAATAAATTTTGAAATGTGAAGAATAAAATGTTTTTACTTTATTACAAAGAGATTACATAATTAATGAAATAAGCTATAAACTATTTAATGTTTTAACATTGTGCCATTTTTTTCTTTTTCTTCTCACATTAATTTTCTTCTCTCTATATATATTTTGCATTTTTTAGAAGAACATTGTTTTAGACGATCCCTTTTGATGGTTAAAGCCTAAAGGGATGGACGGTCTTGAGCAAGAAATTAAACCCGTCGTATGCTTCATTCTCCGATCATATGTAAGATGTTAATTGTTGTATGCAACGGCATGTTGGATGTGCGAATTGTCACTAGAAGTGTTCCTACTATATCGAAATCACCTCGTTATCTATTTTAGTGTAATTTAGATACAGCCAAGGAATGAGAATAAGCGCAAGTAAATGAGCTTAACTATAATGATTAATCAGATATTTACTATTACACATTTTTTAACATATGTTTATTTATTAATAATTTTATCTGAGTGTCACGAGGTTTATTTTCTATAACTTATTATAATCGTATTAGCATGGTTTAAAAAACCTTAAATATATTGTATCACATATCAAAAAACAAACTGGATTTTAGCAATCAAACTATTACCTATTGATCAATTTTGACAAATTGAGAAATGACATTTCTAATTTTCACTTTCGTTACTAAGGGCAATCCTACTCTAACGAAGAAGAAACTTAGTCAGCCTCTTATGACGTGGCATATGATGTGACCATCTATCTAGAATATTTTAACGAATTACATGATTATAATCTAAACTATAACCTAATGACCAAAATTGATCTGTAATGACAATTTTACCAATCACTTTCTAAACATTCCCTTTCCTTGCCAATAGCAATCCGAACATCATAGTCTGGGTCTGAATTTATGGTATAAACTTGGTAAAATATCGGGTAATGACACTAAGTTGTGAATTTAATACTTGATTTTTGAGGCGTTTACAAATTACCACCTCGAAAGATGTATTTACAAAGCAAGAATATTTTAGGTTACACTTTAATCTAATGCATGACATGTTTTTTTTCTATTGTTCTGATCGATACTATGAACATGTGGTTGGTATAAGACTAAACGTTGTGTCTAGACGTCCATTTCAAATAGACAGTTTTCTTTAAAACCCATAATTACTTATATAAATTTGTACAAGATTAAGCATGTACTTTTTTTACTTACATTAAATGTACCAAAATAGTTAAAATATTAGAAGCATTTAAAACACTTTACATCATACAATTACTGTTGATTCATAAATAGACGAAATAAAAATGGAAGTTTGGAGTTCAGAGGTGTTCAGTTCTTTGGCATGGCTTGATCATCGTCCGTACTTTACTTGTGGTTTCTTTTTAACTGAAAACTTTTCAACTTGTTAGTGATATAAATCATTAAGGGAGAATATATCATAACAACTAAATCAATTAGTAAATCAGAAATTTCAAGATTACAAGGTGGCGTCGGCGACGACATTATGCCGCGTCGGCGATGCAATGTAGAAAGTTGCATCGGGTCAAGACTGTTGTAGGCAGTAATTTAAAGTGTCAGACTATACATCACGTCGGTGACGGCCAAACATGGCGTCGGCGACACCATCTACTGCACTGATTTTGCTGCAGAGTTGTTTTTTTGTCCGTTCGACCCGTTTCGAGTTCCGTACTTCAACATACGACTCGGGACTTACAGAAAATTGTCCGCAAAATGATATTCCCTGTTTTCATTACTGTAGTACTATCGTTTTGAGTGTTTACACCACTCAAATTCTGTTTTCGTAAATCTCATAATATTGACCCGTTTGTAAAATTTTAACAAACGTAGTTGATAAGCATATGATTCTTTACAAAATTATTAATTATATAACTATCCTCATTCTTCAGAATAACTACTTATAATTTGCACATCCATTACTTTATTTTTTTACGCATATATATTTTTCTTTTCCGATTTTGCCCTTTAACCATATTTGAACTAAAGTAAGCATTCATGTATCCTTTCCGGTATACATCCAAACTCCATTTTGACCGTTTGATTGCTTTAGCGAAATTCATCGCTTTATTCAACCAAACCTTCATTTATTTCATTATTTTGGCCGTTTGGTTGCTTTAGCGAAATCCATCGCTTTATTCAGCGAAACTTTTATCTATTTCATCATTTTGACCTGTTTGGTTGCTTTAGTGAAATCCATCGCTTTATTCAACCAAATTTTTATCAACTTCACCATTTTGGTCCGTTTAGTTGCTTTAGCGAAATTCATCGCTTTATTCAACCAAACCTTTATCTACTTTATTATTTTGGTCCGTTTGGTTGTTTTAGCGAAATTCATCGTTTTATTCAGCTAAACTTTTATATGTTTCATTAGTTTGATCTGTTTGGTTGTTTTAGCGAAATCCATCGCTTTATTCAACTAAACCTTTATATGTTTCATCATTTTGATCCGTTTGGTTGTTTTAGCGAAATCCATCGCTTCCAACAATCAAACTTAATATAATTCACTATTTTGACCCGTTTGGTAGTTTATGTGAAATCCTCCACTTTCAAACAACCAAACTTAATATAATTCGCTATTTTGACCCGTTTGGAAGTTTATGTGAAATCCTTCACTTTCAAACAACCAAACATAATATAATTCACAATTTTGACGAATCTAACGAAACTAACACATAATTTAACAACATACTACGAAGTACTAAACCACATACCTTAAAGCTTTCCCTTGAGTCGACTATCGTTTCCGGATTGATCTCCCGGCTTAGTCTTCGAGACGCCTATAATATACAACCCGATAATTTTATTAAATTATCATTATGTTGATTATTTCCATCATTCTACAAATAAATCGATTCATGTGTTTCCCTTCAACATTTTTCTCATACAATTTCAGTATATTACGTCTTACTTAGGCATTTTATCATACATCTTATGTGCATAATTTTATGAAACTTTAATTTATTTAAGCAAACATCTTTTGACCATACATTCTTATTTACAAGAAGATGCATATGTTATAAACACTTAAAACATCAAAATTTCAGTTAGTTATGCATTCATTTATCGAATTTACTCTTCCAATCTCATGGATTCGATCATTTGTCAAAACCCACTTACATCTACAAGTGCAAATCATTCTAACATTTGATTCTTGCTAAGATATTTGCAATTTCAGTTAAAATTAAAACCTTAGGCCTATATTACACCTTACTTAGGTTATTCTATCAACAATTTCTAAAGAACTCAATCAACCAAGTTCTTCCATATGCTTCATTATCATCTAAAATGAAAATTACAACATACCTCTTGATCTTCTTGACTATGTGATCACAAAATCAACTCATGCAAGAACTAACTCTCAATTCTCCTTTTCAATTTGATGATTTAGGGTTTGATGTTTCTTGCTCTGCTCACACACACATACACGCACATAAACATGTGTTGTGTTTTGTTTTTCTTCACTTTTAATATAACATGTTTCACCTACTTGGCTAATTTAATCCCTTATGTTTAGTTCATTCTAAAAGTAACAGATTTCTAGTGTTTCTTTTTATTACTTAGTAACTTTCCATTAACTAGGTTAAATGCCCCCTAGTTATTTATATATTTTCATTTGTCGCAAGTCCGGTCCACACATATATCCATACACCTTCACTTCACGCCTGTTATCTCTCTTACGCTCAAGCCCTCGGTGCCCCCGTCATGGTGTGTACTGCCCCAAGCAGGTGAGGTGGCACGGGGCTGTAATCCACAACGTTTAGTCCAATGGTTTTTGTCCAGAGCTATGTTGATCCGAATAGCATAATTAGTTTCATGTAGACCAAGACCAACATCATTTCCAAGACCATGCCCATTTCCTATTCATACAAGCTTAAAGTAAAATAGAAAAGGACCATGGAATTGTCAACTCGATCCGAGATCCATGGATCATATACACTATCCCCTACGACCTTTCACCTCTCAAAATGTTATACCTTCTCAATGCCCAGCCATAATCGGATGCATTATTTGTATAATAAAAAGTTCATCCAATGTTTAAGAAAATCACTTAAATTTCTTCCAATGTTTCGCAAATTCAGGAAGTTGATATCAATAATGAAAATTGAAATCATCACCCAACGCCCACATTGAACATAAATAAATAAACTATTTCGTGAATACAAATTATTAAGTTGATTGAATCATAGATAAACTATGTCGTGAATATAAAATATTGTTGTTATGAAATAATAGAAAATGAATTATTACTCACGAAATAATGAAGAATAGCCTCCTACCACAAACGAAAAAAGTATCTCGCCTAATATAATTCATTCATTAATTTATATTGGAATTGAATAACATTATTCATTATTGTCTTTGAATCTTATATTACTTATCACTAATATATGTAGTTAAAGGTTTGTAATTAATCAAATTATACAATACTAAGTTATAGGGTTGGTTAGGCCAGGCACTACTACAAAAAGAGGCATTTGCTATTGATTTTTGCTAAGAAAAAATTGGTAGCAAATATTGCTACGGGTTAGCTACGGATTGGCTATGGACATATTTTGCTACAATTTAGCTACGGATATTCCGTAGCAAACAGAATTGGTGGCAAAAACCGTATCAAAATTAAGGAAATAAATATAACAAAAATAACTTAGTAAAATCAGTAGCAAAATCCGTAGTTAAAATTTGAAAATAAATACTTAAAAACTAAATAACGAAAGTTAAATAATATCCATAGCAAAATCTGTAGTAAACTTGAAAAATTAAGTATTTAAAAAATAATTAAAAAAAACTTCGTAGCAAAATCCAGAAAGAAATTTTAACAAACTAACATAGCAAAACCTGTTGCAAAAAAAGAGGCATTCGCTTGGATTTTTGTTACGAAAAAAGCTACGGACAAATTTTGCTACAATTTAGTTACGAATATTACGTAGCAAACAAAATTCTTAGCGAAATGAAGGAAATTAATATGATAAAATAACTTTTGTAAAACTGGTAGCAAAACCCATAGCTAAAATAGAAAAATAAATACTATCCATAGTGAAATTTGTGGCAAACTTGAAAAACTAAACATTTAAAAATAATTGAAAATACTTCTTAGCTAAATCCATAAAGAAATTTAAAAAAACTATAGCAAAATTCGTAGCAAATTTGTTGGTAAATTTGAATTAATGTTGGTAAATTGGAATTAATGTTGCTCGGTTAAGGTCACATTTTAAAATTGGGTATGACACAAAGATTACCAGTACACGTTCCAAAACCGTTTAATTGTGATCTTTCGTGATGGTGAATGATGATCATTGATGTAAGTGAGAGTCGAGAAGGGTCAATGCTAGTCATGTGTTTTATAATTTATCATGTGACCGAGATTACCAAATACAAATCCCAAAACCATCCCATTGTGATCCTTATTGACGGTCAATTCAGGTCAACGAGGAGCAATGATAGTAAATGAGAGTCGAATAGGGTTAATACTAGTCAATGATGTTCATAAATTTACAATTGAGTATGAGATTGATATTGCCAATACACATCTAATTGTGATCCTTAGTGATAGTTAATGAGGTTCAATAAGGATTAATGCCATTTAGTGAAAATCGCATGTGGTCATTGAGGGTTATATTATTATAATCGAGTATGACATCGAGATTACCCAAAAACGTCAAAAAACCATCCCATCGCGATCCTTGGTCATGGTCAATTAGGGTCAATGAGGACCAACGACAGTATATGAGAGTCAACCAGAGAAATATTGGCAAAATATAACATATCAAGACCCAAGATAATTGATTCATGCTCATCCATTTTAACTAAGGCTGACAATGTCAAACACGACATGTTAACCTGTTAGCGACCGGTAAGTGATTTGTTTATATTTTAAATGAAAAACAAATAAGATATTAATATGTTGAGGGAGCCAACTTGTATACGCATATGCCTATTGTTACCCTAATAATTTGACAACCAAACTTCAAATTTCATTCATCACCACTAGCTGCTCTAACCCATAATTGTCGCTATCTCAAACCTCAAGTTTTAAATTTGGGCTTAACGTATTCATCACTTCACCAAATCTAAAACTGTTGGCAAAATCAGAAAGCCCAACATCGTCAGTGAAACCGAAAAACCCCACTCCAGCCAACGTTGATTATTACAGACTTCCCTTGAGCGTTGTCATAAAGCAGGATAGCAAAAAAACCGAGCCAACAAGTATGCCCGAAACCCGAATTATATGGGACGGTATACCCTACGCCCAACGGTTATGAGACTGGGTATGTGATTAGTTTTATAAATTTATGGGGTATGGGATAAGGTGATACACGAAATCACACACCTGGTTACCTGAACTATATACCCGATAATTTTTTTTATTTAATATATTCCTTTAACCTTTGTCTTTTAGTGCTTTATTTTAGTAGGTTCATTATGTGAAAAAAAATCTTTTGAAATATGTATTAGATCTTACTATTTATGTGTTTATATGTTATCAAGTATATACATAAAACCATTTAATAATTATAATGTTATTATTTATTTATGATAAAACTTATATATAGGTAACGTATCATATTTTAGTTTATAATAGCTGTAATATAAATAAAAATCATATATCAACGGGTATACCTGATACCCAATGGGTATTTGGTCGAGTATGGGATACGATTTTACAATCGGGTATGGGTAGTAGATACCAATACTCAGTCCGAACCCAGCCCATTGTTGTCCCTAGTCATAAGTAGCCATAGTCGCCGTCAATCCAGCTACAAAGTTTTGCTAAGCGTGGTGAGATCTTTTGAGCTAGTTGGAGTGTGTAGATAGACTTTGAAGCAAGGCCATAGATATTTCAAACGAAGACAGGATGGAAAGACTTTCGTGGGAAGAGACGGTAGGCTTAATTTGGATATAATTGCTTATCACCCACCTTAGAATCAACTAGTTCGACTACACCCTCATGATTTCCCTCATTCAGGACAAATGGAACAAGGTTATGGATATTTCAGGTTGGTCGATTAATCCCTCCTTAGTTTCCCCTGCCACCAAGCACCTTAGAATAGATTTGATTGGGTGGAGGGTGAGGAGCGAAGATAGTGGTTTGACTGCAAGGATCCCAATCAGCGGAAAATGAAAATTTCGAATCACGGGGAACTCCCTTTATCAAGATGATTTGTTTTTCTCTCCTTTCCTATCGCCGAGTTCCGACCCTTTTGTTCAAAATGTCTTCATTTGTACCGAACCTCTTGGAGAATCAAATCCTGTCCCACAAGATCCTATATTAGTGATACATCCTCCTTGCATTTATGTCAGAGACGTCGCTAGTGTTATGGGCTTTGACTTATGTAGATAAAAAAGATGAATAGGATTGTGGCACTCCGCTTGCTGCTAATGCGGAAGGATGACGCCAGCCCGGAATGGAATTAGATGGAATAGAAAAAAAGGAAGTGCTCTCAAGTTAGGTTTTTGGGATGGATACGCTTGTGAAGAAGGAAGCTTATCCCCCCCCCCCCGGCTGTCAGCCGTTGGCTCTCTCCATCTCTCATAAACTTCCTCTAGGTTTCGGTCCGAACTGTATGTTAGCGATTGTTTTATGCTTTTGTTACATGATTTCTAGTTTCACCGTAACTTAATATGGTCAGAAGAGCATGCTTCATTTGATAATAGCCTAAATAGGTTTTTTAACAAATCTTTTTGTGTTAACCTAGTTTTTAAATATGTCGTGTTCGTGTTTCGAAAAAATGACACGGTAATGTGTCGTGTTCGTGTTTAGCATCCTAGGTTACCGTGTTGTGTCTGACCAATTATGCTACCTCTAAATTTAACCTATTAGTTAAAGTTTTTATTATTATTTATTTTCTTATTATTATTTTTTATTATAACACCAGTCAAGCTTTATTATCTTTTATATAATTTAAAATTATTTTTAACTGTAATTTTAACTTTTTTAGTTGTAATATATATTTTACTTTTGTATATACTTTTAATATTATTCACTTAAATTAATTCAAGTTCCTATGATTTTGCCACAAATTTCATTATCTTTTACAAGGGTTTCAAAAGAATTTTATTTCCCTCCTTTTGAAATGTCAGTTTTTCAAAGAAAATTGTTTTCCCTCCATAAGAAAATTTAATCTCCCCCTAAGTTAAATAGACCCCTCACTGATTTCCCTCCTCCCTCACTCTTAACCCAAATCATTTTTTCTCCCAACCCAAAATTGATGCATGTTTCTGCGATGGATAGAGTAACAGAGAAGGCAACCGATGGTGCTGATTTAGAGATGGGCTGCAACTAAATTTATTAACGGTTATGTTTTTTTGTCCATTAAATAATTTGAATTTTGTTTTCAGTTAATTTCAAGTTCTTCGTCTCCAAGGGTTCTCAAGAAAAATATTGTATTTGTCTTTCACATGTTACTATTTTCTATGTCCTTTTCTCATTGGCATGGAATCATGTTTTGATCTTTGATAGAAATGATCTTTCAATCCTGTTTATATATTTTTTTTATCATAATTATTTTATAGAAGTTATGATATACAAACAGCAAGTTGAATTTATTGTTTTTATTCGTAATTGAACTTAAAATTTATTTTTAGGAAATTTCATCCAACACATTGACATGTTGAACATTTGCATTTGTTGGTTCAGGAACATGTAGATGTCTGGCTCTGGATCTTGAACAGATCAGAGAAAACATTTTTCTACGAGGTAAAAGGCTTTTACACAAAGTTAATTATAATTGTTCAACTCTTGTTCATTGTATGCATTACAAAGATGTTTTTATTTGGTATTTGCAGGCATAATGCCATTACAAAGTCATCATCTATGGCAAGCATTTGAATCAAGCATGAAAGAAAGTTGTAGTTTTATCATCTTTTGCTTTGTTCGTTTGTTTTTCTATTGTGTTTGTAATTTGTATTCAACTGGGATTGTTAGAAAAGTTATCATGCAGCATTTGGTTCTAATTATATGTTTGGATATTTAGTGAATTACGCATTTTTTGGTAATAGGAATTTGCATTTGGTTCTCATTATATTTTTGGATATTTAGTGAATTACGTACTTTTTTGGTAATGGGAATTTGAATTTGCCGAACGTTCGTCAGCACACTAAGGCCATATTTTGGCTTTGATCGAGGCATTGGTCAATGTTGCCATTGGGCAACGGTCATCCTTAAAAAAATAAGTTTAAATTTTATGCCTTACCTATAAATACCTATTCCTTTTCTATGTTTTTCATATGTTCTTCCTCTATTCTTTATCGAAAATCTTTACAATTTTCTCATATACACACAATTAACTACCGAACCATCTGAGTCCGATTCTCGTACTACTATTAATCTAAACGACGACTTCGAGAAATTTGAAGAACCGCAAGAGCTGCGACGACCAAAGGGTAAGGATAGAAGTAAGGCAGTTGCACGAGACACGTCTTCTTCAACGCCATCGGATGGCCCGTCAAGGGTGGACGAGTTCGACAATAGACTCAACAACCTTCTCTCGATCAAGGAAAAGGAGCAAGAACTAAAAATGATGAAACAAATCCATAAAGATATGAAATATCTTGCAAAAGACTTTTCCCAACTACCAGAGAAAGACCGAGTCATTTTAAAGGCTCGTAAGGCAAATTCGAGCGAAATATATGTAGTTTATTTATTTTCTAATATGAAGGTCTTTGAGTCTTATCTAAAGTAAAAAAATGTTTTAAGTTGAGCTAAGGATTTTATCACAATAGGTCTTTAAACGGTGAGTCTTCTCTTGAATGGTGGTGGGCCGGATCACTAGCGTCGTTTGTGTTTGCAGACGTAGGGTGACCTTTTGCATTGAGTTTACCCAAATAATTGGGCTTTTGTTGGTCGTTCAAAAAAAAAAAAAAATACAAAACTGTTAGCATCTCAATGTTAACCATTGATTAATGACTCATTGTTTTCCATATAAAAACACGAGTTTTGTTATATCTTGTGTATGTATCATACTATATATAACGAGAACACATACAACAAAATGTATCATTCATTAATAAATATATAAAAATATTATTTTGATCGTTTATGACGTGCACATGTATAGGTTATAAAATTATATAGAATAGAAGTAATAAAAAATATATACAAAGTTATTCAATGACTTACATAACCTACACATGTAAATTCATAAATGTAAATAGATCTAAAACAAGTAATTAATGACTAACTTACAATCTATTACATCCGCAATCATTTTGAATTTTTTTTCTAAATTAGTAATCATATTTATACTTTTCATATAAGTTATGATAATAATTGCTAAATAATGAAAACATTCTTATATTTTGTGTGTGATCGACTTTGAAATATTTATTATTTAGTTAGCAACCAATAATTAGATGCGATTTTAAAATATATGAATATCTTACTTTGGCATATTTTAGTAGGTTCTTGATATTGTATTGTAGAATATACAATGATTAGTTTACATTCAAACTATAAAATAATATTTCAAAAAACTCTTCGTAATTGTAACCGATTCTCTATCTTGCATTTTATTATTTAGAAAGCACTTTTAATATATTAACTAGTATGGGAGCCCGAGCTTTTCGCTGGGTTGTAGGAAGGTGTTATCCAAAATGTATTTGTTACATGATAGTTATAGACCATGAAGACTTTAATCTATACGATGGTGAAAATAAGCAATCAACATTATTTAAGTAAACATGTCTAGTGTCAGAGTTAGCTTTAACTATAGTAAGATAAGTAAAAACAAAATAAAATTTGTTACTTAGTATAATGAAGGGTTAATTTAGGCCATGTAGGCTTTAACCTAAACGACAGTAAAAATAAGCAAGCAACACAAATAAATAATATGTCTTGAATTAAAAGTTAACTTTAATTATGATAAGTAAATATATAATATATATTATAAAAAAATTAAACTTATAAAAAGATAAAAGAATAAATATTTTTTAAAGAAAGAAAAAAATTAACTTTATTAAACTTCAAGTGTCGTATGATAAGTTCAGGGGTCGAAACGTAAATCATTTATCGAAAAAGAATTATTATTAAACTTATGTATGATAAATCTATGAAAGTTTAAGAGTATTAAAGTAAATCATTTATATAAAAAAGAATTATTAAAATTTAGAAATTATATGATAACTGTATTAAATACAAGGCTAAAAATGTAAATTAATTAAAAAAAATAACATGATAACCTACAAACTAAATTCACATTGACAAATAGTGATTTACTACTATTCACAGTTAGAAATGTTACTCACATTGACAAATAGTGATTTACTACTATTCACAGTTAGAAATGTTACTCACATCCTTGTCTAACATTTTTACAATCGGAACCGTCATTGTATTAGTCATTTGAATAAGTTAATTTTAGATCGGTTTAAAAAACTATATGACATCACATATAATTAATAAATTATAAAAAATATATATAAATATACATAATATACATTAACAAATGAGAATCTGAAGAAAACATATATAAAGTTTAAAATCCGGCTCAACTATTTCCGGGTTCGCCAATTTAAATGAAAATCACACAAGTCAAACAATGACGGCTCAAAACCACCTAACTAGATTGATTGTTCCTGGTGCAACTGACTGATTCTATCGGATGTTAAAAATATATATCATTGTTGATTATTTAATATGTCAAAAGATATTAAAATAACCTATATAAAATTCATTTTGATTCTATATTAAAGATAATCATAGTTTCTTTAAGACCCTCAATTAAATGTCTTATCGACACAATAGCAGTTGTTTAGGTCATATAACAATAATATACTTTAGGTGGATATCAAACAAATAATTGTAACTTTTTCAATCTGATTTGATTACTATACAATACATTCTTTTATTGGCTATTTTGGTTTTTATGCCAATTTCGGGTTTGAAAAAAAGTTTTGCAATATTTATTTTGGCATTATTAACTCGTTTTGGTACTTAAGTTATCTTGTACTTGTTTTTTTTGCAATTAATATTCTTAAATAGTTTTGTACATTTTGGTTCACATGGATGCATGGATATTACGTTTTTTACACAAAACACATAGAGGTGTATCATTTCAAGATTTTCATTTTTATCATAACTTCCATGATTATTTAGAATCAATCATCTATTTCATTTTTTTTAATACAGAAGTATTAAAGTAAAATGTATAATTAGATATTGGAGGGGTATGGTCCCAAAAACCCTGCGTTTGTGCAAGAAACCATCTCAAGAACAACATACTACAAGAATAACCTTACGCGTGATGCGCAATGGTGCGCCATTCTTGGAACCAACAAGTTGTAACATTCATCGTAAAACGGGCCTAAAACCCGCTTCGTTTTGTAATTCAGACTTACGTATAATGTTCGTTACGCAGTTATGTCGAAAGATTTAAATTTGTTATATTGTTGTTAGCATTTAATAATAAATAATAAAGTTAAATAATAAAGTAAAATAAAAATATATAAACTGAAAATAAAAAAGATAAATACAGAGGGAGACCATGGGTTTCGAACCGAGGTCTTCATTGAACCAATACGCGCCGCACACCACTACAACAAACACACATTTGAATTTATCTGAAAACCAATACATCTTATACTGAAAACAACTTCCTAAAAACCAATTCAAAAGACCCGTCTGTAACGACTGTAACCGCTGGCAATCATCAAGTTGCCGTTTTTCTTTTCAATTAACTGTTACAAACTGTTTCTAAACACGCATTTAAGATCCAAAAACAGAGTCAAACTCATTAAATTTTGTCTTACAATCAACTCACCCATAATTGTTTGACCGAAACTAAAAATTTAAGTCATATGACCAACCTCGACTATAAATAGTGAGTTCTAGACTCGTTTAAGATGCACACACTCACTCTAAACCTTCTGCAAACCTCTTTTCTTCAAGAACTATTCGTCGGATAATTTTACACTTTGCCGAAATCTTCACCGGAGAAACTAAGTGATTTTCGAAGGTACAATTTTATCATATTCCTTCAATATTATTAAATCGCAAACACCAGAATGCGTTTTGCGTAACTAAACAAATCAAAATAACAGTTTATGTTTTGATATGAGGAAGACAACGTGAATATGTGTTTAAAAGGAAGTAAAATTATATTTAAACCGGGTTAGATACACGGTCCAGTTGGTAGGACTGTGTGCACATGAAGCCACATGCCCGGGTTCGAATCTGTTGCAAGTCCGGCTCTTTGAATAAAAACCAGTTCTTTTTTTAAGGGCATTCAAATCATCATTCAAGAAGTTAATAAATATAATTCAGTTGCAAATAATATTGGGTTAGACACTCAGCCCAGTTGGTAGGGCTGGGTGCATCATATTGCAAAGGTCGCGGGTCCGAGACGGGTATGGGGCAGCGGGCGGTTACATTTTGAAGGAAATAAAACCCTTATTAATTTAACAAATTTCTGAATTGATTTAATTAGTATATATATATAATAAAAACAAAGATTATTTCGGGTTAGACACGTTGCTCAGTTGGTAGAGCTGCTTGCACGTATACGGGAGGTCACGAGTTTGAACCTCACACGCTGCCAATAATAATCGAATCCGGCCGGTTGACCAGTCAACCCTGAAAAAGGGTAAATTTTTTTAATACTTAAATCCTTTTTATTTTCCCTAAAAATTAATTAAAATTACTTAAAAATAAGGTTTTAAAGCTTAAAAATTTGTATTAATTACCACAAAAATAAACCTAACAATCTAATAAAAAGCATTAATTAAAAATATTAATTTCTAATCTAATTTATTTATTTATCAAATTATTACGTTATTATTTAGGTTAGTTTCTCTCATGGTTAAATCCAATTTCGTGCGTGTTCGTCGTCAATTCAAGGAAATACACCCACTGTGAGTGAATTCTTACAAATTCCCCTTTTATTCATGTTTTGGGGTGTATCATTTGTCGTTTCATATATTTCGTTTTTCCAAACACTTGTGCTATTACCATTATATGATCTAACGTGTTATGTAAATGTTATTTGTTGTATTGTGTGTCTACATTTTTGTCAGTTGCGTGCAATCATTCACATTACGCCCATCAGTTCCTCGTTGGAGACGAGTTGAGCATCAGGTGCCTCATTAGATCGGCTCCGTTTGATTGAGCCTTGATCTCATTGTTCATCATTTGTCATGCTTGTGTGTACATTGATTGATAATATGTGGTTTGTGGTTAGATTTACATATGCGTTTACTCATATTTGGTTTATGCACATTTTTATTTAAATAACCAATATAACTAATTTGTTCAAATGTTTAAATAAGATCCACTCGCCAACTTTTGTTGACCCAAAACCCTATTTTTTACACATGATACAGGTGGACAGGTTGAAGCAAGGAACATATAGGAAATTGCCTTAGAAGGAAAATAAAGAAGTCAAGAATGTTGTGTTTAAAACATATTGTGTTTGTAGGTATACGTGTTTGTTGTAATTTATCATTTTAAATTGGAAATAATAAATACGAAACTTTATTGTAAATGTCATGAGCTTTGATGAAAACCCAATCATGTCCCGACTACCATTTCCGCTGCGGGTCAGGATGTGACACAGGTTGCCTAACAAACCTTGCTCGCAACACGCAACGGTATTGCAACATTGACACTAATAGGTCGCACAACGAACCTTGCGCACTCTGCGCAACGGAAAGTTAGACCTATAAATGCTGGTCATACAACAAACCTTGCGCATACTGCGCAACGGCAAGTTAGACCGACACATGCAGGTCACACAACGAACCTTGCGCACGTGCCGCAACAGCAAGTTAGACCCACACTAGAAGGTCGCACAACGAACCTTGCGTACGTGGTGCAACAGCAAGTTAGACCTAGAAGCGTAGGCCCATTGACCCTGCCCGGATCAAACAACCCTCTAGCTGCGAAGTCTTAAAGCCTTGCACAAAGTCAAGAACAACATGAGGGGCAACTCATAGTTTTGAGAACAAAAGAACTTAATCCCTACAATTTTGCGCTGGCCAGAAAGCACTGAAAGCCACGTCGAAGGGAAAAGCACAAAGAGGCGTTGACTACATACAAGGGAACAAAGTGGTAGAGCTGTGACCCAATGGTCGCTCGGCAGGTTGTGTCAAACTGCGTCACATGAACAGTAATGCAGAGGACAGACTGTGCATCAACCACACTCACTTTCGGCTGATGACACGCGGCTCCATTCAACATCCGACAAAGCACATCTCCTGCCAGAGATCATTAATGATCGATGCAGAGGGACAGAACGGATATCCATGGTCGTCTGGGCCGGGCCCCAAGGCCCATCAGGCCATCTCCTAACACTTATCTTCGGCTATAAAATAAGGGTTATACCTCAAGGTAAAATGATCTATTCACATACAAGTTTACTTATTGCATGCTACTTTGAGCTTACTTGCTATTATCTTGCAACACCAAATACTTATACTCACGCCGGAGTGTGGTCACGGAGAAAACCCTTCCCCTTTCTCCCGCGACGAGGCTAACAGTGTTGCTAGTTTTGTAGATCAGCTTGAAGTGAGATTACCCAGAAGAGCGAACGAGAGACAACCTTTCATGCAGAAATATTAGGCTGTAACTAACATATCTCCGGATACCTCTCGGTTCAGTCCAGTGTTTCTTCAGATATGATTGTTAATTACTTCCCGTGATCTTAAATCCCTCAAATCTTTTCTTATTTAAACATAATCTTTGATAAATATTATATCCAAAATTCACCACATCGATTTCTTTCATTCACAATGAGTGTTCATCCTATTTTACAATAGTTTCAGTCCGTAACATAAACACTATTCTTTTTTTTTTCAGGTTCAATACATTTGTTTGACAATGATTTTCTTTTTGTTTTTGCTAAGGTTTTTTTCAGAATTTATCAACGATTATGGCCACCAATGTTCATGTGAATAGCAACAGTGTTGGATGTTTATGGTAGTTGTGAAGAAGGTAATACAATTCGATTTAAGTAATCTTCAAAGCACAATGAATCGAGTGTTGAGGTGACAGACAATCAAATTGTACAAAGATGGCAATGGTGTGGGTGCTAAAGCTTATTTAATTTACACTTATATAATTTATCACATACACAAGTATATGCCGATAGAGAAGCAAGCAGAGAGGATAAAAGAAGATACCTTCGTTTGGGTAAACAGTTGATCCATATTTCATGTCGTTAATTGAGAAAGGTGATGCAATTTAAAGTGAGAGATATCATAACTTAACTTCTTATATGTTTTGTGTTTGGAATTTTTAACTCCTTGCTAGGCTTTTTTGTTTTTTTATATAAAAGTGTTGCCGTTAGAAGTAAAAAAAAACTAATTTAAATAATTGATTAGCATTTAGTACGATGAATACTTAAGGCTTCTTTAAATTCTCAACAAAATTGAGTTCTTATATGAGAAAGGATTTTCTAGGCATTCATCCCTGAAGAAATAACCTGCCATGATTGAAATGCATATATAAATAATATAAAACATCAATCCTAGCCTTTATGTTTTTATCCTTTATAAAGAATGCATTCTACATACATACATATATATGACCAGGTGGAATAGACATATGGCAAACATCCATGTGACGAAGACTATGACCCGACTATATATTTTCATAATACATTTTCTTTTTGCATATGAATATCTTTATTAGTTGTTTTATTTGGATTTTATATATCAATTTTCGTTTTGCTAAAGTAATGATTACGATTATTCATGAGAATTTCAACATGGAATGTTTTGTATTTATGTATAACACTTATAGTGAACTTTATGTAGTCTGTTTATTTGTTGTTATTATAGTGAATTTTACGTAGTCTGTTTAATTTGTTTTTGTTGTTATAAAAATGTAATTATACTCGTGATCATAAGTATTAACATTGAATGTATATTGCTTGAATTGTAATGCCAATGTACAATGGTTCAGTAAAAAACCAAACAAACTAGATATTAAGGAAACTAGAAGCTTTTATACATTTTTTTTAAAAGTGTCTTAATACGATAAAAAATATAGTTAAAATATTGGTTTGTGTAACTTATAAGGAATTAAACTAGCTATTTAAATGCAATTTTATAAAAAACGATGGAAAAATATTGACCAAGACCTTTGTGTTTTGTGTCATTAACATACTTTAGGGGCCGCTATTTTCTTCCTTAGGAATAGTCTCATTCAGTGACAATTAGTCCAACTAAAGGCAATTAAAAGAAAAGCTACATAATGTCAATTTAGACAGACCAGCCATTTGCATATGTTCCCTTTAAATTGTCTAATTTCTTAATTATGATACAAGATGTCCCCATTTTTATATACCCATTAAGTATGTGGCCAGCTAGCCTTGGCTAACCACTCACATCTTGCCCCAACCCCACCCCTAAAATGGACCATAGTATTGACCCAAAAATGTTGGTTTCTATCTTTATATATATCATGTTCATGTGGTTAAATGCACAACCTTTTCAAGGTGTTTATGTGGGTTCCAAATCTTCAAGTAGACATGTGGTGTGATCTTGATTTTTGTCACCCTTCTACTTATCATCACATTATTCCCTTGTTGCCTTTGTCTACATGATCATATTGCATATACATAATTGATATTTGACAGGTGCATTTTTTGTAGCCAAATAAATATTTTGGCCTAGGTGCCAAGTTAAAGATGATGGCTACCCATCACTAAAATTGAAATATAAAGTTTTTATAAGTTAAAGTGGTTATGAAAGATGTCTTACGAAATATATACCGTTAAAAGATAGATAGAGACATGACGATATCGCGTAGGTCACATGCTACCGTGTTAAAAGTGTACAAATGAATTGTGATTGATTTGTCTAGTATTGAGTCACATTAGAAAGAATAGTTTTGAAAAAGCTAGGTAATTGATTTTTTACTAAATGTTTTAACCTTAATATCGGCATGTTTGATATAAGGTGACTAGTATTTTAACTCATAGATTGCTAAAAGGGCATCTTAAGGTGATCCTTTACGCGCTCTTAGCAAAATTCTTGAATCCTGTATCATTAGATTTTTGGTTTTGGATATGGAGCATTGGCATCAATGCATATTTATTGGCCTAGCTACACGTCTAAACCTTCTTCGGTCTACATTTGAACATTATCCTTTACAAATCGGGCTTGTGTAGGCTTTATGTGTATAACAAAGTTAATATCATAACTCAATCATAATAGTTAGTTTTTTTTTTTCCTTTTTCTTTTTTTGTATTTGATCAATATCCATTTATACCGATGGTATACAATAGGAATAATCTGGTGGGTTGATGTAGAGATTACGGTGATGCTTATGGACGTGAGTCAAGTTATAAAGTTGATGATGATATTATACTTTCATCATCTTTATCTGGTCAGTTTTGTAATTTAGATATATAAATGTTTTCCTATAAAGATACTGATAATGTTGATTTTGTGCATTTTGTTTTCACGGTCTGTTAATTATTGTTGCACAAAATGGGTTTTCTTAAAATAATATCTAAACTACTGAAAGTGACATGTTATATTATATTTTTTGTATTATTTTAATGTGAGAACTTTCTTAAATAAAGAATTGCATGTAGAACATATGACCTAATATCACTTATTCCACCCTGTCGAAGAATCTTAGATCTATCTACCTTCCCAACTAATTTAATGGCTTATTTAATATATATGTGTGTATGTGTAATTAAAAGATATTTTGTTAAGTTATATATCTGAATAACTATATAATCATACAATCATTTTAATTTAATTGACTTAATTTTAAGATTTTGGAAAAGTATGAGATAAGTAATTCTTTTGAATTATAAAATGGTTAAATGCAGCATAATGACAACAAGCTTTCTCCAGATTCTATCTTGATAACAAAAGTCTGAAACTCATATCATAGAAACCTTCAATTTCAACAAAGTTTCATTTGCCCATATTAGTATTTTTATTTTTATATTTATTTTTATTTTTTTGCTTTACCAACTAGTTGCATAAACAACTTTATTTTGACATTAAGGGGCCTTTCATGTTTGGGTGACCTTATTTAAAATTAAAAAAATCAATAAACTTATTTTTAAAAGTGTTATAATCCATTTTAGCTACCAACTAAACAATTTGTTTGGTTAACCTCGTAAAACATATGCAATTTCATAATATTTTTTATATCTATCTAACTTATAATTTCCTTAAAACTAGTTTTACACAATTCTTTTATTATGTCAAGACATAATAAGACTGCACTTCCAAAAAAAAACACTCATGAGTAACAACAAATTGAATTGAATTTGTTGAAAAAAATTGAATATTACATGTTACAACAGTTAATACTCAACTTGTATATACTTCCCTTGTTAGGTACATCCACCTAAAACATGATTAATCACCAAAAATCAAGCAAAATTTGTATGATTTACATCTAACACAAAGATTTGTTTCAGCATCTCCTCTCTTAATTCTCCGATCTTCATTTTGTAAGTCCCATCTTTAGATCATCCGAAAATTTGCATAAAACGGAATCCGCAATCAAATCTGATTATTAAATCTATAATCCAAGATCTGAAACCAAATCTTGTAAAAAAGATCTTTATAGTTGACGATGGATCAACCCTAGAACCATAATGATAGCCATGATCAATGATTGATCAACATCAGGCTCCACAGTTAATGTGAAAACATCATTTCCAAGATCAATCCCTGAAGCTGTTTGCTTTGGTTTAAATTCAGCAACCAAGGCACCATCTTGATCAAGATTAATAATCTTGAACCCTAATTTTCCACCAGTTTTAACAACCTTGTAACCTCCTTCACCAACCCCTAAATCTACATGAATCGTTTGGCGTTTTCTTGTAACGCGAAACCATCGTTGTTTCTTCGAAAAATCCCACTTGTATCCATCCCAACATCCAAAAACTGGTAATTTCTGCATTAACATTAAAAAATAGGGTTAGATGGTATTTCTAAACCAAAAAAAGATGTAACCAATTGAAATTTAATATTTTATGATGATTTATACCTTTCGTTGTATCGCGAAAAGAACGTTGCCTCGAATATCCATCAAATAAACTTGTGAACTGCATTTGGTGTCGTAGTTATCGACTCGATAAACGATTTCTCCATTTGAATTGTATGCAGTGCATCCATGGCTATTGT
Organism: Scalesia atractyloides; assembly: GCA_947069175.1. Classification (NCBI taxonomy): domain Eukaryota; kingdom Viridiplantae; phylum Streptophyta; class Magnoliopsida; order Asterales; family Asteraceae; genus Scalesia; species Scalesia atractyloides. Next base: position 89,039,312 of record CAMTDV010000008.1, read on the forward strand.
ACACTAGAGACTTCATCCATATTGTGAAGAACTCTTGTTTTAAGCTTACATATGGAGATGATGATGGTGACTGTGATGGTGAAGATGGAGTTTGAGGATAAACCTTAGCCATTGTGGAGAGGAAAGCAAGTTCTGTTAGGAGAGAAGGGGGTAGTTATATATACATACACCCATGTGCTATCAAGAACAACTATTATTTGTTTGGCGCATATTTAATGTTATCTCATTAATTTTATTGATTGTTAAAATATTTATTTTCATATATAAATCTTTTTCAAACAATACCACATGTTTCTTGTAGTGTTTACGGTTTTGGTATTTGTCCTACATGGATTGCGATGGTTTTCACTACAACAAAACACCTTTGTTCATACGACATATAATTCGTTAGAAATGCCTAGAAAATGTTAAAATGTGTCAGAAATTCTCGTAAGAAAACGACCCATTTTTAGTAGTGTTTTAATGTAGTGATGATATAGGTAAGAAACTTTTGTTAAAGGAAATAGTTCTTTCTTATCGTATACATAAGACATATAAATGCAAGTACCATATGCTGTATAACCAAAAAAAATAATTGCGGGTGTCACATGATGCTATTGTTTACTATGTGGGTTCACTCCTTGTCTAATATTATGAATGGGTTTGCATAAGGATTAACATGAAGATATAGTCTATACACTATATGAAATGACTGATAAACCTCAAACAAAGGATTCAACATGCATGTAATTTAAAACAATCAATAGATCGTTATATGGACTTTCTTATTTTTTTTAAACAACCCTCATTCTTTATGGGTTTGTGTGTTAGTAAAAACATTTGTGGGGATAAACTAGATAGTTCGGGAATGACTAGTACACTTAAAAGGGAAAGGGATTTGGGCTAATATTAATAGAGTTGTGTCGGACTCGCATGATAATGATATTATCCCTTGTTTGTCAGTTAAAAAGTTTGTTGGAAACGGAAATAAGATATTTTTTTGGAAGAAGGTATGGTTGGATAATGCCCCTTTATGTCTGCGGTATAGGTGTCTTTTCAATTTCGAAGTTCATAAGGATGTTTCGGTTTTTGATCAATTAAGTCTTTCGGGTCTTTTTTTATGAAATTGGAGACATGAACCGAGGAGTGGAGTAGAGGCTCATCAATTGGCGGGTTTATTAAGGGTCTTGGATGATATTTAGTTGTCTAATTTAGAAGATAAATGGGTATGGGTTTTAGATTGTGTGGAGGATTTTTCAGTTAAAGGGGTAGAAGTGTATTAGCCGTCTGACTCTTCCTCAAGGTATTCATGCTACGAGGTGGAACAGGTAGGTGCTTAGGAAAGTGAACATACATGTGTAGCGTATGTTGTTGGATCATGTACCTACTAGATTCAATCTGAGCAAGAAAGGTATCAATGTATCGTCTATTATGTGTCCACTCTGTTCTTTATCAGCGGAGACTTGGAGCATGTGTTTGGAAGATCGCAGAATTGCTACTAGAGTTTGGAGTGGCATTAGGAGATGGCTCGATATATCTGTTCCAATTTGTACACATCATCCTTACATATGTTCATGGTTGGACTTGGCATCTTTGCCTAAAGTTAAGAAGAACATGATTGAAGTTATTATTTTTACCACCCGGTGGGGTATTTGGAGAATTAGAATGATAGAATTCATGGTCATCAAAACGTGAATAAATCCTTGATTCTTGATTAAATTATCTCAATGTCATTTTTCTGGTATTCTAGTCATTTTAGTAAATTCAAAGTTTGTTGGATCGAGTGGATGAAGAATCCTCTCCTTTTCATGTTATTGGTTTGTTGTTCCTTCCTGGTTAGTGTTTTGCTAACTAGTTGTGTGGTTTATAAAGTTTACCTTTCAAAAAGATTGTATAGATATGGAATTTGGGATTAGGCCTTAGAAAGTGTGTAGGTTTCAATCCCTTGATCTTCTTTTATAGAGTTTCCAAACTTCAACAAGATAAAGCAAAAACCAAAAGGCAGATTTTTGTAACCCATTCTAGAAGGAAATTTTATTTTTCTGTAAACTTGCTAAACACCTTCTTGAAGCGCTCTCTCTCTTAGTTTTGCTTTCCCTGAGAAACGTTAGGAGTGTTGGTATATCTAGATAACTGTACTTGCACTTCCTAAGAAAATGTGTCATTTTGGTTTTACTAACATGTACATTTAAACATATGAACAAAGATGTTTGTGCAATTACACCCTCAATGTCACAAAATGTACTTGTGAGGTCTTCTTTAGTACTCTATATCACCCCTAGATCATTAACGGATTTCTTAATCCAAAAAGAAAAAACTTTATGAGACGCCCAAAACAACAAAGTATCTATCTTTTGTAGTGGATTGTGCAACTACCTTTCTTCTTGAAAGTTTTCCAAGTTATCTATCCTCCTTTCAACATTTAAGATGTATCCTACAAGATGCAGAAGAATCAAGAAAAATTTACAAGTTTTCATATGTGTACCAATTTATTATCTTATTTTATACCTCCGTAAACTAAGACCATATCTATGTTTAGTTCTACTAAAATACTTAGGATGCCCTTAGTGATATTCAATGGTCTTCTATTGGATTTTCTCGATATACTATGACATTGTGCATAGCATAATATACATGATGGGCACCATTTCTAGCTAATCTTTTGTTAACTGACTTCAAGAATTGTTCATTATCATTTCATGTAACATTGAAAAGAATTCACTCTTAAAATATTGCATATTAAAACTGTTTCAAGATGTTGTCAATATATGTGCCTTGGCTCAAACCAATTAGGTGCCTAGATCTATCTCTTTAGATCTAACAAATGTTGTAAAAAAAGAACACTTTCTAGGAAAATATTTAACATCTTGCAAGGCGGAGATGTCATCTTCAGTGTAACATCAAACCTCTCGTACCACCAATATTGTTCGCTTTACTCTCAATGTGTCGCTCATCCAAGAACTCACATGTTTGTTTTTGGTGGTTGATACTTTCCAAGATGTCACCCATCCTGGTACTACTCCATAACCAATACTCCCAAAATGCGTTGGCGATTTAAGGGCAATGCATTCCTTATGAATCAAGAACCTCCTCTATCTACGACCGATGTAAAATTTGCCTAGGGTGTTAATTGGCCCATGTTATTCTTCTCTGTGTCGTTACAATCCCCCAGGGACTAATCATCCACAATGAGATTTGCCCCACCATCCCTAACAACACAGGGTTCTGATACTATTTGTAACATCTGGTCTCTCGGACTACCAATATTGTCCGCTTTACCATCGGGAGGTTGCCCATCCAAGAACTTACAGATTTGTTTTTGGTTGTCCCAGTGGAGACTTCCCATGAGATCATCGATCCTAGTACTATTCCCACCTGAGCACTCTTAAGTGTTGAGTTTTCATCTACTCAACAACCAGTACGCCCATAACGTGTATGTGATATAAGAGGCAAGACATTCCTTATAACCAAGAATCTCTCCTATATACTGGAGATGCATGATTTGTCTAGGGTACTACAATAGTCCATGTTAATTCTGTATCAGTATCTACATACAATATTTTAAGAATATTACTAAGCTCAACTAATAGTCTTTTATTGTAAACACACAACTATGAGGTGGTTGCTTCAATTCATAATGAGTTTTTTTTTTAACTTGCACACTTTATTTGAATAATCAGGATGTACAACACCATCTGGTTATAAGTATTCATTAAAGAAAGTCATTTTGATTTCATTTGTCATATCTCACAGTTATAAATAAGATAATATGAAAATGAGTATCTAATCCGACGTATAAGCACACCATTGAAGAGTAACATTCCTCATATCACCGTGGTTTATCTCGCCTTTCACCACTAGTTGTGCTTTTAAGGTGTGTACAATATCGTCTATATTAGTTTTGTTAGTTAAAACCCATTTCCTTTGAACAAACATGTTGCTAGAATTAGGTAGATCAATCAAGTTTCATATTTGGTTATCATACATAGACCATATCTCGGAGACTCGATGTGGTGCCAAGCTTAAACTTGAATACAAGTTCTAAAGCAATCCGCTCATATATATACACGCTTACAATACAATAAATTTGAAGTATTGATAAGCTGGCTAATCAACTTTTTGTTGAATTCTTAAACATCACATGATTCATATCCTGATTAATCAACAAAGATTTGTTTCTAACAGTCAATTATTTAATGATGATTATAAAAAATTTATACACATAAGTATAGGTATAACCTGCTTATATATTTCTGAAAGGACAAAAGGAGGAATCAAACTTTGCAAGTAGGACACCATGCTTTGCAACATCATGTGGGGAACAAATTGTTTGGCGTGTTCAAGTTAGATAGATATGGCCCAACACTCCCAACAGGTTCACTCACCCTTCAATAGAGGTCAACCATAGTTTCAGATTAAAAAACATGCGTTTACCGAACATTAAGGATTTATATTTGATTTTGAGAAGAGGTAATTGCAAATTTTATGATATGAAATCGATTATTTTATGATACATATCTAGTATATGAGATAGTAAGGTTGTTTAAGTAATTCTTTTTACAATAATTTTTATACCTAAACACCATCCAACCTAGTTTGTATTTTTAATAACAGGCTTTTAGACTGTTTTTATGAGAACAACATACGTTAAATCACACGATAAAAGTTATTTATCTGATTATTATTACCAAGTTAAAATCACAATATACACTTTCATTAACCTGAAAAGACGATTTTATTGATATAGTTAAATAATAGTCAAACAATCCTATCATCCATTTGCTTGCTTGAAAAGTACATGAAAGTGGGTTTTAGAAGACAAGCTCCTACTCTAACCTAAGTGGTCTTAGTTTGTGTCCCATGGACTATGGTACAACTAAGTTTTAAATCACTTACGTTGACTATTTTAAGTATTGAAAGATGTATAAATGATTAATCTATAAAAAAATTTATATTTTATATTTAATACCACATTAAGAGCATTCAGGCACTGACCTAGGTGTTTTGGTGTGCGGGTACAACTCTTGAAAAAAATTAGTATATTATAGGGTAAAATCCCGATCACATTCATTGAAAATTTGGTTAAACCTATTGTTCGCACCCCTTGAAAATATTTTCCGGGTCTACCACTAAGAGCATTCACAGCTAATTCCGTATACTCACTCAAATCCTAAATTTTAAGAAAACTACCTAAAAATATCACTTCATCTCATTCTTTATCCTTATACCTTATTCAATTTTTTTAAGAAAAACTAAAGTAATATCTTATATTTTTATGGGTAAGGAATGGGATATGAGAGGATTTAGAAAAATGAGGGATAAATTAATGGAATAGTGATTTTAGTTAATTATATAAATAAGGATAAAAAACAGGATGTCAATTAATATAGTCACTAACGTGAGTATGATTATATAATCTTGTACGTTAATTTTTAATACGCACTTCCACATTGTATTATCACTTTGGTTTTACATTTAGCTACAAACATATAAACATTTATTCATTTGAGGTTTTAAAAGTCTTAATTTCGAGAATTTGTTAGGGCAGAATATGTTCACCAAAATTGACCACAATTCTATACTTAATTCGGTAGCAGAGTTGCTAATGAAGTTGACTTGCCTAACTATTTGATTCTGAAAATGACATTAATGAGTATGTGTGATAATCACAGCCATAAGTGACAGGGGTAAGAAGGTAACATCATGAGACCAATGTTGTGTTTTTATTGTTTATACCATTAAGAAGCTGCTTTCAAAGTTTGTATAGTCATGGTTCTAAAAGTCTCGTCTAGACTCCGAGTACTCTCCGAGTACTCGCTACAAGTTAGGCTGTTGAGGTCGGAGTACTGTTCGCCTAGGCCAATTACTCCCCGAGTAATCTCCGTCTAGACCGAGTACTTCCCGGGTACTCTCAAATCCGATTGGGAAACGCCTAGCGACTTTTGCAATCATGCGTATAGTATTGAGATGGGATCATGAGTCATGCATCTTTCTTTGACCATGGTTTGTCAAACTATATCACTTGGTGCCAAACATTCAAAGTTTCAAGCTGAATCCGACCGGTGACTTAATCAATGATCAAACATCAATTTTTATATGATTTCATAAGCCATGCTACAAACAATTCGAGGATGTGCTTCATATATATAACTCGGTTTGAAAAAAAGAGGGTCTAATACTTACTTTGACATTGAACAAACAAGTTGAACCAAAATTATCGTAAAAACTCAGGTTCTATATGTAATTCGGATAAAAAATAATTTTTTAGATGTGATATGTTTAGTTGGTACTAATAAACCAGACTCTGTTGTAATTTCTTTTATATAATTAAAATTTAGAAGTGATTCTTTTTAATCTAAGTAGTTGGTTCTATTAGTTACCTTATTAATTACCTGAATATTACACCTAGAGAAATTTTAAAAACTTATAGTATCTTGATTTAAGTAGCAAATTGGATTATATTACTAACATGACACCTAACAAAACTTTTAAAGCCTATAGTACCTTTAGATTTAAAGAATTAGACTATTATTTTCTAAACTGCAAACAAAATTATATTAAACAAAGGTCTAGCAAGATGCTAGACACTAAATTATACAACAAAAACATTGATGAGAGTCCTCCACAAACAAACAAACTACACAATCAAGTACAAAAAATATTAAAACTTTGCCATTGACTCTACGTAAATGAAAGCTTCTTAGACTTGTTTGTCACACCCCAACCGATGGCGAAAACATCAGAGTGAGACGAAATAGATTGCTCAAGGCATCATAACACTATTTGCGACAATAATTTATTCAAACGCGTTTTCATTTCATAACAAAAATAGTCAAGTACAACATGAAATTTCAAATACAAACAATTCAACAACATAAATCCTAACATTCTACGTGTGTTAAGCCATCCCTACTAAGTTCCATCATGATCAACATCTTTAACCTGCAACATGTTAATAGTATAGTTCAATACAACAAGTATTGGCGAGTACACAAGTTTGATATAGCATAGTACAAAAATGTTTAAACGAATCCACATGTTAAGCTAGCACACAAGATTTACGTAAACATGGCATGCAATCTATAAGTCAACCCTCACGTGTACCGTAAAAATAGAATAAAACTTAACATGACCTCAAGAATACGGACGGTGCGTTACTCCTATAGCGCTATACATGTTAAGGGGGAGGCTTTAGCCAAAGTTAATGACAAATAGCATCACATAAGAATGTTCCAAGTATACGAATCATGTATCATGTAACTATAGCATGTATGATGGATTGTTGTGTGAATGCATAAATATATAAGTGTGATTGCGTGTATTTTGATAGACTAACATGTTGCACCCAAAGGTGTAAAGCGTAAAAAGGGTGTTCGAGTGTACTCATGTTTTGCAAGCTTCTACTTGGTACTTCCGTAAAGTGTTGGGAGAGTTTGGTGGATGGAGCACCGAGTTATCTTTTGAAATCCTTAACCCTTTAGATGGAGAGAGCTCTTAGAGCTTTAGAGAGAAAAGATGAAGAATGTTTTAGGTGTGATTTGGGAGGAGAAGGAAATGGGTATTTATAGATGGGATTGGGAGGTTGTTAGTTGAGAGTATTAATGCAACAAACACAAAGTTGGCCAACCCATGAGCTTGAAACCAACTTTTTTGGATTATGTTATTTTTAGTCCTCGAACTTAGTTTATCTTTCATTTCATTGTAAAACTTGATATTTTCGCATGTTTTCAAGTGTTTAATGTATATGTAAGTATATTTTAGGTATCAAGTATGAATGTATGAGTATTTGCATGTATAACAAGTATCGGTTTGTATGTAAACACATATTTAATAATTAAATGCATGTAAGACAAGTATTTATCAGGTATGAATTTTATTACGATCAAAGTCTCGGATTATAAGATTGAGAAATGAAATACGAATGCGATACGAATACAAGTTTCAATAAACAAATACGATTAGACTTTCTAATTAAGGAAAGTATGAAAAAGCGAGGCGTTACAGTCTCCCATCCTTTAGGAAATTTCGTCCCGAAATTTATTCAAGCGGAAGACTTTGGAAAAGATGTCATTTTGGGAAAATGTTTGGCCAAAATCAAGATTTTGAAGTTTAAAGTTTTTGCAGAGTTCATGTATAAGTGTGTCAATATGTATCGATCATGAAGGATAAAAATGGTAGGTACGCGAAAATAATTTGTTTGACTAAGATATTTTTGAGACACCAATCGAAAATGTGTATAAGAATAAGTAAAAATGTGTATGCATGTGTAAGCAAGTGAGTTTGATTGAGTCTGAACAACTCATTGTAAGGAATATTTTAAGAGAGTGCGACCTAAGAGGAAGGTTTTAGTATGACTAAGGATGTATTTTGATTAAAATGAGCGGTCCGCACCGTAAGTTGTAAGAAAAGTTCTGTCAGTTCTAAGGCGTATTAGTAAAATCACTTCCTGTAGAAAATATTTATTGGAGAGAACTAGGATGGTAAGTATTTACGGTTTCTAAAAGGTTTTAGCGGAAATAGACCGACTAGTTGAAGTTTGTGCGTAGATAAGAGTGAAAGATGGTTTTAAAGAAGAGGAACATTTTACAAGATTGAGCCGGTGGGGATGTTTTTTTTTAAATGGATTGAACGTTTAGGCTGATTCACTATAAATAAAGTTTGGATGAAATGTTAAAAGAAGAATTGGGAATATCGTGGTATGGTAGTGAATGATTCGAGGGGTAAAAAAATGGTATGAATATCGGATAAAATGCGAACATGGAACGTTGAGAGATGCTAGTGATGTCACACCCCGACCCGCAGCGAAATAAGAGTCGGGGCATAATTGGGTTATCACCAAAGCTCATGATATTTACTATATGTTTCATATTTATTAAAGTCAAAGTTACATTTCCAAATATCCAAACATGTCCATACAATACAAAGAAAATAAACCAAACATAACAATCCCAAACTCTAAATCATTTTATTCTTCTAGTCCAATCCTATGTGTTTCTGACTGCAGCTGGTTCACCTATATCATGTGTAAAAATGGGGTTTTTTTTGGGTCAACATAACTTGGCGAATGAACCTTGTTAGATAAACATTTATTATTGATTTACTTGTTAGTTTATCAATGAAAAATTGTGCATAATCATAAATGAGCAAATGTAAATAATAAAGGAGTGGCAAATAGCAATCACAACTATAACATACAATAACATATGATAGCATACATTAACATACCAACATCATACGATAAATAACATGAATGAATCTGTGCGATCAAGGCTCAATCAAACGGAGCCGATCGTATTGCATGTACTGAAAATGAAAAATGTCTGTGCGATCAAGGCTCAACCAAACGGAGCCGATCGTATGTGGGCACGCCGGGTTCACGCTCATAATGAAATGGGGAACATGCTCAACGCTCATAATGTAATGGGGAGCGGCGGCCTTGCATGAACTGAAAATAATAAATTGCATCTAACAATAACTACACAACAGTTGAAACAAACTGAATACACATGTTCATGATATGATGTATGCACAATGATTTAAATATAATACATAGCAAGACACATGATACACCCCAAAACGTGATTAAAACAGGGAATTTGTAAAGATTCACTCACATTGGGTGCGTTGGATTGGAGATGATGAGATGCGCACGAGTCGGGAGAAATGAACAACGAGAATTACTAACCTAAATAATGACGGAAAAATATAGTAAATGAGTGGATTTTATTAAGAATTTTAATGGAATTTTTAGATATATTTTTGTGAGTTTAAGGCTATTTTCTATCTTTAAAAATATTATTTTTAAGTATTTTTAATTGATTTTTAAATTAAATTAAATAAATAAAAATATAAAAAAATTGTTTATTTTGCGTTGACCGTTGACCGTTGACCGTTGAGTTGTTGACCTGTTGACCGGTTCGGTCAAAGTGCATGAATGCGCTGGGCGAGACTCGAACCCGAGACCTCCCGTACGCGTGCACGCAGCTCTACCAACTGAGCTACGTGTCTAACCCGAAATAATCTTGTTTTTAATTATATTTATATATTAATTCGATTTAACCAAAATTCTTTTAATTTCAAAAACATTTTAATTCAACAACCCGGTGCCAGTAACAGGTTTCGAACGCGTGACGTGCGACTTAGTGTTGCACACAGTCCACCGCTGGACTGTGTGTCTAACCTGGTTAATATCTCGGTTTTTATTATACTTAACAACTAACGGAGTTAACCCGGTTCAATTTTAAACAAAAAGGCATTTTATTACATAGGGAGTGCGTGTATCAGGGATCGAACTCGTGACATGCGTGTATATTTTGCACACAGTCCACCGCTGGACTGTGTGTCTACCCCGTTCATATTACTGATTTTAAATAAACTTATAACTTAACTAACTTCGTCTTCTTCATTCAAATTACAGTCGACTGAATCACAAATCCATTTCTTGTTTTTACGATTAACAAACATTCTTAAGGCTAAATGAAATGGCAGAGACGGTGTTGGAAGTAACATACCGTAGGAATGATATATCACAGAATTTCCGGCAATGCGTCGGCTCTGTTTTTGTGCACCTCAACTGAACCAAACAATTAACCATTTTGATTAGCCAATCGTGGAATTGAAGTGATAAACAAACGTTAACAGTGTGATTGAAGGTTGTTACCGTTTCACAGACGAAGATAACGATTTCCAGAAACTCTCCGGCGAACTGGAATTATCTGATAACGGTGCCTGAATTCGATCTCAAGTGGATGGTTTGAGTTAGAAACAGCTTAAAAACTGTTAGACTACGATGGTATTGAAGAACTTACCGATTTGAGGACAAATACGGTTTTCCGGCGAACCTTACAGAAATTTTCGGCGAGTTGATTTAAGCGTTCTGATGGACTGAAAGTGTGACGAAAGTGAAATGGAATGTTTGCCTGATGTCTCTGAGTCGCGAGAAGGGTTTTGATTGAAGTAATCTGAACTTTGATTATTTTCGGTTATAAAAACCGATGATGATGAAAATTGATGTTCAATCAATTCCGAATTGATTAAAATCGTCGGTGCATCGGTTATAAACCTGAATGTGCGATTAATCAAACGATTAGACGGTTGAATTGCCGATTTCGGTTACTCAGTTGGCGCAACCGGTTTAACTATATTAGTGTATAAGAGTTATTTGTTTCCTAGAGATGACAGAAAACAACAAGTGGCGGAGTGGTGATGTGTGTGTGTGTTAAGTCTTTGGATTTCAGTTCTGGCTGACCCGGGTTCGAGTCCCGGCAGCAACATTTCTTTTTTATTTATTTTGTTTTCACTTTTTATCAAATATAATTTTTATAGCTTAGTTTGTTTATTAATTATGTATCATTAAAAATCAAAATAACCATAAATACACAACGTGACATTTATAACTTGATATTTGATTACAAAACGGAGCGGGTTTGGAAACCCGTTTTTGACAAATGTTACAGTATCCCCTACTTTTAGGAATTTCGTCCCGAAATTTAAGTAGTTGAAGTAGTAGGAAAAAGATGCGGGTATTTTTCACCCATTGAGTCTTCACGTTCCCAAGTAAACTCAGGTCCCCGTTTCGACTCCTAGCGTACCCTAACAATTGGAATGCGACTTCGTCGTGGACGTATCTCTCCGAAGTCCATGATCTCTACTGGTCTTTCAATAAAATGCATAGATTCATCAATCTGAATTTCTTCCAGAGGAATGTGGAGGTTTTCATCAGCGAGGCACTTCTTCAAGTTTGATACGTGGAATGTGGGATGAATCCTGTTGAGTTCTTCTGGTAGATTAAGCTTGTATGCTACAGGTCCTACTCTTTCGAGTATCTTGAAAGGTCCTACGTAGCGTGGTGCTAGCTTGCCCTTTTGACCAAAACGAACTACTCCCTTCCACGGTGATACTTTTAGAAGTACATGATCACCAATGTTAAACTCTAAAGGCTTCCGTCGTTTATCTGCATAACTCTTTTGACGACTTTGGGTCGCTAGAAGATTGTTTCGGATTTGATGGATCTTGTCTGTGGTTTCTTGGATCAATTCTGGACCAGTGATTTGAGCTTCCCCAATTTCGTGCCAACATACAGGAGATCGGCACTTACGACCATATAAGGCTTCAAAAGGTGCCATGCCGATGCTTGAATGATAGCTGTTGTTGTACGAAAATTCAACTAACGGTAGATGAGCGTCCCAATTTCCCTTGAAGTCTATGACACATGCTCGAAGCATATCTTCAAGAGTTTGAATGGTGCGTTCAGATTGTCCATCAGTTTGAGGATGATAGGCGGTACTGAGATCTAATCGCGTACCCATAGCGGATTGTACTGCTTGCCATGTTCGTGAAGTGAAACGACCATCGCGATCTGAAATAATGCTTACTGGTACACCATGACGGCTTACGATTTCACTGATATAAATACGAGCTAGCTTTTCGTTCTTGAAATCTTCGCGGATAGGTATAAAGTGAGCTGATTTTGTAAGTCGGTCAATTATTACCCATATAGTGTCACACCCACCAGAAGTACGAGGTAACCCGGTAATGAAGTCCATGGTTATATTTCCCCACTTCCATACAGGTATTTCAGGTTGAATCAGAAGTCCTGAGGGTCTTTGGTGTCCAGCTTTCACCTTGGAACATGTAAGGCACTTAGAAACAAAAACAGCAATATCCTTTTTCATTCCAGGCCACCAGTAAGTATATCGTAGGTCTTGATACATCTTATCGGCTCCTGGGTGTATAGTGAGCTTCATTCATAAGAGTTTCGCGAAGATTGTTGTGATTAGGAATCCATATACGATCTAGATAGTACAGAATACCGTCAGATTTCGTTTCAATTTTTAGCTCAGCTCCACAGGACATCTCTTTTCGTACATCATCTTTCGTTATTGAAACTGTTGGGCTTCTCGAATTTGATCTTTAATGTCGGTTATAATTTGCGAACATAGAAGACGAATGGAGTTCGCATAACCCTTTCGACTAAGCGCATCAGCCACCACATTTGCTTTACCAGGGTGGTATCTAATTTCACAGTCGTAGTCATTTAGAAGTTCGACCCATCTTCGTTGCCTCATGTTTAACTCCTTTTGATTGAAGATATGTTGAAGACTCTTGTGGTCAGTGTATATTTCACACTTAGTACCATAGAGATAATGTCTCCATATCTTAAGAGCGAACACAACGGCTCCAAGTTCTAGGTCATGGGTGGTGTAGTTCTTCTCATGCGTCTTGAGTTGTCTCGATTCATAAGCTATAACTTTCCCTCTTTGCATTAGAACGCAGCCCAATCCTTGCCCTGACGCGTCGCAGTAGACCACAAAATCATCACAACCTTCAGGAAGAGTGAGGATTGGTGCATCACAAAGTTTTTGTTTAAGGGTTTGGAAGGCTTCTTCTTGCTTGGGTCCCCATATGAAAGGTTTTCCCTTATGAGTTAAAGCCGTGAGTGGTACAGCAATGCGAGAGAAGTTTGAAATGAAACGACGATAATAGCCAGCTAGACCAAGAAAAGATCTTACTTCAGTTGGTGTACGTGGAGCTTGCCATTCTTGTACTGCTTTGATCTTTGAGGGGTCGACATGTATTCCCTTGTCATTGACTACATGTCCGAGGAATTGCACCTCTTTTAACCAGAATTCGCATTTGGAGAATTTGGCGTAAAGCTTTTCATTCTCTAGAAGTGTAAGGATGAGTCGAAGATGACGCTCATGATCAGATTTAGACTTTGAATAAATAAGAATGTCGTCGATGAAGACTATAACAAATCGATCAAGATAAGGTTTGCAGACTCTGTTCATTAGGTCCATGAAGACAGCTGGAGCGTTGGTTAAACCAAATGGCATGACCATGAATTCATAATGGCCATAACGGGTTCGAAATGCGGTCTTTGGGACGTCTTCTTCATGCACCCTAAGTTGATGATAGCCAGATGGAAGGTCGATTTTTGAAAAGCAGTTGGCACCTTGAAGTTGGTTAAGAAGATCATCAATGCGAGGTAAAGGATAGCGATTCTTGATTGTTAATTTGTTGAGCTCTCTGTAGTCGATGCACATACGAAATGATCCATCTTTCTTCTTTACAAAAAGGACAGGTGCACCCCAAGGCGATGAGCTAGGACGTATGAATCCCTTGTCAGTCAACTCTTGTAATTGACTGGCTAGCTCTTGCATTTCAGAGGGGGCTAACCTATAAAGAGACTTTGCAACTGGTGTAGCACCAGGTAATAGATCAATACGGAATTCGACTTCTCTAACTGGAGGAAGTCCTGAAATGTCATCAGGAAAAACTTGCGGGAAATCTTTTACTACTGGAATGTCTTCAAGTTTCTTCTCCATGGTTCCCTTTTTGATGATATGAGCTAAAAACGCGACATAATTCTTGCGAAGATATTTTTGAGCTTGAAGACAAGACATTAAGCTGAGCCCTTTCGACAAGGTTTCTCCAATGATTCGAAGAGTCTGACCGTTTGAAAGAGGAATACGAATAAATTTTTTGCGACATACAACTTCTGCCTGATGTTGACTGAGCCAGTCCATACCAATTATGATATCAAAACTTCCCAGCTTCATAGGAATAAGGTCGACTGAGAAATCGTGGTCGTTTAGGGTAAGAGTACAGTTGCGTATAATAGAGTTTAATGAAACTGGTTTCCCGTCAGCAACTTCTACCGTTATGGATTCCATGAGCTTATCCCGATTTTGGTTTAAGATAGGTTCAAATTCTAAGGACACAAAACTTCTATCCGCACCAGTATCAAATAACATAGATGCATATCTACCATTTATAAGGAACGTACCGTTAACCACATTGCCGTCAGCTCTAGCCTGATTAGCGTTGATATTGAAAGCTCTTCCTCTTGCAGGTGGAGGAGCTTGGTTCGCTTGATTCACCGGGTTGGCTTGGGCCTGAGCATGAATAATGTTTACCAACCTTGGACAAGTGTTTCTGAAATGGCTTGGATCTCCGCAATTGTAGCAAGCCCGCATTGGTTGACCCATAGGATAATTGGGTTGGTAATATGTTTGGGCTAAATGTTGGGTGGGTGGATATAGTAGGGGTTGTTGGGCTTGACCCATTATTTGTTGGTGGGTTTGGGTTGAAGGCTGGTGGCGGTTTGTTCACTGAGGCATGCGGCAGGTTTGAACAGTATGACCTGCGCGACCGCAGCCGGTGCAATATTGGCAAGGATGATCAGGAGAATGGTGATATTGGCAACGGTTGCATTTTGGTAACGGGCCAGTGTAAGGTCTTTTGTATGGTGCGGGTGAAGGGGCAACCTGGGTAATGGGTGCAGCAGGAATAGGGGAGTTGGTTTGAGTAACAGCTGGTGTTGCGCTTCCTCTTTTAGCAAACTTAGAGGAAGAGATGGGATGGTTTGAAGTTTGACCCTCAACAGGGGCTTTCTTTTTCTCTTCTTTAAACTTCCCGTTGCGAATTCGGTTCTCGGTCAGTTCAATTGCTAACTCCATAGCAGCTTCAAGTGTTACTGGTGAGATGCTGAGAACTGAATCTTGAATTTTCGAGGGAAGTCCTCGAATATAATGCTCGATCAGACGATAAGTTGGGGTGAACAAATTTGGAACCATTTGGTTCAACTCCAAGAACCTCTTGTTATAGTTGGTATGATCACCCTCCTTTTGCTTTAAAGAATGAAATTCTTCCTCCAACTTTTTAATTTCACACCTAGGACAGAAACGCCTAGTCATGATTTCCCTTAACTCCTCCCAAGTTAAGGCCATCGCATCATCAATTCCCCTCTTCCCTTTTTCAGTATTCCACCAAGTGAGAGCTACCCAAATAGTCTCCCGGTGGCGTATCGAACCTTGCGATCCTCAGGACAATCGCAGTTGAGGAAAGTGTTTTCCATCTCCTCAAACCAGTGGAGGAGGGCAGTGACACCTTCGGTCCCTTCAAATTTAGGAGGATCACAAGACTTGAAATATTTATATGAGCACTTGCTGGTAGGAGGGTTGTCGATGTTCTGGTCATGTTGTTGGGGAGGATTAGTAGGATTTGTAGCGAGGGCTTGTTGTACTTGGACCACAATGTCAGGCAGTATCGTGGCCATTTGTTTCGCGATTTGTGTGGCCAAGCGTTCCTGAGACCTTCCTGATCGTTTACCCCTTCGTTGTTGTCTGGACGACATCTACAGGAACATACATAAGAAGATTGTGAGTTTATGGTGTCTTTTTAGGTGTCATGTGTCTTTAGGAAAATGAAAATAACATAAATATCAATAATGCAACTACATCCATAGGATGTATTGGGTTTGCTCATGTTGGGCCTCAAATGTCCCCCATACCTTTACCTATATAGTCATGTGGGCCCCCATGACTATGGGCTTGGTAGGATTCACATTAGTATTGGCAATTTAACACTCGCATCACCCGAATGCAAACCACAAAATATGTTCATGAGATGTTTGGTCGGAGCGTGTCCAGGTGTAGACACAATGACAACTCAAAGTGGGGTTAGCTCACACGACGTTTGGTATAGCATGCTTTGGCCTAATAGGTACTTCGTACTCTCATCGTTAGTCCCCAGGTAGGCAAACTGGTCCTTTATTTTGGATTTATACGAATGCCAGCCTAGACAGGACGTCCTGACTACCGGTACTGGTACCCTTCCAGTTACTACATGCCCGTCATGAGAACTCACTTTGATGAGATTTGAAAACACAAAAATCATTGTAAAAGCAATCATGATATGGTGTGTGCTTTCATGGATGTGATATGTTATGAGAATATGATTCATGATAGGCATTATATGATAATATATACTTATGAACATGCTTGCATAACATTGAATGTAACATTTAACATAAAACATATAAACATCATGAAATTTGGCATGTAACACACAAAAATCTTATAAATTTCTAACCAACTATAGTATAGGCTCTAAGGGTCTAATAACCAATCCTATATCCCTAGAGTCATGGCTCTGATACCAATCTGTCACACCCCGACCCGCAGCAGAATAAGAGTCGGGGCATAATTGGGTTATCACCAAAGCTCATGATATTTACTATATGTTTCATATTTATTAAAGTCAAAGTTACATTTCCAAATATCCAAACATGTCCATACAATACAAAGAAAATAAACCAAGCATACAATCCCAAACTCTAAATCATTTTATTCTTCTAGTCCAATCCTATGTGTTTCTGACTGCAGCTGGTTCACCTGTATCATGTGTAAAAATGGGGTTTTTTTGGGTCAACATAAGTTGGCGAGTGAACCTTGTTAGATAAACATTTATTATTGATTTACTTGTTAGTTTATCAATGAAAAATTGTGCATAATCATAAATGAGCAAATGTAAATAATCAAGCAGTGGCAAATAGCAATCACAACTATAACATACAATAACATATGATAGCATACATTAACATACCAACATCATACGATAAATAACATGAATGAATCTGTGCGATCAAGGCTCAATCAAACGGAGCCGATCGTATTGCATGTACTGAAAATGAAAAATGTCTGTGCGATCAAGGCTCAATCAAACGGAGCCGATCGTATGTGGGCACGCCGGGTTCACGCTCATAATGAAATGGGGAACATGCTCAACGCTCATAATGTAATGGGGAGCGGCGGCCTTGCATGAACTGAAAATAATAAATTGCATCTAACAATAACTACACAACAGTTGAAACAAACTGAATACACATGTTCATGATATGATGTATGCACAATGATTTAAATATAATACATAGCAAGACACATGATACCCCCCAAAACGTGATTAAAACGGGGAATTTGTAAAGATTCACTCACATTGGGTGCGTTGGATTGGAGATGATGAGATGCGCACGAGTCGGGAGAAATGAACAACGAGAATTACTAACCTAAATAATGACGGAAAAATATAGTAAATGAGTGGATTTTATTAAGAATTTTAATGGAATTTTTAGATATATTTTTGTGAGTTTAAGGCTATTTTCTATCTTTAAAAATATTATTTTTAAGTATTTTTAATTGATTTTTAAATTAAATTAAATAAATAAAAATATAAAAAAATTATTTATTTTGAGTTGACCGTTGACCGTTGACCGTTGAGTTGTTGACCTGTTGACCGGTTCGGTCAAAGTGCATGAATGCGCTGGGCGAGACTCGAACCCGAGACCTCCCGTACGCGTGCACGCAGCTCTACCAACTGAGCTACGTGTCTAACCCGAAATAATCTTGTTTTTAATTATATTTATATATTAATTCGATTTAACCAAAATTCTTTTAATTTCAAAAACATTTTAATTCAACAACCCGGTGCCAGTAACAGGTTTCGAACGCGTGACGTGCGACTTAGTGTTGCACACAGTCCACCGCTGGACTGTGTGTCTAACCTGGTTAATATCTCGGTTTTTATTATACTTAACAACTAACGGAGTTAACCCGGTTCAATTTTAAACAAAAAGGCATTTTATTACATAGGGAGTGCGTGTATCAGGGATCGAACTCGTGACATGCGTGTATATTTTGCACACAGTCCACCGCTGGACTGTGTGTCTACCCCGTTCATATTACTGATTTTAAATAAACTTATAACTTAACTAACTTCGTCTTCTTCATTCAAATTACAGTCGACTGAATCACAAATCCATTTCTTGTTTTTACGATTAACAAACATTCTTAAGGCTAAATGAAATGGCAGAGACGGTGTTGGAAGTAACATACCGTAGGAATGATATATCACAGAATTTCCGGCAATGCGTCGGCTCTGTTTTTGTGCACCTCAACTGAACCAAACAATTAACCATTTTGATTAGCCAATCGTGGAATTGAAGTGATAAACAAACGTTAACAGTGTGATTGAAGGTTGTTACCGTTTCACAGACGAAGATAACGATTTCCAGAAACTCTCCGGCGAACTGGAATTATCTGATAACGGTGCCTGAATTCGATCTCAAGTGGATGGTTTGAGTTAGAAACAGCTTAAAAACTGTTAGACTACGATGGTATTGAAGAACTTACCGATTTGAGGACAAATACGGTTTTCCGGCGAACCTTACAGAAATTTTCGGCGAGTTGATTTAAGCGTTCTGATGGACTGAAAGTGTGACGAAAGTGAAATGGAATGTTTGCCTGATGTCTCTGAGTCGCGAGAAGGGTTTTGATTGAAGTAATCTGAACTTTGATTATTTTCGGTTATATAAACCGATGATGATGAAAATTGATGTTCAATCAATTCCGAATTGATTAAAATCGTCGGTGCATCGGTTATAAACCTGAATGTGCGATTAATCAAACGATTAGACGGTTGAATTGCCGATTTCGGTTACTCAGTTGGCGCAACCGGTTTAACTATATTAGTGTATAAGAGTTATTTGTTTCCTAGAGATGACAGAAAACAACAAGTGGCGGAGTGGTGATGTGTGTGTGTGTTAAGTCTTTGGATTTCAGTTCTGGCTGACCCAGGTTCGAGTCCCGGCAGCAACATTTCTTTTTTATTTATTTTGTTTTCACTTTTTATCAAATATAATTTTTATAGCTTAGTTTGTTTATTAATTATGTATCATTAAAAATCAAAATAACCATAAATACACAACGTGACATTTACAACTTGATATTTGATTACAAAACGGAGCGGGTTTGGAAACCCGTTTTTGACAAATGTAACAAGTGATAGATGTAGCTGTTAAAGCTAACGATTTTGAGAAAGAAGCTTTGTCATGGATAATCGAGTACTAATCATTTCGAAGTGGGGTCACCAAATTTTGTTATGAATCAAATATATTTATCAAGGTCCGGGAAATCACCGAATTTCTCATGGCATGTTTTACGAAAGTTTGGTAACATAGTAAGGACACTTATATATCGGAAGTACCAACGGCGTATCCACCATGTTCACACCATGTAACGTCCGTTTCGCTATTCGGTGTCATGTTACGTTCCGTGTACGATACACAGTAGAACCCACTATAGTTTTCATGCGCCTACCAATATAATCCCGTGTGCACCCACGGTTATGTTGGTTTGTGCATGATCCGCATAGTTTGTACTAGTAGTGTACGGGTCAGGTTACATTTAGTATTACAAGCAAAAGGTGTGTAAGATAGCGTATAAAAATTAAGCATGTAAGCACGATTGTATGTATGCACAAGTGTGTCGAATATAGGTGAAACCACTCGGGTCATGCCTACTTATAAATTTCAAGTATGACTACCAAGTAGTGCGAATGTATGAGTTTTGGTGTATGATTGATGACAAACGCATAAAATTAGCATGCAGTATCGAGCGTATAGGTGGAATAAAATATGATTTAGCATGTATAAGTTACTATGAAGTTGCGAGTGTGTAAAATACGAAGTGTAATAGTGATATGTGTAATATTGTCATGTAATATTGATTGTATAAATAGAAACTTATAAGGCGGTATGCATGTGTGTGGTTGCTTGAGTAAAAACATTGAGTTGGTTAAAATATGTCGGGTTTGTCGGGAATGAAGGACAAAATTTGTGAATGTCGGGTGAATATTGAGAAAGTATTAATTCTTGATGTAAAATGTGCTTTGTAAAAAGAAATTCTACTTTTGTTTTAAAATTTGTATTCGCATATCAAATTTTCTTGCCCATGTGTTCAGATTTAGATTTGCGTATTTTGAAAAGGCTGTAAAATAGTGAGCTTGCTTTATTTTATTTTATTGATGCCAGAAAAGTCGTGTTTTGAAAATTTTCAATGTAAAACTTAAATTTTTGAAAAGTATTTTAGAAAAGTACTTATACGTATGTGGGAGAAAGTTTTTTGTTGGTTTTTTGTTGGAAATAAAATGTCTTTAGAATGGTAGTATAAAGTGAGTGTGTTTTGGACGAGTTGTGAAAATCGAGGGCAAGAGGTTCGTTTAACCGACTAAGTTGATGGGTGGCATTTCATAAAGTTTTTGAAAAATTGTGAAAGAAACGTTTAAAGTGTCATTAGGGGTTTCGTGTATGTAATTTACGTAAATATGTTGTAGGGTGAGAAATCGTATGGATGAAATAGTAAGGTTCGAGGTTTATGCATAAATGAGAAAAATTGAAACGATGGTAAAAAGGTTTATGTATAAGTTTTGATATAGTGATTGTTATGAAAATAGTCAAGTTGGGGTTGGACTTCGACTCATTCTTCAAGTTGAGTTTTGCGAAAAAGGACATCTAGGTGATTGACAATAAAAAACACGTTTGAGCATGTAAGTATGTATAACATTATGAGTTCACATAGGTGACAGAAGCATAACAAGTATTCAATAGTATAAACACATATGATTGCGTAAGGAGTATGAATTTAGTTGGTTTGCGAGAATTATTATTGTTTTTTATTGCAAAAGATATGCGAAATTGTGCATTGGGTTCGAAATGAATGAGGTAATAAGTACTAAAACACATAGAAATTGAGATAGCATAAAAGATAGGCTTAGTAAAATATTGGAGTGCTTTGGGTTGAGAAGCGTCGACTATTCCAAAGTGAATCGAAGATCCTTTCAAATTAGAGGAACGTGCTTTGGCCTATAGGTGAAATGCTCTCGTCGAGAAGCGATTAATGGCATTTCACCCTTCCACTTACCACACGTCTCCGATTGATTGAAACAATCGAAACTTCGGCGAGATTGAAAAATCGAGGAGAAGGACTAGTTGACAAGGTGCGGATTTCACCCCTAACTTGACAACATCGTACCCTAAGTGTGGTTGGTACATTACCAAACGAGGAGCGAATTCCGACTCGTTGGCAAGGGTCCACTAGAGTATGAAATGGAAATCTTCCATCAAGGTATGGATATCACTCCTAACTTGATGGCGTAATTTCGTGAAAAAATCGAATATGCGGATTGAGAGTGATCACCAAAGTGCGAGTTTCACCCCTATTTTGGTGAGATCGTCTCGTTTGTATGAGTGTCTTCGAGTCTTCATGCGTGTATATTGTGTAAATGTCTTAGGAAAGACATATTGTATATATTAAGACCAAAAGAAAAGATAGAAGCAAGGTAGGAAGAATTAATATTTAAGCAAGAAACAAGAATGGTCAAAATTAGACTCTTAAACTATAGACTAGGTCGAACATGACAATTCTACCTAATTCCCTATAGTTATGGCTCTGATACCAATCTGTCACACCCCAACCGATGGCGAAAACATCGGAGTGAGACGAAATAGATTGCTCAAGACATCATAATACTATTTGCGACAATAATTTAATCAAACGTGTTTCATTTCATAACAAAAATAGTCAAGTACAGCATGAAATTTCAAATACAAACAATTCAACAGCATAAATCCTAACATTCTACGTGTGTTTCTAAGCCATCCCTACTAAGTTCCATCATGATCAACATCTTTAACCTGCAACACGTTAAAAGTATGTTCAATACAACAAGTATTGGCGAGTACACAAGTTTGATATAACATAGTACAAAAATATTTAAACGAATTCACATGTTAAGCTAGCATACAAGATTTACGTAAACATGGCATGCAATCTATAAGTCAACCATCGCGTGTACCGCAAAAATAGAATAAAACTTAACATGACCTCAAGAATATGGGCGGTGCGTTACTCTTATAGCGCTATACATGTTAAGGGTGAGACTTTAGCCAAAGTTAATGACAAATAGCATCACATAAGAATGTTCCAAGTATACGAATCATGTATCATGTAACTATAGCATGTATTATGGATTGTTTGTGTGATTGCATAAAAGTATAAGTGTGATTGCGTGTATTTTGATAGACTAACATGTTGTACCCATGAGCTTGAAACCAACTTTTCCGGATTCTGTTATTTTTAGTCCTTGAACTTAGTTTATCTTTCATTTCATGGTAAAACTTGATATTATCGCATGTTTTCAAGTGTATAATGTATATGTAAGTATATTTTAGGTATCAAGTATGAATGTATGAGTATTTGTACGTATAACAAGTATCGGTTTGTATGTAAATACGTATTTAATAATTAAATGCATGTAAGACAAGTATTTATCAGGTATGAATTTTATTACGATCAAAGTCTCGGATTATAAGATTGGGAAATGAAATACGAATGCGATACGAATACAAGTTTCCATAAATAGCAATACGATTACACTTTCTAATTAAGGAAAGTACGAAAAAGCGAGGCGTTACATTGTTTTTATCCATAAAAATCCCAAAGTTTTAACTTCTTCAGCAACCTTCTAGACAAAAACTGGTTTACAATATGTATGGGCCACGTATTCGGGTATGAGATTGAAAAAAATATATGAGTATGAGACGGGTATTAAATTAGGTAATACCTGGCCTGATTACCTTAAACTATACATTGGCTTACTCATGATGTTTTCTTCGAAAAAATTTGTGGCTATGCTAAAATAACCACATTTCAAATGGCTTCTCATTCTTAAACAAAAGTATCTGTGGATTATTCTAGGAAAAAGATTGAGATCATATGTATAGAGAATATTAGGTTATAGGGTGTGATCATGATCTTTATGACAACCATGATCCTTCACATCAGTGCTATGTCATCACCTCTAATCAACCATCCAAAACCACTACCCTAAGGGTGTGGTCATGACTCAAATCACTATCTTCTTTATTATTTTAGTTTATCTTTTTCTAAATGAGGATCATGATTGTCATGGTTGAATCCATGCAAACCATGATGGATCAGACAAAGAGGTGGTGTAATAATACTTTGTTACTTGGAACTTTTATACCTACAAGTTACAACATCAACGTTGGAAAACCTCTTCTTGTAAGACAAAGCTTGTTAGGTCATTTACCATAAAATTACAATAAGAATCCATAATAAATGCTAGTCTCATTTATACAATTAGGTTAGACTAGTTAAAAATAAAGTATCTATTCTGTCTAATAATACATATATCAATAATAAAAAAATCTAACAAACCTTATAATAAAAGGCAAACACAACCATCTAACAAGCATCATAGCATGATCATCATTGGAATCCGAATATTTTAAGTAGTTAATGATGATAAGAATTAGAGTTTGATACACCTAATTATTGAGGAAAAAAACAAAAGCAAAAGGAAGAAACCATGGTGTCAAAAGTTTAACAAGTTGCCCTAAAAGTTACTTTTATAAGACTTGTGACGCAAATAACAATGTTATTTTATGCCATATAGCTAGACAACCATGTTTATGTTAATGTTTTTTTTGTATGTATGTGTGTTAATTTGTGTTCTAGTGGGATCCTATTATATAATTGTGTCGGTACTTATAGTTAATTTATGTAACCTTTTTGATGATATCTGAGTTAGAACTCGGATTTCAAATCAGTTGATAAATAATTTATTATTGTAGCATTCGTTAATTAGAAATGTATATTCACCAACTTAGTTTTCAATCAATTTAAGGTTCAATACTCACGGTTGAAAGATTTCAGGTTCAGCGTTGAACTCAAAAACTGTTAATGTGTCGAAACATCAATTCTATCCGGACAAATATTTAAAATTGTTTAACCAGGACATGATTCTGTTAAAACTATTTATCTAAACGGACCAAGTAGTTGGCGAATCTACTTGTTTAATTAAATGGGTTGTTGGGTCGAGTTGTTAAATAAATCGATCAACTAATATGTCAACGGGAACACGATCCATTAATTGAATAGTTAGATATGATGATCCAAATTTGATTCTTGTCGTGTCTGGTAAAAAAGTGTCACTCCTAGTCATCATGATAGAAGGGGTATTGGGCCGCAAGCTCTTTGCCCGGACAAAACTTCAATTTATGCGGTATCTAACACAATCACTTTCTTGTGTTTTGATCTTAAATTTAACTAGGTGAAATGATCGACTATAAAAAAAAATCCGGTATAGCTCACTTGTTGATAATTTTTATTTTGTTATTGTTAATATGATTGTTTATCAAACTACTATATAATCAATTTTATGTTAGTTTTCTGATGATAATTTTTTTCTTATAAACTGAGCATCGTTTTTTTTTCGAATTTTAAAAACTTAGTAATATATCATAGTAACCATATCTAGTTATCATTTTTGAAAATTTCTTGTAGCATAATAACAATGACATATGTAAAGTTATATGTGCTAAAATATTTCTTATTTCTTATTGGATTTAAATAACCAAACTTTCACCAATTGGCTGATAATACTCCCAACTTTTGATTTGTACACCAGCACTCCCAACTTTAAACTTATTGGCTGATAACACTCCCTAACTAACTAAACCCTAACCCAGTTAGCTGATGTCAGCTGCCACGTCATCAAAAATGTTATGTCGGCTGCCATATCATAAAAATACCACGTCAGTCATCACATCACCTCTCACATCATCAAAAAAATGCCACATCAATTGTCACATTATATGCCACATCAGCAAAAGGGACCACATCAGATGACACATCAACAAAAACTGTTAGTTAGGGAGTGTTATCAATCAATAAATTGAAAATTGAAAGTGTTATTAGCCAATTAATAAAAGTTAAGGTTATTTAAATCGGATATCCAAAAATAGTTGATCTACTAATAAAGAATTAACTAGTGAACCTTAAGATGATGGCACACCCACGTAGTAAAGCAAAATTTAAGTGAAGGTCCACCGTCACGACACCACCTCTCCTCTATGCTTCGCCATCTCACCACCACTTACTTCTATTTTCACTTAAATAATATATCAAATTAATTATTTTTGGAGAAAAACAGGAAAGGCTTTCATTCCCATGTGCATAGTCCACATCTCAATTTTCTTTTGTGCTTTTTCAACTTTTGTCTTTACATTTAAAAGAATATATGATAAAAATGTAATGTTTAAATTTTAGAAGTTTCTTTTTTGTTTTAGTTTTGTGTTAACTTGAAAATTGATGACAATATGAGTAAATAGAAATTATCATTTTATCAACATGCATGGTAAACAAAAAAGAAGAAAAAAAACCTAATGTATATTACCATTGTAAAATAAGGTCTCGAACCTAAATAATCGCTATAAAGTAGGCTGCCGAGGCCCAAGTATTCTCTGCCTAGGCCGAGTACTCCTTCAGTATTCTCAACTTCGATCTGGGAAGGAACGTGAATGCATGATAATAATAAATAATAGTTGAAGAAGCAAAATGCATGGTTGCAACCATGTGCTAGTTTAAAAGAATGATCCTTGTAGGAAGGTAGAGCTCAGATCAGATGCATGATCTGATTATTCTTATCACATACAACAAAATTATTCTTGTGTATCTCATTTGCAATAACAAAATTATTCTTATATCACATACAACGTACATAGTATGCAGTGTTAAATTTTATACAGTATATATAAGTCTATATTGTATGTAAAAAATACACATATATTGATTTAGATTCTTTCTTACCCTTTTACAAAACATACTTTTTTTACAATAACCCCACCTTTTATATATATATATATATATATATATATATATATATATTATATATAATATAATATATATTATATATATATATATATTATATATATATATATATATATATATAATAATATATATAGCTTTTTTTTCATTTTTAAAGTTAAGTTGGCTGTTTTAAGTTCTTTAATAAATTTATACTTCAAAGTTAAAGTAATATGATTCCATTGTCTTTTTTTTAAAGAAGAAAAATAAAGCGAGGTCATCAGGTTTCTAGTAGAAGTGTAAGCTGTTTCTTTCTTAAAGTTATTTATTTATTTATTATATAAACATTTTCCCAAAATTTAGGGAATGTGTTGGTTTCATATTATACTTTTGATCCAACAATTATATATGTTCCCAAGACGTCTATTACATAATTATGGCCTAACTTTTGATTATCATAACATATTAAGACCATCATTTCAAGAAAAAGCTCTATTAAAAAAATAATCTTTAAAAATGTATACAAAAAATAAGAATATTTTGTATATGAATAATTTAAAAATTACTTGTATATTCATGATTTCCCTTTAGAAATTCAACCTATTTAATTTATAAGTATAATCATCAAATTTAAGTTTTAAAGAAAAGCCAAAATATATAAACAAAAATTATGTTTTAATCCAAACTCATGCCTTTAATTCTTTTGAGTTACATTATTATTAAAAAAAGTTTATTGATGTAATAATTAACATCAAGCGGTAAACTTGAATAGTAAGATTCATTTGCTAA
This sequence comes from Scalesia atractyloides, assembly GCA_947069175.1. Taxonomy (NCBI): domain Eukaryota; kingdom Viridiplantae; phylum Streptophyta; class Magnoliopsida; order Asterales; family Asteraceae; genus Scalesia; species Scalesia atractyloides. Next base: position 89,066,368 of record CAMTDV010000008.1, read on the forward strand.
TGTATTTATGAGGATAATAAAACCAAGCATAGCGCGCTAAGACGTTAACAAGTAGAGGAATATTATCTAGTTTGTGCGCTAAGACCTGTTATCTAGTTTACAGTTTACACCCGCATGGCTCATGTTCTAGGTTGAATAATATGCCGCGTTACATTTGACGACAATTTTTATTTCGTTAGACTTGTTCTATGGGAAGCTTAACCATTTAATCAAACGAGCAATCCACATATAACCCAACTAGACAGCAGAAAAATTAATACTTTGTATACAAACCCTATTAAGAACAAAGAATGAAATCTAAACTGATTAAAAAGGCTCACTTAGTTAGGCTCGCAGGCTTAAAGGGTACAAGTGTTCAAAACACATATAAAAGCTATGAAGCCCAACTGTTAATCGGGCTTTTAAAAACAGGTGTATGGGCTAAAGAAGAAGAGATAAAGCATCTGAATAATAAAAAGGATCCAAAACTACGTTGACTGAATATTTTTACAAGTTTTAGATTATTAAAAAGGGGATGGTACAAGATAATTATAGCGTACAAAATGTAAGAGACATTCGGGGCCGTTGATTTGTAAGAGCGGTTGAGATTAAGTGGTTTCAAAATTTAGACGTAACTAAATTAAGTTTTATTCTTTTTAAAGTCAAACTCGGCCCGAGTTGACCTACTAGATCGATTCTGGCCAAGGTTGACCATGTTTGATCGATTCCGAGTAATTAGGCAGAGTTGAAGAAAGTCGCCTCAGCTACCTGCCTTTGAGCGATTACTCGGGTAATACTCGGCCTTGGAGACCTTGTTTTACAACCATGAGTCTATAATCCAACAACATCTATAATCACGTAACGACTTATATTATAGATGATTAGATGTAATCACGTAATAGCATAAAAAAATTAATTCTCATTATATTGAATGTATAATCACGTAATAAGTATAACTTTAGTAAAGAAAAACATTATACAATTAAAAAATTATAATAACTTAATTATGTACTGACACATAATCACGTGACATTACACTAGTTACATACGGTACATGATTATAGATGTAGGATCACATTGAACATTTTTTATTGCTTGCACACATTGTACGTAATTACGTACTGAATATAATCATCTGATGTTACAAAATCACATAACTTTATAGCTTTTAAAATACAAAAAATCAAAATTAAGAAAACTATAACAAAAGTCTACTCAATTAAAGAGAATGAAATACTCGTTAATACGGTGTAATTTAAAAAATATATATTATCGTATAAAAAGTTATAGCCATTAATTTGAAAATTGGGGGTGATGATTGTTCATAACTTAGTATACTAATTAAAATTGAAGCATACCAAAAATTTAAACACCTCTAAAGTCTTACAAAAATGGGCTTTTTGTTTAGATTATGATCATCTTTGAAATGCCTTCTAAGTGTTTGATGAAACGCCAGTTCAGTTTAAACACCTCTAAAGTCTTACATAAACATGCATGTGTAGTGTTTTTTGTTTTAGCACTTCTTCAGTCTTATATAAACATGCATGTGTATTGTTGGTTAGGTGTTTAAACGACCAGCAACGTTACCACCACGCCAGCGAAATGAAATCCAAGCAAATATATAATATATCGTCAATCGATCAGCAGGGTTTTTCCACAATGCCATAGCCTAACTCAATTTTCTATTAGCAAAAGGATGTTACTACATTATATTATTTTTCTCTCCAAAGGTAAACAGAACCATTAGCCAGAGGTGAGGCTAAAGCTAGATTCATAGCCTAGCTAAAAAGATGCATAAGTCAAAATTAAACATTATTATATAATAGTATTCAGACTTTTAATTGGATATTGTCATCTACTTTTTACTAATGTTCGTTTGTGATTTAGAAAAACTTGCCAGGCTTACTATTTTTTTTTTTTTTTTAATTTGTCTAAGGACATCAGTGTGGCAACCCTTTTTTCATTTTAGACTAAATTATAATTATTCGTACCTTAGTTGAGTGTTTGTCAGTCATCTTATGCTACTTATTATACTGCTTTGTTGTTATCTTTCTATCGTTTCACACTGTTGCTGCACCTAGACATGGAGCCTACAGCTTCTGGTAGGAAAAGAAAATTGGCTCAACTAGATCACAATAATGCCCAATCATCATCGTCTGCTCCTACTGTCTTGGGCTCGCACTGTTGCAGAGCAAAGTTGGTCCACTGATTTGAGTTTGACGGCTCGTGCACAGTCACGTGAATGAAAACTCACAATGAACACGTTTTATGCATATCAAATACATGACCGTCAAGGTATCTATACACTGCTGCTAAAAGCTGGTCGTCTTCTACAACAATATTTGGTTGATGCGTATGTTTGCATAGAGCAATGCAGACTTGACTACATACGTACTAACCAGGATCGGTTTCAGTCTGAGTACCTACGTGGTATCCACGATGCCTTTTCAAAAGGTAATACTGAAGGACGAGATGTTGGTAAAAGAACAATTTTACCATCCTCATTCACAGGTGGACCAAGATATATGTACAAGCATTATCAAGATGCACTCGCCATCTGCAGGGTTCATGGTAATCCACAATACTTCATAACCTTCACCTGCAGTGTCAGATGGCCAGAAATTAAACGCTATCTAGCTGATGTCGGATGTCAAAGCACACATGATAGACCTGACATTGTTGCAAGAGTTTTTCAGATGAAGGTCGACACACTGAGGAAGTTCCGAAAGACCAAAGAACATTTGGCAGTGTTGCGGCTAGTATGTAGTTCAATTATCTTCACTACGACCATGTATATGTTTTTGCTCACACTTACTTAAACTTATGGTTCATGCAGGTCTTTATACTATTGAGTTTCAAAAAGGGGGCCTTCCGCATTGCCATATGCTGCTCTGGGTTACACTAGAATGCAAGATAAAGGATGTTGTGGATGTAGATAAGTTTATCTCAGCTGAAATTCCGAGCCCCATTGCTGATCCAACTCTATATCGAATTGTCATTGATTCGATGATGCATGATCCGTGTGGTTTAACAAGAACAAATGCGCCGTGTATGGAAAACGGGAAATGCTCAGAGTCATTCCCAAAACCATACGAAGAAACAACGCGTTTCGACAAAGAAGGTTATATTCATTATAGAAGACCATCAAATGGTCAGCGTGTTGATAAATCTGGAGTGCCGCTAGATAATGGTTATGTTGTTCCATATAACCGCACTTTGTGCTTTCATTTCGAGGCTCTCATATCAACGTTGAGTACTGTGGTTGGAGTATGCGCATAAAATACCTTTTCAAATACATTTCTAAAGGCGTTGATCGCATTTGCTATGCTATCACAAGATCTACAGACAATACAGCGCAATTAACATCAGGTTCCGATGAGTAAGTCAATGAAATCGAAAACTTTGTCGATGGTAGATTTGTTTGTCCCCATGAAGCAGCGTGGAGAATACTCAATTTCCTATTCACAATAGAAATCCTGTTGTTCAACTCTTAGCTATTCATTTAGAGAACATGCAGAACATCATTTTCAAGACAATCAACAGCTAGAACAGATACTCGACATCCCAGCAACGGGAAAGACAACATTAACAGAATGGTTGGTAAATAATCATCTTGACCCGAGTGGTAGAGATCTTCGGTATATTGATTATCTAACTAGATACTGGTGGGACCCTTCGGGTAAAAGCTGGATCAGACGAGCAACCAACAGAACTGCAACAATTGGGAGACTTGCATATGTTCACCCGACATGTGGAGAGCTTTTCTACTTGAGAATGTTACTCGGCCATCAGAAAGGGTGCTATTTTTTTAAAGACATCAGAACTGTTTCCATTGTTATATACCCAACCTACCGAACAACATGTGAAAAACTCGGGTTGATAGGTAACGACAGAGAATGGGTCGCGGCATTCGTAGAAGCATTAGGATGGGCCAGTGCAGCAGAATTGAGGGCATTATTTACACATATGCTTCTATTTTGTGACACAAGCAATCCATTAGACTTTTGGCAACAATATTGGATGAAAAAGTTTGATGACATTGTTAGAAACGTAAATGAAGTTGCCAGCACATCTGCTAATCATATCAATGGATCAAACCTACAACAACATGTGCTCTATGAGATTGAGTTGCTATTGAACTCCAGTGCAGGCTCACGATCACTTGCCGAATTTGGTTTACCCATGCCACCCGACTCAATTGTATCAATATTAAGAAACCGGTTGCTAATGGAAGAAAAATGCTAAGACACCGACTCCTTGGCAATTCAAAGTAGAGCAATGGAAGAGGCTATAAATTCTGAACAGGCTGCAGCATACAACATGATTGTCAATTCTGTAATGCATGATACCCAAGTTCTTTTGTTTATATATGGTAACGGTGGTACGGGAAAAACCTTTATGTGGACTACCATCATAAACAAGATCAGGTCCAGTGGAAAGGTTGTCCTTGCTGTTGAGGCCTCCGGGATTGCTTCATCGCTATTGCCGTCAGGCAGAACAGCTCATTCTCTGTTTAAGATACCATTGGAATTATCAAATGACTCATTGTGTGATATCAAGAAACATACTCAGCTTTCACAATTGTTAATGGAAACGTCTCTCATAATTTGGGATGAAGCTCCAATGAGCGATCGAAGATGCTTTGAATCATTAGACAAGAGCCTAAAAGATGTCATTGGCAATAAGGATAAGCCATTTGGTGGTAAGTCCATGCTGCTGGGAGGAGACTTTCGACAAACATTGCCGGTAAAACCCAAAGCTTCAAAAAGTGAAATTATAGCATCTTCGCTTCCTAAATCATATCTATGGAACAAGTTCAATATTGTTAAGCACTACTTCCGATGCTGAAAAGAAAGCCGCTGTTACATTTTCAAACTGGTTGCTAGATATTGGCGACGGTAAAATAGGAGATTCATACAAGGAGTCATCTTTGGACACGAAAACCATCAACATACTAGAAGAGTTTCTTATTCAGCCCGGAGAAAGTGACTTGCAAGAGCTGATCAAATTTTTTTATGATGACCATAACCTCAAGACTCCAACAGCAACCAATTTGTCCGAAAGAGCGATAATGTGTCCGAAAAACGAAACTGCTGATGAAATCAATGAGTTAGTACTTGCGTCCACTCCCGGTGAATACTCAACATACTTGAGCGTAGACTCAATCGTGCCTCACTCTCGCAACCGTGGTGACATCGATTTGATGTATCCACCTGAATACCTTAAAATAAATAATCCTGTGATTTTGTTGCGTAACATAGATCAAAGATCTGGTTTGTGTAACGGTCTAGACTGTTAGTGTCACAATCATTGCCTAGAATCATTGAAGCACACATAATCACAGGAACAGCCACTGGCCATCGAGTTTACATACCTAGAATAAATTTTGTCCACAACACCAAAGATTTACCTTTTGTTTTTACTAGACGCAAATGTCTAATTAAAACATGTTAAGCAATGACAATTAATAAAAGCCAAGGTCAATCATTGAATAAAAATTATTTGTTATACAACAGATTTCATGGCCAAGCTGGAGGACACAACACCTGTAATGACCAAGGACAAAAGACACTATATCTACACATGCATCTCAGGGGGGCATCCTAAAAACACAAATATCTATTGCTTTTTAATTAAAAAAGGATTACATAACATATATAATTTTTTTTAATTGCAGAAGAACCAACAGTCACAGTACTCACGTCCCTTCGTGTCAACAAGTACTATGGTAGTGTTTCCTCAACAAAAGTTCGCTAAACAATACAAGCTAACTTTATTTTATGTTTTATTGTATAACATGACTTCATGTTTGATGCAGGCAAATTGCAGTTATCATCAACAATGGCAACCTATGTCTACTTCAACCCACAAGTAGAAGCAGCCATAACTCTAACAAACAGGTACAAAAACTTTGTAATGCTAAAGTCCATAAATTATGAACATTAAATGCCATCTAATTATACAAAAACCTTACCAGACTTAAAGAACAGCCACAACCTATCGCCCAACCAGGAACAACCCACAGATTCCAACTCAGGCACGCATCTGCAGAGGAAAAAAAATAAAAGAACCATCTCAGAGCTACCCCAACAAGACATCTAGCATAACCGCGTAAGTCGTAAAATGCCATAGCAATTGCTAACCTGCAACAAAAAAATCAACATTACTATGTGATGGTTTGGATTTTCTTGAACTATTTAAGTAATTGCATGGAAAGTTATAGCTTAAGTTTGGAATGGCTTTCTATCCAAGTTGGCTTTAACCCGATTTTTCAAAAATATGTTATTCATATTTTTTTGAACACTCCTTAACAATACGCTTTAATCTTATTGTTTTAAAAATATGCTAAAACCGCTGCAAAAGATGCTTTTTGAACATGCTTTTGCTAATAGAACTAATGATCACGGATAGTATTTACATATGTTTTTTTATTAACTTCACTCATTATCCTGTAAAGGTTGAAAAAACAGTTAACCTTATGGCTTAACAATCTACACTTTTTCAACGGGGAAAGACATCATCATCTATGATGCATCAATCGTATCTTACTCCAACGGGAAACCCTAGTACCACACAAGTTGCCCACATTGCCGAAGAAAAACGTATGAAACTCCAACAGGCTGGTCATGTGGAACACATGAAGACCTGAAAGAGCCTAAATTTGCATGTGTCGCCTTCACTGAAATAGCCAATCAAACCAACTCAACAAAAGCCACAATCTTTGATGATGCACTAGCTACTATCGTGGGAAAAACATGCAGAGATGTAGTCATCCAAGAAGGTTATACAGATCGCTTCCAAGTATCGAAGCCACTGTATGATGTCATCGGCAAAACATCTTTTATGCATGTGCAGTACACCAGAGTCTCAACTTTGTCTCGTGAATTTGCTATGACTGATTTGGGTGAGTTACATCATTTTTTGGGTATTATGGTCTCTCGTCATGCCAATGGATTGTTTTTGGATCAGGCCCAATACACCAAGCATATTATTTCCCGTGCCTCCATGACATCGTGCAAGCTATGTACCACTCCAGTAGATTTGTCATCCAAACTAAGCGCAACTGATGGCCCGTTTTTTTCCTGACCCTACTTCGTATCGCAGTTTGGCTGGTGCATTACAATACCTAACTTTTACTCGCCCTGACATCTCTTATGCGGTTCAGCAAGTTTGCTTATTTATGCACGAACCGCGCGAGTCACGTTTTGCCTTTTTAAAGCGCATACTACAGTATCTCCAAGGCACCATTAACTACGGTATTCGTATCGTCAAGTCGGCTACTCATTCCTTGGTTGTTTATTCTGATGCAGATTGGGGAGGATGTCCTAACTCCCATCGTTTTAATAGTGGATATTGTGTTTTTCTATGAGATAACCTTATTTCTTGGACATCTAAGCGGCAGCCTACGATTTCTCGTTCTAGTGCTGAAGCGGAAAACCGTGGGATTGCTAATGCGGTTGCGGAGGCTACATGGTTACGAAATTTACTTCTTGAACTCCGCCTTCCCCTTCGTCAAGCTATGGTGGTTTATTGTGATAATGTGTCCGCGGTTTATCTATCTGATAATCATGTTCAGCATCAACGAACGAAGCACATAAAGATTGATATCCACTTTGTTCGGGAGAAAGTTCGAGTCAGTCATCACATCACCTCTCACATCATCAAAAAAATGCCACATCAATTGTCACATCATATGCCACATCAGCAAAAGGGACCACATCAGATGACACATCAGCAAAAACTGTTAGTTAGGGAGTGTTATCAATCAATAAGTTGAAAATTGAAAGTGTTATTAGCCAATTAATAAAAGTTACGGTTATTTAAATCGGATATCCAAAATTAGTTGATCTACTAATAAAGAATTAACTAGGTGAACCTTAAGATGATGGCACACCCACGTAGTAAAGCAAAATTTAAGTGAAGGTCCACCGTCACGACACCACCTCTCCTCTATGCTTCGCCATCTCACCACCACTTACTTCTATTTTCACTTAAATAATATATCAAATTAATTATTTTTGGAGAAAAACAGGAAAGGCTTTCATTCCCATGTGCATAGTCCACATCTCAATTTTCTTTTGTGCTTTTTCAACTTTTGTCTTTACATTTAAAAGAATATATGATAAAAATGTAATGTTTAAATTTTAGAAGTTTCTTTTTTGTTTTAGTTTTGTGTTAACTTGAAAATTGATGACAATATGAGTAAATAGAAATTATCATTTTATCAACATGCATGGTAAACAAAAAAGAAGAAAAAAAACCTAATGTATATTACCATTGTAAAATAAGGTCTCGAACCTAAATAATCGCTATAAAGTAGGCTGCCGAGGCCTAAGTATTCTCTGCCTAGGCCGAGTACTCCTTCAGTATTCTCAACTTCGATCTGGGAAGGAACGTGAATGCATGATAATAATAAATAATAGTTGAAGAAGCAAAATGCATGGTTGCAACCATGTGCTAGTTTAAAAGAACGATCCTTGTAGGAAGGTAGAGCTCAGATCAGATGCATGATCTGATTATTCTTATCACATACAACAAAATTATTCTTGTGTATCTCATTTGCAATAACAAAATTATTCTTATATCACATACAACGTACATAGTATGCAGTGTTAAATTTTATACAGTATATATAAGTCTATATTGTATGTAAAAAATACACATATATTGATTTAGATTCTTTCTTACCCTTTTACAAAACATACTTTTTTTACAATAACCCCACCTTTTATATATATATAATATATATATATATATATATATAGTTTTTTTTTCATTTTTAAAGTTAAGTTGGCTGTTTTAAGTTCTTTAATAAATTTATACTTCAAAGTTAAAGTAATATGATTCCATTGTCTTTTTTTTAAAGAAGAAAATAAAGCGAGGTCATCAGGTTTCTAGTAGAAGTGTAAGCTGTTTCTTTCTTAAAGTTATTTATTTATTTATTATATAAACATTTTCCCAAAATTTAGGGAATGTGTTGGTTTCATATTATACTTTTGATCCAACAATTATATATGTTCCCAAGACGTCTATTACATAATATGGCCTAACTTTTGATTATCATAACATATTAAGACCATCATTTCAAGAAAAAGCTCTATTAAAAAAATAATCTTTAAAAATGTATACAAAAAATAAGAATATTTTGTATATGAATAATTTAAAAATTACTTGTATATTCATGATTTCCCTTTAGAAAATTCAACCTATTTAATTTATAAGTATAATCATCAAATTTAAGTTTTAAAGAAAAGCCAAAATATATAAACAAAAATTATGTTTTAATCCAAACTCATGCCTTTATATTCTTTTGAGTTACATTATTATTAAAAAAGTTTATTGATGTAATAATTAACATCAAGCGGTAAACTTGAATAGTAAGATTCATTTGCTAATGTATTTATGAGGATAATAAAACCAAGCATAGCGCGCTAAGACGTTAACAAGTAGAGGAATATTATCTAGTTTGTGCGCTAAGACCTGTTATCTAGTTTACAGTTTACACCCGCATGGCTCATGTTCTAGGTTGAATAATATGCCGCGTTACATTTGACGACAATTTTTATTTCGTTAGACTTGTTCTATGGGAAGCTTAACCATTTAATCAAACGAGCAATCCACATATAACCCAACTAGACAGCAGAAAAATTAATACTTTGTATACAAACCCTATTAAGAACAAAGAATGAAATCTAAACTGATTAAAAAGGCTCACTTAGTTAGGCTCGCAGGCTTAAAGGGTACAAGTGTTCAAAACACATATAAAAGCTATGAAGCCCAACTGTTAATCGGGCTTTTAAAAACAGGTGTATGGGCTAAAGAAGAAGAGATAAAGCATCTGAATAATAAAAAGGATCCAAAACTACGTTGACTGAATATTTTTACAAGTTTTAGATTATTAAAAAGGGGATGGTACAAGATAATTATAGCGTACAAAATGTAAGAGACATTCGGGGCCGTTGATTTGTAAGAGCGGTTGAGATTAAGTGGTTTCAAAATTTAGACGTAACTAAAATAAGGGAAAGAAGTGGAGAAAACATCAAAATAAGAAAATCCAATATTGTTAACTAATAAACCCACTTCCTTCATGATTTTTAAATGGCTATAACTTTTTCATTCTATAATTCTTTTAATAAAACATTACACCATATTAACGACTATTTCATTCTCTTTACTTTGAGTAGACTATTGCTATAATTTACTTAATCGAATTTAGTGAACATTTCATTCTCTTTAATTTGACTTTTTGACTTGTTCTTATGGTCTTTAGTCTTCATTGTATTGACTTTGACTGTTGACTAGTTGACCAACATTTTGCATTCCAGCTCTTTGTACTTGTTGTCTTGTATCTTCACCAAGCAGTTCTTGAGACCAGTAGGTTTGGGAGGTTGTTTGGCTAACATTCAAAGGAGGAAGCTTCTGTACATTTGGCTTGTAATCCAACTTATCTTATCAAGCAGGGAGATTGTTTCCTCTCGGTTTTGGCTTTCATCATCAGCAAATTTTACCATGGTTACAAAAGTCGCTAGGCGCCTCCTAGTCGGTCGACCGGGGAGTTGGGAGTACTCGGCCTAGGCGGAGAGTACTCGGACATGTTAAATTATAAAGAAATTAATTTCCGAAAATTAAAGATATGTCAAAATACATAAATTTACAAATATTCATAACACAATGCGTGAAAATGATATTCATTCTTCGGTATAATAGGTATAAAATTATGTTTTATTCTTTTTAAAGTCAAACTCGGCCCGAGTTGACCTACTAGATCGATTCTGGCCAAGGTTGACCATGTTTGATCGATTCCGAGTAATTAGGCAGAGTTGAAGAAAGTCGCCTCAGCTACCTGCCTTTGAGCGATTACTCGGGTAATACTCGGCCTTGGAGACCTTGTTTTACAACCATGAGTCTATAATCCAACAACATCTATAATCACGTAACGACTTATATTATAGATGATTAGATGTAATCACGTAATAGCATAAAAAAATTAATTCTCATTATATTGAATGTATAATCACGTAATAAGTATAACTTTAGTAAAGAAAAACATTATACAATTAAAAAATTATAATAACTTAATTATGTACTGACACATAATCACGTGACATTACACTAGTTACATACGGTACATGATTATAGATGTAGGATCACATTGAACATTTTTTATTGCTTGCACACATTGTACGTAATTACGTACTGAATATAATCATCTGATGTTACAAAATCACATAACTTTAAAAGCTTTTAAAATACAAAAAATCAAAATTAAGAAAACTATAACAAAAGTCTACTCAATTAAAGAGAATGAAATACTCGTTAATACGGTGTAATTTAAAAAATATATATTATCGTATAAAAAGTTATAGCCATTAATTTGAAAATTGGGGTGATGATTGTTCATAACTTAGTATACTAATTAAAATTGAAGCATACCAAAAATTTAAACACCTCTAAAGTCTTACAAAAATGGGCTTTTTGTTTAGATTATGATCATCTTTGAAATGCCTTCTAAGTGTTTGATGAAACGCCAGTTCAGTTTAAACACCTCTAAAGTCTTACATAAACATGCATGTGTAGTGTTTTTTGTTTTAGCACTTCTTCAGTCTTATATAAACATGCATGTGTATTGTTGGTTAGGTGTTTAAACGACCAGCAACGTTACCACCACGCCAGCGAAATGAAATCCAAGCAAATATATAATATATCGTCAATCGATCAGCAGGGTTTTTCCACAATGCCATAGCCTAACTCAATTTTCTATTAGCAAAAGGATGTTACTACATTATATTATTTTTCTCTCCAAAGGTAAACAGAACCATTAGCCAGAGGTGAGGCTAAAGCTAGATTCATAGCCTAGCTAAAAAGATGCATAAGTCAAAATTAAACATTATTATATAATAGTATTCAGACTTTTAATTGGATATTGTCATCTACTTTTTACTAATGTTCGTTTGTGATTTAGAAAAACTTGCCAGGCTTACTATTTTTTTTTTTTTTTTAATTTGTCTAAGGACATCAGTGTGGCAACCCTTTTTTCATTTTAGACTAAATTATAATTATTCGTACCTTAGTTGAGTGTTTGTCAGTCATCTTATGCTACTTATTATACTGCTTTGTTGTTATCTTTCTATCGTTTCACACTGTTGCTGCACCTAGACATGGAGCCTACAGCTTCTGGTAGGAAAAGAAAATTGGCTCAACTAGATCACAATAATGCCCAATCATCATCGTCTGCTCCTACTGTCTTGGGCTCGCACTGTTGCAGAGCAAAGTTGGTCCACTGATTTGAGTTTGACGGCTCGTGCACAGTCACGTGAATGAAAACTCACAATGAACACGTTTTATGCATATCAAATACATGACCGTCAAGGTATCTATACACTGCTGCTAAAAGCTGGTCGTCTTCTACAACAATATTTGGTTGATGCGTATGTTTGCATAGAGCAATGCAGACTTGACTACATACGTACTAACCAGGATCGGTTTCAGTCTGAGTACCTACGTGGTATCCACGATGCCTTTTCAAAAGGTAATACTGAAGGACGAGATGTTGGTAAAAGAACAATTTTACCATCCTCATTCACAGGTGGACCAAGATATATGTACAAGCATTATCAAGATGCACTCGCCATCTGCAGGGTTCATGGTAATCCACAATACTTCATAACCTTCACCTGCAGTGTCAGATGGCCAGAAATTAAACGCTATCTAGCTGATGTCGGATGTCAAAGCGCACATGATAGACCTGACATTGTTGCAAGAGTTTTTCAGATGAAGGTCGACACACTGAGGAAGTTCCTGAAAGACCAAAGAACATTTGGCAGTGTTGCGGCTAGTATGTAGTTCAATTATCTTCACTACGACCATGTATATGTTTTTGCTCACACTTACTTAAACTTATGGTTCATGCAGGTCTTTATACTATTGAGTTTCAAAAAAGGGGCCTTCCGTGCCATATGCTGCTCTGGGTTACACTAGAATGCAAGATAAAGGATGTTGTGGATGTCGATAAGTTTATCTCAGCTGAAATTCCGAGCCCCATTGCTGATCCAACTCTATATCGAACTGTCATTGATTCGATGACGCATGGTCCGTGTGGTTTAATAAGAACAAATGCGCCGTGTATGGAAAACGGGAAATGCTCAGAGTCATTCCCAAAACCATACGAAGAAACAACGCGTTTCGACAAAGAAGGTTATATTCATTATAGAAGACCATCAAATGGTCAGCGTGTTGATAAATCTGGAGTGCCGCTAGATAATGGTTATGTTGTTCCATATAACCGCACTTTTTGCTTTCATTTCGAGGCTCATATCAACGTTGAGTACTGTGGTTGGAGTATGCGCATAAAATACCTTTTAAAATACTTTTCTAAAGGCGTTGATCGCATTTGCTATGCTATCACAAGATCTGCAGACAATACAGCGCAATCAACATCAGGTTCCGATGAGTAAGTCAATGAAATCGAAAACTTTGTCGATGGTAGATTTGTTTGTCCCCATGAAGCAGCGTGGAGAATACTCAATTTCCTATTCACAATAGAAATCCTGTTGTTCAACTCTTAGCTATTCATTTAGAGAACATGCAGAACATCATTTTCAAGACAATCAACAGCTAGAACAGATACTCGACATCCCAGCAACGGGAAAGACAACATTAACAGAATGGTTGGTAAATAATCATCTTGACCTGAGTGGTAGAGATCTTCGGTATATTGATTATCTAACTAGATACTGGTGGGACCCTTCGGGTAAAAGCTGGATCAGACGAGCAACCAACAGAACTGCAACAATTGGGAGACTTGCATATGTTCACCCGACATGTGGAGAGCTTTTCTACTTGAGAATGTTACTCGGCTATCAGAAAGGGTGCTATTTTTTAAAGACATCAGAACTGTTTCCATTGTTATATACCCAACCTACCGAACAACATGTGAAAAACTCGGGTTGATAGGTGACGACAGAGAATGGGTCGCGGCATTCGTAGAAGCATCAGGATGGGCCAGTGCAGCAGAATTGAGGGCATTATTTACACATATGCTTCTATTTTGTGACACAAGCAATCCATTAGACTTTTGGCAACAACATTGGATGAAAAAGTTTGATGACATTGTTAGAAACGTAAATGAAGTTGCCAGCACGTCTGCTAATCATATCAATGGATCAAACCTACAACAACATGTGCTCTATGAGATTGAGTTGCTATTGAACTCCAGTGCAGGCTCACGATCACTTGCCGAATTTGGTTTACCATGCCACCCGACTCAATTGTATCAATATTAAGAAACCGGTTGCTAATGGAAGAAAAATGCTACGACACCGACTCCTTGGCAATTCAAAGTAGAGCAATGGAAGCGGCTATAAATTCTGAACAGGCTGCAGCATACAACATGATTGTCAATTCTGTAATGCATGATACCCAAGTTCTTTTGTTTATATATGGTAACGGTGGTACGGGAAAAACCTTTATGTGGACTACCATCATAAACAAGATCAGGTCCAGTGGAAAGGTTGTCCTTGCTGTTGAGGCCTCCGGGATTGCTTCATTGCTATTGCCGTCAGGCAAAACAGCTCATTCTCTGTTTAAGATACCATTGGAATTATCAAATGACTCATTGTGTGATATCCAGAAACATACTCAGCTTTCACAATTGTTAATGGAAACGTCTCTCATAATTTGGGATGAAGCTCCAATGAGCGATCGAAGATGCTTTGAATCATTAGACAAGAGCCTAAAAGATGTCATTGGCAATAAGGATAAGCCATTTGGTGGAAGTCCATGCTGCTGGGAGGAGACTTTCGACAAACATTGCCGGTAAAACCCAAAGCTTCAAAAAGTGAAATTATAGCATCTTCGCTTCCTAAATCATATCTATGGAACAAGTTCAAGATTGTTAAGCACTACTTCCGATGCTGAAAAGAAAGCCGCTGTTACATTTTCAAACTGGTTGCTAGATATTGGCGACGGTAAAATAGGAGATTCATACAAGGAGTCATCTTTGGACACGAAAACCATCAACATACTAGAAGAGTTTCTTATTCAGCCCGGAGAAAGTGACTTGCAAGAGCTGATCAAATTTTTTTATGATGACCATATCCTCAAGACTCCAACAGCAACCAATTTGTCCGAAAGAGCGATAATGTGCCCGAAAAAACGAAACTGCTGATGAAATCAATGAGTTAGTACTTGCGTCCACTCCCGGTGAATACTCAACATACTTGAGCGTAGACTCAATCGTGCCTCACTCTCGCAACCGTGGTGACATCGATTTGATGTATCCACCTGAATACCTTAAAATAAATAATCCTGTGATTTTGTTGCGTAACATAGATCAAAGATCTGGTTTGTGTAACGGTCTAGACTGTTCGTGTCACAATCATTGCCTAGAATCATTGAAGCACACATAATCACAGGAACAGCCACTGGCCATCGAGTTTACATACCTAGAATAAATTTTGTCCACAACACCAAAGATTTACCTTTCGTTTTTACTAGACGCAAATGTCTAATTAAAACATGCTAAGCAATGACAATTAATAAAAGCCAAGGTCAATCATTGAATAAAATTGCAGTCTATTTACCTCAACCCATCTTTAGTCATGGCCAGCTTTATGTAACCCTTTCTAGAGCAACATCACCTGACGGCCTGAAAGTGCTCATAACACCTGATGAAGAATTAGGATCCAACAAAACAAAAAATATCGTATATTCTGGGTTGTTAGCAGAAATTCAAGCTCATGAGGTTAACCTCAAAATACATGAGAAAACACAAGCTACCAACCACTCACAAATAACAACACATTCACACCAACACTATTATAGATACATTACAAATATCGCAACACGATACGTTAGCACATCATACTGTTAGAAAGGAAAGTCAAGCCTTGGAGGAAATCGCAGCTAATCAACAGCCGGACATCCTGCGGCAGCTAATCAACAGCCGGACATCCAGCTAATCAACAGCAAATCGCAGCAATGTTTTCCTTTTTTATGCTTCTCTTGTAAACCATTTAAGGGCCCTGCACTTGTAATCGATAACCATAACACACAATTATGAATGAATAGCCTTGTTCGGTAATCCACTCTGAAACTCTGATTTTAACATGGTATCAGAGCGGGTTATTTAGCTTGCTCACCCAAAACACAACCGAGCCACAACCGAGTCACCATGTCCGGAGACGGTAACTCGAGTAGTGATCTCACCTTACAACTAGCCAACCTTCTCAAAAATTCCCAGTCAAAAAACCCCAAAATGTCCGATAGTTTACAGATAAATCTGAAACTAAACGGCCAGAATTATCCCCTATGGACCCGAATGATTCGAGTCGCCATAGGCGGTAAGGCGGTAAATCAAAAACCCTGCTGCAACATTTAACCACAAATCCCCCAGACCAAAATCATGAAACCTACGAACAGTGGGAGCAAGATGACCTAAACGTGTTTTCATGGTTAATTCAAAATATTGAACCTGTTCTTGCGGGTAACCTCACCGAGTTTCCCACAGCGAAATCGCTGTGGGATGCCTTGGTAGTTACATATAGCAGTGGACGGGACAAGCTCCAAACCTTTAATCTTCATGTCAAAGCGAATGACATCAAACAGAACAATACTTCTCTCGAAGAATTGTGGATCACTCTCCAAGGCGTATGGGGAGAAATTGACCGAATTGATCCGAATCCGATGACTTGTTCAACGGATATTCAAACATACTCCAAAATCCGAACTGAGCAAAAACTCTTCCAGTTCTTAAATGCCCTTGACCGGAAGTATGACCCTATAAAGAGGGAAATACTCCGGTCGGAACCACTTCCGACTGCAGAAGCCGCATATGCCACTGTTCGCAAGGAGGCCGCTCACCAAAACATTCTCGGAACACCTCTCAATGACGCACAGGGCATCGCAGCAGGTCTAATATCTGCAGAAATAGAAGGGACAGGACTTGCATCGAAAGGGCTCCGACGGTTTGACGGAAGAAGAACTGGATCTGTAAGCAGAGATGAAAAAACTCATCTCAAATGTGACCATTGTGGCATGACTAAGCATACCAAGGAACAATGTTTCAGACTCGTCGGATATCCCGATTGGTGGTCTGACAGTCATAAGAAGGGCACAAGGGTTACCGCTCACGAGAAAGGAAAATCACCCAGCACCGTCAACCGAGAGGTTCCAGGAGATGGAAGCCGGAGTAGGGTTGGTTTCGGCGGAGTGGCCGACGCAACAGGCGAAGGTGATGAAGGGTTAGGTAATGGCGGAGAGAGTGAAGGAGAAGGTAACGGGTTTGGGTTTGGGGCGGATAACACAAGTCCGTGGGTTTATAACCCAGAATTGGATATGTCACATTTGGTCCCTGGAAATAGTGGGAATGCTAATATGGCCCAAAAACATCATGAAAAACAAAAACGATGGATATTCGATTGTGGCGCAACCGACATAATGACTTATGAGTCATCGGATATTATCTCAACAACTAAACCAAAAAAAACACATATTCAAACGGCAAATGGAGGGATAATGGATGTAAAATCGGGAGGGACGATTGAGATTTCACCCACAATAAAAATCTCTAATTGTCTTTATGTTCCCTCGTTGTCACATAAACTACTTTACATTAGCCACGTCACTAAAGAACTCAACTGTATTATCCTAATGTACCCTACGTTTTGTATTTTACAGGATATCAGGACGGGAGCGATCATTGGGCGTGGCACTGAAAGTCAAGGGTTATATTATGTGGATGAAGTAACTCAAAATGGTGCTGTGATGTTAACTCATGGTACATCTGAACGAGAAGCATGGCTGTGGCACTGAAGATTAGGTCATCCCTCTACAAGTTATTTACATATTTTATTTCCAAAACTATTTCCAGTTAATTCTTTGTCACATTGTGAAACTTGTGTTTTAGCAAAGAGCCACAGGAAAACTTTTAAACCCAATAACACTAAGGTTGCTTTACCATTTTCATTAATCCATTCTGATGTATGGGGTCCTGCCCCCGTTCTTGGGGGGCAAAACCTTCGCTACTTTGTGATGTTCGTTGATGATTGTACCCGAATGACCTGGGTTTATTTTTTAAAAAACAAATCCGAAGTCTTTGAAAAATTCACTATGTTTTACGCCATGATCCAAACCCAATTCCAAACAAACATCCAAATTTTCCGATCAGATAATGGAGGTGAATTTGTTAATACCTCCTTTAAATTGTTTTTTCAAAACAAGGGAATAATCCACCAAACTACATGTCCAAACACTCCAGAACAAAACGGTGTCGCCGAAAGGAAAAATCGCATTTTACTGGAAATGACACGAGCCCTCCTAATTGAATCCCAGGTCCCGAAACTTTTTTGGCCTGAAGCCCTTGCTACCGCTACCTATCTTCTCAACCGACTCCCAACAAAAATCCTTAAACTTAACACCCCATTACACACCCTTTCAAAATTTTTCAAACTACCCTCAGTCCTTACTCTTCAACCACGAATCTTTGGGTGTACCGCTTTTGTTCACATACCTAAATCAGATCGAACCAAACTTGACCCTTGTGCTGAAAAATGTGTCTTTGTTGGGTATGGAATGAATCAAAAAGGATACAGATGTTATAACCCAAAGACACGTCATATGTTCACCACAATAAACTGTGACTTTCTTGAAACCGAGTATTACTACAATTCCCAACTCAGTGGTCAGGGGGAGAAGGAATGTTTAGACACACTAAGTTGGTTGAAATATGTTCCCTATGTACCAACTACAGAGTCACCAGAGTTCAATTTCAGTGCCACTGAAGGCCCTAATGTTCCTCCTAACCTGGTATCCGAGGTAAGTAATACTCACCCTATTCAATCTAGTGATACTTTTGGAGTTTCTAATGACTCTGAAAATACCAATACTTCTAACCATGCAACTGCCACAGAACAAGCTGAGAATTTACAGGCAGATGAACCCATACAAGAAGAATCACCATCAAGATATGTGTTACCCCCTAGAACAAACAGAGGGGTTCCTCCGAAACGGTATTCTCCTGGAAAAGAGCCAAGAAGGTCTAGTTATCCTATAGCTAATGTAGCTAATGGAAATCTCACTAAGGAAGCCAAAGCGTTTATCTCATCTGTTTATTCTGAAGAAACTCCTACAAACGTGGATCAAGCTTTAAAGTCTAAACATTGGAAGGAAGCAATGAAAACCGAAATGGAAGCTTTAGTCAAGAACAATACTTGGGAAAAGTGTACTCTTCCGCTGGGAAAGAAATCCGTGGGGTGTCGTTGGGTCTATACGGTTAAGTATAAACCAGACGGTACAATTGAAAGATATAAAGCCCGACTGGTAGCAAAAGGGTATACCCAGACACATGGGATTGATTACGCTGAAACATTCTCCCCAGTTGCAAAAATGAACACAATTAGGGTTCTTTTTTCGATAGCCGCAAATGAAGGGTGGCCACTCCAACAGTTTGATGTAAAAAATGCATTTCTACACGGGGATCTAGATGAAGAGGTATTTATGGATGCTCCTCCAGGATTCACAAAAGATTTCAAATCCGGAAAAGTTTGCCGTCTGAAGAAATCTCTGTATGGTTTGAAGCAATCTCCACGGGCTTGGTTTGGCAGATTTACTGTAGCTATGAAAAAATTTGGATATAAACAAAGTAACGCCGATCATACTTTGTTTCTCAAAAAAAAGGAAAATTCGTAACCTGCCTAATTATCTATGTAGATGATATGATCATTACAGGGAACGATAAAGAAGAAATGGGAAAACTAAAAGAAAACTTGTTTGTCGAATTTGAAATGAAAGATTTGGGCAGGCTGAAGTATTTCCTCGGAATTGAAGTGCTAAGGTCAAAACAAGGAATTTTCATTAGTCAGAAGAAGTATGTCTTAGACTTGTTGGCAGAGATTGGAATGATAGATTGCAAACCAGCAGACACTCCTATGAGTGTAAACCAAAAGCTCTATATGGAGGAAGGAGCAAAGTTAGCAAATAAAGAAAGATATCAACGGCTGGTGGGAAAACTAATATACCTCTCACATACTCGCCCAGATATTGCATATGCTGTAGGGGTGGTAAGTCAGTTCATGCACCAACCTCAAGAGTCCCATATGGAAGCAGTTTGGAGAATTATTAGATATCTCAAAGGAACAGTGGGTCATGGAGTCCTGTTTCAATCACATGGACACCTAAATGTTCAAATCTATACTGATGCAGACTGGGCAGGAGATAAGGGAAGTCGGAGGTCAACAGCAGGCTACTTCGCTCTAGTTGGTGGGAATCTTGTCACTTGGAGAAGTAAAAAACAAAAGGTGGTTGCTCTTTCAAGTGCAGAGGCTGAATTTAGAGGTATAGCTCGAGGTCTAACAGAAGCCATGTGGATGCGAAGACTCTTAGCTGAGATTGGCTTTCCTTCAAGAGAAACAAGTAAGATTATGTGTGATAATAAAGCTGCAATTCAGATTTCAGAAAATCCAGTACAACATGATCGAACTAAACACGTAGAAGTTGATAGGAACTTCATCAAAGAAAAATTGGAAGATGGTACAATTGAACTACCGTTTGTTCGATCAAAAGATCAGTTAGCGGACATACTAACAAAGGCTGTCAGTGGGAGAGTCTTAGGCGAATGCTTAGACAAGTTGTGTATTGGAAATCCCACTACTCAACTTGAGGGGGAGTGTTAGAAAGGAAAGTCAAACCTTGGAGGAAATCGCAGCTAATCAACAGCCGGACATCCTGCGGCAGCTAATCAACAGCAAATCGCAGCAATGTTTTCCTTTTTTATGCTTCTCTTGTAAACCATTTAAGGGCCCTGCACTTGTAATCGATAACCATAACACACAATTATGAATGAATAGCCTTGTTCGGTAATCCACTCTGAAACTCTGATTTTAACACATACATCAGTATAAAACTTCCACAGTTTAGCATCTAAAATGATTATATGTTATCCAACTGGTTAGACAAGATGCTAGAGGATAGCTTAACTTCTGTGGTTCCTAAAGGTGCTCCGGTACCTATCCAGATTTGTATTATAAGAAAGTGGCAACCGCACACACAAGGCAGTGACATGTACTACTTCCTTATAGACAAACATGTAAGTTTCTTCTTCATGCACTATACATGCACTTTCAGTATATTAGTCCACTAGGACATCTCAATATGAAAAGAATAAAAATAGGCTATATGTTTCAGATGTCTAACGATTTTACCATCTCACTATGTTTACACAATCCTTGCAGGGCAATGGAATTCAGGCCAGCGTGCATTGGCTAGACGAAGATGAATATGAAAAAAAAATCACTCTTATGTCTTGCTACATGCTAGACAAGTACATATGCAATGAACAACCAACAGCACCAAGAGTGTGCCTACATGTTGCAAGTATCCGCATGGGAACCAAGAATCCAATTCCCACACCGGAAGATTTCCCCATGCACTATTTCAACTTATGTCCCTACACTGACCTTCCACTGCGTACAGATGAGAATCAAGAACTTCTAACAGGTAATAACGATTTCATGGCAAAGCTGGAGGACACAACACCTGTAATGACCAAGGACAAAAGACACTATATCTACACATGCATCTCAGGGGGGCATCCTAAAAACACAAATATCTATTGCTTTTTTAATTAAAAATGGATTACATAACATATATAATTTTTTTTAATTGCAGAAGAACCAACAGTCACAGTACTCACGTCCCTTCGTGTCAACAAGTACTATGGTAGTGTTTCCTCAACAAAAGTTCGCTAAACAATACAAGCTAACTTTATTTTATGTTTTATTGTATAACATGACTTCATGTTTGATGCAGGCAAATTGCAGTTATCATCAACAATGGCAACCTATGTCTACTTCAACCCACAAGTAGAAGCAGCCATAACTCTACAAAACAGGTACAAAAACTTTGTAATGCTAAAGTCCATAAATTATGAAGATTAAATGCCATCTAATTATACAAAAACCTTACCAGACTTAAAGAACAGCCACAACCTATCGCCCAACCAGGAACAACCCACAGATTCCAACTCAGGCACGCATCTGCAGAGGAAAAAAAATAAAAGAACCATCTCAGAGCTACCCCAACAAGACATCTAGCATAACCGCGTAAGTCGTAAAATGCCATAGCAATTGCTAACCTGCAACAAAAAAATCAACATTACTATGTGATGGTTTGGATTTTCTTGAACTATTTAAGTAATTGCATGGAAAGTTATAGCTTAAGTTTGGAATGGCTTTCTATCCAAGTTGGCTTTAACCCGATTTTTCAAAAATATGTTATTCATATTTTTTTGAACACTCCTTAACAATACGCTTTAATCTTATTGTTTTAAAAATATGCTAAAACCGCTGCAAAAGATGCTTTTTGAACATGCTTTTGCTAATAGAACTAATGATCACGGATAGTATTTACATATATTTTTTTATTTAACTTCACTCATTATCCTGTAAAGGTTGAAAAAACAGTTAACCTTATGGCTTAACAATCTACACTTTTTCAACGGGGAAAGACATCATCATCTATGATGCATCAATCGTATCTTACTCCAACGGAAACCCTAGTACCACACAAGTTGCCCACATTGCCGAAGAAAAACGTATGAAACTCCAACAGGCTGGTCATGTGGAACACATGAAGACCTGAAAGAGCCTAAATTTGCGTGTGTCGCCTTCACTGAAATAGCCAGTCAAACCAACTCAACAAAAGCCACAATCTTTGATGATGCACTAGCTACTATCATGGGAAAAACATGCAGAGATGTAGTCATCCAAGAAGGTTATACTGATCGCTTCCAAGTATCGAAGCCACTATATGATGTCATCGGGAAAACATCTTTTATGCATGTGCAGTACACCAGAGTCACAACTTTGTCTCGTGAATTTGCTATGACTGATTTGGGTGAGTTACATCATTTTTTGGGTATTAGGGTCTCTCGTCATGCCAATGGATTGTTTTTGGATCAGGCCCAATACACCAAGCATATTATTTCCCGTGCCTCCATGACATCGTGCAAGCTATGTACCACTCCACTAGATTTGTCATGAGATTTGTCATCCAAACTAAGCGCAACTGATGGACCGTTTTTTCCTGACCCTACTTTGTATCGCAGTTTGGCTGGTGCATTACAATACCTAACTTTTACTCGCCCTGACATCTCTTATGCGGTTCAGCAAGTTTGCTTATTTATGCACGAACCGCGCGAGTCACGTTTTGCCTTTTTAAAGCGCATACTACGGTATCTCCAGGGCACCATTAACTACGGTATTCGTATCGTCAAGTCGGCTACTCATTCCTTAGTTGCTTATTCTGATGCAGATTGGGGAGGATGTCCTGACTCCCGTCGTTTTACTAGTGGATATTGTGTTTTTCTAGGAAATAACCTTATTTCTTGGTCATCTAAGCGGCAGCCTACGATTTCTCGTTCTAGTGCTGAAGCGGAATACCGTGGGGTTGCTAATGCAGTTGCGGAGGCTACATGGTTACGAAATTTACTTCTTGAACTCCGCCTTCCCCTTCGTCAAGCTATGGTGGTTTATTGTGATAATGTGTCCGCGGTTTATCTATCTGATAATCCTGTTCAGCATCAACGAACGAAGCACATAGAGATTGATATCCACTATGTTCGGGAGAAAGTTCAACTCGGCCATATCCGTGTTCTTCATGTTCCGACTTCGTTACAGTATGCGGATATATTTACCAAGGGACTTCCTCGTCAATTGTTCCAGTCTTTTCACTCCAGCTTGAGCGTTTGTCCTACGCCTGCTCAAACTGCGGGGGAGTCTTAGCCGAGATATTTGCTTGGAGAACAAGTTTATGTTTATATTTAGAGATACATGTACAGATTTAGATTGATTCAATTGTAATTATAATAGGATTATGTTTCCTAATTAGCGATAGGGTTATCTTGTATCTCTCCCTATTTAAAGGGATCTTCATATGAATGAAAGGCATGGTTTAATTGAAACCATAAATACTTTTAAAGACAAGAATGAACATGTTTATAACCTAGCAGGAAGAAGAGAGTACTGATGTTTTTGGCTACATGTTCAACACAACTACTGCAACTTTAGATAACTAACAAAACCATGTAGCTATGGCAACTTTTGTATGCTCCACCTTTCGATGTAACTGTAAAAACCATAGAATGTGCCTATGGCAACTTCTGTGTGCTCCACCTTTTGATGCAACTCTGAAAACCATGTACCTATGTCACCTTTTGTATGCAAATATAACATCCTCATACTACAAGTGTCGTAGGAATCGTTGTTGCGAAACGCAGAGAATCAATCTAGTAATAAAATTAAATTGCAAATCATATGTCAGTGATATAACTTAAGCATGTATGTATAAATGAATGCAATGATCAACCCTTAGATGACAAGTGCCCTTAACTCACAAGTTAAGTAGTTTTGATACCCAAATGCCTTGGGCGATTGTCAACCAATAGCGCTATTATCTTTACCTTAGGCTTGGTTTGATAATGATCAAATGCTAGATTAAAGAATGAATCTAGACTTAGGCGCACAAAGGTATATTTTATTATATAGCATAAACTAACACATAGATATATATTGAATCTCATAGTTTAATAAAAGTATTCAAAATTTTGAATAAGTATACATGATAAATTCCAAAGCATCACAAATGAAAAAGAGACTACGAATGCTCACATGTTGCGAAGATAAGCAAAATACAATTAAGAGATGTAGAATGGTTATGATTTCAAAGCCTTTATCAAAAAAAATATGAGACTTAATCTTCTTAGATTAATCTTCTAGAATATGTTGATGAGGCAATGACCTTCAGAAGTTTACGAAGGATTTCCTGTTAGAGCAATTTTAATTTTTGCGAAGTACTCGAATTTGAAAACCGCTGGATATTCTATATTTAGGCTTCGAGTTGTTTATTTGTCAACGGTTTTTTGATTGATAGTTCCAAACTCCTTGTAGTTTTGAGGAAAATATCATCATTTTAATCTTATTTGCCTACTATATTGATTCTTCTCTGCTACTCTAGTAGCGATTGGTAAGAAGCCTTTTGGAGGTATCAATTGAAATTTCTGGGATAGGAAGAATACTAGCTTTGCATGAAAGTTTTCCAGATTCGTAAGTGTCTTGAAGTTGAGATAAATGTATGGGTTTGACAGTTCTAACCAGTAGTGTCCCCTTTCTGGTATCAGCAGATATTTTGATAATGTGAGTAGCTTCCTTATGGGTCTTAGTCCTCCACATGGCGTGGGGGCCAGGTTGACCTGGTCAACGGGTTGTTCGTCCGTGTGTCACGAGTTAATCCAGAAACTTTGTTTTTTTGGTCACTTTAGTACCTTAAGTTTCTTTAACTATAAAATGCCTCATTTAGACAAATGTAACGAATGTAACTAGGATGATAACACGTATATAGTATGTCTAGATTATGAATTAGCATGTGTAACTGTATAAGTATCAAAACAAATAACATAATATAGAATTTCCAAAGTTTATTGTATAGATAAAATTAGGATTACATTGCATACGAAAACAAATCGGGTTACAAAATACGGATAATCCACAATTGACACACGATGAATTTAATATGTTAAATGTATCATAAAAAATTCAATTTAAAATGTAACAAAATAGTTTTATTTTTTTTCAGAGCTTTTGCATATAAATACATGTATAATCTTTTTTAGTAAAAAAATCAAAAACTAAAAAAAATATTAACATAGTAAAAAAAAGCTAAAAACTATTTTTTTTACAAAAATGATTTTTTATTATAGTTTCTACATATCTTTATTTTCAAAAGCTTCGAATTTTTAAAAAAAAAATAAATTTTACATGTAAAATTGAATTTTTAATGGTACGTTTAACATGTTAAATGTATGCTTTCTCTATTTCCCATTTTTTTATGTTCCACATTGAACCTCAAACTCTATATATATATATATATATATATATATAGACACAGACGTACATGTATTATACCGATAATAAGCATAATTTATCCTTGATGTATACAATAAATATGGTTGTAATCAAAACAAGATAATTATCTGGTGTTACCGATCTCCGACAAACACATAATTAGTTGCTTCGTCTTCATAGATTGTCGATATTGTCCACATTCCATTTTTCATCACAAATGTTTCAATATCTAGAAGAACTTTTCAAGCATCAAACACATCTAATATCAAGCTCCAGTGCATTTACTAGTTATTGGCTTACATTTAGACAATAAAAGTTTGTTGTGAACATAAAAATCATCGGTAGAAACTAATTATAATATCAAATAACAAAATTAAGTAATAGAAACATGTTAAATATTCATGCAACTTCAAATGATACGTAACGAAGACACCTCAAGGGTTTACTCCTGAAACCTCACAAGAATCATTAATATTAGAGTTAAATGCTTGGTTGGTCCCTGTGGTTTGCAAATCTTGCAGACTTGGTCCCAGTGGTTCACTAATTACACACTTGATCCCAGTAGTTTCAAATTTTGCACTCGGGTGGTCTTTACCACTAACTTTTGTTAGATTTCTCAGTTAAGTATATGCAAAATTACTATTACCCTTGAAATAATAAAAATATAAAAAAAAGGGGCCCACTATCATCTTCTTCCTCACTCAACTTAAAAAAATATAAACCACATGGACCAACCACTGAGACCAAGTCTTACCCCCACCCCCTTCTCTCTCTAATGTCTCTCTACTCTCTCTTTCATTTAGAAAAATCACCACCACAACCACCTCCACGTTCACTACCGGCATCACCACTCAGCCACCTTCACCACTGCCACCACCACCCACCACCACAGCCGCCATCATCACCATTCATCCTTTTAATGAAACCCCCACTTAAAACCCTCTTATTTCTTCAAACTGAATCCACTTCTTAGCAGATACAACCACAACAACCGGCAGCCACACCGTCGCCGTCGCTGCCCCAGTGATGTACACTCCCGGAAACTCATCTTTTCCCCCGTCGCCACCACCTCACCCCGCCATTGTTGCTGTCAAAACCTTTCTGTGTCCCAAGCACTCTTTTGTTTTGGTAACATGTGATTATAACTTTCTTTTAATACAAAATCTAAGTGTGTTTGGATAATGTATGTAACAAAAAAGTCTTCTGTTGAAACCCTGATTCCAGTATTGTCTAAAGATCTATCTAGTTCTAATGAGGGTGTGTTTACCTTTTGGTGATTGGGGATTGACCCGATTGTGATTTGGGTCCGGAGACCTTGAATGGTCAGGATTTTGGACGCTCCGGCGATGTTGATCATTACGGAGTCGTTTTCTGTTGTTCTCCGTTAGGGATGGGTGGTTGATGCTGGCGGCGGTGGTGATGGGGAGAGATGATGGCGGCTGTGGAGTGGAGGGGACAGTGGTGGTGGTTTTTATTGAGAGATAGCAGAAAGATTGAGAGATAGCAGAAAGACAGTAGAAAGAGAGAGATGGAGTGAGGAAGAAGATGATAGTGGGCCCCTCTTTTTTATATTTTTTTATTTTTATTATTTCAAGGGTAATATAGTAATTTTGCATATACTTAACTGAGAAATCTAACAAACGTTAGTGGTAAGGACCACCCGAGTGCAAAATTTGAAACTACTGGGATCAAGTGTGTAATTAGTGAACTACTGGGACCAAGTCTGCAAGATTTGCAAACCACATGGACCAACCAAGCATTTAACTCTTAATATTAATAAGTTATCTGATTCTTTAACCTACCAAAACTATGCAAATGGTTGTTTAGCTCATTAAAACCATATGAAGAGCTGAAGAGGTAACGGAGAGGTTTACTAGTAGAGATGTAAACGAGTCCAGTTCAAACACTACTTCAAACTAGGGATGGCAATTCTTGACATGACCTGTCAACCCGATACGAAAAAAAACATGTTTGGGTCGACTAATACGACCTGTTAAAAAAACAGGTCAGGTTCGGGTTGACCCGTATTAAATACTGGTCGGGTTCGGGTTGATCCATTAACCCGTTTAACTATTTAAAAAAAACTTTTATATTTTTGTTTTTGTTTTTTCCGTTTCTATTTTACATGGTTAGTTATAATAACACATTATATTATTTATTTGTCACATTCATACTCATCATTAAATATATTACCGATAACCCGCTTAAAATCGAACAACTCGCTTATAAATCGTTAACTTGTATGACACATTTAAAAATACGGGTTAAACGGGTCAGGTTTGGGTTGAACCGAATTTATATGGGTCGGGTTAGGGTTGGAATCTTTGACCCGAAAAAAATGAGTCGAGTTCGGGTTGAATATTTCAACCCACCAACCCGCAACCCATCAACCCAACACAATTGACACCTCTACTTCAGACATATAATGATCTGAACTCGGGTTTAACAAGGCTCGACCTTAAGCGCAAATATGAAATTATACTAAGTGTGAAAATTTGATTGAAGAAATCTACACTTTATATTGCCTTTTTATGAAAAGTAATTATCTTATTTTGATTAACAAGATTACAGGATTCCTGATATTATCTTTTTAACCTTATGTATATGTTTAATTTTAATATTTGAATTATAACTAAAAATATCAATGTTTAAAATTACAATTGATGTTATTGTTTAATTTCTATTGTGGATAGCTTTCTTTCATGAAATTGACACTTCCTAATTCTTTTTTTTTTTTTTTTTTGAACGGCAAATTTCGCCTAATTCCTATTGTTTAATTTCTATTTTGGACAACCTTCTTTCATGAAATTGACACTTTCGAATTCCTATATATATACTGTTTCTCCGTGTTATTGGGACTGAAAAACACTAAAACTATATCTACAATTCTACATATGGTCCTATCCTTGGAATAAACGTAGACAATATGGTGGTTCGTTGATTCGGTAATGCGAGAATTAAAGTCCTCGTGAAAATTGAAGATAACGTGTAAACATTAACAAACGTTATTTGAAAATGAAGCATGTTGTTTAGAAAGCCAAACTGTCATAATCGTTTTAGATTATCGTTGTCCCGTAATACAATATCAAATAAATACTCCATTGTGAATACAGCTTCATTTTTTAACAACACTTTATATCAGAATGCCCAAAGGAAAAATATAAGAATAACTACGTACTTAAGTTTTTAAAAAACAAATTAACGAACACAAGTTATTAAAAAATAATTGATAAACGAAATATGATTATAAAAAAATAATTATTAAACAAAAGTAAATGATAAAGAGTATATGATTTTAAAAAGAAAAAAGAGAAATATGTAAAAAGTAAATATAATAATAAAGTATTATATAGATGTCCTAAGTGACAAGTGTGAAATATTATGATGTATCCTCAATTTATTTTAATTCAAATGGGTAAACAAGTAATTTACTTAATAACAAATTAATTGATAATTGCATAACTGTCTGGAGTTAATTTAGGAATCGATTTTTTTAAGATCCATTAAGAATCGGTTAGTTATTTATCATCTACTATAAAACTACAAGATCGCAGGAAGGTTTCATTCTAAAACCTGCAGTCCAATATGTGTTCTTTGTATGTTCTTCGTATGGTGTTTTAAACCTACATTCCAGTATGTGTTCTTCGTATGTTCTTCGTATGGTGTTTTAAACCTGCAGTCCAGTCGTGTTCTTCCTATGGTGTTTGAAACCTGCAGTTCAGTATGTGTTCTTCGTAAGTTCTTCACATGGTGTTTTAAACCTACATTCATGGTGTTTTATACTTGCAGTCCAATATGTGTTCGTCGTATGTTCTTCGCATGATGTTGTAAATCTGCATTTACACCTGCATTCCAGTATATGTTCTTGGTATTATGTTTTAAAGCTGCATTCCAGTAGGCTTCATATCATGCTATACGTCATTTTTTTTATCTATATAAATATAACAATATGGTACTCATATTAAGATAAAAAAAGCTCGTTATTATGGTGTAATTTATTTTTTTTAAATATTATGTATAAAAAGTTATTGACGTTCAAAAACGATGGGTGAAACTTGCATGTGCATTAAAGTTGATGGCAGTTTCTTTATTTTAAAAAATATAATATAAAAAGACACCATTACCCCTAATCTAGCCAAATTAATCAAAAAAATAAAACACAATTTACATTTAAAGTCCTTCTTGATCTCAACAATTAACTACAAGATCTAAGGGCTTAAAACACTTCTTACACTTCTCACAAAACCACCCCTTTTTACACTAACCCCACCCATATATTATATATATATATGGGATAGTTTAAATAAAAACGCTAAATATTGTGAGAACCGTGAGATTGAATGAAAAAACCATAAGAACTTGGTCATAAACAGTGTAAATTAATTTTTTTATACTTATCATTATTATTCGAATACAATGTTAGAAATTTAATTTATACGTTTAAATTTACGTGAATATAAATAAAGTACATGTGTAAAAATTCTAATAAGATTGATTTTCAGAGGATAAATGAATTATTTGATGTTGAAAATTCTCTTTTGATGTTGTATTTTAATCACAATGAGGTTTGTATTAAAAAAATGGTTTTGATTGAGTTTTTCATTCGTTCTCACGGTTCTCGCAATATTTAGCGTTCTCAAGATAACTCTCCCCTATATATATATATATAGTGGAGAGTTCAAATGAGAAAAAAAAATTTGTAAGAATAAAAAGAATAACTTTTAAACCAATAGAAATTCTTCATTTACTTCATTTAATGTGTGTATTTTATATTATGAAAAGGGCATATAGGTAAATCTACAATTTTCATTAATTAGCTAATAATAAACTTGTAACTCATTTTTCTTAATATAATTTTTCAAGATAAAATAAGTTATAGTGAAGGACAATTTTCGACATGCGTAGGATAAATTTTAGTATGTGTAGGATAAATTTTGAAATGTGTAGGGTATTTTTACATGTGTGTAGGTGTAACGCCTCGTATCTTCGTATTTCTATTTTTAAAAAAATGTTCGTATTCGTATTCTAATTTTAGAAACCTTACATTCGTATTTTAATTTCAATCTCACAATTCGAGACGTTAATCATAATAAATTCATATTTTATATTTTTTTATTTTATTCACACAACCGATCATTTAAAATACGTATTTATACGCAAACCGACACTTTTATACGTATAAATACTTATACGTACATCCTCAATACTTGAATTATACTTTTATACTTTTTATATACTCAATTACATAATATATACTCAAGAAATACCAAAAAAATATACCAATCATATTTCCACCTCATCAATCCTCTTTCACCTTCTTTAACCAATCATATTTCACCCTTTTCCACCTCCTTTCTCCACCAATCACCTTCTCAATCCTCTTCCACCTTCTTTAACCAATCATATTTCACCTTTTTCCACCTCCTTTCTCCACCAATCACCTTCTCAATTCTCTTCCACCTTCTTTAACCAATCATATTTCGCCCTTTTCCACATTCTCTGTAACATCCGTCAAAAACAGGATTATCCAAACCCGTTTCGTTTATTTAACCGAATAATCAGTTATAAATTTTGTCGCGTATTTAATGCTCAAATTAATTTTTATACGATACATAATTAATAAACAATTTAGAATTTAAAAACTATAATTGATAAAAAGTGAAAATAAAATAAATAAAAAAGAAATCAGGCTGCCGGGTTTCGAACCCGGGTCAGCCGGAAGATTTAATCAGCAAACACTTAACCACTCCGCCACTTGATTCGTTTGTGTAAACAAGGAAACAAATAATACTTAACTCTACCTGTGAAATCATCTGTTTGCGCCAAAACTGAAACCGTTCATCGGCTTTCAACTTTCCAGACGATTGAGTGATCGCTATTACTGATAATAACCGATGAAACCACTACGACGCACGTTCTTAATCAAATTCAGTCTTTATTGTTTCGATTCATATGAGTTTGGGAGTTAAAAACCGAAATCCTTTACTTCCTGATTTACTCTATCAATATCATTATCTCGCAACTCAAAAACACTCACAGACCCTCCAATTTCAATTGCGCTCTATTTTCTGTTCGTCGGAAACGCTTTCTGATATCGCCGGACTTTCGCCGGAAAACCGTGACACTCATCGAATCGGTAAAGTTCTAAATTCTTTCATCTTCTATCTATTGTTAGACTTATACTAACTCAAAACCTTCAACCAGAATCAATTCCAGGCAACGATACCGGATAATCTGCAATCGCCGGAAAATTTCTGAAAATTCCAAAATCACGATGTGAATCGGTACGAGCATCTAAACTCTTTGATAATCCTTGTTTAGTCATTCAATTTCACAATTAGTTAATCAAAACTGTTAATTGGTCCGCTCAGACAGAGTTCATAAAACAGAGCCGACGACTTTGCCGGAGTTCTGAGAAAAATTATCTTTCCCGTACATTCATTCCCAAAACCTTCTCTATCCATTTCATTTTAATCATTTATATGTCCGTCAATCGAATTAAACAAGAACAGTAGAATAAATCGTTGTCTGTGTTGTTTTAACGAAGGAGATGAAGTTAGGCTGTGTATAAATTTAATATAAATCGGATTATATCTCGGGTTAGAAACACAGTCCAGCGATGGACTGTGTGCATTTGAATCATAGAGATACCGGGTTCGAGTCTGTCCTTGTTCCGATTCGTCACAATATTCAGACTTTTTATGAAACCCAAATACGGAAACTTCCAGTTAGTATATAAGTGAAATAAAAACAAGTATTTTAACCAGGTTAGACACACAGTCCAGCGGTGGACTGTGTGCAACGTTAAACAACAGGTCCCGGGTTCGAGACCTGTTATGCACACCGGTTCGATGTAATTAAAATCCTTTTTAAAATAAATGGATTTCGAATAACTTAAATAGTATATAAATATAATTAAAAACAGAAATATTTCGGGTTAGACACGTAGCTCAGTTGGTAGAGCTGCGTGCACGCGTACGGGAGGTCACGAGTTCGAACCTCACTCAGCGCATATCATAAACACGGTCCGACCGGTCAAACGGTCAACTGGTCAAAAAAAGTCAAAATTTTTTATTTTCTTTTACTTATTTATTTTATTTAAAAATCAATTAAAAATACTTAAAAATAATATTTTTAAAGTTAGAAAACTTCCTTGAACTCACAAAAATAAACCTAACAATCCCATTAAGAACACTAATTAAAAATATTAATCGCAAATAAAAGTTTATTTATTTATCGAACTATTATGTTATTATTTAGGTTAGTTCACTTGCCGATTAAATCCGAATTCGTGCGCATTCATCATCAATCCAAGAAACGCACCCACTGTGAGTGAATCTCTACAAATTCCCCGTTTTAACCACGTTTTTGGGGTGTATCATGTGTCATATTATTTATTACATTTAAACACTTGTGCATCCATCATATCAATGATCAAATGTGTATTCAATATGTATCAAATGTTTGTGTGGGTAATGTTTAGATTAAATTTATCATTTCAGTACATACATCATCATAGGCCGTCTGTTCCCCATTACCTATGAGCGGAACCGTTCCCCATTACCTATGAGCGTGAACGAGGCATTACCAACATACGATCGGCTCCGTTTGATTGAGCCTTGATCGCACATACATCATCATAGACCGTCCGTTCCCCATTACCTATGAGCGTGAACGAGGCGTTGCCAACATACAATCGGCTCCGTTTGATTGAGCCTTGATCGCACATACATCATCATAGGCCGTCCGTTCCCCATTACCTATGAGCGGAACGTGACGTTGCTAACATTTACATTATCATTCATGTCATATATTCATGTAAGGTGGTTTGTTATTGTTTGTTATTATTGTTTGTTATTGTTTGTTATTATTGTTTGTTATTGTATGTTTATTTACGTTTGCTCACATATGATTATTGCACAATTTTTCCATATTAAATACAACAAGAAATCAATAATAAATGTTTTCTAACAAGGTTCACTCGCCAACTTTTTCTTGACCCAAAAACCATTTTTACACATGATACAGGTGGACAGGATGAAGCAAGGAACAGATAGGAAAGTGCCTTAGAATAAAAATAATGAAGTCTAGAAAGATGTATAGAACATGTTGTACTTGTATGATTTGATTGTATGATCTTCTTTAAAATTGTAATAATAAATATGAAACATTATAATAAATGTCATGAGCTTTGATGAAAACCCAATCATGCCCCGATCACCTTTTTCCGCTGCGGGTCGGGGTATGACATTCTCTACCTATAAATTCCAACCCCCTTCTACCATTTTCTTCACACCATTCTTCTCTCCATCTCTCTATTTCTCTCAATCTCTCTAAATCAAGAATTTTTAAAGGACACTAAGTGTTCCACCCATTCTTCTCTCAACTTCTATACTTCTCTCAAATCTTCCAAGCAAGGAAGAGAGCTCTAAGAGTTCTAAAAGAAAACATTAAGTATTTTAAAAGAAGCTTTGAAGCTCCAACCTCCAACTCTTCACGGAATCACCAATCGGAAAGCATATGCAATATTGTGGGTACACTCGACCCACTTTTGTTTATAACACTTTTAGGTGTAACATGTTTTACCTATACAAAAATCACAAACACTTAAACTTTATGAAACGCACAAACAATCCTATACCCATGAATAATTGAATCGTATACTTGTTGCTTGTCTTGGATATTCGTTATGCTATGCTTTAATCATTAACTATTTTTAGCCTTCGTTTGACATGCTTAGCGCTATAGGAATTCACGCATCCACCTCCATCGTGTTATTCGTGAGGTCATGTTAAAACATCGTGATTGCGTTAAGGGTTTGATTATTAGTATTGCATGCCTTGATATTGCTCTTGTATAGATTTGGTTGCCATGAGGATTGTTAAAACTTTATTCGTATACGTATGCTATGCTTAAACTTGTGTACTCGCCTTTGCTTTTGCATTGACTTTATTTTAAAACATGTTACAGGTTGAAGGAGATGATGGTATGAAATCAAAATAGCAAGGACTTAGATACACACATTTTAGACGTTAGATTTATAAATGTTGTACCAAATTTTGTTATGTTTTATGAACTTATTGTATTGCTTCATGTTGTATTTGACAATGTTGTGAAATGAAATTTGGTTTTAATATTTATTAGCGTTGTGAGCAATGAGCAATCTCGTTTTCGTCTCATCCCGATGTTTCCGCCATCGGTTGGGGTGTGACAGTATGGTAAATTCCGATAAGTATAAGATATATATTGGATAAATTTTGAAATGTAGGATATAATGTTTTTATTTTATTAATGAGAAATAACATAATTAATGAGAGGAGTTATAAATTATTTAATGTTTTACCATTATACCCTTTCTTCTTTTTCTTCTCACATTAAATTTCTTCTCAAATGAACCTTCCCATATATATATATATATATATATATATATATATATATATATATATATATATATATATATTGGTTAGTTAACGTACAATTGGCCTTAACGTACGATGAGTGTGATAAACATATAATATAAACTTACAAACTCGGACGATTCCAACATGCGGGGTACACAAACTCGGAAGATTCCAACATGCGGTTCACAAACTCGAAAGATTTCAACATGAGATTCACAAACTCGGACGATTCCAAACATGCGGTTCATAAACTCGGACGATTCCAATCGAGTACGGTATTTTAACATGCGGGTTTATGTTTTTATAACATGTTGGTTTATAACATTTTTAAAATGCGGGTTTTTGTTTGGCGGATTATAACATGCGGAACTCAAGTCGCGTACGTATTGTACGTTAAGGCCAATTGTATAATACATTCTCTCTCTCTCTCTCTCTATATATATATATATATATATATATATATATATATATATATATATATATATATAGGGGAATTACAGAGAAAAAACCCATTTAAGTTAAAAAAACTCAAGGAAACCTTATATAACAATTTTTATTTTTGTAAAAATATTAAGGAATGTAAGTTACATGTTATAGAACATTACGTAAAAAACAAAAAGCGCCGAAGGGATTTTTTTATAAAGATTTTTAAAATTCAGCTTTATATATATATATATATGCTAAAAACTGATTTTTTAAATTTTTTTATAAAAGTTCCCTTCGGCGCTTTTTTTTTGTTACAAAACGTTCGATAACATGTTATTTACATTTCCTAATTTTTTTACAAAAAGAAATTGTTACATAAGGTTTTGTTGGATTTTCTTAACTCAAGTGAGTTTTCTTTCTATCCCTCCCCTATATATATATATATATATATAGATTAGGTTTAAGAGTGAACACTGGTGTTTATGCGAACTGAGTAAACTAATCCTGACCATACACGTATGTAAATCAATGGTTAGAATTTGTTCGCTTAGTTCACAAATACAATAGTATCCACTCTAAAACCCCACCATATATATATATATATATATATATATATATATAGAGGTTACAAAGTCATTTTTTTCTACAAAGTGTAGAAAATGATCTCGTGTTAACTTGTGACATCTAGATAAATTTAATAATTACAAAAGTAATTAAATAAATAAGTTATTTTTGGAAGTGATAATATTAAAACAATAATATGAGACTTTTAAGGAAACTCTTTATCACTAACAATTTAAATATATCAGTTACGTAATTAACCATTCATGCATCATTCTGTCATCATTCAGTGATTTTATGTTCATCTTCACATAACACGCCAGTTGATCATTCATTACAATTTTTTGACGATGTGTTTTACGAGTTACAGGTTCACTCACAATGTGTTATATCAATTATTGTTTTAAGAAGATCAAGTAGACGATTTTTGTTCAACTTCACCTAACACGCTAGTTGATCCTGCATTAACAATTTCTTGACGATGTATTTTAGCAGTTACAAGTTGACTCACAATGTGTGATAGCAGTTTATGTTTTTAAAGAGGACACGTAGTTATAATTATTAACGTTATGTTTTATCAGTTATTTGGTTTCACCATATTGTTATATCAATTATGATTCACGTATGACATCTCTTTGTATCTTCTTGACGTTGTGTTTTATAAATATTGGGGATCTTCATGGTGTGTTATATTGTATATTCTTGACGATGTGTTTTACCAGTTAAAGGTTTACTCACAATGTGTTATAGCAGTTTATGTTTTTGAGAACATGTGATTGTAATTATTGACGTTATGTTTTATCAGTTATCGGTTTCAACACAATGTGTTAAACCAGTTATGATTTACGAAGGATATGTCTTTATATTTTCCTAACGTGTTTTGTGAATACGCACGAAGGATATGTCTTTATATTTTCCTAACGTGTTTTGTGAATACGAAGGTTCTTCTTGGTGTGTTATATTGTATAATTTTTTTGCAGGTAATAGTTTCATCAAGATTTATCAAATGCTCTCACGATGTGTCATACCACAAATAAAAAACATTACTACATTACGTAATGGCCACTAACAATCTGTAGTTAAATTTTATCATATTAAATTACTAGCAATCAACATTTTTTTTCTAATTCATGAGAGCAATTGCTAAGATTTCATATCATATTCTGGTGTCATATATATACCTCCTTCACGTGATACAAGAAATATAATATATACTAATGATTAAGCTTGATATAATAGTTTGTTCTTCCATATGAAATTGGTATGAGAAGATTTATCAATTATACTAAAACTTTACACGTATATACGTATCTGTGTTGGAATTATCTATTGTTGGTTTGGTCTATTTGGGTGTTTAAGAGAACACAAGTTATAGAGAGAGAGAGAGTGAGAGAATCATGAGAAAGATGGTATGTGTTATGATATAATGGTTATATCGTTATTAAAAACTACTTAAATGCATTTACTTCCAATTAATCAATCATTCTATTCTTAAAACATTTATATTATCAAAATGTCATTAAAATGATCTCAATCATTAAACACACTCATCCAATGGTCAAGATCACTTCCTACACTTTGTAGGAAAAACATATTGTGACAACCGGTATTTTCCGGTTGTAATTACGCGCATAACGAACATTAAAAACATCATAAGTAGCGTAATTAGACGTAAATTAACTTGATCAGGCCTTTGGAATGCCT
This sequence comes from Scalesia atractyloides, assembly GCA_947069175.1. Classification (NCBI taxonomy): domain Eukaryota; kingdom Viridiplantae; phylum Streptophyta; class Magnoliopsida; order Asterales; family Asteraceae; genus Scalesia; species Scalesia atractyloides. Next base: position 89,104,334 of record CAMTDV010000008.1, read on the forward strand.
AGGAACGTCTATCTGACTTTGCGGTACGCGAACGGTGATTTGCGGGAAAACTGTTGAACGTCAAACGGTAACGAACTGACACCGGGCAAAATACTGACAACGCTGACAAATACGAATTTTACAGGTATAATTTATGCGTAAGAATTTGGTTTTGATAAATTGTTGTGCTTTCGAACGTCACAAAACGCTTATGTGAACGAAAAACGTGTTTTAAGGAACGCACCGACAACGAAACGGAAGCAACGGACTCGAATTATGCCGCGATACTAATATATTATGATATATTTAGCTTCATAATCAAATTTATTATTCGTAGTCAAAATCGGATCGAAAAACGGACAAGAAACGACAACCGAAGTATTTTACGCAATTTTAACGCAACCGACGAATGTGTGCGTCAAACGCAAACTTCCGACATCACTTTACATGTTTTTGAACCTAAAACAATGTTATACGACGTTTAATGATGTTCGGGTCCGAAAACGTGCTTCGTAGACGTGATTGGGCCGCTTAAAACACTAGAAACGCGCTTTAAGGACTTAGGCCCAACCCACCCAAAAACCCTAGGTATAAATACCTAGTTATAACACAAAACCCTCATAACACACCTCCACACTCTCTCTCTTCCTCCCTTCTCTCTCCAGCTTTCTCTCTCTAGATTTTCCGATTGCCGGATTCCGGCCGGCACCGACGCGGCGGCGGCACGGCGGCTTTTCCGACTAGGAGTACACTTTTTCGACTATCTTCGATGTTCCGGATCACGTGGTGATGCTGGTTTTAGCAGATTCGAAGCCGTCTGGGCTCAGGAGCAACTCCGGCGACATTCCGGCCAAACTCCGGCGAACCCGTTTTGGACTTTTCACTTCGTGCATGTTTAGATCGGGTGGTTAGAGACCTTTCTGCAAGTTTTCGTAAAATTTTATTCTCCGGTTAAATTCCGACTTCTGGCATGGTTCTGGCAAGGTTCCGGGCATCCGTTTTCAACGAAAAATATATTTTTGGGATCCATGTAACCCGTAGAGTCCATACGAAACACTTTCGGCTCGGGTGAAAATTAAAGTTAGGGACACTCTCGGGCTCGGTTCAACGTGGTCAACAGGTCAACACGGGTCAAAACTGGTCAAGGGATAGTTTTTGGTCATTTTTGGTGCCTCGGTTCAGTCAAACCCGGTCAACTGTCGGTCAACTGGTCAACTGCTGGTCAACGCAGTCAACTCAGTCAACATGGTCAACTCAGTCAATGGATCAACTTGAGACTCGGTAAAAATTAATTACGACATGAAATTTATTTATATTAGTTTATATAAATATTAATGTTAGATATCGCGAAACCGAGCTCGACCCGACCCGCTAACAATATATATCGTCAAAGTTAAAAACATAATAAATAAATAAATAAACAAAATTCGAATCGACATGACGTTACGGTATATATATATATATATATAAATCGGACTTATATTTGACGAAAGTTATATTTGAACACGACGGGAAGTATTATATATTGTGATTTCATTGGCTATTGCGTTTTGATAATTAAATCGACAACTTGTTTTGTCGGGGTCATCCAAAAACAGAGGAAACTCTGCCCGTTTTTCGTAAAAATACGTAACAAGAAACGTGTTGTATTTCAAAGACAAAACATCCGATTCAAGCGATTATTATGAAATATATATTGATATGTAATTATTTTGCCGACACTATTAAAACTTACAAAAATCGAGCCGACAACGTCTCAACGAGCGTGGTTACGATATAACAAAATTCGGTAGTCGATTATAAACTAAATATAATTATTTATATTACTTCAAACGTCGAAATTCAGAAATTTTGATAAAATAAACATAGTTGACTATATTTATTTCAAGTGTCGGAATTCGGAAATTTTTTTTCAAACGTTTAGTATTCGAAAATCATACAAAATAAATATGATCATTATATCCATTTCAAGCGTCGAGATTTCGAATACTTATATACAATAGATATACTAGTTTATATTCACTTCAAACATCGCGAATCCGGAAATTTTTTTCATCAATCGACTTCGCACACTTTTATAAAATAAATATAATTATTTCAAACGTTGAAAATTGACGATTATATAAATCAAACAAAATCATATATATTTATTTCAAACATCCACAACTTGAAAAGTTTAAAAAATAAATATAACTGTTTATATTTATTTTCAACGTCTAAGCGAGATATGATACGGGATTGTATTCGGCTACACAACGTTTACGTATACACACATATAGGTAACCACCATTATATATACATTTACGTTTACATATATGTGTGTGTATGTATATATATACCCACATCTTACGAACCTCTATGACGAGTAGTAATGTTATCCGCCAACGTATATGACAACTATCCCGAATATGCGTAAATCCATTATACGAGTTTACAATTTGTTGTTTTCATATAAATACTTGTTACGTATACGTATTCTATCCACGACAACTAACATGACTTCGTAAATATAGTTATCATTATATATATAAATATATATATTCTAAATCACTCGGAAACTAAGTCGTTTCCACTACTTTGTGTTTATACCGATTTAATGATATCAAACAACCATAGATTGGTTAATTCAACCCAAGGCAATAACACTTTCATAGAATCATATGGTTAACGATTCGGTAGAGCTCGGTGACATGTAGTTTAGCTACATTTCAATAGAAGCTTATAAGTTATTCTTTGATAGGAATGTTAAAGATTGCATGCTAGCGAGTCACGTTTTGGAAATGACACTATGGAATCATATTAAGCTAGCTTTGCACTGGATCTCGAGGTGAGTTCATAACCCCCCACTCTTTATTGTTTTACTTTTTTATAAATGTTTTCGGGGGTGGAAAGACATGCAAGTTTTGCAAAAGTACACAAGATTTCGATGAACGAAAAACTATACATTTCTAAACCATGATACGAATGAACTTCAACAAACTCAAATGGTTTTACAAAAGGTTATTGCTAAATATGCCGGTTTACCAAAGGGTTATGCTAAACATACCGGTTTTACCAAACACTCGCGTATTTTCGAAACGTGCATGAGTTTCATGACTAGTGACGGGAAGGTCCTAGTTGCTACGGGACTGGTTGGTCCTGCTACCGACTCAACAACTAGTGACGGGAAGGTCCCAGTTGCTACGGGACTGGATCGTCCTGCTACAGACTCAACGACTAGTGACGGGAAGGTCCTAGTTGCTACGGATTGGTTTGTCCTGCATACAAATAAGGGGACGGGTTAGTCCTGCTTATAAACACAAGGACTAGACTGTCCACTACTCAACACTAAGGGCCGTAAGGTCGCTTAAAACTGTACAGTGAATTCCTCGCTGCTATCGGAACTATAACCTCCTGCTAGTCTACCGTCTTGAGTAAACGGTTTGGCGAGGCATTTCCTAGCTTGGGGTGGGTTATAGGCTCATGCGGGCATGTTGTCTTTGTCGTACGCGGACATCGCAGGTTATTCAAATATTACAAAAACAAGGTTTTCAATTGGCATGCCGGGAAAAATGGTTTTAGTACGTTTTCTCAAATGATATTTAAACCGGTTACCAAAAAGATTTATTTTAAATCTTTTCGAACAAACTATGAACTCGTCAACTTTATGTTGATTTCTCGCATGTTCTTTCTCAGGTTATAATTACAAGTATGGCACGGTTGGAATAGGAGAACCCATGGGGATTCGAATACTTAGCGGGTGTTCACTTTTTAGAAGTCTTAGTGTTTCAAACAATTCAGCTGTGCAATGAAGATACCAGTCAGATCACGCCCAACTCTGATGTGATGGTTTATCGGGGTGTGATAGATTGGTATCAGAGCTATAGGTTTCAGCGAATTAGGTTTCTTTAGAGATACCTAGCCTTTAACCTCACTTTCCTTTAGGGACATTAGATCGTTAAGACTTGAACATATACATAACGCCTAGCACTCGAATATGGGTTCCAACCGTGGCCGAAACAATGAGTCGACATTTTTTATTTTAAACATACACTAGTTTTGTGTCTGATGCACGATACAGGAAACAATTACATTAAGTAAGCAAAACTTTGAGAGTTTTGGCAACATGCATTTAAGTCCTTTGAAAAACTCATGTCGATATCCATTAAAGGTCATTACGTAGAAACTGCGACTATTAACGCGGGCAGGCGTCATTACATATACTGTCGATGCTATTTTATTTACCCGAGCTTGTAGCCTATGCAAAACGAAACACTAGTACGCAAATATAAGTGAACGTTAACCTATATGGCAACGGATGTTGAAGTACATCGCACACGACTTTCGAGGCACGACCTTGAGAAAGCATGACATTACGAAAACGATGCTAATCCGTCAGCGGGAGAACTACCGGCTAGAATGCGACAATTTTTCACGTGGTCTTGTAAGCGACACGAACCATGCTGAGATACATCCAAACGAGACTTCATAACAGTCAGTACTTATTATAATGGTAATCACAATAATTGGCGCTACAAAAGAAGTCACATGTCTTCATACTCCCCTACTGCGTAAATGGCGATTACGCCATGTTCGACAGTCTGTGGTAATGTCACGAAACAACCGGTCATCACAGAAAATTCAAGGTAAAGTCCTCAAATTTCTTTTGTTGAAATTTCAATTTTGCATATAATGAGTAGATTTGCACACCTCTACTCCTCATAACGGTCATTATATCACGGAAACTTCTTTCTTGTTAGCGGACACCTATTTGCATCATTTCTTGACAAGTTTATATGATACGCATGCCTTGTTTGCTACGCATATGGTTAACTTGATACGTGGAGACCATCAGGGTCTTCACCTCGAATTGTCATTTCATCAATAATTCAAGGTTGGTTTGTAACATTTGTCAAAAACGGGTTTCCAAAACCCGCTCCGTTTTGTAATCGAATATCAAGTTATAAATGTCACGTTGTATATTTATGGTTATTTTGATCTTTAATGATACATAATTAATAAAAAAACTAAACTATAAAAATTATATTTGATAAAAAGTGAAAACAAAATAAATAAAAATAAAAAGTTGCTGCCGGGACTCGAACCCGGGTCAGCCGGTTTACAACTTCCAAGACTTAACACACACACATATCACCACTCCGCCACTTGTTTGTTTTCTGTCATCTTTAGGAAACAAATAGATTTTATGGACTAAGGTAAATCAATCGATTTCACCAATTGTAACTGAAATCGGTTATCAAACACCCAAAGTCGATCTGGATACTCGCGATTCAACTAGTATAATCGATAAACTGATGATTCCAATCAATGCTGCCGTGAATGGAACTTGAATTCGGAAGTGGATCGGTTTAATAACCGAAAGTTTTCAATTCTCGGATTACTTCAATCTTAGACCCCTCCTGCGACTCAAAACACTTTGCAAGACTTTCAATTACATTTCCGCAACCTTACAGTCCACCGGAGAAGCTTAAATCAACTCGCCGGAAAAATTCTGCAAGTCGCCGGAAAACCGAGACTCACATCCACACGGTAATTCCTTCGACTCTTTCTGTTTCAATCATGTGATTAATCGGTCACTAACACAACTACACCATCAGAATCAATCCTAGTCAACGTTTGTCGAAAATCCTACCTTCGCCGGAAAACTTCTGAAACTTCCGGAAACCCACCGAGAACTGGTATGACCTTTCAAACTTCTGTTAAACGTTGATTAAGTGCCTCAACTTCTCAAATAATCGAACAAACATGTTAATTGATTTTAACAGCCAGAGTTCACTTCCAGAACCGACGGACCTCTGCCGGAATTCGGTGAACAAACTGATCGGTACATCTTTCTCCCCAAACTCTCTCAATTCTTTACCTTTAAATTACTTATAATGTTTAAAAATCGAAAATGACATGAATCAGTTAAAATCAGTTAGACTTGGTTTTCTGGGTAAAATTAACGAAGAAGACGAAGACGCAGTATAACATAAGTATAATAAAAATCGATATAATGAACGGGTTAGACACGCAGTCCAGCGGTGGACTGTGTGCAAACATATACGCATACGGTGCGAGTTCGAATCCTGTCCCAGCCTTACTCTCTATGTAATAAAATGCCTTTTTGTTTAAAACTGAACCGGGTTAATCTTTGTTAGTTGTTAAGTATAATAAAAACCGAGATATTAACCAGGTTAGACACACAGTCCAGCGGTGGACTGTGTGCAACGCTAAGTCGCACGTCACGCGTTCGAAACCTGTTACTGGCACCGGGTTGTTGAATTAAAATGTTTTTGAAATTAAAAGAATTTTGGTTAAATCGAATTAGTATATAAATATAATTAAAAACAAGATTATTTCGGGTTAGACACGTAGCTCAGTTGGTAGAGCTACGTGCACGCGTACGGGAGGTCTCGGGTTCGAGTCTCACCCAGCGCATTCTTGCACACTGACCGAACCGGTCAACAGGTCAACGGTCAACGGTCAACGCAAAATAAACAATTTTTTTATATTTTTATTTATTTAATTTAATTTAAAAAGCAATTAAAAATACTTAAAAATAACATTTTTTTAAAGATAGAAAATAGCCTTAAACTCACAATAATATATCTAAAAATTTCATTAAAATCCTTAATAAAATCCACTCATTTACTATATTTTTTCGCCATATTTAGGTTAGAAATTCTCGTTGTTCATCTCTCCCGACTCGTGCGCATCTTATCATCTCCATTCAAACGCACCCAATGTGAGTGAATCTTTACAAATTCCCCGTTTTAATCACGTTTTTGGGTGTATCATGTGTCTTGTTATATATATTATATTTAAACCATTGTGCATACATCATATCATGAACATGTGTATTCAGTTTGTTTCAACTGTTGTGTAGTTATTGTTAGATGCAATTTATTATTTTCAGTACATGCAATTTCATAGGCCGCCGCTCCCCATTACATTATGAGCGTTGAGCATGTTCCCCATTTCATTATGAGCGTGAACCTGGCGTGCCCACATACGATCGGCTCCGTTTGATTGAGCCTTGATCGCACAGACATTTTCATTTTCAGTACATGCAATACGATCGGCTCCGTTTGATTGAGCCTTGATCGCACAGTTTCATTTATGTTATTTATCATATGATGTTGGTATGTTCATGTATGCTATCATATGTTATTGTATGTTATAGTTGTGATTGCTATCTGCCACTGCTTGATTATTTACATTTGCTCATTTATGATTATGCACAATTTTTCATTGATAAACTAATAAGTAAATCATTAATAAATGTTTATCTAATAAGGTTCACTCGCCAACTTATGTTGACCCAAAAACACCCATTTTTACACATGATACAGGTGAACTAGCAGCAGCCAGAAACACATAGGATTGGACTAGAAGAATAAAATGATTTAGAGTTTGGGATTGTTATGTTTGGTTTATTTACTTTGTATTGTATGGACATGTTTGGATATTTGAAAATGTAACTTGAATTTAATAAATATGAAACATATTAGTAAATATCATGAGCTTTGGTGATAACCCAATTATGCCCCGACTCTTATTCCGCTGCGGGTCGGGGTGTGACATGGTTCGCTATATTTAAATTTTTGCTTTGTGATCTAGATGACCTGCGTTACTGTAAGTATTGACTCCTTGATATCGAGTCAATGAATTACTTGAAATTCCTTTTCTTTCCTAGTTACATGCATGGGTTTTCGTAGTAACCATATCAAAACTTCTTGGTCGAATCATGTATTTATTGTTGGATTGTGTCAAACCAAGTTCAATTGTTTGAACTTGCTCACTGTATACAAAATTTAATTCAAGGATTTCATATGATGGATTGAGGCCGTCATATTCAAAGTAATGTCAACAAGCATTTCATTTGTTTCCAACCATAGTAGACTGATTCAGTCTGCACCCTTATTAAGTCATTTGTTAACTACGACACCTTGTGGTGGCGTTTCACTAGTTGAAGCTTGCACTGACATCGCTTTCACAACTCATGTGCGGATTTAAGTATTTATTTATTTATTATTAAATCCACTTTTTTGAAATCATTATCTTAAAACATTCTTAATACAATCGTGTATTAAGAAAATGGTACACAAATTTATGGTCTATTTTAGTGTACCTCGTAATGATTCTTTCATTATCGGTCGAAAATTTTAGGATAGTTATTTTTCTTCCACTATCGACCGAAAATTATATTTAATTGTTCTTTTATCTTTAGTTGAAAAATCCTATGAGATCTATTTGGGATAGACATTCATATTTACTTCGTTAAACTTTCCATCTGATTGCAAAAACGGTAAATTTGTTCGGTCACCGCTATCATTGAATTATTTCGATCACTACGACACCTTGTGGTGTCGGTATAAACTTGTAGCTTGGGTAATCATGATCAATCATTTCAAGCCAAACTATGTAAGCCTTTTGTTTGACTCATCATTTGAATAGTCTTAATGCGACTATGTGTTCAGACAACGATACACTAAGTTCTATTGTATATCGGTGTATCCTTGCAATTCAATAATGTCAACACACAAATTTTTATTCATGTAATGGTTGAAAGTTGATAAATCATTTTCATGTTTCTATTTCATTGAACTTGTTGATTCTAAATTTTCACCTATCCAACAACCAATGCTAGTTTCCGTAGGTAGTAAATTCCATCATTTCTAAAATCCATTTGTAGATTGTGAACATTCATTTGGACATCTATTAGTTTAATTCCTCTTTTGTTCAACCCATGTAAACTTAGTCACATTTGTGATTGTATCACTACACTTCGTTCACTTGATATTGATTCTGAAAACAGATTCACTTGAACCAGTGGGTTCATATTGTTGTAGTAAGTCATTGTATTCATATAATTCAGACAAGTTTCGATGCAATTACATGATCATATACCTTGGTATTATTTTTACCTACCTACGCATGACCAAAATCTAAGGAGATAACATAGTTTAAATTTCGAGAACGAAATTTTTATAACAACGGAAGAATGTGACAACCGGCATTTTCCGGTTGTAATTACGCGCATAACGAACATTAAAAACATCATAAGTAGCGTAATTAGACGTAAATTAACTTGATCAGGCCTTTGGAATGCCTAGGAACGTCTATCTGACTTTGCGGTACGCGAACGGTGATTTGCGGGAAAACTGCTGAATGTCAAACGGTAACGAACTGACACCAGGCAAAATACTGACAACGCTGACAAATACCAATTTTACAGGTATAATTTATGCGTAATAATTTGGTTTTGATAAATTGTTGTGCTTTCGAACGTCACAAAACGCTTATGTGAACGAAAAACGTGTTTTAAGGAACGCACCGACAACGAAACGGAAGCAACGGACTCGAATTACTTTTCGATACTAATATATTATGATATATTTAGCTTCATAATTGAATTTTATTATTCATAGTCAAAATCGGATCGAAAAACAGACAAGAAACGACAACCGAAGTATTTTACGCAATTTTAACGCAACCGACGAATGTGCGCGTCAAACGCAAACTTCCGACATCACTTTACATGTTTTTGAACCTAAAACAATGTTATACGACGTTTTATGAAGTTCGGGTCTGAAAACGAGCATCGTAGACGTGATTGGGCCGCTTAAAACACTAGAAACGGGCTATTAGGCCTTAGGCCCAACCCACCCAAAAACCCTAGGTATAAATACCTAGTTATAACACAAAACCCTCATAACACATCTACACTCTCTCTCTTCCTCCCCTTCTCTCTACAGCTTTCTCTCTGTAGATTTTTCGGTGGCCGGATTTCGGCCGACAAGGCAGGCGGAGCCGGCGACGACGCGGCCGCGGCACGACGGCGACGGCGCTCCGGTGATCGTTTTCTGGCCAAGAGTAAACTTTTTCGACTATCTTCGATGTTCCTGATTGTGTGGTGATGCTGGTTTTAGCATATTCGAAGCCGTTTGGGCTCAGGAGCAACTCCGGCGACATTCCGGCCAAACTCCGGCGAACCCGTTTTGGACTTTTCACGTCGTGCATGTTTAGATCGGGTGGTTAGAGACCTTTCTGCAAGTTTCCGTGAAATTTTATTCTCCGGTGAAATTCCGACTTCTGGCAAGGTTCCGGGCATCCGTTTTCAACGAAAAATATATTTTTGGGATCCTTGTAACCCGTAGAGTCCATACGAAACACTTTCGGCTCGGGTGAAAATTACAGTTCGGGACACTCTCGGGCTCGGTTCAACGTGGTTAACAGGTCAACACGGGTTAAAACTGGTCAAGGGATAGTTTTTGGTCATTTTTGGTGCCTCGGTTCAGTTTTGGGTTCGGTCAAACCCGGTCAACCCGAGACTCGGTAAAAATTAATTACGACATGAAATTTATTTATATTAGTTTATATAAATATTAATGTTAGATATCGCGAAACCGAGCTCGACCCGACCCGCTAACAATTATATATCGTCAAAGTTAAAAACATAATAAATAAATAAATAAACAAAATTTGAATCGACACTACGTTACGGTATATATATATATATATATATATATATATATATATATATATATATATATATAAATCGGACTTATATTTGACGAAAGTTATATTTGAACACGACGGAAAGTATTATATATTGTGATTTCATTGGCTATTGCGTTTTGATAATTAAATCGACAACTTGTATTGTCGGGGTCATCCAAAAACAGAGGAAACTCTGCCCGTTTTTCGTAAAAATACGTAACAAGAAACGCGTTGTATTTCAAAGACAAAACATCCGATTCAAGCGATTATTATGAAATAAATATTGATATGTAATTATTTTACCGACACTATTAAAACTTACAAAAATCAAGCCGACAACGTCTCAACGAGCGTGGTTACGATATAACAAAATTCGGTAGTCGATTATAAACTAAATATAATTATTTATATTACTTCAAACGTCGAAATTAAGAAATTTTGATAAAATAAACATAGTTGACTATATTTATTTCAAGTGTCGGAATTCGGAAATTATTTTTCAAACATTTAGTATTCGAAAATCATACAAAATAAATATGATCATTATATCCATTTCAAGCGTCGAGATTTCGAATACTTATATACAATAGATATACTAGTTTATATTCACTTCAAACATCGCGAATCCGAATATTTATTTCATCAATTGACTTCGCACACTTTTATAAAATAAATATAATTATTTCAAACGTTGAAAATTGACGATTATATAAATCAAACAAAATCATATATATTTATTTCAAACATCCACAACTTGAAAAGTTTAAAAAATAAATATAACTGTTTATATTTATTTTCAACGTCTAAGCGAGATATGATACGGGATTGTATTCGGCTACACAACGTTTACATATACACACATATAGGTAACCACCACTATATATACATTTACGTTTACATATATGTGTGTGTATGTATTATATATACCCACATCTTACGAACCTCTATGACGAGTAGTAATGTTATCCGCCAACGTATATGACGACTATTCCGAAAATGCGTAAATCCATTATACGAGTTTACAACGTGTTGTTTTCATATAAATACTTGTTACGTATACGTATTCTATCCACGACAACTAACATGACTTCGTAAGTATAGTTATCATTATATATATAAATTATAATATTCTAAATCACTCGGAAACTAAGTCGTTTCCACTACTTTGTGTTTATCCCGATTTAATGATATCAAACAACCATAGATTGGTTAATTCAACCCAAGGCAATAACACTTTCATAGAATCATATGGTTAACGATTCGGTAGAGCTTGGTGACATGTAGTTTAGCTACATTTCAATAGAAGCTTATAAGTTATTCCTTGATAGGAATGTTAGAGATTGCATGCTAGCGAGTCACGTTTTGGAAATGACACTATGGAATCATATTAAGCTAGCTTTGCACTGGATCTCGAGGTGAGTTCATAACCCCCCACTCTTTACTGTATAATGGTAAAACATTAAATAGTTTATAAATCATTTCATTAATTATGTTATCTCTTATTAATAAAGTAAAAATATTTTATCCTACTCATTTCAAAATTTATCCTACACATACTAAAATTTATCCTACATATGTCGAAAATTTCCTACACCATAAAATATTTTATCTTGAAAGAATATAAGAAAAAAATGAGTTACAAGTTTAATTAATTAGCTAATTAATAACAATTATAGATTTATTTATATGTCATTTAATAACATTAAATGAAGTAAATGAAAGATTTCTATTAGTTTAAAAGTTATTATTTTTATTGTTACAAAATTTTTCTTCTCATTTGAACTCTCCACTATATATATATGGTTTACGAAGTACGATAAATAGTGATTTTAAATTTTTTATATAGTTATTAGGCCGTTTAATTATGTGTAGTTTCGTTTATAACAAACGTGAAAAGAAAAAAATAATGTTGGATGGTGAATATAACGTTAATATAGTTTCTCACACGTGGTTAGTTAAAGTAAAAATATATCTTATGAAAAATAACTGATAACATGTTCTTCATTCGGTATGAGTCTGGATATCAAAGTTCACATTTTTCCCTTTTAATGAAAAATGGGCAAGTATCTAGGGGCGGATCTACGTTAAAAAAATGGGTTTCTAGAAACCCATTTAGTTTGTAATTTTTAGCGGAAACCTATATAAAAAAACATGATAGGAACCTATAAATAAATTATGGGTGAACCCATAACAAAAGTTGTCTAGTGTTCCCAAGGGTATAATGTGTTCTCTCCAACATCCACTTCCCAAGTTTGATTTCTCCTTCCTTCGTTTTTTTACTTTTTGTTTTTTTTAATGTAATTGTAAAGCCCATATTAGGATTAAGCTGTTTTGAGAATAACTAACTAAAATTGCTTTTTCTCTAACCATAGTGTGTTTTTGAAAAATATAAGATTGAAGTTGCTTATTTCAAAACCACAATAATTGTTGTTCAATGATAAGTAATCTTGAGTACAATGGTGGTTTGAAAGCAACAAGTGAATTTGTTATCTGCACGTCTTTGATCCTAAACTATATATATATATGAGTTAGATCAGGTAATTATAGATTTAGAAACACAAATTCGGATACAATCACTTCTTTCTTAAACCACAGGTTAGAGAATTGTGAAAAAGGCTTGTTAGGATAACTTTTGACATAATACAACTTGCTTAGAATGAGAACAATGAGGTTAGTAAAGATTGTTGTAATATTTCTTTATTATTTTCTTTATTCATTAAGGTGTGTATATATGACTCAAGTTCAATAAAGTAGCTATAGGATTATAGGAAGTTCTGAGAGAATGCTGGCAAGATTGTAAAGCTGTGATGCATCGAGGACACTAGAAATCATGAACAAATAACTTAAGTGTTATGGTTATTTTCGTCTAAAAGTGAAGATTTGTGATATGCGTTTTCATAAAATATTTTAGACTTTTATTAAAAGATGTTGGCAACTATTACTTATATAGTTTAATCATGTTGAAGTGCTCTACAGATGTTGGATCTAGAAAATCCGTATAGGGGTAATGTTTCAATGAAAAGGGGTAACGAAATCGAAAAAACGTTATATTTTTCCAAAATTTACACTACCATCGGAGCGTCAAGGGGTAACGTAGGTTACCCCTTCTATCACTCTAGGTCCGCCCATGTCCACAGTAGCTAAAACAAAGTCCCACAAAGGACTATAAGATATTTTTCTTTTTAGAAAAAAAGTCTTCAATTTTTACTTCGTTTTGGGCCCCCCAAATGGTTGACCTCATAACTATGAATCAATAATATAACAACTTCGGTTCCACAATGAAATGTTGGACACGAACCGAAAATTCAAACGTTTAGTTGTTAGAAATCTAACTACCAAACAAGGTGAACCTGTAGGAAAAAAAATCTTGGATCCGCTACTGCAAGCATCCTCGTATCTCATGTAGAACGGGCCTAGGTAAAGCTTTATTGGGACCGGGGGTGCCCCATCCCCACCGATATTGTTAATATTATAGAAAATTTACGAATATTTTTTTGTAGTCTAAATATAGGATTTTAAGAGTCCGTCCTCCATCGATTTAGATTTTAAAAGTTCGGCTCACATTGATTTTTCGTTCAAACTCCGCCATTGATATATGATTTTTAATTGTTATGTCTTATACAAGAAAGTCAAGAATGTATATGATAATACACACACACACACATATATATATATATATATATATATATATATATATATATATATATATATAGTTTTGAGTGATAAAACTATAGTAAGATTTAAGATTGGAGTGGTTAACACAATTGCCCCCATTATTATCCAATCGCTCTTTGACAACTTCTAAATGAGTAAGTGCTAAACTAGTAAGAGACCTGAACCATTAAGTGCTGAACCAGTAAATGGTCTAACCATTAAGAACCAGTATAATGCCTAACCATTTAGAGGCAAACGTTTGACCAATTCAGATAAGAGGTTTTAACCATTCAAGCTCAGTATATATAATGCTTAAAAATTCAGTGAAAATGTCTGAATTATTCAGACATCTGCTCGCAAAACAAATAGTCTGAACCATTAAGTACTGAACCAGTAATATATCTAAACTATTAAAAGCTCATTAAAAATTAAACAAACAACCCTTGACTCTTTCCCTTTTTTTCTCTCTTTCAAGTACAACTTTGATGTGCTTTTTTTTGTTGCAAGGTATTTTTTTTTACTAAAGCTAAAAAAGGGAAGTAAAACCTAAAGTCTACACCCAACACCTAATTGTTATTTTTGCCTTTTGTTTCCACCCATCACCCACCTCTCTCATGAGGAGATAAAGAAACATGATTATTAGCAATTTTGGAAGTCAGTTTTGGTTAATTGTAGTGACCCCACCTGGTTAACAAAAATAGTCGGATACCTGAGCACTACTAATAAAAGTATTTTGGGCTTGTCGAAGGTTTAGGGTTTCCACCTTTAAAAGAAAAGGAATACTCTTGTCAAGCATGCCTTGTTGCTCTGAAATGGTTTGCATGATAATCTGAAAACACTTTGTTGTTATGAGTTAGATATAATTCTATCATGGGTAGGCTATGTTCAAAACACATAAATCCCCCATTAATGATGAATGTGTCTGTATAAATGTTTAGGTTTCCTATTTTGTTAGCAAGATATGACTATGACTTGCATTCTATGACCAATTGTTATTTTTTTTTCAACCGTCAAATAAATTACCGGATAAGTATTCTGAGATGTACTTAATTGAGCAAATGCATCCCCTCCTCTATGACGGTCAGAGTTGGATGCATACCCGAGCCACCAGTTTCGGGGAAAACCCGCCTGCCCGAAGGCCCATTGCGGTAAAATCTAGTTCGGCTCAATTTCGAACTAGCGACCTCCAGAGATGCCTAGTTCTAAATTTCATTGCCGCCACCAAGTCCTTCAAAGTGATGCTAGCGTGAGTTGAACTTGGGACCTCAAATAGAGAAACCGAGTGACTAAACACTACACCAACTTTTTAAATAAAAGAAAAACAAAATTGCGAAGAAGAAGAAAAATAAGAACATAAATGTGGATAATCAAAAATATTTTTGAATATTTGAATAATATAAAAGAAATATGGTAAAATCAACTAACAAAACAATCTTGAGGGTGGTGGTACCCATAAAACGATGCTATATATTGACTGAAATTGAAAACTCGAATAAAAGTAAGTCCAAATAATAGAAAACTAGTAAAGGGTAAGTTGTTGATCTTATAGAGGTTGGTTAATGATTATGGTTATCATCAATTTGTCAAGAGAAAAGGCTGAGAAATTTTAAAATAATATAAATCCAAGATTAAAATAAAGTGAAGAGCTTTAGAAACAAGCAAATTTGGAATTGTAAACAATAAGATGGAATGTAATCATTTTGAGTTTTAATTACTAAAAATCATGTTTGTTCATACATACCTAAACACGATTAGTGTTATTTCAAGCCACCTATACCCTATGAATGGGTTATGTGTATTTGATCCATTCTTACATTATTCTGCTTAATTCGTCACCAATGGAAACTCATTGTAAATTTGTCTTAAGCTTTTAAGATATTTGCACAAAACATGTTCCTTCAAATAAAAAAAGAGTAAAATGCCTGGATAGTTTTTGTGGTTTGCCCAAATTTTACCTATAGTCCCTATATTTCTAAAATTACACATATGGTCCTTAACTTTTGCACATTCGTTTTCGGATAGTCGTTAACGTGAATGAGGGTTAGTTTTCTCAGTTAAGCGAGTTACAGGTGAGAGGTGAACGGTGGGACCCCACTTAATTATATATATTAAGTAATTTTTTTAGTAAGGGTATTTTAGTCATTTCACATCCACTTAACTGAGAAAACTAACCCTCATCCACGTCAGGGACTATTCGAGAATGAATGTGCAAAAGTTGGAGACTATAGGTGTAATTTTAAAAATTTAAGGACTATAGGTGAAATTTGGACAAACCACAGGGTCTATCCGAACTTTTTTCTCAAATAAAAATCAACACTTTCGTATTAAAAATATAATTTGTGTTAATGTTAGTGATTTTGATTCTTGTCCCATGTTTTTGGATATTACACTTAGGTGGTATTCATTTCATAGAATGTGATTGAATTGGAATTAGAATTTGCATAGAAATTGGAATTTGAAGAATCTGGATTTGGAGTTCAAACATTCCAATAAGAATTGGAATCTCAATTCCATTCTTGAGGTGTTCGGTTTACAAATGAATTACAAATGAATTGGAATCTAACGATCTCTGCCCGCCGATTGGGTGGGCTAGTTCGAGTCAGCAGCGGCCATGTTGGATCGAGACGTTTGAGGTCGGCATCGGGTTGAGACGTTTGGGGTTGGCATCGGTTCGAGACGTTTGGTCAGTAACGGGCTGGGTCAGGGCGAGACGTTTTAGGTCGCTAACGGGTCAAGACAGTTCGAGACATTACGGGTCCGGAACAAGCCATGTAGAGACTTTTTGACATAAATGACCGGTCGAGATTCCAATTACTTTATTTGAACTCTTTCAAAATTTAGAAGGATTTTGACATCCTTTAGTTAAAGGAATTTAAAAGAATCCTTCATGACAATGTTAAAATCTATCAAATGTGATTCAAATAGACAGTCTGTAATAACTCGTTAACATTCTAGGCATAATAATCAAGCAAAACAACAATCCACAACTTTAGAATATGATTTTGAAGTCATTACAAATTACAAATAATTACACATCTCATATTGTTATTTTTGTTTCTTGTTCCATGCAACAATAATTACTCCAATTCATGCTTTGTAAATGAATGCATTAATTGTGAATGAGGAAAACGTGTTACAAAAACTTGTTGCTTGCTTTGATCAAACCGTAACAACGATGGTATGAGTTACGTTTTGATCAAAACTGTTAAGCAAACAGTTGGAACCATATAATTTTCGAAAGCTTGAGAGTCAAACCATAAACTATCCGTATAATTAACCCTTTAGAACATGATGTTTATAAAAAAATAAAATACAATTATATAAATATTACGCTTTATACCTGGTTGTGAACATGGATGGTCTAGCTGGATATTGTGGTTCGAAGAGGAAGAAACTTCTTATTAGAAATTGTTGTCTTCAAGTAATGATTCAAAAAAAAATGAAACCAAATGATGATAAAGTGATGAATTTTAACTAACTTATAAAAAGAGAGGATTTATTGATTCATTTTCTATATTTTTATGTACTTTTAACAAGCATTATATAACAATGGTAATTGGTAAAACACATTAAAATCTATAATATAACTTGCATTGTAAAATTTGAAAAAATTGTATGAAGTATATAACTATTGATTCGTTTCGATATTAATTTTTTCATGGAACAGAAATTTTAAAAATTAATTATGAAACGACAATAATAATTAAATATGATTAGATCCCAATATCCCACATGAAAAAAAGAAAGTTTTAGAATAATATATAAAAGGGCCCCTGTTCCATCATGCACACAAGTTGCTTTACAATGTCCCTACATGTCATATGCTTCTTCTCAAAGTCATTAATGCTCATCGAGTCGTGGTACTTGCTTGTCTTGTGTATTAATACTTATACAAGTCACCCCAAATATAGCAAACAAAGAAATTAAAATTTTATAGATATTAAACAAATTTAACGTTAGATAGCATTTAATTTATAAGCGACTTTAAAGTGTGTACAAAATGTAAGACAAAATAAAGAGAGAATATACACACGTACTAGAAAACATGATATGTTTTAATGTTGAATTGAAAACATTATTGTAACATAGAGAAAAAGGTGAGGGCTAAAATTCTTTTTCTTAAAAAAGTAAATACGGTGGTCAAAAAAGCTCGTGTCTCGCTCTTATTAAAATCTGCTAATTTGTAGATGAGTCTAGCTCGTCTCAAGGTATGTTTACTTGTTGACTCACTTGTTTGCTAACTCGTTGTCTTGGTTGTTGACTCATTAAATAAGCATAAATTTTAATTTGTAGGTTATAACTCAAATTGCCGTCCAATGTTAGCCTTTCCAAACCAAAATTTTACATTAATCTAAGTTTGTTGACTTGCTCGTTTGTCTCGTATTGAGTATGTATATAAATTTTGCATTTTCGTAAAGAATATTATATTTCTATTCAGATTTGATAAACAAACAAGTTGAGTCGAGTGTTTTACGAGGCGAATTAGAACTCAAATTTCGGCTTGTTAAAAGTATATGAATCGAGTCGAGCCGGCTCGTTTCACTTCAAGCTCAAGCCTAAGCCAAAACTCGTTCAACTCGTTTTAGCTTAGCTCGTAAAGCAACCTTACTAAACAAAAGGCCTAATTAGCTAGTTTACCGGTTCAACATCATAAAAACATAAAGCATAAAATAAATAATGGTACAAAAGTGAAGCAACTATGATTAAATCAAACATTTTTTATGATAAAATAAACAATATTATTGGTTTTAGGAGCGGAAAAAGAGTTTTTCCAAAAAACCCTAATTCTCTCTCCTAGCATGGCGATTTTGGTTCTTCTTGGTAATCCTATCTTTTGATCGTGGATAACTTGTGTAACAGATCTGTGATTAGTGTATGTTAATCATACATTGATACAAACTCTGGTAGCAAGTCTGAATCGGTCAGATTTTAGGGTTTTCTTGTTTCTCTTCATCTATCGCCGGCCATAATCACAGTTTCTGATCTAATTGAATAGTGTATTGGGTGTTTCGGTCCTACTGGTGTGGCAGTAACCTTGATTTACCTGGTTCTCTATTTGATTTCGTGAAGATCTATGGATTAGGGTTTTGCTAGATTAGGGTTTTCTTAATTTCTTCGGTTGAAGGTTTCTGGTTTTTCTCTCAATTTCTTTTGCATGGTTGGTAGTGTGTTTGCTGATGGAGGGAGTTGATGATGACACTAAGAATGTACGTAAAAAACCTGGTGGAAATTCGCTCAACGATCGTGGGAAACATTCATTATCGTTCCTGGATTTGGCTTCAAGAGTGGTAGATGTTGAGGGTAGCACGTTAATGCCTCGGAGGGGTATTGTGACTCCTGCTCGACAAGTACCTGGTATGTTTAATAGTATTGATGAATTGACCAAGATTACTGTGCCTGTCATGGAACAAGGTCAACCGGATCAAAAGATTGATGATGGTCGTACCGCATGTATTAGCCAAAACGACGAGGAGAAGGGGTCAACAAAAACTTAATTTCAGATCACTTGCTAGTCCAATGCAGCATGAGAATTGTGATGTGGTTTTGCCAAAGGATTCGATTCGGGTAGTTCAACACAAGCTAGCAAACACATTATACGGGTGCTTCCTGGGGGATCGAATTGCCTACCCGGTTGTGGAGTATTATGTGAAAAATAACTGGAAAAGGTTTGGATTACAAAAATCTATGATGAATGCTAATGGTTTCTTTTTCTTCAAGTTTGCAGACCAAACTGGTATGATGGCTGTCCTCAATGAGGGCCCATGGATTATTCGATCACAACCTTTGATTTTATGTGAGTGGACTCCCACTACTAAGCTGATTAAAAAGGAGGTTAAGAATCTGCAATTATGGGTCAAGATACATGATGTTCCTTTAGCCGCGTATACAGAGGATGGTCTTAGTTTGATTGCTACAGCCATTGGTGATCCCAAGCATCTAGATTCTTACACTACTTCGATGTGCTTGGAATCCTGGGGCCGAAGTAGTTATGCTAGAGCTTTAATTGAAGTGTCAGCTGATAAGGAGCTTAAAAAGGAAATTACTATGGCAATTCCAGAACTTGAGGGTGATGGGTATGTCAAGGAGACTATGTCTGTTGAGTATGAATGGAATCCGCGTAGGTGCTCGCATTGTTGTGTTTTTGGCCACTCAGATGAGCATTGTCCTAAACATCATAAAAAGCCGGGAAAACAAGTGAGTGATGACAAAGCTCGTAAGCCTTATGTTCGAGGACAAAGACCTGATAAAAAGCCTGTTGTTGATGAGGAAGGGTTTACGAGAGTGTATACCAGGAGAGTGGCTCGGAAGACGGGTTTTCAAGTTAACAAACAAAAGTCGAAATTTGAGTATAGGCCGGTTGGAGCTAAGTCGAAGGATATCTTGTATAAGTCGGAATCTTTAAATACTGTTGTGTCTAGAAATCCGTTTGAGGTCTTAATTGATGATAAAACGGAGAAAGGTCAAAGGAGTAAGGAGGGAGAAGGTGGACAACAGGAGGCGGATGATGAAGAGGTCATGGAAGTATATAATGAAATTGACTAGTTTATCACGGAAGGCACTTGTAATCCTAATGCTAAAAAAGGGGCAAGCACTCCTATCCCGGAGGTTTCCAATGGTTAGTCTTGCTTCATGGAATATTAGGGGGTTGAACCGCCCTCTAAATCAAAAGGAGGTTCGAAAGATAGTTAAAGATAGTAATCTCAGTTTTTGTGCTATTTTAGAATCTCATGTTGATGTCGGTAATCTTAGTAAGGTCTGTAACTCAGTGTTCCCTCGTTGGGATTGGACTTCTAATGGGGGTTCTTGTGATAAAGGAACTCGTATTATCATAGGTTGGAACCCGATGGTTTTTGATTTGATGGTGTTGTCTCAAACGTCGCAAGTCATGCATATTCAGTTATTCGTTAAAGAAGACAAGAAATGGTTATTCTGTTCAGTTGTGTACGCAACTAATTACTATATCACTCGACGAGAATTATGGTCCCAGTTTTCTATGCATAAACTTATGGTAGGTGATAAGCCATAGCTGATTATGGGAGATTTTAACTCGGCTCTATACCTGGAGGATAAGTCTATGGGTGCCTCCTATGTCTCAACGGGTATGCGAGAATTTCAAGCTTGTGTTTCAGATATTGAGGTGATGGATATTAACCAGTCGGGTCTCCATTTTACATGGAACCAAAAGCCAAAGAAGGGTGTTGGCTTGCTTAAGAAAATTGATCGTATCATGGGCAATACTTCGTTTATTACTGAGTTCCCTAACTCAGTGGCTGTTTTTCATCCTTATAGATTGTCAGATCACTCTCCTTGTGTTCTAACAATTAAACGAGCTATTACTAGTAAGCCTAAGCCCTTCAAGTTTGCGAACTTTTTGGTTCATAAGCCTGATTTTCTAAGAATTGTGAAGGAGTCGTGGAAGATGAGTGTTAATGGGGTTTATCAGTTTAGGGTTGTGAAGAAGCTTCGGATGCTAAAGACTCCGTTACGTGCTTTACTCTTTAAGCAAGGCAATCTCCATAAGAAGATGGCTGATCTTCGTGGTAAACTAGATGACCTTCAAAAGGATATTGATAAGGATCCCATGAATGCCTGACCTTAGAGCTCGAGAAAGGAAGCTGAATTCTGACTTTCAAGAAGCGTCTCTTGATGAGGAAAGGTTTTTAAACCAGAAGTCTAAGATGGAATGGTTAAGAGCTGGCGACGCTAATACTGCTTTCTTTCATGCAGCAGTGAAGAGTAGGAACCATCGAAGCCGAATCCAAGTTGTTTTGGATACGAATGGTGTAGTGCATGAGGGTGATGCGGTTCAAGATGCTTTTGTGAAACATTATGAAAATTTCTTGGGCAGCCAAGATGATTTATCCATGCATCCTACTCCCGATCTGTTTACTAAGGTGGTGAACCCGATTGATGCTTCCCTCATGATCCGTCCGGTTACGATGGATGAGGTTAAGAAAGCCATGTTTTCTATAGGTAATGACAAAGCTCCAGGCCCGGATGGTTACACTGCTGCTTTCTTTAAAGTGGCTTGGCCAATTATAGGTAATGATGTTTCTATGGCAATCATTGATTTCTTTCATACAGGCAGATTACTGGGCCAAATCAACCATACTCTTGTTGCACTAGTGCCGAAGAAACCCTCGCCAGTTATGGTTTCTGATTATCGTCCTATAGCCTGCTGTAACATATTATTCAAATGTGTTAGTAAGATTATTGCTGATCGTATAAAGGGTGTGCTCCATCAGGTTGTTAGTATCAACCAATCTGCTTTTATTCTTGGTAGGAAAATCTCGGATAACATTTTGCTGACTCAAGAGCTTATGCATAATTATCATAGAAATTCAGGTCCACCCCGGTGTGCTTTCAAGGTGGATATTCAGAAAGCTTATGATACGGTTGATTGGAGGTTCCTGAAAAATGTTCTGATTGGGTTCGGCTTTAACACAAAGATGGTGGATTGGATTATGGTTTGTGTTTCCACAACATCATATTCTGTTTGTGTTAATGGGAATGTGCATGGTTATTTTAAAGGTAAGCGTGGCCTTCAACAAGGAGACCCGTTATCTCCTTATTTATTCACGCTGGTTATGGAGGTCTTAACGTGTATATTACAGCATGCTTCTAGGATTGATACATCCTTCAAATTTCACAATAAATGCGAAAGGCAGCGTATCATTAACCTGTGTTTTGCAGATGATTTATTCTTATTTGCGAGAGGAGATGTTGAGTCGGTGCAGTGTGTCTTCAAGTGTCTTTCGAATTTTTCAAAAAACATGTCCGGTCTAGTTCCTAGTATTCAAAAGAGCACAGGGTTTTTCTGTAATGTGCCAGCTCATGTTAAAAACCATATCTTGTCTTTCATGCTGTTTATGGAGGGGTCTCTTCCAGTAAAATACTTGGGGGTTCCTCTTATTTCTTCTAGCCTTGTGTACAAAGATTGTAGTGCCTTAGTGGAGAGGTTGGATCAACGGATTTCAAATTGGAGGAATAAACTTCTTTCATTTGCGGGTCGCCTGCAGCTTATAAACTCTGTTCTTTCTTCAATGCATATTTACTGGTCTTCAATTTTTATCCTGCCTAACCGTATCATTCAAGATCTGGAAGCCAAAATGCGAAACTTCTTATGGTCTTCGGATGGTTCCTATCATAAGGGGAAGGCTAAAGCTTCCTGGAAGTCTGTTTGTGTTCCAAAGTACGAGGGTGGCTTAGGTATTCGTCGTATTGGGGATGTTAATAAAGCGCTTATGTCTTCTCATATTTGGAGCATTCTTGTTGAGCGTGATTCTCTTTGGGTTGCTTGGATCCATTCGTACAGACTTAGAGGTGAAAGCTTTTGGATTTGTAAGTCGGTGGCGAATTGTTGTTGGAGCTGGCGGAAAATATTACAGCTTCGGCCGATTATTAGAGAATTTGTTTGGTCCAAGTTGGGTGATGGTAGTAATACTTCAGCTTGGTACGATTCGTGGTGTCACTTGGGTCCGCTTGGTAACTTCTTGACTCCTAGAACCATCTCAAGTGCAGGTTTTACTCTTAATAATACAGTTCAGGAGATTCATGTTAGTGGTGTTTGGAGGTGGCCAGTGGCGTGGAGGGATATGTTCCCGGTTTTAAATCAGCTAGATGATATCCATACAGATCCGAATAGGTCTGACCAGCTCCTATGGAAGGATGATAATGAGTTAGTTGCATACTCTTCGTCTCAAGTGTGGCATTCGGTTAGACAGAGAGCAGCAGAGGTGGATTGGGTTAAGTATGTTTGGTTCTCGCAGTGTATTCCAAAACATGCTTTCTTTATGTGGCTGGTGATTCGTCGTAAGCTCCTCACTCAAGATAAAATTGTGCAATGGGATATTTCCAGAAGGAAAAATATGAATATGATGTGTTGTCTTCTTTGCTATGCGGAAATTGATTCCCATAACCATATGTTCTTCAATTGTAACTACTCAACTCAAGTTTGGATCACGGTTCGCGGAAAAGGGGGTATGAGTACTGTTGGCCCAGAGTGGAATGCTATCGTTGACTGGCTGGGGGCTCGGGCTGGGTCTAAGTCAGCGACCAACTATATTAGTAGGCTTATTGTGGCTGCTGCGACGTATTTCATTTGGCAGGAACGTAATGCGAGACTTTTCAAGAACCAGACGAGATCGCCAGATGTTCTAAGTGATACAATTTTGAAAACGGTTCGATATAAGCTAATGGGAGTCAAGTTCAAGGATTGCCACAATGTGCGAAGATTGCTTGAAACATGGGAGATTTATAGCAACTGAGTGGAAGATGAAGAAGGCTGATTATTTATTAGTTTTCTTGTTTCTCTAGATTATTGTCTAGTAGTTTGTCTTCGATGTTCTTGGTAGTTTAGTGTGTTTTTTTCTTTGGCTTACATTCATGGGGAATTCCCATGTTTGAACTAGTATGGGTGTTTCCATGCTACTTGTTTTTGGTTTGTTTATATATAAAATCACCGGGGTAGCCCTTTACCCAAAAAACAATATTATGGGTTTTAGGAATAGTAGATTTAAATAATTACCAACTATTGTTAATTGGCCTCCACTGGTTTTAACTATAAAAATCAACACTGACAGTCTCAACTATTAACATATTGGCCTCCAAATCACCATCTGTTAAGTCCCATTGCACACGTGAAACTTCTTTGTAACGGTTCAGAAACCTGCGGTCAAATGGGTTGACCAGTCAACTGCCTGCAAAGTGCATCATCCTAAACCTAAGACCACCATTTTAAATCACCAGCCACTGATTCAAACCACATAATAGGCATTTTCGATGTTTCAGATTTGTAATGGCGGATTGTGGTCGAAAACTCACTAATTTGTACAAAGTGGAATAAATCGATCTGGACTAAGATCTAGAATGTTAGAGACGAAGATGATCTAAACTCAAATCACCGGCCACACGGACGAATATGCATTTCGCTGATTCAAACAAAGACGAATTGCCTTCTATGTTGTTGTATTATCAGCATAGTCCGTCATAAAGATCACCGAATCATTGATATTTGAATGTGTTTCGATGGAATCATCGTTGTTCTATTATAAAACTTACGTTTTGTTTTCTTTTTTAAAAGTAAAAGTTTTAACTTTTAATTAACTTCCTGTAATATAGTCTTTGTCTTTTTAAAGATTAAAAAAATAAGTAGTATAAAGATTTAAAGTTAAAGTTCAATATTTTAAACTTGTATGATAATTTTATAAAAATTTAAGTTTAAACAATTCAATTTTTCATGTTTATTAATATTCATAAAATAAGTCCTTAAATACTTAGAAAATGGTTTCTAGATACATAACAATGAATTAAGTTTAAGTTATTAAATATTTTTATTTTTATTTTTTACAAATCAAGAGGGTGAAGTGAAATTGAGCAAAAGACCCTGATATATTTTGCATTTGAAGGGACTTAACAAGAAAAATAAATTGGAATTGTATTTAATGTTGAAACTTGCAAGAAAATATAAAGTAAAAGGTTGATTTGCATGTTTTTAACACAAAAAACTGAAATCTGCAATTTTAACGATGCATAAAGGAACTTTTTTTTTAATTTTGTCTTCAAACTAAATTTTGTTACCCACTTCAAACTATTTTTTGAAGGGGAAGGGTGGGTTATTGGTAAATAAGTGGGTGTTAGCGGAGGTTGATGATAGCAGTGATGGTAGAAGATGGTGGAGAGTGATGGTTGACCCATTTTTTTTACAAATCAAAAGGGAGAGTGAAATTGACTAAAATAATCTTACATGTTTTGCATGTGAGGGGATTTAATACAAAAAATAATGTGCGTTTATGTTGAAGGTTGAAACTTGCAAGAAAACATAAAGCAAGAGGTTGATTTGAATATTTTTTAAACGAAAGATTGAAATTTGCAACTTTAAGCATAAGAGAGTTTTCTATAATTTTGTCTAGTTTTAACCTCTATTGAAAGCCTTGTGCAAAGCAATACGTAACATATCAAATATTTAAAGATTGCATCCACATAGACCAACTACTTATTCATATCTTTAGAGTGTTCTCACTACTTAAGGAAAAGTATACAATGAAAGTGACTGCTCTTCTCGCATCTTACCGGTCAGGAGTTGAGGCTACTCTCCCAGTGAATCAATGATATGACATGATGAAACAGTGACTTATATGAATAAACGAAACGAAATGGCTAGCCCTCATGTTTGATATGTTGCGTGGGACTTAGTAGATGACCCAATACTAATAAGTAGTGTTTTATCTGATCTCACTGTTTAGTAAGGCATTAATGAAATGACGTAAGTTTTACGTAAATGAGTTTTCATGGTAAGTAAAAAAGGGAAGGAAATTCAGGTTAATAACTACAAAAACTTTTCAATTTAAAAAAAATCATGTGACTCGAATGAACCTACCCTTTGACTAATTGATCAAGTAATCATTGAATGCTTCACAAGTTCAACCCCTGTAGCAATTATGAAACCTTTAAATTAGGGTTTTTGGTACTTATAAAGTGGTTGAATTTCCCCCAAATTATTAAAGCCAAATACTTCTTAAATAGCTACTTCTATTTAATACTTAACATATCTTAATAATTACTTGATGTATTATTTAGCATATATCAATTATTAATTGGTTATTACCAAGCAATTATCATTGAGGTTAAAAACCTGCTACGCCACTCCAAGCCCAACCCTACCCCACCCCAAAATACTTTCTTGAAATTCAAAAAAATAAAAATAAAAAATAAAAACCCACCGAAATTTATCAACTTTAATTCACTTTTCCCCTTCAATTAAAGAGCACAAAGAAACAAAACATTCCCACTCTACAAATTCATTCATTTGTGTGATTCTTGATTTTGTCTATTTTTCTCATAAAAATAAAAAACCCAAAAAAAGAATATTATTTGAAGCAGTGTTTGCCAGTCTGCCACCAAACATCTCTTTGAATCCAAGTTTTCTTAAACTGGAGTTTGCTTTGATCTTTATACTTCACCAACTGAGATTTCAGTTCTGATTTGTTTTCTAGTTAAAGATTCACAGATTTGAACACCCTTTTGATTTAGCTCAATTGGTGTTCAATTTACTTGAAAAAGATTATTAATTTGACCATCTTTTTCAAAATCTTGGTTCATTTCTCTGAATTTTTTTTTGGGTTTTTGGGTAGTTTCTTAAAGACTTCTGCTTTGATGAGTATGTTCTAGAGAGAGAAAGTAGAGAGAGAAGATGAAGAGATCAACTCCATTTACACTGTTCTTGATTAGTTTGGGGATCTTTATAGCTACTTGTTATGCTACTCAACCACTTGAAGGTACAGATCTTGAACAACTTTAACTCTGAATTTAATAAAAATGTTATCTTTTTGAAATCCTTATGATCTTTAATGAGATCTTGTTAGCAATGTAGTGAGTAATTTAACCTTTTTTTGATAAAAAATGATGTTATTTTTTGTGGGTATGTGAATTCTTGATTTTTTTTGCAGTTCCATACATTCACTGAACAACTTTAACTCTTAAATCAATAAAAATGTTACCTTTATTTGGTCTTTATGATCTTTGATGAAGATCTTGCTAGCAGTGTAGTGAGTAATTTGACAATTTTGATGAAAAATGATTTTTTTTTGTGGGTATGTAAAATTTCTTGATTTTTTTTTGCAGTTCATGCTCTTTCTATGTTTAAAGAAGCCATATTTGATGACCCATTGTTGGTTTTATCAAGCTGGAATGCTCTTGATTCAGATCCTTGTAACTGGGTTGGTGTTTCTTGTTCTGTAAATCAAGTGACAAAGCTGTAAGAAGTTGTCTCTTTGACTTCTATGCATTATTTTGAATTTTCAGTGCACTTGAAGTTGACATTTTTGACAGTTAACAAGAGCAAGCTGTCACACTTGACAAGTTGGAGTGTTTGACTAAAATCTCTATGAACTTTTGTCTGACTATTGGATATGTGAATTTAGGAAATTTATGACCAAAGAGAACATAATCAAGAAATTATCATCATTACAATGAACAACTAGGTAACTTTAAGAAAACTACTAAAAAGGGTAGCTCTAAAGTCTAGACCTTGGTTTGCGTGGCGTGCGAGGTGATTTGGAATACGCCTGGGTCAATATTGGTCAAATTTGGGGTTTGTAGAAGAATTATATGTGAAAACAACCAAAGGGATGAAAAAGTTATGAATTGTTTACCTGATTAAAAGGCTAATATGTAAAAGAGACGAGAGACATGCAACTTCTGGCTGTACATAAAGCTTATTTAGTGGTACATAGAACGACCTGTGTACTTGAAGCTCTCGTCTCACGCTTTTTAAAACTAACTCTAGATATGAGTATTTGTTTGTTTTAACTTAAAGGCCGTTATGCTAATTTATACCAAATTAGCCGATTATTATGTAACGAACTTTTTTTTTCAAAACGGCTTATAAATGTGAGATGAGAATTAGTATGTAGTACATTAATTTATATGATTAGATGTTACTTAAGCAGTGAATCTGATATGTTTTTCTCTTTTTGTTTGTTTTTTTCTCCAGGAACATTTCTCACTCATCTATAACGGGATTTATTGCTAGAGAACTTTTTCAGCTTGCTTCCTTACAAGAACTGTATGTTGCATTTCAACATTTATTTCACCTTCAAGAACATAACAAAAACCGAAAATTTAAATAGAAATGGTTGCACTTGTAGGATTTTACACGGCAACAAACTCATCGGTTCAATACCAAAAGAAGTTGGATCACTAAAGAACCTGAAAATTTTAGATTTGGGGATGAATCAGATATCTGGACCGATTCCTCATGAAATCGGGAATTTGGTTAACATTGTTATAATGTAAGTTTTGTTATTTATTTTGAACAAAAATCTGTTCTTGTCCCATTTTAGGAGAATCTCTTATGTGTGAAGCTTTTTTGTATTGGTTTAGAAACCTGCAGTCAAATGGGTTGACCGGTCAACTGCCTGCAGAGCTTGGCAATCTTAAATACCTTCGAGAACTTTGGTTGGACAGAAATAAGTTGCGTGGCAATGTTCCAGGTGGCAATGGTGCGGTTGTTTCCAACACGCAAGGAATGTACGTAAATTATTCCTTACATTGGTGATGTCATCAAGTTGTTATATGTCATCAAGTCATCAACCACGAGTTTCTTGAGTGAATTTATTTAAGCATTCCGATATATACATCTAATGTGAAGATTTTGTTCGTTTAGGTATGCTTCAAATGTATCTAGATTCGGTTTTTGTCGCTCGTCTTCCTTAAAAGTTGCAGATTTCTCATACAACTTTCTTGTTGGAAGCATACCTAAATGCTTGGGATACCTTCCTAGGTATGTGTGTGTGTACATATATCATCCTTTCTTTCTGTATTCCATTGAATATTATGCGCGGGCGTATTCACTCTCATTTTCTTTCTTATCCTTGCAGGACAAGCTTTCAAGGTAATTGCCTACCATATAAAGACATCAAGCAACGAACATCTGAACAATGTGGTATGTTTTTATGTGGTTAATTGAACAAATTCTTGTATATTTAGAGCGTAAA
Source organism: Scalesia atractyloides (assembly GCA_947069175.1). Lineage (NCBI taxonomy): Eukaryota > Viridiplantae > Streptophyta > Magnoliopsida > Asterales > Asteraceae > Scalesia > Scalesia atractyloides. The sequence goes on from CAMTDV010000008.1 coordinate 89,133,949, forward strand.
CTTAGAATATTGAAACTCTCAATTATATAAACTTAAATGAGTAAAGTACACGGTTGGTCCCCTATGATTTACCAAAATTTTTGATTTGGTTCCTAGTTTTTCAAAAGTACATGGATAGTCCCTGTGGTTTGCACTTTGTAACGCATTTAGTCCCTAGTTTTCAAAAGTACACTTTACTCAACTTAAATTTTTAAGTGAATAATTTTCTTGCATGAACCATGTTTTACCTTATCTTGATCCTCCAAGTGTAATTTAGAGTAGTTAATATCCAAGTTCAAATGAGGGTAGTTTGGTAATTTTACATGTTTTTGCATGCAGCCGGTGATGCTCCGCCAGCTAAGCATAAAACCGGAGAGACGAAATACAGCCCGCCTACAGCGGGACACAACCAACAAGCTTCGTCTACTTCAAAACCATCATGGATTTTAGCTCTTGAAATAGTGACTGGAGTAATGGTCGGTTCTCTCTTTCTAGTAGCCATTTTCACAACTTTTCACCGATGCAAAAACAAGTCTTTGATTATTATTCCTTGGAAGAAATCTGGAAGTGACAAAGACCACATGGCTTTCTACACGGGTGAGGAGTTATTCCCTTAATGAAAAAAATGTAATGAAATAAGACGTTTGTTATTAATGTTTTTTGGTGCTTGCATCGCATGTAGATCCGAATATGTTGAAGGATGTGACGAGATACAACCGACATGAACTTGAAGTAGCGTGTGAAGATTTTAGCAATATTATCGGGTCGTCGTCAGATAGTTTGGTTTACAAAGGAAACATGAAAGGTGGGCCCGAAATCGCCGTGATTTCTCTTTGCGTCAAAGAAGAGCATTGGAATGGTTATCTTGAGCTTTATTATCAGAAAGAGGTAAAGCAAAAATACTGGGTGGACGGTTGGGTAACAGGTCAAAACGGATTTGGGTCAAAATGGGTTAGGTGACCCTTTTAAACTTTATATTACAAAAAGGCAATATAATTTTTTTTTTACATAAATGATGAGTAAACTGCAATTTGCGTCCCTCTGGTATGTTGTCAGAATAAACATGCGACCCTAAATCAAATTAACGGTCAAACGAACAGTTGACTGACGGAAGGATGCAGAGTGTAGGAAATTGTAAACCACGAGTGTGTAGGTGTCCATTATTTTGATTTAGGGTCGCATGTTGATTCTGACAACATACCAGAAGGACACAACTTGCAATTTACTCTAAAATGATTTAGGAGGTTGAAAGCACTCGAATTCACTTTTTGCAAGATTTTCAACGCGTTTAGCAATTGACAAATTTCCACTTATACATTGAATACTGTATTTTTCTTTTCTTCTGATGTAAGGGTAAAATCATCAAATAACAATTGTTTGTTGTGTTATAAAACTATAAATCACTTTTTGTTGAGTACAAAGCACCCTACTTCAAAATTGCCCATTTGACCGGTGGGAGCCCATTTTTGGTAGACGGGCCGGAGTCGCAGTCTCTACGAATAGCAATCTAAACATCTTGCTTATTTTTTATTTTTGCTTAAAATTTTGCAAATGATACAGGTGGCAGATCTAGCAAGGCTAAATCATGAGAACACAGGGAAACTATTGGGCTATTGTATAGAAAACACTCCATTTACAAGAATGTTAGTCTTTGAATATGCGTCGAACGGGACGTTGTATGAACACCTTCATTGTAAGTTCATCCGACACCCTGCCCCCAGGCGCGCATTTAACTTAATATTATCTCAAAGGCGAAAAGTTATAACAATGTTTTATATATATATATATGTTAGATGAAGAAGGGTGTCAACTAAGCTGGACAAGAAGAATGAACATTGTTATAGGCATTGCCAAAGGTCTAAAGTATCTCCACACTGAAATCGAACCACCGTTTACTATTTCCGAGTTGAATTCTAGTGCAGTATATCTCACAGAAGATTTTTCACCTAAGGTATCATGCTATTTTTTTTATATATATTATCAATATATGTGGTGCGTTCATTTTGGCTGAAATGGCCAGTTTATCACTTCAAACCAGTAACTGAGTTGTCGTTTTTAAAAACTAAAATTCAACTAAATTGTTGTAAATAAAAGTTTGCCTTTTTCTACTTTTGTTGAGCACGCCTTTTGTTTCTTATGTAGTATGGAATTTTAAAGGGGTGACATATTCGACCCATATACTTATGAATATCGGTTAAGGTTATGTTTTATGTCAAATGGGTTCTGGGTTAAATTTGAAAATTTTGCTAAAAGTCAAACGGGTCAAACTAGTTAAAAACCGCCCAAAATTTATTTTAGTTCATACAACCTGCTAAATTGTTTTATTAAAATCCTTTTGACTAGTATTGTAATAGTTTAGTTGTTCTACTCTTACCTAATCTATTAAATATTTAAAAAAGTTATTTTTGAAATGACAGAATAGTGTTTGCGGGTCAATTCGACCCATACTATGTTGGAAAATCAGGCCCTTGATCAAACACACAAACACGATTTAAATCTAATTAACCAACAATTATCTCTAATTTAAATATTAAAAGGCTCAATAAATAATTCACCATAATTATCTATAACCCGTCTTGCTCTGTATCTCTTCGATTCAAGATTATCGTCTTCATATTAAAACATTGCTTGTTTTAACTCAAATCCATTGACCTGTTACCCGCCCCATCCACTTTATCACCTCTAGATTACACAATGAGAATCGACTAAATTTAGGTATTAGGTAAAATAAAATTCCACTTATATTTGTGTATTGCGTGTTCTTTCGTTTCATGTGACAATGTGTGTATTTCTTGATCTTAATACTTGTAAGTTGTAACATTCATGGTATATTACTAAAATGGGCTATCCACTTGGGATATGAAAGTAGGTTCTTTTGGTTTTGTAAACACATAGCTGGGCCAAATGGATATAAAAAGATATTAACTTGTGTTTTTATTATTCTTGTAGCTAGTTGATTTTGAAAGCTGGAAAACAATTCTTACAAGATCAGAAAATAACTCGCGCTGTATTAGCAATGAGGGCGCTACATGTGTTCTTCCAAGTTCTTTGGAAGGACGCCAGCTGGACATCCAAGGCAATATTTACGCTTTTGGCGTTCTTTTGCTGGAAATAATCAGTGGGCGGCCGCCACTCTGCAAGGACAAAGGATGTCTAGTAGACTGGGTAAGAACTCTTCTTGCATTTTGTAGCTTGTGAATTGTGCTTTAAAAGTCGAAAAATGGTAACTTCTGCTAAAAAGATACAACCTTAGTTCAAGAACCATAAATTTCTTCATGTTCATTAATCTTTTGACAAGTTAAGAGAGTGTTCGGATGTTTTTACAAGAAAGCATTCGTTTGTTAAGAAATATATGTGTTCACGAACTGTTCATGAACACTTACCAAACGACATTCTATGTTTGTGTTCATGTTCGTTTGTTAAGGAAATGAACGTTTTCGTGTTCGTTTGTTAATTTTAGGCAACAAACGAAAACGAAAGTTGATGAACACAAACTAATGTTCATGAACACAAATTGAAACAAACGAACACATAGTGTTCATGAACAAAATATATAAAACACTGACACTTATTAAATATTTTATTTGTCGGTATTTTAAAGTATTTAAATAAAATATAAAAACTTAAAACAATAATGAACTATCGAACATATTACCAAATGTTCACGAACATAAATGAACGAACACGGCCTCTGTTCATGTTCGTTCGTTTGTTTAATAAACGAACGAACACAATTCATGTTCGTTCGTTTGTTTAATAAACGAACGAACACAAACGAGCTTCCAGCCGAACGGTTCACAAACTGTTCGCTGAATGTTTGGTTCATTTGCAGCCCTGATATTAAATATCATATCTTCATGGTCATTAACCTTTGATGACAAATTACCTCGGCCTCTGTTCATGTTCGTTCGTTTGTTTAATAAACGAACGAACACAAACGAGCTTCCAGCCGAACGGTTCACGAACTGTTCGCTGAATGTTTGGTTCATTTGCAGCCCTGATATTAAATATCATATCTTCATGTTCATTAACCTTTGATGACAAATTACCTGTGTATAACAACTTGCAAAGATGATAATAGATCATGTGATGGCAGATTACCTTTTAAGTTAAAAAGACACAACTCCAGTTCAGAAAACCACAAATAATATCATGTTAAGTAATGGGTAATCTTAAATACGTTGACAGGCTAAAGATTATCTCGAAAAACCAGAAGAGATGGCGTCTGTTGTCGATCCTGCACTGAATCATTTCCGTGAGGAAGATTTGAAGGTGATATGTGAAGTAGTTTCAATTTGCATTCATTTAAGGCCTGGTGATCAAGTGTCGATGCAAGATTTGTATGCGATTTTGGAGAGCAAAATCGACACTTCGGTTTCTTCAGAGCTCAAGGCATCTTCTTTAGCTTGGGCTGAGCTTGCACTGTCTTCATGATCCGAATAATAAAAGCTAACAAACTGTAAATTAAACATATATAATGTGTTTTAACTATTAATTCCCGATTAAAGATTGTTGTTTGATTGATCATTCGGTGAGTTTATGTAAATTTTCGCCTAATGTAAGAGTATAAGTGAGTTACCTGCTGACACAACTCCTTGTCTTTCTTTGTATTCCACTCTTCAGTTTTATTAATATCTCAAATTTTTGTAACTTATTGTTTGAAACTTTGAACTCATACTTCTCTTCATTTAAATTTGGTAAATCATTGTAGTACCAAAGTAGCTATTTGCAAGAAAACATATTATTCTAACAGTAATAAGATAAAGATATCTTAGTTTTTTTGGCTTTATTCCCAACCTTAACAAGCCGGTTAGGGTTGGGCCGTATGGATCCACAAGGCGGTGGATAATAACAACTCATAAATCGGTGAACTTGGTGTTGGGTTGACTCGATAAGTCAACGCTGATGATGAGCTATGACCTGTAAGAGTTATACCTTGAGCAATGAACATTAAATCCACTTAAGTCGATTAACCGGTGATCAAGAACAATTAACAGAACAAAACATATGACCTTTAATTATTAATTTTATTGAACTACAGTTTTCGCGCTTTTGTATTGCGTCTTGGACTTGACCTAGACCTATTTAGCCTAGAGGCCCAAAAGGTGATCAAATTTGTGAACAAGACTATCACACTAATCATCTTCATAACTACAATATAACAGCCGCCACCTCCCACATTGTGGTGATTTTTCCAACCGACCAGCATCACGCTCGACTCATGTTCGTGTACTGGCAATAGTTCGTTGTAGCTCGGTGTCTTAAACGGTTATTGTTTAACCAATAAGGGTATATTTATGTCATTGTTAGATTAATTCGTATACTGTATTTGTATGTTTGTAACCATGATCTTGTTTGGGTTTGTTTTTTGATGTTGAAATAAATAGTGCTTCGATCATGTACATGACGAAAATTCCGTGCGATTGACAAGTGTCCTTTTTAATTTAAGGGAAGAAGGAGATTATGGTCTTTTCTCACTTGAACCCACTTCACCCCTAATTTTCAAACGACTATAACTTTTTCCGTACGTTATATATATTTTTTTTAAATTACACCGTATAACATTTCATTCTCTTTAATTCGAGTAGGCTGTTGATATAGTTTTCTTAATTTTTAAATTATTTTAGAAGCTATTAAGTTACGTCATTGTGTAACACGTGATTATATTCCATTACGTACCGGAACATAATCACTGAATACCCAAATTAGTGAATACCCATTACGTTGAATACCCATTACGTGATTTCATTATAGTATTTTATGTGAGACCCCACTGAGTGATTACATAATTACGTAACAATAGTTGACTATGTATTATTACGTGATTACGTGATTTTTGAATACCTATTACGTGATTTCATCAATTAACCACGTAATGCTATATATTAGAGATTTAATCACGTAATAAAGCATAAAATAATTAAGTTCTTGTTATTAAATGTGTAATATGTAATAAGCATAATTGTAATAACACCAATTATACTCATATTGAATGTGTAATCAAGCAATGGATTTGTATTGAATATGTAATCATGTAATGAGTTATGTTGAATGTGTAATCACGTAATGAGTTATGTTTAATGTGTAATCACGTAATGAGTTATGTTTAATGTGTAATCACGTATCCTGTAATTGTTTTTAAGAAAACTATAGCAATAATCTGCTCGAATTAAAGAGAATGAAATGCAATTTAAAAAAATATAAACGTATAAAAAAGTTATAGCCGTTTGAAAATCAAGGGAGAGAAGTTCAAGTGAGAAAAGACTAGAATACCCTTTCTCTGTTTATTTTTTCAATTGTTTGAACTTGATATTTAACAAAATGCCACCACTTGAATTTTAGTCTTTTATCAATCGAAATCTATGGTTCTCTTTCTCGCGTATGCTTTGTACGATTAAAGAGTCTTGTCTAGGATCCTTCCTCTTAATAAATATATCAACTCGTTTTTGATAAAAAGTAAACAAGATCACCACTGAAACCCAACACTTTATCAAAGCCACACTTACAACATGCAAATCAAAACCTTTTTATAGATCTCAAACTCCAAGTTGTCAAAAGTTCCAAATCTAGATGATTTTACTGCAACAAGTTATTTGGTCAAAAGTTAATTTTTTTAATTTCACCAATAGATTGCCACTTTATTTTGATTGTGTAGAATATGTAAATCTGGCCCAACGTTGTGGTTGTATTGTATTTTGTTTTATTTCAGTTTATGGTTTTATGGTTGTGACTCACTTTGATGCTCAAAGTTATAATAGATAGGGTTTTTATTTATGTATTTTTGTAAATATTACAATATTGAAGACCCGAAGACATAACTAAAGACAAAACAAGAATCATGAAGTTAATGGATGTTGCTCAAGACAATAAGATACACCCAAGTCCATCCTTGTGGTTGCTTGTGTGTTGTGACCCTGTGACCACCCAGTTTCGTCTTCCTACTTGGCTTTAGCAAGATCAAACTTGGCCTTATGATTTAAATATTTATTTTGCTATTGTGGTTGCTTTATATTTCGTAATTGTTATAACATACCAATCTAATACCAAATTTTTTAAAATGAGTTTTTAAATGTTGTCACAATAAGATAAAACAAGTTTTAAACTGATTTTTACAACTTGTAAAAATTAAGTGTCCTAAGAGATGAAATTGTTCATCACGTTGTCACAAACTTAAACTTGATATAGTAATAATCGTTTTTACAACCTTATTCGGGTAAACACTAAAATGGATTCCATATTTAAAATTAGTGGTCTATGCCATCCTATTGTAAGGGGCACTTGGAGCATAATGCGAGCCATTAGTGTTTGGAGCCACAACACCACACTTGATGCTTAGTCTATCCTCCCAAGGTGCAAGGGTTTCGTCGACCGAGAATAGTTCTCAAGATTGGGAAAAAGCTCTACGTTCTGGATGGGCTAGTTCCTAACTGGCCCGAAAATAATACGACTGCTGCTCGTAAGGCCTGAGAAAAGCATAACGTGGATGTCGTTGAGAAGCATGCGAAGCACGACGCCTTCTAGGAGATGACATTGAGTGGGTTGGATGTATTCGTGAGGTAGCACGATGGCAGGTAGGTCATCAACTACGTGAATTGTTTGTTACAATTCTGTTATATTGCACGATGTGTGACTATGAGAAGTTATTTCATGAGCGTTACACGCATCTATGAGAAGATATTGTATACAACCATCGTACATTGTAAGGTTCTGATCATGTGGCCTAATCTGATGAAGAGGTTGTCAATTATACATTGCTGGAAATAGAGAAGGCCGCATGATTAGAACCTGACAATGTACGATGGCTGTATGCAATATCTTCCGATGGATGCGTGTAACAGTCATGAATTAACTTTTCATAGTCACACACCGTGCAATATAACAGAATTGTAACAAACAGTTCACATAGTTGATAACCTACCTGCCATCGTGCTACCTCACGAAGACATTCAACCCACTCAACGTCATCTTCCAGAATGAGTTATAACAACAAAGGCAAGAAGCATGACCCCAAAGGGAGGGCTTTTTATTTGGAATATAACCCCTTTTCTTGGGGTTGGGCTTTTTAATGCCAACATATATGATTTGATTAGTTTTATTTGGAATATTCATCTTAGTTGTTAGAGGTGCACAAACCAGTTAATTTCCATAACCGGTTTGGTTAACCGGTTATGACGGTTAATATAATTGTTTTTTTGCTTTAACTGGTTATTACTTTACCCGGTTATTGATTTAACTTGTTCGGTTAACCACTTTAACCAGTTCATTAATGGGTTATTTTCGGTTCATTAACAAGTTTTCCCCCTTTTTTGAATTTTTTAGTTAACTGGTCTACCAGTTAATGACCGGTTTCAATACTAAATCTCATAATCGGTTACTAACGGGCAGTTATAATTAACCACTAACTAGTTAATTTTCTACATGTTATTAACCGGTTTCGGTTAAGAAACCGGTTTTTTCCCACCTCTAACCTCTGTCGGCCGTTTTGAGCATACCATGGAGCTTTGGCACTGTCTTAACCCAAGAATTCATATTGTGATTCATTATGAACTCATCAAAAGAGCAAGGGAGAAAGTTCAAGATGAATTCCGTTGCCATTTCATCCTGCAGGGGATAACCAACTTTGTTCATTTAGTCGATGTACCCTTACATATTAAGCACATGAGCTTACGAGGTGAACATTTTTTGCATTTTGCAGCTCATGAGTTGCTTCATGGTGTAATAGCGTTCTTGTTGGGCTTGTTTCTAGAATGTGGTCCCGGGGCGGCGGCGGTTCTAGACGGAGGTTTTGGGGTTAGTACAGATTCGGCAGAACGAAATAGATGGCATAAAACTAGCGGAAGCTTTTCATTCATTCATTCAAACCGAAAGAGTATACATCTTGTCTGGCTGGCGGAGTTCCTGGAGAGAATCCGCCAGTGTTTCCCCTAAGGGAACTTCCAAAACTTACAAACAATAAACACACGACACCTATATATAGACATGACAGCTCGTGCGAAGCGAGCATGTTGTCACTCGTACGAAGGGTCATTCGTACGAGTGAGATGTTATCATTCGTACGAGTAACAAAATCACTCGTACGAGGCACTTTCACTCGTACGAGGCACATGTCACTCGTACGAGCTAGTACTCGTTCGAACTTGGGTCGTGTGTTCGTATCTAATCTATACAATATTCAATACACACTCTTTCTAGCCTATTCGCACAGTGACGGCCATAAAGTGCATCAACAATTCCCCCTTAGACGTCACTGTCGAAGCTTGAACTTGGACTTAAAATCTGAGAGCTGTGTTTGAATATTTTGCAACTTCAATCGGGTATCTGTTGACGTCGTAATTCCCTCTTGATTGAAAATCCGGGTTTGCATTTTCTATGTTAAGCAACATTCCCCCTGAAATAATTTTCTCCAGAAATTGATCTTCAGGTCGTTGTTAGCACGGTTCAAGACCTCCTCTGATTTGCTTGATCTACAAATTTTCTCGAATAATCACCAACTTGAAATTAAACAATGCAGCTTCTCCGTTTCGACGTTAACCATATCCGCGTAAGGTTTAGCACATTCCCCTGATGCTCGATCCTCTGATCTTCAAAACCCAACCGACAATTGATAGAAACTTCGAAATACCACACCGAAAAACTTCAAACCAATAATATCAACAAAAATCTTCTCAATCAGCAAATCATCATCAGAAACATACTATCTGGTAACACATCGAATCTGAGAAACATTCTTCTGTAATCAGAATCACATTTTTCCTTTTTAGTCACAATAGCATATATATAGCTATCTCCGCTGGAATGGGCATCTGAAACTACAAGACATCCGTGGTTTCTGGCGATTAGTCCGAAAAACAGTTCATTTGCAATGCAGAGTTAATGATAGACATCTGAAACTACAAGACTTCCTATTCCACATCGGGGATCAGGTAGTTAGCCCTTGAGCATCAATCTGAATCATGATCTGAAAATTCTAAACATTCTTTGATCACACATTCCAAATGTATAGACTATTTCGTGAATAGGCTTAAACGTTATCTCATCTCTAATGAATCTTCGATCCTCTGTGTTTTCCAGATAATCTGCAGTCTGAACCACCCGGATACTGTTGTAGCGTCACGAATTTCAAAAATGCCAGAATTTTAACATATACGTGAAAATTTTTATTCCCCCTCATTTTTGCAAATTCTGACGTCGAGTTCTTATGGGAATGAAGATTATGGTGGGACTGCAGCATATAGTACTCAACTTTTGTGGAAAATTTCGCAAAATTGCAGTTTTGATCAAATGCTGACTTAACGTTAAGGCTCATTAATAGTCACTACACCAGATGGTCAACGTTTTGCCCAGGTATCAGTGACTACCCCAAAATCTTCATCCCTTTGTGATCGTATAATCAAATCTATACTTTAAAGCTCTAGACGGTGTCTCTGAATAGCCCGAATTAGACGTTAATTCTGGACACTCGTCTCGTCAATACGGGCAAAAAATGCCTTTTTTTGTCACTACTTCGTACGAGTTATGCTTCGTACGAGTGGTGCTTCGTACGAGCGAGAGTCTTACTCGTACGGACGAAACTGATTACATATTTTCGATCCAGAATCTTCACTTCTTCGAATTTCAACATGATTTTTGCACAGCTCTGGTCAAAAATCAGTTTCTAACAATCATATGGTTTCAATTTTACATTATATCCGTGGATTGTCCGGTAATTATGTTTTACGTCTAAAACTTCTCATACGTCCAAAATTCATGAGCGTAGGTGATTCATCAACTGTTAGATTAAATGAATCGGTACCGTAGCTCTGATACCAGTTTTGGTCCCGGAGGCGGCGGCGGTTCTAGACGTAGGTTTTGGGGATAGTACAGATTCGGCAGAATGAAATAGACAGGGAGTAGGCACAGAATCAGCGGAAGCTTTTCATTCATTCAAACCGAAAGAGTATACATCTTGTCTGGCTGGCGGAGTTCCTGGAGAGAATCCGCCAGTGTTTCCCCTAAGGGAACTTCCAAAACTTACAAACAATAAACACACAACACCTATATATAGACATGACAGCTCGTGCGAAGCGAGCATGTTGTCACTCGTACGAAGGGTCATTCGTACGAGTGAGATGTTATCACTCGTACGAGTAACAAAGTCACTGGTACGATGCACATTGTCACTCGTACGAGGCACACTTTCACTCGTACGAGGCACATGTCACTCGTACGAGCCAGTACTCGTTCGCACTTGGGTCGTGTGTTCGTAACTAATCTATACAATATTCAATACACGCTCTTTCTAGCCTATTCGCACAGTGCATCAACATAGAACATGCTTTTAAGTTGCTCAATCATGTCAAATGCATCTATGTCTTCCATGTTCTTTTTGAGATCAGGAGACATAGTGGCTTGCATAAGGCAAGCTACCTCAACATCATCCTCGTTATGCTTTTCTCAGGCCTTACGAGGAGCAATCGTTTGATTTTCGGGTTGGTTAGCAACTAGGTCGTCTAGAATATATAACTTCTTTGCCAATCTGAGAACTATTCTCAGATTGCGGCACCATGTTGGTGTTATTAAGCTTTTATTTCTCAAGTATTGACTTGAGAGCGTAGGAGGAAATGTTTTCATATTATCGATGTATGATTCCTTATTAATTAATGAATCATTTACAATAATAAGAATAAGGGATGAGAATCTGACTATATCATATACTAAAGGCAATTGTGGCATACAACATTAGTAAATTGTTAGGCATACCGATAACAAGTGCCAATTATGAAAAGTGAACAATTCTTGAGTATGAGGCCGCTAAGACAACTATTGCCTATGCATTGATATGTTTAGCTTCATCTATGCCCACTTTCACTCTCAGACAGTTGTGGCGTGTCATAAGAGAGAAAAAGCAATAGTCACCCTAAAATAGGTACATGTGGAAGGGTTGGATGTGTCGACGAAACCCTTGCACCTTGGGCGGATATACTAGACATCAAGTGTGGTGATGTGGCTCCAAACGCATGGTTCACATTATGCTCCAAGTGTTCCTTATAATAGGATGACATAAATCGTTGCTTTTAAACATGGGATCTAATTTAGTGTTTACCAAATAGGGTCATAAAAGCTAGTTTTACTAAATTAGGTTCGTGACAGTGTGATGAACTCTTTCATCTCCCATGACACATCATTTTAAATAACTTATTAAAACAAAGTTTGTCACAACTTGAATAACCATTAAAAATTCATACTTAAAACTATTAAGTTATGAGTTATAGAAAGTTGACATTTGTTTAAATTTTAAAACTCTGGTGGTTATAATATATTTTATAACAAAATGTTTTTTAATGACAAAATTTTCACAAAGATGTAAAAATCAATTTAGAACTTTTTATCTTATTGTGACATCATTTAAAAGTCACTTTTAAAAGTTTGGTATTCAGTTGGTATATTATAACAATTATAAAATATAAAACAACCATAATAGTAAATAAATATGTAAGTCAAATGGTCATAACTGTTTGATCTTGCTAGAGCGAAGTAGCAAGACCAACTGGGTCACGGGGGCCACACCCACAATAATGGACTTGAGTGCATCATGTTGTCTTGAGAAACTCCCACTAACTTCATGATTCCTATTTTATCTTCGGGTCTTCAACATTACAATATTTGCAAAAATATATAATGAAAATAAAAAACCCTAATCTCCTGTAACTTTGAGCCATCAAAGTCGGTCAAAACCATAAAACCAAAACTGAGATAAAAACAACACAATCACAACCCAGATTTACATGTTCTATGCAATCAAAATAAACTGGGTAATCTTTTGGTCAAATAGAATTAAAAAAAAAACTTTGACCAAATAACTTAGATGAGTTAAATAGATCTGATAGGGAGACGAGGATTAGCATTCAGACCTTTTGATGTCAACGACTATCATAGGAACTCGTTTAAGAATGCGGGTAGGAGGCTGTGTCTTTATTTTCCGCCAAATTAGATGCATGGGCAAGAAAAGAAAGAATGGGCAAGAAGCCTTCGCCGGTTTGACCCAACTGTTAGACTCAAATTCCTTGATCTACAAGCCCGATTTCATCACTCCCAAATTGCCCCCAAATTTTGCAAACTTTCGTACTTTCCCTTTTAGCTTAAAACGTGTAAATCCCTGATTAGCATTATTTACATGTTTATTTATGTTCTTAATTTTAATAATTGCTAGTCTATTTATAATTTCAAAATTTTGTCAAACCTGTCAAATTTAGAAACTTTATAGCCATTAAAGTGACACCTATTGTTTGGTTTTGTCATATAGTTTTAATCCATTTTTCTTTAAGAAAACATTCTTTGTTTATCTGTGCTTCCGCTCTACATCATTCTATGTGTTTGGTTAAATGTCAAGTCCCATGAGATGTTGTATCAAATGTTCAGCTTATTTTTTGACACCTTGAACCTTAACTAGCATGGCAGGACTTGATATGGAAGTATATTGTTTAACTAAGGTTTTTTTATATTTAAGATAATAACTGTATAATATTGATTTCATAACTTATTTTGTAGCTCTTTATCCAGCATGTGCTCTTAAATAACATTGGTTCATTCTGAACTTGCAACCTCAATCTTTTAAGATAAAAAATATAAAAAAATGTTGGTTTTACAAATATTGGTAAGATTTGGTCCATGAGTTTCTACATACAATCTCCTATTGGAAAAGATCTAGATGCAACATTGGTTGTTTGTACACCAAATCAAGATAAAACATTTCCATCAGTCATACTTGTACTTCATATTCAAACCTAAAACTCGGGTTTTCTCGAGGACAATGATACAAGTTGGTTCATTATTTATACACAAAAACCCATTACACTCACTACTCATAATAATCCTGCTTTAAGTTAACCATAACTTCATAATAATCAGATTAAACTAGATAATAACATCATAACATCACTAACCACCGAGAAACCCGCACCCCATCATCACACATCAGTTCACCTTGGTTGGAGTCTCATTCTTATCCTCCGGAAAACCACCCCCTGGCATTGGTTGACCATTATACAAAATTTCATTTGCAAGTGTTTTGACTGCAAAGTCAATGCACTGGTCGGTCCAAGTATCATCCTCTGGGATGTCGTAAGACATGTTGCCATCATCAGCAGGTTGTTTTTCCAAATTCACCCACGAAGCCTGCTTCACTTGGCCAGGCCCGTTGCCCTCGGTGGCACCTGCATTTGTCGGGTTAGGCCCGGGATTTAACCCTTTTTGCCTTTTTGAAGTTCGTGTAGGTGTACTGGCTGCAGGACTGCTTTGCTTTTTTACCCTGGGGGACACTCGGTTTGTTTTGTCCGCCGGAACAGTATTCTTTTCATGATTTTCAGTTGACGCGTCAGCTTCTTTGTCTGTTATGACGAGTCGATATGAGAACCGGATATTATGTAATAAAAGGGTTAATACCGTTGGAAAAACCACTATGCTTTCTTATTTCTCATGAAAAAATCTCTCAAAAGTATTAAAAGTCTCTCAACTTGTAAAAAAAATTACACGAAAAAGTCACAAGTTAATTGTTGTAAATCAAAGTCTCTAAACTTGTCTAGAATGCATGTATTTTTTTATAACATCAATTTGCTAAGTAAAAATAACATGATATGATTTTATATACAAAAAATGTTTTTAAGTGCCACTTTATAATTTATTTATAAATATAAGAGTAACAAGTCATTACTTACAAAAGTTTAAGGACTTTAATATGTAACAAGTTTAATAACTTCTAATATTTATTACAAGTTGGACTTTAATGTATCAAAATCAAGGGACTTGTTCATGAAAAATGAGAACATATATTGGGTTTTAATGATATAAACCAATAACAATGCAATAAATTAGCATCTAAAGTAAAGATTTGAATCGTTTTTCATCCCTTACCTTCAATGGGTTCTTTCCCCGTTGTGGGTTTCGCCGGATTTTGCACACCATTTGTAGATACAAACTGCCAAATAAAACATCATCCAGGTCAACTAAGAGTTCCCCCAGTGATTTTTTAAAACATTTCGTCTCGAACATGACTACAAAATTATATTAGTTCAACAAAAATCTAACTTCTGTAACAGCTTGCTTTAAAATTATGTTTTAGGAACCCATGTTTTAAATCGCCCCGGGCCCCGGATTTTTAGGGATTCTCGGGGACGACCCTGCTCGTTTACTTTAGCTTTGACCCGTTTGACCTTCTTACAAGTAAGTGGTGGACTTACAACTTCTTTTCCGTCTTTATCCTTAACTTTTGGTCTAATCGCACATAAGTTCACGTCTCCGGTGTCCAAAAAGCGTATAGCATCCAATTTGGAGCGAAAGATATAGCCAGACACAGGGTCAGTGTAGAACTGCATGATACACAATCATAAATTTGCAAAAAGGTCTTTTAGTATTAGGTTTCAAAAATTAATAAAAAGAATAAAAAAAGAAAAAAAACTCAAGTACCGGATCGCTTCTTTTGTGGGTTGCATATATCTTAGTTCTGATTTCTTTTATCCACCCAGGTGGCAACCCATCTGCGGCTGATGTTGTGATAACCTAGACATTATTTCCAACATCAGGATAGGGGTGTTAAAAAATTCGGATCCCAAACCGAATCCGAAATGTCCGAAAATCCATACCCGAAATATCCGTAAATCTGTATCCAAAAAAAATCGGATAATCCGAATTTTCGGATGTGGATTTCTAAAAAGTTTGGATAATGGGATTATCCATTATCTGAAAACTAAAAAAAATAGTAAAATAATATTCTATGAGCACTATGTTTAGTTTAAATACGGTAGAAATAGTAAATAATCAGTTTTGGGATTTATGTGTGTTTTTTGTTTTCAGCGTTGGAATTTTCGGATGTGGATTTCTAAAAGTTTGGATAATTGGATTATCCATTATCCATTCTATGAGCACTATGTTTAGTTTAAATATGGTAAAAAATAGTAAATAATCAGTTTTGGATGTGGATTTATGAACGTTTTTTGTTTTCAACGTTGGAAATTTGGAAAATCGAAGGCAAGTTTAGTTTTAATCTATGCACGAAACGGATCTTTTTTGATTCTTTTTTATAACTTCGGATATCCGTTTAAATATCCGAATCCGTACCCAAAATTTTGGATATCCAATTTTCGGATATCTGAAAACCGGATAATCCGATCTTGAACATCCCTATATAGGGAGGCCATGTCACATCAAACACAGGAGATTAAAAATATAAAATAATAATAATATGTTTAGCATTATCTGCAAGGGAAAAAGAAACAGACTTCTTGGAAATCAGAGTCCTGCGTTTTGTCATCATGCTTCTTTCTCCCTCTTTTAGGGCGTTTGGCGTCAGCAGACGTCGGTTTTGGGAATGAATTAACTGCAGCCGAGGTTGTACGTTCCTTAAGAATTGAGACATACATGGAGTAATAACATGTCAGGTAACCAAAAGTAACAAATGAAAATTAAATTCTGCTAATTTAGGGTTGTAAATGAACAAAACGTTCAAAGATCTGATAGCTAATCATTTGGTCGGAAGTTCGTTTATTAATTAAACAAATTAACATGAAAAAAAATTATTTCGTTTATTTATATAAACGAACATGAGCAAGTTTCTCAATAGTTCATTTATGCCTACAGTGCACCGTTCTGTTAATTTATGTATAAATATTATGTACAAGTATTATGAAGCGAACATAAAAAAACAAATTTTCTTGACAAGCAAAAAAGAACAAGAAAGTTCGTTCATCTAAGTGTTCGCGTTCGTTTGTTTATTCAAACTTAAAAGAACGAACAAGCCATTTAAATCATTTAAAATAAAAAATTTTGGGAATAAATGGGTAGATTTGGATTAATTTTTTAATATTTATATCTGCATAAAACCTCTTAAATCATTTAAATTCAAAAGGTTAGGTATTACCGAAATGATACGCTATATGTAATTGCACACCAACACTACAGGAACATACTTTTCTCTTTGCGGAGTTGCTGCTACTGCCACCAGCAAGATAGTTCAGCACTTGCGGCTTTGAATAGAACCTTTTCCCACTTGCAAGTTCCTTGAAAACCTACAACAGCATAACATCGGTTACAATCAACCAAAAAATCATATCCTAACAAGACGACGAAAATCAGTGTTTATAACATTATGGCCATATTTATGATTACCTTAAATTTCATTCCAGAATTTTTATACTGCACTTCCACAGCCCATCCGTCAGGTAGCCAATCAGACTTTTCTTTGTCGGGCACACTGAAAACTCCTCCACTTATAGAGCGAATCGGTTTCTGAATCACAAAAATATTTTTCTTTTATTTTGTTTTGCAAAATATACATAAAAATTGCCGTATACATTATTATGTAATAAAGTCCATGATAAACTGAAGATAAATCGACCCAAATAATTTGTGGCTTACCGGGATCTGTATACCGCTTTCGTTTGTTTCCTGTTTACCACTTTCGTTTGTTTTCGACCCTTCTACAAAGCCATTTGGTACCTCTTTGGGAGTTTCAGTTACTTTGGATGGACTAGGTGTGGTCAAATCTTCCATACTCAAAGTCAAATTCTCATCATGCTGAACAGAAACAGAATTTAGTTGGATTAAGTTAACAACGATAAGTAAAAAAAACAGTAAAAGTACAGGTAACTCAATTAGTAAAAATATATAAAATGGTTAATAATCGGGGTGTCCAAAAATCCGGATCCGAAACCAAATCCGAAAGATCCAAAAAACCGTATCCGAAATATCCGAAAACACTGTTGTATATTTATGAAATAAAGATCAAGATAACTAATATATCCAACTTTATACAGTCAACCTTTAAAAAGAAGAAAATTCAGCTATATTTATGATGAAATGAAAGAAAAAATTGTTGGGAGTTAAGTTTGTAACAAAAAAACACAATATATTTTTCTTTAATGCAATTAAAACTTACAATGTCGTCATTATTCACACCCCTTATGATCGGTTTCATGACACATTTCCTTACATCTCCAGATTCCAGATAGCGCAAAGCATCCTTTTTCGAGAAAAAGGCGTATTCACTCAAAGGGTCTAGGAAATACTGCACCGAGACATCAGACATATAATTATACAAGATTGCATTATAAAAGATATTGGGTATAAAATGAAAAAAAAAAACTATTTACCGGATCCTTTTTACCAGCGGGTCCATGTTTTCTGACTCTGACTTCTTTTATCCATCCCGCGGGCAACCCTTCTACAGGAGTCCTTGAGACGACCTATATATTGATCCAAAAGTCGAATCGACATATAAACTTAACATTTGACAAATAGGATATTCAAACATAAGAACATGATACTGGGGAGTTACTGAACAAACCTCATAGTTAGAGGAGAAGCGGGTGCTTTCTTTCTTTCCGCTTATAGTCTTCTTGACTTCAGTGGTGTTAGGTTCTATAGTGGACTTCTCTTGCTTAAAGAGTTGAGGTACATGTTAGCAGCAATCAGTTAGTTAACCAAACTAATGTAGGCAGAATTAAGACGGGCCTTTTGGGTTGCGGGCCAAAATAGTTCGAATGGGCCAAAATTAGGGGTGTTCAAAAAGATCCGGATCCAAAACCGAATCCGAAAATCCGTGTCCAAAACAACGATATATCGAATATCTCAAAATCGATAATCCGAATTTTCGGATTCGGATTTGAATGTGGATTTTTATAAAAAGTTCGGATAATGGATTATCATATATCCGAAAACTAAAAAAAATAGCAAATATGTATTATATGAGCACTATGTTTAGTTTAAATATAATAAAAATTGTAAATCATCAGATTTGGATGTGGATTTATGAATGCTTTTTGTTTTCCATGTTGGAAATTTGGAAAATCGAATACAAATTTAGTTTTAGTTTTAATCTATGCACGAAACAGATTTTTTTCTTCATAAATTTGAATATCCATTTATATATCTATCTGAATCTGTGTCCGAATTTTCGAGTATCCGAAAGTTTGGATACGGATTCGGATATCAACATTCACTATCCAAAAAACCAGATAAGCCGATCTTGAACACCCCTAGACTCAAAGTGGATCATTTCTCACTCTTTATGTCACAAGAGTGTGGGTTAATTATGATGACAAAAAAGCGTATTAGTACGATAATGAACATGCTATAAGTTTAGCAGTTGATACTAGTCATTGCAAGATGGGTGCTATTGGTTAAAAGTCAAACCATCAAAGTGGTTCACGTTTAAACTGCTCACAATTTAGTACAGGTTGAAATGGGTCATTTGTCAATTTTCTATGTTATAAAAGTGTGGTTTAATTATGATCTAAGTTACTAAAGATTAAATTATTAGGTTGAGATAAACTTAGATTATTACAGGTTGAGGTTAGTAGTAATTAATTATTTAGATAGCAACTGCAAATGGTTTTGTATGTCCTATATTGTAAATGAGACTAGTATGAAATGAAAGGAAATCGGATTGATATGATATGAAATGTGTATGTACAAATGAAAAGAACCACTCTATTTATAGGGGAAGGAGGGACCAACAAGTAAATACTAATTACATGTGGGTACACCTATAATTGCATGCAACGATACCTAGAATTGTATGCAAGGACTCTATAATTACATGTACTCTAGTTAACAACTAGGTCCTTCTATTATTTACAATTAACACTCCTCCTAAAGTTGGAGCATAGATATTAATCATGCCCAACTTGTTACATATGAAGTCTATTTGTGTCTTCCGGAGTGGTTTTGTGAAGATATCCGCTAGTTGGAATTCCGTCCTAACATGGATTGGCTGAATCGATGGAGGATCCTTTTGAGTACCGACTATCCATCTATTAGGTGACAATTAACCACAATGTGTTTAGTTCTCTCCTGGAATACTTGATTTGTTGCTATATGTATAGCTGATTGATTATCACAGTACAATCGCATCAAGTCTTCGGTGATAACCCCAAGTTCTCCGAGAAGACGACGAACCCATATCATCTCTGATGTAACATCTGCCATAGCTCTGTACTCTGATTCGGCACTTGATCTGGATACGGTGTGTTGTTTCTTATTCTTCCAGGACACAAGGTTTCCTCCAACAAAAACACAATACCCGGTGGTAGATCGACGAAATGGGACAATCTGCCCAGTCTGCATATGAGAATCCAGATATACGTCCATCTCCATCTTCCGTAAGAGCACCTACATGGCAATGAACCTAATCAGAATACAAGATCCCTAGACCTGGTGTGGTCTTGAGATATCGTAAGACACGAAGAGCAGCATCCAAGTGTCCAGTGTATGGAGTGGCCATGAATTGACTTAGGACACTAACGACGAAGGATATATCTGGCCATGTAACTGTTAAATAATTAAGCTTTCCAACCAATCGTCTGTATCGTTCAGGATCGTTCAATAGACTCCTATCCTCTGGAAGGAGCTTCCTTGTAGGAAGCATAGGTTTATCAATCGGTTTGCAACCCAATAAGCCACACACAGTTAGCATATCAAGGACATACTTCCGCTGAGAAAGGAGTATTCCTTGTGGGGAACGAGATACTTCTATGCCAAGGAAGTACCGAAGTCGACCTAGTCGCTAATCTGAAACCGGGACTGGAGGAACTGTTTGAGCTTGGTAATCCCATTTTCATCATCCCCTGTAATTATAATACAGAGTGATCATATGCACTACAAACCATCCCAAACTCTACCATAACACTAGAGAAACGACCAAACCATGCCCTTGGAGACTGCTTAAGACCATATAGGGAACGACGTAGTCTACATACCTTTGAGGCCTCATCCTCAACAATGAACCCAGGTGGCTGCTCCATATAAACTTCCTCCTCAAGAACACCACGTTCTTGACATTAAGCTGGTGGAGCGGCCAATGATGAACAGCAGCAAGTGCAACACAAATACGCACAGAGGGCATTTAGGCAACTGGGGAGAAAGTCTCGTCATAATCAATACCATAAGCTTGAGAGTAGCCTTTAGCTACCAAACGAGCTTTCAGACGATGTAGAGAATCATCGGGGTTAAGTTTAACCGTGAGGACCCAACGACAACCAACAACACGTTTACCGGGAGGAAGCGGTTGAAGATCCCAAGTCTAATTGGCCTGTAAGGCCCCAATCTTGTCTTCCATGGCTTGATGCCATCCTTGGTGAGCTAGAGCTGTCATCACATTCTTGGGAATCGGGTAGGAAACGTAATCCTGAATGGGATAATGAGTGGAGCGTAGGCAACGTAAACCTGAAAGGGATAACGAGTGGAGCGTCTAGATTCCCTGCAGAAGGCAATAGGGATATCGGGATATGGTGCACCTGGAGGGTCATAAGCAGGGTATTCGAGGTAGTATTTGGTAAAGATGTATCAGGTTCAGTCATGGTAGGAACAGAGGACGTAAGGCATGAGTAGGCTGGGGATTAAGGGCCGCCGAGGTCTGATCCTTACCTCGCCGAGAATAGGTGAAGAGTAATGGCGGAGGATCTGTCGGAAGGCCCGAAGCTGTAGGAGCTGGATTGTGGTGTCTGAGACCGGAGGGGTAGAGGGAATAGATGACACAGGAAAGGTAGGGATGATGTGAGACTGGTATATCAAGATCAAGAAACAGGTTAGAATCTGGAATGGTAGATTCTGGAAAGAAAGGGCGCAACTGATCAAAGGTGACGTCAGCACTTGTAAAGTATCGGCGAAAAGGACTATAACACCGATAACCTTTCTAGACACGCGAGTAACACACAAAGACACAACGAATGGCTCGAGGGTCGATTTTAGGGACTCCGGGACGATGATAATGGACATAAGCTACACATACAAAAATTTGGGGCTCAAGAGAAAACGAAGTTCCTCTAGGAAATAAAACAGAGAATGGGGTTTGACCATGAAGAACGGACGATGGCATACGATTAATCAGATAAGCTGCAGTAAGAACATCACCCCAAAATTGACGAGGAACATGAGAATGAATCATGAGTGTGCGAGTAACATCCAACAGATGGCGGTTCTTGTGTTTAGCAACACCATTCTGTTGGGATGTATATGCGCAGGAAGTCTCATGAATAATGCGTTGTGATTTGAGATATGTAGAGAAATCGGTGGAGGGATATTCTTTAGCATTATCGGTGCGTAAGGTTTGGATGAATGTTTTGAACTGGGTCTTGATATATGCATGGAATTCACGAAAGATCGAGTAGATTTCACTACGGGATTTCAATAAGTAAACCCATGTAGCACGAGAATAATCATCAATGATCGTAACAAAATATTGAAAACCAAATGTAGTATTAATTGGACATGGACCCCATACATCTGAATGGACAAGTTCAAATATGGAGATGGTTCGGCTTGACATTTTTGAGGGATAAGGACGTCGAGTATGTTTACCAAGCTGACATGACTCACAATGGAAGTTATCGGAATAGAGATGCCAGGTCTCATTTGCCGTAGGACGGCTGCTGAGGGATGACCTAACCGATAATGAGTTTCAAATATGCTAGACTCATAGATGTTTGCTCTAGGATGCGACAAAGAGGACATTCGATAGAGACCTCCTGATTCGAGGCCGGTACCAATTACTCGGTTAGTACCTAGTTCATTAAGGTATAATGAGTAGGATAAAAGGTAATGGAACAATATTTCGTTTAGTAATCTGACTGACAGATAAAAGGCTAGCAAGGAAGTTAGGAACTAGAAGAACAGAAGACAGGTTTAGGCTATCTAGGTTCTGAATGGATCCACCGCCGCGTACGGGGCACGAGAAACCATCTGCCAGTTTGACTGGTTGGTAAGAGGTATTATGAAGGCTAGTGAGAATTCCTTGATTCGCAGTCATGTGATGAGTAGCTCCAGAATCAATACTCCAGGATAAGTCAAAGCCAAGAAAAGTACCTGGTTGTACCGAGTTGGTTTGAGGACCCGATGACCAAAAAGCAAGGAACTGTTGAAGCAAATCATACTCCTCCTTGGTGCATGTAATGGTGTGATTTCGTTCGTCTCCCATTTGAAAAGATGTTCAAGCAGCAAAGCTGAGTTGAAAACCGAACACGCGAACCGAGGTAGAAAACCAAAGTTGCTTTGATCGAAAAACTGACTGCACGGAAATGATCGGAAACAAATTCCGACGAGGCTGAAAAAAGGGTGGCGGCCAGAGATGGCGTCACGCGCGGCGCGTGGGTGGCAGCGGCGGAGGTTGCGGTGATGCGTGGGGGCGCGTGCGGCGGTGGTTTGTGGTGCGGTTTTGGGGTTTTGTAGACTGGGTGATTCCGAGCTCAGTGGCGGTGGCGGCATAGTGTAACGCGCCAAAAAATGGCCGGGTCTGAAAAAGGAGGTGACGAGCTATGATGGTTTTGGAGTTTTTGAGCAACTATGAAGTGGGCTGAAATGATGTGTTGTTTGAGCAGATCTAGAACGAGTTTTAGGAGTAGGAAGTTAATACCAAACTGGTGGTGACCGGAAATGGTCACCCGAAAGACACTTGTGAGCTAAGAAACCTTTAGCTCTGATACCATGTAAATGAGACTGGTATGAAATGAAAGGAAATCTGATTGATATGATGTGAAAAGTGTATGTACAAATGGAAAGAACCCCTCTATAAATAGGGGAAGAGGGACCAACAAGTAAATAGTAATTACATGTGGGTACACCTATAATTGCATGCAAGGACACCTAGAATTGCATGCAAGGACTCTATAATTACATATAGGGACCTCTAGTTAACAACTAGGTCCTTCTATTATTTACAATTAACATATATAACCACAATTTTTAACTATTCAGCCTGTTTCCCATTAAGCTAACTTTTATTCGACCCGTTTGAGATAAACACAACCCAAATCGACCCATTATAAAGCAGGTTAAATGAGAAAAAGGAATACCCAAGCAGATATCGGGGTAGCACTAATAGGTTCAGTGAATCCTTCTTTCTGTACATCCGCACTACGGTTTGTTTTCGCAAGAAAATTCATAACCTGTGGCTTTGAAAAGAACTTCTGTCCGCTTACAGGATCTGTGTAGCACTACAATAACAGAACAGTAAAATTTGTCGTAAAAACTCTGGTCACGAAAAAGAAAGATATTGGGTATTGTTAGCTATAGTATCTGTCAAGAAACACGATATTTGTAACTGTTTCTCCAGATTTTAAGTTAATATATCGTTTTTTTAAAATACCTTATATCTCATTCCGCTACTGTTACCACCTTTTCGAACCTTCACTTCCACAGTCCATCCTTCAGGTAGCCACGAATCTTTATCATCTCTTTGCGATGATAACGGCTCAGAGGAAGATCCATCTCCTGCTAACACGTCTTCAGATAGATCCTATAATAGATACCATAGAGGTGAGCTGAAAACTGGATCACCGAACCATAACCAAAATAACCGAACCAATCAGACCACTCATGATTCAGCTGAGTTTTTTATAACTGACTTTTGTGGTTTGGTTATTGTTATATGTGTATAATTAACCGAACCGCCATTACAACCAACCCTTATATAATTTTAGTTTTTATATATCGGAAAAAAAATGTTACACTCTTTTCTAACTCGCCCTCATTAAGATGTTTGTTGCTTTTTTATTTGAACCAAAATATAATTGGATTATTAATTGAAACTAGTGGGTTATCACCCGCCCTCTGGGCAGGTTCAAAACGTAGATAACAATAAGCAAATCGCAAATGTAACGATAAAAAAAACAAGTCGCGACATTATATTCGAAAGTCATGGAAAAGTTACGTTTTTGTATACGAAAACCAAGTATAAAGATAAACATGACGGCCTTGCATTAGAGCAAGGCGGTTTAAACATAGGAAAAAACACATCGCAATGGTGTATCTAGAGATGAGCGCCATATGGCTTAGCAAAACCGAACGGTTTAAAAAATGTTTAAAACACCCGGTTGGTTTATTAGCTGGAATTAACAAACAATATTTTTATATAACTGAAACGTTTTTGACCGAAACCGATTTGTAATGAAAATAAATAAAAAAACGGAACATTGGTTATAGGTTTGGTTTTGACCCCTAACCGATTAACTGAACACACACATGCTAACCCCAAATAGATGCGTATAGATATAATGGTAAAAATGCATTTAACCAATGATCTGAATAGGTAAAGACCGGTTTAATAGTTAATACCCTGGAATGGGATTTCCTTTTGCTAGTTCTCGGTGTCAGTTTTGTAGGCCGAGCATTGAGGTCCGGAGATAAGTTTGTAGTTGAGTCATCGGCATTTTGCTGAACAGAAAATAGGAGTATTAGAATGGTAGGAGTTAGAAATCTGTTAAAGTGGAGGCTGACAAAATGTGGTAATTACAGTTTTCGTAGTGTCTATGCTTTTGCCGGTCTTCTTAAGATAATCAAACACTTCCGGCTTTGAATAGCATGTGTGTCCTTCAGGATCAACATAACACTGCAAGAGCAACAAGATCAAAATGATTGCTTTTCAGTTTAAACGATAATGGATTCTTTTAAAATTTTCTAACCCGAGTCCCTATCAAATATATTGATTGATTTACCATTTAACTTTGTAATGTACATTGAGTTGATGTGATATGAAGGTGATTCAATAGCTAGCACTAGGGCTGTAAACGAACCAAACGTTTAGCGAACAGTTTTTGAACCGTTCGGCAGGAAGTTCGTTTAATAAAGAACAAAACGAACAAGAAATTTCGCTCGATAAGTTAAACAAACGAACATGAACAGAGGTTGTGTTCGTTCGTTTATGTTCGTGAATGTTCGGTAATGTGTTCATTTTGGTTTTAGATTCAAAAATTTGAAAGCTTAGTTATACTATACGCCTCCGCCAACATCCCTTATTTGACCATTTCAAATTCAGTTTGCGATAAAGCTTGACAAACCTCTTAATTTTTGTGTTAATTATGTTTATGAAAATTATGTCAACTATGTTCAGATAGTCACGGTTCTTCGTAATCTTTTTGATGAAAAATGCAGGTTTTATTTCAAAGTGAACATATAACATTCGTTTATGTTCATAAACATTTCATGAACATGTTCATTTACTTAATGAACGAAAACGGACAAGAATTGTCGTTCAGTAAGCGTTCGTGAACCATTCATAAAATGTTCATTCCCTAATGAACGAACACGAACAAGTCTTTGTTTGCGTTCATTTATAGCTCTAGCTAGCACATTCATACTTGGACAAGGACATAGGCGTGGCTACAAAAAGGGCATAACATAACTTGGGCTACGTCCAGAGTTATGGGCCCATAATGGACGGGAATGTCTCAACCAGCCAGATCCTAACTCGTGACCTGAATTTCAACATTTGAAGCCCTGTTCTCAGACTCAGTGGTTTTTTTTCTCATTTTTACGAGTCTCTTATACAATAACATTGGTGTCAACTTGCATAAGCAAATCATAACATTAATTAAAAATTTCATTACCTGACTCCTATTCAATTAAAATGGTTGATTTACCAATTAACTTTGTAATGCACATTGGGTTGATGTGAAAAGAAGCCGATTCAAGAGCTAGCGGACTTGTGCCAGCCTGACACATGCAAACGGGTTACAAAAAAATGGCCAACTTAACAAACAAATACACCCAATAAAATCCTACTTAAAAGCCAATTCAAAAGCTAGCCAATGTGGGGCTAGCCCACCTGGCAGAGGCACATGTCTCTTAGATGGATGCCAGGGAAAGTTCTTTTTGTTTTGAACGACAAAATTGGATCATTGACGGACCAATGGAGTATTATCGTGCCACCAGCGGAACCACCCGATCATATCCATCTCCACTAGGAAATAATGCCTATACACCAATTCACGAGGAAACCCAATAAATCTGGGAAAGTAATTGATGATTTTGGTGTAAATCAGAGTATAGTAATATTTGTTGTTAAAAGAAAACCCTAGACCAACCTAACATAGGCAAATGAGCTACAAAAAGAGTCCAATCATAGCTAAGTGTTGAGGATGGTGGGATTTAGGCAAAGCTTTCTTCTTTCCTTTCCTTGGGAAATGTGCTATAAAAGGACCCGTTATTACAAACAAATAAAAAATCCCACATACAGCTAAAAAGCTGCTATAAGTGGGATTATACCGGGAGGGACCTTGTCTCTATCCCACTGACACCCTTAGCAAAAAAAGCCCAACCTAAAAATTAGCATAATTTAGGCTACATCCGGAGTCACAAACTCCACAAGTAACGGATGGAAACGGCCGGATCCCAACCCACAACCAAAATTCCATCATCCAGATCCCCGATTTCATACCCAACACCTTTTCCCCATTTTTACAACTTTCGATTAACACTCACAAAAAAAAAAAAAAAAAAAACCCTTATCAGCTGGAAATGGAAATCAATTAACCAATCACACTTCAGATCACATGCAACTACTCATACCCCTAAATGATCAAGCTCAAACCAATAATAATCTAAATAAAAAAGAACACAAAAACCCTACCAACAAACCAAAACCAATTAATTACCTTAACAGTTTTTCCATCGATCTTTCTAATATTAACCGTCCAGTCAACCGGCAGCCACTCCGGCCAGTCATCGGAACCACCCATTTCCGGTGAATTCACTGAGATCGTATCGAAGTGCTTAAAGGGCTGAGAGATATCACCTAAAGACAACTAAAAGAGTAATAAGAGCATATGGTTTTGTACTTGTTTATCTAAGACAGAAGTAGGTGTAACGGACAAAACTAACTGCCACGTGTCCCCGCTTAACCGACACGTCAGATTACATCGGATGTGTTTTTTTAGTTTTTACTACTTTAACTGCTTGTGTTTCTATGTTAGGGTAAAAATGTGTTTTATGGTTTTTATAAAGTGTTTTGTCTGTTATAGTATTGTTTTGAGGTTTTATTGATGGAATATTTATTTTTTGTTACGTATTAATTGAAGTTTTATGATGGTTAATGTAGTTTTTAAGGTTTTATTTTTTTTTGAACGGCCAGTTTTTAAGGGTAATTACGTGATATTTGTCCATGACGTTATAGGTTAGTGATATCTTAGGATATGATAAGGTTTTGAGATCATTAGATCACAAGTGTGTTTTTCTTAGATTTATTGAGTTTTTTTTCTGAATTATTGTATAGACGTTATTGTCTAGTGGAGATGGATATGATCGAGTTGTTTCGCTAGTGGCACAATGATATTCTAGTGGTCCGTCATTGATTCAAATTTGTTGCTAAAAAATTACATGATATTTAAAGAAAAATTATTATTAACTAGTAATTAATCAATGCGTTACAGCGTGGACGAGGTGAGAGTTTTGGTGGTTTGTTTCGATTTGTTACGGTATGATACGGTACACGCGTGTTGCGGCAGGGACACTATGAGAGCCTTGCCGATTTATGTTCTGTTTGTCATGGTACCAATACGATAATGACGTACGGTATAACAACCGAAAAATAAAACGCAAAAAGTAAAGTCGTAATATGACAAAAATAATAACTGAACCACCACAATGTGCAAGCATAACCTCACTCACTTGTTAATAGTTGATTACCAAAAATATAGTTAAATAAACAAAAATTAATTTCTTAATTTATTTAAATAGATAATACCTTTTTTTAGTTCTTAAAAGAAAGTAAATTTGCATGTTCTTTTCCATCCCTGTACGACTTAATCCTTTGATTCTCAAAAGAAGTATTCCTTTTTATTTTTTGTCTAGATGATTGTATGATTCATTGACTGGTTTTATAATTTCAGCATAATTAGTTTGCACAATTTTCTATAATAAATAAAAGAAACCGATTAGTAGGAGTCAGGAGGGAGTCGATGACCAAATAAAGAAAATCACTGTATTTATGATTTAACCTTTGCTAAAGTAAAATCATCTCCTTGAATTGTTATTTATAATAATTTTAAGAAGAGAATATTTAAAAGAAATATTTTGTTGTAATCAAATAACCATTATGTGCGGTTCCAAAAATAATAATTGTGGTCATCTGATACAAATATAATTTAGTAAATCCTTTCAGTTATGGCCTAGTGGTAGGAGATAAACTTACCGAGGTGTGGATATGGGCAATGATAGTGACAACCCACCGAGGGGGTTCGATCCTGAATCGCACCCTGATTTTCATCCGGCTGTTACTTCAGCGAAGCATCCCGTGTGGAGGCAGTACGATTTCCAGGGAACGTGTTTTAACATAAATAAAATTAAAATAATTTTTGAGGGGGGTCCATATTAAAAAGAATAATGCTCGTTCTTTCTCTTTCTTCTTCATTAGCGCTTTCGGAGTTCTTATTCCCACCATTTTTTTCGGTGAACAGATTCTTTATTTCTGTTTCATTTTTTTTCCATATCTTCTCTATCATGAGGTCCAAGCTCAAGGGGGTGATTACAAAATTTTAAGGGGGTGATCGGGATTTTCGACGTAAAATGACACTGAAACCTTTTTTTTAAAGGGTGCGCCCGTCCACCCATGGCTTGAGGTGGGTCCGCTCCTGATTACTAATCAATTAAGAACAAGGAAGACAAAGGTCATCTAGTAAGGTATTACAAATGGAAATGTGTACCTAACATGTTAAAATGGATTTATGTTAAAACAGGTTTGGTTTTTCAGTTTTAGGTTTTTCCGGTATGGATTTTTGTCTCATGACTCAACCAAGTTATACACACTAGTCAAATAAATCTATCCATGGACCACAATGTTTAAAACTAAAATAAAAGAAATTATGATGGCTCAACAAAACATAAATTTATAAGGTCTTCAAAACACCCTAAACTTCTATTGATTTTTCGAAGAATGGCACTTGTTATGAGAATAAAAGTATACATCAATGAGAAAGAAGGTGATAAAACTAGGTGTACAGGTTGAGTAAAATCAGAAGTAGTATATTTGTTGGAAGGGGGAAATGGCTGCAACAAGATTAGAGTCACATCAATGATATATCGTGGGACTTGATGGTATACCCTAGTTCGGACTTACCTTTCGGATTTTCTTGCATCCAATATGCTTATCTTCTGGATCACATGTATCATTGATCGTTCCTAAGCTCATCTAATTGATTCAAATATTACCAAATAACTTTGGTCACAAGTCACAACTCCACATCACACTTTCAATTTTAGTTTATCTCAACTTTCTGAATTTTCTTCTTTTTTATGCGTAACATTTTATATTCTTGACATTCATACTCATGTGTCTCATCCTACGTCTATATCAGGAGCTACAATCGAAAAAAAAGGCAAGAATGAGGTTTCGTTTGAAACGACATTAGTTGGCATTTAACATTGATACCGTTATTTTCGTCTCACCACAATTCGACTAGCACATGTAGGCAAGTGCTAACTTATGTTGAGCTAAGTGAGTTTTTTTTAGCTCTGCGGTAGTTTTTTATGGGTAATATACAATGTCTAACTTTTAGTCATTTTGTAGTTTGTTGGATGATCGCCTCCATGAACATTTTTTGTGACCACGAGTTTAAAAATTTTGTCCACTAAAAAATAAATGATGAAACTGAAATAAAAAATAACGAGCACATGATAAAACGCAAACTACTCAGTCGTTACAGCTAAATTTATTTGCCCAAAATTAAAAGAAACACAATTACCCTCACTCAATTCAAATACTCAAACATATTGAAGTTCACTTATTCAACCACTCCCCAAGATCAACACTAAAAAAATTGACACCCGCAACTAGTTTTTCAGTCGACGTCGTCACTGCACACAAATCGGCCACATGAGTTCCAAAATTCCAAGCTGCTTGCAACAGCCATTAATCTGCGTAGCCACCATGCTCGCTTTCATATTTAGACTTCGAAAATCTTTGGACTCTCTGGTCTCATAGTCCACAACATGTCAATAAATGTTGTTTTAGCCTTTTTTATAATTTATTTATAGTGTTATTGCTTAGATGTTAAAACCTAGAAACTTTTTTGTTATACTTGCATGTTATATTGTTGTGAGAATACTAACTTTGATCTGAATATGAATTTAGATACTTGATTTGAACTTCTAAGGAAATGTAACATTACTTGATTGAAATTGATTGTTCATACTGCTTCTTTTATTTTGTTTAATTTTATTAAGATTTGTAAGGCTTAATTTTTATTTTGTTTAATTTTACTAAGATTTGTAAGGCTTGATTTTTAGTTGGATGCAAAATAAACTCAATGGTACGAACGGTACAAAAACACAAACTTTTCTTCCACTGCTCGTAACTAACCTTATATTCCTGTCCTTGTTGGTTGATTTCCCTTATGTTAGATGAATTACATTTGTTGGTTTATTTAAAGTATTATTATCGTAGAAGAGTTTCATTTCACATCTTTAAACACAGATTGTTAATTCGAGTCTAAATTCTAATAAACAATTCTAAGTAACATCTTATGGTAACACTTCCTTCACCCTCAAAAGGATTTATTATTTAAACAGTAATCTCGCTATTTTTTATTAGAGATTGATAAATATCGAAAAAAAAAATATTTTTTAAATAAAAATTATCTTAAGCATCTAATAACAACAATAATAATATAATAATCTTCCTATATCATAAATGAAAATCTTTTTTAGACATGTGTTATTTCTGGTATTTTCTTACCTTATTTTTCTATTTATTTTTTATATTAAATAATAATAATAATTTTAAACAAAATCAAATAAGAATAAATATTTTTTTTCTATAAATAATTTTAAACAAAAATTTAGATAAGGATAAACATTTGTTTATTTATATAATCATAAAGTTATATCTCTAATATTGTGAGTAGATATATATACTTTGTAATGTTAGTCGTATTGTTATAATTGGTTTAAACCTATCATTTATCGCACATTGCATTAACATTTAGAAAGAACACCATTTTAAGTATAACAATTCTATACTACATTCAAAGAGAATTTAATTCTCGATTTTACGGTATAATTCATAAAAATGATGAAATATAAAAAAATGTGGGGATCGATCTCCACCTTTTTGTACCGTAAACTCTCTTGAATACAAATTTGAGACGTGTGTTTTATGAATGAAATAAACAAATAAGCACGAAGGTGCATAAAATTAACTAAAAGCATTGTATCTCATAATTCGAATATATCATAAAAACAGGATTCAATCTCATATAATATATATGTTTTTTACCTAATAATAAATAAAAAAACAATATCAAAGTTTGTTTTTAAAAGATAAATATTGAAGAATGTAATAACAGATGAAAAGAAAGAAATACATCATAAGAAAACATTAATTTGAATAGCTACTGGAATACATGTCAACTTTTATGGACGATTGTATTACAGATAAACACACTAATATAGTAATATATATACCCTTGGAAATAGTTTATTTTATTTTACTTTTTAAACGACAAACCTACATTTACTTTTAAAATTTACAACAGTTATATCTGATAAGGCTTGAATCCTCACTGCTTGAGAGAGACACCAATATAACATCTTAATAACATTACACTACTAACCCTATAATCCGAAATAATAGTTAAATCCCAAACTCATATTCTCCTTCAACATTAATGTTTTAAACTAATGTACATGTCAATTGTATATATGTGTTCCATAGTTCAAGATCATTAATTAAAAAGAAATCAAATACAAATAAATGATATTTAAATAGCTTTAACTTTACTAAATCTTAACTAAATCACACAATTATATGTTATTTAATTTGCCATGTAAATTTTAACAATTTTTGCAAATATTTTTTCGCATAGGCGCCAAGGTAGTAGTCCAATCTTCTAGTTATGAGTCTTATATCAATGTTCAATATCCATCTAATTACGAAACCTATTATATTTTGTATGCGTTCAATTTTCAATATCTTAAAGGAATGAGACGGAGAGATTCGATCTCCCCGTTTTTATTTCTGATAGTCATGGAGACACTCTCATGTATGATCGACAAGGCGGTGGAAAGTGAGGTCGAAGAGGGGATCCGTCTCCCTAATAATGGTCCACTGGTCACCCATTTGTTGTACGTCGATGACGCTATCATTATGGGAGATGGTCGGAAGAGAACACAGGGAACGTGGTTAGATTGCTCCGCTGTTTTCATATTTGCTCGGGTTTAAAAGTTAACCTTTTAAAATCCAACCTTTATGGGATTGGAGTCGACAAGACGGAGTTGGAGTCGATGGCATCGGTTATTTGTTGTAGAGCGGAAATTCTTCCTTTTAAATACCTTGGAATTACACTTGGGCCAACATGAATTGTAATTGGAGACCAGTGTTTGAATCTATGCTTTCTCTTTGGAAGGCCTCGGTTCTTTCGATGGGGGGGGGGGGGGGGGGGAGAGTGACGTTAATCAAATCCGTATTGGAGAGCTTTCCGAGTTACTATTTCTTTTTATACAAGGCCCCCGTGGAAGTTATCGAAGGTCTTGAAGCAATTATTTGTAAGTTCTTATGGGATGGCTTGGGTGATGTTAACAAACAAGACGCAATGGGTTGCTTGGGATAGGGTCGCGTCTCCCAAGAAAAACGGAGGTCTCGGGGTTAGAAAGTTGGGTACTATAAACGTCGCTCTTTTAGCAAAACGGGGTGGAGATTTTAAACTGAAAAGGGCAACTTGTGGGTTAAAGTGATAGTGTCTATTCACTCGCATAGACGATCTTGGGAGTTCCTTCCGGTAAAAGCGTCTTTAGGTGGGGTTTGGAGTAAAATTGTGAAGGTTGTTTCTAAACCTATGGCCGAAAGCGTAGTTTTAAGAACTATAAGAAAGGGGAAGTTGGAGATGGGAAAGATATACACTTCTGGTTAGACCCCTGGCTGAAAAAAGAGCCCCTCAAAATCCGTTTTCTTAATCTGCTTAGACTTGAGAGTGACAAGTGTTTGAAAGAATTGTTCTAAGGGTGTCGAATCCGATAGGGTAGCGGGGTTGGAGCATGGTTTCGGAGTTCGATTTGGAGCTAGCTGAGTGGGACAGTTTGAGCTACCTAATTGACTCGGTTAGTTTATCCAATGCGAGGGAGAGATGGAAATGGCTAGTTGACCCGACGAGTGGTTTCAGTGTGGGGTCTGTGAAACGGTTGATTGATAGTCGATTAGATTTCAATTGGTTGGTTTGTTTGGGATTGGTGCTTTTGGATTTTGCTTAAGTGCAACTTGTTTTCCTGATGGGCTGAGTTAGATAGGCTCCCTACGAAGGATGCTCTTCGGAAACAGAATATTCCTGTGCTCTCTGTAATTCTGGACTAGAATCAGTTGAACACCTTTTTACATCCTGTGGGTAATCTCTGTGTTGTGGCAGAAAGTTAGTGCGTGGTGCAAGACTCCGTTTATCTTCGCATTTTCGTTCGAGGACATTCTTGAGGCGCATCTTCACTGTGGTCTTAAAGGGAAGGAGAGAGAGGTTTTCCAAGGAATCATGATTATAGTTTGTTGGTGTGTGTGGAGGGCCAGGAACGATCTCATCTTCTCGGGTAAAGTCGTTAACATAGACAATTTGTTTAGCGAAATTAATGCGGTTGGTTTCCTTTGGTTAAAAATTGGTCTAAGCTGTCACACCCCAACCGATGGCGGAAACATCAGGGCGGGACGAAAGAGATTGCTCGAGACTTCATAACGCTAAAATGTGACAATAATTTATTTAACAAAATTTCATTTCATTGAAATGGAAAATACATAGTACAAATTCCAAGATACAACATCATGGATAACAAATTTCAAATAAAACAACTTCCATGTTACAATTCTAGGTATGTATCTAAGTCGTTCTGTTCGTTTCCATGTGTAGTTATCATCAACCTCACCCTGCAATACATATTAAAGTATAGTTCAATACACAAGGCACTGGCGAGCATACAAGTTTCAATAATAGCATAGTATAAACGTTTAAACAAATCTTCATGCGCTATTGTCTATTCTTGAGGCTAACATACATTAAACTATCATGTATAAGTATACTAGTCAATCCAAAGTTTACCGCTAGCGTAATCTAACCATAGCAATGAAAAGACCATATGTGTTTAACTTAACATGACCTCACGAATATGGGCGGTGCGTTACTCCTGTAGCGCTATACATGTTAAGGGAGGCTTGATCAAAGTTAATGACTGAGTATAAGCATATCGAGTATAAGCATGTGTGATTTCAAGTTTAGCATAAGAGCATGTATAAAGATTGTTCGTGCATTGAGTTTGAGCATGTTTGTGTAATTTTGGATAGTGTACATGTATTGCACCCAAATGTGATAAATAGGATCAACTATGCTCACAATTTTGCAAGCTTCTTTAGCAAGTTCGTGGATGGACGAGTGATTAGGTGATGCAACATGGAGTTACCCTATATGGGGTAAACAGGGGAACATGAGTAGACTGAGTGGAATGATTGGTCTAGATTCTAAGGCAGGAAGTACGGAACGAAAACGGGAAAAATACCACTTCGTACGAAGTGGACTGTCTGCCTCGTGCGAGTTGACTTGCAACTCGTACGAGTTGACTGGTACCTCGTACGAGTTGACTTGTGTAACATCCGTCAAAAAACCGGGTTATCCAAACCCGCTTCGTTTGTTAAACCGAATAATCAGTCATAAATTTTGTTACGTATTTAATGCTCAAATTAATTTTAAACAATACATAATTAATAAATATATTAGAATTTAAAAATCATATTTTAAAATTTCAAATAAATGATGGATAAAAAATAGAGGCAGACGCCGGGTTTCGAACCCGGGTCGCCGTCAAGCCTAACACGCTAACACACTTATGTGCTAAATCTGAAACAATTAAACTTTATTTAGAATCCGTGACTAAAACTGAAAATCTCAAAGTTTCGGCAAATCTGTAACAGCCCGCATTACTTAAAATCGCGAAGGAAACCGACGAATTAATCATGTCATTAACTCAAAAAATTGGTTATCAAACATTTGAACCAATCAAAATCATAACTGAAGGAGGACTTAATTTTTTTACCGTAACCGACGAACATGTTAACTATCCAGTCCAAATCTCGTTCAATTCATAGTCAAACCCTCACCACATTGTGAAAACAAGTCTCTGTTTCACCGGAATTCACCGGAAATCGCCGGAATTCTCTGCGAGTTGACCGAGAGTAGTCGCCGGAAAACCGAAGAAACTATCCCACTGTTGCCTTACTTTATAAACAGAACATTTAGAGCTCATACCGAAATCACCCACACTCACCTTAAACTCCCTGAAGAATCTCTGTCGCAAGAAACACACCGCCGGAATTCTCTGCAAGTCGCCGGAAAACCGAATCCATTTCATCCCTTCTGCTTACTCTAAAATAAGACTCCTAGAGCTCATACCGAAGTCACCCACACTCACCTCAAACTTCCTGAAGATCCTCTGCCGCAAATTACACGTCGCCGGAATAACCTGCTGTCATCGGAATCTCGCCGGAGAAACAGGGGATCTCTGTTTGGTATATCTTACGCCTAATCTCTTTCATTTTTATTAATCTCATGTGTAGTTATTTACAATTTACTAAAGGGATTGAATTATGAATCGAAACAGTCGGGATTGGGAGTTCTGGGTTGTTTAACGAAGAAGATGAGGTTTTGGATTGTGTATATATTTAATATAAATCGGGTTATATCTCGGGTTAGACACACAGTCCAGCGGTGGACTGTGTGCGATTTTAAAGCATACGTCCCGGGTTCGAGTTCTGTTGTGTTCCGATTCACTGAAATAATATGCCTTTTTTTATAAAAGCCAAATCCTGAAACATGTAATCAGTGTATAAGTATAATAAAAACCGGAATAATAACCAGGTTAGACACACAGTCCAGTGGTGGACTGTGTGCAAAAACATTAAGCACGTCGCGGGTTCGAGTCCAGGCTTCCGCACCGATTCTGGAAATTATCAAGTTTTTAAATAAGGACAGAAATGAATTAATCTAATTTGTATATATATATAACTAAAAACAGAAATATTTCGGGTTAGACACGTAGCTCAGTTGGTAGAGCTGCGTGCACGCGTACGGGAGGTCACAAGTTCGAACCTCACTCAGCGCATATCATAAACACGGTCCGACTGGTCAAACGGTCAACTGGTCAACTGGTCAACGGTCAACCGGTCAAAAAGTCAAAAATTTTTATATTTTTTTATTTATTTATTTAATTTAAAAATCAATTAAAAATACTTAAAAATAATATTTTTAAAGTTAGAAAACGTCCATAAACTCACAAAAATAAATCTAGAAATCCTATTAAGGTTATGAATTAAAATTATCAATCTCAAATAAAATTCATTTACTTACCGAACCATTATGTTATTATTTAGGTTAGTTTCTCTCGTGGTTAAATCCAAATTCGTGAGCATTCATCATCAATCAAAGAAACGCACCCACTGTGAGTGAATCTCTACAAATTCCCCATTTTAATCACGTTTTTGGGGTGTATCATGTGTCATATTATTTATTACATTTAAACACCTGTGCATTCATCATATCCATGATCAACTGTGTATTCAATATGTATCAACTGTTTGCGTGGTTAATGTTTAGATTAAATTAATCATTTTCAGTGCATACATTGTCATAGGCCGCCGCTCCCCATTACCTATGAGCGTGAGCCGTTCCCCATTACCTATGAGCGTGAACGAGGCGTTGCCAACATACGATCGGCTCCGTTTGATTGAGCCTTGATCGCACATACATTTCATCATAGGCCGTCTGTTCCCCATTACCTATGAGCGGAACCGTTCCCCATTACCTATGAGCGTGAACGTGACGTTGCCAACATATACATTGTCATTCATGTCATATATTCATGCAAGGTGGTTTGTTATTGTTTGTTATTGTTTGTTATTGTATGTTATTATATGTTATTGTATGATTATTTACGTTTGCTCACATATGATTATTGCACAATTTTTCCATATTAAATATAACAAGAAATCAATAATAAATGTTTTCTAACAAGGTTCACTCGCCAACTTTTTGTTGATCCAAAAACCATTTTTACACATGATACAGGTGAACAGGATGAAGCAAGGAACACATAGGAAATTGCCTTAGAAGAAAAATAATGAAGACTAGAAAGATGTATAGAACATGTTGTACTTGTATGATTTGATCGAATGATCTTCTTTAAAATTGTAATAATAAATATGAAACATTATAATAAATGTCATGAGCTTTGATGAAAACCCAATCATGCCCCGATCACCTATTTCCGCTGTGGGTCGGGGTGTGATAGATTGGTATCAGAGCTTTTGACTATAGGGATATATGATAGGTTATTAGACCTTTAGAGCCTATACTATAGTTGATTAGATTTTAATTGTTTATGTGGTTACATGCAAACTCATGATGTTTATTTCTTTCATATTTATTACATACACAAATGCATGCAAACACTTCCAATATTACATTTTGTGATACATAATGAATTATACTTACAGTCAAACATACATACTTACATACATATTCATCATACATATTTCAATGTTCACATATTCAAATCACCTTCATACTTCCGCTATTCAAGATTTTTGTCGCATTTTTTTTCATTTTTCAAATCTCATCAAAGTGAGTTCTGCGACGGGCATGTAGTAATTGTAGGGTACAAGTACCGGTAGTCGGAACGTCCTGTCTAGGTTGGCATTCGTATAAATCCAATATAACGGACCAGTTTGTCTACCTGAGGACTAAAGATGAGAGTACGAAGGACCTATTAGGCCAAAGCATGCCACACCAAACGTCGTTCGAACTAACCCCACTTTGAAGTGTCACCGTGTCCACACCTGGATACATTCCGAATATCATACGTTACATACATATTTCTCGATTTTCTCCGGGTTTTAGTGTACGTAACCAGGCTAACACATGCGAACCATATGAAAAACCCGGTAATCATGGGGGCCCACATGATTACGAAGGTGAAGTATGGCGGCATGCGAGGCCCAATTACGAGCAAAGCCCAAGACATCCTATGGATGTAGTAGATTTATTATTTTATATTTATTTTATGAATGTTCATTCCTAAATACGACACATGATCCCTAAAACATCCAACTCATACTCTTGATATGTATTCCTTGTAGATGTCTTCTAATCTTGCTCGTAGGAAGACGAGATCAGGAAAAGCCCGCGAGCGCATGGCTGCCCAAATCACTCAACAAATGGCTGTCGTAATACCCAACATTGTAGTTCAAGTTCAACAATCCCTTACCGCTAATCCCGTCAATCAAGAAGATCAAAATGTCGTCAACCCTCCCTCAATTACCACTAAATGCACCTTCAAGCATTTCAAATCCTGTGACCCTCCAAAATACGAGGGGACTGAAGGTGTCACCGCTCTCCTCCATTGGTTTGAGGAAATGGAAAACACTTTTCTAAATTGTGATTACCCGATGATCGCAAAGTGCGATATGCTACCGGTCGTTTACTTGGAATAGCACTTACATGGTGGAATACAGATAAGGCCAAACGAGGTGTTGAGGATGCTATGACTTTGACTTGGGAAGAGTCGAAGGAAATCATGACAAGACGGTTTTGCCCAAGAAGCGAAATCAAGAAATTAGAGGATGAGTTCTATTCTTTGAAACAAAAGGAAGGCGACCACACCACATACAACAAGAGATTCCTTGAGTTAAATCAAATGGTTCCCAACTTGTTCACTCCCCTCTACCGTTTGATCGAGCACTACATTCGAGGTCTTCATTCAAAAATTCAAGACTCCGTAATAAGTACCACCGCTGCAACTTTGGAAGCAGCAATGGAGTTAGCTACAGAGCTCACCGAAAACCGCATACGTAATAAAGACTTCACGGAGGAGAAGAAGAAGGATAAAACCTCAAACTCCACCCGAACCGAATCCTCTTCCCAACCCATTTCTAAGAGAAAACGAGATGGGAAAATTTTCGCTGTCATTCAACACAATCAACCAGCTTCACAAGCCGTGCCCCTCCAAGCTATCCCAATCGCTCAAGTAGCACCCAACTCAACTTACCCAAATAAGAAACCTTACTTTGGACCTCACCCTCAATGCAACACCTGTTCTTATCACCATCCATTTACTTTACCTTGTCGACTATGTGCGAATTGTGGACGCTATGGTCATTCGAGCAAGGTTTGCCGCACCTCTCAAAACTAAACCTTACCCCCTACTCAAAACATGATCCAAACATATCAACAACCTCAATACCCCATGCTCCCATATGTTCGAGCTTGTTTCAATTGTGGCGACCTTACCCATTTTAGAAACACGTGCCCTCGATTGGTTAACATCATAAACGCCCAAGCTCAAGCAAACCCAGTCAACCAAGCAAATCAAGAAAACCTAACCACTAGGCCACCAGCAAGAGGAAGGGTTTACAACATCAACGCCAATCCTGATGAAGATAATGACGGCCCAAACGAACCACCCAACTAGTTTCTTCACCAAAAATCAAGAATTCAACTCCAACCGCTTAGTTTTTATGTTTTATTTATGTTTATCTCAATCTTCAAGTATCTCATTTATAAATTGGAAATTGTATCCAAGAATCTTAATGCGAATTACTATCTCAATTTTGTTTTATACTCATTGATTTAACATTCATATCATCAGACATCTCGACGTACCTCGATCTCATCATTTAAAGAAGTTGAGTTGTGTCTCACTTTTACATAGACTCACCCCTTCATCATAACAAACGATAGAGGTACCGTCATCATTCAGTCATGTATCCTTTCAGAATTGAGACTCAAGCTTTGGTTGTTGTGTTTATTTATGTTTTAGAGTCACATAGAACTAATCATAATTTACTGACAAAACCAATGAAAATTTGACAAGAATATGGTGGATACGCCGTTGGTACTTCCTATATATAAGTATTCTTACCAAAGGATCAGAGGCATTGTCAGGCGGTTATAAGAAGTTCCATGTAGGATTTAGTAATGTCTTGGTTGAAGTTTGTTTTATACTCACTGATTTAGCATTCATATCATTTCAATCTCATCATTTAAAGAAGTTGGGCTGTGTCTCACTTCTACATAGACTAACCTCTCCATCATAACAAACGAGAGAGGTACTGTCTTTATTCAAACATGTATACTATCAGAATTAAGACTCAAGCTTTGGTTGTTGTGTTTGTTTATGTTCTAGAGTCACATCATAGAACTAATCATAACTTACTAATAAAACCAATGAAAATTTGACAAGAATATGGTGGATACGCCGCTGGTACTTCCTATATATAAGTATTCTTGCCAAAGGATCAGAGGCGTTGTCAGGCGATTATGAAAAGTTCCAGATAGGTTTTAGTGATAGAAGTTTTGTTTTAGGTCTAACCTTATCTTTCCAAACGTATCAAAACTTATATGCATAAAATCATACTTAGTCAATCAACTCTGTTTATCCATGTTCCGTATTCATACACTTTAGGCAGCAAAAAGCGATTCCTGTACCCGGGTATTCAACCCTTACTAGGAACGTTACCGCCACAAATAAGATTTAAACTCCCACCCTCTTCTAATTATGAAATTGTCAAAACCACCCCCCTTTCGAGTCAAACATACCACTACTTAAATTTCAGGACGAAATTTCTAAAAGTAGGGGATACTGTAACATCCATAAAAAACGGAATTATCCAAACCCGCTTCATTTGTTAAACCGAATAATCAGCCATAAATTTTGTTGCTTATTTAATGCTCAAATTAATTTTAAACAATACACAATTAATAAATATATTAGAATTTAAAAATCATAATTTAAAATTTCAAATAAATGATGGATAAAAAATAGAGGCAGACGCCGGGTTTCGAACCCGGGTCGCCGTCAAGCCTAACATGCTAACACACCAACTGCTCTACACACACTTATGTGCTAAATCTGAAACAATTAAACTTTATTTAGAATCCGTGACTAAAACTGAAAATCTCAAAGTTTCGGCAAATCTGTAATAGCCGGCATTACTTAAAATCGCGAAGGAAACCGACGAATTAATCATGTCATTAACTCAAAAAATCGGTTATCAAACATTTGAACCAATCAAAATCATAACTGAAGGAGGACTTAATTTATTTACCGTAACCGACGAACATGTTAACTATCCAGTCCAAATCTCGTTCAATTCATAGTCAAACCCTCACCACATTGTGAAAACAAGTCTCTGTTTCACCGGAATTCACCGGAAATCGCCGGAATTCTCTGCGAGTTGACCGAGAGTAGTCGCCGGAAAACCGAAGAAACTATCCCACTGTTGCCTTACTTTATAAACAGAACATTTAGAGCTCATACCGAAATCACCCACACTCACCTTAAACTCCCTGAAGAATCTCTGTCGCAAGAAACACACCGCCGGAATTCTCTGCAAGTCGCCGGAAAACCGAATCCATTTCATCCCTTCTGCTTACTCTAAAATAAGACTCCTAGAGCTCATACCGAAGTCACCCACACTCACCTCAAACTTCCTGAAGATCCTCTGCCGCAAATTACACGTCGCCGGAATAACCTGCTGTCATCGGAATCTCGCCGGAGAAACAGGGGATCTCTGTTTGGTATATCTTACGCCTAATCTCTTTCATTTTTATTAATCTCATGTGTAGTTATTTACAATTTACTAAAGAGATTGAATTATGAATCGAAACAGTCGGGATTGGGAGTTCTGGGTTGTTTAACGAAGAAGATGAGGTTTTGGATTGTGTATATATTTAATATAAATCGGGTTATATCTCGGGTTAGACACACAGTCCAGCGGTGGACTGTGTGCGATTTTAAAGCATACGTCCCGGGTTCGAGTTCTGTTGTGTTCCGATTCACTGAAATAATATGCCTTTTTTATAAAAACCAAATCCTGAAACATGTAATCAGTGTATAAGTATAATAAAAACCGGAATAATAACCAGGTTAGACACACAGTCCAGTGGTGGACTGTGTGCAAAAACATTAAGCACGTCGCGGGTTCGAGTCCAGGCTTCCGCACCGATTCTGGAAATTATCAAGTTTTTAAATAAGGACAGAAATGAATTAATCTAATTTGTATATATATAATTAAAAACAGAAATATTTCGGGTTAGACACGTAGCTCAGTTGGTAGAGCTGCGTGCACGCGTACGAGAGGTCACAAGTTCGAACCTCACTCAGCGCATATCATAAACACGGTCCGACCGGTCAAACAGTCAACGGTCAACTGGTCAACTGGTCAACGGTCACTGGTCAAAAAGTCAAAATTTTTTATATTTTTTTATTTATTTATTTAATTTAAAAATCAATTAAAAATACTTAAAAATAATATTTTTAAAGTTAGAAAACGTCCATAAACTCACAAAAATATTAAGGTTATGAATTAAAATTATCAATCTCAAATAAAATTCATTTACTTACCGAACCATTATGTTATTATATAGGTTAGTTTCTCTCGTGGTTAAATCCAAATTCGTGAGCATTCATCATCAATCCAAGAAACGCACCCACTGTGAGTGAATCTCTACAAATTCCCCATTTTAATCACGTTTTTGGGGTGTATCATGTGTCATTATTTATTACATTTAAACACTTGTGCATTCATCATATCCATGATCAACTGTGTATTCAATATGTATCAACTGTTTGCGTGGTTAATGTTTAGATTAAATTAATCATTTTCAGTGCATACATTGTCATAGGCCGCCGCTCCCCATTACCTATGAGCGTGAGCCGTTCCCCATTACCTATGAGCGTGAACGAGGCGTTGCCAACATACGATCGGCTCCGTTTGATTGAGCCTTGATCGCACATACATTTCATCATAGGCCGTCTGTTCCCCATTACCTATGAGCGGAACCGTTCCCCATTACCTATGAGCATGAACGTGACGTTGCCAACATATACATTGTCATTCATGTCATATATTCATGCAAGGTGGTTTGTTATTGTTTGTTATTGTATGTTATTGTATGATTATTTACGTTTGCTCACATATGATTATTGCACAATTTTTCCATATTAAATATAACAAGAAATCAATAATAAATGTTTTCTAACAAGGTTCACTCGCCAACTTTTTGTTGATCCAAAAACCATTTTTACACATGATACAGGTGAACAGGATGAAGCAAGGAACTCATAGGAAATTGTCATAGAAGAAAAATAATGAAGGCTAGAAAGATGTATAGAACATGTTGTACTTGTATGATTTGATCGAATGATCTTCTTTAAAATTGTAATAATAAATATGAAACATTATAATAAATGTCATGAGCTTTGATGAA
Source organism: Scalesia atractyloides (assembly GCA_947069175.1). Classification (NCBI taxonomy): domain Eukaryota; kingdom Viridiplantae; phylum Streptophyta; class Magnoliopsida; order Asterales; family Asteraceae; genus Scalesia; species Scalesia atractyloides. The sequence goes on from CAMTDV010000008.1 coordinate 89,177,955, forward strand.
AACCCAATCATGCCCCGATCACCTATTTCCGCTGCGGGTCGGGGTGTGTGACAACTTGCATCTTGTACGAGTTGACTATTCACCGTGCGAGGTGACAATCTTAAAACGTATTAGCCCGTTTTGTACCCATTTCGACACTGATTTCTGTGAACGGGGATCGTAATAACGGGGCATAATAGTCCGGGCTATAACACTAAATCAGAACGTGATTAACGTTACGTCCACACCGGTTATTAAGAAAATACGAAAAATAAATATAGTTTATGTATGGCTTAGTCACATTTGTCATAGAAGTCAAGCATGGATATATTAAATCTTTTTATATGATTCACCAAAACACAAGGTTGTAATACAACTCGGTTTGTCATGAATTAACAGATAGTAAAGGTTGTTCAAGTGAGGTGTGGAACTTAATTCGGGTAGCCAAAGCTCCCAACGTTCTTACTAGCTAGAACACTAATTCAATCCTATGAGGATAATGAACGAGGTTAGCTTTACAATACTTGGTACAAAGAAGAAGAGAAGTTATAAGGTGTTAGTGAGTTAGACTCACTTAGACGAAGACAGTTCTGTCGAGAATCAAGAAATCCAGGAGTGAGAGTGAGACTGAACGGAAGGTTGGATGTGGTGAAGTGCGTCTGTATTTATAGGAAAAACGTTTGTCAACTCCGCTTCGTGTGAAGTGTGCCACTTCATGTGAAGCGAGCTTCACTTCGTACAAAGTGTGCCTACTTCGTGCAAGGTGGATCCAACTCGTAAGAAGGGGTCAGTCGAGGCTGGTTTCACGCATTTTAGCCGGTTTTACGTATTTTGAGCATGCATGAATGATATATAAGTGTAATCGCACGTAAAACTGAGTATTTGAATATTCGAAGTATGAATCCCTTGCATATAATCACGTATTCAAGTTTGTAACGTATAGTTTAAGTATGTCATGTGTAAGTATCAAATAAATTTCCATTATGATCATAATCTCAGAGTACTAGATTTGAAAATGAAAGATATAAGTACGTACAAGTTTCCAAATATAAAAATACGAATACACTTTCTAAATAAGAAAAGTTTGCGAGTGCGGAGCGTTACATAAGCATAGGGATATTTCTTAGGATAATTGGTGTAAAACAGTAATTATGTAGTTGTCTGTTATTGGCCTCCCCATTTTTAGGTTGGTGTTGTTTCTATTGAAATTTACTTTTAAAAAATATTGTATACATTTAAATGATATCATGCTTTTTTAGCTTTAAATATATAATTTCGCCTTTATTTGAATTTATCCATAATTTCACTATTGTCAATCTTATATTAATATATTTTATTTATAATTTAGGATTATCAATTTTTGGTTTTTACACTATTGGTTCTCAAGGTACTATACTCAATGAACTTAATGTTCAAAAAGAGAATTCTTCTATAAACCTCTGTATCATTAGACTTTGGAGGCAACTGATTATCACCAACCCAAGTTCAACATATTCTACTAAGACAAAAGGATTTCGTCTAAATTCTTTATTTTTTTTAATTTGTATAAGCACATTGAAATCAAACATGAATTGGATGGATATGATCCCTATGATGATGGAAGAAGTATAGGTGAGAACATGATTATCTGCCTTAGGTTGAACCACAAGTAGCTCTAAGAAGGTCTATTAGAAATCTTGTAGTTCCTAGAAAATTAGATGGTTTTATAAATGAAGGGAAAGTTAATATGGGATTGATAGGGTGGTGAATTATTCTAAACTTTATCTTGATGATTTTCGTTTTACTACTAGCCTTAATAAAATGGTTGAACCAAAACACTATAAAGATGAGATTAAAGATTAATAAAATAATGAAATAGAAGCATTAAAGAGAAATAATACTTGGGATCTAGTTGATCATCCTAAGAGAAAAATTTTGGTTGGGAGTAAATGGATATATAAGGTTAAGTATAAACCTAATGGTAAGATGGAAGGTTCAAAGTCGGGCTAGATGCCAAAGCTTTTAATCAACAAAGAGGTGTTGATTTTGATGACACGTTATCACCGTTAAACTGGTAATTGTTAGATGTGTTTTAGCTTTAGTTGTTCAATATGAATGGCCTTTGTTTCAATTAGATGTAAATAATGCTTTCTTATATGGTGAGTTGTATGAAAATGTGTATATGTCTTTAAGGGTTTTATTTAGAACTGACTCAAAAGTTTGTAAGTTAAAATAAAATCACTCTATGGCCTTAAACAAACTCTTAGAATATAGAATGGGAAACTTGTGTTTGTGTTAAACAAGCTCTTCAACCTTATTATTCTTTTTTTTTGTTTGTTAAGACACAAGGTGTTAATTTTGTGGTGCTATTTGTATATTTGATGACATTATTGTAACTATAAACAATGTTAATGAAATTAAGTCTCTTAAGAAATCATTAAAAACAAAGTTTTTAGTTAAAGATTTAGGTTCTTTAAAGTATTTCATAGGTATTGAAGTTGTTAAGTGTAATGATGGTGTGTGTTTATCTCAAAGAAAGTATTGTTTAGAGTTATTAGCAGAGTATGGCATGTCTACATGCAAACTTGTTAGCAATTCTATAGAACAAAATCATGTGATTACTTTGTGATGTGGTCAAAATAATAATAGTTTGACCAGTATCACTAGATATCAGAAGTTGTTAGACATATTGATTTACTTAACTTACACAAGGCCAATATTGCTTATGTTGTCCACTATTTGAGTCAATGCATGCTTTAGCCTACTTCTAGTGATTTAAAAATTGCTTTAAGATTATTAAGATACTTAAAACAAGCTAGTGGTAAAGGAATGTTAATCAGCAAAGGAGAGACTTTTGAGTTAAAGGTTTTGTTGATTAACATTGGGCTAAGTGTCTTGATACCATAAAAGTTTGTTACTTGGTTTTGTATATGCCTGGGGAATTCTATGGTATCATGGAAAAGCAAGAAGCATTGCAAAATTCTCGATCATCAACTAAAGTCGAGTATAGAGCAATGTGTGTTGCAACTTGTGAAGTAATATGGCTTTTAAATGTATTGAAAGAAATACTAGTTGAAGTTAAGTTGTATGTGCCTTTGTGTCGTGATAATATTGTTGTTGTTATAGCAGTAAATCCAATATTTCAGTATTTCACGAGAGAACTAAGCATTTTGAATTAGACTTATTTTTTTTAACGAAAAACTATGAATGGTGTCATACAAATTGTTAGTGTACGTGGTGCCAAGGAGTTAGTTCTTGAACTCTCGTGCGACACTTAGACTCGATCAAAGTTAAGCCTTTTGGTTGTGTTTACGCAGCGGAAGTCTTTTGTGTGAACACAAGAATGATTTTGTAATGCAATACTATAACAAAGATGGTGTTTATATAACTTGAACAAGTATTACAAGTGAGAGTGATTACAACAAGTTGGGTGACTACAAATGAGAGCATTCATGCCTATTTATACTAGTTGGATCAGATCTAGAATGATCCAATTCTAGATATTTCCATACATGATATTTTATGTCTTGATTTCTAGAGAGCTCCTATATTACATTATGGCAGATTTTAGGTTGTTCTAGAGCCCTCTTTTGGCAGCACTCTTGGTCCATGTTTCTTGTATTTTCCTTGCAAATATCTTGTCTTTTCAAGGTTGTTCAAGGCTAATCTAGAAGGGTCCATTCTGCCTTGTTTAGACTAGAATTTTGTAGCACTTTCCGAAGTGTTCCAGCAGCCCTTAACGTATCTTGAATGGCCCGAAAGGTTCCGGAATCGCGGTGAAACGATCTGATTTTTAAGTGGGACGTGACATTCTCCCCCTCCTAAATTCGCAACGTCCTCGTTGCGATTCTTGGGCATTGTTGGTCATTTTCTTGTGAGTTGGAGAACGGATGTGGGTTTCCCTTGTTGTACTGGTTTGGTCTCTAGATTAGCAGTGTATACTCGTTTCTTTTTGACCAGGTACATGGTGCTTGTAAATGGTACTATGACGGCTTTGGTTTGACAAAAGAAATCCATCCCAAGGACGATGTCGTAGTCGTCTAGGGGTACTATGGTGAAGTTTATTCTTCCTGACCACGTCCCGATACTCATCTTGACGTTCCATGAGTGCCCTTGTATTGGCTCGGGATCTCCATTAGCCCCTTTGATCCATCCTTTTCGAAATGTGATCAGCCAACCGAGTCTCGCAGCCTCTTCTTGGGTGATGAAATTGTCACTTGCGCATGTATCGACAAGTTCTTTACCGGGTTGGCCATTTATTTCGACATGCACGAATCAAAGTCCTTTGGGTTCTTCACATGCATTGTTGTCTGTTGCTGTTAGCGGACAGGCTTTGGTTTGCTCACATTCCGCCGTCCTTAAGCGTTTTCCATCATATGCGGTTAAGGCATTAAGGACTTGTAATTGTATTGATCCTAAGTGAGCCTCCTCGGTTTCAGCAGGTTCTTCATTAGCCTTTTCCATCGCGTTAAGGCTATTCTTCTTAGGGCAAAAACGTGGGTTATGTGGCCCATCGCATATCAAACAGCCCTTATACGGTTCGTTAGCTATTTGTAATGGTTTCCATGTATCTTCTTTCCGGAATTGGTTGATGGGTCTAGCTCCCCCACCTTTTGTATTGTTGGCTTCCACTTGGGTGGACTTTGATCGTGTTTCAGTACGATCGTGTAAGGATTTAACGGCAATGATGGATGATGATAAGTCTTGAACGTTACGACGTTCGACTTCGTTTTTGCCCAATATTGTAAGCCATCAATAAAGTACGTGAGTGAGTCTTTGGGCGAAATATGCGGAATTTCGAGCATAAGTGTTGTAAGTTCACTTATGTAATCTTTGATAGTGCCTTGTTGTTTGAGATTACGAAGCCGAATTCTCGCTTCGTACTCAGCATTTTCCGGATAAAATTGTCTTTTGAGGATGTTGAAGTCCGTTTGCAATTGTTTGAAGCTATCATGGCAGCCTGTAAGCTCCTTTTCTACGATGATTTTGAGTTGACCCAACTCGTGCATAAACATTTCTTTCATTTCCTTTCGTGCTATAGCAATAACGGCTTTGAAATCGTCCTTCATCTCATCGAATCACTACTCAAAGGCTCCAACTGTTGTAGTGATTCAGTGACGTGTTCCTTGAAGGTGTCGAATTCAGCCTTAAGAGCATCAGCATTGTTGTTGTATTCAGCCATCGATGTTTCAACGTCTTCAATTCGTTTGTCCAGACTTGCAACCAAGTCTTTGGACATTTCTCGGGTCTTCCTTCCACCTTTTCGAGTGTCGTCACGTCCACATGTTTTGTCTCTGGCACCCGTTGTGTGTTGCGTCTTCTCTATTTCAGCCATCTCCAATAGAGTGAACGTTGCTTTGATACCACTTGTCACGGAGTTAGTTCTTGAACTCTCGTGCGGTACTTAGACTCGATCTAAGTTAAGCCTTTTGGTTGTGTTAGGTTGTGTTTACGCAACAGAAGTCTTTTGTGTGAACACAAGAATGAGTTTGTAGTGCAATGCTACAACAAAGATGGTGTTTATATAACTTGTACAAGTATTACAAGTGAGAGTGATTACAAAAAGTTGGGTGACTACAAATGAGAGCATTCATGCCTATTTATACTAGTTGGATCAGATCTAGAATGATCCAATTATAGATATTTCCATACATGATATTTTATGTCTTGATTTCTATAGAGTTCCTATAAGATATCCAGCATTATGGCAGATTTTAGGGCTGTTCTAGAGCTGTTATAGAACCTTCTTTTGGCAGCACTCTTGGTCCATGTTTCTGGTATCTTCCTTGCAAATATCTTGTCTTTTCAAGGTTGTTCAAGGCTGATCAAGAAGAGTCCATTCTGCCTTGTTTAGACCAGAATTTTGTAGCACTTTCCGGAGTGTTCCAGCAGCCCTTAACGTGCTATGAATGGCCCGGAAGGTTTCGAAATCGCGGTGAAACGATTTGATTTTTAAGCGAGACGTGATAGTGGACTCTAAAAGTTAGGTTGCTGACATTTTTACAAAAGAGCTTCTAATAACACAACATGTTGAGTTGTGTAAGATGCTTAAAATGTATATTGAATTGTGATTTGGGAGGGGTTGAAATAACATGATAATAATCATGTTATAATAATCAATTGAAAAGTAAAACATATATTTGTTTTGTTTGTTAACTAACTTGTCATATTTTTTTTCTCAATAGTAAAGCATATGTTTGTTTAGTTTGTTAACTAACTTGTTATGTTGTTGTTGTTATTATTATTATTATTATTATTAAATTTTTTTTTTTGTGATTGTTAATTGTTTCAGGATATTGGGCCTAGAGCTGCTGAGCCAGCCCACGCATCGATTTCTGGGTTCACGTGGGTAGCAGGCTCTCCTCTAGGTTAGGAAGCTAATGGGCACAAGTTTGTGCTGGTACTATAACATGTGGCATGGGCTGAGAAGCAAAGGCTGATCAAGGGCCCATGATGTGTTTATCCGGGTTGTTGCGGGTCAAAGCAGCTGGATCATGGAGCTGTATATATTAGATATTTTGTCATCAAGTGTTCATTTGTTACAATTTGTGTATAGATTTCTTGGGTTTTGAGAGGTTATTTGATTTGTGAAGTGTATTCTGGTTGTTGTTCAGATCTTGTAGATCTGAATATTAGATTACCATATTTTGACAAAAAGTATTTACTTATTTTTTTTTTGTACATAAGTCTTGTCTTTCGGCTTGATTAAGTCACTTAAAAAAAGTAATTTTTTTAAAGATAGAGATGGATTTGATTAAAAATAAGGTTAAAAAAGAGAGTTTATCTATCAAGGGGAGGGTTATCTAGAGAATGCTAAATATTGCGAGAACGAGTTAGAAAACCAATCAAAACTATTTTTTTTTAATACAATCATCATTTTAATTAAAATACAACATCAAAAAAGAAATTACAACATTAAATAATTCATATTTTCTCTCAAAATCACTCTTATTAGATTTTTTACACATGTGTAAATATAACAAATTTACACATGTGTAAATGACAAACTTACACATGTGTACATTTTCTTTATTTCCGAATTCACATAAATTTAAATGTGTAAATTAAATTTCTAGAAATGTATTCGAATAATAATGACAAGTGTAAAATTTTTTTTGAATTTCACTTGTTTTTTTATCAAGCTCTAGTGGTTTTTTCATTCGTTTTCACGGTTCTTGTGATATTTCGCATTCTCATTTAAACCCTCCCCTATCTATATATAATTACAAAAACGTTTGCTGAAGTTGTTGTTATGGATACTTATTTGTATCAATGTAACATCATAGTTTTCATATACAATGACCAAGGACAAACATTCTCAGTGAAATACACTAGTTTTTAAATAATTTATTATAGTTCCTTTTATTAATAATTTCTTAAATAAATTAAAATAGTTTACATACTAGCAAGTCACTTTGATCACTACTTAGAAAAAGAGGTAAAGCTGAATCTCATAATCATATGTCCTTCGATCACTGCTCCGGAAACTGGGATAAACTCGACCCAATCGCCAGGTTTTAATCTACATTTTTTGATAACTTGATAGAAATTACTTAAAGCGTATCTCTCGCCTTCGAGTTTTAACTGCACTTTGTAGATACTTCCATCTTCGGCACTGTGCAGATCAACTTTAAGGACATGCCCGTTAGAGACTCTTGATTGCAACTCTGAATCCATGTGTTTTATTAAATGTGTCTCAGTTGTAACCTTTGGCATATAAAATGTTGTTTTGTTCTTGAAGTCATCATCCTCGAGTATATTGCATATCTTCCTCTTTGGATCAAATGTCATGCCCATTATATCTTACGTTTATGTGAGAACCAAATGCATATACCAAACAAACATAAGATACTTTATAGATGTTGCCAATTTTGCAATGAAATATAGTTTTTGTTATAGGTTTTATGACACCAATTTAATGTCGAGCATCCAGAATATATCAATTCATTAAAATGTTATAAAAGTTTAGAATTTATTGGATTTTAGTTTTAATGCCAAAATCAATGTCATCATTACTGCATTTTATAATATATACACTTATTTGTTGTGCATTTAATAAGGGTTTCTTTGCACTTTAAAGATAAAAAAAGAGTTAAATGCTTGGTTGGTCCCTGTGGTTGGCAAATCTTGCAGACTTGGTCCCAGTGGTTCACTAATTACACACTTGGTCCCAGTAGTTTCAAATTTTGCACTCGGGTGGTCCTTACCACTAACCTTTGTTAGATTTCTCAGTTAAGTATACATAAAATGTCTATTATACCCCTCGTCTTCTTCATCCTTTCTATCTCAGTCACTCAGCCACCACTGCCACAACCACCCTCCACTACAACCACCCTCCGCCACAACCACCGCCGCACACACTTCATCTTCCCCATTGCCACAACCATCCTAAATCACCACCCACCTCTTTTTCATCCCAACACCACCTGCAACCACCCACCTCCATCATCAGGTAATCACTGGCGACCACCACCATTTCCTTACCACCGGTTAAATGTTCTTACAACTGTTGTAATCGACGACGTTCTAATCGAATCTGTGGTGGCGAACGACAAAGATTGTGTTCTGATTGTTTGATTTTTTTAGTTCTGTTCTGATCGGTGAAATCTGCAGGCACTGATCTCTTTATTTTGTTGTGCATTTGTTAAGGAGGTGGGTATGCGATTCAGAACTGTTATGGTGAAAAGCTTGCATTGCATTCTCTATTCAGAACTGTTCTGGTATTGTCCCCAGCATTCATTGCATAAACTTTCCTGATAAGACCGACCAATGATTTAAAATGGTAAGGAAATGGTGGTGGTCGCCGGTGATTGCCTGATGATGGAGGTGGGTGGTTGCAGGTGGTGTTGGGATGAAAAAGAGATGGGTGGTGATTTAGGATGGTTGTGGCAATGGGGAAGATGAAGTGTGTGCGGCGGTGGTGGTTGTGGCGGAGGTGGTTGTAGCGGAGGGTGGTTGTGGCAGTGGTGGCTGAGTGGTATGGCGGTGAAAGGCGGCGAGGGTGAGGGTGGTGGTAGCAGAGTAGTTGCAGGTGGTTGACAAGGTAGAGTAGTTGCAGGTGGTTGTGGCAGTGGTGGCTGAGTGGCTGAGATAGAAAGGATGAAGAAGACAAGGGGTATAATAGACATTTTATGTATACTTAACTGAGAAATCTAACAAAGGTTAGTGGTAAGGACCACCCGAGTGCAAAATTTGAAACTACTGGGACCAAGTGTGTAATTAGTGAACCACTGGGATCAAGTCTGCAAGATTTGCCAACCACAGGACCAACCAAACATTTAACTCATAAAAAAATGTTGAATATTCCATTAACTAGAATAGTATATATGAAGTTGCTAATGTATCAATAAAAAGATGAAGCTATTATCCTTCAATCAGCTTATCATCACCCATGCAGTGTTAATAAAGAGACGTACATGAAGTTAGCTAGCAACGGGAATTGATAATAAACATACTATAACATCAAGTTGTATTATCACAAAGAGACATGTTGCTATTTATTTGTACGACATTATAAGCATACTATAACATGTCTCCCCATGATACTACAAATATAAAAAATATACATATCAACTAGTACAGACTAATAAGAAGCAACAAACAGCTTGGTTTTGTTAAAACATCAATTCCAGTAACCATCACAGTATTCGCTGTCCTCTTTATCATAGACCGGAAACCTAACTTGATCAAGCCGAGCAGACCCAGGATAAGTCTTCTTGGCGAAACTATCACGTGTTGTTGGACCTCGCTGCATACCCGTGACATATTTATAACCCGAATCCCTTCTTGTTGAACGAGAAAACTCGAGCTGCGGCCTTAGTCTTGGAGCACTTAGAGACCTCACCTTAGCGCGTGAAGACTCCGTGTTAGCCATGTAGTTTGGGTGGTCCGAGAATCTGCTAATGCAGCTTCTCGAACACTCACTTTTAGCAGGAGTAGAAGCTCCCCCTCTCGTTGAATAATAGAAAGAGTTAACTTCACAAGATGCACAAGGGCTTGAGCTTGTTGGTTGAAGTGTTGACCCTCTTGAAGTGCTGAAACTATGACTATGTTGGAAACTGATGTGGTCCGGTTGAAAGAACTTTCTTCCTTTTGTTGTTACATGACATTCTGCGGTATCTACGTAAACAATTTTGTCGTTTTCGAGATCGGTTGAGCCATCAAGAAACATTCTTTCTTGACCGGTTATACCTCGAACATAAGATTTTGAACCGGTCCTCTGCATTTGATGGTTGGGTTGATGTCAGTATAGTAACGTATAAGATGTTGGAAATCTTGTAGAAAACAAATTTGTTTACTTACCGAGCCGAGCTTCAACTCTAATATATTAACTTAAATGAACCGAGCTCTAGTTTGGTTAAGATCAGCACACAAGGTCAACTCATTTACACTTGAGAAAACAGGTGACTAAATTTTACAGCCATCCTACTACATTTGACTGAAATAGACGGAGCCTAACACAAAATTTGCGGGTTGGGTGTAATCTAAATGGGTTGAGTTGATTAGTTTTAGGTCGAACCACGAACATGTGTAGCTAAATAAGTCATGTTCAGATCAATATGGTGGATTTATGGGTTGACCAGTTAACTTGTTTATCTTATAGTGTTTTTTTGTTTTTGTTTTGAATATGCCAGAATATAAAGATAAATTTGTATATTTTGTTGTAAAATTATTAATTTAAAGTATTAATATGCAAAAAAAAGTACTTATATTATAAATTTGTATATTTTGTTTTAAAATTATTAATTTAAAGTATTAATATGCAAAAAAAAAAGTTAAACTCCAGGTCGAACGAGTTGTGTTTGTATCAACTTGTGAAACTTGTGTTATTTTCAGGTTCATATGTCTAACCAATTTTAAAGTTTGGGCCGGGTTCAACCTGCTACCCTGTAAAAACGATTCATTTAACATCCTAGTCTCATAATGCATGCTTATAACATACCTTCGATATGGAACGATGATCATGTTTAGTATGTCGAACAAGTTCGATTTTTTCAGGAGTTGTAGGCCCCTACAAATTCAAATTCAAATTCAAAATATGTCTATTATTCAAATTCATATATAAAAAAAGGTATGACGTGAGTAAAGTGTTGGAAATTTGGTGAATGGATATTTAGTAAATTTATAATTTGATGAAATTATAAATATTATTTAGATTATTCATGTGGTGAATAAAAGAGAAACTCTTAAGTAGAGCTTCTTTATGACATTTAATTAGTTTTATTAGAGCTTTTAAGTCTCTAATTAAGTAACTAATTAAGTGAAACCTTTCACTAATCCTTAATTCTTGTACAATTAGTAGGCTATGTGCTTCATTTTTGTTACTACAAGAAAAATACATAACCATAATACATGAAGAATACTTGAAGAATGATGAACACTTGAACACCAATTAGAGAGAGAAGTACTCTCTATTTTTTTCCACCACCATCACATCCTTATTTGTTCCATAAATTCAAACACTATAATTGCCCAGTGTAATCTCGGGCGCGTGAGCCATCTCCGGCAGTATATACTGCTTCGGCTGTTCTACCCTAGGAAATAGACGCGTTATCTTTAGTAGAGGCGCGAAATCTGTTTTAAGAGAACCGTGTTGAACACGTGCCTCAGCCACAACCGTCAACATCAGTTTCTTCATTTTTGCAGCCAAGAAGGATCGCAAGGAGGTTCAAGCTTTCGTAGTGGAAATTGTACAAGAAGACGCTTCTCAAGCTCTTGTCAAAGACAACGATTTGAATCCATTTATTTAAATATGTTGTATTTCATATTTAATTTTGTAGGAATTTGTACATGGTAGGGTACTATAATTTCTTAAAATTAGTATCTTTACAATTTTTTATATTTATTTATATAATTTTTTATTACAATTGTGACCTATGTCCTATATAAAGGGTTAAGAAGGCTTACATTAGGGTGAAACTGAGTAGATGACTTGGTGGTTGAACCATTGATTTGGGACCGCAGCGCGCATGCTCGTGCCTGAGCCCGGATCAAAGCCTGCAACCGCCGCATCATATCCGCAGTTTGTTTCCTCAGAATGTGACCTCTCACCACTGCCTGCAGCCTCACCAAGGCTTTCAAAGCCCTTAGTGCTCTCCTTGCCTGCAAATCCATTTCAAAATTAATCACTGACCTTTAATTACATTATATAGAGAGTTAAGGAATTACTATAAATAGTAATCTTATAGTTTAAAATAATATATTGTTTTTTATTATTTTCTATTTAATATATTATAATAGTTTATTATTATATTTTCTTTTAATAACATGTTTTTAATTTTTTTTTCCTTTTTTGAATCCATATATTTCTTTTACCATTTTTTTAATAATTCCTTTTTTTAGAACATATATTAATTTATCAAATAATTTGATACTACTTTAATAATTTACGTGTATAACTTTTTTCTAAAATCTTAAGTACGTGGTTTTGTTTGATTTTTGCTCTCGACATTCCGTTATAAGTTTTGTTAAAAACGAAGTTGTACTCAAAATAAAATATTTATTTGGTATTATAAAACGGTCAACTAAACCGTTCTAATGGTTTAGCTTTCTAAACAACATACTTTATTTTCAAATCATGTTTATTTTATATTATCATTTGCTTGATTTCGCCGCAACACGCAACGTATAAAAACTAGTTTCCATTAATGTACTATACAATAATATTAAAAAAATGTAAAAAATAAATATTGTCACAAGTACAAAACTTTTACAGTACAATAATAACAGACACAATATCATATCTTTCAAAAAGAATTAGACACAGTACTAACGTAGGCATGTGAAATGTGAATTATTCAACCAGAAAAAGTTAACTTATTAACATCTTTTTATGTTATACACTTATGATACTTTATTTATGTTATATAATTTTTTTGGATGATAAAAATTTTAAAACTTAGAAAATTATATGACATTTTGATTAATTCAATATATTTAAATATTTTGATTATTTTATAAGAAAGATTCATAACTTAATTAATTCACCAGGGTTTAAAATTTTTCTCAGTCAACATAGATGAATTAATGTGATAATTAGTGACTTAATTAACTCAGAATGCGCTAATCAAATATTATATGCGTGATAATATTTTTAAATAAATAGAGATTAAACTTGTAAATCGTAATGTTGCATGTTTATATCTGTTACAGTGAGTAAATTAAATAAAAAATATTATTATTTTTTCAATAAAACAATATATTAAAATAAAGTACCAGAAAATCAAACTTGATACATGCATTAATTTTATCAAGTTGTGTGATATTTGGTGTAAACACATTTATGACATGGATTATTTTTACACCAGATCCTATGTTTTTAACCGTTAATAAGCTTATTTATACATATTAAATTGTCAAAATAGTTATATAAATGTCACATATCTATACATATTAAATTGTCAAAATAGTTATATAAATGTCACATCAATATTAACTGTGGTCTCGTCAATACAATACAAATATGTTTATAGAATTATTTGTTCATTTAATTGTGGGATATATTGTTTGCACCAGAAAATGATAGTGACCATACAAAGTTAAAGGTAGTTAAGGGAGCTTCAATTTAGTGGAAAACCATGACAACTTACCTGTCACCTTAATAAACAAAAAGTATTAAACTCATGGGACATAAGTCTATCATGTGTTTCAATAATTTCATACATCATCATGTGTCCATGTATTTAAAATTGAAATCCATGCATTTAAACTTGGATAATGTGGTTTTTATTTGATTTCTGACAATTAAATTAAACTTTGGATTAAAAATGAGAAATTTGAAGGGTTTTTTTTGTTGGTGTTATCTGAAATGGAAACTAATGTTTAGTATTTTATCATATGTTTTGGTTATTCATTTAGCATATAGTTTATTTTCCCTAATAATACTTTAGTTTTCTAAAAAATCTCAATCTCACAGTTTTATTGATTTTTTATATATTTGAATATAAGTTTTATTGAAAATAAGTTAAATCTAAAATTAAATAATTTTTGATAACATGATAGTAAAAAATATTTTTATTTAATTATAACTTGTTTTATAAATAAAATTCATAAGAAAAAATATATATAAAAGGGCTAGCGTGATTTTAGACGTTCAAAAAATATTAAATTCTATAAAAAACTAAATTAAATAAAAATTAAAAAAATAAGATTAAACTGAACTCTAAACTGAATTTAATGCAGAATCAATCCAGCCCTTTTAAAACGTTATTTTAAATAACAATAATTTCGAATCAATTCAGCCCCCTAAAACGTTATTTTAAATATAACGGATCCCTAAATAATGCAAATATAAAAAGTTGATTTGTTTTATGATTTAGAAAACAAATAAAATAAAATTCACTATCTTCTAAATATAATCTATATTGTCGATGAAAATGAATGATGAAAATGAATAAACTATATTTACTATGATACAAATTTCTTAACCAAAGCGTATTTAGCCTATCAGTTTCATGGTATGATGCTCTCAAGATTGAGGATTCAAATCTTATTAAACGCGTAAATAATATATACATAAGTCATCCTCTATACCAACAAATAAATGCGTATTCATTAAAATCTCACTCGTAACAAAAAAGCTACTTTATACATACCAGATAACCTCGGAAATGTGACTGAATTTTGATAGCAGCCAACTCGCCTCGACCACCATAGCCAATGGTTCTTCCGGTCACCCGTACCACCTTGGCCGCCGCCTGAGCTGCTACTACGGCTGCATCAACTACTGCAGCCGTAGCAGCAGCAAGCACGATCGCGTGCTTGTTGGGATCTTCATTCTTGTACGAGTTATAATGTTGACGTTCGAGTGAACTTCCATCCATAGATTTCGTATGATTATGAAGGTGTCCCGGACCCGAAATCCCTCTGCGGGATTTTCCGAAACTCCACCGTCTTTTAAGTTGTTTATTATTAGGTTCTGATGGTGGTGAGTCGGTGGTTTTGAATCCCAGAAGTGATTTGAAGAATCTTGATGTTTTCCCCATTGTTGGTTAATGGTGGTGGATTGAGGGTAGCTCCAATGAATAATTTGTTGGGCAATTGATCATTTTTTAGTGAAAAGAGAGAGAGAGAGAGAGAGATGTATGTGAGTATATTGGTTGCGGGGAGACTTGGAGGTACGGTAACAAACATGGCCGGTGGTTTTTATAATATAAAAATCGTACGGTTGCAAGTAGTTTTATTTAGAGATGCCATGAGAACAGGTATCCATAATTCAACTTTCTATACCCGGCTATAAAATCTTGTCTGGAACATGATCAGGGCCGTCTTTAAAGGAGGGTGAGGTGTGTGTTGCCTAGAGCCTATCCTCCTGAGAGCCGGGATAGATACTTTTATAAAATTCGTATTATATATATATATATATACTGAATAAACTAATAAGAATACCATAAACTACAATGGCCTATAGCTAGTAGATTTCTTACTTTTCAAATCTAAAGCTCGGCGTTCGATTCCCGGCCCATTCTTTTTGTCTTAATATTTTTCAATAAGTGACATGATATAAAGAAAACAAGCCTTCTTAAATGTTGTTTTGTGAGTACGAAAAGTTTGATTTTTTTAAATTCATACATAAACTCAGGGACTAAATTGTCAAGGTTTGGTAATTGTTTGAAACCGAAAAACTCGTTCAGACCTTCTTCGTTTCCTCCGATCGTCCAAATTCGACAATTTCCGAATTTTCCGGAAACTCCTAAATCATCGAGATCTTCACGAGTTTTGACCCCGTTTGATCTCAATAATCATTTGTTAAATCATTCCATAAATTGTTCGTGTATCTTCAATTCATATATGTACTCTAAAATCTAAAACATTCCAATTAACGTTTGTAGGTCACAATTAGTATATAACAAAACCTCTAAACAACATACAAACCCTTACCACTCAATAATCACCCTCAATTTTCTTTCTGCCTTCACAACAATCAACCTACAATCGTCGGAATCTAGGATTCTCCGGCCACCGTTCGTTCTTTGTTAATTACTTTGCAATTCGTAAGTCTTTTGCACGTTTTTTGTTTCTTTGTCAAGGGTTAAAAGCACTAAAGTAATTGATAGCAAGAATCACGTATGCATGATCAATTGTTGAAAGTAGGATTTATGTTTTCGATTGAACGATTTGGGAAGTACAGGGATAGCCGCACTTACTCTATAAAAATTAATTCCTATCCAAGTTTTTTTATTGATAATTTTTATTTTATTTTTATAATTAAATTTTATTAAAATAAATTTCATGAATAATAATTCTATTATTTTTCATAAACTCAGCGATCAAATATAATTCATTTTATTATAAGATTCTGAATTTTATAAATTACAATAATGCCCCTTTGATCAAATATAATTACTTAAAAATAGACCCTTTAGTTATTATATGGCATTTAAGTCATTTTAGTAAGACTTGATAAATTTTTTTTAACATTGCTTGGTCTTAATACTCAACATTATAACTCACTAAAACATTAATACCTGATTGCAACCAAAAACTATTAATACCCAACATTAAAATTTGAAATAAATCATAAAAACCAACGGTGTAATTTTTTTCTCAACAGGATGCAACCACTTAATTCAAATAATCGATATAGTATTTTAATAATTGGTACAATTTCAATTTTAAATTCATACAAATTATCTACAAACTAATTTTCATTATTATCAATAATTTAGTTTTATGATTTAAAATCCTTTTATATAATCCTCCCCATTATTATCCACAATTTTAGCTTTATGATTTAAAATCCCTTTATATAACCCTCCTACAATAACAAGTTTGCTATTAAATTTACTAATAAGATTAGAATAAAATACAAAGTCTTCTAAAATAAGAAGTCACAAGAAGAGTATCAGACGAACTCCAATTGACCTTATTCAAGCGGCACTGAAACCATCTCATCAACTCTACGATCCTTACTCGCTGACAACGACCTTGCTTATTTTGAACTTTTCCCTAAGCATGACAGACCATATGAGATTATAGGTTTTTACTTTTGGATTTATACCTTATAGATATTAGAATTTTTGTTTATATCATTATGTCTTTTTATTTAATGTTGTGACTTTTCTATTTTTGCATTATTATGTCTTTTTTGCAACTCATTGTATCTTTTTTTACCCACATTGTATTATATTTTTTGGCATTTTGTTATATTTTGCTCAACATTGTGTTATATTTTGCAATCTATTGTATCTTTTACACTTTTTAGATTTAGGAGACTTTGTAGGATCACTTTACCTACAATATTATGTGTAGATTATATATAAAAAACATTTAACCTAAGAAAAATCAATTTAAAAATCAACTTAACAAACTCAACAAATACGCATACTATTTCATTTTATTCGGCCTCGGTGTAATCAACAAGGTCAAAGAAGACAATTTTCTTTCATTGTATGTTTCGTGATAAGAATAAATAAAGTTTAAAGACAATCACTATCTAAAGTTGATTTATTTATAAAATTAACCGTGTTTTCACTTGATTTGTACGTGGCTACAAAGAAAAGAGTAGATGATTTAAACCGTAAACTGTTGATAAATATGATAATCTTCCAATTATGACATTTAAATTTTGTTTACAAAGAAATATTAGAGATTTATAATTTGTATTTGTGTTAATAGATTTGTAAATTGTAAATGTAAGATGTAATTATTATTATTATAAATGTTTTTTCATTGCATCATTTTAGTACCCAATTATCCCGTATAATACATATGATTATAACCTAGTAAATATGTATAAAGTTATATTATTTGGTAATTTCTAGGCTTTGAAAGTCAAAATTAGTCAAATATATTTTAGAGTTTAATATTCTCGGCTCTTTTCAGTTTAAAACTTTGATCACTTCTTTTCAACAACAATCTTGAACACATGCTATCTAGCATTTGCAACTTTTTGAATAACAATCTTTTATATTTAACTACTATTTCGTTTACAAGAATTTGAATCTACACTAATATTTTGTATTGAATAAGCATCATGTCACTGTAAATAATTAGATAATTGGTTTTAATCACATATAAAAATAGAATGTAAAGGGTCTGTAGTAACCTGTTGTAAAGCTCTAACTCGCCTTTATATATTTATTTATTTTTTTTTTTTTTAAAAGTTTTGACATTTCATTAAGATAAAACGATCAAAACTAATTATAAAAGTACGAGCTTACTTAAAATTTGAAGTATGCAAAATATGGATAGACACTTCAACACTAATAAGTTTCTTAAATGAGAAAAAACTAAAGCACAAGCTCAAAATTCAAAAATGTTCGGTTCTTCGACAATCTTGATCAATCATCTGCGACGTCCTAAAGATCACCTACATTACAAATTTATCTAAAATTTTAGTTAAGTAATATATGATCATAAACGAATATATCAAACATGAAAACATGACCCAACAAAACGAAATAGTATTTTTGTTCCAGACCCCGCCGTAAGCTACGATTAAGCACCATAGCTTACGGTGTGGGCTTCCTGTTTCTAACAAAAACAGCCTACCGTAAGCTACGGTGAGCAACCGTAGCTTACGGTGACTACTGCAGGTTTCCTCTTAATTGCCATTTTTGACACGAAAATCTCCGTATCTTTTAAACCACTAATCCGTTTAACCATCGGTTCCTTCCTACCTGATCGTAATTTGATCCTTCACCATAATAACTCAAAATCCAACATCCAAATTAATCATATTTCAACTTTAAGCCTTCTTTAAGCCTTCGGCTTACTATTTATTTGCAAATTTTATTGACCCGTTTATATATATTCTTACTAAACGACTCATTTGATCAACTCTAGTTCTTGCACACATCATATCTACAAATGTTTCTTAATACTCGGGATCCTATAAGCGTGATTCAATCATTCATTTTCCGGCTTACGCACATATTTGAATTCTTATCCATTATCCGGCTATTATGTTTATATCCTTTACTCATGCATCCCTTCTGGTATGCATTAAGACTGCATTTAACCCGTTTGATTGACATAGCAAAATCCATCGCTTTTATTCAACCCAACCTTTATTCATTATGTCGTTTTGACCTGTTTGGTTGAAATAGCGAAATTCACCGCTTTTATTCAACCAAACCTTTAATCATTATGTCATTTGTAACACCCAAAAAACGGGTTTGGTGATCAAACCACATTAATATTAAAAAGTGGGTAAAAGACCGTTAGCGGTGAAAGTTAAACTCTAAACAAAATGACTAGGAACAAATAAACCTAGTTAAAAACATGTATACAAGTAACCAAACAATGAGTTGTAATCTCATTCATAATCAAAACTAAACTTGAGGGACCAAAGCTGCCAAAAGGGAACTTGTATTATAAATATAAAAATTAAAACACAAAACACATAGTGAATGTGTATATGTGTGTGTTCTACGGCTGGAGAACAAGGGGCAAACCCTTGTTCTTCCTAAATCATCAAATTAAAGGATGAATTGAGCTCAGAATCAATGCATGAACGCATATAAATGATCACCTAATCGAGGGGATCATAAGGTATGTCTCAAAACCTAGATTGGTGAAAAATCATAACTTGAGACAAGTTGAATACTTACAAATAGATAGTTGGATATGATCCAAAGATGAAATTAAGTGTATGTGTATAATTGATTTCGTTAAACTTAAAGAAATCATGCACAATTTGATGTAAGATTTCTTGTTAGTGATTAACAAGTAAATAATGAAATGGGTTCTTGACTATATGATGAAATTAATAATGTAGGAATGTTTATGATCATCATACTTGTATGCATGTGTAAGATACTCGAACAAATTAGAGATTCGAGTAAGTAATCATACATGACTTGAAATGAGTTTTGTATGATATGATGAAATAGATGCTAAATTGGTAATATTAGGTATTCAGATGAATGTCTAATAATATGATGAAATGGATTGCTACATAAGGATGAAAACCTAGCTAACGGATAAATTAGCATTGTTGATTAAAAGCTAAGTTAACTTGATGTTAACAATCACTTGAATTTGTTTAAGTGAAAGAAACGACATGAACTTGGTTTGGAAAACGTAGCTATAATGGTGTCCTAAGAATAGCGCTTACCGGTAATTAACAAAATACTTAAATGAGTAGTTAAACTTATCCGTGTGTTTGTGTATGTGTAAATGGGCAGTTGACTTTTAAGAGTCAAACTGACATATAATAAGATCAAATGATAAATTTGATATAAAATCCGTAAGGTGGAATAGTCGTTTTAAATGATGACTAACCTAACCATCTTGCGAATGATAAATGATAGTTTGATGCTTGACAAGCTAGGTGGAGACCTGGGAAGAATCGGGTCAAACGGATCAAGTAGCGGAAAGAGCATAATTGGATTTCAAGGTAAGTAAAGCTTACATCCTTAATATAGAAAATCTACTTATGTGATTGACTAAGAATAAGTGATTTGGTAATCGAAATGAGATATGAAATGCAAGGTTCCGACTTGAATCGATAGGGGTCGGAACAAGTGAAAATGGTAATAAATCATATTTGATGGGAAAAAGGGTAAATCAGTAATTTAGTCATGTAATGACAAATAAACAAGGAATTCAGAAAAATTACCTTATGGTGTAAGCCATAA
Organism: Scalesia atractyloides; assembly: GCA_947069175.1. Lineage (NCBI taxonomy): Eukaryota > Viridiplantae > Streptophyta > Magnoliopsida > Asterales > Asteraceae > Scalesia > Scalesia atractyloides. Next base: position 89,198,495 of record CAMTDV010000008.1, read on the forward strand.
GAAATAAAAGAGTAAAATGATAATTCAGTCACGAGTTGACAAATAAATATTAAATTTTGATATAGACACCCCATGGCATATGCCATAACGGATCGAATGAATTGAGAAACAAATTTAAGTAATATGATCATGTGGTGTAAATTGAAACGGATACATGATGAGATGGTAAATAAATACCATCTCGTGATGATAAAATGGTCATTTAGACCAAATGGATCAAATGGTGATGATATCACCATTTGAAAATAATATCTAATGAACGCTAGTCGAGTTTTTGTAATCACAGGGAAATGGCGTTTGGTTCGCATCGCCATTAATTAGTAACTAGTAGTGCAAAATAATTAAACGGGTCAATGCTATGACCCGAGCCAGGTACGTGTGTAACGGGTCAAACTCTCAACCAGGACTAAAAGGTCCGATGAGAGTTAAATGAGTCCTAAATGAAAAATGGATTACCTAAGGTAAGGTAAATCCAATAATCTAATCTGTAATCATTATGTTCTTAAGAACATAATGATTTTACTTAGATTATGGTTAAATGTCCGTTTTGGTCAAAACATAATATTGTAAGTCCTTCGTCGTAAAGAAGGGTCTAAGTTGACCAAAATGCCCTCGAATGATAAAATAGGTAAACGACTCTAATATTTGTTTAAAAATGAGTTTTATAATACGATAGACCTCTTTGGTAATGTAAAGGCGAAAAACATAAGCCGTTTTGGCTTAATGCCTCATATTAGATCTTTTCGTAAAAAGAAGCCAAACTGAAGGGTAGAATTTAAAATATAGCATTTTTATAACCAATCCACCACAATTTATACTTGTGGTGGAATGTAAATAGATATTTTGGTGGGAAAACGAGAAACAAAGTAAGAGGAAGTGAGATTTAAGTTTATACACTTAAATCACTTAATGGGTCAAAATGAATATACACATAAATCAAGAGTGAATGTGTAATTCATAAGAAATAAGAATTCGGGTCAAGGATTTCGGTTAAAATATGTAAGAAAATATTCTACGGATATTTAGAAACAAGTTTCGGGTAAAATGGAGAAGAATTGAGTGAGTTACGGAAAATGTCGTAACTAAAACTACAAACAAAAGAAAAGCTACAGCAGCCCACCGTAAGTTACAGTGGCCTACCGTAGCTTACGGTAGGCGGCTGCTGATTGAACTTGGAAGTCTTAGCCGTAAGACAGTGAGCTAGGACCGTAATGCTGGACCGTAAGCTACGGTGACCACCGTAGCTTACGGTGGGGGTCTGAAATAAAGTTTTTGATTTTATTGTTTTAAGACTTCATGTTTATTCGGTTAAGTTATAATTTATTTATAACTAATGTATTTCATAAATTATGAAATATAGGTGATGTTTGGGAGCACCGGAGGTGGATCAAGCTATATGAAGAACCGAACACGATCAAAGTTCAAGCTTCCGCATTTGTTTTGATTATAATAAATCTAACCAACGATAACATGTTAAATTGTTTAAAGATGTTGAAAAAAGTTTTAATAAACTCGTAAATATGAGTGATGTATATTCGCATTCACACATCAAAATGCAAAATTTTAATAGAAATTTAAGTAAAGTAAGATAGGGTCTTACATCATTTTGACCCGTTTGGTTGACATGGCGAAATCCATCGCTTTTATTCAACCAAACCTTTATTCATTATGTCGTTTTGACCCGTTTAGTTGACATAGTGAAATCCATCGCTTTTATTCAACCAAACCTTTAATCATTATGTCATTTTGACCCGTTTGGTTGACATGGCGAAATCCATCTCTTTTATTCAACCAAACCTTTATTCATTATGTCGTTTTGACCCGTTTGGTTGACATGGCGAAATCAATCGCTTTTATTCAACCAAACCTTTATGTTACATATATTTAACCCAATAAAACAATTATCCATACATTATATTACTATAAACGCAAGGTCACGTACCTTAAAGCTTTCTCTTCAAACGCGTATCCGCACCGGCTTGACTTCCCGACGCTTCACTCGCGTTGCCTAAAATATACAAGTCGATGTTATTAGAACCACTCGGCTCATGACTGGGGCATGCAAATTTGCCAAACACATTCTCTCACGTTTCCATTAACATTGTCCGGATAAGGTTGGCAATTCGTTTAGGCATTTTGTCATGCACTTTGTGTGCATAATCTTTAAACTACTTTCGCCAAGTCTACGATTGAGCTAATAGCCAAGTAATTGCATTTATTCAAGTTTCAATGTCTAGTATGTTCAATCAACATCCAGAATTTAGTATAACAACATCAATTAATACAAGTTTTCATTATCACTACTTACGTTTTCTTTATTTTTTATAAGAACCCAGCCAACACAAACATTGTTAGCTACTCAAACACTTAACTAATGGCATTTGATCACTAATTTCATCAAGGGTTTGTCCTAATCATGAGGCTCTACAATTTCTATCACTACACTAAAATCTCACCATCAGTTTCACATCATAAGATTCAATTGTGAATTCTCTACTTCAATATTCACTGGATTTTTGACATACCTTATGATGAGATAATGTTGTAGGCTCTAAATTCTTAAACATGCACCAAAATCACTTTGATTCTTGGTCGAATTGGATGAAAATTGTGAGATGTTCAAGAATTAGGGTTTGGCTTCCTTTTGCTTCTTCTGGACACACACACATATAAAACCAGGTGTGTTGTGTTTCTAATTTCTTTGTTTTTATTTAATTAGGTTTTTCATTTTGACACTTTTAGTCCTTCATGTTTGTTAAATCTAATTCCTCTTTTAACTAATAATATATAGTTAACTTAGTTATTCCTAGTTATTTTATTTTATTTTATTTACATATATAATTTGCCATTTTTGGGATGTTACACCTGTAAGTTTTTAAACACGTTATTACTTAGTAGTTTATATATAGAGTTTATAAAATAAATAAAAATAAAATAAATAAAAATAAAAATCATATTGTAAGGTTTTTCATTTTGACACTTTTAGTCCTTCATGTTTGTTAAATCTAATTCCTCTTTTAACTAATAATATATAGTTAACTTAGTTATTCCTAGTTATTTTATTTTATTTTATTTACATATATAATTTGCCATTTTTGGGATGTTACACCTGTAAGTTTTTAAACACGTTAGTACTTAGTAGTTTATATATAGAGTTTATAAAATAAATAAAAATAAAATAAATAAAAATAAAAATCATATTGTAAGGCTATTTAGAATTTAAATTCGCTTTATGTTTGTAGATCTATTTAGAACTGAAAGTTAAGCATGTTTTGGTTTTGTCAAAATGTATGTAAAAAAAACCAATTAAAGCCCATATATTAGCCAAAACCACACAAAAGAAAACCGTATTCAACTCTAGAATTAAATACACACCCTATCTATTAAATATCTTGTACAATTAATAACTACAACCTTCACCTTTTAAGTAGAAAGTTATAGCTCCAACTCAATCATATTTCGAAACTGTGCGGTACTGAACTTAACACGATTATTTGACCAGATAATCTATAGTTCTACCCCCATACATGGGCAAAGCTTTTAAGGGGCGGGAGGGGGCGGCCGACCTCCCGAACTTTTCGCTCATCAGTAGTGAAGAGTATATAGTTTTTGTATAGAAATTTTTAGGTATATACGTTTCCGACCTCCCGTTTTTATAGAAATTTTAGGTTCAGAGACTTCCGCTCTCCCGGATGAAAATCTCAAACTTCACGCGCCACTGACTCCATAATACACTATTGCAAATGAATGATGAATCCATGATAGATCCCCCAACAACTTCACCATGTTCTCAAATTTAATAAACACCAATAATGCTTTTTCTGTCTTCTTGATTTTTTTTAAATGATAAGAAAGTTATACATAAAATAGGAATGATCACAATAAAGATGTTTTAGAATTTTGTTATCTTATATCACATACTTTATTTTTTATTATATATAACATGTTTTGTTTTGTTTTAATACTATTTATTATTTCGTTTTGTTTTAATACTATTTATTATATGATCATAATTTGTACATGTAACTGTTTCTTTTTAATTTACGTAAAAATTGTAATATCATAAAACCTTTTTTTCAAAATAGGATTTTTAAAGATGGTATTTCACGTCTTGTGTTTCTTTTTCGAATTATGTTTACGAGGCCTTCGCTATTCAGAACAACGAATTCAAAAAAATAATAGGAAAGGGTTTAATTCACTATTTGAGATGGCAAAGTCTGTAGATTACTTTTTAATTTCAATTAATTTCAGTATACATGAATAATTTTATAGAACAAGAATCAAAGATACATCCTGAGGTTAAAATGAGAAGAAATATTTTGTAAGAAGAGTAATAATAAGTTTAAAACAATCAGAATACTCTATTTAATATTCGTATTTAATGTTATTGTGATGGTATAAAATTTAAATTTACATTATTAGTTTCTTGTATTCTTCTAAATTAGATAACTAAATTAAACTAATAACTTGTTTTTGTTATTCACCTTTTCAAAACAAACCTAATTTATGATGAAGGATAAATTTAAGTATGTATAGTATAAAATGTATAATAAATGTAGGATAAAGTTAATATATATAGGTTATATGTAGGATAAATTTCGATATGGATAGAATAAATTTCAATATATGTAAGATGAAGTGTTTTTCATAGTTAATTAGAAAGAGAAAATTAATTGAATGAGATATAACATATTTAGTGTTTTACCGTCATGCTTTTTGTTCTCCCTCTTCTCACATTAAAGTTTCTTTCCAAAATATCATTCCCTTGTCTAAGTAAAGGTTTCTCTACAAAGGGCCCTTTACCTAAGAAGTGTAAGAAAGAATATAGTGAGTACATGTGGCATTGAAAAAATTAGAGATTAAGAGTTGTAGTGTAATTCCACATAAAATTCAAACCGTTATTGTGAGGAATTTTAGAAAACCATATATCTGATTTATGTTGTTTTGCTGATTTTTTCTGTTTCTAAGCATGGTGTTTTATGATCAACGTATGGTGTTTAATATCAATCAGTATTGTTTTATCGGAAAAATCGTATTGACCCTTTTGTTATTTGTAGGTATAAAATACCATACAGATTCCAAAAACATGACAACTGTATTACAGTCATGACGTTTTAGCATCTTGATTAATTGTACAGCTATTCAAACCATGGTGTTTAACACCACCTGGAAATGATTAGTATTGTTATTCCAGATGTTAAAACACAAGGACTTGAATCGCAAAATGTTTCCAGATTCTAAATGTTAAAACAACATGATTAGAACCACAATACAATGTTTTTGGATTCTAGAAGTTAAAATACCATGACTTGAATCACAATGCAATATTTTCAAATGTTTAAAGCACTCATCAAGTCAAATAAGTCATAAAAAATTAAAACACTAGTTACATTTTTGTTTTTTGTGAAATCAACCATTAAAATTTAGATCTAAGAGTGTAAAACACTTCTTACACCTTTTAAAAACTCTTTGTAGGATAAGGTCGCCAACTAAAAATTGATCTCAGCCTTTCTAGGGTTAGTATTAAATTCAAATAAATTTAATGTGCTAAAGATACAAATAACTACAAAATTATTAATACTCTACAATGTTTAAATTAAAGTAATTTTATTTTTTATAGTGTAATTATTCTGCTTATCAACTACTCAGTTTGTATACTTAATAGGTTAAATTCATTTATGAGGGATCTCATCCTATATATTCTCTAATTATGTGTCATATTTAATTTTTAAAAACTCTGATTTTTTTTCACGTTTGTTGAATTTCTATTTTGTCAACATTTTAAAATATATTTTAGTTAAATATAAGTTGTATCAAAAAAATTTAATATTAAGAGGTTAAAATATATTTTATTATGGATACTATTCGGTTTTAACTGCATACAATAAGATAAACAAAACTATATGTTTAGACAGTTTTCTAAAAGAATATTAAATATTATATGATGTTAGAGAAAAAACTAAGTTATATGTTAAATGGAAAATTAAAAACGAAGAATACCACATTCAACTTCTTCTATTTTTTAACTTTTAAATTTGCTGACTCAAGTAATGAAGACATCAAACAGGATGTTGTCAATGATAGATACCAAAGTGTTGAAATTGTATGGTTTTCAAATAGTGCAAAACAAATGGTGCAGGTTCAAGTTGCGTTCAAAAAATAAAAAATAATAACTGTAACAGTAAGACTAAAGAATTCTCTTATTTAAGTCACATAAAAACAATAACATTTTAATTATTTAAAAAACACACATACAAACACGAGTAATATATATCACCAATTAAAACGTACACTAAACATCATAAAATTGCTAAAATCTAAAACGGTAACGCCCTAAAACCAAAAAAAGAAGACAACCTATATTAAGAACCAAAAACATAAATATATAAATAAACCCCAAAACTTATAGAATCTTCTCCATCTCCCTTTCATAACAAAAAAAATAAAAAATACCGTGTGATTATGATATACAATAAAAACAAATATCCTAAAATGCCCTGGTGTCGGTGAGAACCGTATAGCTAGTCTATGTGAGAAAGGCCCATGATAAATCAAGTATTTAAAAAGTTGTTTTCAAGCCATCAATTTAGATTTTAGACGCATCTTTTAGAAACTTTTAGGCTTTATGTTGGGATGAGATTTAGACCACGACAATCATAACAGCTAATATGGTTAAAATTTTAAAATCTTATGTACGTTAAAGACCTTTTAGTTACATTATTTTAAGTGGAGAGTAGAAAATGAATAAATCTAATATAATTAAATATCGTTAGTTTGTCTATACGTGTATACGATTGGATTGTTTTAGTGTTTTTAGGTTAAATCATAAAACAAACCACTAATAGCGATTTTTAACCTCTTTAAACTAAACCAAACCATTTAAAAACTGAAATCAGCCAAAACATTTATTATGGTTTTCGTTTGGCATCATAGTTTGGAATTATCATCTCTTCAAACACATGCAACTTAAAGCACAAGATGAGTTGAACAGGATCTTCTAGCACTATATAATGCTGAAACAAACTTGTCTTCATTTTTAGAAAAAAAAAAAAAATAGGAAAAATGTCATAGAATAATAACCAATATTTAAAAGTGTTCTAATTAGATCACTCGTATTGTTTTTGTCCCAATTAAATAACTATAAGTATTAGAATCTGATACCAAAGAAAACAGTGTACGTTCCTAAGAGAGAGAATAAAAACCTGTTTCTTGTATTGATCGATCTAATTAAGGTTATAATAATTTCTTCTATTTTTTATAATTACTTAACTCACAAGAAAACCTATTGGACTTGAGATTATACAAACTATCTAAATAGAAACCTTGGTTTACAGGTACGACTCCTTAACACTCGTATTCACAAGTTTTTTTTGAACGGTATAGATCAGCTAGTAAAATATCGTAAAATATCTCCTATAACCCTATTATAGTTCGGAACTGTCCAAGTTCGAATCCCCTTCCCAATGGTGTGTACGGTTTCATGGACCAATGTACATAGTAAGGGTTGAACCTGATACCCCGCAGAAGAAATCCCTTAGAGAAAAATTCCTGACCACTCCACCAAAATAGTAACATCACTCGTACTCACAAGACTAGTCTAACAAACTAAACAAAAAATATAATTCACATAAACAAAGAGAAAACTTCTAATTTCTACAAAACCAACACACCGACTTTACCAAACATTTACGTATATATCATATGAGATTAGTACTTTTAGTAATTTAATATGTTCGAGGGAAAGCATACGACTAAGGTCATTTCACGTGAGGCTTAGTGAGACCATGTAGCTTTGACTCCAGCCCATAATCTTGGACCTGTGGTGTGTTCTTATTGGTTATTTTCGTTCCAAGTCAACGGTCAACAGTATATTATTTAGGCAGGTTCTCGTGTCATTATAAAAGTACTATTTTTTCTTTAACGTTTGTTGACAAATTCCTTTGGATTTATTCGGATTGTAAGATAAAAATAAAGTATGTTTTTAATATTTTTTTATTAAAATATCGTGTTTGCCAGTTCAACAAAAAAATCGTACATCACGACTTGAGAAGAAACCCTTGAATTGTTTTTACTTTTCTATGTAAGTGTAACACACAAGGGTGTGATATGGACTGGTCATGCACGTTGATCTGTAAATTCTTTTAGTTTATATTTCAATAACCGAAGCATTAAGTTCGATCAATTAACGAGCGTGCTGACGAGATGTTTAAATGAAACAAGAAACTGCAACCAAAATGTTAATTTTGGTCAAAATAGAGACAATACAAAAGAAAACCAAATTCTTAAAATTTTTACTTTTAATTTGAAGTTATGAGATCAGTTTCATTTTATCATCGATCCACATATGTATGAGCCACTTAAGCTATAAAGCTCTTGTCATTCTCCTCACTAGACCCCCCCCCCCCCAAAGTTCTTGGAGTATGGAATTTCGGCTAATGTGTTTAGTTTCTCGAGTTTTACAAAACTCCCAGTTTCCTTCATCATGAGAACATGATTGATGCCATGGACGTCTATGTAACCGGTCTCTTTAGAATTTGTTGTCATGACTTATTGACTTTCTGCTATGCTAACATTTTTTTGTCACATCAAACATCATAGTTGGAGTTTCTTTAACCTTCATACCAACATATATGACGTGTCCCATCATCAACATTGCAAGATTCGTCAATTATAACATTGGAGCTATCAGCTAAATAAACATACTGCTTAAGTAAGATGCCTTAACAAGGAAAGACCTCTTCATGTTCAAAGATGGCTATAACTACGACTAGTCCAAGCGCCTTTCTTGTTAACAAGGGGATGTTAAGTATCACCACAACAACCACTCTCGTGGTTTTTGTGAAAATGTTTGCTACCTACTATCATGATACACAATACCTTAAGTAAAAGCATGACACGAACCATCAACCCCACGATATCCATCATAAGAACGACAAGGTGTTCAAACAGTGTATCATTTCGAACTAACAAACTCTGGTACCAGTGTAGGACTAACTTAAGAAAAAACCAATATACATTATAGCAAAGGGTTATATAAAACCCAAATGGGAGAAGTTTATTATCGTTCTAAAAGTTGTGTCAAACATAACAAATGAGCTCTTAATAATGAAGTATTAACATCGATTAAACTAAGTGACATTAACTAGATGCTTAATTAAAACAATTATCATAAATGAATTATTAATTTTGAACAAAATACCCTATAATCTAGTGTAAAGCTAAATAGTTAATCTTTGTTTAGTTATGAGATTGCTTTCTCGCTATTTGTTAGCAACAAATTGAAAGAAGAATAAAAAAGAGAAGAGAAACCAACAATCGATAGCTACCGATCTCATCAACGAACTGGTATACACAATGACCTAACAACCTCCTGATCCTTAGTACAATTTTAACACAATTAAACCCTCAACTATTGACAATTTACATTTTAACCCCCTTATTACATTTGTATAGCTAATAAAACTCCCCCAAAAAGAATTCTTGTCCTCAAGAATTGAATTTAGTAAATCACAAATGAAAATTAGACCAATGTTCCCATGTTGCGTCTTCCACTGATAACTCTTGTTGTAACGCCCCAAAATCACAAATTTTAATTGACTAGTATGTTTTTTTATGTGTTGGCACAAAATAAAATAAACAAACTATTTAACTTAGTTAAATAGTTAGTCAAGTAACAAGAGGATGAAAATTAGTATTATTGGTGACAAAAGAATGAACTAGAAGGACTAAAAGTAGGAAATTGGGTTTAAGTTTCTTATAACTAAAAAAATTTAGTATGTACGTGTGTCTGTTGGTGGTGTGGTCGACACCCACAAGAAGAAATGGAGAAGCCCCCAATTCACCCCTTTCTTGTCCAAATTGAAGATAAATTCAAGCTAAAACTCATGCATGTACTTGAATCCTTGATCATCTAGTCCTATAAATCATTTCGTAAGTTGTAGATTCTCATTTGATGACCTTTTAGAAATGGGTTATGATCAAATCCGTAAATTGTTATGAAATTAAGCATGCTTATGTGTTAAACTCATCATGTAGAACATGTGTTATGCATGATTTTGATTAATTAGATGTTTAGAAGTAAAACCCATTTGGGTTGATGAAGAAGGTGACATGGGGGTGTCACCCATGACTAGTCCTATTGCAAAATTTGATGAGTTATGCGATATGTGATCTTATATGTTAGTTAGTATAAAGTATAGTATGAAAATTGTTTTGTTATAGTTGTGTTGATAAGATGAATGCAAGAAGTGGAAATCAAAGCATGAATGGGTTGTACATTATGCTTAGAAAGTAGTATGCACACCAAATGTATGATGAAATGTCTAGGTGAAGTTAGGATGTGAAATTGTATGAAATGGATTGACATATATGAGTGAAATATGTTAATGGTGTAATTAGTAGTAAACTAACTTGAAGAATGTGCTATAAAAGGAACTAGTACAAGAATTCGGGTGGAATGTATGTTTTGGGTAAGATCATGCACTAGAAGCATGTACCCTGTGCTTGAATAGTATGATGTTCATCATATATTCGATTGATCATTAGTTGGGATCAAGAAATGAAAGAGGACTATGTCCATAGCATATGGACTTACTAGTGACAAATGACGTTATGCTTATGTTAAATTGCTAACTTTAAATGTAGTTGAAAATTGTAGGATCATGAGAACATTAATATGTATTGAGTTGATTATATGTGCATAATGTAATGAATCGGTCATGTGATTATATATGTCCAAAAACATGAGTATGAAATGTACATAGTGTCATTTGTATTGTCTAATACGATGACACGAATGTATGAGGTTAAGTTGAAAGTTCGTATGATAAATCATTGACTTTCTGAAAGTCAACTATGCATAAGTAACAAGGTTAGACTTTTTGCCACAATTGTAAGGTTATAGAAAGTCATACGGTGCATATTAGATAAAGTGTGTTATATGTGATGATGCGTGAGTTATATGAGTTGAAAAGATATGATTGTGGGGATATGCCTTATGCTTGTTAGAATTGACTAATGAAAGTCAAATGTGAGATATCATTTGAAATGACCGTTAACATGTACAATCATGTATACTAACAAGAATGTGAATGCTATGAAATGAAAGTGTAGGAATCATGTCAAAGCGGATGGAAGCATGGAGGGCTAACGGGTCAAAAGGAAGCAAGGTAACGGATGCTAATACGGAGACTAAGGTAAGTGACTTCCGGAATCACTCCTTCTTTTGTAACGAATATTGTTATGTTTAATGCAAGGGATTGTGTAAGAAGTTACGGATAAGGGTAAGAATAAAGGGACGTATTGTTGTGATAAGATATAGGATGTCATCTACGTTCGGAAATCACAATAGAAGTGAACGGGTCAAAATGTAGAAGTATGTTCGGGTGTGGTTTTGGGATTTTATGGTACGGGAACCATATAAGAATGTTTAAGTAGTCACAAAACTAAAGAAAGTATTGTTATAGCGGGCCGTAAACAGTAGCTATGTTGGAAATAACTTAGAATAGTCGAACGGTTAAAAGATCAAGTAGGTGTGATAGAAGTATAGATTTGATTAAAAGGACATGGGTTAAATGTTAAAAGGATATGGGAAGCTTACGGAATGTTACGGATGTTACCGAACATTATGAGTCAGTTCGGTTAGAAAGGGAATCGGAAATGGGTTGTGCAAGCTTAAGCAAGGAAAAACAACGTTGACAACTCAGATGGGGCGTCGCCGACGGCCACCCTAGCCGTCGCCGACGCTGCTCCATTCTCTGACGCTTTAGTTAACTGTCTACGCGAATGAGGACCAACGTAAATTTTCAGGAGGCGTCGCCGACGCTAAAGAAGGGCGTCGCCGACGCTCCTCATAAACCAGAAATGCTGATTTTCTTAGTTATTCGCACCGTGAGTCCGGTACCTCCTAGAACCTTTTCCGTAACCCTTAATGAGCCCCAAAAGTGAAAACAACTAATAGGGAGTCATGTGAACCTATTGAAACGTGATAATGCTTGTCGGGGATGAATAAGTATGTAAGCATGTATGTATATGGCTTACTTACATGCTAGTGTCGGAATTCGTAGGTAAGCTCAAATAGAAATAAGCAAGTGTATAAGTGGTATGTAAGAGCTTATATATATATGTATACATGGCTTTAATACGTATGAGTATTAACGTTACTAATTATTGTCCTGAGAATGAAATGAAGATGCATGTATACTATTGTTGACTTATGAATATTTGACGATTTGGATGCAAGGATCATACACGGAAAGATTATCAGAAGGATTAGCATGAATAGAAAGAATATGGAGTGATCATTTGATTACAAATGTTTAAAATTATGAATATCATGCAGATGTATGTGGTGATTGCAGGATGCACGGAATTATCATCATTATGGAGTTCAAAGGGTTGAAGATCGAGTCAAGGAGCAACGATTGTACGGGAAGAGTGGTCTCATAATTTGTATTCATGCATTACATTTAACAAGTTAATCAAGAAAGAATGTTGTAAATCGTTTCAAGAAAGTGTCCAACATTTTATAAAGGGACCTTCAAGTATGTCATATGGTCAATAAATAAAGAATTTTCTGCTGCGTCTACTATGGTCAAAACGTCTTTAGGGTGTTTCACTTGCCAAAGAACTAAAACCTGAACAACTGGACCCCAGGTACATAATATTAATATATGTATATATGGGTACCGGTGTTACAAGAAAAAGGGAAAATCTCCTTCGAAAGGGTAAATATTGAACAAAAGAGAATGATATTGTCTTGGTAAGGTTTTAAAGATGTTGCACGAACTGAAACCCACTTATTCGGATATAAGGTGATGATTACATGAAGACATGAAACTAGTATGTGGATTGCGCGCCTGGCCAGTGTGTAAAAAGCATATGACCCTCGTGAGATCGTAATAATCATCACATGTATGTCCGATAGAGTCGGGAAGTAGTTTGATGTGTGGGTGAAAAGAGTTGTAAGACTCTCAAAAAATTGAGGGCAATCTAATGTTTGAATCCGTAAGTAAGTACGGATCAAACAAGTAAGAATGTATGATGAGAATGAAATTGTTTGAATCCGTAAGTAAGTACGAATCAAACAAGTAAGAATGTATGATGAAAATGAAAATGTTCGAATCTGTAAGTAGGTACGGACCAAACTAGTAAGAATGTATGATAAGGATGGAAATGTTTGAAACTGTAGGCTCAGATCAAGAAGTAAATATTTCTTAGAGCAGATAATAGAACAGTTATGTTTTAAATTTGTATATATAAATGCAAATATGTTGTATGCAAGAATGGTTAAAAGGATAAACGAGTCAGGCCGGTCAAATGGTGATCGCCACTTGAACCTGGTATTTAATATTTTGTTTTATTAAGTTTTATGCTTAAGGTAAGCGTAATGTATGGCATGTATTGTCACAAATTGGAAAGAAATAAACATCGCAAGGTGTGAATAACTAGTCAATGGTTTTGGACTTGCATCAGGTATGTATAAAAGGTTATGCTTTGGGTAGGAGCTTATGGCTAGACTAGAAAGGGATGTGTCAAAATTGGGTAATAGATTAACCCAAGTGAAATGCATCTAGTAATTTGGGTAGACTGTCATTTGGTCTAATGTCTTACCGGAGGGTAAAACTGGAATATAAAGGTTTTCTAGCATAAACCACTATAACGGAAGTTGTGTGGAAAGATGAAATGAAAATTTTGATGAAAAGTAGGAGGCACGAGCTTGAATGCAAAACGCCCCCTAACGGTTCGGTTGAGTAATTGACAAAACATAGATAAGAATGTTTTACAGTTGGACTTTCAAAGAGCCAAACGAAGTTAAGTGAATAATTATTAAGCAAGAATAGTAAACTAACATGACGTAATTGATTCATTAAGTAAATATAACCGATGAAAGCTATTGTAGCAGCAAGAAACCTAGTTGAAAGAAATAATATTCGAATACGTTACATGTGAGGTATGTTACTAATCGACCCAAGTAAGTCAAAATGAATGATGGGCTAGAATTCGGATGAATGACTTATGTAAATTACAAGGAAAGGTAAACTTTCACAAGAAAAGCTAAAATAATATCTAGCAAGTATGCTCGAATTAGAAGGGTATCAACAGGTACCTCAATACATATCCGATAGGTAAAAGTGCTAGTTTGACTTTGAAAAAGTCAAACTACAAAAGGTAGATGGAATAATTAGCAAAATGAAAGAATTGTATGAAAAAAATGGTATGTGTAATATGTAATAGCATTCATGTAAGAAATTTATGAAAGAATGGTCGGTGCATAAGCACCGAGAAGAATAAGTATTTGAAGGGAATGTACTAATGGTAAGTGCCGTCAGAAAGTGCTAACTTTGATGCTGGGCTTGTTGGCCATGTTCATCTGAACAAGATATTGATGAAATAATGCTCATAGGCGGAAGCTCAACAAATGAATGGATGCGATTAATCCGAGTATCGCATAAACTCACGAAGAATCAGGCCGATTCAAATCATAGACCGTTGGTTATGCAATGGAATCAAGGTTAGTAAAATGCCTAGCTCGCAACTATGAGTAAGAATTGGTATATTAAATGATTTGCTTTAATGGGTAATGTAAGAAGGAAATTATGTCATTATGAGGATAACTCTAAAATTTTTAAGTAAGAATTTAGGGTATTGATTAAACGCTCGCACGAAGCGCTCGAGATACATACTTGCTTAGTAGGGTAAGTAGTGTGTGAAGGAAGTTGATTGTGTAATGATATGAATATGAAAGTAATTAATAAAAACGTTAATAATGGGATGTTGGGGTTTGCCCATGGTAAACAAAATGAAAATATCATATATGATATATGAATGAGATGAAATAAATCGATTTATTTTGATTAACACATGTACGAATGTATTAGACTTAATTAGAAAGATAGAAACACGCCGTAAACTTAAGTCTGTACGAGCAATAGAATACACTTGGAATAAATTTAATGAATGAACCGCTAACGATGATGTGTGCTAGGAACTAGCATTACAAAGTGAAGAACACACTAATAAGAGCTCTGGATAAGATTCTGATTATATGTGATTATGAAAGTAATTTTTTCTTGATTAAAGAAGGCGGGGACAATGCGAAAAATTATGTTTATGCGTGAATAAAACTTTGCGAAGATCCCTAATGTATTCATGTTGTAGTAAGCACCGTGATTAGATGAAAAAGTAAGAGTAGAATTGGTGTAGCAAGAATGAAAAAGGTTTCGGGGACGAAACCTCCTTTAAGGGGGTAGACTTGTAACGCCCCAAAATCATAAATTTTAATTGACTAGTATGTTTCTTTATGCGTTAGCACAAAATAAAATAAACAAGCTATTTAACTTAGTTAAATAGTTAGTCAAGTAACAAGAGGATGAAAATTAGTATTATTGGTGACAAAAGAATGAACTAGAAGGACTAAAAGTAGGAAATTGGGTTTAAGTTTCTTATAACTAAAATAATTCAGTATGTATGTGTGTCTGTTGGTGGTGTGGTCGACACCCACAAGAAGAAATGGAGAAGCCCCCAATTCACCCCTTTCTTGTCCAAATTGAAGATAAATTCAAGCTAAAACTCATGCATGTACTTGAATCCTTGATCATCTAGTCCTATAAATCATTTTGTAAGTTGTAGATTCTCATTTGATGACCTTTTAGAAATGGGTTATGATCAAATCCGTAAATTGTTATGAAATTAAGCATGATTATGTGTTAAAATCATCATGTAGAACATGTGTTATGCATGATTTTGATTAATTAGATGTTTAGAAGTAAAACCCATTTGGGATGATGAAGAAGGTGACATGGGGGTGTCACCCATGACTAGTCCTATTGCAAAATTTGATGAGTTATGCGATATGTGATCTTATATGTTAGTTAGTATAAATTATAGTATGAAAATTGTTTGGTTATAGTTGTGTTGATAAGATGAATGCAAGAAGTGGAAATCAAAGCATGAATGGGTTGTACATTATGCTTAGAAAGTAGTATGCACACCAAATGTATGATGAAATGTCTAGGTGAAGTTAGGATGTGAAATTGTATGAAATGGCTTGACATATATGAATGAAATATGTTAATGGTGTAATTAGTAGTAAACTAACTTGAAGAATGTGCTATAAAAGGAACTAATACAAGAATTCGGGTGGAATGTATGTTTTGGGTAAGATCATGCACTAGAAGCATGTACCATGTGCTTGAATAGTATGATGTTCATCATGTATTCGATTGATCATTAGTTGGGATCAAGAAATGAAAGAGTACTATGTCCATAGCATATGGACTTACTAGTGACAAATGACGTTATGCTTATGTTAAATTGCTAACTTTAAATGTAGTTGAAAATTGTAGGATCATGAGAACATTAATATGTATTGAGTTGATTATATGTGCATAATGTAATGAATCGGTCATGTGATTATATATGTCCAAAAACATGAGTATGAAATGTACATAGTGTCATTTGTATTGTCTACTACGATGACACGAATGTATGAGGTTAAGTTGAAAGTTCGTATGATAAATCGTTGACTTTCTATAAGTCAACTATGCATAAGTAGCAAGGTTAGACTTTTTGCCACAATTGTAAGGTTATAGAAAGTCATACGGTGCATATTAGATAAATGTGTGTTATATGTAATGATGCGATGAGTTATATGAGTTGAAAAGGTATGATTGTGGGGATATGCCTTATGCTTATTAGAATTGACTAATGAAAGTCAAATGTGTGATATGAATTTGAAATGACCGTTAACATGTACAATCATGTATACTAGCAAGAATGAATGCTATGAAATGAAAGTGTAGGAATCATGTCAAAGCGGATGGAAGCATGGAGGACTAACGGGTCAAAAGGAGGCAAGGTAACGAATGCTAATACGGACACTAAGGTAAGTGACTTCCGGAATTGCTCCTTCTTTTGTAACGAATATTGTTATGTTTGATGTAGGGGATTGTGTAAGAAGTTATGGATAAGGGTAAGAATAAAGGGATGTATTGTTGTGATAAGATATAGGATGTCATCTACGTTCGGAAATCACAATAGAAGTGAACGGGTCAAAATGTAGAAGTATGTTCGGGTGTGGTTTTGGGATTTTATGGTACGGGAACCATATAAGAATGTTTAAGTAGTCACAAAACTAAAGAAAGTATTGTTATAACGGGCCGTAAAAAGTAGCTATGTTGGAAATAACTTAGAATAGTCGAACGGTTAAAAGATCAAGTAGGTGTGATAGAAGTATAAATTTGATTAAGAGGACATGGGTTAAGTGTTAAAAGGATACGGGAAGCTTACGGAATGTTACGGGATGTTACGGAACATTATGAGTCAGTTCCGGTTAGAAAGGGAATCGGAAACGGGTTGTGCAAGCTTAAGCAAGGAAAAACAGCGTCGGCAACTCAGATGGGGCGTCGTCGACGGCCACCCTAGCCGTCGTCGACGGCCACCCTAGCCGTCGCCGACGCTGCAAATGAAAAGAAGATGCAGGTATACTATTGTTGACTTATGAATATTTGACGATTTGGATGCAAGATCATACACGGAAAGATTATCAGAAGGATTAGCATGAATAGAAAGAATATGGAGTGATCATTTGATTACAAATGTTTAAAATTGTGAATATCGTCACTAACTATTAATAATGCGGATGTATGTGGTTATTGCAGGATGCACAGAATTATCATCATTATGGAATTCAAAGGGTTGAAGATCAAGTCAAGGAGCAAGGATTGTACGGGAAGAGTGGTCTCATAATTTGTATTCATGTATTACATTTAACAATTTAGTCAAGAAAGAATGTTGTAAATTGTTTCAAGAAAGTGTCCAACATTTTATAAAGGGACCTTCAAGTATGTCATATGGTCAATAAATAAAGAATTTTTGAGTCGGTATTTCCGCTGCGTCTACTATGGTCAAAACGTCTTTAGGGTGTTTCACTTGCCAATGAACTAAAACCTGAACAACTGGTCTATTGCTATTGTGAGCTAAAGGTTTATCCAGAATTGCACGAGGTTGAAGCATGAATCGAGGACCACCTGGTAGAGGAATAACATGATCATGTTGTCCATGAGCAAGCTTTAACATTGACATGTAGAATACATGATGTAACTGAGCTTCATCATGTAAATCCAGTTTATATGCCACTGCCCCAATTTCATCCACAATCAAAAGGGTCCAAAATACTTAGGACCTAATTTTGAATGCTTTTGTTTCCTTAACGTGTTTTGAACAAAATGATGAAGCTTTAAGTATACCCAATCCCCTATTTGAAATTGTTTGTCACTTCTTTTATCTAAACATTGTTTCATCCTATTTCATGCATGAGATAAAGTTTGTTTAAGGTTCCCGATCATTGCTTCTCTGTCTTTGTAAGCACCTCTACTGAATCCACTGTAGTGTCACTAGGAATATAGGGAATGTGAATAGGGGGAGTAAAACCATATAATGCTTCAAAAGGACTCATCTTTACTGAAGAAAGATAGCGACTGTTGTTCCACCATTCTGCCAAACTTAGCCATTTCAACCATGTTTTAGGTGTACGAATACACATACATCTCAAATGTGTTTCTAAGCACCTGTTGAGTACTTCTGTTTGCCCATCACTCTGCGGATGATATGCAGTAGAATAATCTAATTGAACTCCTTGTATTTTCATGAACTCTTTCCAATATTGACTTAGAAAGATAGGATCCATGTTTGAAACTATAGTTAATGGACAACCATGTAACTTGAGTATAGTATCAGTGAAGACTTGATCTACTTGAGATGTTGTATAAGGACATGATAAAGGTATAAAATGAGCATACTTAGTTAGCCTATCAATGACCACTAAGATAGTTTCTTTTCCTTAAACTTTTGGTTGCCCATAAATGAAATCCATAGAGACATCAGTATAAAAATATGATTAGAAATGGGTAAAGGTTGTAGCAGTCCAGAGTTAGCTACAGGTTCATATTTGGCTTGTTGACATTGTGCACACTCTTTAACAAATATGTATACCTACTTATAACACCTCTTCCAATAACAAAAAGCCTTAACCTTTTTAAGAGTGGGATAATATCCCGAGTGTCTCTCAATTGGAGATAAGTGAAATGATGTAAGATGTCTTCTTGCAACTGTTAATCATTACCCACCCATAACTTATTTTTTCCTTTCTAACAACACACCATCCCAAGTGACATTAGGAACGTATTGCCCATGTTCTAACTTGCTAATAAGTTCCTTTAAATGAGCATCATTATCCCAACAATGTTTAAGTCTACTTAACAAGAGAGGGTTAATGGTACTTATTGCAATTTCAAATAACATCATCCCAGATACCCTAGATTAACCATCCGTTACTACATTCTCAGAACCTTTTTATAAGCAATCTTGTACTTATTGCAATTTCAAATAACATCATCCCAGATACCCTAGTAAACCATCCGTTACTACATTCTCAGAACCTTTTTATAAGCAATCTCACATGTAAAACCCAACAATTTGGCTAGCCAAGTTTGTTGCAGAGGAGTAGTTACTATCTGATCCAACAAATACTTTAAACTCTTCTAATCAGTTTTTATAAAGAACTTTTTAGTAATTAACTAATGGTGCCATGTTTTAATACCATTATAATTGCTAACAATTCTTTTTCATAAACTGATAAACTTTGTTGTCTAGTAGACAATGTCTTATTGATGAAACCAATGGGATGACCCTATTGCATTAAGACAGCCCCTAGCTCTTTGGAAGAAGCATCAGTTTCCAATGTAAAGGATTTAGAAAAATCTGGTAGGGCCAAAATAGGAGCTATAGTCAAAACCTATTTCAAACACGTAAAAGAAATTTATGCCTTTTCATTCCAGAAAAAAATTATATATTTCTTTAATAGATCTGTTAGAGGCATGGCCAAAACTCCAAATGACTTTATGAACCTTTTATAGTAGCTTGGTAGGCCTAGAAAACCCCTTAACTGTTAAAGGTTAGTTGCAAAATGGCCATTGATGGATGGCTACTATCTTCTTTGGGTCAATTTGCACTCTTTTACCAGATATAATGTGCCCCATGTAACATCCGTCAAAAAAACGGATTTACCAAACCCGCTCCGTTTATCAACCGAACAGTCAGTCAAAATTTTCGTTGCGAATTAAATGCCCAAAATATTTTTAAACGATCCGTAATCAATTATTATACGGGAATATATATTTAGTTTTTGAAAAACTGTCAAAAATCGCAAAATAAAAATGAAATGTTTCTGCCGGGTTTCGAACCCGGGTCTGTACCGAATCAGATGTGACTTATCTCTCAACACACAAACCACTGCGCCGCTTGTTCTGTTTGTTATATATTTCAATCATTTAATTGATATAATAACGTTACGAATTCAAAATCGGCGCCCAAACGATTCAGTCGTCGGATTCCCGGTAAACTCGCGAGTCTTAACTACAATTTACGTTATAACGTAAACCATTAACCACATATCGGTTATAACCGATGTTTGATGTCCGCGACCAAAAATGATAACCGCCGGAAAACTTAAACCGATGAATACAGTCCGAAATCAGACCAAATACATCTCGTTTTTCCCCTATAAATTGACCCACAACCGACGACAAACACTTTCGCTCAAAAATCACACCTTTTCTCGGCATAATTCCACTCGCCGGAACTTTCCTGTTTTTCGCCGGAAAACCGAGTTTTAATTTCTGAACCTCACTGAATCCCCTAAACCTTTACTGAAGTTACCCATACTCTTTCCAAGATTTCCGGAGACTTGCTGCTGCAAGGAACCTGTCGCCGGAGTTAAATTCTGTCGCCGGAGTTTCTGCCGGAAAACAGAGAATCCAGTCGGTATATTTCTCCGCTCAGTTTCCTTTCCTTTTCACTTTTATCTTACCTTAATCGACGGTAAAACACTAATGAAACTCGAATACAAACTCGAACCAGTCAGACCTTAAATCTGGTTAACACCTGACGAAGAAGATGATGTATTCGTTAACATATAAGTATAATATAAATCAAGAAATTAATCGGGTTAGACACACAGTCCAGCGGTGGACTGTGTGCACATAAAACGTTAAACATGCAAAGGTCTCGAGTTCGAATCCCGTCTCACACACGCTGCCTTAATAAAATCCATTTTTTTGTTTACTGAACCGGATCGCCACAGATATATGTTAAATATATTGTTAACCGGAATAATAACCAAGTTAGACACACAGTCCAGCGGTGGACTGTGTGTTTGTTTATATCACATGTCACGAGTTCGAGTCCGGTCTTCAGCACCGACTCGGACAATTATCTCCTCTTTTTAATTAAGGCAGAAAAGGAAATAAATAATTAGTATTTAAGTATAATAAAAATCGAATGTTATAACATGTTGAACACACAGTCCAGCGGTGGACTGTGTGTTGGATTAAACCACAGGTCCCGGGTTCGAGACCTGTGGAGTGCACCGCCGAATCGCTTAAACTGTTTTTAAAATAAAAATGATTTTCTGTTAATTCTAATTAATGTATATATGTAATTAAAATCGGATATATAACGGGTTAGACACGTAGCTCAGTTGGTAGAGCTGCGTGCACGCGTACGGGAGGTCTCGGGTTCGAGCCTCACCGAGCGCACAACAATATGCCTCGAACCGGTCAACGACCAGTCAAAGTCAACAGGTCAAAGTCACTGTAGCAGAAAAAAATAAAATATTTTTATTATTTTTATTTAATTATTTTAATTAAAAATCAATTTTAAATACTTAAAAATAACATTTTTAAGATTAGAAAATAGCCTCAAACTCACAAAAATACACCCAACAATCCTACTAAAATAGTTTAATAAAATCCGTTTACTTACCAAACCATAATGCGATTTATCTAGGTTAAATCTCACTCGTGGTTAAAACCACTTCGCGTACTTTCAACGTCATCAACCGAACGCACCCACTGTGAGTGAATCTTACAATTCCCCCTTTTAAATTACACGTTTTGGGGTGTGTCATGTGTTATGAAATAATTAATTTGTTTATTTAAACTTGCGCCATACCACATCATGACTTAAACTTAGATTGATTTATTTTTGTGATTTACTTATATTCCGTTTGTCAAATTACATGAAACTCATACATTAAGCCCATCAGTTCCTCGTGGGAAACGAGTAGAACATCGCGTGCTTCAATCAAATTCATTATTGTTCATGTGTGTTTTCATTGAGTTTACATTGTTTGTAGTTGTGTCATTCATATTATCATGTTTATGCAATTCATTCATCAGGCCCCTCAGTTCCTCGTGAGAGACGAGTTGAGCATCGCGTGCCTTTAATTGTTCCATTATTATTCATGAGTGTTTCATTTAACATATTATGATTGTTGATCAAGTTACACCTAATTTTATTCATGTTTGGTTGTGCACATATTTCATAATCAATTTAAATAAATTGTTCAAATGTTTTCCATAGGATTCACTCGCCAACATTATGTTGATCCAAAAACCTTTTTACACATGATACAGGTGAACAGGTTGAAGCAAGGAAAACATAGGATATGCCTTAGAAGAGAACAAAGAAGTTTAGATTGTAGTTAGATCATGTTGTAGCAATCATTGTAAATTTCCATTTAAATTGTATTAATGAATATGAAACGTTTAATAAATGTCATGAGCTTTGATGATAACCCAATCATGCCCCGATCACCTTATCCGCTGCGGGTCGGGGTGTGACAGATTGGTATCAGAGCCATGACTATAGGGATATAGGATAGGTTATTAGACCCTTAGAGCCTATACTATAGTCTGCCTAAATTTTAAATTGATTAGGTGGTTACATACAAACTTGTGATATTTATTTGTTTCATATTTGTTTACATTTCAGTCAAACATACATGCTCATATACATATTCATTATACATATATACATATTCATTATACATATATCGATGTTCATGTATTCAATTTATTTTCATACTCTCATTATCCAAAGATTTTATGCAATTTTCAAATCTCATCAAAGTAAGTTCTGCGACGGGCATGTAGTAACTGGAAGGGTACGAGTACCGGTAGTCGGAACGTCCTGTCTAGGCTGGCATTCGTATAAATCCAATATAACGGACCAGTTTGCCTACCTGGGGACCAACGATGAGAGTACGAAGGACCTATTAGGCCAAAGCATGCCACACCAAACGTCGTTCGAACTAACCCTACTTTGAGGTGTCACCGTGTCTACACCTGGACACATTCCGAACATCACACGTTGTATACATATTTCTCGATTTTCACCGGGTTTTTGTGTACGCAACCAGGCAGAAACCGTGCGAACCATATGAAAAACCGGTATTCATGGGGGCCCACATGATTACACAAGGTAAAGTATGGCGGCATGACGGGCCTAACAGCGAGCAAAGCCCAAGAAATCCTATGGATGTAGTATTTTTGTATAATTATTTTATAAATGATCATTCTTGAATGCGACCCATGATCCCAAAAGCATCCAACTCATACTCTTGTCATGTATTCATTGTAGATGTCTTCTAACCTCGCCCGTAGGAAGACGAGAGCAAGAAAAGCCCGCGAACGCATGGCTACCTTAATCGCTCAACAAATGGCTGCCGTAATACCCAACATTGTAATCCAAGTTCAACAAGCACTTACCAATAATCCTGTCAATCAAGCAAACCAAAACATTTTCAACTCTTCCCCAAATACCACTAAATGTACCTACAAGCATTTCAAATCATGCGACCCTCCGAAATACAAAGGTACTGAAGGTGTCACCGCACTCCTCCATTGGTTTGAAGAAATGGAGAATACTTTTCTAAATTGCGATTGCCCTGATGATCGCAAAGTGCGTTATGCTACCGGTCGACTATATGGGATAGCACTTACTTGGTGGAACACAGAGAAGGCCAAACGAGGTGTTGAAGATGCTATGTCCCTAACTTGGAACGAATTGAAGGAAATCATGACCAGACGATTTTGCCCAAGGAGCGAAATCAAGAAGCTAGAAGATGAATTTTATTCATTGAAGCAAATGGAAGGAGACCACATCACCTACAACAAAAGATTCCTCGAATTACATCAAATGGTACCCAACATGTTTACTCCTCTCTACCGTTTGATCGAGCACTACATTCGTGGTCTTCCGTCAAAGATTCAAGACCCTGTAATAAGTACCAAGCCTGCAACTTTAGAAGCAGCAATGGAGCTAGCAACAGAGCTCACCGAGAACCGAATTCGAAACAAAGACTTCAAGGAGGAAAAGAAGAAGGATAAAGAATCGACTGAAACCTCCGACTCCACTCAAACCGAATCCCCTTCTCAACCCAATCCTAAGAGAAGAAGAGTCGGGCGACTTTTCGCTGCTACCCAACGAAATCAACCAGTTTTTCACGCCATGCCCATCCGAGCTATCCCAATCACCCAAGTGGCACCCAACTCAGCTTACCCAAATAAGAAACCATATCTTGGACCTCACCCTCGATGCAACAACTGTTTTTATCACCATCCCCTTACTTTACCTTGCCGGCTATGTACAACTTGTGGACGCTATGGTCATTTGAGCAATGTTTGTCGCACCTTTCAAGACCAAACCTCTTCCCCTACACAAAACACGGCCCAAACTTATCATCAACCCCAATACCCCATGTTCCCATATGCTCGAACTTGCTTCAATTGTGGCGACCCTACCCACTTTAGAAACACATGCCCTCAATTGGTTAACGTTATCAACACTCAAGCCCAATCAAACCCAGTTAACCAAGTAAACCAAGAAAACCCAACCACTATGCCACCAGCAAGAGGAAGAGTCTTCAATATCAACGCCAATCCTGTCGAAGATAATGATGGCCCAAACGAAGATACTCAGCTAGTCCTCTTCGCCGAAGATCCAGATTCAACTCCTATTGTTTAGTCTTATGTTTTTTTTTATCACATGTGTAGACTGTTAGAGTAATTATGGTATATTATATATTATATATTGTTTTCAGTATATACTTTTGCTGAGGCCGTAGCTCCCCATCCATCGAGGTTGAGTTTGATCCCCATTTTATTATGGGTTGATCAGGGCGTGCCCGCACGATCGGCTCCGTTTGTTTGAGCCTTGATCGGTTACGTAATTTTACATTTCAATACATGCAATACGTTCGGCTCCGTTTGATTGAGCCTTGAGCGCACATTTCAATTTACATTTCCAGTTCATGCAATACGTTCGGCTCCGTTTGATTGAGCCTTGAGCGCACATTTCAATTTACATTTCCAGTTCATGCAATACGTTCGGCTCCGTTTGATTGAGCCTTGAGCGCACATTTCAATTTACATTTCCAGTTCATGCAATACGTTCGGCTCCGTTTGATTGAGCCTTGAGCGCACAGACAATTTCATTATCAGTATCTTGTGGTTGTGGTGTTTGTAGTAGAGTCGCATCGAACTAACCATAACTTGCGGATAAAGTCAATGAAAATTTGACAAGGATATGGTGGATACGCCGATGGTACTTCCTATATATAAGTATTCTTGTCAAATAATCGGAGGCATTATCAGGCGGTTATGAGAGGTTCCATGCATAGGCTGTTTGTGTGGTTAAGTTATTCATATTCAGTACATGCAATACGCTCGGCTCTGTTTGATTGAGCCTTGAGCACACAATTTCAATTTCAGTACATTCAATATGTTCGGCTCCGTTTGATTGAGCCTTGAGCACACAATTTCAATTTCAGTACATTCAATACGTTCGGCTCCGTTTGATTGAGCCTTGAGCGCACATCCATTTCATTTTCATTACATGCAATACGATCGGCTCCGTTCGATTGAGCCTTGATCGCACAGATATATTTCATTTCAGTAATTTATGTTTGTTGTATTGATTGTAGAGTTATAGGACTAATCATAATTCACCGATAAAACCAATGAAAATTTGACAAGGATATGGTGGATACGCCGCTGGTACTTCCTATATATAAGTATTCTTGTCAAAGGATCAGAGGCATTATCGGACGGTTATGAGAAGTTCTATGTAGGATTTATTAGTTTCTTGGTAACCAATCATAACTTGTGGATAAAACTAATGAAAATTTGGCAAGAATATGGTGGATACGCCGCTGGTACTTCCTATATATAAGTATTCTTGCCAAAGGATCAGAGGCATTATCAGACGGTTATGAGAAGTTCCATGTAGGATTTAGTATTGCCTTGGTTGTAATTTGTGTTACATTTACATCATCATGCTATTTAAAGAGATTGGATTGTGATCCATTTCTACATAAACTAACCTCTCCATCATAACAAACGAGAAAGGAACTTCCATCATTCAAACATATATGCTATCAGAATGTGGATTCAAATATTTGCTGTTGTGTTCATTCCTGTTCAAATATTCGCTGATGTGTCTATTCATGTTCGAATATTTGCTGTTGTGTTTATTCATGTTCAAATATTTGCTGATGTGTTCATTCATGTTTGAATATTAGCTGTTGTGCTTACTTATGTTCAAATATCAGCTGTTGTGTTTTTATTTATGTTCCATGTAGATTGTAGTGTTAGAAGTTTTGCCTTAGGATATAACCATACTTTCCCAAACGTATCTTAACTCATATGCATGATATCATTTTAGCAAATCATTTCTGCTTATCAACACTTATACAGTAGGCAACAAAAAACGATTCCTGAATAGGGTACTTAACCCTTACAAGGAACGTTACCGCCTCGAACAAAAACTTAAGCCTTTATTTTGCTAAGCATACAACTGTCAAACAAAACATCATCACCCTTTTAGTCAAAATATATCATTATTTAAATTTCGGGACGAAATTTCTAAAAAGCAGGGGATACTGTAACATCCGTCAAAAAAACGGATTTACCAAACCCGCTCCGTTTATCAACCGAACAGTCAGTCAAAATTTTCGTTGCGAATTAAATGCCCAAAATATTTTTAAACGATCCGTAATCAATTATTATACGGGAATATATATTTAGTTTTTGAAAAACTGTCAAAAATCGCAAAATAAAAATGAAATGTTTCTGCCGGGTTTCGAACCCGGGTCTGTACCGAATCAGATGTGACTTATCTCTCAACACACAAACCACTGCGCCGCTTGTTCTGTTTGTTATATATTTCAATCATTTAATTGATATAATAACGTTACGAATTCAAAATCGGCGCCCAAACGATTCAGTCGTCGGATTCCCGGTAAACTCGCGAGTCTTAACTACAATTTACGTTATAACGTAAACCATTAACCACATATCGGTTATAACCGATGTTTGATGTCCGCGACCAAAAATGATAACCGCCGGAAAACTTAAACCGATGAATACAGTCCGAAATCAGACCAAATACATCTCGTTTTTCCCCTATAAATTGACCCACAACCGACGACAAACACTTTCGCTCAAAAATCACACCTTTTCTCGGCATAATTCCACTCGCCGGAACTTTCCTGTTTTTCGCCGGAAAACCGAGTTTTAATTTCTGAACCTCACTGAATCCCCTAAACCTTTACTGAAGTTACCCATACTCTTTCCAAGATTTCCGGAGACTTGCTGCTGCAAGGAACCTGTCGCCGGAGTTAAATTCTGTCGCCGGAGTTTCTGCCGGAAAACAGAGAATCCAGTCGGTATATTTCTCCGCTCAGTTTCCTTTCCTTTTCACTTTTATCTTACCTTAATCGACGGTAAAACACTAATGAAACTCGAATACAAACTCGAACCAGTCAGACCTTAAATCTGGTTAACACCTGACGAAGAAGATGATGTATTCGTTAACATATAAGTATAATATAAATCAAGAAATTAATCGGGTTAGACACACAGTCCAGCGGTGGACTGTGTGCACATAAAACGTTAAACATGCAAAGGTCTCGAGTTCGAATCCCGTCTCACACACGCTGCCTTAATAAAATCCATTTTTTGTTTACTGAACCGGATCGCCACAGATATATGTTAAATATATTGTTAACCGGAATAATAACCAAGTTAGACACACAGTCCAGCGGTGGACTGTGTGTTTGTTTATATCACATGTCACGAGTTCGAGTCCGGTCTTCAGCACCGACTCGGACAATTATCTCCTCTTTTTAATTAAGGCAGAAAAGGAAATAAATAATTAGTATTTAAGTATAATAAAAATCGAATGTTATAACATGTTGAACACACAGTCCAGCGGTGGACTGTGTGTTGGATTAAACCACAGGTCCCGGGTTCGAGACCTGTGGAGTGCACCGCCGAATCGCTTAAACTGTTTTTAAAATAAAAATGATTTTCTGTTAATTCTAATTAATGTATATATGTAATTAAAATCGGATATATAACGGGTTAGACACGTAGCTCAGTTGGTAGAGCTGCGTGCACGCGTACGGGAGGTCTCGGGTTCGAGCCTCACCGAGCGCACAACAATATGCCTCGAACCGGTCAACGACCAGTCAAAGTCAACAGGTCAAAGTCACTGTAGCAGAAAAAAATAAAATATTTTTATTATTTTTATTTAATTATTTTAATTAAAAATCAATTTTAAATACTTAAAAATAACATTTTTAAGATTAGAAAATAGCCTCAAACTCACAAAAATACACCCAACAATCCTACTAAAATAGTTTAATAAAATCCGTTTACTTACCAAACCATAATGCGATTTATCTAGGTTAAATCTCACTCGTGGTTAAAACCACTTCGCGTACTTTCAACGTCATCAACCGAACGCACCCACTGTGAGTGAATCTTACAATTCCCCCTTTTAAATTACACGTTTTGGGGTGTGTCATGTGTTATGAAATAATTAATTTGTTTATTTAAACTTGTGCCATACCACATCATGACTTAAACTTAGATTGATTTATTTTTGTGATTTACTTATATTCCGTTTGTCAAATTACATGAAACTCATACATTCCCATCAGTTCCTCGTGGGAAACGAGTAGAACATCGCGTGCTTCAATCAAATTCATTATTGTTCATGTGTGTTTTCATTGAGTTTACATTGTTTGTAGTTGTGTCATTCATATTATCATGTTTATGCAATTCATTCATCAGGCCCCTCAGTTCCTCGTGAGAGACGAGTTGAGCATCGCGTGCCTTTAATTGTTCCATTATTATTCATGAGTGTTTCATTTAACATATTATGATTGTTGATCAAGTTACACCTAATTTTATTCATGTTTGGTTGTGCACATATTTCATAATCAATTTAAATAAATTGTTCAAATGTTTTTCATAGGATTCACTCGCCAACATTATGTTGATCCAAAAACCTTTTTACACATGATACAGGTGAACAGGTTGAAGCAAAGAAAACATAGGATATGCCTTAGAAGAGAACAAAGAAGTTTAGATTGTAGTTAGATCATGTTGTAGCAATCATTGTAAATTTCCATTTAAATTGTATTAATGAATATGAAACGTTTAATAAATGTCATGAGCTTTGATGATAACCCAATCATGCCCCGATCACCTTATCCGCTGCGGGTCGGGGTGTGACACCCCAAATATTCCACACTTGCTCTTGTAAATGAACAAATTGTTTTTTGCAAACAAAGAATCTCTTCCTAGTAAAGACAGCACTTGTTCCAAGTCATACATATGTTGATCCATTATAGGGCTATAGAACAATATATCATCAAAAAAATACCAAGATAGTCTTTCTTGTTAGGGACTTGAATGTAGCATCCATTATTGCCTTAAAAGAGGCTAGTGCGTTAGTTAAGCCAAAAGATATAACTATAAACTCAAATAATCCCTGATGAGTTATAAATGTTGTTTTATGAATGTCTTTCTCATTCATCCTTACTGAATTACGAATCTCAGTTTTTACATATAAACTCACCGCATACTCATAACATAATGCCATTCTTATAAGAGCTAAGTCAAATTCTTTACAGAAATCATTAAGAGATCATGTTTGTTTTAGAGATCCTCCCCCCCCTCCCAAAAAAAAACCCCTAAAAACAAACCCTAAACTTAAACCAAACCTAAACCCCCACCCTTTACACGTCAGTGTTATTTCCGCGCAAAGACAAGAGCTTACCCTACCCGAAGTCCCATTCAAAACCTTTAACCTCCGCTAAAAGCATCAATATATTAGTCCCATTCAAAACCTCCGTTAAGAGCATCAATATATTTTGACTCTACATAGACAGAAAATATGAACGCCCAAGTTAATGGCTTCGTAAGATTATTGGTAGATTTTAAGGATTAGACGGAAACTCTAGTAACCCAAGTTAATGGCGACACTATTATTTCACTCACTTTCAATAAACTATTTAATAAGTTAAAGTCATTAACACACATACACCCCTTGTTCACCCATGATCTTCCTTAGTTAACTCAACATCAAGGGGGTAAGTTTCTCCCAAACACCCTCAAGAATCTAGCCAAGAATGACCATGGAACTAGATGTTACCAAACTTGAAAATATTATATTAATCATAAAAAACTTGATTACACTAATGATTCTTGAGTTTTCCTAATGATTACAATAATAAGAGATAGTAGGGTAGAAGAGAAGTGTGTAGTAGATAAGAGCGGAGAAACTGAGCAAGTGAAAATGGTGGAGATTGGCCTATATATATAGGCTTCATAGGGCCAAGGCACGGCCCGTGGTCAACTTTGTGGGTCCAATGGGATCTTCTAAATCTTCCAAGATCTCTTTGTCTTATATTGTCGAAGCAGGGGGCGTGCCTAGGCGAGGCATGGGGCATGTTTGGACATTTTCTTCTGTTTTATTCCGTTTTTTCGCCTGGTTTTGCTTCTTTTGTTATTCTTTGGTTAGTTTTGTCTTGAAATTCATGTATAAACCAATTTAAGTCTATTTTTAATATTTCTTTAATACCTATAATAACAGTGTGTATAAAATGATATAAAAACATGTGTATTTTGGCTCATATCAACGTTGCCGCTACCACCCAACGCCAATGCTACCCACCCACTCCAGCCGTCATCGCCACGGCCACCAACCAATTTTGCCACCACCCACCATCGCCCACCACCACCTCCACTCACCGTCGATTTTATTCTTTTGTCTTTCCTTCATATCAAACACAAAGTAAAGATTCATTCTATTCACACATGGTAACCAAACAAAACATAAAATTATAATGATCTATTCCATTACCTCCTCAATTCCATTCCTTCGTCCAGTCCATTACCCCATACCAAGCAAGCCCTAAATGTTCATAAGTTCGATTAGAGATGATCTAGAGAAGAAACCGATTTCCTGTCAGTGGCGGACCCAAGAAACTTTTCATGGGGTTGCAGAATATTTTTTAAAGATTTTAGGCCCCTAGCTATATAAGAAAAGAATTTGGTTCATAGCGGTTCGGATCGGGTCGGGTTATGTAAACAAAAGAACATCAAACTAAAATTTATATAATTATCAAAAACACGTCAAACGTCATCAAAAATATATTTAAAATTGTGCCTACGGGTTTTCACTTTTTGAAATCTATCTAAAACATCATCTAGAGATACTTTCTTAAGCAAGTCTTTCTCTATATAAATCGCTCTTGGTTCCTATCACATAAAATCACATATAGTTCCATTCACATATCTATCCAAAACCTGTTGAAAATTTTCACCCTCATGGTTCCTATCACATACAAATCACTTCATAAGTTCATAAAACAACATTGGATATTTAAACAAAATAAACAATCATGTTCAACCATAGTTCATAATTTTCAATTTTAATCTTTATACATTGAAGCCCTAGTTTTAAATGTTGATTAGTTATCAACAAAATCATTAACTACAAGTCTAGAACAAGTGAACAACCAAAAAACCATCCAAAAAAAAGAAAGATCAAACCTTTATACATCTATATTTTCTCCTAATTCCAAGGGGTGTGGTCGAGATTTTCGGCGAGAACTAACACTAATTTTTTTCCAAGGGGTGCGCCCGCCCACCCACCCACAAATGTGGGTAGGTCAGCCCTTGGTTCCCGTTGTGATTCGGTGGTGGTTTACGACGGAGTAACGGTGACAAGGTTATTGGATTTATGGTTATAAAGTGGAGGAGGTTATATACTAATCATAATTACATACTACCCCCACCAACTATATATACATACATAATCGCACATCTAATTCACTTTATTATCATTGTCTAATAGCGTGTATCTTAAAAAGAAACTTGTATTTTTTTTTCTTCTCTTCAACAAGACAGAGCTAGGGGCATGAAATGTTGTGCTCGTGAGTTGGCGAGTCAAACCCAAAAACATCACGCATGAACCTGAACATGATATCAGGTTTATCCGCAGATTGACATTAACACAGGCTATTTAACCTGGATGTTTTTTTACATGTCAATATTCTAAATTACAAATGAAATTATTTCCTTTAAACTTTGATTCAGAATTTAAAATTTCAGTTAGCTAATGATAAATTAATAAAATTTGAATTCTAGTTTGATACCAATTCATACGTATTGAGTCCTTTTGAAAACAAATTTCAGTAGGCTAAAAAAATTAATAATAAAATGTTGTTCAATCAAAATTTGAAACATTGGCACATGCAGGAAAGTTTCCGTGCAAAAACTGCAGCCAACCAGCTACTAGATTGTCAAAGTCCATTAATAACTGCACAAGTATGTGTGTGGCCACCAACTCTCAAAAGACTTTGAGCAATGACTCTAAACCCATCAAGTCTTGTGGATTGATCAAATATGCACATTATAACTCACTACTATTTTTTATACTTGCATTACTAAAAGGATATTATGATACACTATGCGATATCAAGAACATGAATCAAGAATCATAACATTCATACGAACACATGCATGGAACAAGTATTGAAAAATGACTTTTGTATTGAACCAAACAAGGAAACGACCAAAGTACATGATCAGTTTACATACATATGTATGTATATATAGCCTGAATCTTAACTGACACAACCGTTAACAATTGGTATGACGGTTAAGGATGCTGGTTGACCCGATTATCTAATTTTGACCTATACTAATTACTTTAATATCTAACTAGGTTATAACCCCATGTATTAAATATTATCATAAACAAATAGTATTAAGAACTATAATATCGTTAATTTGTTGCTTAGAATTATTATGATACTAATAAATAAATAAGTAAAGTAGTATTTTGTTACTAATATATAAATGACTGATACGTAACATTCTTTGGAAACCCTTATATTACAAATATTGAATATAAAAAAAGAAAGATATAAATTACAAACTTTTTTATAAAAAGATTGAATATAAAAAAAAGATATAAATTATAAACTTTTTTAACTAATTATTACACATGTATTACACATGTTGACATTATTTGGAATCGCTAATTAGTTCGTTATTATAAAAGGGTAAATTTCTTTAATTATTTATCAAAAAGTTATATTTAATTGTAATATATGACAAACCCATTGCATTGTATTATAATTAATAACTAATTTCAATTAAATTTATCCATTTCTTATTGTGTCTAATTGATACGTTAATATTTGTGCGTAAACATTATAAATGTGTGAATTAACTTTCGGGTACTATGCAAATTTGTGTAATAATTTGTAACTAATTAAATTTTCTTAACCTTTTTAATTAATTAATTATTTGAAATCATTTATTAATTTGTTTTATTATTGATAAGATCAATGATATTAATGTATTAATTAATTATTGAAAAAGTTAAAAAACAATAAAAATAATTTTTTTGGTTAAAGTAGAGAATGTTCATGTGACATTAATTGAAATCCTTTATTAGAAATTTGAAGATTAGATTTAGATATATAAATATAGATAGATATAAATATCGATAAATTATAAATATAAAAAATAGATATTGATGTTTTATTTAGATAATGATATAATAATTAATTTTAATTAAATAAAATTATCCCCAATAAAATAGAAAATAAAGGCCTTAATTAAAAAAATATCCATAATTATGTAGAAGATAAAGAAAAACAAAAAAAAATAGATAGTTTTAATGAAATGAATGACACGTGTCCCCAATTAATTTACTTATTATATAGTATAGATAGATATACAAATACAATAAATGATAATATAAAAGTATAGTTTGTAAGACTAAACGGTGTGGAGGGGCTTGAAGGAAGTGCGTGGAGCGACATGTGGCAACCACTTCAGCATGGTGGCGTGAAGACCAAAGCATGGGGTGGGAAAGTGGCATCGAAGATAATAAAAAAAAATAAAAAAAATAAACATCAACCGATCAAAAAAACATAGGTATACCCACCAATCAAGAGCCTCCACCTCATCCACATATTTGCCCTCACCCCGGTCGAAATCCTCAATCCCCAAGCACAACTCTATTTACAACGCGGGGCACAGGAAATGGCGCAGCTTAGAAGGAGCCGGGGGGCGCCCGACCCCCGAACTTTTCGCTAAGTAGTGTTATATATGTAGTTTTCGTATAGAAGTTTTTAGATATATACGTTTTCGAAACCCCCCCCCCCCCTTCCCGGTTGAAAATCTTAAGGTTCGCCAACGGGCATGCGGTGGTTTTGGGGTGTGGACTGACAACAACGTTGTGTATCCACGCCCACACCATGTGGTCTAACCTAGACTTTTATGTACTAGTTTAGAATATAACTTCATCGGTGATTGTTCTTCTGGTCCATAGGTCTCTCATTCTTGGTTGCCAAAGAGTAAAACACCTTGCTTGATAATCTTCCTGTTCAGATGTCTCACGGATGATACAGGGATGCTAATAATCTTGGCCCGGTTTAGGCCCCAATGGCGAAGATAATTCGTATTTGTAATGATATCCAAGATTTTCAAGGCATCCAATTCATCCTTTTCCTTTGTGCAGTAAATCAAATATATATATAGGCTTTGACTTTTGGTTGTGTGTACCTTCTGTGATCATGCCTGTGGTTCATCCTTATCGTCTTTGCATATTTTCTTTCTTTATAGTAATTCATTCTTTGCCTACCAACATGCCCTGCATTCTAATGTCGTTCCAAAAGATAAAAGTTCTTTTTTCGTTTTCTTTGGACTGGTTCGTAATCTGTCTGTATGCAGCCGCAGTGGTTTGATCTCGTCTTTTTCGATTGATCAAATTGCATTTCTCTCTGTAAAATATATGAATCACAACCATGTGTTGGGTGTTTTATTAGAATAAATAAACTAGATTATATTATATTTATTCTGTGTATTATGTATTATAACTTTAGTATACTTACATATGTGTATATGTATCGAATATAGATAGAGGGATATGTCACATATGACATACCGGTTTCCAATGGTGGTTACTCCCGCCAAAAGTAACCGCCAGTACCAACCGTCCCTCTCAATCTGTATATAAACGTTTTGCCGGGGATCATAACCGGTACCAAGATATTTCATATCAACATCCAAAACATTCTTATATTCGTTTCGAGTGAGTGTTGTTTGATCGACTTATTCATTATGAATCCACAATATGTTTATGGTGAATCAAGTTCTGTAAATGTTTTTAATGTTCAAGATAAACTTCCGCTGTCAACAAGTGGTATCAGAGCCACGGCAGACTATGCAGGAGAAAGAGTTTACACATCTGCAACGGTTCTTCCGTGCAAACACTGTTCCGCTGAACAAAGTGATCGATCGATGGCAAAGACAATACCAAGAAGATGCTATTACTGCAATCAACCAGGACATCAAATTGCTTACTGTAAAGAAAAAGAATATGATGAAGCAACTCCCTTGATCAGGCAAGCCATGGAAACCGGCATACAAAAGCATGAAGAAGATGAAGTCCGAAACTCAGAATTCATCGTCGACGGCACTGATAGTGGCCTCTGGTCAGAAATTTGGTACGTAAACACGAATTTTAAGCGTCATTACTCTGGTAATTTAGATGCATTCAAGAGAATAAAGAATATGTCCGGTGTTGAAACAAATACCGGTGAGAATCATTTTTATTTCATTAGGGTATAGGGGTTGTGGGTGTTGTATCAGGAAGTGAGAAATTTCGAATTCAAAGTGTTTACTACACTCCTGAATTGGATAGAAATGTTCTCAGCCTTGCTACTTAGTACGATGTTTGGTAGTCACATTTGGCCCTTTGAATTTTTTACCTTCTCGACTTTCTAATACATGTCAGTATAAATTCGAATATGTCTACTTGGTGTTAAAATTCGTGTTTTTGTATTACGTTTTTTTCCCGGTTTGGTTTTAATGATTGTTCGGTTGCTACTTAGCACGGTTTTATGCCTCTAGCCTCGCCTCACAATACTGGTAGCATGGTTTTATACCTCCCGCCCCACAACGCAGAGTAGTTAAGAATGTTAACCTTTGGCAAATGACACGAAAGTTTCCATGCAAAAAGTGCAGTCAACCAGCGACCAGTAAGTCAAAAGTAAGTCCACTAATAACTAAAGGTACGTGTGTGGCCACCAACTCGTGAAAAGCTATTGTTTATTATTCTAAACTTTTATTTTTGCATTACAAAATAGGTTTATGATATGCCATATATAATGCATCTTCCCTTGCTTGTGAGACCGAACTTTACCTTACTCCAAAATGGAAACCAGTTTTCTAGTCTTTTTTACATTTCTGTTCCTCCAAAGATTTGGCACAAGCAAAAACACCATGATTTCGACTTCTTCGAACGTTACTTGTATCGAAAGGGAGAGGCAGTCCCTTCTTGTATTCAAACAAAGCCTCACTGACAGATTTAATCTTCTGTCAACATGGAGAGGAGTAGAATGTTGTGAGTGGAAGGGAGTTGGGTGCCACAGCCAAAACGGTCATGTTGTGAAACTTGATCTTCGAGCTTCAACGTCTTTGAAGAAGGAAATATATGATGCCAAACTGCTCAAAGGTGAGTTGAGTCCCTCGCTACAGAATTTAGAGCATTTGTGTTACTTGGACTTGAGCATGAATGGTTTCTCGGGAAACATTCCTGAATTCTTAGGATCGTTTGAACGTTTGGAATACCTTAACTTCCATGGTAAAATTCCTGACTTTCTTGGAACGTTCAGCGCGCTGGCTTCCATTGACCTCTCGTCCAATTCCTTTAACGCTTCGATGCCAGATATGTTATGTAATTTGAGCAGCCTCGTTCATCTGCAACTTTCAAGAAACATGTTTTCTGGTCCTATTCCTGCAAACCTTGGACAACTCTTGAGGATAGAAGACTTGTATCTTTATGATAACCAATTGAGTGGGAACATTCCCATGAGTCTTGGCCAACTTTCAAAGCTAAAGAATCTAGATCTCTCCCATAATTCATTGGTTGGGGTTCTTTCCAAAACTCACTTCACCAAGCTAAATAATCTGAGTTATTTTGACATTGACGTCGAACTCGCTAGCGTTGAATTTCAGCTCACGATGGATTCCTCCCTTCCAACTGCAAATGTTTTTTGCAAGTTCTTGCAACATCGGACCCCACTTCCCGAACTGGCTTCAAACACAGACAAATCTTCAAAGGTTAGATCTTTCTAACTCGAGTATTACAGATTCACTACCAGAATGGTTTGAGAATATATTAACTCATATTTCAGAGTTGGATTTGTCCTATAACCAGATCAGTGGTAAACTGCCACGGTTTCATGGAAATAGTAGTAACCAAATCTTGAAGATGAACTCAAACAAATTTGAGGGATCACTGGCTACATTTCCATTGAATGTGAAATATTTGGATCTTTCACATAACTTACTCTCTGGGCATATTCCTCAAACAGATGGAACAATAAACCCAAATCTAGAAGTTGTTAATCTCTCTAAAAATCGTTTCACAGGAAGCGTTCCAGTACACTTATGCAAGGTTCCTAGCATCCAGGTTTTAGACTTGTCACAAAATAAGTTTTCAGGGATTCTTCCAGAATGCTTAGGGAACTTGGTTAATTTGAATGTGATAGTTCTCACAAATAACAATATAACCGGTGTTGTCCCAAGTTCATTAGGCTCTCTAAAAAATCTATGCTCATTGCACTTTCGCAACAACAAATTTGAGGGGGATATTCCGGTGTCCTTACAAAACTTGACGAATTTGGCCACTGTGGATTTCGGGAATAATTTGTTCACGGGTACTGTCCCTTTCTGGATTGGTGAAAAGCTATCTAAACTGGTAATTTTGAATCTCGAGTCGAATAAGTTTACAGGCAATATTCTGTTACAACTTTGTCAACTTAATGCTCTACAATATTTTAGCTTGGCGTATAATAATATAACAGGGACGATCCCTCGTTGCTTTGGAAATTTAAGTGGCATGATGATCATGCCTTCAATGGTATACACTAGAGAGTACTATATGTCTTATTATGAAGAAAATCTATTGGCTTCCATGAAGGGAAGGCAGTTGGTGTACACTAAGACAATAAAGTTTCTTATATCCTTAGACCTCTCAAACAACAATATTATTGGAGAAATTCCCGACGCTCTAACGAATCTTGTGAGGTTAAGAAACTTGAATCTTTCTGGAAACCTCCTAAAAGGAAAGAATCCAACTAGCATTGGAAATCTAAAGCAATTGGAATCTTTAGATTTCTCGATGAACAAGTTATCTGGTCGGATTCCTCAAAGTTTGACTAGCTTGAACTTTCTAAGCTACATGAACCTGTCATTTAATAACTTATCTGGCTAAATTCCGGTTGGAAATCAGATCCAAACTCTAGATGACCTGTCTATCTATGAAGGGAACAATGGACTATGTGGGCCACCAGTTTCGAGGAGTTGAGATGAAAATGATGTACCATACAGTTATGTTGATGGAGGTGAAGGTGAAGATGATACTGAAAGTGTGTGGTTGTATGTTGGCATGGGCCCCGGATTCTTTGTTGGATTCATGGACTACTTGGGAGTTTGCACCTTAACAGAAGGTGGCGGGTGGCTTACTTT
Organism: Scalesia atractyloides; assembly: GCA_947069175.1. Taxonomy (NCBI): domain Eukaryota; kingdom Viridiplantae; phylum Streptophyta; class Magnoliopsida; order Asterales; family Asteraceae; genus Scalesia; species Scalesia atractyloides. Next base: position 89,237,245 of record CAMTDV010000008.1, read on the forward strand.
GAGACTCTTGGAAATGTTTACCGTTGGCTAACAGTATCAGTTCTACTTAATCTGGCTAGCTTAAGGAGGAAAGTTTTTGGATGAGGTACGTTCCTTTGACTTGGTCAACCTTTATAAGCCAAAAGGACACCATGAAATGTATAGAATTTTTAGAAATATCAGCATTATGTTCTATTTTGTTGGTGATGAGCCAAAACTGTAAAATCAATAAAAAAAAAGACAAAACAAAACACGCACACGCACAGCTAAATGAAACTTGTCAAATAAATCAGAACCCAACAAAAAGTATGAGCAAGTAGGACCAGCCCGACCCAACCTGTTTTGACATGAACGGAAAAATTTACCTATTTTGACTCTCACCCCATTTGGCCCGTTTACTCAACCCACCAATCTGCCCAATTTACCATGACTAGTTCTATGCCTTTCAGATATGTCGCCAAAACGAAGAACTAACAAACTAGTTTAACTGTTTGAATTTGTAACAGGTCACTCTACTGGATATCTAATAAGCATTCAATCTTTGAGGTGTATCAAGCAAATAAATCTCCACAAAAGATTAGCTAGAAAATGAAATTTTGGGTTGCAGAGCTGCAGCATTTAGGCTTGGCAGCAGCTTTAGGTTTTTATTTTAAGATCATTGTTTTTTTTTTAAATTCTGACTAATTCTTCTTTTGAGGGTATTTTTAAATTATGATTCTTCTTTTTCTGCATTCTGTTTTTATTCTTCTTCTGCAGATCACTGCTGCATATGATTCTTGTTCCGGTTTTAAAACTTTGAGACCGGTGCCTTGATTCTTTGCAGAACATTATATGAACTTATGATTTCTTTCTCAAATGTTAAAATCATAGAATAAGATTATGTAGAAAACGAACCTGCATACCAACTAACTGCGCGCTAATAATATTCTACTGAGCCAAAATCTAGCAGATATATAGATCGATATCTTACATTTTTGTTCGGGCAAGAACAATCTTTTTTCTACATTATTCGGTATTTAAATCAGAAAATAACTGATTGATAAGCTAATCGGAATCATGAGAGGTGACTGTTGAGTAGAGTCAGGTTACAATGATCTCCAATTTCTTGATCCCCTTACATGCAGTCATTTCTTATTTAGTTTTCTTGTACACAGTACACTTAACACAACACCAGATGTCCACAATCTTATCAATATTTTTAAAACATTTAAAACTTTTATATTGAATTGTTTCAAAATATGAGCGTAGAATACGTCCATGCATTCATACCCATATGAGGTTTGGGAAAGACTTAACATAATTAATACATAAAATGCCCTTATCAAAACTACATTGTTATAATCACAATTTAACTTATATCATTAAACATTTTAACTTATATTATTAAAATAACTTTAAGAAGTATTATAGACGTAGCAGTTTAACCCACCTTGATTATAAATTTATAACCAAGTTAATCCATTTAACCCATACATTATAAATATTAATACTATTGGTATAATATAATATATACTTCCATAACTATATATATAAATAAAAACTAAATTAATTAGACAATGTGTAAAGTTTGATTGTATTGTTACATATAATTAAATTAATTTATAAAAAATAATAATAAACAAACCAAGCTTGTAAAAGTACTCACCAGTTGAGCTTAAACTTCAGTCGATAAACGAGCCAAGCTCAGGTTTAGTGAGGCTCGGGACTGACACGTTTTCACCCCTACATGTATCACGAATAGGGATACCATGCAAGTGGTCCAGCTTTTTATTGCAAGATTTACAACTTGTAAAGCAGGAATGCAACAATAAAAACACAATTCAAAATACCAACGTATTTTCTTATATCTACTAGGTTTGTAAACAGGAGCCTAAATACAAACATTTAAACATATCTGAAATGGCACATTACCTTGTAAACTCTTTGCATTATGCACCCAACAATTTCAATTTACTTACTTTCTTAGTTCTTCTAGTATAACTTCTAAAAAATTTAACCCGTTAAAACTTCTCTTACTTAGATGATCAGACACTTCAGAAACTAATGACGGGGAACCACCGGTCGGTCTTCTACCATTTCATATTGAACAACAAAGTTGTCCTGCAATGCAAGCCAAACAATAATCAATTAAACTTGGCATCACATGATACAAGCACATATTTATAAAAGAACGCGTTTATTTATATTCTTCTCTTCAAAAAAGAAAATACTCTAAAATTACAACTAAAAGTACATAAAATAATTATGTCAGGACTATAAAACATATGCGCACTTCTCTTATCTTTTAACTTATGACATAAAACGCTTTTTTAGAATAATAAAAATAAACGGGTTGACCTGCAAACATGACCTATTTAGACTAAAACCTAAACCAACAAATTTTGTGTTAGGTTTGTTTCATGTCAGAAATCCACACCCCTACTTTACCGAACCACGTGTTTATGGGTCTTTGGTTCCATATTTTGTCCACTTTACAGTTTCTGTTTGGTACAACTCTGGACCAAGAACACACCCTATTAAGGATTATGCGACATCTATTTTTTCTTAAAAATATCTGGTTATTCGAACATTAAAGTAGGGGTGCTCAACAGGCCGTGTTCGCGGGTTCGACCCAAACCCGAAAATTTTACACAACCCAGACACGACACGAACCCGAAAATCGTGTCATGCATATGAACCTGAACACGACCCGAAGAATGGCCGGTTGAACCGAACACGGCCCCTTCATTTATCATTTATTAATCGTTTTTCGTAAATTAATATTAAACTAAAAATTACTACAATAAAACACGAATGTATGCAATACAATTACATTTTAATTATAAAATCCTATGGCAATTTCTCTTTTTACGTCATAATTATGCCATAAAATATACGCCAAATTTAATTTATGACATAAAACATAATGTAAAAAATTCAAAATACAATATAAATGGGGCCAACCCGACCGTTTAGCTAAAGGGGATCGCGGGTTCAACCTGAAACTATTTAGACTAAACCCAAACCTGCGAATTTCATGTTAGGTTAGTGTCGTATTTTCGGGCCATGTCAAAAATTGACACCCCTACATTAAAGCAATGATACAGAAAATTAAAAGTGTGTACCTTTCGAATTGTTTCCCAGGTGTTGGGATCGAAACAGTAGTAACAACCTCTTTCATACGTGCTCGTTTTCACTAGCAGTTCCATGTTTGGAGCCCTTGAGAACCATAAACGAAGCTCTCTGTGGTAAAACCATCCTCTATTGTGCCTGCAACACAATGTCAAATACCCATTTAATTTAAAATAACTAATAAACAAAAAACAAGTTCTGAAATTTAGAATCCAGAGTTTGTAAAAACGTGAAGCGTTTCTATTAGCTTTTCTTGGAACACTAATTCACATAAAAATAAAAGAGAGAAAAATAAAGTACACAGATGGTCCCTGTGGTTAATCAAAATTTTAGATTTAGTCTCTAGCTTTTCAAAAGTCCATGGATGATCCCTATGGTTTGCACTTTATAACGCATTTAGTCCTCAACTTTTGCGAAAAGTACATGGTTGGTCCTTATGGTTTGCACTTTGTAACGCATTTGACTAAATGTGTTATAAGTTACAAAGTGCAAACCATAGGGACCATCCATGTACTTTTGGAAAAAGTTGAGAACTGATTGCGTTACAAAGTACAAACCACAAGGACCATCTGTGTACTTTTGAAAAGCTAGGGACTAAATCCAAAATTTTGGTTAACCAAAGGGGCCATCCGTGTACTTCACTCTCAAAATAAAATCAAAACAGAGAAAAATATGAAATAAAAAAGAATACCGAAAATTTGTGATATGGATACATACAATTCATTAGCTGCAAACAACTGAGCCTCATCCTTTGGCATGCTGTAAAAAAGAGTAAACGTTAACTGTCCGAAAGCATACAACAAAACAAACTTTAGGAAGCAAAAAAAATAAGTCACCTATAGAAAATATAAAACAAAGTTTCGGGAGAAAATCTTGAGAAGCTATCTTGCTGCAATAAACAAAGAAAAGCTCAGACCCCTTGAACGATGCATCTAAAGTTTTTCAGTAAAGGAGACAATATGAGCGGGTCGGGCTGGGTTGACCCGGAACACTTTTAACCAATGTTTTCAAGACCGGATCGGACGTAGAAATGGTCTTCTTATTGGTCTACTTGTCGGGCCGGTCGAACAGGTCAGATTTAATCAACTGGGTTATGCCGTAAATGTTACAAAAATAGATATGGTAAAAAGGAAAATTTAATCAAAATTCGGTTCAACCCTTAAAAAATCCAGTTAGCCCACCCGATTTTCCGGTCCGACGCCAGTTCGACTCAAAAGCGGTCTGATAGGGTGAACCGGACTGTCAGACTCCCGGTTCCCCGTCCGACCTGCCGGTCCGGTCCGGTTTTCAAAATATTGCTTTTAACCCTTTTTTACTTAACCCGTTCGACGCATTATAGATAAAACATAACCCAAATTGAGAAATCTCACGTTTAAGGGAGATGATTGTTTGGTATTGAAACACTCAGGAACGGAATAATGAGGCTCTCCCTTTGCAGATTCATCAGACCATGGAGATGAAAATTTCTTGTAGAGATTATCAGCGGAATTCAAGTTTAGACCGAGCGTCATCAGGTCAATACCCAACGCAAGAGGGGTCAAATCAGGATTATTCATCCTTATGACGTTCAATAACCCTAGCAATCCAAATCTATCAGCATTAGATTGGGATAACAGGGTGGGCTTCGTCTCCGGGTCTCTAACTGGGCTCGCAAGGCGTATCTGTGACTGTTTCTGAAAGTGCTGATACTGTTGCATCAGTTGGTCGTACGACCCGCCACCACCACCTGTCACTGTGTTTGATAAGTTTACATGCCTTGATCCAGTGGCAAGCATCCCCGAGTTTCTTGCCTACAAAAAATAGTATATCACAGCTTATGATTATTTTTAGAGGTTTATAGAACCAAGAGTAAGTTGCATTTTACATTTTTACGTCCTTTAAGTTTGAGCCAAATTACAAATGTCGTCATTTAACTAACAAAATTACACTGGATGTCCTTTATGTTACTATTTCTCATCAGGCGGTGTCCTTTTGCCCTAACCCAGTTAATTTTTTCTGTTAACTCTTTAACAGCCACTCACATGAGGGCATAATGGTCATTTTCACTTATTTTGTTGTTAATATATGTTATTTTAATTTTATTTTGTTTTAGTTATTAAGTGAAAATGACCATTATGCCCTTATGTGAGTGGCACATGTTAAGAGTTAACAGAAAAAAAAAAATAACTGGGTTAAGGCAAAAGGACACCGTCTGATGAGAAACGGTAACATAAAGGACATTCAATGTAATTTCGTTAGTTAAAGGTCAACGGCTGCAATTTGGCTCAAACTTAAAGGATATAAATGCAATTTACTCTAGAACTAATGCTCTGAACGTTCAACATACAGGTGGATAATGGGTGGGCGAGTAACGCGTCAGGTTGGCCCCAAACACTTTGTATAAATAATTAGCGTGTCAAATAGGATTATAAAATTTCGTTAGTTAAAGGTCAACGGCTGCAATTTGGCTCAAACTTAAAGGATATAAATGCAATTTACTCTAGAACTAATGCTCTGAACGTTCAACATACAGGTGGATAATGGGTGGGCGAGTAACGCGTTAGGTTGGCCCCAAACACTTTGTATAAATAATTAGTGTGTCAAATAGGATTATAAAATTTGTATTATTTCCACAAATAAAAAAGATTTAGGAAGTTTAGACATGAAGAATCCACTTTGGCAGACTTTTTAAACCGTTTGACCGTTTTCGTTTTAAACTTCATTCTGTTATTTTCCCTGTTTGACCCCTTGAAAATAAAACATTGGTCAGATAGACCCATTTATAAACAAATAGGCCAAAACTAGTCATGTAAATGAACCAAACGAACACGAACAAAGGCATGTTCGTGTTCGTTCATTTAACTTTAACGGAACACGAACATATAATCAAACACATTTTTTGTGCATGTTCGTTTATTAAGAAAGTAATGGGCATGTTCGTGTTCATTTATGTTCGTTCGTTTAAAACCTAAAAGAATAGTTCACGAATGTAAACAAACATAAACAACAAACTTAAATTAACAAAATTTAACAAACAATAAACAATACAAATGAACATAATTGAAAAAACATAGATGAACATAATTTATTAAACATAAACCAACATAATGTTATTTTTTATATAAATTAGTGATTAATTACGATTAATTCCACTGGAAACCCTCTTTTCATTACTAGAAAGCCCAATTTCTGATTATATTTATATATGTAGTTAGAAAGTTCCTTTTATGTTTTATATTTATATAATATAACAACTTATGTATTTAAAATGATACGAACAGAAACGAATGTAAATAAAGAAACATAAACGGACGTTCACGAACAAACGTGTGTTCATGTTCGTTCGTTTAGCTAAATGAACAAATTAATGTGTTCATGTTCATTCGTTTATTAAATAAACGAACTTCCCGCCAAACAAGTTCATGAACTTTCGGTTCGTTTACAGGCCTAGCCGAACTGTCACCTCTTGTTTAGAATCAACACGGTAAAAACAGATGAAAAACAAATGTGGTATTAAAACTAATTAAAGTAGGTTTGTAATGGGATTATAGACCACCTCAGAACCATGAAAATGGAGATCTTGAGTGTTTGTAGGAAGGTATGATGCACCACCGTTAATTGGAGCATGCTGCTGCTGTTGATGTGATGAATACGCACCTCCCAAACTGAATACGTTCGATCTTCCAACCTATTAGTTGAGATTGAAGTAGTATTGGTCAGCTAGTTTACGAAAAAAGCTCGATACAGTATTTACTATTTACAGTGGGACCTACAGGCAAATGTTGCTGGGATTGCATCATAGACACTGTATTGTCACGAAGCTGTTCCTTCTGGTGTATATTGACCGGAAACTCGTTACCGCCTGTTACAGAAAAAGGTGTGATCACTAACAGGTGTCATTTGCCTCAGGAAATAAAGCACATGAGTAATGTGATTTGTTGAAGAAAAACAGCTTGTTAGTGTTATAATGTTTTAAATCTTGATTATAATAATAAGAGTAAAATGCAATTTTCGTCCCCGAGGTTTGGCCAGTTTTGCGACTTTTGTTCAAAGGTTTGTTTTTCCGCATCCGGATCCAAAGGTTTGAAATCTTGCCATTTTCATCCAGCTCGTTAACTCCATCCATTTTTCTCAGTTAAGTCAGGGGTATTTTTGTCTTTTTTGTTAACTTAAGGGTATTTTCATCTTTTTGAATACTTGTACATTATGCTAAATGCTTGTACATAAAGTGAAAAAGACCGAATTTCCCTTTAGGTTAACAAAAAAGACAAAAATATCCCTGACTTAACGGAGAGAAATGGATGGAGTTAACAAGCCAGCCTCAGGCAAGATTTCAAACCTTTTGGATCCAGAGGCGGAAAAACAGACTTTTCGACAAAGTCGCAAAACTGGCCAAACCTTAGGGACGAAAATGGCATTTTACTCTAGTAATAATCATACCAATAGAAAGTTAAATCATAAAAATACCACCTGTGTTAAAGAACTCGAAGAAGGTAACAGCTATGATCATAATTATATTAATGGAAGTAAAAACACACCAACAACAATGATAAATAAAAAAAAATTAAGCTTTTACATAACTTACAAATTCAGATCACCAACTTATTAGTTGCAAGAAAGATAGAAAAGATAACTAGCATACCTTTATAGCCAGGTAAAGCCGGAAAATCTTCATTTTGAATGCTAAATTCTTGGTTTTGTTGCATAAAACCGACACTTTGTCGACGTGTCAAACCCCCTGCATGACAATACGCAAAAACATTACCCTTTTATAACAATAAAAAAGATTAAACGAAAAGATTTCAGTAGCTATAATACCTAGCTGTCTTTGAGAAGCACCAGCAGAGCTAAGATGTCCACTTAACTGAGGGAAATCATTCATGTCAAACGAATGGTCACGATTCAGCTCAGATAATAACGCCATTGAATTTAAGTGATTATTCCCCGCTTGAAATTGATTTTGTGAAAGCGGCCCTCCACCACCAGAGTACGAATTTCCTAAGAGCGATACCATTTGCGGTGCTAAAGTTCCATGTGTCATTAATACAACACACCAAGTTACTAATTAATAAAACATTAAGGGTTTATTGTAATGTGTTTTGGTCGGTTGTTACCGGTTAGATTCAAGCGAGATGAAACCCCGGGCATATTCAATCCACCGGAGCTTAAACTTCTTCCGATGTTTCCACCATTAACGAGGTTACTCATAGCCATTGAGCTTATAATGTGTTCTCTGTTCCCTATACTTTGACCTATACCTGACCCTGAAAGTATGCATATGAGGAATAACACAAAGTGCGGAAACTTTAGTTAAACGGTTAAACCGATACCGCACTCTACCTCCATTGTTTGTAAGTCCCGAAAGTCCAAGTGAGCTAGCAGCAGCATGCTTAATCCAAAAGAAAAGCACGCATAAAAGCAATGTGTACATGCACGTTAGCACAATCGTATAAGTAAGAAATTTAAGATACGTTAATAGAGTTAATTACTTAATTACACAAATGGTCCTGTGGTAACTGATAAGTTCAGATTACTGTTTGGTCCTTTTGAGAAATTACAGATTTGGTCCCAATTCGGGTTGGCGGGTTGAAATGTGCAACCCGAACCCGACTCATATTATTATTCATGTCAAAAATTTCAATCCTAACCCGCTGCCCGCACACGGGTCAACCCAAGCACGACCCGCTTAACCTGTTATTTAAAATAAGTCATACGTGTTGACGAGTTATAAGCGGGTTGTTGGGTTGTAAGTGGGTTATCGATTACGTGTTTATTGATGAGTATGCGTGTGACAAGTAAATAGTGTGTGTCAAAACTAAAACTAACCATGTAAAAGGAAAACAGAAAAAACAAAAACAAAAATATAGAAGTTTTTTTTTCTAAATATTTAAATGGGTTAGCGGGTCAACCTGTATTTTATATGGGTCAACCCGAACCCGGCCCATTTATTTAAACAGGTCATGTTAGTCGACCCAAACCTGTTTTTTTTTCGTGTCGGATTGGTCGGGTTTCAGGCCGTGTCAAGAATTGCCACCCCTAACTATTTGCACACTGTATAGTGTTTGTACCAAACACCAATGGACATTGAAAATGTTCATTAAGAGGGCATGAAATGACCATAACACACATTTCTGGTGTGTGTTTTTAAAGTAAAAAAAGTAAAATGGCCATTTCACATCGAGTTAACGGTGGCGTTAAGAACCGAACACTTATAATTGTAATGAATAGATCAAGGTGTTGCATTTTTTACAACTTGAACAAATAAATTTACGCTTGGAAGTGTACTTTAAGGGTGACTAATAATTGACAAATGAATTTTATAGAAATAATACCTGAGAAAGTGCAACAGGAAGATTGTTTACTGCGTATCGTCCATTAGATAAACTTCCTGTAGGTGGCTGTACACCATTCAAAGGACCATTTAATCCAGAATTTCTTGACGCATATGCACCAGGCATGCTAGGAATGTTGAAGTTCCCATTTATGCTTCGCAACCCTAGTACATCTTTAACAAAGTGAGTGTAAAAAAAGTCCGTAACAATTCGATGGGTAAAAAAACTGAAAACTTGAGCACAGTCGCACACCTATTCCATCATTTTGATTCATATCAGCAACAGAGGAACCTAACTGAAAAGAAAAAGCTGAGGTAAAAGCTCTACCAGTGGCGTCCGGAAAAGTTGATGTTGAGCCGTTAACACCAGACTGTAAAAAGTAAAAACCAAAAAGCAAATGTGAAATGATGTAAAGAATATATAAACAAACAGTAATGCAAATGCATGATATTTATATAATAACAGTACATTAAGTATTCCAGACATTGTAGATGAAAGCCAAGAGAAAAGGCATCAAAACATTCCTCTCTAGTCTTGTTAATTTGAATTTTAATTTTGCAGCACCGTTACTTCTGAAATAAGAAAGAGCAGAAATGACTGGTGATCAATAAAGCTAAATGAGAACTTATAAGTTATAAATATGTGGCAGATGACCTGCAGTAACGAGCTCGAATGCATCACTATTATGTAACTATGCGTACTAATCGTAAGTTCTTAACATTGATGATTGCTATACTAGTCTTCGAGACACACACCAGACCGTTATGAAAAGTTAAACGATGATGATATGAATTACGATGAAAATGAAACACTCATAAATCTATTAGACATCAAATAACTTATCAAACTCCAAAAGGCAGGTAGAAATGCAAGGTTTTACAAATCTACAACCAACGTCCCACTTATTAAACCACAATGTTGCCGCGTTACCGACCATAAGAATACATGTATATCCTTTTTGTAAATTGTATGGTGTAACCAATCAACAATTCTCCAGTCTCTAAAACTAGAAGAGATGCTCAAACACAACTTTTTCTCAATTACCTAACTCTTTAACAATAATTTTAAATTAAACAAAAATTACATCCTCTAAAATCAACAAAATTAACTCAAAATCATAACTACATTCCACATATTAAGCCTAACAACCATACAATTTGTGCATCATTTAAAGATCAAATTGATAAACAAATACGATCATTAACGATTGACCTACGGAAACATATTTTAACCTAACGACAACGTATGGAATGATATAAACGATTGGTAGTTGAATTAAAGCGAAATTGAGGAGTGAAATTGATGGATTAGATGAGATAATTAAGAAGAGATTATACCGACTGTGCTTGATCTGTAAACACACTCGCGATCTTGTTCTTGTTTGAGTTCTGAGAGTGTTTCTGAAGGTCGTTAGGTTTTATCAAACGTCCTTGATTTCGATTTTCGAATAGAGACCCTTTTGGTGTTTGCAATTCGGTGGGACCAGCACTTTACAGCTAGAGAATATCTTAACTCACAAAATTTAGATCGAAACTTATAATATAGAAATAATAACTAAGTTGGCTTATAACGGATCATGAGTTCTGATGGGGTCGTTAAATTGCAAAAAAAAAATTAGAAGTAAAAACGTTGACCATACGCACGTGTTGGAGTGTGTCTATCCATAATATTTAGACTGAAACGCACGTGCTGGAGCGTGCCTTGTATGTCACGCATGTATGGTCCAAATATGAGATGTGGGATTATTTCCATGTCACGTGTCTGGACGCGTGTGCTGGAGCGTGTCTAAAGGGGTTGAAAACTAAAAGGGTTGAAAAATGAAAACTAAAGAGATTAAAAACTAAAGGGGTTGAAAGTAAAAAAAAAGATAGTGATTTTGTGAGAGGTAGAGAAGTTGATAAATTATGAGAAGGGTGCTCACGTGATACGGCGGGAAATACAGACACTGTTATGACGTGCATGGTTCGGTTAGTTCGGTTGTTATCCTCAACCGAAAACGGAACCTAATTCATCGGTTCGTCTATTTTATTAATCAATCGTTTTCGGTTAATCAGTTTGGCTTATTCGGTTAGATTGGCGATTTTTTGTTTGATTCGTTTAATTAGAAATACATGAAATTGATGCATAAATACGTGAAATAGAAATATAAATACATGAAATTGAGGTATAAAATATGAAATATATGAACTGAATGTATAAAAACTAGAAATATCTATACTAGATTATAATTCATGAGGGAGGTGAGTTTTAAGATACCAAAAAAATAAAAATAAAAAAAGAATTTCCTCTTCATTTATAAATACACCCCTAAAATAAGGGTAAATTGGTCTTTTAAACAATAATTATATTTTAGTCACTCATCTTATTACACTTAAATCCCTTAGTTTTATCATAATTATGGGCAATTAGTTACACTTTTCCCCCTCTGCAATAAACTTATAATTCTTTTACGTATGCTTACCATATCTTGTAAACTATAATGTTTAAAAAAAATCCATAAGTATCGTGATGACCCACTCATTTTTGTCGATTTTTTTATAGTTCTAGTGGTCAGTGTTGACGTGTGAATTAAAAAATACAAGTAGATGATATCTTAGTGTACAAGTAATTAAAGCTCAACGTACTTGGTCATTATCTCAGAATGTTTAATAGCTACAGAATACCAAGTGATTAAATACCGTCAATTTAATCCTCTTATCTAGACTACATGTTAATCCCTCATCTTTAACAAAATTATAGATAATTAGTTAGTAGTCACACTTTATACCTCCATTTCATGTACTTATACATCCATTTCATGTATTTCTAATCAAAAGTTTTAGCCCAAGTTTGGTTTTGGATACTAACTGAAATTAAATGAATCAAGCAAAAAACCATCTATCTAACTGAATAAACCAAACCGATTAACTGAAAATGGATTGGTTAATAAAATAGACTAATCGATGACCTCGATTTTGGTTGAGAATAATAATCTAACTAACCGAACAATACACACCTTGGCAATGTCTGTGCTTCCTGCTGCATCGCACGCTATTATTGGTTATTAACCAAAACCGGTTATCGGTGAGCAACAACTAAATCGTTAACCTAAACTAAACCATAAACAGATTAAATCGAAACTGAAATCAACCAAAAACTGAAATAACTGAAAACTGAATTAACCAAAAACCGGTTATCAATTCTTTTATAGTCTCGTTTAATCAAAATTAGCTTAACCGAACCGAATCATTCATATTTTCATATATTTCTAGCTTTTATACTTTCGGTTTATATATTTTATATTTTAGATCTCTATTTCATATATTTATATTTTCATTTCATGTATTTATACCTCAATTTCATATATTTCTAAACAAAAATTTTAGCCTAGGTTTGCTATTAACTGAAATTAAATGAACCAAACTAAAATCGTCAATCTAACCGCATAAATCGAAGTGATTAATCGAAAACCGATTGGTTATTAAAATAGACTAACCGATGACTTTGGTTTCGGCTTCGGTTGAGGACCTCGATAATAACCGAACCGACCGAAGCATGCACAACACAATGAAATGGATTACCCGATTACTTCGATTATTGCAAATTTACTCCACCTTACCAACTCCATCCGTATTCTAGTTAAAACCAAGTCACATGATAAGCATGCGCAGAGTAAAACACGTAAATAACCAAAAAAGTCATGCTATATAATAAAGATTTTTTTTAATTTATATATTATAGCAAATCATGTACAATCAAATTAGCAACATTTTATATCAACTATATTATTATCCTTTTTCTAACGTATTCATGGTATTAGTATATTTTATTATTAAGAAAAAAATATATATGATCGGATTTTGTCACAAACCAAATAAAATCACCTACACCTCAATAGTGTTTCTACTTGCATGAATGTCACTTATTACTCGTTAACCATTTTTTTTTTGAACGACGAATTTCTTGTATTAGACTACTGTACTTCTTAAATTGGAGAGCCCTGTTTTCCCACTTCGACCGGACTATGTTTTTTTAACCGGGCCCACGTTAGCTTCAGAGTTTGACTTGGGCGTGCCCCCGGGAAATCGTACCGCCGGCTGCCACTTGACAGTCGTTATGCTACCACAGAGCAGAACTCTCTATCGTAACACATAGTGGGACGAAAACCCATATGGGCTCATGATAGAGCCTGACACCTCTGCAAGGAGGCTAGGCTCTATCTATCATTGTCTTATCCAGCAAAGTGATACAAATGAAGATTGAACTTGAGTTTCCATTAGAGAACCCAAATCACCCTACCACCAGGCCACAAGTGGTGGATTTTACTCGATAACCATCTATAAACAAAAACTTAATATTTACGTAACCAAGGTTAAAGTAAATATCTAAGAACAAATTTGACTCATCCCCTACATTTACAAATAACTATCTCTAGCTCTTTGCAACTCAGAAATTCACTCTACCACAGACCTAACAATGAATCTCATCAACCTTATCACCGATTTCTTCACCACCATCTTCACATGGAAGTACATCATCACCCTCACACTTATCCTTCCTCTTTCATTCATCTTTATTGCTCACACATTCTTACCCCAATCCAAAAGAATCCACACAACCAGATGTTCACATTCACTCACTCGTTTAATGAACCCATCACTTTCACATTCATCTTCTTCTTTCATCACATCTAAACCACCTACGCCACCACCGTATATGATAACACCGCCCTCCGTGACATCAAACTCGCACTAAACCTCGTTCTACGACTCTTCGGCAATAACTTGATGGTTACGGTTCTTGGGCTTATGGACACCATTGTGGTCACCATATTCGTTGTGTGGTGTGCTATTGTAGCCACATATCTTGTTGGATTGGTGTTCTACATTAAAGTCTTTAAATGAAAACAACATTAAACTTATTAAAGTCTATACATTTAATGCTTGTTTCAGATGTGGAAAAACAATACATACATATATATATATATGTATTGTGAGTAACTAGTGAAATTCCTCGCGCTACGGAGAATTCAATCGTTATCAATTTGTATAGTTTTGTGACAGGATTAATATGGTAACGACACTCAGTATAACAACCGAAAGAAAAAGCAAAAAAAAGGTTATGCCATGATAAAAAACGATATTTGCACATAAAAAAATGCATTACGTCTAGTAAGGTTCAATATGCGCTACACTACAGAAAGAAGAAGGTATGTTAAAAAAAGGTATTTGTTTTAAAAGATTTGGTTATAAAACAAATTTGGAAGCAGTGAAAACAACTTAAAAGTGAAAAAAGAAAAAGGAATAATTACCGAAAAGATTATTAAGAATAAGAGATAAAGACAAAAAAAAATAATAATAAATGAAACAATTTACTCAAACTTTTATTTGATTGTAGGTAATAAAAATAAAATTTGTTTGCTATGAACGGCTTCAAACCCGAGACACCCACTATATAAATAAATGTTCATGCAACCAACTGAATTATGACACATTTTCTTAAAAGTTTGGCATAATATAACTATAATATATACATAAAATGGAAAAAGAAAAAAAAAGCCACCAGTCACTTGTGTGGCAGTTGGCTGCCACAATTGATGCAAGTTCACAAATGTTATTATTGATATTATAGTTCTTTACAAAGTAAACTCATATGAATACATGCAATTTCAGTTAAAAGTTTTAATTTTAATTTTGTTGTTTTTGTATTTTAGGTCATAATCCTACGTATTTTATTGTACATGATTTGCTATATTATATATATTAACAAATCTTTATTATATAGCATGAATTTTTGGTTATTTACGAGTTTGCCTCTGCACATGCCTATCATGTGACTTGATTTTAACTAGAATATGGATAGAATTAGTATGGTGGAGTAAATTGCAACAAAATGGTAACTTTAGTATTAAAATTGCAAGTCATTTCAGATTTGAAAATAATAGCAATAGTTTAAAATTTCTGTTAAGCTCTCCCCTTTTTATCATTTAATTTAATTTTCCTCAATTAAATGAAAGATATGATCGCCATTTAATGCCTTAATATATTTTAATTAAAAATATATATTATTTGGGCAATCATCTGTTTGGCCCTGTAATGAATTAGGTAATTTTAGAAGAAAATTAGGTTAAAAATTCCCAAACGAATCACATACCGGTTTAGGTTTTTTGCAGCAATGGAACTATCGACCTGGGTTTTATGTTGTCCACGAAGTGTGAATTAGGATTGGGGATCCACGGGTGCAAACCACCACTGTCGTTTTTCACTTGCAAAGGGTGTGTGAGGTTGAAGATGATAGGGACGATTAGGGTTTGGCGATTTATAAAGGGGATTTATTAACTTTAGTTATTTTCTTAATTAAAATATATTTAGACAAAAATGATGACTATACACTTTATTTAAATGAGTAAAACGAAAAAAAAGGGTAGAGCTTAACAGAAATTTCTAACCCAGTTTACCAATTGGATGGAAAAACAACAAAAGATGAAACCTTAGGGATCCAAATACAAAAAGTTTCGTTAAACTGAAGTGACAAAAGTGACCTAAACTCATGGGCCATTTTGCATTTTACACTTTCATATCAATATACTTTTGTCATGACTATCTTGTCTTTCATGGTGTCAAAGGATTAACTCTCGTGAGAACCAAAGCATTATACTTGTTCTATTTTTACAAAGCAGTCCAAAATACCAAAATGCAGCAATGTTTTGCAAAGACTTAAGGCATGGGTCTGAAAGTTTTAAAAGGCGGAACAAGAATCATATGCAGCAGTGATCTGTAGAAGAAGAATAAGAACAGAATGTAAAAGAAGAATCATAATTAAAAAAAATGGACCGCAGAAGAAGAATTAGTCAGAATTATTTTTTTTTTAAAAGAAAAAAACTAAACTATTGTAAAGCCTAACTACTGCAGCTCCAAAACCCATAATTTCGTGTTCCCTAAATAATATTTGTGGAGATCTAGTTGCTTGATACACCTCAGTCCATTGAATGCCATTATGATATATGGTAGAGTGGCCTATTTCAAATCAAAAAGTTAAACAAGTTCGCCGGTTCTTAGTTTTTGCGAGATTTTTGAAAGGCATTGACAACGACATAGTAGTTAGTCATGGTAAAATGGGCAAATTGGTGAGTGAAGTAAACGAGCCAAAATAGGTTGAGAGGCTGTAATCGGTAAAATTTTTCATTCATGTCAAAACAGGTTGTGTTGGGTTGTTCCTACTCGCCCATACTTTTTCGGGGGTTCTGAACTATTTGACCAATTATGTTGGATATAATCACTCACAACTCGCAAATATGGGTTGTCTATGTAATTTATATTAGCATGTTTTATCTATTGATGTCAAGTAATTAACTATTAAGGTCTGTAGTGTCAATACTCAAAAGTGTATGTGTGTGTCATTTGATATATACGACGCTCCAGTCAGATATAACCATATATACATATACATTGCATACTTTGTAAGGGTTATGAACCAACACATTCTTTCAATATAGATTTTGATATGCGTCGAATGCAACATATAAATCATATCAAATAAGGTGTAAAATCAACGCTTTTTAGTACTAATGTTGAAAAAAATGTGTTTCTTTGTATATTTTTTATTTTCAGGATTAAAATAGCTTAAATGAACAAAAGGAACAAATTAACAACAAAAACCAGCATAAGTACAAAAGAAGGAAAGATGATACATTATACCAACCCTCCAAGCTTCACTCCAGGAGCAAAAACAGCGAATCAGAAGTCAAGCACGAAACCTTGCCTGCCCGGCATGGGGCCGTGCCCAACTCAAGATTCCAGGAAGAAGAAGACAAACAGAAGCAGACAAGTGACACGGGGTCATGTCCCATGGACACGATCCGTGGTCAACTTCCAGATATGCAAATTTTGGATAGTACAACAAGTACAATGGCCACGGGGCTATGTCGTTGACACACGGGGCCGCGCAAGCATCTGAACTGACAAACTCATTAAATGAAGACATAGAAGATGAAGGACACGGGACCGTGCCCACCAGACACGGGGCCGTGTGATGCTTCTGTTTCAGCTATAAACAAGGGTGCTTGGTTTCATTCCAACTCATCTCTTGGCAAACCACTTCTCTCACACCTGCCACCACTCCACCACCACATTACCACCATCATCCACCACATTCATCCATCATCCATCTTTAGAGTGTGTGTAGTAGTCTCGGGATCCAAGATTGATTAGTTTTTTGTCAAACAAGGTAATGCTTGGCTAATCTCTTACATCACTTGGTGAAGACAAGTTATTTATGTATTACTTTTATTTCCAAGCTTTGGTTAACTTTTTATTCGGTATGTATTAATGACTTTAATAACTAGTTTTTTTATATTGAAAGTGAACTTTATTCTCTCATCTCTTCATGTTTTGTTGATTCACTCATCCATATCTTTATGGTCTATATAAAGCGCGTTAACTGTCTGGAAGGGGGATAGAAGGGTGGTATGGGTAAAGTTCTTGCCTCGTTTAGTGTATAGATCCTGCGAGGACTTGATTCAAGCTTATTAGGACTCCCTTAAGGCAGATTGCATCAAATCGGTGGAAATAAGAATGGCTTGAATCCCTTATAAATAAATTACTATTAAAACTTTAAAACGGCCTTGCGGGACTGTATCCCTGCTGACTCAGACCAATATGGCCGAGGGTAGCGTCGCCTCCAAAAGAGAGACATGCCACATTTTTCATTAATAACTTACTTAATTATCTTTCAATATTCTGGCCTTACAGGCCTGTATCCCTGCTGACTCAGACCAATATGGTTGTGGGTAGTGTTGCCTTCAAAAGAGGGACACGCCACTTTAACCAAGATAATCTCTTAAAAGACCCAAAGTGCGAAAATCATCAAAGGATATATAAATCACAAGTCGGAACCAAGTGATCCTATCTTGTCTACTTGTCTCTTTTATAACTTTAGTATATTTCTTTACTCATTAAAAATCTTTTCTAAAAATTTGATTAGATTAGACGTCGACGATATTGCGGTATTAAAAGCTTTTGGTCCTTGAACGATCTCGGTATTTTACCATCACTATACTACGCCAACAATGGGTGCACTTGCCCTAGCGTGTTGTAGAGAGTGATAGTGTGATATCGTGTTTTATAAATTTAAAGTTTGAATAAACGAGTGAAAAGTACCAAAAAATATATCTAAAATATACCCATGCTCGCAAACACGTCAATTTCATTGTTTATCAATTTGTGTTTGAATCTTGAAGACTTTGATTTTTTTAGATATCAGAGCACAAGGTTTTATACAAATCATCATCATCCTCGTCCCAAAATTTGTTTACTTTCAGATTCATTATATTAAAACGATTCACTATTCCATTCGTTTTAATCTGTTTATTAGTTGATTGTTTAAATCCGGAAGACCTGCAATTTAAAATCGTTTGTGTTCATAAGTTGAACCATTCGATTCACTATTGGATTGCAGTCACATCAAGAAGCCATTCCAAGTTTGAATAATACAAGAACCATTCATTCTGTGAATTAAGATTCTGTGGGTTGTTCATTGTTGTCGAAGATTGGAACCAGACGTGTTATCGGATCAAGCATCTGACCACACGAAGTTTTTGTATCAACACTGTTTCATTAAAGGTTAGGAATTGGAATCTAAGATCACAAAGAAAACAAACGACTAGATCGTTAGCCA
Organism: Scalesia atractyloides; assembly: GCA_947069175.1. Lineage (NCBI taxonomy): Eukaryota > Viridiplantae > Streptophyta > Magnoliopsida > Asterales > Asteraceae > Scalesia > Scalesia atractyloides. Next base: position 89,256,300 of record CAMTDV010000008.1, read on the forward strand.
TCGCGTGAAGACGTTCCATATTGTTTGTTGAAGTGTTAAATCCCAGACCGTATTGTATCGTTTTCGTGTTTCTCATCCGGCCCAAAGACGCATCAAACTCTCTGGTTTAAAGGAACACATCTAGACCCAGGTTTACAATTCCAAAATCGTTGTTACCTGTTTCCGAATTTTGTTATCATTTAGTAAAATTCAGGATTATCGATGGGTATTGTAGATACTAGTAGATTGTAGTCAAACAAACTTAGTGATCTCTAAGAATTCCCTGCTATAGAACTGTAGGTTTGTACATATCAAAATGTCATATACGAGTCCAAATACTTGTGTTATGATACAATACAAGGAAGTGAACACTTTCAAATTTTCAATGCCCTATATTGAAACCAACGAATTATACAGTTTGAGCTATAAATATCAAAACAATCTTAGAGGCAAATGGCCTTTGGGAAATGGTTTAACCGACTAAGACAACTCAACCTGATGTAAAGAAAGATAAGACGGCTACGACTTATCTATTTCAATCGTTAACCGAGGACTTGGTTTTGCAAGTTGCAAAATGCAAAAAACATTTGGAACATACTGAAGACTATACACATAGGAGTAGATCTTGTACAAAAGGCACGACTACAAACTCTCGAATCCGAATTTGAGTTACAGAGGAGGATGAATCAATTGATTCATTGATTCATTCACTGCTAAAGTAAATAGTATTGTCACTAGAGCAAATGGACTAGGTTCCACCTTTGATGAATCAACTTTAGTACGAAAACTACTAAAGTCCATATACGAGAGAAATTCATCCAAATAGTTGCATCAATAGAACAATACTCCGATTTAGATCTTATAACTCTAGACGAAGCCATTAGGAGACTTATTACTTTCGAGGAATGAGTCAAGCTAAAGAAAGGTAGTCTAGTTGAGAATCAGGATAAGTTATTGTTCACACGACATGACAACAATTATGGTCATAGAAACTCGAATGTAAGACGAGGAAAAAGAGAAAATTCAATCCACGTGTTCGAGGTTGTGGAAGATTCACATCATCACCCCAGGAAGATTCCACACAAGATATGTCCAAGGACACTAACCAACACAGAAGTAGAAAGTTCATTAGTAAATTGAGCAAGGTTAGATGTTAAAATGCAGTAAGCTAGGACACTATTTGTCACACTCCACCAAGGCGGAAAACACGAGGTGTGACGTCATGGAAGCATATGGTTATTGCAAACATACTAACATATATTTTAAAACATAATACCTTATTTGTTACAAAACATCGTCTCTAGTTAATACATTTATTCAAATTGAAATGAGACGAATAACTTTGTTTTGCCCGCATGATTTTCTTCTTTTATTTCATCTTGAATTCCCGAGAGATAACCTAGTTATTTGAAAAACAAGCTTGAAAATGTCAACAAACGGTTGGTGAGGTTCACAGGTTTAGTATATAAATTTGTCGATGTAAAACTTTTTCCTGAGCCAATGTGTAGATGTTATCAATAATGTATCATAATTACCATGAGTCTATAATCAAACCTTGACTGAATGTAATGATTTGCCCCGACAATGATTTATCGCGAACCATTGTAGTGACTTATGGAAAATATGCAATCATTTACCACTACAGGCTAGTCGACGCTACCGACCATAAAAGGGGGTGGCGGTCCAAATAGATCTATCCACATTTTCCATGGCTTATCCTAAAGCTAATGATTATAGTACCGGGGACTTATAAATGCGATAATTGAGTAACTCATGTAAATTGAATCCTGCTCAAATCATATGTATGTGGTTTAGCATGTTTCTCCACCAGGTTATAAAATAAGTAAATGGAAAGGGGCCGTGAACACTCACCTTGCGCTTATATCCTTGGTCTTTCCTTGTATCCTAAGATACGTGTTTTAGAAATATGTTAATAACTTAACATATCAAGTATTTAACTTATTCTTCGGCTTCAACACACGCTTATATTATTTTTTGTATGATTATTTATTTATCATGCAGACATATATATATATATATATATATATATGTATAGTCTTAGGATCCTGTAAAAAGGACATTTTTCATGAGAAGTGTGAGAAAGCATAAGAATTGACAAGTAGACATCATGTTTTGGACTTGAGCATAATGTTTTGGGTTGTTTTGGCAAGAAAAACACCAAACATAACAATTTAAGACACAATGCAATGAATTCTAGGCTTAAAACTAAAAACAACATGCCAAGAACGTTAAGTAGTGTGTTTTAAGTGTTAAACAGTATGTTTTAGTTGTGTTTTAAATTTCACGCCCATAATACATTGCATGGTGTTTTAAATTGTTATTTTGGTGTTTTTCTTGTCAAAACAACCCAAAACATCATGCCTAAGTCCAAGACAAGATGCCTACATGTCAATTCCTATACCTTCTCATACTTCTCACGAAAAAGGTCCTTTTTACAGGAACGTCACCCTATATATATATATACAACTTAGCGTTTAAATTGCACAAATGAGCATTCATGGCGATGTAGTGTATTTAAACTAACCACTTTTGAATGACTTGGTGATATAATGGAAAATCATTTCATTGTTTAGCTTATGGCGTCCATTTATTCCATCATAGTTTAATTATATACAAGTCCTTGTTTTTAAAGACTACTCATAAATAATGGTTTCCAAGATTATGGGTTCGGGTTTCATGTCAGGGATTGTTGCAAGTACTTGTGCTTGAAAGTTAAGCATATATATAGGGTTTTTACATTAGTGGTGGATGTAGCATATGATTAGGGGTAGCCTGTGCTACCCCTCAACTTTCTTTCACGAAGTCCAATTTTAATGCAAAAAAAAATTCTTCTTCTTTTATGTATTGGCTACCCTAAACAAAAATATTTTAGCCTGCACAAAACTTTTCTTCTAGATCCGCCACTGTTTTACATAATATGCTCCATATACACATACAACATGCCTATTTTATAGAAAGCTATCTTGTACTATCATCCAAGTATTCTCATGCATTATCAATTTTTTAAACAATATTTGGGGCTCAATTTCACAAGGCAACTAATTTCTTAAATTCTAAATTTTTTCCATGTAATGGCATATGTGTGGGCTTTCTAAAAATGTAGAGTCCATCACCATATCCCAAGTCTAAAATTTCAAAACTATTTTTTACATTCGGGTCAGATTCGGAGTACTTTGGGAAAACCGTTCTTTAGGAGGTTTTAAACTTAAAATTTAGTCTCACTTTATGGATTTTAACAAGAACATATATATCTAACTTTTTAAGAAAAACCATATTAATTTGACCATTAGTTTGGGAGTTATGGCCAATAAAGTATCAAAACATTTTGTTCAAACAAGGACAACTTGCATAGTCCTTTTTGTAGGTGGCTTTTAATGGTTCATGGGTTACTTGAAAAATGTGATATTTTGTGGGATTAGATGCCACTTAATATGGTATACTTTAGACTCAAAAACTGGTCAAAAGTAGAAGGTTATCACTGAGTTATAGTCACTCGAAAACATCTTTAAATTCTGCCAGCATTGGGTCAGGTCATAGACTTAACTTTTTGACTTACTATTTTAATTCCATAGATACTCACATAAATGTCATTTAATAAACATTAAACATTGTGGATCATGCAAGTATCTTTATATTTATCAAAAATATGTCAAAAATTATGTGGATGACCAGGTTATGGCTTCTTAATTACAACTTTAAATTCTGTCGGCATGCATCTTGTTAACAGGTTACTACTTTCACTTGCACAACCCTTTTTGCTCCTAGATTCTCACGTAAATGACTCGATTCAAACATAGAACATCTTAGAACATGTAGGTGCTTTTATTCTAGCCAAAATTATTTTCATTAATCTGAGTTTTAAAGTTTAAAAGTCCTGGTTTCCCATTATTAGTTTGTTATCAGCTTTGTGTTTATTGTGTAACCTATCACTTGAGTATATATAACCAGAGAACTAGGTATGACATGAGCAAGAATTTAGGTTGGATTTTACCTTGAAGATGTCGGGTGTTCAAATCCTTGTTGGGATCGTAGTGCTTGTGGCCTCTGGATGGTTTTCTCCGAGTATGTGTGTACACCGGCTTGAATCCAACGGAGAAGGGCTGGAAGCAGCCTTGTACCGTCGGGTTTGGAGAGGTAGGGGTGGGGGCAGCCGCTACGGATCGTGATCGAGTGGGAGGGTGGTGAAGTGAGTTTGAATGGTGGTGTCAAATGGCTGGAACTTGGTAGTTTAAATAGGTGTTGATCATGGTTGAATTTATCCTGTTGAGTTATTATCATCAGAGAGGGGTTTGGTTATAGGTGAGTTAGAAAGATATCAAGCACTCTTGGGATTTCTTCAATCATCATGCCATGTGACCTAGGCTTGTGAAAGGGAGTGCTTAATTCTTATAAGTGTATGGGAGGAGAAAATTCAGCAGGTTTTGTGGTTTGATAGGCATGTGCTCATAGGGTCTTATACATGTGAGTGTGGTGGTTGAGTGTGAAAATAAATAAGGGTGACTTAATGAAGATTGTATGGTACAAAATTCTTGATTTGGCTTGTGCATAAGTCGAGCAAGTATGGAGGGAATGTTGTGTGATCTTCATTTAATGGGCTTGTACTTGTATTAGAAAGCTACCATAGTGTGTGTATTTATATATTTAGTTTCGTGGTACCAATTTAAATGGTGTGCACATGTGGGCTTTTAATGGTATAAATTCTAGAGAAAGAGGTTTGTCTGGCATTAATTGTTGTTATTTTTTTTTCATATACTAGACGGAGAAATATATGAGTATTTGCTAGCATTCATTTTAAAATCCTAGTTCTTTGATATTTAGTTCTTCTTGATTCTAATATAGTGACTAGACATTAATATCAAAAGTATAATTATAAGTTGGGACTTGTATGAATACTCATGGTTAAGTTTTTAACATTATAAGTGAAAACTTCATTATTCATGTTATTGAAAACACATACGACATCAAGACTTTTATTAATATAGCATGATTTTGATCACGTAGGATTATATTTAAGGTGCTCACATAACGTCCATTTTTGCTAGGTGTCACACTATTTTCACACTGCCCTCAAAAGGAATCTGCACAAGATCAGGCCAATCTAGTGTAAGAGGACAAAGAGCCCACCTTTTTATGGCAATCGCAGAAGATCGTAGAGATCATCAAGTGGTTTTCTTAAACGAAAAGGAAATCAAACCTAACCATTATAGGTTACTTGTTGAAAGTATGTGCTATCTCGACAATGGCGCAAACAACCATATAACCGGTTTGCAAGAGCATTTTACTAAATTAGACGAAAAAAGTTGTGGGAATGTTCTTTTTGGTGATGGTTCATATGTAGAAACAAAAGGCATGGGCTCTATATCGATGGAATGTAAGAACAAGGAACAGTGACTTGTTATCAACGTTTATTACATTCCTAGTCTCAAAAGCAATATTTTGAGTCTAGGGCAGCTAACAGAAATTAGATGTAAAGTCATCATGGAATACAGTCAGCTACTATTCCATGACATAAGAGAAACACTTCTCATGGTCGAACATTCGAAGAATATACTTTACATAATTATTTTGAAGTTTGGTACACCCATCTTATTGTTAGCAAGTTTAGAAGATAAAGCATGGTTATGGCACGCATGACTATGTCATATGAACTTTAGTGCAAGTAGAGATATGACACGAAAGAAACCATTCAAAGGTGTACCTTGAATTTCACACTCCACACAAGTTTGTGATGCATGTCTACTAGGAAAACAGAGCAAAGCTCCATTTCCAATACAAGCTAAATCTAGATGAATTAAACCACTAGATTTAGTTTCTAGAGATCTTTGTGGTCCTATTTCACCACCAACTCATTCAAGGAAGAAATATATATATATTTATATTAGTCGAAGACTGTATAAGGTATATGTGGGTATACTTTCTTGAATTGAAGGATCAAGCGTTTAACACATTTAAGGAATTTAAGTTGATGGTAGAAACAGAAGTAGAAACCAAGTTGAAAACATTTAAAATTGATAGAGGTGGAGAATTCACTTCAAAGGATTTCTCCGAGTTCTGTAAAGAAAATGGAATAGCAAGACAACGTACTGCACCTTACTCCCCACAACAAAATGGCATAGTGAAAGAAGAAATAGAACAATGCTATCAGCCACTAGGAGTATGCTGAAGGCAAGTAACATGCCTCAGAAATTTTGGGCAGAAACAGTAAGACATGCTATCTATATCCTGAACCAAATGCCAACCAAAGCTTAAGTTGATAGCACACAATCTACAATTTCTTAAAGTCTTTCGTAGTAAGGCATACGCAAAGGTATTGCTACCTCATCTCAAGAAATTGGATGATAGAAGCACTTAAATGGTTTACTTAGGTAATAAACATGGATAGAAAGCCTACAGACTATTTGACCCAAGAACTATGAAAATTTGTGTTAGTAGAGATGTACATTTTAAAGAACAAGAATTTTGGAACTAGAAAGAGAATGGTGAAGATTAAAATCATGAAGAAGCTGAGTGGACGGACTTCATAGTTGAAGATAGCCAGACGATTATTACACCCACCAACTCTGAACCGCAAGTTGAACATATCGAAAATCACAATCAAGAGGAACAAACTCCTCAGTCACCTGTCAAATCACCATTTACACCACAATAGTACACCTAAGAACCAAATTTTGAATCATCTGCTACTTACACCTCAACCTCTGCAAGCTCTTCAAAACCGTTTGATCATACATGGTTACATTATCAAAGTTTAGAAGATATTTATGGTTGAACCTCAGAAAGAGAACTAGATGAGAACAAATTATTGTTAGTTGAGGAAGAACCTAGAACCTACAAGGAAGCAGAAGTAGACAACAAATGGATTGAAGCCATGAAAGTTGAATTAGATTCAATCAATAGTGTAACACCCCAAAATGCGTAAATGAGATTAATTCGTGTTATGTAATTAAAGAGATATTATAGCACATTAGTGTGGTTACCATTTAGATGAAGTTATACAATATTACTTTATAATTCGTTGTGAATTATTTATAAGACAAAATAATTTGCTGAGTATCAGCATATTGTAACGGAATGTATTTTAGTAATATATGTCGATAAATATGACGGGTTCGGTTCAGGGATATACGGCTACCTCATATTATGACTCGCCATAACTTGACGGGGCATTGTCGTAAAAATCAAACATGAGGGGAGGATTATGTAAATATCTAAAGTTCAATGTATATAAAGCCCCTTATGGCTCATTTTGGGCGGATTTCTCTCAAGTTAGAGAGAGAAATAAGAGAGAGAGAGTGTGAGAACTAGAGAAAGAGGGGTGGACGGCGGTGGCGGTTAGCAGCGATTCGCGGTGGTCGGTGGTGGCCGGAGGTGCTCGGAGTTGTGGTTTACAACCTGGAACCAATTATCGATGCTACGAATGTGATGGAGCTCCGATTTCTCTAAATCCTTGCTTAAAGTTGTTGAAATTGTATAAATCAAATCTGTCCAGAATGTAATAGCCCAGTTACAAAGAACCGAACGATCCGCGAAATCCGACCGTTGAAACGTCTTGATTTTTTACACATGGTTTACAACATATAGATGATCATTTTGAATGGTGGAAATAAGAAATAGAGCTGTTTAAGTGTGACTTTGAAACCCATTTTCATAGGAGTTCGTATTCCCATTTTAGTTAAAATACAACTTAGTATAATTGATTTCCCCAAAGATCCGACCGTTGGATTGAGCTGAAATTTTGACTGTATCTTTCTGACATATGGATCTTTAATAACTTTGAAGGAAATTCTGATCAGAGGTCAAGAACTAAAGTTTTGAAAACAAACAGTTTATAACAAATTTCTTGTACGAAAATTAGGAAGTTGATGGTGTTCTACAGATAGTCTAATGGTATTGCATGTGCAATCTACGACTAGAAAAATGTTCATGATTCTTGATGTTGTGAACAAGGAAGGTAGGCATAAATTACTTGTAAATTGTATCTTAGATATGGTTCGTACGCCAAGTGTTCGATAAAATGTCTAGTAGATGATTGTAAGTGAATTTGCATGTAACCACTTGACGAACATGAATGGAATGTAAGATATGATGTAATCTGTGATTTTCATATGAATTGGTTGAATACGTGCATTAAAAGCTTGTACTAGGAGCTTAGTACGTGGTATGTCCGCCATGTGTTTAAATGTATGTTTGATGTAATTCAATAAGTGAAATTGTGTTGGTTATGAGATATTCGAACTCACTAGCAAGCAATCGTGTTAGAATATGTTGAAATGACAAAGTGAAAGTGATATGAATGTAATTTAGAATGTGGCTTGATTTAATAATATTTAAAGCATAATGACATGAAGGTATAGGATCATGTCAAGGTGGGTGGAAGCATGGAAGGCTAACAGAAAGGATGCGAGGAAGCAAGTACGAAACGGACGCTTAAGTTAAGTGATTTCCGAAATCACTCTTTAGTATTTAAAGGGAATTGTTATATGTTAAATTGTTGAGAGGCTTGTAGGAATGTAAAATTAATGGAAGTACTAAGATGAATTTGATGGTATTTGGTTGATAATGGTCAACTAAATCGGACGTTGTATGATAAAAACCGAATGAGGCAAATTTAAGATGTAAGATTTATCGCTTAAATGACAGAACTAAAGCATGTTTGGCTTATGTAAATGTAGAATTTATTGTTAAAATGGGACTATGATAGTGTAAAGAGAAACGGGACCTCGTTTAAATGTTACATGTTTAATTTGAAGCGAATAGGAATAGGCATGATCGAGCGGGACATGAAACGGGTCGAATAAGCTGCAAACCCCCAAAACAGCATCATCTGGCCGTAGCTTACGGTAGATGACTTATATTTTGGCAGAAGGTGGCTGCCGTAAGCTACGGCAGGCAGGCCGTAGCTTACGGCGGGTTTTGCCAATTCTTGATCATTTTTTCTTGCATCCAATTGATCATGTTTCCGTCCCGATATCCCGTAAGATGTTTTTAAAAGCTCTTAAATGATGTTAGACTTGTAAAAAGTTAAGTACATGTGAAAGTATGAATCTTGAAATATGCATAATGATCGTGGTTTCGTATGTGGATGCCATATAACCAATTATGTAATTGTATGATCAAAACCCGGATTGAGCAAATGTGTTATAATCATGAAAGTATTAACTTATTTACATGTGTGATTATTGATGAATAGCGAGTGTACGATTTAAGTACAGTAATTGGATGTGAACAAGTGAAAGTGACAAGCATGTATGTATTTAGGTATAGAGTCATAGTAGGTACATGTCATGCATATTTGTATGTGAGACGTTTGTATGCGATAGGTATATATGTATACGGATACATACAAGTGAAAACACGGGTAGTAACATATTGAATGTGGATTAATGGTATGTGCTTATGCTGAGATGTAGGTCTTCAATATGTTGAGATTATGTCTTGCTAACTGATTTTCTATTGAGAATGAAACAGGAATGCAGGTATGTAAGTGTTTGGATTTCGAAGGTGCGAGTCCGTTGAAAAGAACACATTTAGAAGGATATAATTATGGAGTAGTTTAGTTAGAACACTATGTAGTTATTGATTATATATATATATATATATATATATATATATATATATATATATATATTCATTTAATTATGTAAGATGTCACCCTTTACTAATGTGTTGGTTATGTATTTGGTGACCGCAGATTAGTCAGATCATCATTATCATCATGGGAGATATGTGGACGAAGATCGAGTTGAAGATCATGGATTGTACGGAGAAGTGGTGACGTGGTTGTAATCATATGTTAACGTAGTTATCTCAATCTAGAATGAAAATGTGGCTTAAATTAAAGAAAGTTGAATTAAATGGTTTGGAGTACGTTAAAACAACTATAAAGGAAGAAATTTTATAGTTCATATTTCCGCTGCGTCGTTTGGGTCAAAATGCGTTCTAGAGTCTTATAAATAGGAATAAGACATGGATTTTGACGGAATCACCTAAGGATCATAAAGCCATACAGTTGAAATGGGTATTTAAAACCAAAAGAGATGCAAGTGGTAACATAATAAAACATTAAGCCTATTTAGTAGCAAAAGTCTGTGTACAGCAACACGGTGTAGACTTTAAAGAAGTCTTTGCCCCTATAGCGCAAATAGAAAATGTTCGTCCAATATTAGCCTAGTTACTCACAACAAATGGGAAGTACACCATCTAGATGTCAAATTAGTCTTCTTATATGGAGAACTCAAAGAAGTGTATGTTTCTCAACCTGAAGGGTTTGTGAAACCATAAGACAAAGAAATAGTCTACAAACTCTCGAAAGCTTTGTATAGACTACGACAAGCACCACGTGCATGGAATGTAAAGTTAGACAACACATTGAAGTCACTTGGATTTAAAAAATGTTCTCTAGAACAATTAGTCTCTACCAAGACAAGGTCTTACTCTAATCTAATAGTTGGAGTTTATGTTGATAATTTGATTGTCACAGGAACATCAAAGAAAGAATTTGACAATTCCAAATTCACAAATGGAAGAAAAATTCAAAATGAACGACTTAGGATTATTAGCCTACTATTTAGGTATAAAGGTCACCCAAACAAGGGGTGATATCTGAGTTGATTCCACCAAGTATAGAAGTCTCATTGGATGCTTAAGGTATCTTCTTCACACAAGATCAAATCTAAGTTATTATGTAGGATTACTTAGTCGTTTCATGCAAGAACCAAAGGAGCATCATCTGAAAGCAATCATGCAAGTCATTCGTTATATCAAAGGAACAAAATACTATGCTATAACATATCAAAGAAATGAAGGATGCCAGTTATTTATTTGGATTTAGTGATAGTAGCTATAAAGTCAACACTAAAGAAGGAAAAGGCGCAACAGGATACAATTCTACTTTGGGAACTCTCCTATTAGTTGGTGCACACAAAAGCAACCTTCCGTAGCATTATCATCTTGTGAATCCGAGATTATGGCAACAACTGCTACAACATGTCAAGCATTATGGTTAAAAAGACTACTCAGTGCTTTAACTAGATGGAAATAAGGAAAGGTAACCTTGATGGTTGGCAACAAATCTGGAATAGCCTTGACGAAGAACCTCGTGTTTCATGGTAGAAGCAAGCACATCGATACTCACTATCACTTCATACAATGAGGGAACTACTCGACGTCAAAGACCTACTACAAGTTAATCGTGATTAAGGAGCTGATGATATAATCACTCACAACTCACACTTATGGGTCGTTGCAGGGGCGTATCTAGGTTGAGACATACGCGTTCACTCGAATCCACTCGGTTTCAAATTTTTAGCGGAAATGTTAATAGAAAATTTGGTATGAAGCCATAAAACATATTTGGGATGAACGCGTTAAAGAATTTGATGAATGGCCGAGTGGTTAATGCAAGTGCTTTTATATCTGAAGTACAGGTTCGACTCATCTTACAGTACCTTTTTGAAGTTTTTTTTAAATCTAAACAGAACTTGGTTAAACCAATGCCCCCATAACCTCATTTCTGAAACAAACCACAAAAATAGATCCCCGAATCACTGAATCTGTTATCTTGGAGACATTGTTAACTTCTTGTACATGCTACTAATGAATATGTTTTTTTGTTATATTTTATTTTTACAGAAACCAAATAGGTCATAGGTTTTTTGGGGAAGATTAGCCAATACATCAATAGTTTCTGCAAACTGGCTGGTTTGCAAATAGATGCATCTAAAGCAAAATATGAATGATTTTTTCTACTAGATTAGAGGTTATTTTACTATTTAGTTGGCTTGCATACGACGTGTCAGTCATATGCAACCCAATATACATACACATCGCATACTTTGTACGGGTTACGAACCTTCACATTCTTTCAACACAGATTTCATTGTTTATCAATTTTCCTGAATCTTGGAGACTTTGATTTGTTTGGATAACAATTCTAAACATGAAATTTTAGATTAGCTTTTCAATTTTACTCGCCTGTACTTTTTTTCCTAATAGAACATTGCTAAATGGGCTTGTTACTTACAAACAGGTTGACATTTACCTCTACCTAGAACATAATATCGCTATATTTCTAAACATACACATTTCATGGTGTCTTTTGGCTTGGAAAATACAAAGCATTAAATAGGTAACCAAGTCATAGCAAAGTACCCGATTCGAAAACTTTCCATCTTAGGCTAGCAAGATTCACTAAAATTGATACCACTAGCCAACCGTAAACATTTCCAAGAGTCTTAAAGTAAGCCACCCTCCACCTCCTGTTAAGGTGCAAACTCCCAAGAAGTCCTAAGATCCCAACAACGAACCCTGGGCCCATGCCAGCATATAACCACAAGCCTTTAATATCATCTTCACCTTGACCTTCAACCTCATTAACATAACTGTATGGTGCATCATTTACATTACAACTCCTCGAAACTGGTGGCCCACATAGTCCATTGATCCCTTCATAGATAGACAGGTAATCTAGAGTTTGGATCTTCCAGTTGGAATTTGGCCAGATAAGTTATTGAATGATAGGTTCATGTAGCTTAGAAAGTTCAAGGTAGTCAAACTTTGAGGAATCCGACCAGATAACTTGTTCATCGATAAATCTAAAGATTCCAATTGCTTTAGATCTCCAATGCTAGTTGGAATCTGTCCTTTAAGAAGGTTTCCAGAAAGATACAAATTCCTTAACCCCGCAAGATTCATTAATGCATCAGGAATTTCTCCAATAATATTGTTGCTTGAGAGGTCTAAGGATGTAAGAAACTTTATTGTCTTGGTGTACACCCACTGATTTCCCTTCATGGAAGCTAATATATTTTCTTCATAATAAGACATATAGTACTCCGTAGAGGATATCCATAAAGTCGTGATCATCATGCCACTTAAATTTTCGAAGCAACAAGGGATTGTTCCTGTTATGTTATTATGTACCAAGCTAAAATATTGTGGGCATTAAGTTGACAAAGTTGTAACGGAATATTGCCTGTAAACTTATTCGACTCAAGATTTAAAAATACAAGGTTTGGTAGCTTTTCACCAATCCAGAAAGGGATAGTACCCATGAACAAATTGTTCCCTAAATCCATAGTGACCAAATTTTCCAAGTTTGTAAGGACACCGGTGTTGGATAATCTTGACATGGGTCATAAGTTTAATTGGGCCAGAATTATTTTAGTTTAATGGGTCAAAAATAATGGGTCTTTGTGTGTTTAATAGTCCAGTTTAATAATGGGCCTTGCCCACGTGTTTATTTATTTCTAGCAGTTGGGGTTTTAGGTTTAGTTAAATCTGTTAGTGCTTATGAACGGGTCACAAGAGTTAGAACGAGTTTTCTGGTTACCGTTGTAAATCATGGCTTTATATGGTCATGCAATTCTGAATAAAAGGGGTGAGCTTTTCTATTTCTTTTCTTTCTTCAAGTTTCCTACAATTATATTCTTTTGATAAACAATATTTGGATTCATACTTCTCTACGTGAGTTTGTTTTTTTTGTGTTTAGAAGCTTGAAACCCAACAATTGGTATCAGAGCTTGCGGTCATACCAGGGATCGAGAAGGGTTCTTCGTGAATCGTAGAGAGAGTCGAACAAGGCACCGTGTGAGCCGAGTTCATGTGAAGAAGAAGATACCAAAATCTGTGTGAAGGTGTGGCTGTGTGCTTCAGTGATTTAGAAAAAGATCCGTGTGATCTTGGGGGATTCTGTGTGAATCAAGAAAAGTAGATCTGTGTGATCGGAAGCTTCAACTTGCTGTGTGTGGGTTATATGTTTATCGAAGGAAAAAGGAGGATAGATCTGTGTGATTGGAAAGAAAATTCTGTGTGAATTGGTGAAGATCTGTGTGATCAAAGAAAAAAAAAAGAAATTTTGTGTGATAAAGAGTAGGAAAATTCTGTGTGAGTTGAAAGAAGTTTGAGGGGTGTGTTTGTTTTTGTTGAAAAGTCAAACAAAAAAAAGATGTATTACTGTGGTGTTGCTGTACGAGAGAAAAAAAGGAAGGAAAAGATATAAACATTATTTGTTTTATTTTTGTTTCTTTATTATTTGGCAGGTAATATTAAATGGCCGATGATAAGAAAACGGAAGGAGGTGATGCGATTGTACCCGTAAGTAGCCAAGGTAGCGGTAGCATATCGTTGCAATGTCCCAAGTTAACGGACACAAATTACACTTCGTGGGCGATTTTGGTGGAAACAATCCTACGAGCAAACGGTCTTTGGGAGGCGATAGATCCGGTCACCGAAGTTACTGTGGAAGATAAGAAAAACTTCACGACTAAAGCCATAATTTTTCAGTCTTTACCGGAGGATGTTTTGCTTCAAGTTGCAAAACACAAGTACCCAAAAGATGTGTGGAATTCAATCAAGGTTCGTTATCTAGGGGCTGATAGAGTTCAGAAAGCTCGGCTATCAATTTTAAGAAGCGATTTGGAAAGGCTAAAAATGAAGGAGAGCGACACACTAGACGAGTATGCGGGCAAGATAAGCGGGATTGAAGCAAAGTTCAAGAACTTAGGATCAACTCTTGAAGTCGCAACTATGGTAAGAAAGTTGTTAAATTCTGTTCCTAAGAAATATATGCAGATCGTGGCGTCTATTGAGCAGTACTCGGACGTCGATAGATGCCGTTTGAAGAGGCGGTTGGGCGATTGAAGACATATGAACAAAGACTTAAATCCCATGACGATGAAGAAAATGATCAAGGCCAATTGTTGCTTACAAAGGAAGATTGGGAGGAAAGAACTAGGCGGGTGATTTTGATCAACCCGGACAAGGACGCGGTCGTGGTCAAGGTAGAGGACGCGGTTATGGTAGAGGTCGAGGTGGTCGGTTCCAAAGCAATGAAGACCGAAAGGATCAAGGTTGGTATAGAGACAAGCGAAACATCAAGTGTTATAATTGTCAAGAATACGGACATTATGCGAGTGAGTGTCCTAAGAAGGAAACAAAAGAAGAAGAGGTGAATTTGATTCGAGACGACGACGAACCGACATTACTTTGAAGAAGCGGGTTGACGTCAAGATTATGGGGGTGATTGTTGGATAATCTTGACATGGGTCAAAAGTTTAATTGGGCCAGAATTGTTTTAGTTTAATGGGTCAAAAATAATGGGTCTTTGTGTGTTTAATAGTCCAGTTTAATAATGGGCCTTGCCCACATGTTTATTTATTTCTAGCAGTTAGGGTTTTAGGTTTAGTCAAATCTATTAGTGTTTATGAACGGGTCACAAGAGTTAGAACGAGTTTTCTGGTTACCATTATAAATCATGGCTTTATATGGTCATGCAATTCTGAATAAAAGAGGTGAGCTTTTCTATTTCTTTTCTTTCTTCAAGTTTCCTACAATTATATTCTTTTGATAAACAATATTTGGATTCATACTTCTGTACGTGAGTTTGTTTTTTTTGTGTTTAGAAGCTTGAAACCCAACACCGGAATATCCCCCTCAAATATATTGTTGCGCAAGTGCAACGAGCATAGATTTTTTCGAGAGCCTAATGAACTTGGGACAACGCCAGTTATGTTGTTATTTGTAAGAACTATCACAGTCAAATTAATCAAGTTCCCTAAGCATTCAGGAAGAATTCCTGAAAACTTATTTTGTGACAAATCTAAAACCTGGATGCTAGAAACCTTGCACAAATATACCGAAACGCTTCCTGTGAAACGGTTTTCGAGAGATTAACAACTTCTAGATTTGGGTTCATTGTTCCATCTGTTTGAGGAATATGCCAGAGAATAAGTTATCTGAAAGATCCAAATATCTCACATTTGATGGAAATGTAGCTAGTGATCCCTCAAATTTGTTTGAGTTCATCTTCAGGATCTGGTTACTATTATTGCCATGAAACTGTGGCAGTTTGCCACTGATCTGGTTATAGGACAAATCCAATTCTGAAATATGAGATAATATATTCTCAAACCATTCTGGTAGTGAATCTGTAATACTCGAGTTAGAAAGATCTAACCTTCGAAGATTTGTCTGTGTTTGAAGCCAGTTCGGGAAGTGGGGTCCGATGTTGCAAGAACTTGCAAAAAACATTTGCAGTTGGAAGGGAGGAATCCATCGTGAGCTGAAATTCAACGTTAGCGAGTTCGACGTCAATGTCAAAATAACTCAGATTATTTAGCTTGGTGAAGTGAGTTTTGGAAAGAACCCCAACCAATGAATTATGGGAGAGATCTAGATTCTTTAGCTTTGAAAGTTGGCCAAGACTCATGGGAATGTTCCCACTCAATTGGTTATCATAAAGATACAAGTCTTCTATCCTCAAGAGTTGTCCAAGGTTTGCAGGAATAGGACCAGAAAACATGTTTCTTGAAAGTTGCAGATGAACGAGGCTGCTCAAATTACATAACATATCTGGCATCGAAGCGTTAAAGGAATTGGACGAGAGGTCAATGGAAGCCAGCGCGCTGAACGTTCCAAGAAAGTCAGGAATTTTACCATGGAAGTCGTTAGAATAAAGGTTAAGATGCATGAGGCTTGTAAGGTTCGATAACCAGATAGGAATGGTGGAACTGATGCCATTTCTAGAAAGGTCTAGTGAATTAAGAGACGTGAAGTTGACGGATTTAATGGAAGGGATATCGATATCAGACCATGCCAGGTTTAATGTACGCAAAGAAGAGAGCATGTTAACTGGATGGAACCAATCAATATGTTTACAGATATTCCTACCTGATAAATCCAAGTGCCTTAACGACGATAGCGTAGACACCCATCCCAAACCATCCATAATAGACACTTCCCCGAATTTCACAAAACGGGTACCTGTCTGATGATGATCATAATCGATGTTGTCTAAGACAAAACTATTCCTAAGATCAAGATATTGTAACCTTGAGAGATTTCCTAGATGATGTGGAACTCCTCCGCCTAAACCTGAGCGTGACAAGTTAAGGTATTCCAAACGTTTAAACGATCCTAAGAATTCAGGAATGTTCCTGAGAAACCATTCATGCTCAAGTCCAAGTAACGCAAATGCTTCAAATTCTGTAACGAAGGACTCAACTCACCTTCGAGCAATTCGGCATCGTATACTTTCAGACCTTGGAGCCCGAAGATCAAGTTTGACAACATGACCGTTTCGATTATCACACCCAACTCCCTGCCCTTCACAACATTTTACAGCTCTCCATGTTGACAGAAGATTAAATCTGTCTGTGAGGCTTTGTTTGAATACAAGAAGGGATTGCCTTTCTCTTTCCCTACACGTAACGTTGGAAGAAGTTGTAATCATGGTGTTGCTGCTTGTACATATTTGGAAGAAGAGGATTGTAAAAAACACAAGAAAACTGGTTTCCATTTTGGAGTAGGGTAAAGTCCACTCTCACAAGCAGGGGAGGATGTATTATAGCATATCATAAAATCTTATGTAATGCTTAAAAATAAAATATAATAAATAATAGTAAATATTGATACCCGATTTTTCTAAATTATAAAAGCATCCAGATGCACGTTTCTTAGCGTTTTTAAGCTCACATGGAGAAGAGATGTAGGAGATGTTGTTGATGAGGAGAGAGGAATGACAGGCGCCTTTGTCTTTGTGAGAAAAAAAGGTTTATGTGAGGGATTGTTGGGGGGGGGGGGGGGTTCGGAGCGGTTTTTGGCTGTAAGAGGATGGGCAGGGTGACGTGGAGGCGTTTTTGAAACATCACATTGTGATGCTCTAACGTAATCATGTACCTTTGATCAGTCTATAAAAAACTTATCTGTTTAGACTTTAGAGTCAAACGGTTTCAAGAGTTGTTGGCTAGACACATACTTGTAGTTATTGGTGGACTTTGACTTAATTGTAGCGGGTTGGCTGCAGTTCTTACACGGTTATCATTTGCCAAAGGTTTAAATTTTGATTGAATAACATTTCATTATTTTTTAGCTTATTATATTTTTTAACAGAGATAAAAGTCAATTGTTTTTTGTAATTATTTGGTAAGAGAATTAGAGTTTAGAAACTTAGATTGATGCAAGTTGGACTCTGGATATTACAAAACTTGAGTTCTTTGTTACTTCTCCACTATAAAGTGAATCCCTTCAGTCTTTTGTGGTTTGTGTTTACTTGCGATTCCTAATTCATGGGAACACATCGATCCTTGTTTTCATTTTATGCCGATCGTTTCTCTTCACCCGAGACCTGTCATATATACTACAATTAGTGATGTCGGTGCACCTTATATACCAATCGTTTCTCTTCATCTCATGTTTAGTTACATAACGCAATTGGTTAAGCGCTTTTCCCCTTATATAAAAGGTTTTTGGATATTTGTGAATATGTTGCAAGTTATTACAAAAAAGATTTAGAAAATACGAGTGTCACACATGATAATTTTGTAAACATGGCAAAGTTCTAACACTCCAACCAATCAATATTATCTATTTTACCAGCTTTATTTTTCAGTTACATGATACAACTTTTATGTAATTAAACTTAATACTATTTTAAATATTATTTTTTATATGCGTATGTGATACATGTTTCCCATTGCTTTGCATGGGAAAATTTCTACTAGTTTCTGTTAAAAAATTTAAGCTTGTTACACGCTCGGTGGCTGAAACAAGATTTTTTTTCTATGCTATCATCAAATTTAGTACAACTCTAATTATATCAAATTTAAATGTGTTGTTATTGCTACTACTCTTGAGTATTGAATCCAATTCGTATACAAGTTTTTAACAATTTATAAAATTTTAAATCTAAAAAATTTGTATTAAACGTAGTTAAGGAACGAATATTGGTAATCTCAATCTCATACCCAAATGTAAAATTTTGTATCATATTTGGTGGCTATATGTCAAGTATAGGGTGTACCTGATAGTTTGTTACAAATTAAGTTGGAATTTTCAAGTAATTTCTTAGTATTTAACTTTTATATAAATTTATTACCTAAGGAATGTTAGTATTCTTTAGATATGAACAAAGAGATATATACAAAAAAAAGTTTGTGGGTATGATTCAAATGAATGGGTATGTATGTTTCAGGTAATCCAGTTAGATATCATCTAATGCCATAACCATCACATGTCCGCACAAACCTTTTTCTCATACTCGTCCCATTATTAGTTTTGAACGATTCAAAATCTTAGATGAATTTGAGTTTGTATGTCATCCCTAGGTGTGGGTGCCATTTTCCTATTCACTCGGAAGCTTGAGGCACCTCCACCAACTTCATTATTGCTAAAATGAAGCAACACTAAACTATGTTTTTATACAAAAGATCGTGTTGTTATAATAAGTCCGATTGATTAGACTGGGAACTTCGTACATCGTTTGATCATTCTGAACTGTTTCTAGTTGGTTCGATCAGTTTTGACAGGTGACACTTGAATTGGTGAATCATGTTCGGTGATCGGACCAGGCTTTAATAATTGGTTCACATATCAAGACTTTAAGAGATGGATCCACAAATTTAGAATAAAGGCTTTAGGAGGCAAAATTGATTGACAAATTTAATAATCAGTATAAGTCTATATGACCTTTACGTTTCCTCCTCAATGTCGATTGGGAATGAATATGAGAAATCAATACAATGATAGAGAGACTAATGGGATGGTGGTACATTAGTAAAGACAAAGTCTTTAAACATTTAAAAAGAAAGTTCTTATATTCAAGTCCAATAAACAAACAAATAAAAGAAATTTGTCGTTAAAAAAAAACTATAAGTGCTACACACGAGGGGACTGTTAAATTACTATTACATAAAATCCATAGGAGTAAGTGAGACATTAAATTTTATTCTTTTCATTATTACCACATGGAGAGATGCTTAATATTTTGGTAAAGGAATTATGTTTATGAATTTAGGTTAATCAGTGTGGGGACGGTCTAGGGCTAGCGTGGTGCGGCGCCGTGCCTGCAAATCGCCCCCCTCGTGGCGTCCCCGTCTTCATCGTCGCCCTCAAGACGTTGGTGCTGGGCCAATTCTCAAAAAAGGAGTCGTCAGTAATGGTTAGTTTTATATATAAAATTTTTAATTTCTTTATAAATAATAACAATTTACCTCATTTTTCAAACCAATGAAACCCAATCTCTCTCTCTCTCTCTTTAATACAATTCTTCAACTTTTATAAAATTTTTGCCATGGATCCATACAATCGAAACAACCCGAACCAAAAGGTTTTCTCGGTACCCGGATACTATCCAACGATGGATCCGAGTTGGTCACCATCGCAATTTTCTTTTTCGGGGAATCACAAATCACCGGTCTAGAATTAATTCAAGAAACAACCGACAAGGTCATTCAAATTCGAAACAATCTTCTAGCGGCTCAAAGTCGTCAAAAGAGTTATACAAACAAACGACGAAAGCCCTTAGAGTTTGACATCAGTGATCAAGTACTTTTAAAAGTATCACCGTGGAAGGGAGTGGTTCGTTTTAGCCAGAAGGGCAAGCTAGCACCACGCTACGTAGGACCTTTCAAGATACTCGAAAGAGTAGGTCCTGTAGCATACAAGCTTGACCTACCAGAAGAGCTCAACAGAATTCATCCCACATTCCACGTATCAAACTTGAAGAAGTGCCTCGCCGATGAAAACCTCCATATTCCTCTAGAAGACATTCAGATCGATGAACCTATGCACTTCATTGAAAGACCAGCAGAAATCATGGACTTCGGAGAGAAGCGTTTAAGACGAAGTCGTATTCCAATTGTCCGAATACGTTGGGAGTCAAAACGAGGACCCGAGTTTACTTGGGAACGTGAAGACTCAATGCGCGAAAAATACCCGCATCTTTTTCCTGTTACCACTACTACGTAAATTTCGGGACGAAATTTCTAAAAGTAGGGGATACTGTAACATTCGTTAAAAAACGGGTTTCAAAACCCGCTTCGTTTATTAATCAAATATTCGGTTATAAGTTTCGTTGCGTATTTACTGTTCAGATAAATTTTAAACAATACATAATTAATAAATATATTAGAATTTAAAAACCATAATTTATAAATAATAATAAATAGTAAGAAAAAAATAAAATGGAGACGCCGGGTTTCGAACCCGGGTCACCCACAAACACAAACACACAACACACCGCTGCGCCACACACTTTGTTTGTGATAAACACTAAAACAAATAACATATATAATAAAACCGAAAGTCAAATCCGGTAATCAACGCGCCAGAACTCGCAATCACCGAAAAATCCGGCAATCCGCGATTTTGGCCATATTCCTTTTGACTGAACCGCACAAATTGATTTCGACGTCGGTTATAACCTTTGCCAGCAATCAATTTCAGTCATAACCGACGGAAATCTTTAATCGCTAACTTTGACCCCAATTCGAACTCAATTCAGCTGTTCACCCCTATAAATACCCACTCAATCTTCTGGAAATCCTTTCGCTCAGAACCGCACACTTTTTCGAAGCTTTAATTCTTCCAGAGCACGTCGCCGGAGATTTTCATTTTCGCCGGAATCCTGCCGGAATCGCTAGTCAGAAAACCGTATTCATTCTTCAGTCGGTATAACTGTCTAAACTTCTCTGCTATCTCTTAATTTATACTTTAATCGTTCAAACCAATAATCAAAACTGTTAAAACAGTTCATACAGCCGGAAATCGCAAAAATCAGAGCCGACGAACACTGCCGGAAATCTGAAGAAAACGCTCCATCTTGGTATACCCTATCACTTAATCTTCTTTCCATTTCAAACAAGTATAAGTTATGATCGATTAACCAGAACAGTCGGATTTCACTTTTCTGAAATTTTTAAGCGAAGAAGACGAAGATGCAAACGTATATTTATATAATTAAAATCAGATATTAAACTGGGTTAGACACACAGTCCAGCGGTGGACTGTGTGCAAATACAATATGCACGTCCCGAGTTCGAATCGCACACGTTACCGACTTTCAGAAATAAAACTAACATTTTTAGAACTTAATCAGATCAAGTCACAGAATGTTTATAAGAGTAATATAATCCATTAGTTAAACAGATTAGACACACAGCCCAACTGGTTAGGCTATGCGCACTCGAACCGAAGGACCCGAGTTCGACTCCGGGTCTCTGCAACCGGTTCGGCCATATAAATCATTTTTAATAAAATCCAAATAAGTTTAAAGTTAATTAGTATATAAATATAATTAAAACAGAGAATATTTCGGGTTAGACACGTAGCTCAGTTGGTAGAGCTGCGTGCACGTATACGAGAGGTCCCGAGTTCGAACCTCACTCAGCGCATAGAAAACACAGTCTAACCGGTCAAGACCCGGTCAACGGTCAACGGTCAAAAAGTCAACTTTTTATTTCTTTTTATTTATTTATTTAAATGAAAAATTATTTAAAAATACTTAAAAATAAGATTATTAAAGTTAGAAAATTTCCTTAAACTTACAAAAATAAATCTAAAAATCCCATTTAAAGGCACTAATTAAAAATATTAATCTCAAATAAAATTTAATTATTTATCAAATCGTATTGTTATTATGTAGGTTAGTTCTTCCCTCGTCGATTGAATCATAAATTCGTGCGCACTCATCGTTATCAAAGAACGCACCCATTGTGAGTGAATCTCTACCAATTCCCCGTTTTAATCATGTTTTGGGGTGTATCATGTGTCGTATAATTCTTTTATTATATTTAAACACTTGTGCATACATCATATCCGTGATCAAATGTGTATCAATTGTTGTGTGAATTATATGTAGATTGGATTTATCATTTTCAGTGCACGCATTTCATTAGGCCCATCAGTTCCCCGTGGGAGACGGGTTGAGCATCAGGTGCCTCATTAGATCGGCTCCGTTTGATTGAGCCTTGATCTCACATACATCATCATTCATATCATATACTCATCCAAAGTGGTTTGTGTTTGTTTATTTATATATGTTTGCTCACATGTGATTATTGCACAAATTTTCTTTATTAAATAAAACAAGAAATTAGTAACAATGTTTTATCAAGGTTCACTCGCCAACTTTTGTTGACCCAAAATACCCCCCGTTTTACACATGATACAGGTGATCCAGCTGAGACAAGAAACACATAGGAATGCCTAGAAGAATAAACAAGTTTAAGTTTTGGAATAATTATGTAGTTTCATTTTCATGTAATTGTATGAATTTTGTTTTGGATATTTAAGATGTAATTTGAATTTAATAAATATGAAACATTTTAGTAAACATCATGAGCTTTGGTGATAACCCAATTATGCCCCGACTCTTATTCCGCTGCGGGTCGGGTGTGTGACAGATTGGTATCAGAGCCATGACTATAGGGATATATGATAGGTTATTAGACCCTTAGAGCCTATACTATAGTTGATTAAAATTTTAAATTGTTTATGCGTTACATACAAAATTCATGATGTTTATATGCTTTATGTTTATTTTTACACTCAATGTTATGCAAGCATGCTCACAAATTCATGTTATTATACAATGCTCATCATGAATCATATCCTCATAACATATCATATCCATGAGAGCACACACCTCACGATTACCATGATTTTTGCAATGATTTTTGTATTTTCAAATCACATCAAAGTGAGTTCTCATGACGGGCATGTAGTAACTGGAAGGGTACGAGTACCGGTAGTCGGAACGTCCTGTCTAGGCTTGGCATTCGTATAAATCCAAAATAAAGGACCATTTTGCCTACCTGGGGACTAACGATGAGAGTATGAAGGACCTATTAGGCCAAAGCATGCTATACCAAACGTCGTGTGAGCTAACGCCACTTTGAGTTGTCATTGTGTCTACACCTGGACACCCTCCTACCATACACCTCGCAATTATATTTTCCAATTTTCATTCGGGTGGTGCGAGTGTTAATCCACCAACACCAATGTGAATCCTACCAAGCCCAATAGTCATGGGGGCCCACGTGACTACACAGGCGATGGTATGGGGGACATTGGAGGCCCAAACATGAGCAAACCCAAGACATCCTATGGATGTAGTTGAATTATTGTCAGTTATGTTATTTTTTGTTCTTTTTACGACACATGACACCTAGAAACTTCTTAAACTCACAATCTTCCTATGTATGTTCCTGTAGATGTCGGCTAGGCAACTACGTGGAGGTAGAAAGTCAGGAAGATCAAATGAACGCTTAGCCACACAAATTGCTAAACAAATGGCCGCAGTGCTTCCTGACATCGTAATTCAAGTTCAACAAGCTCTCACCGCAAACCCCATCAATCCTCCCAATCAAGAAGACCAGAGCGTCGCTAACCCTCCTTCCAAAAGGTGCTCCTACAAACACTTCAAATCTTACGATCCCCCAAAGTATGAAGGGACCTAAGGTGTTACCGCCCTCCTTCACTGGTTTGAAGAAATGGAAAACACTTTCCTCAATTGCGATTGTCCCGAGGATCGCAAGGTACGTTATGCAACTGGAAGACTGTTTGGGATAGCCCTTACCTGGTGGAACACGGAAAAGGGTAAACGAGGAGTTGAAGATGCCATGGCCTTAACATGGGAAGAGTTAAGGGAACTCATGACAAGACGCTTCTGTCCAAGAAGCGAAATCAAAAAGTTGGAAGATGAATTCCACGCTAAAACAAAAGGAAGGAGATCACACTTCCTATAACAAGAGATTTCTCGAACTGAACCAGATGATCCCTAATTTGTTCACCCCTGTGTCCCGCTTGGTTGAACATTACATTCGAGGTCTTCCCTCGAAAATTCAAGACTCGGTCTTAAGCACTTCGCCTGCAACGCTTGAAGCCGCGATGGAGTTAGCTACATAACTCACTGAAAATCGCATTCGAAACGGCAAATTCAAAGATGAAAAGAAGAAAGCACCCATAGAGACCTCAACTACAAGCCACCCAGTCTCATCCTCAAGGTTTGCTGGTAAGAGGAAACGTAATGGCAAGAATTTTGCTGTCACCCAAACCAACCCTCCTATCACTGCTGCACCAATCACCCAAATTGCTCCCTCAGCTGCACCATTTAAAAAGCCATACACCGGCCCACACCCAAAATGCAACCGCTGTCAATACCATCACCCTCCCGAAGCTCTTTGCCAACATTGCACAAGCTGTGGCCGTGCAGGTCACACCATCCAAACCTGTCGCACTCTTCAACGAATGAACCGCAATCAACCCCCAACCCAAACCCACCATCAGATAGTGGGTCAAGCCCAACAACCTTTACTTCTACCACCTGTACCACACGCAGCCCAAACTTACTACCAACCCAACTACCCCATGATGCAACCCATGCGAGCTTGTTACAACTGTGGGGAAACCACTTCAGAAACACTTATCCACGCTTAGTGAACATCATCCATGCTCAAGCCCAAGCGAACCCAGTAAACCAAGCTAACCAAGCTCCTCCACCTGCCAGAGGAAGAGCTTTCAACATCAATGCCAACCAAGCTAGGGCTGACAACAACGTGGTTAACAGTACGTTTCTCATCAATGGTAGTTATGCATCCATGTTATTCGATACTAGCGCGGATAAGAGCTTCGTGTCCTTAGAATTTGAACCTATCCTCAACCAAACTCGTGTTAATCTCATGGAATCTCTAACGGTGGAAGTTGCTGACGGAACACCCGTTTCATTAAATTCTATTATACGCGATTGTACCCTCACTCTAAACGATCACGATTTTCCAGTTGACCTCATTCCTATGAAGTTGGGAAGTTTCGATGTTATAATCGGTATGGACTGGCTCAACCAGCATCACGCTGAAGTAGTGTGCCGCGAAAAGTTCATTCGCATTCCTCTTGCAGACAGTCAGACCCTACGTATTTTTGGAGAAACCCCTTCGAAAAGACTCAAATTAATGTCCTGCCTTCAAGCCCGAAAATATCTCCGCAAGAATTATGCCGCATTCCTAACTCACGTCGTCAAAAAGGGAAACAAGGAGAAGAAACTCGAAGATATCCCAGTTGTGAAAGAATTCCCAAAAGTCTTTCCCGACGACATTTCAGGACTCCCTCCGGTGAGAGAAGTCGAATTCCGCATCGATCTTGTACCTGGCGCTACACCAGTCGCAAAATCTCCTTATAGGTTAGCCCCATCCGAAATGCAAGAGCTGGCCAGTCAACTACAAGAACTGACTGACAAAGGATTCATACGTCCTAGCTCATCGCCTTGGGGTGCACCTGTTCTTTTTGTGAAGAAGAAAGATGGAACGTTTCGCATGTGCATTGACTATAGAGAACTCAACAAGCTAACGGTTAAAAATCGCTATCCACTACCTCGCATCGATGACCTCCTAGACCAACTTCAAGGCGCCACCTGCTTTTCAAAAATCGACCTTCGTTCTGGTTATCATCAACTCAGAGTACATGAAGAAGATATCCCAAAGACCGCTTTCCGGACTCGTTATGGTCATTACGAATTCATGGTCATGCCATTCGGTTTAACCAACGCCCCCGCTGTATTCATGGATCTAATGAATAGGGTATGCAAACCCTACCTCGACCGTTTCGTCATAGTCTTCATCGACGATATTCTTATCTACTCCAAGTCTAAATCCGATCATGAACGACACCTTCAACTCATCCTTACACTCTTAAGGACTGAAAAGCTCTACGCTAAGTTTCTCAAAATGCGAATTCTGATTAGGAGAAGTACAATTCCTTGGACATGTCGTCAATGACAAGGGAATTCATGTTGATCCTTCAAAAAATCAAGGCAGTGCAAGAATGGCAAGCGCCACGTACCCCTACCGAAGTAAGGTCATTTCTTGGTTTGGCTGGTTACTATCGCTGCTTCATTACCAATTTTTCCCGTATTGCTGTACCACTCACGGCTTTGACTCATAAAGGAAAACCCTTCATATGGGGACCTAAACAAGAGGAAGCCTCCAAAACTCTAAAGCAAAAACTTTGTGACACACCTATCCTCACACTCCCTAAGGGTTGCGATGACTTTGTAGTATATTGCGACGCATCAGGGCAAGGGCTAGGCATTGTATTAATGCAAAGAGGAAAAGTGATAGCCTATGCTTCTAGGCAACTCAAGGTTCACGAGAAGAATTACACCACCCACGACCTGGAACTTGGAGCCGTTGTGTTCGCACTCAAGATATGGAGACATTACCTCTATGGTACAAAGTGTGAAATATACACTGACCAAAAGAGTCTCCAACATATCTTCAACCAAAAGGAGTTGAATATGAGACAACGAAGATGGGTCGAACTTCTCAACGACTACGACTGTGAAATTCGGTATCATCCTGGCAAGGCAAACGTGGTGGCTGATGCACTCAGTCGAAAAGGTTATGCGAACTCCATTCGTCTTCTATGTTCGCAAATCATAACCGACATCAAAGATCGAATCCGAGCAGCTCAACATGTTTCTGTAACAGAAAATGACGTACGTGATGAGCTGTCGTGTGGAGCTGAACTAAAATCGAAACCAAATCCGACGGTATTCTATACTATTTAAATCGCATATGGATTCCTGATCGCGATAACCTTCGTGATTTCCTCATGAATGAGGCGCATAAAACACGATACTCTGTACACCCAGGAGCAGACAAGATGTATCAAGACCTACGATACACCTACTGGTGGCCTGGCATGAAAAAGGATATCGCTGTTTTTGTTTCCAAGTGCCTTACCTGTTCCAAAGTAAAAGCTGAACATCAAAGACCTTCAGGACTTCTAGTCCAACCCGAAATACATGTATGGAAGTGGGAAAACATAACCATGGATTTCATTACCGGGTTACCTCGCACCTCCAGTGGGTATGACACCATATGGGTAATAATCGATCGTCTTACAAAGTCATCTCACTTCATTCCGATTCGCGAGGACTTCAAGAACGAGAAGTTAGCTCGTATCTACATCAGCGAGATCGTAAGCCGTCATGGTGTACCTTTAAGCATCATTTCAGACCGTGATGGTTGTTGCACTTCACGAACATGGCGAGCCGTACAAACCGCCTTGGGTACACGATTAGACCTCAGTACTGCTTTTCATCCTCAAACTGATGGTCAATCTGAACGCACCATCCAAACCCTTGAAGACATGTTGCGAGCATGTGTCATAGACTTCAAAGGGAATTGGGACGCTCACCTACCATTAGTGGAATTTTCGTACAACAATAGCTATCATTCAAGTATCGGCATGGCTCCTTTCGAAGCTTTATATGGTCGTAAGTGCCGATCTCCAGTATGTTGGCACGAAATTGGGGAATCACAAATCACCGGTCCAGAATTAATTCAAGAAACAACCGACAAGGTCATTCAAATTCGAAACAATCTTCTAGCGGCTCAAAGTCGTCAAAAGAGTTATGCAGACAAACAACGAAAGCCCTTGGAGTTTGACATTGGTGATCAAGTACTTTTAAAAGTATCACCGTGGAAGGGAGTGGTTAGTTTTGGCCAGAAGGGCAAGCTAGCACCACGCTACGTAGGACCTTTCAAAATACTCGAAAGAGTAGGTCCTGTAGCATACAAGCTTGACCTACCAAAAGAGCTCAACAGAATTCATCCCACATTCCACGTATCAAACTTGAAGAAGTGCCTCGCCGATGAAAACCTCCATATTCCTCTAGAAGACATTCAGATCGACGAACCTATGCACTTCATTGAAAGACCAGTAGAAATCATGGACTTCGAAGAGAAGCGTTTAAGACGAAGTCGTATTCCAATTGTCCAAGTACGTTGGGAGTCAAAACGAGGACCCGAGTTTACTTGGGAACGTGAAGACTCAATGCGAGAAAAATACCCGCATCTTTTTCCTGTTACCACTACTACGTAAATTTCGGGACGAAATTTCTAAAAGTAGGGGATACTGTAACATTCGTCGAAAAATGGGTTTCAAAACCCGCTTCGTTTATTAATCAAATATTCGGTTATAAGTTTCGTTGCGTATTTACTGTTCAGATAAATTTTAAACAATACATAATTAATAAATATATTAGAATTTAAAAACCATAATTTATAAATAATAATAAATAGTGAGAAAAAAATAAAATGGAGACGCCGGGTTTCGAACCCGGGTCACCCACAAACACAAACACACAACACACCGCTCCGCCACACACTTTGTTTGTGATAAACACTAAAACAAATAACATATATAATAAAACCGAAAGTCAAATCCGGTAATCAACGCGCCAGAACTCGCAATCACCGAAAAATCCGGCAATCCGCGATTTTGGCCATATTCCTTTTGACTGAACCGCACAAATTGATTTCGACGTCGGTTATAACCGTTGCCGGCAATCAATTTCAGTCATAACCGACGAAAATCTTTAATCGCGAACTTTGACCCCAATTCGAACTCAATTCAGCTGTTCACCCCTATAAATACCCACTCAATCTTCTGGAAATCCTTTCGCTCAGAACCGCACACTTTTTCGAAGCTTTAATTCTTCCAGAGCACGTCGCCGGAGATTTTCATTTTCGCCGGAATCCTGCCGGAATCGCTAGTCAGAAAACCGTATTCATTCATCAGTCAGTATAATTGTCTAAACTTCTCTGCTATCTTTTAATTTATACTTTAATTGTTCAAACCAATAATCAAAACTGTTAAAACAGTTCATACAACCGGAAATCACAAAAATCAGAGCCGACGAACACTGCCGGAAATCTGAAGAAAACGCTCCGTCTTGGTATACCCTATCACTTAATCCTCTTTCAATTTCAAACAAGTATAAGTTATGATCGATTAACCAGAACAGTCGGATTTCACTGTTCTGTAATTTTTAAGCGAAGAAGACGAAGATGCAAACGTATATTTATATAATTAAAATCAGATATTAAACCCGGTTAGACACACAGTCCAGCGGTGGACTGTGTGCAAATACAATATGCACGTCCCGAGTTCGAATCGCACACGTTACCGACTTTCAGAAATAAAACTAACATTTTTAGAACTTAATCAGATCAAGTCACAGAATGTTTATAAGAGTAATATAATCCATTAGTTAAATAGATTAGACACACAGCCCAACTGGTTGGGCTGTGCGCACTCGAACCGAAGGACCCGAGTTCGACTCCGGGTCTCTGCAACCGGTTCGGCCATATAAATCATTTTTAATAAAAACCAAATAAGTTTAAAGTTAATTAGTATATAAATATAATTAAAACAAAGAATATTTCGGGTTAGACACGTAGCTCAGTTGGTAGAGCTGCGTGCACGTATACGAGAGGTCCCGAGTTCGAACCTCACTCAGCGCATAGAAAACACAGTCTGACCGGTCAAGACCCGGTCAACGGTCAAAAAGTCAACTTTTTATTTCTTTTTATTTATTTATTTAAATGAAAAATTATTTAAAAATACTTAAAAATAAGATTATTAAAGTTAGAAAATTTCCTTAAACTCACAAAAATAAATCTAAAAATCCCATTTAAAGGCACTAATTAAAAATATTAATCTCAAATAAAATTTAATTATTTATCGAATCGTATTGTTATTATCTAGGTTAGTTCTTCCCTCGTCAATTGTGACAATATCATCGCCATTTATCTCTTCGGGAATCCAGTTCAGCATCAACGCACCAAAAATATCGAAATAGACATTCATTTTGTGCGTGAGCACTTTCAGCGTGGTGCTATCCGCATTATGCACACTCCAACTCGCTTCCAGGTGGCGGATATCTTCACCAAAGGTTTACCACGGATTCTTTCGAAGACTTCAGATCCAGTCTCAACATTCGGCCACCTCTTGCTTCGACTGCGAGGGAGTAATGGAATATACCAAAACATATTCCCATGTATTTTAGGAATATATTTCTGTGTAAATAATTGTAATTACTTTCTCCCCAAGTCAAAGGATTATATGGTGTATATATAGATAATGAATTAATGAGAAAGGCAAGGATTGAACCATACAATTCTACAGAATTAAAAATTAAAAATCTGAAAAATTAATAGTTAAATGATGTTTCTCATACAAAAACAGAGTTATGTGTTGTAGTTTAGTACTAATATGAGAAGAATTTAACATGTGGCAAAAAATATATTTAAAAGGGAAGGTCAAAATTGAACTTCACCATACTAAAACAAGGACTCTTGAAGATCTGGGACGGTGGTCTCATCACCTTGCACTATTAGCCATTGATTATATTTGAAGTTTGACCTTACCTAATGTTGACTCTCATCCAACGGCCAAGATGATTTAGTTCAAGCTTTGATGCGCCGCTTGATCATCCAGAAAAGTGGTGGTGTACTATAGAACAATGGAGAAGCACCCAGGGGCTCGATACTATCTATATACAAAAAGGTTATTTTGCACCCTGTACTATGGGTGCATGGCTTTTATGACCCATGAACTATACACTGTTGAAACTTTTGGCTATGTAAGCTTTAAGTTGTAATGTAAATCAATGCTACTTTATAAATGTGTATGAGTGACCGAGTGAATGAGAACTAGGCTAAGTAACTATAATGGTTGATGACTTGACGTTATTCACAGTTAGCTTGGTTGGAAAGTTGGAAAATCATGACTCATGCTCCATGAGGCTGGTGCGCCTATCCTTTGCGAAAGCTAGCCAAAATATATGGTTACATCATTCAAACATACTCGTTAAAATACATCTATTTGTATTTTGTGTCATGGTTTATAGCTTAACTCAAACCATCATGATCTCGAGTTGAAAATACATCATTCAAACATACTCGTATATATATATATGATCATTCAAACATACTTGTAAAAATACATCTATTTGTTCAATGCATGTTAAGTAAACCCTCCAATTGTTTTGATTTGAACAAAAGTCATCCATTGTTCAATGTTGAATTTTTTAGCAACTATAGTTTGGTTTCCAAATAATTTTATTAATGATTTGGGAACAGTCATAGCCCATTCAAAACCAAATTTGCATCTTCTATTAATTTAGAATAAATTACAAAAAAACGTTCTTTATGTTATGTCCTTTACCTTCGATAATTACAGAAAATATACTTCATGTTTGCAAATCCTTGCAGATTACGTCCTTTAGCCCTAACACAGTTAACTTTTTTTGTTTAATCATGTCACGTAGACCCCATGCGAGGGTATTATTGTCTTTTCTTATCGTAATACAATATTAATTTAATATTTGAAAAACAAATAAAACCTACGCACCCCAGCCCAGCCTACCCTTTCTCTCTCTAAAAATATACACACACTCTCTCTGAAGACTCCATCTCTCCTAGCTACCAGCATCACCCCTTTCTTTCTATCAGAACCCACTGATGCAATAACCCATCCTAACAAATTTGACTTATAATTAGGAGCTTTGCAAGACTCCTTCATTCCAACCGCTACCCCTTAATACAAACACTAATTTTGGAGAGGTAACAAATTCGGCCAATCCATTGCAAAATCTGGTGGTGGATAAACTAATAAAGCCCAATTCCCATGTTCATATTCAAAGGCGACTGATGGGTGGTCCATTGGACAACCCTCAAGTGCTTTAAATCTATCAATATTCCACACTTAATTGGGTTAATTATTAGGATTTGATAACTATGGTGTATATGGCTTTGCAGGTACCGAAGAGCATAAACAAGCAATTTTAACGTGCTTTGATGGGATCTTGTACTTGGCTAAGAGAAGATGAAGACTTGGAGAATTGATAAAAGAACAAAATGGAAAAACTGCTAACCACCGTAAGCTACGGTGGACGCCGTAGCTTACGGTGGTGTCTGATCCTTCTATGAAACATAAGCCAGTCTCTTGGGGCCGTAAGGAAGTTTTGACACCGTAAGCTACGGTGCGCACCGTAGCTTACGGTGGCGACCTGCGAGAAAAGTGTAACTGCCCTCTTTAAACCAGTTTTCAAGAGTCTTTTGATATATCAATGATTGGAGACGTTTTGGAGAGTCTAGGAGACGATTCTGATTGTGTTACTTGGTCCAAGAACAATTTCTAACATTTTGTTTGGTGTTTATGATTCATATGAACATAACATTTGAAGCTGTGATGATTTGCAAGACCATGAGTGGCTAAACTCATTGTGATCATCCTAGGTGGAAGGTTTGCTTGAAACAGTTGTATTTTTATCCTTAATTTCTAGAATAATAGACTTTCAATGTTTGTAGTTTATTATGGTGTTTGAATATTTGTTTGTAAACTGATGATTGATGTTTTGATCTTAACCTTAATTGTGCGTTCTTGGTGTCGTTGACAATCGAGATATCACGGGAGGGTTTAGGGTTGGATATTGGTTAATTGGTCATCGGTTAACAACCTCGCATCTTGGTAATCCGAGTACTTAGTTCCCTTTCATCACGAACAAATAGTCATACACGAGTCATGTCTTTGTGATTCTTTCTAGTTGGATTTAAAACACAAGTGTTAATTGAAACCGGAAACTTAAGATGATTACTTGTTTCTAATCTGTTTTAACAACCAATAGTTGAATTGCAATTTATTTAATTTTAAAACCAAATCACCAAAAATCCTGAATTCATTTTCTTGCATTTAGATTAATTAGTCAATTTAGTATAAACTTAAAATAGCACATATTCCACAAACTCCCGGTGTTCGATACCCATTTACCGCTAGCAATTAGTAGTATTTGGATTAAATTTACGTGAGAATACGACATCACATCAAATTTTGGCGCCGTTGCTGGGGAGCTTTGCAAGACTCCTTCATAACTAGCATTCTTCATAATTAGGAGCTTTGCAAAACTCCTTCATTCCAACCGCTACCTCTTAATACAAACACTAATTTTGGAGAGGTACCAAATTCGGCCAATCCATTGCAAAATATGGTGATGGATAAACTAATAAAGCCCAATTCCCATGTTCATACTCAAAGGCGACCCCCCTCCCCCCCCAATGAATTCTTGAAATCCCAGTTGTCTGTTCAATTGAACTCTGGTAACAAGTCGGGTTCTTCAAGGCTTAGGCAAGTCCCCCCAAAATGGTGCAAAAACACATTTAGACGGGATGAAAACTAGTTATATGTATTTGCTGATGACTTGGTTCCAAGATGGCTAACACCAGCATACCATGTAGACTTTGACACGATGGTAGGCGTTGACAAGTTTGGAAACATTTACTTTGTGCGGTTACCACAGGATGTATAGGATGAAATTGAAGATGACCTTACTGGCGGGAAGATTAATGGGAGCAGGGGAAGCTTAACAAAGTGCCAAACAAGGTTGAAGAGATTGTGCAATTTCATGTTGGTGATGTGGTGACATGTATGTAGAAAGCGTCTTTGTGCAATTAGTTGTTTTAACTTGTTAGAGCTATTTGGGTGGTGGGAGTTGGGGGCAGGAGAGAAGGGGGGGGGGGGGGGGAAGGCTGAGTGGTTTAAATTGTTTTATTTATTATTTTTTAATTTGAGTAAGTAGGGTAAAATGACCAAAATACCTTCATATGGGGTCCATGTGGTCAAACTTAACATTAAAAGCAAATGGGGTTAAGGCAAAAGGATGTGACATGCAAGGGTTTGCAAACATGAAGTACGTTTCATGTAATTATTGAAGGTAAAAGACATACTTTGCAATACGATGCAAACATAAAGGACTATTTTTGTGATTTACTCATTAAGTTATCTAGTAGTTATTAAGATACTCGATTATCTTCTAGCTATCCAAATCAAATACAGTAATTTGTTTTTAAGAGGCTATACTATGTTTTTATGATCACCTCAACTAATATCCAATTGGTTATTTAAGGGATCAAACAAAGACACCACATTAGAACCCTTCTATGGTTACGCCAAGAACGTTCTCATTAGAACAATAACTATCATGAAAGACCCACATACTTGACTTTTGATCTATTCAAGTAAAAGTTTTTGAAAAAAAAAGTGAAAATAAATCAAATTGTTTAATAACTTACTAAATCATGCAAAAAGTCATTAAATTTGACTTATTCGTTCTTACGTCAATAAATCTCATTTAATACTGCCTTGTGCAAAGATATAAACCCAAAACACTTCTATAAACTGCAAATGTCATACCACTAGACTACTAGGTAATAGGTGAATTTTTATCCATCCAAAATTACGATTTTTTATCGGATAAATATGACATGATAAGTCGACTTCAACTTCCATGTGGTAAAAGTTTAAAAAACCAAACTACAAGGACCAAACCTACCAACAACCAAAAGACCATTTCTGCAATTCACACACTATTTATACTTGTATCTTCAGCAACAGATATATACCCTAACTCAGATATTGTTAATCTTTTCACATATATATTCTTCATCTTCTTCTACTCAACTCAATAACTTGTTCTGCAAACTTTCACCGATGGCGACACCTGATCAGGAATCAATCAAAACATTCATCAGCATCACCGGTGCATCTGAATCGATCGCCATACAAAAACTCACGGTAATTTCGAATCTAAATTACGCCACTGATGTTACACATAATTGTTTATGTATCTATCTACGGTTGATTGATATTGATATTGTTTTTTTGAGCGGTTGATTGATTACGTAAACATCGTAAGTGATAATTCGTGTTTGATGTGAATTATATGATGTTTAGAGATTGTTTAGTGATTCTATTTGTTGTAAAGTGGAATGTAGGGGTTTTTTGGTTAACTTTGTCCTAATTTGTGGTTTAGGTTTGCTTAATTGGTTGTGTGTGCCCTAGGTTTGGTGTAATTTTGTTGTTTGTGAAGACTTAGGATTTTGATTTTGAGATTAGTGCTTGATACATGAAATTTATGTGAAGTTGTTCAGTTTTGTGGCTGATTAATTGATGTTGTTTCGTTGATTGATTGATTGATTACGTAAGCATCGTACGTGTTGGTTCGTGCTTGATATGAATTATATGATGTCCAGAGATCGTGTAGTGATTCTATTGGTTATACAGTGGAATGTAGGGGTTTTGTGGTTAATTTTGCCCTAATTTGTGTTTTAGGTTCGGTTAATTGGTTTATGTGAAGAGTTATGGTTTTGATTTTAAGATTAGTACTTGATACATGAAATCTATGTGAAATTGTTCCTTTTTCTTGCTGATTAATTGATATCGTTTCGTTGATTGATTGATTGATTACGTAAGTACTGTAAGTGACAATTCGTGTTTGATATGAATTATATGATGTCTAGAGCTCTTTAAATTGATTCTACAGTGGAACGTAGGGGTTTGTGGTTAACTTTGCCCTAATTTGTGTTTTAGGTTTGGTTAATTGGTTGTATGTGCTTTAGGTTTGGTATAATTGGTTGTATGTGCTCTAGGTTTGGTATAATTTGGTTTATATGAAAAGTTAGGTTTTTGATTTGATATTAGTGCTTGATACATGAAATCTATGTGAAATTGTTCCTTTTTCTCGCCGATTAATTGATATTGTTTTGCTGATTAATTGATTACGTAAGCATCTGAAGTGTTGATTCGTGTTTGATTGTATTATATGATGTCTAGAGCTTGTTTATTGATTCTACAGTGGAATGTAGGGGTTGTGTTTAACTTTGCCCTAATTTGTGTTCTAGTTTTGGTTAATTGGTTATGCGTGCCCTAGTTTTGGTGTAATTTGGTACACTTGAAGAGTTAGGGTTTTGATTTTGAGATTGGTTCTTAATACACGTAAATTTTATTTTAATTTCGATTAATCAGTTGCACGTGTCCTAGTTTTGGTGTAATTTGTTACAAGTGAAGAGTTAGCGTTTTGATTTTGAGATTAGTGCTTAATACACGAAATTCATGTGATATTGTTTGAAATTAGATCCGTAATACTGCTTGTTATGAAGTTTAGTCGAGGTGGCAATCTTTTTTGTCCGTGCTTTCTTGGATCTTGGGAAAGTAACTTGTTTTGTTTGGATAAAATAGTCAAAATGAGAATCTTCCAGTTTTGCATAGATTAGATAGTAATTAATGGTTTGGGGAAATTTTTTTTTACTTCAATTGATAGATCGAAGTCTGGTCGTTTTCAAAATTTGGGTCTTACTTTATATAGGTCTTCGTTAGGTCAAAAAATAATGGAGATATTTTCCATATGTGTTTTTTTGTAATTTGATTCAATTTGTGATAATATTGGGGATTGCATAAATAGTTACCGGAAATAATTCGTATTGTTAATAGCGACAAATAGCGATAAGCTACCTATATGCTACACAACGATAAATAGCGGGCGCTATTTTCTAAATAGCGATACACTAGAATTTCTTTTCAAAAAATTATATGTATAGTATGTCAATATACCTGGTATATACGCTATTTTACATGTATATTTAATAAAAACCTAAAATCCAGCTATTTTATAGCTCTATCTAATCGCTATTTATATTTAAAAAATAAAAAAATAACTAAAATCCCTCTATTTATGGCTACATACCCTGTAGCGGCCTTCAACCTATGCGCTACGCTATTCGCTATAGCGATCATAGCGACCGCCATTAACAACTATGGGATATATGTGTTTTCACCTACCAACCAATATTGTTACCTCTTTAGATCAGAAGGTTATGGGTTCGAGTAATCAAGTTACAAAAGTGTCGTCAAAAATGCAAATGAGAGGGCAATGTTTAAAGATGTAATATTACATTTATTGGATCCACATGTTATTATTTAAAACTTCACTGTAGAAGACAGAGGGTGCCAATGCACATTTCATGTATATAGATATATGGAAGTTATTTGATATATCAAGTAGAATCTTGTATATAGATATTAACTTTTTCATTTACTTTTTATCAGGAACATGGTGGTGATCTCAATGAGGCTGTCAATGCATATTTCACCGAAGGAGATAGAACCATGTTAGTTCATTCTTTATTATTCCTTAAATTTCATATGTCACAAAATAATAAAACACTAATCATAACTTTTTCTTCACCTTACCTTTTAAAACATTTCTCTATACTATTTTAGAAGACACGAAACGTCTGTTGCTGCTCCACAAGATGATTTCATGGACATAGAAGATCCAATTCCAAGTGCATCTCACCGACCCGGTTTCGCACCTTTTCCTTTAGCTAGAGATATGAACCCGTTCTCTCTTCTTGACCCGAACTTCACCAGAAGTATATTCGATAGCGGACCACGGGGTAGAACCGGTGAACCATTCGTCTCCCATCCAAGAGAGGTGAGACAGATTCCCATTGAGGTCAAGGATGGGCCCAGCTCCACTACAGAATCAGAACGTTCCGGACATGCTCCGAGAATCGAGGATGTCACTGACACTGCAACCGAACATGTACCTGAAACTCGTGGGGTCGTGATTGTTGATGAAGATGATAATGACAATGATGATGGTTTTCCAACTTCTGGTTTGAGACCGAGCGCTCCACAAGCTGCTGATTTACCTGATTATGGTATTGAAGAAGAAATGATTCGGGCTGCTATTGAAGCTTCCAAACAGGATTCCCAGATGGGTCTAGGAGATGAAGCTTTACCGCAACCAAGGCAATCTCAGTTGGAGGATCCGGAATTGGCACAAGCAGTCTCTTTATCTTTAAAGGTTTACATCTTTTTACCATTATTATTAATAATACTAAAAACAAGGTGGAATTCAATGTAGAACACCAGTGGACTTTGATGGATTTAAGTATAAGCACACAAGTTTCTCACTTTATACACTTTTAGTCCCTAAACAAAAATTGAATGTTGACGTTTGTTATCATGCTTGGTACGTGGAATTCACTGTAGAACACCAGTGGACTTTGATGTTTATAAATGTGAGCACACAAGTTTCTCACTTATTACACTTTTAGTCCCTTAACAAAAATTGAATGTTGACGTTTGTTGTCATGCTTGGTATTGTTTGCTTCTTGATGGATATTTTAAATTTGAAAGCTTCGTATCTCCAAGTTTGATCATATTTAATGTCTTTGATTAATATATTATTTATATTCAATTATTAGTCAAGTTTAAAGTTTGATTATTCAACAAATATGATTTGTATATAATTTAATATATTTGAAATAATCGTTTACAAAGTCAGTATTGATGATACTTTTATAATATACGTCTTGCATTTGTTATTTTTTTAAATTAATACGCAATTGTGTAAACTTTGTTTCTTGATATTCCGACATATAATTTGTTAAAATCATAGTTGTAAGCTATAGCGAATGCGGGTGTCGTGACGTGGCGAACGGACCCGATATCGACATTGGTACCGGGTTGATGTTATCGTAACTGGCATCAGTATTAGTTTTTATGGTTTTGGATCAATGTAAAGAACACATCAGTATATTGTTACTGTCCTATCACAACTTTATTTTTGGGTTTTCTTTTTAATTTCTATAGATATAAAATACCGTTTTTATAGCGGTAAAGTTACGGCACGGACCGAATCAACCACCGGCCGAGATCCCGCCGAGTAGCGCGGGCCAATCCACTAGTTTTCATAATGTGATAAAGTACTCGCGCTATGTTTTTCTCCTTCCTCCTTAACATTGATCTTTTCCAGACTGCTGAGCAAGAGAAAGCTCTACGCCAACGAGGATCTGAAGTGGGATCATCAGAACCCAGTGGTTCAAAGTTGGTTGAGGTGGAAGAAATGGAGACATTGACATCATTAAACGGAAGGTAAGGTTCTAATCACTTATACTAACTGTGGAAAAGTGGGCGTGTTGCGTAATGGAACAAATGGGTTTGTGTTGATACAGGTTGTTTTTATTGCCAGTTGTATTGGAATGGGTTTTGGTTGACCTGCAATTCTGCAAATACCTTTTTGCCCCCTTATTTAAAGCTATATCAATATTGACTATGCTAATTATGATTAGAAAGACAATACTATTACAGGGTAGGCTTGGTGGGTTGATTCTCCGTTAAGGTGAAGAACCCATGCAAGGGTAGGAGAGAAGGGGTTTGAGGTGGGGTCCATCTCTTGAAAGGTGTGTGTGTGTGATTGGTGGGTGGGGTAAAAGAGTGGGGATCCATGGTTCAAGGGTACATTTTTAAGGAAAGGGTAGGGCGGGCGCGGTGCTTTGTGGCTCAAGGGTAGTTTCTAAGAATTTTGACATGGCGGGATTTGATTGGTCGGGGCAAGGGTCCCTTGGGTGACCCTTCCCCCCTAACAATTCATTATACTCTCCACCACTAACAAATTAACCTTTTGCAACTTGCAAAACGCTGACAATTGTAGCAAGTAGGAACTGATTAAGACTTAAAATACGAACATTTAACACTAACTATTAATAATTAAGACTTAAAACACCAATAGCAACAATAAGAAGAAAAACGAATTGTAGAACTAAGAAGAAAGGTACTGATATTGGAAATATCGGTGATATATTGATCAAATACCAGTCCATATTTGTCGATAATATCGGTACCGATATTTGACACCGACATTTTACGCGGGGACGGATAACCGATAGTTAAAAATAGAATTGAATGACTTTGAACCTATTTGACTTGTTCGACACATTTGTTTGAGATAAAAATACAACCCAAACCGACCCATACATTAACGGGTTGAAATTGCCAACTCTAGTTTATACTATTCTCGTCAATCCAACATTCTGCATATTGCTGACATCTTAAAACCGGGACCCATAAATTAAGAATGTTAAATAGTTTCTTTGTAACTTACAATAGGGTGGAAGCTGGGAGCTCATCGTTTCCGGATGAAGTTGAAGAAGCAGAAGAACAACCTCTGGTTAGAAACAGGAGTCGACTTATGCCCTCTCGGTCTATTGATTCTGCTGAAGACATTGAAGAAGTAGACCTAAACTTATCCTCTGGTCTTCAACAGCCACCAAATATCAATCACCCTGCAAACAATAGGAGTGACTTCCCATCTGACGAAGTATTCTTATACATTAAACCTATTTTAACTAATAGTTATGAGTAAAATGCCATTCCGTCTATGAGGTTTGGCCAATTTTGCGACTTTCGTCTAAAGGTTTGTTTCTCGCATCTGGGTCCAAAAGGTTTCAAATCCTGCCATTTTCATCTGGTTCGTTAACTCCCTCCATTTTTCTCGGTTAAGTCAAGGGTATTTTAACAGAAAAGACGGAAATACCCCTGACTTAATGAGAGAAAAATGGATAGAGTTAACGAATCAGATAACAATGGCAAGATTTCAAACATTTTGGATCCAGATGCGGAAAAACAAACCTTTGGACGAAAGTCACAAAACTGGCCAAACCTCAGGGACGAAAATAGCATTTTACTCAATAGTTATTAACATCTAGTTTCATAATATATGCGAGAGTACTTGTTTTCAATAATAATTTATTTTCGTTTAATAGTGGGGAGGCATCTCATCTATGGAACATGATGAAGCAGTCATGCTTGAGGCTGCTATCTTTGGCGGAATTCCTGAAGGGAGTGGATATCGGGTACCATTTGCTTCGCATCAATACATGCAGAACGGCTTAGATGGAAATCTTGGACCGTATCCTAGATCAACACCTCGTCCTCCATCACCTTCTCTAACTGCTCAGCGTTTAATAAGAGAACAACAGGTAAGTTGAAATACGGTTAGATTATTTAACACAAAACCACAATCTGCTTTTAAATAAAGATTTTTGGTTTCTTTGATGTGAGTTTTGAAAACGGCGTACAGGATGATGAGTATCTTGCGGCGTTGCAAGCTGACAGAGAAAAAGAGTTACTAGAGCAGTCGGCTAAAGAAGCTGCTATGGAAGAAGAAA
This sequence comes from Scalesia atractyloides, assembly GCA_947069175.1. Classification (NCBI taxonomy): domain Eukaryota; kingdom Viridiplantae; phylum Streptophyta; class Magnoliopsida; order Asterales; family Asteraceae; genus Scalesia; species Scalesia atractyloides. The sequence goes on from CAMTDV010000008.1 coordinate 89,297,714, forward strand.
GGCGTAAGGAAGAAGAAGCACGCATAAAGCTAGAAGAAGAACAGGTGACTTGTGTTTAAAGTGTTTTTCTCAGTAAATTGTTTATGCTACTTAGTGTGCGTGTCCTCTCTTTTGATAGCAAATTTCTTGCTTTTATCTCTCTTTTGCCATGAAAGTGCGATGCAATTAATCTTTCTTTAAACCAGTACAAAGTACACTACTCATTACTCACACTAAAGACAATAGATGACAGGTCAGCTTGAAACTTCTTAATGAAAGAAATAATAAGGGCATTAATGCCTAATTTCACCTCAAATAATTTTGTTTGTAGATATCAGTATGGGCTTGAGCTAAGCTGCATGCTAGTTGTTAATATGCTTTTGAATCTAAGATAATGTTTATTTTGTGATGTTAACCGATTCTGTCTGTTTACCCATGTTAATATTAGTGTTTGCTTGTCAATCAATATTGTTATTAGGTGTTGAGGGCCTGAATGGTTTCTTATTATACATGTTATCAACATTACTATGCTAGTGTTCTATTATGTTAATGATACTTGTTTAAAAGTTCTATACTTCAGGTATATATATCTTTGTCTCTTTACGATCCTGTGTGTACGTACACACACATACACAATCTTTACATATACATATAAATATAAGTGTACATATATATGCATACTGTATATATACACAATTTATGCATATAGATATGTGTACACAAATGTCCACACCATATATGTGTGTATACACATCCCTTCTGGCCAAGAAATTTATACACATACAACTACATGCATACATCTCCATAATCCATATATGTATATCTACATAGAATTTTTTGCTCAGACTAGCACTTGTTCTTTAGCCTCTTCTGTTTTCTACAATTTTTGCACCTTGGTGTTCATGTCACCAGTAATACTGGTTTGTCGTGGCACAACTTCAATCATCCAAAACCGCTCATATTTTTTTGTTTTGTTTTGCAGGAACTGGAGAGGCAGTTAGCAGGAAAAGAAGCATCCCTTCCTCAGGAGCCTGCATGTGATGATGAAAACGCTGTCACGCTTCTTGTGCGCATGCCCGATGGAAGCCGTCGTGGACGCAGATTTCTCAGGACTGACAAGTTACAGGTATAATAGTTTTCAATAACATTAACCTTTTGTGTTAACCTAATTACCATACTTTCCAAAATGCCAAATTAGAGGACTTTTTTAGTATTCTAGCAATGTTACTACCACTCTCAATTGAGTTGTTTTACCTTCTATTTTTTGGCAGCATCTCTTCAGCTTCATTGATGTTGGTCGAGTGTTCAAGCCTGGCACATACAGATTGGTAATTCACTAGTTCCTTACCATTTCGTATCGAAACATTTTTCAAAATTTTTTATTATTCAGTTCATGTGGTGGTTCGTATCTGTTATCATCCATTTTCTTGAGATGACACCCTCCACCCTTCTATTTGTTAGAAAAAGGGTGTAAACGAGCCAAGCTCGGCTTATTTAATATTTAAAGCGCTCAAGCTCGAGCTAGACACGCTTCGAACTGTATGTCTAAAACTCGAGCTCGACACGCTTTGAGCTCTATGTCTGAAACTCGAGCTCGACTCACTAATAATTTTCCATGCTTGGGTTGACTTGTTTGTTATATATTAAAAGGGGGTTGTGGCGCAGCTTGTTGCCTGTTTACCTGCTATTCTTATGTAATTTTCTATAAACTGAATCCAAACAAAAATAATTTTAGGCTTAAAAATATTTAATTGTATTACATATGTATTATATTTTTATAGTGAGCATCATACATATATTAAAAGATATATTATATATTTCTAGTTATTAATCTTAATCTTTATATATAATAATAACATTCGTTATAAAGATTGTATAAAATAATATTTATTGTTTTTTTATAAATATCAAGGTCAGCCTAGTCAAGCTAGGAGTGTGAAACTCCGGCTCGTTTATTAAATGAGCTTCAATTCAGGCTTGAGCTTGCTCGAGCCTTTTGCGAGCTGATCCTGAGGAGCTCATAAGCGGCTTGGCTCTTTTTACCTACCTAGTAACAACATGCTTTTGTCCAAATTTTTAAGGTTTCTTAGAAAGATGTAACGTGATTAGTATGTCGAATTTGATTACAAAAGTTATATATGTCTAGTAATGACCTTAATAAAATGATATGGCAAGTATTCAATAAAAACACACTTGGAACTTCCGACCCGTTTGGCTCATTTGATATGTTCTCTTATAAGCTGACTATTATTGTTTTGTTCTTGTACAGGTGAGACCCTACCCTCGCCAGGCATTCAGTGATGGAGAAAGTAACTTATCGTTGAATGAACTTGGTTTGACTAGCAAACAAGAGGCGTTATTTCTCGAGCCTATTTAAATTATGGTATCAAAATAGTTTATTGCTCAGAAAACATAGATACTTAAATTACATATAAACTTTGTTCATGGGTCAAGGGTTGTGGTCTATTGGTCGGTTTCTACAAGTCGTGGAGCTCGGTTGTTCGAGCTATTAGACGGTTTGCACACATTATGTGGTGGGTTGGGTTTGTGTTTACAGATTTCTTTTCTGGTACTTTTATATGACACCAGTTCTCGTATTTTAAATGGTTGGTCTAATCTGCTCTTGGTTGTCGTTGAGTAGTTGCAACTGAATTATTTCTGTTTGTATTGTTTGATTGAAATACATCGACCTATCGATCCTCTTCGCTATATGTGGTCTTCACTGGTGTTCAGATGGTGCCGTAAAGTGAGGACAAGTGCATGTAGATACACAACTGGTTCGAGGTTACGGAACATGGTGCTATGAACTGGAACCATTTGTTATGTTTACTTGATCATCGATACTTGCCCTAAAAAAAGATTCCAGAATTTTTTAGTGGGAAATAACAGAAATATTCCAGAAATTTTAGTAGGAGTTGACATTAAAAAAAGCATATTTGCTACCATTTGAAATGCCAAACCTATGGCGTTATTCAATAATCAATATTCACTTGAACCAACTCGTTTAAATGTTTAAATGATGCATTACCTTTTAGCTGATTAACTGAAGAAGGTTAGGGCTCAGCTGGTTTACTATTATAAGTTATTTATTATTTAATTTTAGAACGGCAATCTTTTCTTCTTTAATTCAAAAAAGTTTTACGTTTGTCAATGGATTACCACCTTGTTGGCTAATTATTATTTATATATAGAAAGTTATTTTCATTTTTTTATATATTTTCATATATTTTAAAACTATAACTTTTACGTTTTTTATTGGACGGCAAAGCTTGCTCCACTCTAAAACTTTTACATTTAACAGGGTATGTTATTGCTTATATCATAATTTTATATATTATAATAATAATAATAATTATATAAATTATAAGTAGTATATTAAGTGAAAATTATATAAACAACAGGGTCACTTAGGCTCGCTAGCCCAGCCAAGTTAAATTGATATACGGAGCTTAGACTCGGGCTCTGTTATTGAATGAGTTCCACTGTAAGTTTGGGTTTCATATTTCAGCAAGAAAATCTCATATAGCTCTGGTGGCTTTTGTTTACTCCCACTTAGGTACGTAACAAAGTATTGAGGGTGTAAATTGCTTGACTTCAGCCGAGGCCGACCTCACCTAAGGTCGAGCTTAGTTTGTTTCTAGTATATATGGACAAACTTTCAAATTAAGTTGCAATCTATGATACTACGTTAAAAGGCATGGTAATTTACTACATAATTCAAAATATAACACGAAAATAATTAGGTTGTGAGTTTTAAATAAATGAGGTGTGTTTAGGTTGACTTATTTTATTAAAGGGTCGTGTTCGAGTTGACCTATTTAATCTGTTTAATTAAACATGTTAACTCACTTTTCACAATCCACCAACCTGTGAATCCAATTGACACAGTTAAATAAATGAGTCATGTTTGGGTTACACGATTTTAAGTGTCCCGTGGGTTAGGATTGATGTTTTCAACACAAATAAATATATGAGTCATGTTGGGGTTGATATTTTTAATATGAATAAAAATACGAGACATGTTTGGGTTTAATGATTCAACTGTCAACAAGAAACTCGACACGATTGACGATCTATATGAACTATTTTTCCATGTTACTACTTTAACAACATAAGATTTATAACGGTTATTCTAATAAAATACTTGTTCTTCAACTAATGTTCTTTTGGAATTATCCATTTTAGTAATTTGTTGAGCGTGTGGTGTGACCGGTTAAATGTGACAACTATAAAAGTTTTTTACTACCAATTTTGGTAATTAAAAGTTTTAAAATGACCCGTAATTGTTCTTTTCTGAACAATTATCATTCAAATTTTTTTTAATGATCATTCATAATTATGTTTTCTAAAATACTTTCAATGATCATAAACCTCAAAAGTTTCTTTATAAAATTGTAGTTATAACATATAGCTGTACATATAAGACACTTCCTAACACTTGTAACCCCTCATAGTTGTGTTCATTAGGGTTATGTACACAAGACTTGTTTTATAAGAGCTCCAAAGAACAATTTTCTTTTAGGTTACCATACATGTCTCTCATCACGATTTTCTATGTAACATTATAAGTTGAATGCCTAGTTTATTGGGTTGTAACCTAGTGGTGAGAGGCAACGCTTCTTTGTAGAAGACCATGTTTAAACCTGTGCAAGGTGTATTTTAGATAAAAAAAAATGTAATTGTGGGACTAGCCCAAATAGTAAAGCCGTGGAGGTGCAAACCTCTTAGATAGGAGGTCTTGAACTCGATCCCAAGTATATAGTAGACTAGGTATAATTTAGGATGATTAGGGATAGATTCACATTTACCGTTAAAAAAAGAAAAGAATTCATAGCCTCTTGTGATATGAATCGACTAGAAAGTTTATTTCAAAAAGTTTAATTCATAAATATACTTCTTTATAATATTTTTGATGGTTATAAACCTTTCAAGTTTATTTTAAGATTGTACTTTCTTGTTCTACTTTTTAGCTATTTTTTAGGGCAAATGCCATAAAAAACTAACATATTTTCTATTTTTTTCATAAAAGTCTTTTTTTTTTTTTTTTTGCATTTAAAAAAACCAATATACTTTTTTTTATCTCATAAAAATCACTAAACAACTTTTTTGCATATAAAGTCCTTCCAAATGTTAAATTTGAACAAAATTGTGAACATATATATATATATATATATATATTATTTCTCAATATCACGCTAGAAAAGAATTGAAATGAATTAATGTTTTAAATTGAATATATGGCAAACCAAAGTCCTTTTCATGTTTGTCTTTTCTTTTTCATTTTAAATTCAATAAATTGATAACAATAAATATTATTCAGAAAACAATATAATAAAAATACACAAGTGTGGATAACATAACTCAAAATAGAATAATAAACATATAAAATGGTATGTATAAATTTAAAATTGTTAAAAGTATTACATACTTTGCCCATTAATGTTTTCTTGATTTCATCCGATCATAATTAAGAGATTTTATTTGTTAAAGTTTAACATTTTAAGGGACATATAAGATACAACAGTTGAAAGTATGTTGATTTTTTATGTATAAAAAGTTGTTAGGAGAATTTTATAAGACAAAAAAAAAGTATACTGGTTTTTTATGTAAAAAAAAAGTGAAAGGACTTTTAAGACAAAAAAAAAGAAAGTATGTTGGTTTTTTTTGGTGTAAAAAAAAGTGAAAGGACTTTTATGAGAAAAAACAGAATGTATGTTGATTTTTTATGGTATCTGCACTTTCTTTTATCCTAAAATTTATTTCTAAAATTGTAGTTTGCTTGTATGTAGCTATTATTTCTTTTGTTTTTGCTTGATGATAACCCTACGAGCAAATAGTTACGAAAATATCACCGCATTTTTCTGGCATTTTCATGTCTTTCGTACGTTTTGTATGATAAGACACTTTGTACGTGAACTTAACCTTTAGTTGTATATCTAAAATTACAAATTCTAGAAATTTGTTTGTTAGTCACATTACTTCGCAAATATCCCATTTTCGGGACATCTGTCACGAATTATAAGAACAAACAAATTTAATGGAATTAATGTTCCTTTTGGATAATTATTCGAGCTTAGTAACTTTTGTATTTATGGAAAAGGTTTCAAATGTGCATCTATCTATCGATCGTTATGGTGATATTGATGTTACCACTTTTAGATATACTGTTTGCTTGATTTTAAAAGTTTGAAGTCTCCATATGGCCAAAAAAAGGCAAGCATTCACATACTTGGATATAACGATTTAATTATTTATATTAAATGTAACAATATTTTATTAATTTATTAAGTAATATCATGAATTTTTGTTAGGGTTTTAAAGAACCAAATGAATACGAACAAGGTCTTGTTTGTGTTCATTCGTTAGGAAATAAATGTGTTCACGAACGTTCGTGAACACTGACCGAACGAGATTATATGTTTGTGTTCGTTCGTTAAGGAAATAAACATGCTCACGAACACAAATAAAATCGGCGAAAACGATATAGTCTAGAGGTGGATGGCAGAGGAAGCAACACTGAAACTTGAAGCCATAACAGTAGAACAAAGGTTGATAGTGTTTGTTAATATGAATATTGAGGAAGGAAAAGAGAATGGTGCTTAAGCAGGGTGGGAATAGGGTTTTCTGTTTTAATTTTTAGGATAATAAATAAATAAAAGTTAAAGATTATAAAAGTTTAGATAAAATAAATAAAAGTACAAAAAATTCATGAACTAAACAACGAACACGAACGAATGTTCAGAACGCGTTAACGAACACAATTAAATGAACAAGATCTCTGTTCATGTTCGTTCATTCAACTAACCGAACAAAATTTCTTGTTCGTGTTCGTTATTTATTAAATTAAAGAATATAAACGAACTTTCCACCAAACAGTTCACGAAGTATTTGCTGAATGTTCGATTTGTTTACAACCCTAATTTTTGTAAGTAGTTTTGGCTCTAAAGTAAATTTGTTTTTCATATTAAAGGCATACATAAATTTTTTTATGTCCACACCTTGATCAAATATAACCTATCTGGTAAATTTTTTTTATGGTCTTGGTAAATATGGTATGTCCTTAATAATGGTTCAAATAAAGAACCAAACAATTCTGATTTTCCAATTTATTAATTTAAATGATTCATAACCTAAAAAAAATATATGCCTTCTCATTCAATGCAAATCGTTTATGACTGAATCTTAATGCAAGTTTAGCGATGATTGTTATCCGTAATTCATATTTGGTTTCCTCATTTCATTTTGAGGTAACCTTACTACATAGTTACCACACAACATGTTCTAATTTAATCTTAAGCTTATTAACACGACATTTACCATTTCATTTAAGGTGTGATTGTTTCTCTGAACAATAATTTGTTGATATGAAGAATTATAGATCCATGCATGCATGTCTACTTTCATTTCGTGCGTGTACACCAACACATGTTAATACGTATATCGCTCCGTATGTACAGTCTTGACTTTCTTTTATTTTTTATTATGTATACACATTAATAATATGCTACGTTATTAATTATCACCAACCGTGATAAAGTACTTACTATCATGATTCATGATTCAACATATAATGATAATGTGGGATTATGAAATGTACATCACTATCATGATTCATGACATGCATTAATCAAATAATATGGCTTTAACCTGAAGCAAAACAAGGAATATATACGCCATCAAATAATGCGAATATGGAAAATGACTTGGGGGCAGCGGCGGAACTACAGGAGGGTCCGTTGACCCTCCGGCCACCGACCGGCCATGTAAGTTTTAAATCTTCATCCAGTCAGTTTTTATATTTTGACCCCAAAACTGTTGGTTGAAGAGTACGTACAAACGTAAAAGAAGAGAGTGTAAGAAGTCGCTTAGGGCTCATCGGATTCTTTTTCTAATGTAATCGACAGTTTTAGAGTTGCAGGAGAAAGAAAATAGGTTTATGGTGAAGAAGATGAAGGGAAAATTTGTCAATAAACAATAAAAAAGTTATCGGTAAAAAGTAGTGAATGTCGGGGCACAATTTCTTTTGTTTTCACTTATTATTATTTTTTAGATTAGATTTTAGATATGATAACAAATACTACTATGTAAATTAATAATAAAATAATATAATAACAAATTGTAATCTAACATAAGTGTTTAATTTTAGTAAACTTTCCGTCATTATTAATTTCACTTTTGTTATTTTATATTATATATTTAAAAATTCCAAGATTTTTAAGTTTATCTCGTTAATTCTAACCTTTTATATTTTCATTTTTACATGAGTAAAATAATTATTATAGCATAGGTAAATATATATATACGTTTTGACCCTCCTGTCAAAAGTTTCTGGTTCCGCCACTGCTTGGGGGTTGTTTAGGATAAGGTGTACCTTCTCCCTTGGAGGCTTATAAACAGGGACAACACCCATGCATAAATATTCAAACAAAACCAAACAAAACATCAACCTCCTTTGTAATAATACCACTTCAGATCAACTAAACAATGGCAGCAACCGCGGTTCGTGTGTTTGGCAGACCAATCACTCAAGGAACTCGTAGCCAAAGGGCCCAAGCAACGAAAAACTACCAAAACGCCGATGGCAAGCTCGACCAGGTGTTGCAGGCTTCAATCCACTCTCAGAAAGCGGCTGTGGGTGGGGCCAACGCAGCTACCGTCAGCACCACATTTGGCAGGGTTTACAATGCTACAGGTGACCCTGTAACTTATGTGACTGCATACGACAGGAGAAAACCAAATAAATAGGGAAAAAACCCCTTGTGAGAATCGAACCCAGGACTTATTGTTCCCAACGTTTTATCCCACCACCAAGATATCACTAGGCTATAAAGCCATGGACTATATCTTGAGTTTTAAACACAAACAAATAACATTAACAAACATATGAATGGTTATACAATAATAAAGAAATTTAAAACCAACTAGAGAAGTAAGCAGTCAACTTGAACCCTTGGCCGGAGATTTGAATCGAACGTGAAGCCATGGACATACGAATGACAACTAACACTGGACAAGTAGTTAGAGCTTTCTGGATTTATAGGACACCTTATTCAAGCTTTCTTAATTTCTGGAAACTTATTGTTCCATTTTGTAGTTCGACGAAGTGACTTATATCCGTTTCTTGCGACGCTTAGGATAGAAATGTAAACAAAATAGCGTTGCGTAACCTATATTTGGAATTTTATAAAACATTATGGAGTTAAATGCCATTTTAGTTCTTATGGTTTGGGCAATTTTGTCAGTTTAGCCCAAAGGTTTCATTTCTCCTTCTGGGTTTTCACCGTTGCCATTTTAGTCTACCGGGTTAACTTCATCCATTTTTCTGTTAACGAGAAGGGCAATTCGGTCATTTTATATGGCTGAATTACCATTCTACTTAGCAAAATACATTTAAAATGACCGAATTATCCTTCTCATTAACATAAAAAATGGATGAAGTTAACCAGTGGACTAAAATAGCAACCATAAAACCTTTTTGTACCCACAAGGGAAAAATGAAACCTTTAGACTAAATTGGCAAATGACCCAAACCACAGGGACTAAAATAGTATTTAACTTGAAAAGAAAAAAAATATGTTACATCGATCAAAAGCCTTAAAAATGAATACGAGTACCAATTCCGATAATATCGATACCGGGACGGATGTTGTTCGGTCTTGATTGGTTTAATACATCATGATACCGGAAACAAAATATGTTTAGTCGATAGAAAACTATATAAACAAATACCGGTAGTATGTATTCTCATATCTGGTGTTTTTGTTTTAGAAGTTGTTGTGGTGGTTATTTAAGGTGGTGTTGCTCTGGTATTTTTTTTTTCATTTGTATTCAAATATTACTAACAGTTCACAATTTATGCAACCTGGGCTTAATAATGTTACTCAACCTACACATCAGCGCAATTTTATTCCTGCACAACCTGGGCCTGGTCAAAATGGATCTGCATCACAATTTGAGCCTGGCCACTTTGCTGCATGGGCCGAAAACAAGGGGCTCCTCACTTTGGGCAATCTTCTCATTTTGGCTTTTTGCAACTTTGTTTAGTGTTTGTGAGATGGTTTATTCTTAGATTCCTGACTCGGGTGCTATGGCTCATATGACCGCTGATTCTTCTTTAGTATGCCACACCATACACCGGTTCTGAAAGTGTGATTATGGGTAAGGGTACATCTCTTTTTATTTCTCATATTGGCACTGCTTTACTTCGTTTGTCTAGTGGTAGTCTTTTAATCAAGCATGTACTTGTTGTTCCTTGGTTAGCAAAAAACCTACTATCCATTACACAGTTGGTTATTGATCATCCTGTGACTATTATTTTCTCACATTGTGGTTTGTCTATTCAGACTTTCGCTGGACAGCTGCTCCACCACACGCGTACTAGTCCGCATCAACTGTATTCTCTATCTGCTGCTGCATCTGTTCCCCGCGAGACTTGGCATTCTCGACTAGGACATTTCTAAATAAAACAATAATCATCATTGTACTGCTTGTAGCATTTCCAAATCCACTAGACTACCTTTTACATCTATTGTATCACATTCGACAGTGCCTTTACATATTATACATTGTGATATTTGGGGAGCTTCTCCTCTTGTGTCTAGAGATGGTTATTGATATTTCATTACCTTTATTGATGATTTTGGTCGTTTTACATAGATGTATCCATTGACTCATCGTTCTCAAGCGGTTGATTGCTTTCGGCATTTCAAACTAATATTAGAGAACCTTTTCTTTTGTACCATCAAACACCTTCAGTGTCATGGTGCTCCTAAGCTTATCCGTGGTTCTATGGCTCGATTTCTTTCAGATTCTAGTATTACTTACCGAATCTCATGTCCTTATACTACCAACAAAATGAGGTTGCTGAGCGGAAAAAACAGCCATCTCTCTGAGGTCGCTCGAGCTTTATTGTTTCATGCTCGATTACCAAAGAAATTCTGGTCTGATGCATATGCAACTGCTGCATTTCTCATCAACCTGTTACTGTCACACCCCGGCCCGCAGCGGAATAAGAGTCGGGGCATAATTGGGTTATCACCTAAGCTCATGACATTTACTAATATGTTTCATATTTAATAAAGTCAAAGTTACATTTCAAACATCCAAACATGTTCATTCAATACAAGGAAAATAAGCCAAGCATAACAATCCCAACACTAAATCGTTTTATTCTTCTAGTCCAAATCCTATGTGTTCCTAGCTGCACCTGCTTCACCTGTATCATGTGTAAAATTGGAGTTTTTGGGTCAACATAAGTTGGCGAGTGAACCTTATTAGATAAACATTTGATAATGATTTTATGGTTAGTTTATCAATGAAATATTGTGCATAATCATAGATGAACAAATGTAAATAATCAAGTAATGGCAAATAGCAGTCACAACTATAACATACAATAACACATGGCAGCATACATGAACATACCAACATCATACTGTAAATAACATAAATGAAACTGTGCGATCAAGGCTCAATCAAACGGAGCCGATCGTATTGCATGTACTGAAAATGAAAATGTCTGTGCGATCAGGGCTCAATCAAACGGAGCCGATCGTATGTGGGCACGCCAGGTTCAACCGCATAATAAAATGGGGAACATGCTCAACGCTCATAAATGGGGAGCGGCGGCCTATGAAATTGCATGTACTGAATAATAAATTGCATCCAATGATAACTACTTAACAGCAACAAACTGAATACACAAGTTCATGTTATGATATATGCACAATGGTTTAGTAATTATATATATATACAAAGACACATGATACACCCCAAAACGTGATTAAAACGGGGAATTTGTAAGATTCACTCACATTGGGTGCGTTGGATTGGAGATGGTGAGATGCGCACGATTTAGATGAGCGGATCAACGAGGAATACTAACCTAAATAATAATGGAAAAATATATTAAATGGATGGATTTTATTAAGGATTTTAATGAAGTTTTTAGATATATTTTTGTGAGTTTATGGCTATTTTCTATCCTTAAAAATGTTATTTTTAAGTATTTTTAATTGATTTTTAAATTAAATTAAATAAATAAAAATATAAAAAAAATATTATTTTTTTAGCGTTGACCGTTGACCGTTGACCGGTTCGGTCAGCGAATTGATCTGCGCCGGGTGAGATTCGAACCGGCGACCTCCCGTTCGCGTGCACGCAGCTCTACCAACTGAGCTACGTGTCTAACCCGAACTAATCTCGTTTTTAATTATATTTATACACTTATTCGATTTAACCGAATTTCCTTTATTTGCAAAAACATTTTAATTCAATCGGACCGGTGCTCGTGACGGGTTTCGAACGCGCGACGTGTAGTTCATGTTGCACACAGTCCACCGCTGGACTGTGTGTCTAACCCGGTTATTATCTCGGTTTTTATTATACTTAACAACTATCTGAGTTAACCCGGTTTAGTTCTTGATCAAAAAGGCATTTTATTACACAAGGTGTGCGTGTAGCAGGGATCGAACTCGGGACGTGTATAGTTTTTGTTTGCACACAGTCCACTGTGTGTCTAACCCGTTTATAATTCCGATTTTAATTAATCTTATGTCATCACTGAACTCGTCTTCTTCATTACGAACGCAGACATCAATCAAACAACCGATTCGTGATTAATTTAGTTAATAAACATGATGTCTAGTTTGAATGCATTGAACCGAAAAGTTTGGGGAAAGAAGATACCGAACAGGTTGTCTTCTTCAGAGAGTCCGGCGAAACTTGTCGGCTCTGTTTTTGAAACCTTCGGCTGTGAGAATCAATTAACAGGTTTAAGGGATTCGATATGAAATTGAACTAATGAGTATCGATTATCAGTACGTTGGAATGTGCATACCGGTAATTAACGAGTTTCCGGCAATTCCAGAAGTTTTCCGGCGAACACAGAAAGTCCAGCAATGTCGTCTGTGGTTGATTTTGAGCGATGGGTTAATTTAGTAAGGTTCTAACAATAGATTGAAACCGTAAAGTGAAGTATTTTACCGGTTTGAGTTGAATACGGTTTTCCGGCGACTTTTGCAGAGAATTCCAGCGAGCTGTTTTAAGCGCTCTGATGGTCTGAAAATGCGACGAAAAGGAAATAGAGTATTGGTATGATATCTCTGAATCGCGAGAGTGGTCGGGAGTTTGTGTGATTCTGAACTTGATGTTCTCTTTTGGTTTTAAAATCAACAATGATGAGTCTTTAAGTTTAATCAATTTCCGATTGATTAAAAACCGTCGTGCATCGGTTATAAACTGAATGTGTGAGGTAAACAATCGATTTGACGCTTGGTTTGCCGATTACCGTTTCTCAGATGGCGCCATCGGTTATAACTGAGTTTGTGTATAAATTTCATTTGTGTTCCTAGAGTTTGCAGAAAACACAATGTGGCGGAGTGGTCTTGAGAGTGAGTGTTAAGTTGTTGAAGTGTCTTGACTGACCCGGGTTCGAGTCCCAGCAGCTTCATTTTTTATTTATTTATTTTATTTTAACTTTTTATCAAATATAATTTTTATAGTTTAGTTTATTTATTAATTATGTATCGTTTTAACTCAAAATAATCATAAATATTTAATGTAACTTTTATAACTTGGTACTTGATTACAAAACGGAGCGGGTTTTGAAGACCAGATTTTTACAAATGTTACAGTATCCCCTACTTTTAGGAATTTCGTCCCGAAATTTAAGTAGTTAAAGTAGTAGGAAAAAGATGCGGGTATTTTTCACGCATTGAGTCTTCACGTTCCCAAGTAAACTCAGGTCCCCGTTTCGACTCCCAGCGTACCCTAACAATTGGAATGCGACTTCGACGAAGACGCTTCTCCCCGTAGTCCATGATCTCCACTGGTCTTTCAATAAAATGCATAGATTCATCAATCTGAATATCTTCCAGCGGAATATGGAGATTCTCATCAGCGAGGCACTTCTTCAAGCTCGACACGTGGAATGTGGGATGAATCCTGTTGAGTTCTTCTGGTAGGTCAAGCTTGTATGCTACAGGACCTACTCTTTCGAGTATCTTGAAAGGTCCTACGTAACATGGTGCTAGCTTCCCCTTTTGACCAAAACGAACTACTCCCTTCCACGGTGATACTTTTAAAAGCACATGATCACCAATGCTAAACTCTAAGGGCTTCCGTCGTTTATCTGCGTAACTCTTTTGACGACTTTGAGCCGCTAGAAGATTGTTTCGAATTTGATGGATCTTGTCTGTGGTTTCTTGGATCAATTCTGGACCAGTAATTTGTGCTTCCCCAATTTCGTGCCAACATACAGGAGATCGGCACTTACGACCATATAAGGCTTCAAAAGGTGCCATGCCGATGCTCGAATGATAGCTGTTGTTGTACGAAAATTCAACCAATGGTAGGTGGGCGTCCCAATTTCCCTTGAAGTCTATGACACATGCTCTAAGCATATCTTCAAGAGTTTGAATGGTGCGCTCAGACTGTCCATCAGTTTGAGGATGATAGGCGGTACTGAGATCTAATCGTGTGCCCATAGCGGATTGTACTGCTTGCCATGTTCGTGAGGTGAAACGACCATCACGATCAGAAATAATACTTAATGGTACCCCATGCCGGCTCACGATTTCGTTGATATAAATACGTGCAAGCTTTTCGTTCTTGAAATCTTCGCGGATAGGAATAAAGTGAGCTGATTTTGTAAGTCGGTCTATAATCACCCATATAGTGTCATACCCACCAGAAGTGCGAGGTAACCCGGTAATAAAATCCATGGTTATATTTTCCCACTTCCATACAGGTATTTCCGGTTGGACTAGAAGCCCTGAGGGTCTTTGGTGTTCAGCCTTCACCTTGGAACATGTGAGACACTTGGAAACAAAAACGGCAATATCCTTCTTCATTCCACGCCACCAATAGGTGTATCGTAGGTCTTGATACATCTTATCGGCTCCTGGGTGTATAGAATATCGCGTTTTGTGAGCTTCATTCATAAGAGTTTCACGAAGATTGTTGTGGTTAGGAATCCAGATACGATCTAGGTAATACAGGATACCGTCTGATTTAGTTTCAAGTTTTAGCTCGGCTCCACAGGACATCTCTTTTCGTACGTCTTCTTCTGTTATTGAAACGTGTTGGGCTTCTCGAATTTGATCTTTAATGTCGGTTATAATTTGCGAACATAGAAGATGAATGGAGTTCGCATAACCCTTTCGACTAAGTGCATCAGCCACCACATTTGCCTTACCAGGGTGGTATCTAATTTCACAGTCGTAATCATTCAGAAGTTCGACCCATCTTCGTTGCCTCATATTTAACTCTTTTTGATCGAAGATATGTTGAAGACTCTTGTGGTCAGTGTATATTTCACACTTAGTACCATAGAGATAATGTCTCCATATCTTAAGAGCGAATACAACGGCTCCAAGTTCTAGGTCATGCGTGGTGTAGTTCTTTTCATGTGTCTTGAGTTGTCTCGAGGCATAAGCTATGACTTTTCCTCTTTGCATGAGAACGAAGCCTAATCCGTGCCCTGACGCGTCGCAATAGACCACAAAATCATCACAACCTTCAGGAAGAGTGAGGATTGGTGCATCGCAAAGTTTTTGTTTAAGAGTTTGAAAAGCTTCTTCTTGCTTGGGTCCCCATACGAAAGGTTTTCCCTTATGGGTTAAAGCCGTGAGTGGCACAGCAATGCGAGAGAAGTTTGAAATGAACCGACGATAATAGCCAGCTAGTCCAAGAAACGATCTTACTTCAGTTAGTGTACGTGGAGCTTGCCATTCTTGAACTGCTTTGATCTTTGAAGGGTCAACATGTATTCCTTTGTCATTGACTACATGCCCGAGGAATTGCACCTCTTTTAACCAGAATTCACATTTAGAGAACTTGGCATAAAGCTTTTCCTTTTCTAGAAGTGCAAGAACGAGTCGAAGATGACGCTCATGATCAGCTTTAGATTTTGAATAAATAAGAATATCGTCGATGAAGACTATAACAAATCGATCAAGATAAGGTTTGCAGACTCTGTTCATTAGGTCCATGAAGACAGCTGGTGCGTTGGTTAATCCAAACGGCATAACCATGAATTCATAGTGGCCATAACGAGTTCGAAAAGCAGTCTTAGGGACGTCTTCTTCATGCACTCTAAGCTGATGATAGCCAGATCGAAGATCGATTTTCGAAAAGCAGCTGGCACCTTGTAGTTGGTCAAGAAGATCATCAATGCGAGGTAAAGGATAGCGATTTTTGATGGTTAACTTGTTGAGCTCTCTGTAGTCGATGCACATACGAAAAGATCCATCTTTCTTCTTTATAAAAAGGACAGGTGCACCCCAAGGCGATGAGCTAGGACGTATGAATCCCTTTTCAGTCAACTCTTGTAATTGACTGGCTAGCTCTTGCATTTCAGAGGGGGCTAACCTATATGGGGACTTTGCAACTGGTGTAGCACCAGGTATAAGATCAATACGGAATTCGACGTCTCTAACTGGAGGAAGTCCTGAAATGTCGTCAGGAAAAACTTGTGGAAAGTCTTTTACTACAGGAATGTCTTCAAGTTTCTTCTCTGTGGTCCCCTTCTTGATGATATGGGCTAAAACGCGACATAATTCTTGCGAAGATATTTTTGAGCTTGAAGACAAGACATTAAGCTGAGCCCTTTCGACGAGGTTTCTCCAATGATTCGAAGAGTCTGACCGTTTGAAAGAGGAATACGAATAAATTTTTCACGACATACAACTTCCGCCTGATGTTGACTGAGCCAATCCATACCGATTATGATGTCAAAACTTCCCAGCTTCATAGGAATAAGGTCGACTGAGAAATCGTGGTCGTTTAAGGTGAGTGTACAGTTGCGTAATATAGAGTCTAATGAAACTGGTTTCCCGTCCGCAACTTCTACCGTTATGGATTCCGTGAGCTTATCCCGATTTTTGCTTAAGATAGGTTCAAATTCTAATGACACAAAACTTCTATCCGCACCAGTATCAAATAACATAGAGGCATATCTACCATTTATAAGAAACGTACCGTTGACCACATTGCCGTCAGCTCTGGCCTGGTTCGCGTTAATATTGAAAGCTCTTCCTCTAGCAGGTGGAGGAGCTTGGTTCGCTTGGTTCACTGGGTTGGCTTGGGCCTGAGCATGAATAATATTAACCAGCCTTGGACATGTGTTTCTGAAATGACTTGGGTCGCCGCAATTGAAACAAGCCCGCATAGGTTGGCCCATAGGATAATTGGGTTGATAGTATGTTTGGGCTAAATGTTGGGTGGGTGGAAATGGTAGGGGTTGTTGTGCTTGACCCATTAACTGTTGGTGGGTTTGGGTTAAAGGTTGGTGGCGGTTTGTTCGTTGAGGCATGCGGCAGTTTTGAACAGTATGTCCTGCGCGACCGCAGCCGGTGCAGTATTGGCAAGGATGATCAGGGGAATGGTGATACTGACAATGGTTACATTTTGGTAATGGGCCTGTGTAGGGTCTTCTGTATGGCGCGGGTGAAGGAGTGACTTGAGTAATGGGTGCAGCAGGAATAGGGGTGTTGGTTTGGGTAACTGCAAAATTCCCGGTGTTACGCTTCCTCTTGTTAGCAAACTTAGAGGAAGGAATGGGGTGGTTTGAAGTTTGTCCCTCAACAGGGGCTTTCTTCTTCTCTTCTTTGAACTTCCCGTTGCGAATTCGGTTTTCGGTCAGTTCAGTTGCCAACTCCATGGCAGCTTCAAGTGTTACCGGTGAAACGCTGAGAACTGAATCTTGGATTTTCGAGGGAAGTCCTCGAATATAATGCTCGATCAGACGATAGGTTGGAGTGAATAAATTTGGAACCATTTGGTTCAACTCCAAGAACCTCTTGTTGTAAGTAGAGTGGTCACCCTCCTTTTGCTTTAGAGCATGAAATTCATCCTCCAACTTCTTAATTTCACTTCTAGGACAGAAACGCCTAGTCATGATTTCCCTTAACTCCTCCCAAGTTAAGGCCATCGCATCTTCAGTTCCCCTCTTCCCTTTCTCAGTGTTCCACCAAGTGAGAGCTACTCCAAGTAGTCTCCCGGTGGCGTATCGAACCTTGCGATCCTCAGGACAATCGCAGTTTAGGAAGGTGTTTTCCATCTCCTCGAACCAATGTAGGAGAGCAGTGACACCCTCGGTCCCTTCAAATTTTGGAGGATCACAGGACTTAAAATGTTTGTAAGAGCACTTGTTGGTAGGAGGGTTGTCGATGTTCTGATCCTGTTGTTGAGGAGGGTTAGTAGGATTTGTAGCAAGGGCTTGCTGTACTTGTACCACAATGTCAGGCAATATCGTGGCCATTTGTTTCGCGATCTGAGTGGCCAAACGTTCCTGAGACCTTCCCGATCTTTTACCCCTTCGTTGCTGTCTAGACGACATCTACAGGATCATAAAATGAGATGATTGTGAGTTTAAGGTGTCTTTTTAGGTGTCATGTGTCTTTAAGAAAATGAAAATAACATAAATATCAATAATGCAACTACATCCATAGGATGTCTTGGGTTCGCTCATGTTGGGCCTCAAATGTCCCCCATACCTTCACCTACATAGTCATGTGGGCCCCCATGGCTATTGGGTTGGTAGGATTCACATTAGTATTGGCAATTTAACACTCGCATCCCCCGAATGCAAACCACAAAATATGTTCATGAGATGTTTGGTCGGAACGTGTCCAGGTGTAGACACAATGACAACTCAAAGTGGGATTAGCTCACACGACGTTTGGTATAGCATGCTTTGGCCTAATAGGTACTTCGTACTCTCATCGTTAGTCCCCAGGTAGGCAAACTGGTCCTTTATTTTGGATTTATACGAATGCCAGCCTAGACAGGACGTTCCGACTACCGGTACTGGTACCCTTCCAGTTACTACATGCCCGTCATGAGAACTCACTTTGATGAGATTTGAAAACACGAAAATCATTGTAAAACAATCATGATGTGGTGTGAGCTTTCATGGATGTGATATGTTATGAGCATACGATTTCATGATAGGCATTATATGATAATACATACTTATGAACATGCTTGCACAATATCAAATGTAACATTTAACATAAAACATATGAACATCATGAAATTTGGCATATAACACACAAAATTCTTATAAGTTTCTAATAGACTATCGTATAGGCTCTAAGGGTCTAATAACCTATCATATATCCCTATAGTCATGGCTCTGATACCAATCTGTCACACCCCGACCCGCAGCGGAGTAAGAGTCGGGGCATAATTGGGTTATCACCTAAGCTTATCACATTTACTAATATGTTTCATATTTAATAAAGTCAAAGTTACATTTCAAACATCCAAACATGTTCATTCAATACAAGGAAAATAAGCCAAGCATAACAATCCCAACACTAAATCGTTTTATTCTTCTAGTCCAAATCCTATGTGTTCCTAGCTGCAGCTGCTTCACCTGTATCTTGTGTAAAATGGGAGTTTTTGGGTCAACATAAGTTGGCGAGTGAACCTTATTAGATAAACATTTGATAATGATTTTATGGTTAGTTTATCAATGAAATATTGTGCATAATCATAGATGAACAAATGTAAATAATCAAGTAATGGCAAATAGCAGTCACAACTATAACATACAATAACACATGGCAGCATACATGAACATACCAACATCATACTGTAAATAACATAAATGAAACTGTGCGATCAAGGCTCAATCAAACGGAGCCGATCGTATTGCATGTACTGAAAATGAAAATGTCTGTGCGATCAAGGCTCAATCAAACGGAGTCGATCGTATTGCATGTACTGAAAATGAAAATGTCTGTGCGATCAAGGCTCAATCAAACGGAGCCGATCGTATGTGGGCACGCCAGGTTCAACCGTATAATAAAATGGGGAACATGCTCAACGCTCATAAATGGGGAGCGGCGGCCTATGAAATTGCATGTACTGAATAATAAATTGCATCCAATGATAACTACTTAACAGCAACAAACTGAATACACAAGTTCATGTTATGATATATGCACAATGGTTTAGTAATTATATATATATACAAAGACACATGATACACCCCAAAACGTGATTAAAACGGGGAATTTGTAAGATTCACTCACATTGGGTGCGTTGGATTGGAGATGGTGAGATGCGCACGATTTAGATGAGCGGATCAACGAGGAATACTAACCTAAATAATAATGGAAAAATATATTAAATGGATGGATTTTATTAAGGATTTTAATGAAGTTTTTAGATATATTTTTGTGAGTTTATGGCTATTTTCTATCCTTAAAAATGTTATTTTTAAGTATTTTTAATTGATTTTTAAATTAAATTAAATAAATAAAAATATAAAAAAAATATTATTTTTTTAGCGTTGACCGTTGACCGTTGACCGGTTCGGTCAGCGAATTGATCTGCGCCGGGTGAGATTCGAACCGGCGACCTCCCGTTCGCGTGCACGCAGCTCTACCAACTGAGCTACGTGTCTAACCCGAACTAATCTCGTTTTTAATTATATTTATACACTTATTCGATTTAACCGAATTTCCTTTATTTGCAAAAACATTTTAATTCAATCGGACCGGTGCTCGTGACGGGTTTCGAACGCGCGACGTGTAGTTCATGTTGCACACAGTCCACCGCTGGACTGTGTGTCTAACCCGGTTATTATCTCGGTTTTTATTATACTTAACAACTATCTGAGTTAACCCGGTTTAGTTCTTGATCAAAAAGGCATTTTATTACACAAGGTGTGCGTGTAGCAGGGATCGAACTCGGGACGTGTATAGTTTTTGTTTGCACACAGTCCACTGTGTGTCTAACCCGTTTATAATTCCGATTTTAATTAATCTTATGTCATCACTGAACTCGTCTTCTTCATTACGAACGCAGACATCAATCAAACAACCGATTCGTGATTAATTTAGTTAATAAACATGATGTCTAGTTTGAATGCATTGAACCGAAAAGTTTGGGGAAAGAAGATACCGAACAGGTTGTCTTCTTCAGAGAGTCCGGCGAAACTTGTCGGCTCTGTTTTTGAAACCTTCGGCTGTGAGAATCAATTAACAGGTTTAAGGGATTCGATATGAAATTGAACTAATGAGTATCGATTATCAGTACGTTGGAATGTGCATACCGGTAATTAACGAGTTTCCGGCAATTCCAGAAGTTTTCCGGCTAACACAGAAAGTCCAGCAATGTCGTCTGTGGTTGATTTTGAGCGATCGGTTAATGTTAGTAAGGTTCTAACAATAGATTGAAACCGTAAAGTAGAAGTATTTTACCGGTTTGAGTTGAATACGGTTTTCCGGCGACTTTTGCAGAGAATTCCGGCGAGCTGTTTTAAGCGCTCTGATGGTCTGAAAATGCGACGAAAAGGAAATAGAGTATTGGTATGATATCTCTGAATCGCGAGAGTGGTCGGGAGTTTGTGTAATTCTGAACTTGATGTTCTCTTTCGGTTTTAAAATCAACAATGATGAGTCTTTAAGTTTAATCAATTTCCGATTGATTAAAAACCGTCATGCATCGGTTATAAACTGAATGTGTGAGGTAAACAATCGATTTGACGCTTGGTTTGCCGATTACCGTTTCTCAGATGGCGCCATCGGTTATAACTGAGTTTGTGTATAAATTTCATTTGTGTTCCTAGAGTTGCAGAAAACACAATGTGGCGGAGTGGTCTTGAGAGTGAGTGTTAAGTTGTTGAAGTGTCTTGGCTGACCCGGGTTCGAGTCCCGGCAGCTTCATTTTTTTTATATTTATTTTATTTTAACTTTTTATCAAATATAATTTTTATAGTTTAGTTTATTTATTAATTATGTATCGTTTTAACTCAAAATAATCATAAATATTTAATGTAACTTTTATAACTTGGTACTTGATTACAAAACGAAGCGGGTTTTGAAGACCCGATTTTTACAAATGTTACAGTTACCATCACCGGTTCTTCATCATTCTTCACCTTATGAGATTTTGTTTGGTACTCGTCGTCCTGATTATTCTATTCTTCGCACATTTGGGTGTTTGTGTTATCCATTTCTTGGTGATACTTGAATGGATAAACTTTTAGCCAAATCTAATCCATGCATTTTTGTTGGCTATGTTCCTGATCATCTTGGTTATCTCTGTTATGATCCTCATACATCTCGAACGTATACTTCTCGATATGTTTGTTTTCATGAGATGATTTTTTACATTCATGATCCTTCTCCTTCTTCTTTTTCTTCTTCCTCTATTTCTAGCTCATCATTCTCTATTCTTCCTTCTCCTCTGTTTGTTTCTCCTCATTCTCCTATTCCTACTATTCCTATTCCTCTCGCTTCCTCTCCTTCTCCTCCTACGTTTTCTCATTCTTCTTCTTCTTCTTCTTCTTCTCCTCCACCACCATCCCCTCCTCCTCCTGTTCCTACTCACCCGATGGTTACTCATTCTCGTGATCACACACGACAACCTCGTCAGTTTTGTGATCATGTTCTCTTTCATGTTTCCACGGCTCCCACCACCGAGCCTTCTACATTTAAACAGGCTCAACAGTGGTCTGTTTGGTGGGATGTGATGTGTTCTGAGATTGGTGCCTACATGCTAACCAGACTTGGCGTCTGGTTCCGGCTCCCACTGATGCCAATATTGTTGGTTGTAAGTGGGTTTATAGGATTAAGCGTAATCCTGATGGTTCTGTGAGTCGTTATAAAGCCCGGCTTGTTGCCAAGGGCTTTTATCAGACTGAGGGTGTTGATTATATTGAGACGTTCAGCCCAGTGGTTAAACCCACTACTATTCGTCTTGTTCTCTCTGTTGCTTTTTCTCGCGGATGGGTCATCAGACAGCTTGATGTCAACAATGTTTTTCTTCATGGTGATTTATCTGAGACTGTGTATATGTCACAGCCTCCAGGCTTTGTTGACTTTTCCCAACCACATCATGTTTGTTTACTGCAGAAGGCTCTTTATGACCTGAAGCAGGCACCTGAGCTTGGTTTTCCAAGCTATCATCGACACTTATCTTTGGGGGTTTTCTCAGTGTCTTTCTGACACTTCTCTCTTTGTCTATAGCCGAGATTCAATCACGTGTTATGTCTTGGTTTATGTGGATGACATTATTATTATTATTGGGAGCTCTTTTGAGTTTGTTAATGGATTGATTGAGCGTTTACATTCTGAGTTCACGCTCAAGGATTTGGGCGTTTTATCCTATTTTTTGGGTATACAGGCGATTTTCACTGATGATGTTTTACAGCTTTCTCAGCAGCGCTATTTACTTGATTTATTACAGCATACTGGTCTTGCTGAGTGTCAGCCTTTGTCTACTCCTGTTTCTTCTGGACGTCAGCTTTCTCGACACACGGGTACTCCTTTGGCTGATCCTACTTTGTATCAGAGTATGGTTGGTGCTTTACAGTATTTGGTTTTGACTCGACCCGAGATAGCTTATGCGGTTAGCCAAGGTATCACAGTTTTTACAGACACCTTCTGATCGTCACTGGGTTGCAGTCAAGCGTATTTTGAGATATCTTCGAGATACAGCTTCTCATGGATTGAGTATTCGGCGAACTGATTGTAGAGATATACATGCTTATTATGATGCTGATTGGGCCGGATGCCCTGATGATCAACGGTCTACTACCGGTTATTGCGTTTTTTTTGGACCTAAGCCCACATAAGCAGCAGCTCTCAAATGCAGCCCACGTTCCAGCCCATGCCAAGAAAATAAAATGTATAAATGTCAAATGTAAAATAAAAGTGTGTAACAATGATAATTTTCAACAAATTTGGTATTGTTCTAAGCATCCAGTTGTTTAGTATAGTTGCACCTTTAGAGTTAGAGTAAACGTGTTTCATACCTAATTGAAATGGTATTTGTTCTTTTCTGACTCATTTAAAAATTTACCAAATAAATGAAACACTAGTAGAAGAAAATTTTGTATTTGTGACCGCATTTTCGTTTGCAAATAGTCTTTTGCTACTGAAAATGCGGCAACATCAACCTCCGTGGGTAATTTCATTTTGAAACCGCAAATTGTTATGCGACATAATTTAGCAACCGTCTTTGCAGTCTCAGATCTTACAACCAGTTTGAAACCTTTTTCTAATGCCCAAACTTTAGAAGTGAAAAGGCAAGATAAATAGAATGTTGATTTCATATATTGCCACAATATTCATATGGAACAATTCTGGTTAATTTCATATTTAGTCATAATATTCATATCAAACATGTCTAGTTAACTTTTTATGTTCTTGGTAAATTTAATTCTATGTGCATCTGGTTCAAATAAAGTGCAAGTTTTTCTTTTTATTTTGTTCAACTTCAACAAGAAAATCATATTTAATAATTGTCAGCTACTTATAATCTAAAACTCAATATATTATCATATAATTTAAAAAGTTTATGACATATAATGCAAGTTTGGCGATGATGGTTGTTGATAGTTTTCCTTTTTGTGATCGGCAATGACAATTTACAGAAAACCAACATATTCAAATTCCGACCATATGAAAACAAATTTTGGAAGGTTGTCTTTTTTTTTTTCACTCACATTACTTTGCAAAGATACCATTATTCGACATCTGTCACGTATTATGAGAACAAACAAAAATAATGGGATTAAAGTTCCTTGTTGATAATTTATTCGAGCTTTGAAACTTTTGTATTTATGAACAAGTTTCAAATGTGCATCTAGTGATGATGATGGTGATACTACTTTGAGCATCAGAATAAAATTTATTCTGATGTTACCACTTGTTAGATATTTTAGTGTAATCGGCATTAACTTGGTGAACAAAGGGAATTATGATGTACATCGAACAAGTTAGGAGGTGCGGGAGTTAGCATTGCATTTACTGACAGAATTAAGTAGTCAAGATTGGTCTCTGACTTGAATCAAATTACAATGGTAGTTGATTGTGTTAGTGAAAACTTATGCTTTGTTATGCATTTCATTGTAATATCATCAGGAAAAACACACTTGTCAACTTTTTTTCTTTCGATTGATCCCATGTTATCTGTATCTAACTATGGGTAGGGTTCGGCTACAAAGTCCATTTTTCCTACAAAGTGTACAAAGTCATAAAATATCAGAATTTCAGCCATAAAACACACTTAAAACTCACAAATAATAGAGTGAAGATCACTAAAACACAATATCCAAACCCTAACATTCCATAAAAACTTCAAACACACCATCGTAGAACTATGAATATAAAACACACATGAAAATCAACATAAAACACATTAATGTTAGTCATTCGATAATCAAAGCCTTATCATCCCAAACAAAACACAAAACCCACAAATATGACATTTTAGTAATCTTCACTTTGTTATTTGTGGGTTTTGAGTGTGTTTTATGGTTGACATTATGATGTTTTATGACTTTTTTACACTTTGTAGGAAAAATGGACTTTGTAGCCAACTCCCACCCATCTATACCATATTATAACATAACTTTTGGGGATAAAAAAGTAATTTTCACGCGATATTAAGACACGATATGAAGACAATGTTAAAACACGAGATATTAAGACGATACGATATATTGGGTTATTAAGCGAAAGCCTGAAATTTAATACGCAAGATATTAAGACACGAGATATTAAGCTAATACAATATATTAGGTTATAAAGTAAAAGTTTGGAATTTAATCCTCCATCATTCAAACATAAGGACTGGTCACCTCCTTCACTTCACTGTATCAGTTGTCCTCCTAATAACCAACGCCTTCATCTTATTTTTTTAGGACCTTATATAAATTATATTATCATAGTGAAATTGTCCACTCGATCGTATTGCGCGGGTTCCCTCTAGTACCGTTAAATAAACGAGTATCACCAACGGTGATATCCATTAGGAATCCATCAATGAAGGTGGTTACCGGCGGAACCATCAAAAATATTGTTGAGAGTAATTTAATTTGCAACAGAAGAAAACTGGCAGATATTATCAAGAGATCGCTAACGAAAGATTACCGATAAACAAGATACTGACGAGTTTCTTGGAACTTGCCGACATGATTTCTCTCATTTTTTCGTCGGTAATTCTAATTTATTTAAAAATTAACTAACTAATTTTTTCTAAAAGATATAAATACTTTATAGATTCTAGAAATAAAAAGATATATAAAAGGTGCAAATAATAAATAGTATACCGTAAAGTGAACAAAGTTAAATATTGGGTGGGGGTGTCTGTGAGGAGGGTTCGTGTTGATGATGAATGTTGTCTAAATAAGTACCCCTCAACTTCGTTTACATAGCATAAACTTTTTTTGTTTTATGCAAAGGATACTCCTAATAAAAAATATTAAAATACCCCTAAATATTTGGGCAAGACCTACCGTTAAAGCTTCTCTTCGTTACAATGATACATTGATAGACCACACTAATGTTTGTATTTTTGCAAAAGAAAAGAAATAGGTGATAAAGTTGGATTAATAACATAATACAAAATAAGACAAAATAGGTCATAGCAAACTTACCCGCCATCGCTGTCGAACACAATCTCTTTTGAACTGCCAAGACGCCTAGGAAGATCCCTTTACGTCATGGTTGTAAAAGTCCCACCTAGGCTCCGAGTACTCGCTACAAAGTAGACTGCCGAGGCCTGAGTACTCTTCGCCTAAGCCAAGTACTCAGGGAGCAACTAGCGACTTTTGTAACGTTGCTTTACGCCATGCCTCGGCCCCGTAGTTTCTGTGTGCAATCACCTCTAGAACGAATAAAAAGGTCTAACAAGTGAAAAACATATGATCAAACCAACACATAATCAAAACCATTTTTCTTATTTTCAGTTTATAGTAATCCAAAAAAATCATAATGTTTTGCATGACTTTGTTTCTACTTTTTGTTTGCGTGATGTTTCCTGAACACATATAGGATAATACTTCTTTTTATTTGTTTACGGGTATAAGCCCTAGATACTGCCATGATAGATGATTAGTTAATCGTACTTATGGGTTGTTTGGTTACTTCTGAACGGTTAAGTGCTGAACCAGAAGATGTCTGAACCATTAAGTGTTGAACCAGTAAGAAGTCTGAACCATTAAGAGCGAGTATTAGCTTAACCGTTTAGAGGCGAATGTATGACCAATTCAGATTAGAGGTGTTAAGCATTCAGATTCAGTATAATGCTTAACCATTCAGAGGCAAATGTCTGAGACATTTGCTCACGAAACAAACAGTCTGAACCACTAAGTACTGAACCAGTAAGATGTCTGAATTATTAAGAGCTAAACAAACAACCCCTTTGATTAATTACATGTTAATCTTTTCTTTATTCATAAGTCATAACCTTATCATTATTAGTATTTTACATATCGCATGCTAAACACCTGAATGTCGACTAATTATTTAAAGCATGCTTATTGAGGGTACTCTTTAACTTGTTTGATTATCCTTGTGACGATATCTAGTGACATGACTGATTATTACTTATTATAGTACTTGAATGTGTGTGGGATTTACATTGATGATAAGGAACTGATAAGTGTGTGAGAGAGAGAATTTGGAAAAGATTGAAGAAACAGGTTCATAACTCAAAAAAAAATATCATATTTAAAGGTTTTTAGTAAATAGAAACCAAGTCCATAACTTCAACAAAATTATATTTTAATGTTTTTGGTAACTTATTCATTATTATCTAAGTTTAAAGTATTAGTTATTTTGATCGAAACATTAAGGTTTCTTTTTCATTTCATGGGCGGAACTACCTTATATCAAGGGGTTGCCTATGCTACCCTTTGACGTTCCGGCGGCAGTGAAAAAAGATAAAATTTGACCTTTTTTCAATTTTGCTACCTCTATAAATTTTTTTAAACGTTGTCCCTATAATTATTTTCTATATCCGCCAGTGATTCATTTATCATCTAGTCAATATGTTTCACATTATTAAAATAGCCTATCTAAGTTGTATGTTTAAAATGCTTTTGTATATAACTAGAGATGGGCATAAAAACCGGTTCCGAACCCGAACCGGTAGAACCGAACTGGAACCGGTTCCAGTTCCTACCCGACATTAAGTAGAACCGGTTCCGGGTTCAAAATACCTGTTGGTTCCAACCCGGTTCCACAATTTTACCATTTGAATCGGGTCGTACCCGGTTCCTACTGTACCCGGTTTCTACCCGTACCCGGTTCCTACCAGTACCCGGAAATTCAATTCTAGAAGGAACCGGTTATACCCGTTAAAATGTTACCGTTGGAACCGGTTCCTGATCGTTGGAACCGATTCTATATATATTGTTTAGAAATCTATTGTTTAGCACACAATTTCTCATATCTATTCTTCTTGTTACATTTCTTTCTTGTTCTTTTTCACATTCTAATCAACAAATGGCCTCAAAGAGTTCCAAAAACGCAAATTCTCAATCCGTTAACAATGTTCCTCAAGATCAATCGGTTCCATATGTGGTTGGAACATTGTCTCATAATCGCAGTAAGGAAGTTTGGAGCAATTGGGAGTTGGTCGAGATGAGTGACGGCTCGCAAAAAGCTCAATGTAAACATTGTGGATCGTTATTAGCCAAGAAATCAAACTCAACGTTAACGAAGCATATTAATAAGTATTGCAAAGCTTTAAAGGAAATGACATCCGGTCAAGTTCCACTATCCAAAGATGGTACCATTTTTCGTTATGAGCAAAAATTAGCTCGCGATCAAAAGTGGAAAAGAAAGATATCAAGAATATAAAAAACTTTGTAAAGATGTCAACCAAAAAATTATTGGACCGAATTGGGATATACCGACTCGTTGGAATTCAACTTGTCATATGTTTGAAATGGCTATAAAGCAAATGGGCACTTTAAAATCTTTTCATACAACTTTAAGTGATGAGTACCTTGTCGTCCCCTTTCCCGACACGGCTTGGGAAAATATTAATAACCTAAGTACTTTTTTACAAGTTTTTAAAACTACAACGACTTTGATTTCCGGTGTTTATTATCCTACTAGTTCTAAAGTTGTGGACTAATTGTAATTTGATAACATCTAATTTTAAAAAGTAATTCTAGTGACATGTTAAGGAATATGACGAGACCAATGATTCAAAAATTTAAAAAATATTTTTTAGAATTACCACCCGTTTTTCTATGTGCCGCTGCTTTAAATCCAGCTTTAAACGTACCGGGTGTTGAAGCTTTAATTGATGAAATTTTTGACAAGTTGGATATGCATGAGGAGGATCCAACTTTAAAAGCAAAAACAAAAAAAATATTCAATGAGTGTATGACCAAACTTTATGATCATTATTTTAAAAAATATGGTGAAAAAAATCATACAAATTTGTTTGAGTCTCGGTCCACGGCCTCTAACGATGAAACAAGCGGGGATCCACTTATAACCATGTTGTATGTCGTTAGAGACGAGACCGCTAGACAACAAAGGGGTAGTGAACCAACAAGTGAAATTGGGAGATATAAAAAAAATCAGTATTCGCTTACTATGACCACCGAGGAATATAGGGAATTTGATGTTTTGGCATGGTGGAAATCGAAAGAATCCGAATACCCGATTCTAGCCACCATGGCTCGTGATATACTAACGGTCCAAGCTTCCACGGTAGCTTCGAAAAGTGTGTTTTCTCTTAGTGGCAGGGTTTTGTCAATTAGAAGAACAAGACTAACTCCGGAATCGCTAGAGATGGCAATATGCTTAAAGGACCATTTGGATGCCGTTGATCGTGTTCAACATAAAACTAGTCTAGAAGATGAAGTTGAGTTAGAGCATAAAATTGTTGACGAAGAGAAGGACGAAGAAGTGGAGACTAACGATTCGGACGACGATTGTACCGAGGTACCCGCACCTAAGAGAAACTCATCGGAAAGTGTTGCACATGCCGCTAGTAAACGATCAAAGACATAAAATCTTACTGGAACCGATTCTGAGTAATTTTTTATTTTTTTTGTAACCGGTTAATTTTTTTTATATATTGTAACCGATTAATTTGTTTTTTAATTTTAACCGATTATTGTTACTATTTTTATTTATCAATGTAACTAATAATAAAAATCAAACATAACAAACACAATAGAAAGAAACATTACACAAACTTTATTAAAATACCAACGGTAACATTTATCAGGAACCGGTAAGTAGGAAGGGGTTTATATACAAAAAAAACGATTTTTTAATCAGGAACCGGTTCCAACGGTAACATTTTATCAGGAACCGGTTCTAAACAGTAAAAGTCAGGTTTTGACTGTCAAGAACCGGTTCTGAACAGTAAAAGTCGGGTTTTGACTGTCAGGAACCGGTTCCCAACACTATCAGAAACTGGTTCCGCACCATACCCGGTTCCACACCATACCCGGTTCCATAATACCCGTACCCGGTTCTACACGGTTCCATATTCTTGGGTGTGAACCCGGGTAGGAACTGGACCCGGTTCCACACCATACCCGGTTCCAATGACATCCAAGCAGAAGCGGGTCCGGGTTAGAACCGGTTCCGGGTAATAATAAAACCCGATTATGCCCATCTCTATATATAACAATAAAGTTTCTCAAATATAAATTCTATGTAAAGTTTTAAGTAATGGTGGGTTTGGGCCCAATAATAACTATGTCACATTGGGCCCATATCAATACACACCATGGGCCAGGCCGTGTTTGTACAATCGACGATGCACACACAACACAACACATCTCATATAAGTTTTCAAACTAACAATCAATTATTACATGTCGGGTTACGTATTTGAGTCATATTGGTTATCTAGTGACCATAAAATACTATGATTCGAGTGCTGATGTGTTGTTATAATCAGGCCCGAATAAAGGTAAAAATGTCAATTTTGATGATCAAGTGTGTAGGGGTATCTTATGACAAACCAAATTGGATACCATGCGTGATTCCATTAGGGTTGGTTTTCACTTGATGGTAATCACATAAAGCTAGTGGAGTAACTAAAGTAGTTTTTTGTTATTATTACGGTTACATGCAGTGACGGGGTCTGTATGAGCACTGATGTCAAGTGGCTTGAGAGTTTCTTTATATGTAATTTGTAATAGCGAAAGTTGAATGATCCGGCATGTTTTCGAACGATGACCCATGGTTATTAAAAACAGTAGAAAGTAATAGGTTGTATGTTGGGGACATGATTCAGACGTTATACTTGTTTATAAAGGTGTGGGATACAAGTTGGATTACCAGTTAGTTGGATTAAGATGGTAGTCAATAATTAGTTAAACATGTAAGGATTATAGTTACTTTCTAAATAAAGTTTTAATGTCATGGAAGCAATTAAAAAAAACATTAAAACTGAAATTAAAATTACCTTACAAAATCCATATGAGCCAAATCAAATCGAAAAACCTATATTTACACTGAAACTCCAAAATATTCTGGTAACCCGCTCTTCGTGCTTAGAGATGCGAAAAAACGGGTACAGAAACCGACTTGACAAAAAGTCCAGGTATGTATCGGTTCCATACCTATGACTTGAAATCGATTCCTACCTAGTTATTACCCAACTCAACCGGTCAAATCCTGAAAAATATTCGAAACCTGGTTCCAAACCCGACCCAGCTATTGTGACACCCAATTTTTAACCCTGTTGATCATACCTAAAACCAGTTAAGACCCGATAGCCGATTTAAGCACCACTACATAAAGGTTGTAACCCTGATAGTTAAAATATTTCTGAAGTCCGTCAATGGTAGTCTGGTACAGTGTCATTTGTTTAAATTATAGAAAATGTAAAGGGATAAAGAAGTTATACGGTTATTATTCCTTTTCAAAAGTTTGGTTTTTTCTTTCTTTTCTAATACAAAACAGTTTTTATTTTTTACTTTTGAAAGGTTCCCTTTAGTGGAAAAGGCCTTTCTAGAACAGTAGAACACCAAAGGAAGGTGTGAACATATAGTTGAATTTGAATGCTGTGTGTATCTTATTCTTTTACACACATGGTGTAAATGTGATAAGAAAACCACTATTGGAACAACTTTTGTCAAAATTTCCCCTCCTCATATAATAAATAATACAAGTTTCTTGGTAAAAGGTAAGTGGGAAAAAAACAATCATATTAACTTTAACTATTAACTAATATAGTTATATGTTAATTAATAAAAGTTATTCATATTGGTAAGTGTCTAATTCACCATCACCTAGAATGAGGGTGTGCATTTCTAATATCATATTAAACATAATGTAAAATTTGTGAGTATAAGTCACACGTAAATGGGTTCATTTTAGCTTAGAGTTGAATCTATGTTCTTCTCCATATTAGATTGTTTTAATTTAGTGATTGTGGATGTGAAGAGGGGCCCACTATTTTCTTACTCACGTTCATTAAATGATTAGCGACTCCCTTAGGCTCACTTAGGCTCGCTAGCCCAGTCAAGTTAAATTGATATACGGAGCTTAGACTCGGGCTCTGTTATTGAATGAGTTCCACTGTAAGTTTGGGTTTCATATTTCAGCAAGAAAATCTCATATAGCTCTGGTGGCTTTTGTTTACTCCCACTTAGGTACGTAACAAAGTACTGAGGGTGTAAATTGCTTGACTTCAGCCGAGGCCGACCTCACCTAAGGTCGAGCTTAGTTTGTTTCTAGTTTTATTTTTGTAACTTGAGCTCGTCTCATGAATAACCTTTCAAGCTTGAGATCGGCTCGTATATTATCTATTAATGATTTTATAAGTTTTATGTAAATTTATAATTATTCTTTTTTGTGTACTTTTAGAATTATAATTTTGTATTTAAGGTAACATGTAATATTTAGCTATTTTTTCGTAATTTTATATATAACAATTATTATGTAATATATAGTTCATATATTAACTAAAAACTATATGAAATTTAAGCTCGATAAGTGAAGCTTGGGCTCGTGTATTAAACGAACTTATTGTTATGCTCGAGCTCGTTTAAGCTCATCTTGATATAAGCTTTTAACCAGCCATTCTCAAATAGCTTACGAACGACTTGCACTCGGAAACCTATTTGGCGTGTCATATTGCACTTTCAACTTGCGTAGGAGCCTGGTGAGCAATTGTTTTGATACTTGTAGAGAGTATCAAAAGGTGTATGAATTATATTGATCTAACTCTTGAGACATTTAGGTAATATTTTTTTTCAAAAACGTGATGATAAATGCTTATAAAAGAGATTCTAGTAAGTTTCATCTTTCGGAATAACATTACTTTGCAAAGATCCCAATATCCCATTATCGGGACATCTGTCACGTATTATACGAACAAACAAAAATTGTGAGAACAACAAAAAATAATCGGAATGTTCCTTGTGGATAAATTATTCGAGCTTTCTAACTTTTGTATATATGGACAAACTTTCAAATTAAGTTGCAATCTATGATACTACGTTAAAAGGCATGGTAATTTACTACATAATTCAAAATATAACACGAAAATAATTAGGTTGTGAGTTTTAAATAAATGAGGTGTGTTTAGGTTGACTTATTTTATTAAAGGGTCGTGTTCGAGTTGACCTATTTAATCTATTTAATTAAACATGTTAACTCACTTTTCACAATCCACCAACCTGTGAATCCAATTGACACAGTTAAATAAAAGAGTCATGTTTGGGTTACACGATTTTAAGTGTCCCGTGGGTTAGGATTGATGTTTTCAACACAAATAAATATATGAGTCATGTTGGGGTTGATGTTTTTAATATGAATAAAAATACGAGACATGTTTGGGTTGAATGATTCAACTGTCAACAAGAAACTCGACACGATTGACGATCTATATGAACTATTTTTCCATGTTACTACTTTAACAACATAAGATTTATAACGGTTATTCTAATAAAATACTTGTTCTTCAACTAATGTTCTTTTGGAATTATCCATTTTAGTAATTTTGTTGAGCGTGTGGTGTGACCGGTTAAATGTGACAACTATAAAAGTTTTTTACTACCAATTTTGGTAATTAAAAGTTTTAAAATGACCCGTAATTGTTCTTTTATGAACAATTATCATTCAAAATTTTTTTTAATGATCATTCGTAATTATGTTTTCTAAAATACTTTCAGTGATCATAAACCTCAAAAGTTTCTTTATAAAATTGTAGTCATAACATATAGCTGTTCATACAAGACACTTCCTAACACTTGTAACCCCTCAAAGTTGTGTTCATTTGTGTTCATTAGGGTTATGTTTGTTTTATAAGAGCTCCAAAGAACAATTTTCTTTTAGGTTACCATACATGTGTCTCATCACGATTTTCTATGTAACATTATAAGTTGAATGCCTAGTTTATTGGGTTGTGACCTAGTGGTGAGAGGCAACGCTTCTTTGTAGAAGACCATGTTTAAACCTGTGCAAGGTGTAGTTTAGATAAAAAAAAATACAATTGTGGGACTAGCTCAAATAGTAGAGGCGTGGAGGTGCAAACCTCTTAGATAGGAGGTCTTGAACTCGATCCCAAGTATATAGTAGACTAGGTATAATTTAGGATGATTAGGGATAGATTCACATTTATCTTTAAAAAAAGAAAAGAATTCATAGTCTTTTGTGATATGAATCGACTAGAAAGTTTATTTCAAAAAGTTTAATTCATAAATATACTTCTTTATAATATTTTTGATGGTTATAAACCTTTCAAGTTTATTTTAAGATTGTACTTTCTTGTTCTACTTTTTAGCTATTTTTAGGGCAAATGCCATAAAAAACTAACATATTTTCTATTTTTTTTCATAAAAGTCTTTTTATTTTTTTTTTTGCATTTAAAAAAACCAATATACTTTTTTTTATCTCATAAAAATCACTGAACAACTTTTTTGCATATAAAAGTCCTTCCAAATGTTAAATTTGAACAAAATTGTGAACATATATATATATATATATATATATATATATATTATTTCTCAATATCACGCTAGAAAAGAATTGAAATGAATTAATGTTTTAAATTGAATATATGGCAAACCAAAGTCCTTTTCATGTTTGTCTTTTTTTTTTCCATTTTAAATTCAATAAATTGATAACAATAAATATTATTCAGAAAACAATATAATAAAAATACACGAGTGTGGATAACATAACTCAAAATAGAATAATAAACATATAAAATGGTATGTATAAATTTAAAAGTGTTAAAAGTATTACATAATTTGCCAAATAATGTTTTCTTGATTTCATCCGCTCATAATTAAGAGATTTTATTTGTTAAAGTTTAACATTTTAAGGGACATGTAAGATACAACAGTTGAAAGTATGTTGATTTTTTATGTATAAAAAGTTGTTAGGAGAATTTTATAAGACAAAAAAGAAAGTATACTGGTTTTTTATGTGAAAAAAAAGTGAAAGGACTTTTAAGACAAAAAAAAGAAAGTATGTTGGTTTTTAAATGCAAAAAAAAAAGTAAAAGGACTTTTATGAGAAAAAACAGAATGTATATTGATTTTTTATGGTATCTGCACTTTCTTTTATCCTAAAATTTCTTTCTAAAATTGTAATTTGCTTGTGTGTAGCTATTATTTCTTTTGTTTTTACTACAAAACGCAGAATCAATGACTTTACTTGTAGACAAAAGATCAAATACAAATATCCTTATTATACAAAACGTACAAATAGGATGAAAATGTAAAAAAATGCAATGACATTTTCGTAATTATTTACTCGTAGAGTAATTATCAAAATTACTCTACAAATGATATTGTAGGGTAATTTTGATCTTGTAGAGTAATTTTGTAAAATGTTCTTATAAGGTCATTTTGATTTTGCAGAGTATCATAATTACTCTACAAATGATCTTTTATGGTAATTTTGATCTATAAGGTAATTTTATAGAGTATCATAATTACTTTACAAATGATTTTGTAGAGCAATTTTGAATTGTATGTTGTTTGATAAACTTGCCGAGTAATTTTGATACACTTATAGAGTAATTTTGATGCAAAGTAATTTTGATACACTTGTAGAGTAATTTTGATTATAACCCTACGAGCAAATAGTTACGAAAATATCACCGCATTTTTCTGGCATTTTCATGTCTTTCGTACGTTTTGTATGATAAGACACTTTGTACGTGAACTTAACCCTTTAGTTGTATATCTAAAATTACAAATTCTAGAAATTTGTTTGTTAGTCACATTACTTCGCAAATATCCCATTTTCGGGACATCTGTCACGAATTATAAGAACAAACAAATTTAATGGAATTAATGTTCCTTTTGGATAATTATTCGAGCTTAGTAACTTTTGTATTTATGGAAAAGGTTTCAAATGTGCATCTATCTATCGATCGTTATGGTGATATTGATGTTACCACTTTTAGATATACTGTTTGCTTGATTTTAAAAGTTTGAAGTCTCTATATGGCCAAAAAAAGGCAAGCATTCACATACTTGGATATAACGATTTATTATTTATATTAAATGTAACAATATTTTATTAATTTATTAAGTAATATCATGAATTTTTGTTAGGGTTGTAAAGAACCAAATGAATACGAACAGGTCTTGTTTCTGTTCATTCGTTAGGAAATAAATGTGTTCACGAACGTTCGTGAACACTGACCGAACGAGATTATATGTTTGTGTTCGTTCGTTAAGGAAATGAACATGTTCACGAACACAAATAAATCGGCAAAAGCGATATAGTCTAGAGGTGGATGGCAGAGGAAGCAACACTGAAACTTGAGCCTAACAATAGAACAAAGGTTGATAGTGTTCGTTAATATGAATATTGAGGAAGGAAAGAGAATGGTGCTTAAGCACGGTGGAATAGGGTTTTCTGTTTTAATTTTTAGGATAATAAATAAATAAAGTTAAAGATTATAAAAGTTAGATAAAATAAATAAAAGTACAAAAAATTCATGAACATAACATGAACACGAACGAATGTTCAGAACGCGTTAACGAACACATTAATGAACAAGATCTCTGTTCATGTTCGTTCATTCAACTAACCGAACAAAATTCTTGTTCGTGTTCGTTATTTATTAAACTAAAGAACATAACGAACTTTCCACCGAACAGTTCACGAAGTATTGCTGATGTTCGATTTGTTTACAACCCTAATTTTTGCAAGTAGTTTTGGCTCTAAAGTAAATTTGTTTTTCATATTAAGGCATACTAAATTTTTTTATGTCACACCTTGATCAAATATAACCTATCTGGTAATTTCTTTTTTATGGTCTTGGTAATATGTATGTCCTTAATAATGGTTCAAATAAAGAACCAAACAATTCTGATTTTCCAATTTATTAATTTAATGATTCATAACTAAAAAAAATATATGCCTTCTCATTCAATGCAAATCGTTTATGACTGAATCTTATGCAATTTAGCGATGATTGTTATCGTAATTCATATTTGGTTTCCTCATTTCATTTTGAGGTAACCTTACTACATAGTTACCACACAACATGTTCTAATTTAATCTTAAGCTTATTAACACGACATTTACCATTTCATTTAAGGTGTGATTGTTTCTCTGAACAATAATTTGTTGATATGAAGAATTATAGATCCATGCATGCATGTCTACTTTCATTTCGTGCGTGTACACCAACACATGTTAATACGTATATCGCTCCGTATGTACAGTCTTGACTTTCTTTTATTTTTTATTATGTATACACATTAATAATATGCTACGTTATTAATTATCAGCAACCGTGATAAAGTACTTACTATCATGATTCATGATTCAACATATAATGATAATGTGGGATTATGAAATGTACATCACTATCATGATTCATGACATGCATTAATCAAATAATATGGCTTTAACCTGAAGCAAAACAAGGAATATATACGCCATCAAATAATGCGAATATGGAAAATGACTTGGGGGCAGCGGCGGAACTACAGGGGGGTCCGTTGACCCTCCGGCCACCGACCGGCCATGTAAGTTTTAAATCTTCATCCAGTCAGTTTTTATATTTTGACCCCAAAACTGTTGGTTGAAGAGTACGTACAACGTAAAAGAAGAGAGTGTAAGAAGTCGCTTAGGGCTCATCGGATTC
The DNA here is from genome assembly GCA_947069175.1 of Scalesia atractyloides. Taxonomy (NCBI): domain Eukaryota; kingdom Viridiplantae; phylum Streptophyta; class Magnoliopsida; order Asterales; family Asteraceae; genus Scalesia; species Scalesia atractyloides. The sequence goes on from CAMTDV010000008.1 coordinate 89,335,547, forward strand.
TTTTTCTAATGTAATCGACAGTTTTAGAGTTGCAGGAGAAAGAAAATAGGTTTATGGTGAAGAAGATGAAGGGAAAATTTGTCAATAAACAATAAAAAAGTTATCGTAAAAAGTAGTGAATGTCGGGGCACAATTTCTTTTGTTTTCACTTATTATTATTTTTTAGATTAGATTTTAGATATGATAACAAATACTACTATGTAAGTTAATAATAAAATAATATAATAACAAATTGTAATCTAATATAAGTGTTTAATTTTAGTAAACTTTCCGTCATTATTAATTTCACTTTTGTTATTTTATATTATATATTTAAAAATTCCAAGATTTTTAAGTTTATCTCGTTAATTCTAACCTTTTATATTTTCATTTTTACATGAGTAAAATAATTATTATAGCATAGGTAAATATATATATACGTTTTGACCCTCCTTTCAAAAGTTTCTGGTTCCGCCACTGCTTGGGGGTTGTTTAAGATAAGGTGTACCTTCTCCCTTGGAGGCTTATAAACAGGGACAACACCCATGCATAAATATTCAAACAAAACCAAACAAAACATCAACTTGCTTTGTAATAATACCACTTCAGATCAACTAAACAATGGCAGCAACCGCGGTTCATGTGTTTGGCAGACCAATCACTCAAGGAACTCGTAGCCAAAGGGCCCAAGCAGCGAAAAACTACCAAAACGCCGATGGCAAGCTCGACCAGGTGTTGTAGGCTTCAATCCACTCTCAGAAAGCGGCTGTGGGTGGGGCCAACGCAGCTACCGTCAGCACCACATTTGGCAGGGTTTACAATGCTACAGGTGACCCTGTAACTTATGTGACTGCATACGACAGGAGAAAACCAAATAAATAGGGAAAAAACCCCTTGTGAGAATCGAACCCAGGACTTATTGTTCCCAACGTTTTATCCCACCACCAAGATATCACTAGGCTATAAAGCCATGGACTATATCTTGAGTTTTAAACACAAACAAATAACATTAACAAACATATGAATGGTTATACAATAATAAAGAAATTTAAAACCAACTAGAGAAGTAAGCAGTCAACTTGAACCCTTGGCCGGAGATTTGAATCGAACGTGAAGCCATGGACATACGAATGACAACTAACACTGGACAAGTAGTTAGAGCTTTCTGGATTTATAGGACACCTTATTCAAGCTTTCTTAATTTCTGGAAACTTATTGTTCCATTTTGTAGTTCGACGAAGTGACTTATGTCCGTTTCTTGCGACGCTTAAGATAGAAATGTAAACAAAAATAGCGTTGCGTAACCTATATTTGGAATTTTATAAAACATTATGGAGTTAAATGCCATTTTAGTTCTTATGGTTTGGGCAATTTTGTCAGTTTAGTCCAAAGGTTTCATTTCTCCCTCTGGGTCCAAAAAGATTTCACCGTTGCCATTTTAGTCTACCGGGTTAACTTCATCCATTTTTCTGTTAACGAGAAGGGCAATTCGGTCATTTTATATGGCTGAATTACCATTCTACTTAGCAAATACATTTAAAATGACCGAATTATCCTTCTCATTAACATAAAAAATGGATGAAGTTAACCCAGTGGACTAAAATAGCAACCATAAAACCTTTTTAGACCCACAAGGGAAAAATGAAACCTTTAGACTAAACTGGCAAATGAACCAAACCACAGGGACTAAAATAGTATTTAACTTGAAAAGAAAAAAAATATATCGATCAAAAGCCTTAAAAATGAATACGAGTACCAATTCCGATAATATCGATACCGGGACGGATGTTGTTCGGTCTTGATTGGTTTAATACATCATGATACCGGAAACAAAATATGTTTAGTCGATAGAAAACTATATAAACAAATACCGGTAGTATGTATTCTCATATCTGGTGTTTTTGTTTTAGAAGTTGTTGTAGTGGTTATTTAAGGTGGTGTTGCTCTGGTATTTTTTTTTCATTTGTATTCAAATATTACTAACAGTTCACAATTTATGCAACCTGGGCTTAATAATGTTACTCAACCTACACATCAGCCCAATTTTATTCCTGCACAACCTGGGCCTGGTCAAAATGGATCTGCATCACAATTTGGGCCTGGCCACTTTGCTGCATGGGCCGAAAACAAGGGGCTCCTCACTTTGGGCAATCTTCTCATTTTGGCTTTTTGCAACTTTGTTTAGTGTTTGTGAGAAGGTTTATTCTTGGATTCCTGACTCGGGTGCTACGGCTCATATGACCGCTGATTCTTCTTTAGTGTTTGATGCCACACCATACACCGGTTCTGAAAGTGTGATTATGGGTAAGGGTACATCTCTTTTTATTTCTCATATTGGCACTGCTTTACTTTGTTTGTCTAGTGGTAGTCTTTTAATCAAGCATGTACTTGTTGTTCTTTGGTTAGCAAAAAACCTACTGTCCATTACACAGTTGGTTATTGATCATCCTGTGACTATTACTTTCTCACATTGTGGTTTGTCTATTCAGACTTTCGCTGGACAACTGCTCTACCACACGCGTACTAGTTCGCATCAACTGTATTCTCTATCTGCTGCTGCATCTGTTCCCCGCAAGACTTGGCATTCTCGACTAGGACATTTCTAAATAAAACAATAATCATCATTGTACTGCTTGTAGCATTTCCAAATCCACTAGACTACCTTTTACATCTATTGTATCACATTCGACAGTGCCTTTACATATTATACATTGTGATATTTGGGGAGCTTCTCCTCTTGTGTCTAGAGATGGTTATTGATATTTCATTACCTTTATTGATGATTTTGGTCGTTTTACATAGATGTATCCATTGACTCATCGTTCTCAAGCGGTTGATTGCTTTCGGCATTTCAAACTAATATTAGAGAACCTTTTCTTTTGTACCATCAAACACCTTCAGTGTCATGGTGCTCCTAAGCTTATCCGTGGTTCTATGGCTCGATTTCTTTCAGATTCTAGTATTGCTTACCGAATCTCATGTCCTTATACTACCAACAAAATGAGGTTGCTGAGCGGAAAAAACCGCCATCTCTCTGAGGTCGCTCGAGCTTTATTGTTTCATGCTCGATTACCAAAGAAATTCTGGTCTGATGCATATGCCACTGCTGCATTTCTCATCAACCTGTTACCATCACCGGTTCTTCATCATTCTTCACCTTATGAGATTTTGTTTGGTACTCGTCGTCCTGATTATTCTATTCTTCGCACATTTGGGTGTTTGTGTTATCCATTTCTTGGTGATACTTGAATGGATAAACTTTCAGCCAAATCTAATCCATGCATTTTTGTTGGCTATGTTCCTGATCATCTTGGTTATCTCTGTTATGATCCTCATACATCTCGAACGTATACTTCTCGACATGTTTGTTTTCATGAGATGATTTTTTACATTCATGATCCTTCTCCTTCTTCTTTTTCTTCTTCCTCTATTTCTAGCTCATCATTCTCTATTCTTCCTTCTCCTCTGTTTGTTTCTCCTCATTCTCCTATTCCTACTATTCCTATTCCTCTCGCTTCCTCTCCTTCTCCTCCTACGTTTTCTCATTCTTCTTCTTCTTCTTCTCCTCCTCCACCATCCCCTCCTCCTCCTGTTCCGACTCACCCGATGGTTACTCGTTCTCGTGATCACACACGACAACCTCGTCAGTTTTGTGATCATGTTCTCTTTCATGTTTCCACGGCTCCCACCACCGAGCCTTCTACATTTAAACATGCTCAACAGTGGTCTGTTTGGTGGGATGTGATGCGTTCTGAGTGTAACATCCGTCAAAAACCGGATTTACCAAACCCGCTCCGTTTATTAACCGAACAATCAGTTAAAAATTTTGTTGCGTATTTAATGCCCAAATTAATTTTAAACGATACATAATTAATAAGTATATTGGAATATATAATTTATATTTGAAAAAGTATTTAAAATAAGAAAATAAAAATAAAAGGATGCTGCCGGGTTTCGAACCCGGGTCAGCCAGCGATTCAGCAAAGCCTTAACACTTATCCATCAAACCACTCCGCCACTTGTACTCTTTGGTAATATATCCAGACAATTAATTCAAATATCGAAACAGAAATCAAACCCAGTCAAACTGACGCGCCCAAATCCGTTGACGCCGGAAAATCCGACGATTTCGTCAAACGGCGTCGGTTACCTTTGACTCAACGTAAATATTAACAACGACGTCGGTTAAAATTGATGTCCAGTCCGCGATACAAGTCATAACCGCCGGAAAATTTCTAACCTACGAATCAAGACGGAAATCGGACTAAATTCGTCAATGTTCTGCCCTATAAATACCCCTTCTAACCTCTATTAGCTTTTTCGCTCACAATCACACTCTTTCCCGACGTAATTTCACTCGCCGGAGAATTTCTGCAACTCGCCGGAAAACCGAGCCTTTCACCTCTGTGCCTTATTGAACACTCAGAACTCATACCAAAACCACCCACACTCATCTCAAGCTCCCTGAAGACTCTCTGCCGCAGGATACACGTCGCCGGAATAATCTGCTGTCACCGGAGTTTCGCCGGCGAAACAGAGGAGTCCAGTTCGGTATATCTAACACTTAATCTCTCATTCTTTTTATTAATCTTACACGTAATTACTCACAACACACTAAAAGAACATGATTAAATCGACGAACCAGTCGGACTTTAGTTCTGGTTAAGTCCAACGAAGAAGATGAAGTTTCAGTTGTCTATAAGTATAATTTAAATCAAGATATATCTCGGGTTAGACACACAGTCCAGCGGTGGACTGTGTGCAAATAAAACACGCTTACGTTCCGAGTTCGATTCTTGTTGTCACACCCCGACCCGCAGCGGAAAAGGTGATCGGGGCATGATTGGGTTATCATCAAAGCTCATGACATTTATTAAGAGTTTCATATTCATTAATACAAATTAAATGGAATTTTACAATAAATGTTACAACATGATCTAACTAACAATCTAAACTTCTTTGTTCTCTTCTAAGGCATATCCTATGTTTTCCTTGCTTCAACCTGTTCACCTGTATCATGTGTAAAAAGGTTTTTGGATCAACATAATGTTGGCGAGTGAATCCTATGGAAAACATTTGAACAAATTTATTTAAATTGATTATGAAATATGTGCACAACCAAACATGAGTAAAAATAGATGTAATCTTAATCAACAATCATAAGATATTAAATGAAACACACATGAACAATAATGGAACATTTAGAGGCACGCGATGCTCAACTCGTCTCTCACGAGGAACTGAGGGGCCTAATGAATGAATTGCATGAACATGATAACATGAATGACACAACTACAAACAATATAAACTCAATGATACACACATGAACAATAATGAATTTGATTTGAAGCACGCGATGTTATACTCGTCTCCCACGAGGAACTGATGGGCTTAATGTATGAGTTTCATATAACTTGACAAAAGGAAATAAGTAAATCACAACAATAAAAACAATCTAAGTTTAGGTCATGATGTGGTATGGCACAAGTTTAAATAAATAAATTAATTATTTTCATAACACATGACACACCCCAAAACGTGTAATTTAAAAGGGGGAGTTGTAAGATTCACTCACATTGGGTGCGTTCGGTTGATGACGTTGAATGCACGCGAAGTGGTTTTAACCACGAGTGAGATTTAACCTAGATAAATCGCATTATGGTTTGGTAAGTAAACGGATTTTATTAATCTATTTTAGTAGGATTGTTGGGTGTATTTTTGTGAGTTTGAGGGTATTTTCTAACCTTAAAAATGTTATTTTTAAGTATTTATAATTGATTTTTAATTAAAATAATTAAATAAAAATAATAAAAAAATTTATTTTTTTCTGACTGTTGACCGGCCCGTTGACCGTTGACCTGACCGTTGACCGGTTCAATTCAGAATACAAGTGCGTTGAGTGAGGCTCGAACCCGAGACATCTCGTACGCGTGCACGCAGCTCTACCAACTGAGCTACGTGTCTAACCCGTTATATATCTGATTTTAATTATATATATATATTAATTAATTTAAACCGAAAATCATTTTATTTTAAAAACAGTTTTAACCGAATCGGACATGCACTCCACAGGTCTCGAACCCGGGACCTGTGGTTTAATCTAACACACAGTCCACCGCTGGACTGTGTGTTCAACATGTTATATAATTCGATTTTTATTATACTTAAATACTAATTAGTTATTTCCTTTTCTGCCTTATTTAAAAAGAAGAGATAATTGTCCGAGTCGGTGCAGAAGACCGGACTCGAACTCGTGACCAGTGATATAAACAAACACACAGTCCACCGCTGGACTGTGTGTCTAACTTGGTTATTATTCCGGTTATTAATATACTTAACATATAGCAGTGACGACTCCGGTTCAGTTTAACAAAAAAAAATGATTTTTATTAAGGCAGCGTGTGTGAGACGGGATTCGAACTCGAGACCTTTGCGTTTTATGTGCACACAGTCCACCGCTGGACTGTGTGTCTAACCCGAGTAATATCCTGATTTTAATTATACTTATACGTTATAGCGGTCATCGTCTTCCTCGTCAAGTTAGAACCAGAAATCGGAAATCGACTGGTTCAAGGTTTTTATCAGTTTATTAGTGTGTTTCAGTTCATTACGGTGAGATAAATGAGAAAAGAAAAAGAAATTGGGCGGAGAGGTATACCGACTGGACTCTCTGTTTTCCGGCAGAAACTCCGGCGACAGAATTCACCTCCGGCGACGTGTTCCTTGTAGCAGCGAGTCTCCAGGAAGCTTACAAAGGGTGTGGGTATCTCCGGTATAAGCTCAGAGGCTCAGTGAGGCTCAGGGATGGAGAAACCGGTTTTCCGGCGATGAGCAGGGAAATTCCGGCGAGTGGAATTACGCCGAGAAAAGGTGTGTTTTTGAGCGAAAAGGTTTGCAGTCGGTTGTGGGTGAATTTATAGGGCAAAACGTTGAAGAATCTGGTCTGATTTCCGACTGTGTTCGTATATCATAAAAACTCCGGCGGTTATGGTTTGGTCGCGGACTTCAAACATCGGTTATAACCGATGTCTGGTTAATGGTTTACGTTATAACGTAAATTGTAGTTAAGACTCGCGAGATTTCCGGGATTCCGACGACTGAACTGTTTGGGCGCCGGTTTTGAATTCGTAACGTCCCTTTATGAATTAAATGATTCTATTATTTATCAAACAGAACAAGTGGCGCAGTGGTTTGTGTGTGTGTGTTAAGTATGTTTGCTGATTCGGTACAGACCCGGGTTCGAAACCCGACAGAGGTATAATATTTTTATTTTGCGATTTTTGACAGTTTGTCAAAAACTAATTATATATTCTTGTATAATAATTGATTACGGATCGTTTAAAAATATTTTGGGCATTTAATTCGCAACGAAATTTTTGACTGACTGTTCGGTTGATAAACGGAGCGGGTTTGGTAAATCCGTTTTTTGACGGATGTTACACTTGTCCCACGCATACTCGCCTTAATAAAAAAGTTCTTTTTTTCAACCGAACCGGATTCACTGCAAATAGATGTTAAGTTTAATAAAAACCGGAATAATAACCAAGATAGACACACAGTCCAGTGGTGGACTGTGTGCGCGTTTAAAACACACGTCACGAGTTCGAGTCCAGACTACCGCACCGTCCGGACAATTATCAAACTTTTTATATAAGGCAGAAATGAAATAATGTAGTTTGTATATAAGTATAATAAAAATCAGATTATTTAACAAGTTAGACAGACAGTCCAGCGGTGGACTGTGTGTTAACCCAAACCACAGGTCCCGGGTTCGAGACCTGTGGAGAACACCGGTTCGATGCATTAAAATCGTTTTTAAAATAAATGATTTTCAGTTTAATTCAATTAGTATATAAATATAATTAAAAACAGAAATATTTCGGGTTAGACACGTAGCTCAGTTGGTAGAGCTGCGTGCACGCGAACGGGAGGTCTCGGGTTCGAGCCTCACCCGGCGCACACAATTACACAGCCTGACCGGTCAACAAGTCAACAAGTCAACGGTCGCAAAAAGTCAACTTTTATTATTATTTTTATTTATTTATTTTATTTAAAAATCAATTAAAAATACTTAAAAATAACATTTTTAAGGTTAGAAAATAGCCTTAAACTCACAAAAATATATCCAATCATCCTACTAAAATTGATTAATAAAATCCTCTTATTTACCAAACCATTATGTTATTATCTAGGTTAGTTTCACTCGTGTTTAAATCCAACTTTGTGCGTATTCAACATCATCAACCGAACGCACCCAAGGTGAGTGAATCTTACAACTCCCCTTTTTAATTACACGTTTTGGGGTGTGTCATGTGTCACTAAAAATTAACTTGTTTATTTAAACTTGTGCCATACCATATTGTGATCTAAACTTAGATTGTGTATAGTGTTTGTAGTTAGGTATTTCATATTGTCAAGTTATATGCAAATCATTCATTAGGCCCATCAGTTCCTCGTGGGAGACAAGTTGAGCAACGCGTGCCTCAAAACAATCCATTATTGTATGTATGTGCATTATCTAATGATTAAGTGTTTTGTGAATAAGTTTACATCTATATTTACTCATATGTGGTTGTGCACTTTATTTTATAATCAATTAAATAAACTTGTTCAAATGTTTTTCATAGGATTCACTCGCCAACTTTTTGTTGATCCAAAAACCATTTTTACACATGATACAGGTAAACAGGATGAAGCAAGGAAACTTAGGAAATGCCTTAGAAGAAATCAATGAAGTCTAGAATGAAGTTTAGGACATGATGTAATTATGATTGTATGTTTCCATTTAATTTGTAATAATGAATATGAAACGTTATAATAAATGTCATGAGCTTTGATGATAACCCAATCATGCCCCGGTCACCTTTTCCGCTGCGGGTCGGGGTGTGACACTGAGATTGGTGCTCTACATGCTAACCAGACTTGGTGTCTGGTTCCGGCTCCCACTGATGCCAATATTGTTGGTTGTAAGTGGGTTTATAGGATTAAGCGTAATCCTGATGGTTCTGTGAGTCGTTATAAAGCCCGGCTTGTTGCCAAGGGCTTTCATCAGACTGAGGGTGTTGATTATATTGAGACGTTCAGCCCAGTGGTTAAACCCACTACTATTCGTCTTGTTCTCTCTGTTGCTTTTTCTCGCGGATGGGTCATCAGACAGCTTGATGTCAACAATGTTTTTCTTCATGGTGATTTATCTGAGACTGTGTATATGTCACAGCCTCCAGGCTTTGTTGACTTTTCCCAACCACATCATGTTTGTTTACTGCAGAAGGCTCTTTATGACCTGAAGCAGGCACCTAGAGCTTGGTTTTCCAAGCTATCATCGACACTTATCTTTGGGGGTTTTCTCACTGTCTTTCTGACACTTCTCTCTTTGTCTATAGCCGAGATTCAATCACGTGTTATGTCTTGGTTTATGTGGATGACATTATTATTATTATTATTGGGAGCTCTTCTGAGTTTGTTAATGGATTGATTGAGCGTTTACATTCTGAGTTCACGCTCAAGGATTTGGGCGTTTTGTCCTATTTTTTGGGTATACAGGCGATTTTCACTGATGATGTTTTACAGCTTTCTCAGCAGCGCTATTTACTTGATTTATTACAGCATACTGGTCTTGCTGAGTGTCAGCCTTTGTCTACTCCTGTTTCTTCTGGACGTCAGCTTTCTCGACACACGGGTACTCCTTTGGCTGATCCTACTTTGTATCAGAGTATGGTTGGTGCTTTACAGTATTTGGTTTTGACTCGACCCGAGATAGCTTATGCGGTTAGCCAAGGTATCACAGTTTTTACAGACACCTTCTGATCGTCACTGGGTTGCAGTCAAGCGTATTTTGAGATATCTTCGAGGTACAGCTTCTCATGGATTGAGTATTCGGCGAACTGATTGTAGAGATATACATGCTTATTATGATGCTGATTGGGCCGGATGCCCTGATGATCAACGGTCTACTACCGGTTATTGCGGTTTTTTTGGACCCAACCTCATTAGTTGGAGTTCCAAGAAACAACATATTGTTGCATGATCTAGTACTGAGGCTGAGTATCGCACATTAGCTCATACTGCTGCAGAGGTTCGTTGAATTTTATCTCTTTACATGAGCTTCATATTGATTCATCATGCCCACCTACTCTTTGGTGTGACAATATTGCGCTACATATCTTGCAGTCAACTCAGTGTTTCATCAGTGCACCAAAAATCTTGAGGTTGACTTGCATTTTATTCGAGATATGGTTTTGGATCGTGTTTTATCTGTGAGATATGTTCCCACTACTGTTTAGATTGCTGATATTTTGACCAAAGGGTTGTCTTCTTCTCTGTTTGACACTCTACGGTCCAAGCTTCATGTCGATACCTCCGGTTCAGCTTGAGGGGGCATATTAGAGTATATTGAAACTATTGATAGTTGGAGTAGTTAGTTAGAGTTTGTTGTCAGTGTTTGAGAGTTAGTTACAGTATGTGATAGTTAGTTAAGAGCTCTCTATATATGTGTCCCTATCATCATGTAATAATATAACAATCTGTTCTAGTGAAATGATTCTGTTATCTCTCATACACTCTTCAGCAGTCCAGCAGCCCAATTCATCCTAAGCCCACATAAGCAGCAGCTCTCAAATGCAGCCCACGTTCCAGCCCATGCCAAGAAAATAAAATGTATAAATGTCAAATGTAAAATAAAAGTGTGTAACAATGATAATTTTCAACAAATTTGGTATTGTTCTAAGCATCCAGTTATTCAGTATAGTTGCACCTTTAGAGTTAGAGTAAACGTGTTTCATACCTAATTGAAATGGTATTTGTTCTTTTCTGACTCATTTAAAAAATTTACCAAATAAATGAAACACTAGTAGAAGAAAATTTTGTATTTGTGACTGCATTTTCGTTTGCAAATAGTCTTTTGCTACTGAAAATGCGGCAACATCAACCTCCGTGGGTAATTTCATTTTGAAACCGCAAATTGTTATGCGACATAATTTAGCAACCGTCTTTGCAGTCTCAGATCTTACAACCAGTTTGAAACCTTTTTCTAATGCCCAAACTTTAGAAGTGAAAAGGCAAGATAAATAGAATGTTGATTTCATATATTGCCACAATATTCATATGGAACAATTCTGGTTAATTTCATATTTAGTCATAATATTCATATCAAACATGTCTAGTTAACTTTTTATGTTCTTGGTAAATTTAATTCTATGTGCATCTGGTTCAAATAAAGTGCAAGTTTTTTTTTTTTTTTTTTTTTTGTTCAACTTCAACAAGAATAATCATATTTAATAATTGTCAACTACTTATAATCTAAAACTCAATATATTATCATATAATTTAAAAAGTTTATGACATATAATGCAAGTTTGGCGATGATGGTTGTTGATAGTTTTCCTTTTTGTGATCGGCAATGACAATTTACAGAAAACCAACATATTCAAATTCCGACCATATGAAAACAAATTTTGGATGTTGTCTTTTTTTTTTTTCACTCACATTACTTTGCAAAGATACCATTATTCGACATCTGTCACGTATTATGAGAACAAACAAAAATAATGGGATTAAAGTTCCTTGTTGATAATTTATTCGAGCTTTGAAACTTTTGTATTTATGAACAAGTTTCAAATGTGCATCTAGTGATGATGATGGTGATACTACTTTGAGCATCAGAATAAAATTTATTCTGATGTTACCACTTGTTAGATATTTTAGTGTAATCGGCATTAACTTGGTGAACAAAGGGAATTATGATGTACATCGAACAAGTTAGGAGGTGCGGGAGTGCACACTTGCTCGAGTTGTTATAATTCCAAGGGGGCAACGCTCCCTTGGCGGGGGTCCGGGGGCAGCGCCCCCGTGAGCAGGGTTCCAGGGGGCCCTGCGGGGTCCAAGGGGCAGAGCCCCTGGCTGTGGAATGCTCTCCAAGTGGCAGTTATTAGGGAATGCTCTCCAAAAATTCGTTAGTCTGGTTTTGGTCACATTGGTTCATACGAGTTCTACACAAAAGCATACGGTTGTTCCAATTTCTCAAAAAATCAGAGTTGTATCCGATTAGATTATTCGATAGAACCACCAAAATAATTTGATCTGAGAGTAAAAACACGTCTCTCTGATCATCCGGTCTCTAAAAATTCCCCAACACCACTTACCACAATAGATTGATATCAATATGATATAAAAAACTGGTTGCTTCATATTAAAAGTTTGGACTATTAACCGTTTTTCGATCACTTCTTTTGATCAAAGTTGAAGCCTATAAATGGACAAAAAAATGCGAAGCATTTAGATATTATGATAAAATGATTTAGTTATTTTTGTTCGATCACAATTTATTAGATTATAAATTAATTTCATGAATTTTTTGAAGTAGTTTTTGATAAAGTTACAACATCAACAAGGGAGGCTCGGTTGATCTTAAAGGTGTAGTATGGAGAAGATCTAAAGTCGAATGAGTAAACGAGTAAAAAATAATTAAAGTTATTTAATTATTATTTGAATTATCTATTAGTATTAGTTTTATTTTAGATGTGTATTGCTTAGTATTTGAGTTAGAGAAGGAATAGAATTCCTATTAGTATAGGATGTTTAACCTTTAAATATTGAGTCTTTGTAATCAAGTTAATTAAAATTCACAAAGAAAATAATAGAAGAAATTTGTGAATCCTGTTTGTATTCGATCTCTTTGATCTTGTACCCACGTAGGCACCGACAAATTAGGGATCTATATTCCTATAGTCCCCGTAAATAAAGGTTTGGGTTGGATAGCACGCTGTTCGAAGTAGGGCTTCAATTATTTAACAACGACAGTAGTGGCGATTCGAATGAATTATCTACTTGGTTTAATAATTCTGGTGTTTACATGCATGGTGAAAGTTTTTTATAAGGCAACTTGGTAATTTTTAAAGATTTTATATGTTAGTCAAACTTGGTTGAGTAATGTGAGGGAGTTTACGAAGCAAGAAGCTTAGTTGTTAGATGACTTATGCTTGGTGGCTAGAATAAATTCCAATAGGATGAAGATACGATGAACACCAATACTTCATCAGTGGATCATGGTGGTGTTATATGACGGCTACGACAAGGTGGTTCAGGTTGGCCAGTTGCGGGGAATTACCGTTTTGGACCACGGTGGTGACCGGTGATCAGTTTAGCGACGGTTTTTCGGGTGATTTTGGAACTAGAAAGCAACGAGTGTGTCGCGGAAAGAAACGAAACAACAGGAAGCTAACAAATTCGCTTGACGGTATAGGCTCGTATTTATGTTGAAGGTGACCCATCTGTTTCCGGTTCAGAGGTGTTTCCGATCGAAGGTGTCTAGGTACCAATCGCAGTAAATTTCCGATCGCAGGAGTTCAGAATCCATTGCAGAAAGAAACCGATTGAAGGCAAGTTCTCAGAATTCGATCGCAGTAAAGAACCAGTAAAGAAACCGAAACGATGGCAGAGTTACAAGTAGTTTGGTGAACAAAAGAAGAAGACTCGTTCAAAGGCAGTGGTAAAAGATCTCGGTCAAATCTCGTTCAAAGGCCGATAATCAAGATCATCCAATTTTCGAGAGATCCGCAAACATACGGGTCAAATATTATAGAAGTCCATTAGGTTAAATGGTTTTAGTTTACATATTTAATAACAATAACCGTGATTAAGTACTTATTGGCTCGTGTTGTTAGAACTGACTTTAAATCAGATAAATGTATATGAATTATAAGTTTTTCTTTCAACCTATAATGTGAACTAGATCAAGTTAATTTGTTGCTTGTGTGTTAGAGAGAATTGATATCCTTGATAATCAATAGATAATGATAATGTGGGGTTATGAAATGTACATCACTATCATGACATGCATTAATCAAACTATGTGGCTTTAAGCAGAAGCAAAACAAGGAATATATATATATATATACGCCTTCAAATTATACAAATATGGAAAACGACTTATATGGAATCGGTGTCTTAGGATCAGGGGTACCTAGACCCCGGGAGCCTTATAAATAGGCGCAGCGACAAAACCAAATATAATCTTGCTTAATTTGTAACACCACTTCAGACTAAAAATGGCAGCGACAACGGTTCGTGTGTTTGGTAGACCAATCACTCAAGGAACTCGTACCCAAAGGGCCCAAGCAGCCAAGAACTACCAAAACGCTGATGGCAAGCTCGACCAGGTGTTACAGGCTTCAATCCACTCTCAGAAAGCCGCAGTGGGTGGGGCCAATGCAGCCACTGTTAGCACCACACTTGGCAGGATTTACAATGCCACAGGTGACCCCGTAACTTATGTGAGAGCACACGATTGGGAGGGAAAAATGGTTGGGCAGTACCCGGTGAACATCCAAAACGGGCAGTGAGCTATTTTTGAGCATGTTGGCACTCGTGGCTCAAAGCGTCAAGGATCAATTGGTGCTCTTGTGTACAACATTCAGGATTGCAGTGATTCAATAATCGCTTGGAATAACCCTTGGAAAACTGCCGCTAGTGGAAAAAACACCGTAAGCCATTTTTCGAATATATATTTATATATTGTATATATAAACAAACTGAAATGTTTTATACAAATGTTGCAGGCTTATTGTGAGATGAATGATCCGGGATATTATGATGACCCTACTGTCTGGGATGCAATCTTGGAAAAGCTGAAGGCTTCTGGTAGTGAATGTCAAGCAAGTTTTGAAGGTTATGCTACAAAAGTAAGTATCGATCCAGAAGGCAACACTCCAACTTTCCTTGCCATTTTCTATCTCGACATCTAGATAGCGCGATCAGTATGTGTAATTAAAATAAGGCTGCAGCCATTGAGTATTCCAGTTCTATGTGTGCTTGTAATAATGTATAATAACATAGTATAAGATGATTGGCTAAAGTTTCACGAAAACGTTGTCTTGGTCTGTACTTGATCCGTGCTAGTGTAATATAACGTTTTACTTATGTTACACCTTGAAGGATTTGTACCCTTTACCTTTTGGATAAAGGAAGACACCTTACCACCACACCATGTCGACTATCAAAATACGAAAAGCTTTTATTAGATTTCTTCAACAATACGCAAAATAATACGCCTCTAAAGGGCTGAGAACAGAAAGGAATAAAAGAGAAAAAAGCGATTTCTGCAGCTTCGATTATGTGTGTGGGATTATGTCTTTGATGCTTCGCAGCGGTAAATAAATACCATAACAATCAACCTCTAGAGAAGCAAACTAGCGACCATTAGTGAGCCAAATATGGTGTCAACAGAAAGGAATAACCTGGATGATTAAACTCTCCAATCTTGAGGGGTCACTATAATCTTGTTCTTGTTTTTCTTTTCTTGTCTACGGGTTTTATCTGGTGATCGATCTAATTGGCTCCAATATAATTTGATCAGATTTTAAAATGTAAAAGACATCTAGAAATTTGTGTTTTTGGAATTAGATTAGTTTTCATACTTCCAAGATGTTACTTTGTTATCATGAGATTTATAAGAACATGAAAAAGTAATGGGAATGTTCCTTAAGGGAACATTGTATTGATTAATTTAAAATTGATGTCCACAATGTTACCCTTGAAAATGGGAAGTCATGTTTCTAATCTATGAAAATAAATAGAGCAACCTTGCTTGAAAAAGTTTTAACATGTTGAGTCATAAACTCTTAGCCTAATTTAAAGACTGCAAGGAGTTTGAGTCATTTATTTTTTGTATCTATTTTGATCAATATTTATTTTTATTTTGTAAAAGGTCAATTTGTAAATCAATTTAAGTAAATCTACAGCTGCAACTAAAGCAAACTGTTGTCAATAGTTATGTTGGTTCAGTTAGCATTGCATTTACTGACAGAATTAAGTAGTCAAGATTGGTCTCTGACTTGAATCAAATTACAATGGTAGTTGATTGTGTTAGTGAAAACTTATGCTTTGTTATGCATTTCATTGTTATATCATCAGGAAAAACACACTTGTCAACTTTTTTTCTTTCGATTGATCCCATGTTATCTGTATCTAACTATGGGTAGGGTTCGGCTACAAAGTCCATTTTTCCTACAAAGTGTACAAAGTCATAAAATATCAGAATTTCAGCCATAAAACACACTTAAAACTCACAAATAATAGAGTGAAGATCACTAAAACACAATATCCAAACTCTAACATTCCATAAAAACTTCAAACACACCATCGTAGAACTATGAATATAAAACACACATGAAAATCAACATAAAACACATTAATGTTAGTCATTCGATAATCAAAGCCTTATCATCCAAAACAAAACACAAAACCCACAAATATGACATTTTAGTAATCTTCACTTTGTTATTTGTGGGTTTTGAGTGTGTTTTATGGTTGACATTATGATGTTTTATGACTTTTTTACACTTTGTAGGAAAAATGGACTTTGTAGCCAACTGCCACCCATCTATACCATATTATAACATAACTTTTGGGGATAAAAAAGTAATTTTCACGCGATATTAAGACACAATATGAAGACAATGTTAAAACGCGGGATATTAAGACGATACGATATATTGGGTTATTAAGCGAAAGCCTGAAATTTAATACGCAAGATATTAAGACACGAGATATTAAGCTAATACAATATATTAGGTTATAAAGTAAAAGTTTGGAATTAATCCTCCATCATTCTAACATAAAGACTGGTCACCTCCTTCCCTTCACTGTATCGGTTGTCCTCCTAATAACCAACGCCTTCATCTTATTTTTTTAGGACCTTATATAAATTATATTATCATAGTGAAATTGTCCACTCGGTCGTATTGCGCGGGTTCCCTCTAGTACCGTTAAATAAACGAGTATCACCAACGGTGATATCCATTAGGAATCCATCAATGAAGGTGGTTACCGGCGGAACCATCAAAAATAATGTTGAGAGTAATTTAATTTGCAACAGAAGAAAACTGGCAGATGTTAACGAAAGATTATCGATAAACAAGATACTGACGAGTTTCTTGGAACTTGCCGACATGATTTCTCTCATTTTTTCGTCGGTAATTCTAATTTGTTTAAAAATTAACTAACTAAATTTTTCTAAAAGACATAAATACTTTATAGATTCTAGAAATAAAAAGATATATAAAAGGTGCAAATAATAAATAGTATACCGTAAAGTGAACAAAGTTAAATATTGGGTGGGGGTGTCTGTGAGGAGGGTTCGTGTTGATGATGAATGTTGTCTAAATAAGTACCCCTTAACTTCGTTTACATAGCATAAACTTTTTTTGTTTTATGCAAAGGATACTCCTAATAAAAAAAATATTGAAATACCCCTAAATATTTGGGCAAGACCTACCGTTAAAGCTTCTCTTCGTTACAATGATACATTGATAGACCACACTAATGTTTGTATTTTTGCAAAAGAAAAGAAATAGGTGATAAAGTTGGATTAATAACATAGTACAAAATAAGACAAAATAGGTCATAGCAAACTTACCCGCCATCGCTGTCGAACACAATCTCTTTTGAACTGCCAAGACGCCTAGGAAGATCCCTTTACGTCATGGTTGTAAAAGTCTCACCTAGGCTCCGAGTACTCGCTACAAAGTAGACTGCCGAGGCCTGAGTACTTTCGCCTAAGCCAAGTACTCAGGGAGCAACTAGCGACTTTTGTAACGTTGCTTTACGCCATGCCTCGACCCCGTAGTTTCTGTGTGCAATCACCTCTAGAACGAATAAAAAGGTCTAAAAGTGAAAAACATATGATCAAACCAACACATAATCAAAACCATTTTTCTTATTTTCAGTTTATAGTAATCCAAAAAAATCATAATGTTTCGCATGACTTTGTTTCTACTTTTTGTTTGCGTGATGTTTCCTGAACACATATAGGATAATACTTCTTTTTATTTGTTTACGGGTATAAGCCCTAGATACTGCCATGATAGATGATTAGTTAATCGTACTTATGGGTTGTTTGGTAACTTCTAAACGGTTAAGTGCTAAACCAGTAAGAAGTCTGAACCATTAAGTGTTGAACCATTAAGAGCGAGTATTAGCTTAACCGTTTAGAGGCGAATGTATGACCAATTCAGATTAGAGGTGTTAACCATTCAGATTCAGTATAATGCTTAACCATTCAGATGCAAATGTCTGAGACATTTGCTCACGAAACAAACAGTCTGAACCATTAAGTACTGAACCAGTAAGATGTCTGAATTATTAAGAGCTAAACAAACAACCCCTTTGATTAATTACATGTTAATCTTTTCTTTATTCATAAGTCATAACCTTATCATTATTAGTATTTTACATATCGCATGCTAAACACCTGAATGTCGACTAATTATTTAAAGCATGCTTAATGAGGAGAATCATATATGGCCAAAAATCGTGGCCATATCACCATTTATTTCTCTCTCTTCAATCATCATACCGTCAACATCCCCTCTCTATCCTCGAACATCCATCAAGTTATTGAGGGTACTCTTTAACTTGTTTGATTATCCTTGTGACGATATCTAGTGACATGACTGATTATTACTTATTATAGTACTTGAATGTGTGTGGGATTTACATTGATGATAAGGAACCGATAAGTGTGTGTGAGAGAGAATTTGGAAAAGATTGAAGAAACAGGTTCATAACTTAAAAAAAATATCATATTTAAAGGTTTTTAGTAAATAGAAACCAAGTCCATAACTTCAACAAAATTATATTTTAATGTTTTTAGTAACTTATTCATTATTATCTAAGTTTAAAGTATTAATTATTTTGATCGAAATATTAAGGTTTCCTTTTCATTTCATGGGCGGAACTACCTTATATCAAGGGGTTGCCTATGCTACCTTTTGACGCTCCGGCGGTAGTGAAAAAAGATAAAATTTGACCTTTTTTTTCAATTTTGCTACCTCTATAAATTTT
Organism: Scalesia atractyloides; assembly: GCA_947069175.1. Classification (NCBI taxonomy): domain Eukaryota; kingdom Viridiplantae; phylum Streptophyta; class Magnoliopsida; order Asterales; family Asteraceae; genus Scalesia; species Scalesia atractyloides. The sequence goes on from CAMTDV010000008.1 coordinate 89,354,366, forward strand.
TTTAAACGTTGTCCCTATAATTATTTTCTATATCCGCCATTGATTCATTTAGCATCTAGTCAATATGTTTCACATTATTAAAATAGCCTATCTAAGTTGTATGTTTAAAATGCTTTTGTATATAACAATAAAGTTTCTCAAATATAAATTCTATGTAAAGTTTTAAGTAATAGTGGGTTTGAGCCCAATAATAACTATGTCACATTGGGCCCATATCAATACACACCATGGGCCAGGCCGTGTTTGTACAATCTACGATGCACACACAACACAACACAACATCTCATATAAGTTTTCAAACTAACAATCAATTATTACATGTCGGGTTACGTATTTGAGTCATATTGGTTATCTAGTGACCATAAAATACTATGATTCGAGTGCTGATGTGTTGTGATAATCAGGCCCGAATAAAGATAAAAATGTCAATTTTGATGATTAAGTGTGTAGGGGCATCTTATGACAAACCAAATTGGATACCATGCGTGATTCCATTAGGGTTGGTTTTCACTTGATGGTAATCACATAAAGCTAGTGGAGTAACTAAAGTAGTTTTTTGTTATTATTACGGTTACATGCAGTGACGGAGTCTGTATGAGCACTGATGTCAAGTGGCTTGAGAGTTTCTTTATATGTAATTTGTAATAGCGAAAGTTGAATGATCCGGTATGTTTTCGAACGATGACCCATGGTTATTAAAAACAGTAGAAAGTAATAGGTTGTATGTTGGGGACATGATTCAGACGTTATACTTGTTTATAAAGGTGTGGGATACAAGTTGGATTACCAGTTAGTTGGATTAAGATAGTAGTCAATAATTAGTTAAACATGTAAGGATTATACTTTCTTTCTACATAAAGTTTTAATGTCATGGAAGCAATTAAAAAAACATTAAAGCTGAAATTAAAATTACCTTACAAAATCCATATGAGCCAAATCAAATCGAAAAACCTATATTTACACTGAAACTCCAAAATATTCTGGTAACCCGCTCTTCGTGCTTAGAGATGCGAAAAAACGGGTACAGAAACCGACTTGACAAAAAGTCCAGGTATGTATCGGTTCCATACCTATGACTTGAAAGCGATTCCTACCTAGTTATTACCCAACTCAACCGGTCAAATCCTGAAAAATATCCGAAACCTGGTTCCAAACCCGACCCAGCTATTGTGACACCCAAATTTTAACCCTGTTGATCATACCTGAAACCAGTTATGACCCGATAGCCGATTTAAGCACCACTACATAAAGGTTGTAACCCTGATAGATAAAATATTTCTGAAGTCCGTCAATGGTAGTCTGGTACAGTGTCATTTGTTTAAATTATAGAAAATGTAAAGGGATAAAGAAGTTATACGGTTATTATTCCTTTTCAAAAGTTTGGTTTTTTCTTTCTTTTCTAATACAAAACAGTTTTTATTTTTTACTTTTGAAAGGTTCCCTTTAGTGGAAAAGGCCTTTCTAGAACAGTAGAACACCAAAGGAAGGTGTGAACATATAGTTGAATTTGAATGCTGTGTGTATTTTATTCTTTTACACACATGGTGTAAATGTGATTAGAAAACCACTTTTGGAACAACTTTTGTCAAAATTTCCCCTCCTCATATAATAAATAATACAAGTTTCTTGGTAAAAGGTAAGTGGGAAAAAAACAATCATATTAACTTTAACTATTAACTAATATAGTTATATGTTAATTAATAAAAGTTATTCATATTGGTAAGTGTCTAATTCACCATCACCTAGAGTGAGGGTGTGCATTTCTAATATCATATTAAACATAATGTAAAATTTGTGAGTATAAGTCACAGGTAAATGGGTTCATTTTAGCTTAGAGTTGAATCTATGTTCTTCTCCATATTAATTAAATAACCAACATTAGTAGATGACTAGATTGTTTTAATTTAGTGATTGTGGATGTGAAGAGGGGCCCACTATTTTCTTACTCACGTTCATTAAATGATTAGCGACCCCCTGTTGGCGCCCCCATTAACTAGAGCGGGACGTGTTCTTGGTTTTTTTAACTAGCTAAGTTGGACAAGAACACTATTCCACACCATATAGCCTAAGTAGGACTCTAATTTCAAAATAATTGATCGTTCTTGTCATGTACAAATAGTTATTTATTTATTATTTTTGTAAGAATATCCCTTCTGATGCAATGATGTTTGGATTCCTAAGTGATGTTAGAGTATTCCTAATGAATTCTTTATCACGTATCCATATAATTACATTAAAATCACTAGTATTTTTTCTCTCTTATTTTCAACTAAATAATCTTTTTAATATCTTTATCATTACATGTTCTCTCTCCTACATTCACAACTACTTTAAAAAATATTAATAAAAATATAAGTGGTGAACAGTGTTCCCGAACATTTACAGATGAACAGTAACATTTTGTCTCACCCTCAACCACAACCACTTAAAATAACTCATAATCATTTCTTATAACATAACTAACTCACTCACATAAACTAAAAAAATTCATTGTGAATACTCGGCTTCAAAGTTTTATTTTATAACGTATATCAAGTTAGAATATTATATCCTAACTGTTAAAAAAGGTTTACAAATAATCTACAACGAAAATCAAGTACAAGTGGTAACAAAAGACAAACTAGTAATATCTTATGTTACGTTAACACATTAAAGGTCATGTCATATTGTCGTCTATTTAATGTAAATTATATGTTACCTCATCTCATTGAGTAGCTAAGCATGATAATGAAATATAAAAAGTAAAAATAAAAAATATTTTATTCAACCATTCATTCCGTTTCCTCGTACATTTTATTTCTCTATAATATCATTCCATCCACCAACGAAGATGTTTAGTGGGCTTTCAACTTCAATAACCTAATCAAAATTTAATACAAGTTGTTTATACTTTTTTAGTTGTCCTTCTACGTTCCAAAGTTTGGAATAACTAACACATGGCACGTAGGTGTATTACATCTACTTAGAATAATATAACTTTTTTTATATAATATGTCTACTTTTATATTTATTGTGTTACAAATTATAATAATCAAATATAAATAGTATTATTATACAAAACGTACGAAAGACGTGAAAAGGTAAAAAATGCGGTGAAGTTTTTGTAATTATTTACTCGTAGAGTAATTATTATAATTACCCTACAAATGATCCTGTAGTGTAATTTTGATCTTGTAGGGTAATTTTGTAAAATGATCTTGTAAGATAATTTTGATCTTGTAGGGTAATTTTGTAGAATAACATAATTAGTCTAACAATGGTCTTGTAGGGTAATTTTGTAGAGTATCATAAATAATCTACAAATGATGTTGTGGAGTAATTTTGATCCAGTAGGATAATTACGAGTAAAATATTGCGAAAACGCCATCGCGTTTTTTACCTTTTCATGTCTTTCGTACGTTTTGTACGATAAGGTCATTTGTACAGGATCTTTCTCCTATAATAGTTTTATCTTGCAATTTATGGATCGATTAGAAGCCATACCTTTCAAGGGGGATTAGGTTTGGATGTTTTGAGGGATTATGCAACTAGGAAGATGGAATTTGTAATGTAACTAGTGAGATTCCCGCGCTTCGCGATGGGCATACGAACGGTATCGGCTCAGCTCGTTAAATATCTCACGGTATCGTCTCGTTTCTTATAGAAATCAAAAGAGATACGCTTAAGGATATCGACACGTGTTTTGAATCGATCAAAAACTATATAAACTATATACTGATATCGGTACCGATTTTGTTTAGGCGAGACATTGGTTTGGTCACCGGCAATCGCTATTGTAACATTTATGAAAAACGGGTTCAAAACACGCTTCGTTTTTTAATCAAATGTTCAGTTAAAAGTTCGTTGCGTGTTTTATTAGAACCGGTTGATTTAAATATTTCATAATTAATAAATATTGTAATTAAAAAATAATAATAATACCAATATTTAAGATTTAAAATATAAAAATAAGAAACAGGGATGACCGGGTTTCGAACCCGGGTCCCCATCGAATCCACACGCAACACACACCACTGCACTACACACACATTTGTGAATAAAACTGAAATTAATTAAGTTTTATATTAAAACGAACGCAAACCCCGTAAATTCAAACTATCAGAACCTGTAACCACCAAATCAAAATCAAACAAGAAAATTTGATTCTTACAAACGATTGTAACTGATTTCAATCATCGGAGGAAACCGCCAAATTTTGTTTAATTCGTGAGTAACCGATTTCAATGATGAGAATTAATCCTCAAAATCATAACCGATCGAATTAATCGTTTAGCCCCTATAAATAGTGGATCTCAGTTTGTTCTAAACCCACGACACTGAATTCACAAACTCAACCACAGTTCACACTCTGTTCTTCACCTCAAGTTGCCAGAGATTAGCTGTGTTCGCCGGAAATTGTCGCCTGAAAACCGAAATTTCGTTACTAGTCGGTATAATCCTCTAAACTTTTCTCATATTTACTATTTATTGTATTCCAAACGAGTACCCAGAATCGTTGGAAAACCAACTTCAGACGAGTTTAATTCTGGGATTTGATGAAGAAGATGGAGTTTTTCCAAAGAATATGAATATAATTAAAATCGGTTAAAACACCGGGTTAGACACACAGTCCAGTGGTGGACTGTGTGCATTTGAAACACAAGAACTCGATTCGAGTCTCAGGCGTGGCACCGAATTCCTTAATTTTTATAACCTAATACAAAACAGTACAGGTAGTATATAAATATAATTAAAAACCTTAAACATTCGGATTAGACACCCAGCCCAGTTGGTTGGGCTGGGTGCAAAAACAACTTGCAGACGCGGGTTCGAGCCTCAGTATGCACCAGTTCAATGATTTAAAAAAAAATGAAAAAAAAACCTTTTTACATTAAATAATTTCAGAATTAACTTAATTAGTATATATGCAATTAAATTCAGAGTTATTTCGGGTTAGACACGTAGCTCAGTTGGTAGAGCTGCGTGCACGTATACGGGAGGTCACAAGTTCGAACCTCACACGCTGCCAATAACTCACACGGTCAAACCGGTCGAACCGGTCAAACCCCTAAAAAGGGTAATTTTTTTTATATTCAAATCCTTTATTATTTTCACTAAAAATTGATTAAAATACTTAAAAATAAGGTTTTTAAAGCCTAAAAATTGGTATTAATTTCACAAAAATAAATCTAAAAATTTAATAAAAAACACTAATTGAAAATGTTAATTTCAATTAAAAATTTATTATTTATTGAATTATTACGTTATTATTTAGGTTAGTTTCCTTCGTCGGTTAAATTCTAAATCGTGCGACAACGCTATCAAATCCAAGAAGCACACCCACTGTGAGAATCTTACAACTCTCCTTTTTATTACACGTTTTGGGGTGTATCATTTGTCGTACTATTCCTTTATTTTATCTAAACACTTGTGCTTATATCATTTTGTGATCAAATGTGAAATGGTTGTTGTGTGATTATCATTATGTGGATTAAATTTATCATTTCAGTGCACTCATTTCATTAGGCCCATCAGTTCCTCGTGGGATACGTGTTGAGCATCAGGTGCCTCATTAGATCGGCTCCGTTTGATTGAGCCTTGATCTCAAATACATCATCATTCATGTCATATATTCATTCAATGTGATTTGTGATTGTTTATATATATATATTTGCTCACATGTGATTTATGCACAAAATTTCTTTAATAAATAGAACAAGCGATTATTTAAAATGTTCTATCCAGGTTCAGTCGCCAACTTTTGTTGACCCAAAATCTCCCCTGTTTTACACATGATACATGTGATCCAGTGGAGGAAAGAAACACTTAGGATGGCCTAGAAGAATAAACAAGTTATTGCGTTAGAATAAACATTTAGATTTGTTTTTCTTTGTAATTGTATGAATTTTGTTTATTGGATATTTAAGTTTGTAACTTGAATCTAATAAATATGAAACCTCTTAGTAAATATCATGAGCTTGGTGATAACCCAATCATGCCCCGACTTTTATTCCGCTGCAGGTCGGGGTGTGACAGATTGGTATCAGAGCTTGTGACTATAGGGATATAGGATAGGTTATTAGACCCTTAGAGCCTGTACTTTAGTTGATTAAATTTTAATTGTTTATGTGTTACATGCAAAATTCATGATGTTTACATGTTTCATGTTTATTTTCACACCCAATAATATGCAAGCACACTCACAAGTACATATTAATATGCAATGCTCATCATAATTCATATCCTCATAACATGTCATATCTATGAAAGCACACACCTCACGATTTCCATGATTTTTGCAATGATTTTGTATTTTTCAAATCACATCAAAGTGAGTCTTCACGACGGGCATGTAGTAACTGGAAG